>OY728125.1:1294664263-1295990649 GCA_963277665.1 Viscum album
TAACTTTCTTTCATTTTGTTCATCATAAGAATGGAAACAAAATTCATGCGTACATATGACTTATCATCTCCATGAACAATCTAATACATTTTCTATATCTAACATTAATTTATTAATATAAATATATATATAATTAATTTTTATGGTATTTATATCATTTTTAACAATAATGAGAGTATGGAACCATAATCAAAGTAAAAGGACCAAAAATACTAAACCAAATCATACATGAAAAATGAAGTAGTTATTACCCAAAACATGATTTTAAAAATTTATTGATAATAAAAGGGGAATAAAATGTTAAAATTAAATAATATAGGGTAGGATAAATATCATTATAAATCTATAATTTATTTATAATCAAATTTTATTTACTATATAGGTGTTTCAAAAATTAATTAAAGAAGTTATTTGTAAAGACCCAGAAATTTCAAGGGAATTTTTTTTCTTAATTTCTTTGGGATTTTACAAGAATGCAGTTTCTGAAGGAACCTGATTCCGAGGCCCGGTGTTCCTGGAATCCATTTCCGAAGTTTGGCTCGAGTACGTTCAGTAAACGAACGAGCCAGTTTTTCTATCTTTTGAACAGGTTCTCAGAATCAAAATCCGAGGGCACTGATGAAACTGCAATGCCGGTAATTGCTTAAAAAGACCCTTTCTGGAGTTGCGTTTGCTTGGGAGGAGTTGTTAAAAAAAAGAGTGAGGAATAAAAATATAATTGTTTTACAATTTTTTTTATTTCTTGTTAAGTGGTTTAAGTGTTGTGTCACAACACTTTTTTTACCCTCTCTTATGTGGTTTAACTCCTAGGTGTGGGAGTTGGAGTGGGACCCGTTGGGTTGCTAACTTCCCTTGGGAGAATAAAGGAGAGGTAGGTCCCACACGAGCCCCACCCATTCACTTTTTCCATAACTCCTCACCTCCCTCTTTAATTTGTAAACTCATCTTTATTTGAGTAACGCACCCGCACCCCCACTTAATTCCAAGTCAACTCTCATTTTTGTTTGGTTTTTTAAACGCCTCATTAATTGGTCAACACACATTAATTAATTCATGGATTCTTTTTGAATTTTGAAAGAGTTGACATGAGGAATAAAATAAGGGAAACCTTATTTTATTTTGGGTTGTTTGTTGTGCGAGAAGATTTGGGGAGAAATACTATAGTCTTGAAGAACGTTCTTCCTCGTTGAAGAACGCGAAGAATGACGAAGAACGTCGGCCTTCGACGAAAGATGATGAAGAACGCTTGTTCCTCGGAGATCGACAACGCGATGCCATGTACCGAGACGCCAATGATCCTCTTCTTCCTCCGCAATAAGGGAGAAGTCGCCGACCGCGGTGGTCATCGCCAACGACGACGTACCTTCCATCTTCATCTCCGCAACAAGTGAGGAGACATCGTTTCTTCCTCGGACGCACCCCAACATCCACAGAATCTACGTCCGACCCCTGCGATGCCGTTCTCCACAATGTCCAATGCGCGACGTCAAATATCCAAGTAGGGGTTTAATATTCATTCAAGTTTTATTTAACGAACTTAGTTGATAATTGTTGGCCGCTTGCTATCATTATAACGGGAGGAGGTCAGACCGCACAAACACGGCCGACCCTCCTCCCCCCTTGCTGTCATACTCGTTTCAGCTCGAACGAAGGTGACGCGGTGCCATCGCACCGCGTGAAAACAAAGAAGAATAGGAAAAGAAGCGCGGTGCCATTCCGCCGTGCCGTGGAGGTCGAACAAAGCCGCGGCGCCGCGTCGGAAAACCATGAAGAGGTCGTGGTTTGTTTATTTGACGTGCAGATCGACGGGCGATGACGGAACGGTCCGCAGAGGTGATTTGAAGACTTCTCACTGAAGAGCCGGTCTCGGGAGGACTGCTGGCAAAGACCGCAGGCAAAACGGACCACTGGAGCGCGTCCGGTGGTCCACGGAAGAGCCTGTCGGTGCACCGCCAAGAGGGACCGCCGTGGCTTAAGCTGCGGCGGCAGGAGACCGGTCCCGTGGCCGTGCAGGACCCAGGGGAGACCATGGGTCGTAAACCTCATCTTTCAAAGGGAGCGACCCCCACATGGGGACCGCAGTTCAATTAAGGGGGGCAGCCGCCCCCCCTTTTTCGCAATGGCACGCCCAAGCGGGCCGTTCGGGGTGCGCTTGGGCCGGGCCAACCGCCCGCCCAGACAGGGTCGGGCCGTGCAGGCAGGGCCGGGCCACGCAGGCTGGAGTGGGCCGGTCCGCGCCCAATTGGGCCAGACCCGGACCCGGGTCGGGTCGACCCGGTTCGGGCCAGACCCAGGGGGTCTCGGGCCTGGTCGGTCCGGGCCCAAAACCCCCTATTTTCGGACAGGTCTGTTGAAATGCCCATAACTTGGGTTACAGACCTTTGATTGATGAACCGTCAGTTGCGATGAGATCTTTTGATCGAGACGGTCGTTTCGGTATATTACAAGAAAGCTTTCAGAGAACTTTGGGTACGGCCGGGTTGGTTCGTACCCGAAACCAATCGGGCCCTCAGAGCGGAAACATTTATAACCTGAGCTCCAGACGTCCGATTGACGTGCCGTCAACCTTGTTGGATTCCTCTTGATGAGACGAAACGTTTGGTATACTTCACCTATGTTTTGGATGCAGTTGGAGTAAGGACGGGTTGGATTGTACCCAAAATCCAACCGGGCCCCTAGAACGGAAGTGCTGATAACATTCAGACCGGACGTCCGTTTGACGAACCGTCAGCGGCGTTGGTGATCACATTGAGAAATGGTCCCTATGAGTATATATTATGAGTGTTCGGGGTACAAATGAGATACGTCCGGGTTGGATCGCACACGAAACCAACCGGGCCCCTGGGACAAAAAGGCTAATAACTCACAGACCGGGCGTCCCATTGACGCACCCTCTGTTGCATTGAGACCCCTATGACGAGGAGGTCCTTTAAGATACTTCTTCGTGGGGCTTTGAGATAATTGGATTACCGACCTATAGCTCGTGGAGCGGACCCTCCCGGAGACGAGCATACAGAGTACGGAGACCGTGTAGCTGGCTGAGACCTGACGACTGCTTGACCGACTCAACTTGGAGTGAGTCGACTAGCCCAGTGGATGGAACACTACTGTGTTTGGGTGCAGACCCATGGAAGATGGAGCACTACAGCTTTTGGGTGTAGACCCACGATACTCAACAGAAATAGTACCTCTGCAGGCTATTAGGGGGGTGCACTACTGTGTTTGGGTGGCAGACCCCGGCAGGGAGCACTACTGTGTTTGGGTGGCTGACCCACGATACTCAACAGGAGGAGTACCTCAGTAGTATTAGGTTAGTGAGCAGTACCTCGGAGTCATGACAGGATCAATGTACTTGTCAGAGATGGATCTCTTCAGCAGTTACGGTTTCGATAATGAAAATCCTGGTTTGAGCCGAGTCTATGACCTTTATGTTTACCTCATGATTGAGATGGGTGACTTGATAACTTAGGTATATGTATGGGCATATACCTAGGTAGTGGTTATCCGTTTATTTCATAACCTTTGTGTTTCTTCATGATTGAGATGTGTTACTTGATAACTTAGGTATAAGTATGGGCTTATACCTAATAAGGGTTATATGTTGAGATCCTTCTTTGTGGTTATCCTTGTTGGATTTAGTGAGACCTTGAGGATCTCTAGGTCCCTACTGAGTATCGTATACTGACCCCTGTATGGGCTATGCCCGCACCTCATTGTGTTGGTTGCAAACGACGGGCAGCGCTAACAGATGTCGAGTATTCGAGGACTGGACGGTACCCGGAGGTGGAACTCACGACGAGTCAATATCTGGAGGTGGACTTCACGACGAGAGGATACTCAAAGGAGGTTGACAGACGAGAGCGTTGTGGAGGATATCTGTACCTACACTTCAGGTAGGATCCGTGGTGGACGATCCATGAGCTGCGATATCTGTACCTACCCTTCAGGTAGGATCCGAGGTGGACAACCCAAGAGTTTCTTCTATTCTTCCAGTTGTTTATCTTTTCTATTGTATTTTCTTTCATTTGTAGGTGTAATTTTCAGTTGGGTTTGTATTCTGGACCTTTTTACTTTTCATCACTTTCTTTTATACTTATTGTATTACTTTCTCTTGTTCTCTGTGGTGTTTTGTTTACTTTTATAAAGGCAATGCCTTCCCAGTTATCATAATTTATGCCTTTGGTGCTGGTCGCCAGCCCCTGGCCTATGGAAGGCAGGCTTGGGGTAGTCACGACACGGGCCCCGAGGATGGGTCCTGACAAATTGGTATCAGAGGAGTCGGTTCTACCACAGAACTTATAACTTTGATATTTTCTTTTTGTGAAGCAATAGTGTTAAGGGTACAAAGTGTGGTTTTTAGTTCAGGGAGTCCTATGTTGGTGCGGGCGGCCGACGTATCCATACACCAGGACCCTGACTTATGATTTCTGACTTTGTGCATGAAAACACTGATTGCTTTTGTGTTTTCAAAGGGTTTCCCTTTAAATAGCACAAACCAGGTCAGCTCACCAGGTATAAATTGTTTGACCGTGTCACGTCTGTTTCATTCAGGATTCCTTATCACGAATGACCGGCTAGAGCTCTGAGAGATATATGTACTAACAGCCTGCCGAGCGACGAGGCTTCGGTATAGGGCCCTATCCCAGTTGAGGCACCAGTGGAGGCACCGACGATACTACCACCTGTTGGGCCACCGATGCCACCAGCCCCAGCAGCAGAGAGTGCAAGTCTCTTGAGCGCACTGCATGAGTTCCAGCGCCAGAGGCCACCCAGGTTCAGGGGAGAGACGGACCCGCAGGCGGCTAAGGATTGGCTGGAGGCTATGGTGAGAGTTTTCAGGCTAGTAGGGACACCAGCAGACTTCATGGTGATCTTTGCTGCCAGCCTCCTTCAGGAAGCAGTTGGGAGATGGTGGAGCCACTTGTTCCAGTTTTGAGATGGGATGACCTTCACATGGGGAGACTTTGAGACCTTCTTCAGGGTGGAGTTTATACTAGTGTCTCTACATCCCGAGCATGTTCAAGAGCTGCTACCTTTGCCACATGATTTTATATCAGTATCCGAGTCATCTGTAGGCATTAGACAGATGATGCAGAGGTCCAAGATGACCAAACCAGCAGATGGGCGATCTCGAGTTTTAGGATCAGTAGTGCGGGGCACCTGGGGTGGGGTCAGAGCCAGGTGTGACAGAAACAGACAGTGTTACTTCGGCGGTAGGAAGGGTCACATGGCACGTGACTGTCCAACTCTCCACACAGTTTATCTGCAGGCGCTGGGGGAGCCACCGAGACAGAAGCATCGGTGAGTGCTTGGGCGACAGCCGAGCGGTGGACAAGGTAGTAGAGCTCCGGAAGCAGGTGGACATGAGCGGAACTAGTGGTTTCCTTTTTGTTCTTATTACTTCTAGTTCCATGTTGTTGTTACATTTGTGTCTTTGTACTATGAGATGCAATAATAAAAAGACACTTATCTTTGTGACATTTTCTTCCTTCCTTTTTGTGTACTGAGAGGTCCCGGTTAAAACTGTTGACTTGACCTTCACTTTCGAGATTCCTACTGGAGGAGACCCAGTTACCTCACGCAGATGCCAACAGTGTGACTCGACCCTTAGAGGCGAGAGTGACAGTTGGATCTCTTGGTAGTAATGTCGAGGCCTTACGACGTCGTCCATGGCATGAATGCATCATTCATGTCCGGATTGACTATATTATGCAAATAACATGGTTCATCTAGGGGATGAGACCAGATTTCTCTTATAGGCAAAGAAGAAATCTTAGAAGCTCTTCGGGGACCAGAGATGGTCCAGGCCACGATAGAGAAGGTCCAGGTCATCTAGGATGGGATGAGGACAGCTCAGAGCCGACATAAGTCTTATGCTGATAGGAGGCAGAGACCACTAGAGTTCGAGGATGGTGACCACGTTTTCTTACGGGTCTCACCTCAATGAGGTCTATGGAGATGTGGCCGAGGCGGCAAGTAACCTCCGAGGTTCAGCGGACCTTTTATGGTCCTCAATAGGGTAGGCGAGTTGGCTTACCATTTGACCCATCCACCTCAGTTGCACCAGGTGCACGATGAATTCCATATATCTCAACTGGGAAGATACGTGCTTGACCCGACGCATATCATGGACCATGGGGAGCTGGACTTTTGGCGATGGGGTGACTTTTGCGGGGTTCCAGTAGGAGTTGAGGATCGACAGGAGTGGGTCCTACGAGAACGGATGATTCCTCTTGTGCACTTTCGTTGGCAGCACGGGAACCTCCAGGTGAGCACTGGGAGCAGAAGGCTCATATGCGTGCTCAGTACCGCTTTTGTATCCCTAGTTTGTGTTAAAGCTTTACGGGGACGTAAATCCCTGAGGTGGGAGTAATGTAAAGACCCGTAAATTTCAAAGAATTTTTTTTCTTAATTTCTTTGGGATTTTAAAAGAACGTAGTTTCTAACGGAACCTGATTATGAGGCCCGGTGTGCCCGAAATCAATTTTTGAAGTTTGGATCGGGTACCTTCAGTGAACGAATGAGCCATTTTTTCTATATTTTGAACCGGTGCTCGGAATCGAAATCTGAGGGCACTGATGAAACCACAGGGCCTGTAATTGCTTAAGAAGACCCTTTCTGGAGTTGCGTTTTCTCGGGAGGAGTTGTTAAAAAAAGAGTGAGGAATAAAAATATAACTGCTTTACAATTTTATTTTTATTTCTTGCTAAGTGGTTTAAGTGTTGTGTCACAACACTTTTTTCCCTCTCTTATGTGGTTTAACTCCTAGGTGTGGGAGTTGGAGTGGGACTTGTTGGGTTTCTAACTTAACTTGGGAGAATAAAGGAGAGGTAGGGCCCACACAAACCCCACCCCTTCATTTTTTCCAAAACTCCTCCCCTCTCTCTTTAATTTGTAAACTCATCTTTATTTGAGTAACGCACCCGCGCCCCCACTTAATTCCAAGTCAACTCACGTTTTTGTTTGGTTTTTTAAACGCCTCATTAATTGGTCAACACACGTTAATTAATTCATGAATTCTTTTTGAATTTTGAAAGAGTTGACATGAGGAATAAAATAAGGGAAACCTTATTTTATTTAGGGTTGTTTGTTGTGCGAGAAGATTTGGGGAGAAATAATCTAGTCTTGAAGAACGTTCTTCCTCGTTGAAAAATGCGAAGAACGGCGAAGAATGCCGGCCTCCGACGAAAGACAACGAGGAACGCTAGTTCCTCGGAGATCGACAACGCAACGCCGTATACCGCGACGCCGACGATCCTCTTCTTCCTCTGCGACAAGGGAGAAGTCGCTGACCGCGGTGGTCATCGCCAACGATGACGTACCTTCCTTCTTCATCTCCGCAACAAGTGAGGAGACATCGTTCCCTCCTCGGACAGACCCTGACGTCCACGGAATCTACGTCCGACCCCATGAATCTGTTCTCCACAACGTCCGTTGCGTGACGTCAAATATCCAAGTAGGGGTTTAATCTTTGTTCAAGTTTTATTTAATTAACTTCGTTGATAATTGTTGACCGCTTGCTATCATTATAACGGTAGGAGGTCGGACCGCACAAACACAGCCAACCCTCCTCTTCCCTTGCTGTTATACTCATTGCGGCCCAAAAGAAGGTGACGCGGTGCCATCACAGCGTGCAGAAACAAAGAAGAACGGGCTAAGAAGTGCGGTGCCATCGTACCGCGCCGTGGAGGAGGAACAAAGCCGCGACGCCGTCGCGCCGCACCGAAAAAATACGAAGAGGCCGCGGTTTGTTTATTTGATGTAAGGATCGACGGGTAATGACAGAACGGGCTGCAGAGGCAATTTGAAGACTTCGCAGTGAAGAGCCAGTCCCGGGAGGACCGCTGGAAAAGACCACAGGCAAAACGGACCACCGGAGCGCGTCCGGTGGTCCGCGGAAGAGCCTGCCGGCGCGCCACACGGTCATGGCGGCGCCGGCGGCCGGAGGCGGTGGCGTTCTGGCGCGCCTCCAGGAGGGACCACCGTGGCTGAAGCCGAGGTGACAAGCGAATGGTCCCGCGACCACGCAGGACCAGGGGGAGACCAGGGGTCGTAACCCTCGGCTATCAAAGGGAGCGACCCCCATGCAGGGGCCACAATTCAATTAAATGGGGAAGCCGCCCCCCTTTTTCGCAATGGCACTGCCAAGATGGCCATGCAGGCCGGGCCAAGCCACGCCCAATTGGGCCAGACCCAGACCCGGGTCGGTTCGACCTGGTTCGGGCCGACCCAGGGGGTCTCGGGCCGGGTCGGTCCGGGCCCAAAACCCCCTATTTTCGGACAGGTCTGATCAAATGCCCATAACTTGGGCTACGGAACTCTGATCGACACACCGTCAGTTGCGATGTGATCCTTGGATCGAGACGGTCGTTTAGGTACATTACACTCAAGGTTTCGAAGAACTTTGGGTATGGCTGGGTTGGTTTGAACCCGAAACCAACCGGGCCCTCGGAGCGGAAACACTTATAACTTGAGCTCCGGACGTCCGATTGACGTGCCGTCGACCTTGTTGGATTCCTCTTGATGAGACAGAACTTTTGTAATACTTCACCTGAGATTTGGACATAGTTGGAGTAATGCCGGGTTGGATGTACCCGAAATCCAACCGAGCCCCTGGAACAGAAGAGCTGATAACTTTCAAACCGGACGTCCGTTTGACGAACCGTCAGCGACATTGGTGATCACGTTGAGAAACGGTCCCTATGAGTATAAAATATGAGAGTTCGGGGTACATTTGAGATACGGCCGGGTTGGTTCGCACATGAAACCAACCGGGCCCCTAGAACGAAGAGACTAATAACTCACAGACCGGGCGTCCGATTGACGCGCCGTCTGTTGCGTTGAGACCCCAATGACAAGGTGGTTCTTTGAGATACTTATTCTTGGGGATTTGTGATAATTGGAGTATCAACCCATAGCTCGTGGAGCGGACCCTACCGAAGACGAGCGTACGGAGTACGGAGACCGTGTAGCTGGATGAGACCTGACGACTGCTTGACCAACTCGACTTGGAGTGAGTCAACTAGCCCAGTGGATGGAGCACTACTGTGTTTGGGTGTAGACCAATGGCGGATGGAGCACTACTGCGTTTTGGTGCAGACCCGCGGTACTCAACAGAAGGAGTACCTCTGCAGGCTATTAGGGGGGGGGGTGCACTACTGTGTTTAGGTGTCAGACCCCGACAGGGATCACTAATGTATTTGGGTGGCTGACCCGCGATACTCGAAAGGAGGAGTACCTCAGCAGTCTTAGGTTAGTGAGAAGTACCTCGAAGTCGTGACAGGATCACTGTACTCGTCAGAGACGGAGCTCTTCAGCAGTTACGGTTTCAATAATGAAAATCCTGGTTTTAGCTAAGTCTATGACCTTTGTGTTTACCTCATGATTGAGATGGGTCACTTGATAACTTAGGTATATGTATGGGAATATAACTAGGTAGTGGTTATCCGTTGATTTCATAACCTTTGTGTTTCCTCATGATTGAGATGGGTTACTTGATAACTTAGGTATAAGTATGGGCTTATACCTCAGTAAGGGTTATCTGTTGAGATCCTTCTTTGTGGTTATCCTTATTGGATTTAGTGATAACTTGAGGATCTCGGGGTCCCTACTAAGTATCATATACTCACCCCTACATGGGCTATGCCCGCACCTCGTTGTGTTGGTTGCAGACAACGGGCAGCGCTGACAGAGACCGAGTGTTCTAGGACTGGACGGTACCCGGAGGTGTACGTCATGACGAGTCAGTATCTGGAGGTGGAATTCACGACGAGAGGATACTCGGAGGATGTTGATAGAAGAGAGCGTTGTGGAGGCTATCTGTACCTACCCTTCAGGTAGGATCCATGGTGGACGATCCAGGAGCTGCGCTATCTGTACCTACCCTTCAGGTAGGATCCGAGGTGGACGACCCAGGTGATGCTTCTATTCTTCCAGTTGTTTGTCTTTTCTATTGTGTTTTCTTTCAGTTGTAGCTGTACTTTTCAGTTGGGTTTTTATTCTAGCCCTTTTTACTTTTCATCACTTTCTTTTATACTTACTTTATTATTTCCTCTTGTTCTATGTGGTGTTTTCTTTACTTTTATAAAGGCAATGCCTTCCCAGTTATCGAGATTTACTCCTTTGGTGCTAGTCGCTAGCCCCTGGCCTATATAAGGCGGGCTTGGGGTAGTCACAACACGGGCCCTGAGGACGGGTCGTGACATTAATACTTAAGGTAATAGATTTCTAATCACTTTTTTATTTATGCAAGACATATTCCATATTAACCAATAATTTATTTTATGTGGTGTATATACTAAAACATTTACATTTTATATTAATAATATTATTATTTTAGTGATATTTTATGGTAATTATAGTTCAATTTTTTCTAAAGTGGTATGTGATTTGTGGATCTATTTTATTTTTGTTGGATATATGCCTTATCCACCAAATCATTATTATATGTGGTGTATATACTAACCATTAATGAATTTTTTATCCTTATCATGATAATTATGAGATATAAATTTCAATATAATGTTCTTTATTTCATGTTACTTATGATTCAAAATCTACAAAATTGGTAAACATTTTATAGTATAATCACATTGTTTATCAGGATTGATTATGATTATGTTTAAAATAATGAAATATTGTGGACTACCACATAAGAAACCCATGTTTTTTATTATAATATGGTTATTTATATAGAATAAATTATTTACTATGATTTTTTTTCATTAAAAACTAAAATGAAAAAATAAGTTTTTTAAGAAAAATTGACTTTATTTCTCTATTATATCAAAAATAATTCTCTTCCAGTTCTATGTATTAAAAAATTGTAAAATGATTTTTTTAATAATCCCAAGTTATTTTTTACAAAATGGTTTAAAATTAGTCTTTATATAATTTTTCAATAGAGGTGTTTTTGAATTTTTAACAAAAATGTGAAAGGAATATTTGTTTTTATGTGTACAGAATGAACATAATATTCCCAAGTCATGACCACTAAATTATTTATAGAATAATTTATATTTTTTCAAGTTTATTTTTATACAAAAATTTCCCTCAATATTTGGGAATATTTATGTTTTTAAAGATGTGATTTCTAAATGGAAAGTGTAGTTTACTCAATAGATGTTCTAATAAATCTTTAAAAATCATTTTCTATCTAATATGACATCATTTTATATTAAAAATTATTTAATGGGTATTAGATCCAACATTAACATCATTATTCTTTCTCTGGATGGTTTATGTTTATGTTTATAAAATTTTTATGAAACATGTTTCTTTTCAATGGGTTATGCGATGATGAAAAGTTTACAAAACACATTTTATTTTTTTATGTTATGATTTTATTAGTGTTTTATGATCATGTTAAAAAAATTTATGTATTTTCTAATAGGTGTGTCACGACCCGCCTTCACCGAAAGGAGGGAAGGGTCAGCAGGTTGCCAGGCCCTTCCTTCTTTAAGTTGAAGGAGAGATAATGACCCCCGAAACCCGCCTTCAATAGGTCCCGGAGTGGCGACTAGCACCAAGGGTATAGGAAATTCTCGCAAATGGAAGGCATTACCCTTTTTATTTTATAGGTTCGAAAGATAAGGAGGAGAGAACCCAACAACACCAAGGTAGAAAGAAAGGTAAAGCCAAAAGTAAACCATTCCCACATGCATGTTTCAAAAGTGAAAGCCACAAAGTGCAAAAAGGTGACTACAAGGTAAGTACCAAAAGAAAAAGAGAAACAACTGCAACTGCTCCAAAAGTCCGAGCTAGTAAGGTCCTGCGTGATCCCCGAAGTCCTCCTGGAAACCTGAAAGCAGTTTCATATACGTAGGGTGAGCATACAAGTACACTCAGCAGGGAAAACCAAGACTCTCGTGCACAAGTGGGGGAACGTACTAAAGTCCCGTGAGAAAAGAGAAGAACCAGAAACTAACAAGGAAACTATCCATCCCAGGACTCACCAAGGATCGCTCCCCAAATAACGCAAGAAAACTAATATATATATAAGAGCACATCGATGTTTGGGTACCCCGCGCCACTTTCCCACTGGTTATTGAGACATCCTACGCATCGGACCAATCCCGCCATTCTCACCGCAGTCCCACTGCCACACCCGCCCGCACACACCTGGGCCACAACCACACGCAGTCCCACTGCCGAATCCCGCCCGCACACACCTAGGACACAACCACACGCAGTCCCACTGCCGTATCCCGCCCGCACACACCTGGGACACAACTATCACATGTAACCATGCCTGCAAACACCTAGGCCAGAACAACCACCGCTACGCCCGAAGACACCTGGGCCTCATCCCGAAGACACTTGGAAAACCACCTACCGCACACACCTGTCCAACCACCACAACACCCTGCCCGATGGTTCTTGGGCTAATAATGGACTTCAGGCCATCACAGCCTGCCCGAAGGTACTTGGGCTATCCGGGAAAGGGTGCAGAAAAGGAGCTAATAACCAGCCACTAAGTATAGTGTTGGAAAAAAAACACCCTTCCCCCATAAATGGGGGTGTTCGGCACTAAGTGCTCAACATGGGTGGGGCGCGAATAAGAAACACAAATCTACAAGTATAGATATAGGTAACAAACACTCACCCAAAACTTAGGTTTTCCTAGCCGACCTACAGAACACAACACCACTGCGTCCGAGTCACAATTCACGACCCTTGCCCACAAAACCATTTGTCCCATTCTTGTTTCACGTTCAGTCAAAATGTTCAATTAATTTTAAGCACTACTGGGCAACTACCATAAGAATAACCAAGGAAAGCGTCAAAAGCATAGTTCAACCAAAACACTCACACCCGGTTCTGCCAACAGAGGATCTCTCCCCAATTTGTGATAGAAACTCACAACCACTGAAACCATACCAACAGGAGATCCCATCCCCCAAATTCACACAGCCACTGAGAGTATAAAAGAACAGGGGATCCCATCCCCTCCCACATTTCTAGAAAACGGCCCGAAGGGAAAACAACCAACTACCACTACCAACACAAGTCAGGGATTTTCAGATTTAGAAGATTTAACACACTCCATGATTTCAAATTTCCGTGTGTTCTAACCGGGAGTTATCACAGAAGGGTTGATCCCGGTGCTTTCAACTTATTCAGCCGGATATATGTGATTAACCAATTTCACAGCAGGAGTTCACAATTTCAGCAACCCATTTAAAACATCACGAGGGGATTCAAGTGCACACACACGACCACCAACGGCCTCAATTTTCAGAAAACATAAACCAGTACAAAAAAAGGGATGATCACAATATAAAGCATAAACAACGATCACAACCCCTTCCCCTTATTTCTTTAGAACTTCATTTATTATCTTCATTAGGGTTCGGTTCAACCAGTTCCATAAGAACAAAAATAACTCCCACCCCCGCATGATACAAAAAAGTGAGAGACGAAAGAAATTCCCTACTTGTTGATAGATGATAGACGTTTAGGCCGGGGGCGCAGAACTTTACGGATAACGACGCGGCGGTCCCGATGCACCAGAAGAGCCACGATCGAAGAAGGGGGGAAACCACGGCCTAAACCTTAATTTATAAGAGCCGGGAATGGTTGAGATAAAAACGCCGAACCGCGTAAGACGTGGAAGTCGTGGGTTGACCACACGGCTTGACTCATCATTAAAGGTGTTGAGTGGTTTAAACCGACTCATGAGCCGATTCAGAATTTAATTAAACTTTTGTGCGCGTTACTGGAACAACTTGGCAAGGCCGGGTGACGTCGGCCAGTTCCGCCGATTAGTCACACCGATCGGTCGCACCGATTGGTCTCACCGATCGGTCTCACTGATCGGTCTCACCGATCGGTTGCACCGATTCGTACCCCTTAAAGATCTGGATTTTGGCAAAGGAAGGGACCAAGGGGGGTCTGGGTCATCACATCAGATACCTCTTAAACGATTCTCATCCTCGAGAATCACAACAAACCAGAAGGAAGGAGAGGGTCCGAACAACCATCTTCGAAAGATACCTCTTAGGAGTGAACCTCTGCTAACTAAAAACACTCTCCTGACAAGAACTAAGCAACATACCACGCCAAACAGCCCGGTCATGCGGGTTTGGGGAGTTCCCCTCCCCCATGTCAAGATATTATCCGCTTTGGGCGGCACTGACTCGCCCGCACGAGTTCAATCGCATCCACCTTAATGCGTCTTGATTAGGGGTCGGGTTCCCTCTTCCCTTTAGCCGGGGATTTTCACACACAACAGAGGAAAGGAACTAGTACATTTCATAGCCAAAAAGGTCAAACGTTCTACCACAGCAGGTACAAAAGGAACAAAGCTCAAAACAACTCGGGGTATTGGGCACGCATCTGTGCTTCCCTTTCCCACGTACTCTCCTCGAGCCCGCCATGTCTCCACAACACACGAACCAAGGGAATAGCTCGCCCACGAAGCACCTTCTCCTTGCGATCCTCGATCATCACTGGTTTTTCCACAAAGGTTGCGTCGTCCTTGATGTCCAGTTCACCCCAATCAAGGACGTGTGAAACATCGTGCAGATAACGACGGAGCTGGGATACATGAAAGACATCATGTATCCTTAGCAGCGGCGGAGGTAACGCTAGCTGATAAGCCACTTCGCCGACCCGCCGTAACACTTCGAAGGGTCCGACTAAGTGGCTTATCAGCTAGCGTTACCTCCGCCGCTGCTAAGGATACATGATGTCTTTCATGTATCCCAGCTCCGTCGTTATCTGCACGATGTTTCACACGTCCTTGATTGGGGTGAACTGGACATCGAGGACGACGCAACCTTTGTGGAAAAACAAGTGATGATCGAGGATCGCAAGGAGAAGGTGCTTCGTGGGCGAGCTATTCCCTTGGTTCGTGTGTTGTGGAGACATGGCGGGCTCGAGGAGAGTACGTGGGAAAGGGAAGCACAGATGCGTGCCCAATACCCCGAGTTGTTTTGAGCTTTGTTCCTTTTGTACCTGCTGTGGTAGAACGTTTGACCTTTTTGGCTATGAAATGTACTAGTTCCTTTCCTCTGTTGTGTGTGAAAATCCCCGGCTAAAGGGAAGAGGGAACCCGACCCCTAATCAAGACGCATTAAGGTGGATGCGATTGAACTCGTGCGGGCGAGTCAGTGCCGCCCAAAGCGGATAATATCTTGACATGGGGGAGGGGAACTCCCCAAACCCGCATGACCGGGCTGTTTGGCGTGGTATGTTGCTTAGTTCTTGTCAGGAGAGTGTTTTTAGTTAGCAGAGGTTCACTCCTAAGAGGTATCTTTTGAAGATGGTTGTTCGGACCCTCTACTTCCTTCTGGTTTGTTGTGATTCTCGAGGACGAGAATCGTTTAAGAGGTATCTGATGTGATGACCCAGACCCCCCTTGGTCCCTTCCTTTGCCAAAATCCGGATCCTTAAGGGGTACGGATCGGTGAGACCGATCGGTGAGACCGATCGGTGTGACTAATCGGCGGAACCGGCCGACGTCACCCAGCCTTGCCAAGTTGTTCCAGTAACGCGCACAAAAGTTTAATTAAATACTGAATCGGCTCATGAGTCGGTTTAAACCACTCAGCACCTTTAATGATGAGTCAAGCCGCGTGGTCAACCCACGACTTCCATGTCTTACGCGGTTCGGCGTTTTTATCTCAACCGTTCCCGGCTCTTATAAATTAAGGGTTAGTCCGTGGTTTCCCCCCTTCTTCGATCGTGGCTCTTCTGGTGCATCGGGACCGCCGCGTCGTTATCCGTAAAGTTCCGCGCCCCCGGCCTAAACGTCGATCATCTATCAACAAGTAGGGAATTTCTTTCGTCTCTCACTTTTGTGTATCATGCGGGGTGGGCGTTATTTTTGTTCTTATTGAACTGGTTGAACCGAACCCTAATGAAGATAATAAACGAAGTTCTAAAGAAAGAAGGGGAAGGGGTTGTGATCGTTGTTTATGATTTATCTTGTGATCATCCCTTTTGTTGTACTGGTTTATGTTTTCTGAAAATTGAGGCCGTTGGTGGTCGTGTGTGTGCACTTGAATCCCCTCGTGATGTTTTAAATGGGTTGCTGAAATTGTGAACTCCTGCTGTGAAATTGGTTAATCACGTATATCCGGCTGAATAAGTTGAAAGCACCAGGATCAACCCTTCTGTGATAACTCCCGGTTAGAACACACAGAAATTTGAAATCATGGAGTGTGTTAAATCTTCTAAATCTGAAAATCCCTTACTTCTGTTGGTAGTGGTAGTTGGTTGTTTTCCCTTCGGGCCGTTTGCTGGAAATGTGGGAGGGGATGGGATCCCCTGTTCTTTTATACTCTCGGTGGCTGTGTGAATTTGGGGGATGGGATCTCCTGTTGGTATGGTTTCAGTGGTTGTGAGTTTCTATCACAAATTGGGGAGAGATCCTCTGTTGGCAGAACCGGGTGTGAGTGTTTTGGTTGAACTATGCTTTTGACGCTTTCCTTGGTTATGCTTATGGTAGTTGCCCAGTAGTGCTTAAAATTAATTGAACATTTTGACTGAACGTGAAACAAGAATGGGACAAATGGTTTTGTGGGCAAGGGCCGTGAATTGTGACTCGGACGCAGTGGTGTTGTGTTCTGTAGGTCGGCTAGGAAAACCTAAGTTTTGGGTGAGTGTTTGTTACCTATATCTATACTTGTAGCTTTGTGTTTCTTATTCGCGCCCCACCCAAGTTGAGCACTTAGTGCCGAACACCCCCATTTATGGGGGAAGGGTGTTTTTTTTCCCAACACTATACTTAGTGGCTGGTTATTAGCTCCTTTTCTGCTCCCTTTCCCGGATAGACCAAGTACCTTCGGGCAGGCTGTGATGGCCTGAAGTCCATTATTAGCCCAAGAACCATTGGGCAGGGTGTTGTGGTGGTTGGACAGGTGTGTGCGGCAGGTGGTTTCCCAAGTGTCTTCGGGATGAGGCCCAGGTGTCTTCGGGCGCAGCGGTGGTTGTTCTGGACTAGGTGTTTGCAGGCATGGTTACATGTGATAGTTGTGGCCCAGGTGTGTGCGGGCGGGATACGGCAGTGGGACTGCGTGTGGTTGTGGCCCAGGTGTGTGCGGGCGGGATTCGACAGTGGGACTGCGTGTGGTTGTGGCCCAGGTGTGTGCGGGCGGGTGTGGCAGTGGGACTACGGTGAGAATGGCGGTATTGGTCCGATGCGTAGGATGTCTCAATAACCAGTGGGAAAGTGGTGCTGGGTACCCAAACATCGATGTGCTCTTATATATATATTACTTGTCTTGCGTTATTTGGGGAGCGAGCCTTGGTGAGGCCTGGGATGGATAGTTGCCTTGTTAGTTTCTGGTTCTTCTCTTTTCTCACGGGACTTTAGTACGTTCCCCCACTTGTGCACGAGATTCTTGGTTTTCCCTACTGAGTGTACTTGTATGCTCACCCGACGTATATAAAACTGCTTTCAGGTTTCCAGGAGGACTTCGGGGATCACGCAGGACCTTACTAGCTCGTACTTTTGGAGCAGTTGCAGTTGTTTCTCTTTTTCTTTTGGTACTTACCTTGGAGTCACCTTTTTGCACTTTGTGGCTTTCACTTTTGAAACATGCATGTGGGAATGGTTTACTTTTGGCTTTACCTTTCTTTCTACCTTGGTGTTGTTGGGTTTTCTCCTCCTTATCTTTCGAACCTATAAAATAAAAAGGGTAATGCCTTCCATTTGCGAGAATTTCCTATACCCTTGGTGCTAGTCGCCACTCCGGGACCTATTGAAGGCGGGTTTCGGGGGTCATTATCTCTCCTTCAACTTAAAGAAGGAAGGGCCTGGCAACCTGCTGACCCTTCCCTCCTTTCGGTGAAGGCGGGTCGTGACAGAAAACCTCAAACTCCAAGGGCCTTCTCCTGGTATCAGCATACGACTTCTGTCGATCCTGGGCCGCCTTCATCCTTTCCCGTATGAGCTGAATCTTCTCTGTCGTGTTCTGAACTACCTCCGTGCCAAGGATGCCTACCTCTCCTACTTCGGTCCAACACACAGGTGAACGACATGGCCTCCCGTACAGAGCCTCAAACGGGGCCATACCGATGGTAGAGTGGTAGCTATTATTGTAGGAAAACTCTACTAGAGGCAAGTATCGCACCCACGACTCTCCTGAGTCCAGAACACATGCCCGTAGCATATCCTCCAAGGTCTGGATGGTTCGCTCCGTTTGTCCATCTGTCTGGGGATGGAAAGCAGTGCTAAGGCGTAACTGGGTGCCAAACGCATGCTGCAATCCTCTCCAGATTCGTGAGGTAAACCGTGCATCCCTATCCGAGACTATAGACCTCGGAACTCCATGAAACCGCACCACCTCATTCACGTACTTCCGTGCCAAAGCATCCACAGTACTTGACTCCCTGATTGCCAGAAAGTGAGCTGATTTCGTCAACCTGTCCACCACCACCCAAATGCCGTCGCACCCTCCTTGGACCTTGGGTAGTCCCGTGACGAAATCCATTGAGATGTCATCCCACTTCCACTCGGGAACAGCTAAAGGCTGCAGTAGGCCGCCTGGAACCCGGTGTTCAGCCTTCACTTGCTGACATACTAAGCATTTGGCCACGAAATCTGCCACCGCTCGCTTAACTCCGGGCCACCAGAACTGCCTTTTCAGCCCCTGGTACATCTTGGTAACTCCTGGGTGCACTGCCAGGGGTGAGTTATGGAACTCACTGAGAACCTTGCCATGCATCACTATTGGAACAAACAACCTTATCTGGAAAAGAATCCGGTGCTGACCATCCTCTGTCCATTCTCTCGGAGCATCGCCCTGGTCAACCCGATCACGCATCACTTCGCACTCGGGGTCTCCCCACTGAGACTCCTCCACTTGTCGAAACAGAGATGACTGCACTATCATCTGATATAGGCAGCCTCTGCCACTATCCATATTTGCATCCAGGTGTAAGGAATCCAACTCCTCCATTGCCTTCCAGGCATTTTCCGACTCTCGGACTGCATCCTTCTGCGTCCTCCTGCTCAAGGCATCGGCCACTACATTGCCCTTGACCTCAGTATAAGAGATTTCAAAGTCGTATTCCTGGAGGAACTCCACCCATCTCCGTTGTCGCAAGTTTAAGTCCCGCTGGGAGAAGATGTACTTTAAGCTTTTGTGATCTGTGAAGACCACAAAGCATTCCCCGATGAGGTAGTGCCGCAATAACTTTAGCGCAAAAACGACCGCTGCAAGCTCCAGGTCATGGGTGGCGTAGTTACGCTCATGGGGGCGTAGCTGCCTGGACCCGTAAGAGATCACCCCTTGTTGCTGCATCAACACGCATCCCAGGCCCTGTCCTGAAGCATCACAAAATACCTCATAGGCCATCCCTTCTTCTGGTAATCTCAACACTGGGGCACTAACCAGCTTTTCTTTTAGGTAGCTGAAGGACGACTCGCATTGCTCGCTCCACACGAAAACCTGGTCCTTCTTGGTCAAAGCCGTTAAAGGGGCTGCTACTCGGGAGAAGTTGGGTACAAATCTCCGGTAGTAACCTGCCAGTCCGAGGAAACTCCGGACTTCCGCCACATTCTTGGGTGCTGCCCAAGAAGCAACTGCCTCAACCTTTGATGGGTCGACCGCTACCCCCTGCTCAGACACTACATGCCCGAGGAAGTGCACTTCTCGTGTCTAGAACTTGCACTTTGACAACTTCTCGTAGAGCTGGTTCTGTCGGAGGACTTCCAAAACTATCCTCAGGTGCTCTGCATGGTCCTTTTCTGACCTTGAATAGATCAGGATATCGTCGATGAATACCACCACAAACCGATCCAGATACTCCCGAAAGATGGAGTTCATAAGCCCTATGAACACAGCCGGGGCGTTCGTAACACCAAAGGGCATGACCACGAACTCGAAGTGCCCATACCTGCACCTGAACGCCGTCTTCGGGACGTCGCTATCCTTTACCCTCAGCTGGTGGTATCCAGATCGTAGGTCGATCTTCGAGAACCATCCTGCCCCCTTCAGCTGGTCAAAAAGATCATCTATCCTCGGAATAGGGTAGCGATTCTTGATCGTTACCTGATTCAGCCTCCTGTAATCGATGCACAACCTGAGGCCACCATCTTCCTTCTTTGCGAACAAGACTGGGGCACCCCACGGTGACGCACTTGGACGAACATAACCCCTCTTCATCAGATCGTCAATCTGTATCCGCAACTCCCGTAGCTCCGAAGGTGCCATCCGGTAAGGAGCCATCGAGATTGGTCGAGAGCCGGGCTGCAGGTCTATCCCAAACTCGATATCATGTCGAGGGGGTAGAGTCGTCACCTCCTCAGGAAAGAGGTCCATAAATTCACGAACGATCTCTAAGACTTCCACCATTTCCGCATCTACTGATTCTATCGTCAGTTCGGTCAACAAGGAGAGGAGAGGTTCCTCCCTCCTGTTTCCCTTCGGACAGCTCCGCTCGCCGGTGAAAGTAACACGCTGGCCGTCCAAACCGAAGAACACCACCCTTCTTTGGAAACAGTCGATGACGGCGCACACAGAATATAGCCAGTCGATGCCTAGGATGACATCATACGACTGAATCTGTAGCAGAAGGAGATCCCTAACCGACTGATGTGGTCCTAACATCAGTCTACATCCCCGACAAACGAACAGCAAGTCGGTCTGACCTTCAACTGGTGTGCTCAACACCAGGGGCACTGGAAGTCTCTCGGCATCTAGACCCAAGGCGCGGGCTAGACTGGGTGCAACAAAGGAGTGCGAAGCTCCGGTATCGAACAAAGCATAAGCAAGAGTGCTAAACACACTAATCGTACCTCGAACAACCTCTGGCCCTGCTGGAACTGTTGCTTCTGCGGCGTGTAACTATCCACGCCCAGCTCCCCTGCCCCTCGGCTGTCGGCCACCTCCCTGACCACGCCCTGGTCGGGGTCCCTGGGGAGCGCCCTGAGGTCAGCCTCCCCCTCCTATGTCTGCCTGCGGAGGAGCGGGAGCTTGCTGTCCCTGCTGCTGCTGCCGGAAGGGTCTGGCTGGAAACTGCTGCTGCGGCGGATGCTGGGGATGACTACCACTACTGTACTGCACCCTATCGGGGCACTGACTCCGGAGATGTCCAGGGCTCCCACAGATGAAGCACCGTGGTCCCGAGACTGAAGGAAAAGAACGTGGGCCAGGGGATCGAAACTGAAACTGCTGCGGCCTGCTCCCGGTGGGTCGGAACCTGGAGGGTCCCGATGCTGGAGGCCTGGTGCTGACGGTTTTCCCCTTCGATGGTCCCAGCTGGATCCCTTCTCGTGACACTCCGCCCAGAGCGTGCATCCTTTCCACCACTTCGGCCTTCTTCTGAACCTCTAAGTATGTCAGAAGGGTAAAGGGGGTAACAACATACTGGAGGGAGGGTCGGAGCGCCTCCTCCAAACGTCTTGCCCGAGACTCCTCATCAGGAAAGAGGTCCGGAGCAAAACGCAGGAGGTCCTTGAACTTGATTCCAAGTTCCCTCACGGACATGCTCCCTTGCTGGAGGGAGAGTAGCTCCTGACTCTTCTCTGCCTTCATTGTCGAGGAGAGAAACTCCTCCCGGAACTCCTTCTAGAAATCTGCCCAGGCAACCTCAGACTCTTTCCAACTCCCCAGGTGAAGCATCCACCACTGACGTGCCGCTCCTCGCATCTGGCTAACAGCCAGAGGAACCCAGTACTCGGTCGGGGCCCGAATCAGGCCGAAGGCTATGACTAGCTCCTCTAGCCAGCCTTCCGTCTTCATATCGGAGGTGCTGCCCTCATACTTCTCGAGGGCCTGTCGCTGGAAGGCTCGAAGAGTCTTCTGCCACTGGTCGTCCTCTTCCTCTCAATCAGCTCTCTGCCGATTGGCCAAAGTAGTCTCAGGAGTCTCGATCGCCTGTACCACACGTGGTCGCCTTCCAGGTGCCATAGCTGCAAGGTAAACATGGAATGCCTAAGCCCAGTAGTGCAAAGAAAATTGTTCTTAAAACTTATTAAGATTTAATTTATTCTTAATTTCCCAAGACATCCCAGAAAGACAAGAACACAAGTCATTATGATGCATGTACCTTTCCTAGGGTCTCTACCCCGCAATCAGTGTGGCCTCACTTGGTCGTTCGGTAGGCCCATAGTCCTTGCATCGGATCACGGGGGGCCCTAAAATCCCGTGCCCTAGCCGATCTTCCCTGGCCTAATTCACGCTCCAAGGTCACCCAACACCGTTGCCTTACCATCCCATGCAATCCTCACTGTTCCTAACTCCAGACTCTGTCCTATCTCTCAACCTCCCTTTGATACCATTCTTCCACGACCCACCTTCACCGAAAGGAGGGAAGGGTCAGAAGGTTGCCAGGCCCTTCCTTCTTTAAGTTGAAGGAGAGATAATGACCCCCGAAACCCGCCTTCAATAGGTCCCGGAGTGGAGACTAGCACCAAGGGTATAGGAAATTCTCGCAAATGGAAGGCATTACCCTTTTTATTTTATAGGTTCGAAAGATAAGGAGGAGAAAACCCAACAACACCAAGGTAGAAAGAAAGGTAAAGCCAAAAGTAAACCATTCCCACATGCATGTTTCAAAAGTGAAAGCCACAAAGTGCAAAAAGGTGACTACAAGGTAAGTACCAACAGAAAAAGAGAAACAACTGCAACTGCTCCAAAAGTCCGAGCTAGTAAGGTCCTGCGTGATCCCTGAAGTCCTCCTGGAAACCTAAAAGCAGTTTTATATACGTAGGGTGAGCATACAAGTACACTTAGTAGGGAAAACCAAGACTCTCATGCACAAGTGGGGGAACGTACTAAAGTCCCGTGAGAAAAGAGAAGAACCAGAAACTAACAAGGCAACTATCCATCCCAGGCCTCAGCAAGGCTCGCTCCCCAAATAACGCAAGACAAGTAATATATATATAAGAGCACATCGATGTTTGGGTACCCCGCGCCACTTTCCCACTGGTTATTGAGACATCCTACGCATCAGACCAATCCCGCCATTCTCACCGTAGTCCCACTGCCACACCCGCCCGCACACACCTGGGCCACAACCACACGCAGTCCCACTGCCGAATCCCGCCCGCACACACCTGGGCCACAACCACACGCAGTCCCACTGCCGTATCCTGCCCGCACACACCTGGTCCACAACTATCACATGTAACCATGCCTACAAACACCTAGGCCAGAACAACCACCGCTACGCCCGAAGACACCTGGGCCTCATCCCGAAGAAACTTGGGAAACCACCTGCCGCACACACCTGTCCAACCACCACAACACCCTGCCCGATGGTTCTTGGGATAATAATGGACTTCAGGCCATCACAGCCTGCCCGAAGGTACTTGGGCTATCCGGGAAAGGGAGCAGAAAAGGAGCTAATAACCAGCCACTAAGTATAGTGTTGGAAAAAAAAACACCCTTCCCCCATAAATGGGGGTGTTCGGCACTAAGTGCTCAACTTGGGTGGGGAGAGAATAAGAAACACAAAGCTACAAGTATAGATATAGGTAACAAACACTCACCCAAAACTTAGGTTTTCCTAGCCGACCTACAGAACAGAACACCACTGCGTCCGAGTCACAATTCACGACCCTTCCCACAAAACCATTTGTCCCATTCTTGTTTCACGTTCAGTCAAAATGTTCAATTAATTTTAAGAATTACTGGGAAACTACCATAAGCATAACCAAGGAAAGCGTCAAAAGCATAGTTCAACCAAAACACTCACACCCGGTTCTGCCAACAGAGGATCTCTCCCCAATTTGTGATAGAAACTCACAACCACTGAAACCATACCAACAGGAGATCCCATCCCCCAAATTCACACGGCCACCGAGAGTATAAAAGAACAGGGGATCCCATCCCCTCCCACATTTCCAGCAAACAGCCCGAAGGGAAAACAACCAACTACCACTACCAACACAAGTCTGGGATTTTCAGATTTAGAAGATTTAACACACTCCATGATTTCAAATTTCCGTGTGTTCTAACCGGGAGTTATCACAGAAGGGTTGATCCTGGTGCTATCAACTTATTCAGCGGGATATACGTGATTAACCAATTTCACAGCAGGAGTTCACAATTTCAGCAACCCATTTAAAACATCACGAGGGGATTCAAGTGCACACACACGACCACCAACGACCTCAATTTTCAGAAAACATAAACCAGTACAACAAAAGGGATGATCACAAGATAAAGAATAAACAACGATCACAACCCCTTCCCCTTCTTTCTTTAGAACTTCGTTTATTATCTTCATTAGGGTTTGGTTCAACCAGTTCCATAAGAACAAAAATAACGCCCACCCCGCATGATACACAAAAGTGAGAGACGAAAGAAATTCCCTACTTGTTGATAGATGATCGACGTTTAGGCCGGGGGCGCGGAACTTTACGGATAACGAAGCGGCGGTCCCGATGCACCAGAAGAGCCACGATTGAAGAAGGGGGGAAACCACGGCCTAACCCTTAATTTATAAGAGCCGGGAATGGTTGAGATAAAAACGCCGAACTGCGTAAGACGTGGAAGTCGTGGGTTGACCACGCGGCTTGACTCATCATTAAAGGTGCTGAGTGGTTTAAACCGACTCATGAGCCGATTCAGTATTGAATTAAACTTTTGTGCGCATTACTGGAACAACTTGGCAAGGCCGGGTGACGTCGGCCGGTTCCACCGATTAGTCACACCGATCGGTCTCACCGATCGGTCGCACCGATCCGTACCCCTTAAGGATCCGGATTTTGGAAAAGGAAGGGACCAAGGGGGGTCTGGGTCATCACAAGGTGGGACCACTATCTCCCTCTAATGAATTGGATAAAATATTATATCTCATGAAATAGAAAAGGGGACTAGGATTATGTACTTGATCCACTATGGGGAATAATTAGATGGTATTGACACACTATGGTAAATAAGTGATGATGCCGAATTCATTATGAAATGGATTACAAGTGTTGATTCATGATCTATTATTATTTTATGGTATCAGGTGTTTACCATGAAATATGAACTTTTTTCTGTAGTCATGATGGTTTGACACTTATATGATATGAACATATATTTTGCGATTGATTTATGATAATTAGTCACTCAAATGATGCATGTATTTAAAATGATAATATTTTATTCCATGTATCATTTTTATGATATTTGAAATATTGAATATGAACCCTATAATTTATGCTCATGACATCATACTGTTATGATTATGTTATACCTTGTTATGATCATCGATTAATATCTCTTTCTTTACCCTTACTGAGAATCCGAGGTCATGTTTTTTTATATTTACCTTTTGTAGTTTATGAAAAATGGATTATATAGGGTATTTCTATGATGTTTTATAAATGGGAAGATCATTATGGTATATATTACTGATCATAAATGAAATAATAGGATTATGTATCTATTCTTCAATTTTACTAAACCTTTAATGTTGTTTGGAATTTATTTGAGAAATATATTGAATATTCATCTAAAAATATTTATTATTTATGTATTAAAATTATGTCTTGTTATTATTGGTATCAGAGAAAAGGGTTAATTAACCTTTGGAAACTAAGATGTGATAACATTAGTGATATACCTAGGGACATGTCTAAGGATATTTATATGTATAATTCTGAGGATATTTAAAATTATAGAAAAAGTTCTATGAATATTTGGAGAAGGATAGAGTGAGTGGTTTACAATCAATTTCATGATCTTATAGACAATATAAGTGGATGTGGATCTGGTAAAGCTATACCTAGGGGTAATAAATCCAAAAAAGGGTGGATTTGGTTTTGACCCAATCATCACCTGATTCCTAACAATATTCCTTCATACATAACTAGTTTTACACTACTAGGGGTTATTATTTAGAAATTAATGACATCCTTACAAACCATCATGGATGAATTAAATAATGATAAAAAATGACCCGGGTTAAGAATAATGACTCATAGATAAAAAATAAGGTTCATTGATTTAAGACTTAATATAAATGATTTTTATTTCTTTATTATGTGGTTTCTCAATATGATTAATTTTTATGACACTATTTATTTTGGTTTTAGTTAATAACTAGAACTTGAAGGAACCATATTAATATTAAATGTGAAAGGAAATTTAATGGTTATTATTCTAAGAAACAAAATGTTATGGGAGATAGAATACAAAATATAATTTCTATGATCACAAAAACTTTTCAACCTATGAATCATGCTGAGCTTCCATATGATAAAAGGAGGGAACAACAATTTTTTGATTCTTTAATGATGAAACTCTCACCTTCCTTTAGTTGTTATAATGATCCACTTATTTTTGAGAAATGGATCCATAAAATTTAAAATATATTTATATTTCTCTAGTTTTATATTAGTAAAAATTAATTTGGATCTTTATCAAATTTTAAGGTGATGAAAATTAGTAGTTGAATATTCTCAAGAACACGAGGGATGATGATTTTATTGACTCTATAGAGTTGGATGAGTTTAAGTGATTATTTATTAATAATTACCTTCATCATATTCTTCATAAAATGATTATGAATCAATTCTATGATCTAAATAATAAGGATGATAAATCCATTGGTACCTATGAGGTAAATTTTACAAGAATTGAAAGGTACCATTCTAGTATTATAATTCAACATAAAATAAGGCTGATCTATTCTTTAGAGTCATAAAATCAATTCATTGAAATGCGTCATATAAAAGAGAAGTTAATAAAAATAAAAAACCACTCAATATGCACTTAAGGTAGAAATGAAAATGTGATATTTATAATATTCCCATGTTTTTGGTAGGAAAAGAATGATCTAATCTCATGAAAACTTGAATAAATCACATGTTGGAATCAAATTATAGCAATCTTCATAAAAAAAATGTAGGAAGAAACATCAAGGGAACTCGTTTAATGGAACTAGAAGGTTATTTTAATATAGTGAGGTATGTTATAAAGTATTTTATTATCAAATCAATTGAAAGGTTTAGTTAACATAATGGAAGATAATAAGACACCCCCTAACGCACCACCCATGATCTAGTGTTTCAAATGCAAGAAGTGTGTAAATTATGATAATAAGTAATAAAATATGAAGATTAATGATGATTAAACATTTCAAAAAACTCTTAAACAGAGATAAAAACTGAAATATCATGTGATAACTATTTATAATGGGTGGTATGATAATGTGTTGGTGAGAGGTACTCTTACTATCCACTCTAGAACAACTAATTTCTTATTTGAATCTGAGTTTGTCCACTCTTTTATTTTTGAATAATTTTATTAGGGTATCTTAAAACCAACTAAATGATTAGATGTTGAAATATCAGTGAAAAAAACCAATGGTTTAATGATCACATGTAAAATCTGTGAATCTTATCTAGTTTATTTTAGTGGAAATTTTCTTCCAAAAAATCATGCTATTCTCCCTTAGTTTGAATATGGTGTTATCTTAGGCATGGATTGGATTTACCTATATTAATCCCAAATCCATTGTTTAGAATGTGAATTCATGTTTTATATTCCAAATAATCCTATCATAATCTATTATTTTAATGATAAATAGGATCTTTCAATGTAGATCACAACCATTTTATGGGTAATCATTCACATTCAAAAGAGGTTTCTCTCTATGATTATTGGGGAGAAACTAAACATTGAAGATCTTCCTATTGTTTGGGAGTTTTTTTGATATCTTTCCAAATGGTGTTTCATATTATTCCTTTGAAACATGATTTTTATTTCTCAAAAAATTCATACCTGCTACTACACTTGTTTCAATGACTCCCTATATAATATCCCTCATTGAGTTTTTGGAATTCAAAGATCCACTCAATGATAACATTGATAAGGGATTCATTCAGACATGTGTGTCACTATATAGAGCACTTATTGTTTTGTTATGAAGAAAGATTGATTGATGTGACAATTAATTGATCACCATGAACTTAAAAAGATGAAAATAATAAAAATATCATCTAACCCATATAGATGACTTGTTTCATCAACTATGAAAATATCAATAATTTTCTAAGATTGATCATTATTTTGGATATCAGTAATTAATGTTATATAATAAAGATATACCAAATAAAAAATTCTATATAATGTATAGACACTAGTATTATATAGTGATTCTATTTTTTATTACTAATTCACCTTTTATATTTCTAGATTTAATGAATTGAGTCTTTAAAGATTATCTTGATAATTTGATGGTAGTTTTTATAGATTATATTCTTATCCATTCAAAGAGAATTAAATAGTATGAAGATCACTTGATAATTGTGTTTATGACATTAAGGATAAAAAATGATTATGAAAAATTTAAAAAGTATGAATTTTGGCTAAAAAATATTTCATTTTTTGGTTCTAAAAGCTCATGTGAGATTATATCAGTAGATCCATCAAAGGAGAAATTTTTTGAATGTTGTAACAAACCAACCACAATGACTAATATCTGATGTTTTCTTGGTTTGAAAGGATATTATACATTCCTTGTGGAAAATTTATCATGCCTATCCAATCCATTTGTAATGTTACTCTGAAAGGGATCTAAGATTCATTTTACATTTGAATGTGTAGAAAATTTTGAGGAACTAAATAGAAGATTTGTTAGTGAACATGTGCTTACACTACCCTTAAGTGAATAAGGGATCATAATATATACTTATGTATCAATGAAGGGATTGTGATTAATCATCATACATAATGAAATGGTTATTTTTTATGACACAAGGTAATTGATAGATCAAGAGTAAAATTACCAAACTCATGATTTGGAGTCTGCTATGTTAATTTTTCATTATAGCTATGAATGAATTTTATTCACTAAGAAAAGTGTGATATATATACCGATCAAAATTTTTTAAAGAATATATTCACATAGAAGGAGCTTAATATGTTCCAGAGAAGATGGTGAGAGATTATTAATGATTATGACTTCATAATACATCACCACACTAGGAAAGAGAACAAAATGGATAATTATTTTAGTCAAAAGGTTCATCATTTATTTTCTATGATTAGGATCACAAAAGAAATAATATTTATATATTTTCCAACGATGGTTCATGAAATCTTGAAGTAAAGGAAGAAATGTAATCTCTATCAAATAATTGTGTAGATATCTACCCATGTGGGGATAAAAGAGGTGTATAAGTATGGTAAGTATGTGAAAAATAATATGAGAAATGATCACAAGTAAAAACTTGATCATGGAATAATGATAAAGTTTAGGGACCATATATGTGTTACATGCATACCAGATTTGAAGAAAGATCTATTAAAAGAGGCTCACCATTCTTTATTCTTTATTCATCATTTAATTATAAAGATGTATATATTTTTTTAAGAAACTTGTTCCTCTGTACCTTCAAAGAGGAGACCCCACAAGGACTACTCTTATACTCTTAGGAACGTGTCTACCAGAGCATCTTCAAAGATGCCAAGAAAGGTTGAAACAAACTAACTGAAGACTTTTAATTCAGAAAAGTCTCAATCTGAATGGGAAGTTGGATAATCTGATTATGGGAATGATATTCCATATTATGATTTCTAGTTTTGATTAATTAGGGTATTTATGGTTGTATTACCCCATTCACCTTTTATTGTACTTTCTTTCACTCTTTTAATAAATGGTCAGAAGCTCTGCTTCTAACTAGACCTCTTTAAAAAAAAACTTTTTGTGAGATTACATGAAAAGATATATAATATAATTTTTATGTTAGTACATGGTATGTTAACAAGATAACGATGAAATGAAATATTCTATGGGGATGAAATAACAATTACATATAAAAAATGTAAATGGTAAAACACCACCATAGATTTTGTCATTGGACTCCCCAAAATTTCTAAAGGGAATAAGGTTATATGGGTTGTATTCAATCACCATAAAAACTTTTCACACATAATCACTGGTAGATAATACTTTATATTCATTATTTTTCTTTAATATAAATTAATAATGTGGTAAGGTTTAATGATGTACCACATTCTATTGTATCTGACTGGGATCCTAGGTTTATCTTGATATTCTAAATAAGTCTTCAATAGGATATGGGTATAGAGTTGAGTTTCCTCGCCGTGTATCATCCTCAAATATAAGATCAGTCTAAGAGAACAATTAAAACCCTAAATGATATGTTGAGATCGAGTTCAATGGATTTCAAAGTTTGTTGGGATTGAAACCTCTTTATTTTTGAGTTTTCCCATAGAAATTGCTTCCACTTGATCATTCATATGGATCCTTATGAATATCAATATAAAATAAAGTGTAAAAATACAAAATAATTGGATGAAGTTGGGGAATTAAAGCTATTGGGACAGGATAATTTCATTTAAATGGAATATAAATTCAAATTCATTTATCAAAACATATGGATTTCAAAAAAATATTTTGATAATCAGTGGTATGGCCTGTAATTTGATGTTTGTGGAAAGGTGTCTCTAATAATATCTGTATGTGAGAAGGTAATGAGATTTATAAATAAGAGAAAAATAATCCCTATGTATATCTATCCCTTTAAATTTCATGATTGTATCAGAATCATAGCTTATATATTGGTGCTTCACTGAACCTCTCTCAAATCTATGACGTCTTCCATGTATCTCTATTGAAGAAGTACATACCTAATACTTGACATGTACTAAACAAAAAGGTCTTACATATGGTTCATTATCCTTATTATAACTAATAATTTTGTGATATTCATGACCATACTGAGAAAGTACCATGAAACAAGACTGTTTAACAAGTTAAAGTTTTGTGGAGAAACCACCATCTTGAGGAAGCTATGCGATATTGTAAGGATATAATGAGGAATAAGTATCCACTATATTATATACCAATATTATGGAATTTCAAGTTTTAAATTCAATATTTTAGGGTTATAATGTATTATATTGATCTTTGATGAAATAATATTTTCAGATAAATTCAATTTCTTCTATACCTTGTGTTTTACGCAACATAAAGTTTAATGAATCATGACATATTATTAATATTGTTATTATAAATAATAATTATAACATACTAGTTAAACATGGTGGAATTAATAGGAATAATCAAAATTTTAATTTCCAATATAATGGTTTTATATAAGCAAAACATATTGATAAAAATTACATACCTATAGTAATGTCATCTTTTGTTTCAGAAATACTATTTTTTAAATTATTTAATAGATTAAATTATTTTTTAAAATAATAAATATTTTTTTTTCAATTTTTTAAAATTTATTTCCCAAAATAAACCTTGATTTTTAAATTTATATTTAAAAATTATCATTGAGTAATTTTTATATAATTTTCAGTAAAATTTTTTTTTTGATGAATAGTAAAACAATTCTAATATTTATTAAAATATAACTTTTTGTTTAAAGCATTAAAAAGATCTATTTTATTTTAATATGGTTTTAAAATAAAATTTCGTTCAATTTTAGATTTATCAATCCAATTTAGGCAATTTTAATCATTTTCATATTGAATTTTGATTCCAGAACATTCTATACATATGAAAATTTTCTCTTTGGAAAATTACTTTTCATCATGCCTATGGGTTTATTTTTAAATTTAATTTTTAAACATATAAGAAAAGTATTTGAAAAAATGGATTTCATATTTTTAATCATAATAATTAATATTTTATTATTATTTCAACTTAATTTTTGGTCATAATAAAGTCTATAAACAATAAAAATTAATTACTTAGATTAAAGTTAAAACTGGTTTACAAAGGGTTAAACTAAAAAGATAAAGTCTAAAATGACCAAGTAACTTATCCACAACCCAATTTATGAAAATATATATGACATATAATATCCAAGGATCAATAATGAACCTTTTTGGAACCTTTTTTCATGTTTAATATATGTGAACACCTTTTCTTTTTAAAGTTTCCCGATGTCTCCTCTCTACCCACTTATAAAAGGATACCCATATCATCTAAAATTCACACATTCAAAGCCATTTTTGGATAAAATCTACAAAAATACATTTTTTAATTACCTACTAACTTAATATATGAATTATTTTTATTATTTAAGACTCATTAAAAGGATTTAGTTATAAACATAAAGGGGTTCTCTAAAGAAGATATATAGTCCTTAACAACTCGTTTTTATTTTATTTATTCCACTAACTCATTAATATATTCAAAAACCATGATGATATATTAAAATAAGTATATACCATATACTTAGATGTAATTTTTTGAATTTAATGACTTAAATATATATTATATTCCATTAATTGTGAAACAAAATCATCGATCGTGTGTATGGTGGACTACCACCTTGCGAAATAATTTAATTTTTTTCCATCACCACCTCTCATGGATGAAGAAAATGATTTATTTTATATAATTATATCATATTTATAGAATTTTAACACTTTTTAAATTAAAATTTCATATATACATTCTTAATTTCTATTTAATGGGAATATTATAACTTCACCTGTGTGTGTGGAGGAATACCTCCTTGTGAAGTAGTGTGATTCGTTCATAGAATATGCTTTACATCGAAGGTGATAAGGATAGGTTAAATGAAAATATATTATATATATGAAATAATATTGATTTTATAAGGTTAATATATTATTTACCTTTCCATCATTTCATCCACTATGAAAATGGAAACAACATTTATTCGTACATACAAATTATTGTCTCTGTGAATGGTGTAAACCATTTTCTATCACTAACTTTCTGGGATCAAAATAAAAACATATATAATGCATAAATATGATATTAATATAATGGTTAAATTTTTTCATTTGATTTAAATTGGATAAATTTAAAAGGGAAAAAATAAAAAATGAATCTTACATGAAAAAAAAGAATTATTACCAGAAATGTGAATTTAACAAGGAATTATTAACAACTGAGTAATAAGATGTCATTGCTAAATAAAATATATTTTGAAACATAAGATTATTTTTCTATAATAGATTTAAAATAAACATATATTTATTATACAAGAGGATTCAACATGTACAAAAGTATTTTAGACTTAATGTAAGGGATTTCTAGTCTGTCATTAATTTATGGGAGTCATATACCATATTCACCACTAATTTCTATTTCTTTGGTGTGTAGAATGAAATTTGAAAAACATATATCATGAATATAATTATTTAAATAATATTTATTGTTTTTTATATTTTTTTATTTAATTAGGATTACTGTTCAAAAGTTTCTAAAGTGGTAACAGATTTTAATCTTATTTTTATTTCTATGGGACACATGCCTTCAATAACACTTGTTTCTTTTGGGTTTTGTGTATACTTTCCGAAGATTTGTTTTGTGATAATTATAATGATAATTATTGAAAAAAAATCTATACAATGTTATTATTTTGGACTTATGATTTAAAAGCTAACAGTGGTAAACATCTTTTTGTTATTATCTCACCATTTAACATGATTGTCTATGATTAAGTATCTGATGATGAAATATTATGGTCTACATCTAAGTAAAATAATTTATTTAATGATACAATTGTAATTTCAATAAAATAATTTTTTTACTATCATTTTCCACCCATTAAAAACTAAATAGGCTTAAAGAATGTTTTTAATATAAATCAACATTATTTCTCTCTTAGATCAAAAATAATTCTCATCCATGCACAAGTTTTATAAAAATATTTTAAAAAATGTTATTAATATTTTCTAATATTTTTTAAATCCATTTTTCTCACGTTTTATTTTTTATATAATTATATAAAAGTAATATTCTTGTTATTTATCAATCAATTCACTTTTTACTAAAAAAGATAATGGGGTCTTTATTATAATATGTACAAAATGAGTGAATTTACAACCATCATGAACACTCAATTATTTGAAGATTACATTAAAAAAATTCAAGGTGAGTTTCATATAAAAGTTTTTCCTTATTATTTTTTATATTTATAGATTTTAACGAAGTGATTCAAAAATGGAAAGGGTATTTCCCTAAATAAATATTCTAAGTGATCATTCAAAATAACTTTCCATCTATAATGACATCAGTTGATGTTAATTAATATTTACCAAGGATATGATCCAATGATACCATGTTTTTTCCAACTTTAGATGGTTTGAATTTTTGTTGAAAAGATTTTTGTAACCCCATTTCAATCACACATGTTATTTTTTGATGAAATGTTTATGAAACACGTTTCCTTTTCATGGTTTAGAATATGATGAATGTTTTATGATATTATGGCATAAAAATGTTTTTATTTTTTTATGAGTGGGAACTATATCTCCCTAAAATGTATTGGGAAATTTTTTATATATCATTATATAACTATGGGAAGTAGACTTATGTGTATGACCCATAATGGGAAACATAATTATGGGATCAATCTTCTATGGGAAATAGGTGATGATGCTTCATCTATTAAGAAATAATATATTAGTTTTAATGGATGATCCATTATGATTTAATGGTTTCATATGTTAAATTTGATACATGAAATTTTTTATATAATTATGATGGTTCCCCACTTATATGATATGAATGTATGGTTCATGATTGATTGTTTATGATTTATCACTATTAAGGTGCATGTATTTGAAATGACAATGTTTTATTTTGTGATTCATGTTTAAGATCATTGGAATATTAGTTATGAATATTATAATTTATTTTCATTATCTCCTACCATTATGGTTATCTTATTAATTATTACAATCATTAATATAAATCTCCCATGTTTTACCTTATTGAGCATTTGAACTCATCATTTATAATTTTTCCTTTACCAATGTTAGGAAGAATGGTTTATATAGGGTATGTATATAAATTTTACTGGATTGGAAGATATTTATGAAATACATTAAATATAATTTATTAAATAGGAATAAAATGTATTGAGTCTCCAAATAAACTAATCCTTATGGTCTTTAGGTAGGTATTTGTGAAATCAATTTAATATTCATCTAAAAAGATGTAATATTTATGTATGAAATATTTGGGTCTATTGATGTTTTTAATTATAGATTTTAATCTTTTTTAAAATATATGGGTCCAAAATATCTATTAATTTTATTTTTATTTTTAGCCTTAATGGATAAATTACCTACGTAATAATAAGTTACAGTGGTGAAAACTAAAATCATAAAAATGAGTAACCAAAAAGGTAAAGGGAATGACAAGTTTTAAAAATTCTTAAAATTTATGGTGGTGGTGTAGATAAAACTTATAATCCCTACACAAAATAATTTATCAATATTTGAATCATGTGGCCTGATTGTGACATCCCATTACTGAATAATTGAGATATTTAAAAAAATGACACTCCTTCAAAATTATAAGACGGTACCTCGAATCATATTTTCATCACACTTAAAAATACATTTTTATAATACAAAAATTTACCAAATAACCTAATAAAACCCCTTATCACATCCTAGAAATTTTTTTTATTAGATACCCCTCATATATTGTATTTTTGGTGACTTCCTAAACAGGTTATTCAAATAAGAGGTATCATTTATAACCAACCATTTTTTTTATTTCTTCTTAAAACTCATTCAAATCGTATTCACACTTGATTATATAATAGAATAATTTAAACCCATAAACTGAGATGTTAATTTATTAATTGAATATATTAAATCTATCTCTTATTCCATTAAATGGGAAACAAAACAATCATTAATTGGTACACAGGACTATTTCCACATGAAATGATGTAATTTGTTATCCATTATCATCACTCATGGAAGTTAATGATGATATAATTAGACTATATATATGATATTAATGACATATTTATCATTCTTAAAAATTAATATGTCATGTATTTTCTTACAATTAAAATTCATTAAAAGATGATAACATCATTCGTAAAAATGCGTGGCTTACCACCTCCTTGAAGATTTGTGATTTTTTTCATTACCACATCCTATATATATATATATTTATATATGTTTTTTAAAATAAATAATAATATATTTATTATATAATGATAATTTTTTGAAAGATAATACTACACTTACTTTCATTCCATCATGATTTTTGAAAAATGGAAATGTTACACATGCATACATATGATCTACTGTCTCTGTAACTATGATGTATTTCACATTTTGTGAAATATTTCATAGTTTATTAGAAAATTTAAATTATATTATAAAAATTATAAATATTTTATGATTATTATTATATAGATGATGAAATAATTTCTTATTTTATCATATTCAACCTACCAAAGTTATTTTGGACATATGAACCAAATATCACCAAAACACATGATGTGATATTAATTGATTAAGTAAAATTATAAAATTATAATAAATGAAATAAATTTAATAATAAACATGTAAAATTTTTAATACGAGAAAATAATTAATATGTTTTTATCATTTATGATGATAAATTACATATGTGATGAGTTAAACTCAAGGAATGCGATTTCGTCTCAATTTACGGTCCCTAAGAAATATTTTAATGTTTTTTTCCTAAATTAAAATATATGTAATGCATGCATAAATTTTTAAATATTATATCATGACTCCTTCATAATTTATTACATTTTATGTAAAAAGTCATTTTACTTCATCCACGTGGATTTGGTTCAAATGTTACCAAAGTGGTAAAATCATTATGTTACAATTTATTTTCGTTTTCAAGAATGATTATGTTCATGATTTCATTGGTGGAAATTGTATAAAATTATTTTCATAAACCACATCCCTTGTATTATTGTAAAGCAATGTATATTTTTATACAATTGGTTTATATTTCCACCATTAATGAATAATGAAACATAAAGAAAGTTGTTTTTATGTAATAATATTCGTGTATCTTTTTTAGATATAGAGGCTTTCTCTTCCATGTCTATAATTTCCTTTATTTATTTTAAATAATATTTTAAAATTATCTAATGATTTCTTATAGTCATTTTTTCCCATGTTAGTACTTTTTTAAAAAGTTTTTTAAAAAGGAATCTCTCTATAATTTTTTCATTAAGGTACTTATTGAATTTATTATAAAAGTGTGAAAAGAATGTTTTTATTTAAATTATATTGAATGAATGTAATTTCCAAAAATCATGATGGGTCAATGAATTGAATCTTACTTTATATGTTTCTATGGTTACTTTTAGAGAAACTATTTTCTATATTATGTTGGAAATCATTAAATTTATAATGAGTTTTTTAAAGTGAAAAGGGTGTTTCCTCCTGAAATAATCCTTGTGGAATGTGAAACCCAAGACATTAAAATATTTTACTTTTATAATAAATATAATTTTGTTTTTTTCATTCTTTATACACAAGGTTAATCTTATGCTACACATGACACTAAATTATCTTAAATTACATGAAAGACTGAGTTTTACCACCTCTTAATAATGAACCTATTTTAAAAATAAATTTTTGGAAATTCTGGAATATTATTTTTAAATATAAAAATTATTTTTGAATTTGGAATATCGAAATTATCTTAGGGTTAATTTTTGAGATTTTTCCTGAGAAACTTCATTTTTTTGGTGAATAGTGGAAATTACTACAATTTAGTTAAAAATATCCTTTTTGTTTAAATAATTATTAATTCTAAATTATATTTTAGATTTGTTTTAGAGTCAAATTAGACCAATTATACTTGAATTTATAGATTTACGTTCATTATAATTAATTTTATTTTCATATTTAATATGAAAACATAACAATCTTTTGAACATTTTTCTGTTAATTTTTTTTGTTATTTCACCCCCTTTGTAGGATTAACGTTAATCTTAATTATCCCAATTTTATGATTTTAATTTTGAAAATCTAACAAACACATATTTAATTAGTATTATATTTTTGTTCTAATAAGATCAACTTAATATTTTTACTAAAATGATTAGTGAATGTGATTTATATTAATTATGTTGATTATAGTATGATTAAGCTTAATAAGGGACTAAAACTTAATATTAAGGAGAAAAATGACTTGGAAACTTTTCCAAAATAAATTTTTTACTAATAATTTGACCATGTACCCATTTGGTTCAAAATATATGGTTATTGGGGTATTATTAAATGAAATTTATGTATATAAAATGTTAAGTGAGGGAAAATACAAAATAGAACATTCCTTAAATTGAACATCTCTAAAATTATGAGATATGTAAAAACATCATATTTTCGTTTATAAATACTATTTTATAGGGTAAATAGTGTATTTTTATCATAATAATTTATCAATAATTTTTAGATATGATTCAGTTACGTAAAAGCTTAAGAAATGCCAACATAGTGATTATTTAATTAATAATTAACTAAAATAAATGATACTATAAATTTTAAAAGAAAATTTAATTAGTATAATTATTGTCTTTATTTATTTTTTAAGATTAAAATATCATGTTTTAAATCTTTAGAACTAATATATTTGAATTACAATATTATATTTATATTTCAAAATTAACATTAAATAAATAATGTTAAAATTGACACTATTATTATTTTACAATAAATAAATCTTATTAAATGATTTAAAATAAATAAACATCCTATATTCTGAAAAGTGATTTTTAAGTGTTAATAAATACTTAATATTCTATATTAATGGACTAATTAATCTTTTATAATTAAAATATTGAACCATATACTGTAAACATGGTGTTAACAAGGTGAGAGTTCAAGCAGCGTTTTAGCGCCTCCCATGCGCTTGTTTTAAAATTAATTTCCAAAACATAGGGGAATTTTATTTTATAAATTATATATAATATTAATAATTAATTGTATATATTTTATCTAATAAATCTCACATTAATTTAGTCTTAATGTTTAAATTAATTTGATTAGAAAACTAGATGCTTTAACAAAAACCAAAATGATAAAATTGGGGTAATCTTATAAGTTAAGGAACCATATTTTTAAAATATGCATATTTTTGTTTGGATGTGGTTTTTATAGACCATTATATTCCTTTAATCCATTATTTTTTACCTTTTTAGGAGCTTTATTTAAGATATACCACCCATTATTGAATACCATTTGGTATTTATAAAAGTGAAACCGCCCCATCCCTATAAAAGGACACCACCTCTCCATATTCCTAACACCTATAAAACCACATAAGTTTGGAAAATACCTTCCAAAATAGTTTCTCCACATCCCTACAATCGACCTAGATTAATCCGTTTGGGAAGAAATCTTTCCAATAAATCCTTTTGGTATAAACCAAAAGAAGTTACCCGATTAAGAGGTAACACCTTCTCTCATGATTTCAAATTTCATTTTCATTCTCCACTCCCTATAATATTTTTAATCTATGAATACATAGAGAAACCTATATCCTAAATATACTAATATTTTTTATGATAATTTTTTGAACTAAGCTTATACAAACCTCTATCTAATGAGTAACAAGCATTCTGTTTCTGTGTATGGCGAAATGAAACATCACGAAACGATCATTATTCAATTTTTTCCCACCCCCTCTCATGGTGGCCATTACGATGGAAAATAATAATAATATAAGAGATATATTTTATTTATTATTTATTATTATTCTATAATTTTTATTTGGAACATACATTTATGCTATCCAAGATGTGTAATACGATTATTTTGTTTGAGGAAGTGTGGACTACTGCCCCCTCAAAGAGATATGATTCATTCTTGCCATACGTGGAACATATGAATGATATTTTTAATAAAACTATATAAAATATATAAAATATATTTGATAATATAATTATAATATACTTATTTTTAATTTATTTTTAATTATTTTTATACAAAAAAAATGAAAGCAATGTTCATGCGTACATACGACCTACCATCTCGATAAACGGTGCACTTCATGTCTAATATACAAATATTATGGACCATTATAAATACATATGTACTTAATATATAATATAATTTAGTAATGGTTTAAATTCTATAAATTATAAAACCATGATATATTTTATAAGGACAACAAATAATAAGTTAAAACATACCAGTCAAACTAGGCAATTTACCCATGGAATAGTCAAAATAATGAAAGAGTGTTAACAAATGGGAAATAAAATATCGTAATAAGTTAATATATGATATTATAAACCTGATTTTGGTTCTGGTATTAGTTATTAACATATTTTAAACCACTATACATGAGAATAAATACCACACAATAAAAAGGATGGATAAGGTAAGAGATTTTCATCTGACTTTTTAAATTTATGAGATTAATGTATTATTCACTACATACTTATTTTGTGTGAGATAACTACTTCCCATTTTGATATATTATATCATGAATAATATTATCCTCATTATATTATAAGATTAATTTAATATCATACCTTTCTATTGATTATGATATAAATGTCTCAAAGTGGTATGAGACACTTAGGAATGTTTAAAGATTAATCTCCTCAAATGTTCTTAATCTCACTTAATTTTATGATTATTAACATCCCTTGAAATAATCACTTTATTGTAATAAATTTTCATTGAAAATTTAATTTAATATCTATATTCTCATACAATGGATATTATTATTTCCTAAATTGTATACAATTTTTCATACCGTGGTTACTTCGACAATTAATTAATTATTTGGAGAATTATTATAAAATCCATATTTCTCATTAAACAAGGTTATTTGACATGGAATATTAGTTATTTTGATTATTCAATATGATTGATGATTTGGAATTTCAATTATGGGTGGATCCTAGGTTTTATATAGCTCCTCGATGCATTTATAGGTTCTCATGAGACAAAGAAGTTGGTCAAATTAAACAGATTTCTGTCTATGTTTTAAACCATCTTTTGAAAGGTCTTGATGGTAAAAGTTTTTAATGTACCTAATACATTAAATCAAATAAGAAATAAATTTACTTTAGTTAGTATCATTTATTATTTTTCTATGAGATTTTTCATCAAAATATCTATAGTCATAGTTCATTCTTAGTTTATTAATTTATAGCATGTGTTTCAGTTTCTTACTTTCCACATTATTTATTCCTTATCTAATTATTTTTTATGGAAACTGAACTCAGTTATTTATCTTTCCATATAGATTGATTCATTGTTACTCTCTTTATACTTACCCTTATTGAGCATTTGATATCACTGTTATTATGTTTCTTTCCCTAGGTTATGAAGAAGATAACTTTGAATATGATTTCAAGGATGGATTTTATTATAGTTTATTGTGAATTATATTTTATTCTATATTCCAAATGTATTATTAGTGTTATATATGTAATCTTGATTTCAAAGAATATTAAACTGAACAGTCCTTTAGGATTTTATTCCTTGTAATTATTCCAATTTAATGTTATAATGCACCAACTTCGGGCTTCTGGGATCAGGGTGTTACAGTTGGTATTAAAGAACATTTAGAAATAACCATGGAAACTAGATCTAGAAAAAATAGAGTAGGGTGAAACACCCTAAGATAGACATTGAAGATAATTATATAAGAACATCCTAGAATTCTAGTAATGTAGGGGTTATGTGTGTATTCCTATCAATACATCCTTGTTTGAATACTAAAAGTGGATGTGGTTCTGGCACAAATGTATATAGAAGTAACAACTCTGACAAGGTGTTCCGAGGATGACTCAAGGTAACCTGGTACATGAGAATGAGACTTACTATGTACATGGTTTGACACTCCCAAGGATACACTTTAGACAATTAACATTCTCTTTATCAATAATTATGAAGTATTTAAGATTAGTGATACCCCAAAAGTAACTAAATCTTATGATTCCAAGATTTACGATGCATAAATTTATATCATGTACTATAACATGTTTAGAGTTATTGATTTTTAATAATTTTATGAGATAATCTAGTATATAAAAATGTTTATAAATTAAACCTAGAAGAATAAGTGATAACTTCATCAATTCACGTGACACAAAGAGTGATAAGGATAATATCTTTAAAGGTATTAAGAAAAAAGTTCAGAGGGAAATAGTATCCCAAGTATTGTTATCATATGAGAAAATAATATCATTTTTTAACAAGAAAATAAATAGTTCTCTAAGTAATATGTATTTTAAGGTAATTATAGTATAGTTGATAAAAATATGGATAAAGGGAAGAAGGGAAAGATAGATTCCTCCATGTGATAACTGTGGAATGAATCAACCTAGTAAATTCTTGAAGGGAATGGGAGTTTGTTATGAATGTAGAGAAAAAGGACACAAAGTTCTTTTTTTAAAGGGTAAGAAAAAGGTTTACAATGTTCAATTCTTTCACTATAAAAAGATGAGACACTATACAAATAAATGTCCCCAGAGTCAAAGGAATATACCCCAAATGATGCTATTGGATAGTGATAGAGTTATGATAATGACAAAAACTAAGAGGAATGATTAATATGATTTTTCAATAATTTTTTCATTTGAATATTTTATCAGAGATGTTCTTTTTATAAAAATTATGAAATATATGAGGATTTTACTACATTACTTTTTTATTAAGTATTTGGGATCATATTCTGAATGGTACTAAGAAAAGTTATTTAGTAGAAAGTTAAAATTTTCAAAAGACACATGATAGAGGGAAAGAAAAACCTTAATATATTCTAGATGTTATGATAATGATGAATAAATGATTTATTTGGATATTTAATGACTACCTTGGAGCTGATTAAAGACTTGCCGACATGTGGTCTATGATATCATTGATGGAGTTTACAACACTCTTGTATTTAAAGAATGTATCCAATAACATGTTTCTTACTTTAGAAATAAGGAACAATGCATGTTTCCAATAAATTTTAATGGTAATTGAATTTATTATGATATTTTAAGAGGATAAATGATGAAGTTATTCACATGTTTGGAATGTGAAAATTTAGGGATGTTTCATGTTGATTAAAGGCTAATGAAAAGTTCATTCTATAAAATTTATAGTCTTTAATTTAGAAGTTATTGGATCCAAATATGTTGGAAAAGATAACCATTAATAAAATGGTTTAAGATTACCATTGGATGATATTTTATAGAATAAATAAATACTTTACTATATGTCGCATCATGTGCTAAGAGATGAAGTTGAAATAGTTAAAGGTTTAAAAAAAATAAAAATATTCTGTTTACATATATTTAATTATATTCTTATACATTGAAATAATTACTTAAATATAGAAATAAATGGTTTTAAAACAAAAATTTTATCCTATTATCATTATTTTTGATGATATCAATGACTTTTATTCACACCTATGGTTTATGGATTTGTGGTCAACAACTTTCATTTGAACATGTTCTCTAGCACTTACCAATCAGAACTTTATGGTTATATTTTTCTTCCATATCCGTGTTTCCATTTTCTACATATTTTCTCATACTAGGGAACATAAATACATGAAAATTTTACTTTCCTTTCTCTCTTATTAAGAAAATATGATATTGATCCTTTTTACATTGTGGGTATTTTAAAAATATTTAATTTTCAATCCCTAGATTACTGTGTTCAAGTTCAAATTGTGAGGATGTAATTTAATTAAGGTGGGGATAATGTGTCACCCCAAGATATTAAAATATTTTCTTTTTATAATAAATATAATTTTATTGTTGGCATGCTTTATACACAATGTTAAACTTACTCTACATACGACGCTGAATTAGCTTGCGTTACATGCAAGACCGTGATTTACCATATTTGAATGGTGAACCTATTTTAAAACAAAATTTTGAAAATTTTATAAATTTTATTTTTAATAATGAACATAATTTTTGAATTCATAATATCAAAATTATCTTTGGGTGAATTTTTGGGATTTTTCTGATAAACATCTTTTTTTGGGGAATATTGAAAATTGCTTCAATTTAGTTAAAAATAGCCCTTTAGTTTAAATAAATATCAATGATAGATTATATTTTAGAGTAAAATTGGATCAATTATACAACAATTTATAAAAGTATCTTCATTATAATTAATTTCATTTTCAAATTGAATATAAAAACATAACAAACTTTTGAATGTTTTCCTACTATAAAAACTTATTATTTCGCCCTGTCTGGGGGATTAGCATTCATCTTAATTTTCTAATTTATGTGATTGGAATTTTGAAGATCTGACATACATGTATTTAATAATTATGATATTTGTGGTCTAATAATATAATATTATTTTTTTACCAAAATGATTAGTGAATGTTATTAAGATAAATTATGTTGATTATGGTATGATTAAGATTAATAAGGGAGAAAACCTAAATATCAAGGAGAAAAATGACTTATAAACTTATCTAAAATCCTTTTTCTGCCAATAATTTGACCATGTACCCACATGGTTAAAAATATATTGTTATTGGGATATTATTAAATAAAATTTCCATACATAAAAGTTAAGAAAAAGACAAAAAGTAAACTTTCCTAACCTTTAACATTTATAAAATTTTGAGATATGTAAAAAATATAATATTTTAGTTTATACATACCCTTTAATTGGATAAAAATATTATTGTTATCAAAATAATTTATCAATAATTTTTAGAGATTATTTAGTAACTTAAAATGCTTATGAAATTCCAATATAGTGATTATTTAATTAATAATTAACTAAAATAATTGATACTATAAATATTAAAAGTAAAGTTAATTGATAAAATTATTATCTTAATTTATTTTTGAATATGATAATATCATGTTTCACATATATAAACCAAGTATGTTTGAATTACAATATTATATTGATATTTTAAAATTAACATTAAATAAATAATGTCAAAAATTGACATTATTGTTATTTTACAATTATTGAATATTATTAAATTATTTAAAATGAATAAAAATAAAATATCCTGACTAGTGATTTGTAAGTGTTAATAAATATTAAATATGGTCTATTAATGTACCAATTAATCTTTTATAATTAACATATTGAACCATATACTGTAAAAACATTGTTAACACGGTCCGAGTTTAAGTAGGGTTTTAGCACGTCACATGCACTTGTTTTAAAATTAATTTCCAAAACAAAAAGAAACTTGATTTTATAAATTATATATAATATTAATAAATTTTTTATATTATCTAATAAATATACCCTTAATTTATTCTTAATGGTTAAATTAATTATATTAGAAAACTAGATGCATTAATAAAATCCAAAATGATAAAATTGGGGAAATCGTAGAAGTTAAAGAACCAAATTATTAAAATGAACATATTTTTGTGTGGATGAGGTTTTTCTTGACCATTATTCTTTTTTAACACATCATTTTTACATTTTTGATGAAATTTAGGTAAGATAGACGACCCATTATTGAATACCATTTGGTATTTGCAATAGTGCCACTCCCCCTTCCCTAAAAAAGCCACCACCTCTCCCCATTCCTAACACCACTAAAACCACCTAAGTTAAGACAATAATTGAAAAAATAGTATAAAATAATCCCTAAAATCTATCTTGAATCATCCCTTTGTACATCAATCATTCCAAGAAATATTTTTGGTACAATCTAAAAGAAGTTACCCGATTAAGAGCTAACGCCTTCTCTCATGCTTTCAAATTTCATTTCCATTATCCACTCACTATAATATTATTATTTGATGAATACATAAAATAAATATTATCATAATTATAATATTATTCTTAATGATATGTTTTCTAAATACTCTTACACAAACCACTATCTAATGGGTAACAAACTTACTATTTCTGTATATGGAGAAATACTTCCTCACAAAACGATGATTGTTCAATTTTTCGCTACCACCTCTCGTAGTGGACATTATGATAGAAAATATATTTATATAATATATATATATATATATATGTTATTTATGATGTCTTATTATTATTTAATTTTTATTTGGAACATACCTTTATGCTATCCAAGTTGTGTAAATACGATAATCTCGTTCGAGGAATTGTGGACTAGCGCCCCCTCAAAGCGATATGATTCGTTCATACCATACATGGAACATATAAAGGATTTTATTAATAAAAAAATATAAAATAAATTAAATTTATATGATAATATAATTATAAAATACATGTATATAATTTAGATTTAATTGTTTTAATATAATAAATAAATAAAGGTAGTGTTCACAGGTACATATGACCTACCGTCTCCATGAACGGTGCACTTCATGTTTAATCTCTTAATATTTTGGACCATTATGAATACATATGTACTTAATATATAAGTTAATTTATTAATGGTTAAATGTTTTTGATATTATTAAACAATGATATATTTTTTAAAAACAACAAATAAGAAGTGAAAACATACTCGACAAACTAGGCAATTAACACCCAAAATAGTTAAAATAATGAAAGAGTGTTAACAAAAAGGTAATAAAATATAATAATAAGTTAATATATTATGTTATAAACATTAGTTTTGTTATGGTATTAGTTATAAAAATATTTTAATCCACTATACAACAGGCTAAAGACCACATAAAAAAAATTAATGATAAGGTAATGGATTTTCATCTCACTTTTTAAATCCGTGAGATTAATGTCATATTCACTACTTACTTCTTTTGTGTGCCATACCTGTATCCAATTTTGATATATTATATCATGAATCCTATTATTCTTATGATATTATAAGATTAATTTAATATAATACCTTTTTGTTTATTATGATATAAATTTTTCAAAGTTTTATGAGACACTTTTGAATGTTTAAAGATTGTTCTCCTCAAATGTTTTTAATCTCACTTAATTTTGTGATTGTTAAATTACCTGGAAAAAATAACCTTATTGTAATGAATTTTCATTGGAAATTTAATTTAATATCTATATTCTCATATAATGTATATTAGTTTTTACTAAACTGTATACCATTTTTCATACGGTGGTTACTTTGTCAATTATTTGATTATTTGGGGAATTATTGTTAAATCTGCATTTCTCATTTAGTACGGTTATTTTATAAGGAATATTAGATATTTTGATTATTAAATATGAAGAATTATTTTAAATAAAAATGAAGGGTGGATCTTAGACTTTATATATCTCCTTGATGCATCGACAGACTCTAATGAGATAAATAAGTTGGCCAAATTAAACAGGTTTATATCTGTATTTTAAACCATCATGTGAAAGGTATTAACAGTAATAGATTTTCATATTCCTTAGACACAACATTAAATAAGAAATAAATTTCCTTCATTTATTTTCAATTATTTTTTTCCATGAGATTTTGCATTGACATATCTATGGACATAGTTCATTCTCAGTTTATTGATTTATGGCATCTATTTTAGTTTCTTACTTTCCACATTATTTATGCCTTATATAGTTATTTTTAATGGAACATGTACTCAACTATTTAAAATTCCATATATATTGATTCATTATTTCATCCTATGTACTTACCCTTAATGAGAATTTGAGCTCACCCTTATTTTGTTTCTTTCACCAGGTTATAAAGAAGAGAACTTTGAATAAGCTTTCAAGGATGAATTTTATTTTAGTTTATTGTGTAGAATATTTTATTCTATTTTCACAATATATTATTGGTATTATGTATGTAATATTGTTTTCCAATAATTTTAAACTTAATGGTACTTTGGGATTTTCTTCCTTATAATAATTACAATTTAATATAATAATACACTGACTCCAGGTTTTTGGGGTTTAAGCGTTACATGGTATTTTAATAATGTTTTCATCAATGATGATAAAAATTTATTTTACATATCATATATATGTTATATATATATATATATAATATAAAAATGTACCTAAATTATTCTCTATTATATAGATGATGTAAAACATGCCTTATGTTTGTTTCTAAAATTCAATAATTATGAAATTTCCTATGATTATGATATTTATCATGATTATTGAAGAATTTTATTTCCATTGTTTATTATTATATTTATTCCTTATGGCTAATATACTATTTTGGAAAAAATAAATCATGAACACATTTTGATGGGCACACCAAGATATCACTCAAATTCCTTGGGTATGGACTTTGTCTAATGAGATGTTATGCCTGAGATTAGAAATTAACCCAATCCGTTATGGGTTTTCGTATAATATGTGATATTATTTATGAATTCATACTTGAATGATTTTTATTAAATATTATATATAGGTTCCACATTTCTTATGTCACCATAATTAAATAATAACATGTTTGTATGATATTATTCAATTTGATTACTCATGACTGTTTTATTTTATGAGACAATGTTATAACTTTGAATCACATGTTATGTTTCCTTGTCATGTTTATTCTGTTACTGGGATTTTTAGCTGACCCATTTCATTTATATATTCCCTAAGTTATCCTATGAAGTTTTAGGAGCTCAAATGGTATTAGGTTTTCATTATGGAGAATAAAATAAGGATGTCATGTGTTATTTCCCTTTCATTATTTTATGGTCTTAGTCTTCCAAAGACACTAGAAATCATGATATTTGGGTTATAATTATTGGATATATATGTTCAATTTTTTAAATAATATTTTTAAAAGGATTAAGTCACTATATAATATTTAGATAATTTTGATCAACATGGAAAATTGTTTTTTCATTTGGCCGATCAACTATATTTTTTGTTTTTTTCTTCACATAGTCAAATTTCACAGTTAGTAGGACACATATGTGGTGGATCCATTTTATGTGGTGTTTTCACATAGGTGATCTAAATAATGTTAACCCTTATATATTTATAATTATTAATGAAATATTTTGGGTGGAAATATGATTTTAAAAATTTCTTATATTATGAAAAAATGAATCAAATGGTACTTTATGTGTTATTCTTTATTTGTCATACATACCAAAGAGATTGTGATTCATGGAGATATATAATGAATCAGGAGGTTATTATTTAATAATTAAGTAAATTCCATTCAATATTTAATAAGGTATCTATGAGATAAGGAAAATGCATGAGAATAATCCATTAAGAGTGAGGTTTTGATCGTAAGTCTTATTCATGTTGTATGATATCATCACATGTCTATGAAACTTGTCATAATTCATGAAAGATTGTTTAAAATAATTTTATCATAATTATTCATGAGAATATGTGTTTAACTAATATTTTAGACTTTATTTCCCTATAAATAATTTAACTTCTTTGATAGAGTGTATTATATGCAACACCGAGTTTAAATGAACCATGATATACTACTAAAATAGCATTCTGTAAAGTAACATTTATCGCCAAGATTCTATAATTAAATAAATTAATTATGTTAACTGAACGATGAAATCTTTATATAATTTCCCTAAAATAATTTTTTTATTGATTTATGTATTCAAAATAGGCACTCAATTTATTTTTGAAAAGTCTTATTATGCATGAAAAATATGTTTTCCCCAAAAATTATTTTATTTTATTATTATGAGGAAAAATATAATTAATTTATTAAAATTTATGAAAAAATATTTTATGAAATAAATTTAAATTTTAAAATCAAAATACCAAATTATCTTATAGTGAAATGTTTATATTTTTCTGAAAAGTTTGACTTTCAATGAACGGTGAAAAAAATTGATTTCTGTTAAAAACAAAATTTTTATATAAATTAATTATAAAGTAAAATTATATTTTGGATTACTTTTTATATTTCATGAGTCCAATTATATTTAAAGTCATCCAACTATGTTTTTTGAAATTATGTTTATATTTGAATTTAGTAAAAAAATATTTGATATTTAGAAGGGTTTTTTTCTGAAAAATTATTTTTCATTACATTTTTCTATTTGATTTTAAATTTAATTATTCGAATTATATGTTTTTAATTTTAAAAAATGGAATAATATTTTGAATTATTCAGTCCAATATTTTTAAATATCCCTCATTATTTTTGGTCAATATGAAAAGTAACTGTGGTAAAATTTATCTCCCCACTAAATGCAAATTGTGTTAATCTAGATTTAAATTTTATTATAAGTTCATAATGTTTCACCATAATTATTATGGTAAGAATGAAATTAGAACCTTATCATCATAGTATATAAATATATTTATTTAATGGAAAATTTTCAATAAAAATGTGTTATATATATTTTTAATCAAGGAAATTAATAAAATGACACCCTCTCAGTTTTAAATATCCTTTATCTATTCACATAGGAAAAAATAGTTATGAATGAATATTAATAATAAAAATTTTCATAATAAAATTATATTCATTTTAATTTTTTATTTATAATTTTTAATTATTATATAATTATATTAAATTTTTACACATAACCATAAAATTATTTATTGAATTATTAAAAAATAAAATAAATGATATTAAAATATAAAAAATATTAAAATTTGAGATATTTAATTTTATATACTAATTTTAATAATTAATATAAAGTTTTAGGTATTTAGTAAAATATTAAATTTGAAATAAATTTGTTTTCATGATTTTATTAATGACAATTAAATGAATAATGTCAAAATTGATAGTAATAATATTTTATCAAAATAATATTTTTTTAATTAAATAAAAATAATACTAATATTTAACTAAGACATACTGGTTTTCATATGGATGAAAATTTTCTTAATATTAATTTTATGGTCCAACTGTCAACTTATATGTAAAAAATTTATCACTTTAACATTGAAAAATTTGTTTCCATAGTTAAATTAATATTGCTTAACTAAGGGGGGTTAATCAAAATTATAAGGTTTAAAATGAAGCCAAAACATGTATAAATTCTATTGGTTGATGGGATTAAAACACTATCCGACCAAATATTAAAATCCCATGCCATTTTTATTCATTTTACTTGAGATTTAATTTATTATAATTTAATCTTTTGAGAAATTGTAAAAGTTCCCCTCACCTTAATTATAAATGGGAACCTCCTCCGTTACATATTTACACAAATTTATTATTTCTTAATATACCAATAACTACCAATTAATCTTATAAACTTCCCAATAAACATTATAAATGTTTTTTATTCCCAAAATATCAATCCCAGTGCTCTTTAGCGGATATGTAAAGGAGTCATTTCAGTGAATAATTAATAGCCTTAAATGATCACATTCTTTTTTTACTATTCTTAACCTCATGTAAATAAATTGTATTTATAATAAAGTAGTTATTTAGTTTTAATAAATATGGGGAAATTTTATTTTTATTATTAAAATAACATTATACACCCTCTTCCTCACTAAATGATAAGTGAACATATCTCTTATACATACATACTGCTTACCATCTCTACATAGTGATATAATTCATTTTTCAATACAATATTTTATTAATTGTTATCCGGATGGGTGTAATTTTTATAAATGATATTTATGTAAAATTTATAATTTTGGAATGGTAATATCATTCCTACCTTCTTACATCAAATCCTTTGGGAAAGGATAATTTTTTTTAGAAGTATGTGTAGTCGGCCACCTCCATTAACTGATGCGATTTGTTTTTCATTTATATTTTAATTGAATGGTAATGAGAATAATTTTTTTAATATATATGAAATATATTATATAATTATGATAACGTGAATTTTAAATATTTTTTTACCTTTATTTCACTCTATCCATCGTAAATTGGAATAATCATCCATGTGTATGTACGACCTATAGTCTCTATGAATGGTGTAATTCATTTTTCAATATATAACATTTATATATGAATATAAATATTTATTTAATGAAAATATATTATATTTATATCATGTTAAATATTAATGAGATAGTTTAACAAAGATAAATTTATAGGAACCAGAAATACTGAACTGGAATACTCATGATAAATGAAACAATTGACACTTAGAAATGATGATTTCAATAAAAATATTCATAAAATGGGGTGATGAAATTTTATAATGGGATTGAAAAAATGATATTTTTACTGTTAATATGAATATGGTATATGAAAATAATAAATTTATATTTATTACAAAGTAGGTTAGAGTGATTTTGATTAAAGGAGAACTTTAAGTAATGGTTTTTTAGTCTCACATCTATTCCTATGGGGAAAATGCCTTATACCACACTAATTTATTTTATATGGTGTATATGATTATAATGAATGTATTTTAGGAATAATCTCATAAATATTATGGGATATACATATTTATATAAGTTAATTTATTTCATGGGGATTATTATTCAAAATTTATCAATGTAGAAAGGGGTTTTATGTTATAATGTCATTATTTATTGGGGTTGTTTATCATTAAATTATAAAAATGAAATATTTGAATCAATTTATATTTATTCTCATTAATTTTATTCTCTTATATTTATTTCATTTAAAATAATTATTTTCCATTAATTTTCCTCATTTTATGTTCTCAAAAGACTGAAAATACGATTTTAACGAAAAATGACATCATTTATCTCTTAGGTCAAAAAACAATTTATTCCATATACATTTATTCAAAAAATAATTTAAAGAAAGATTTTAATATTCCCTTATAACTCTTATTAATTCATTTTCCCCATGTCTTATGTTTTATAAAATTGTTTGAAATGAATATTTTTGTCATTTTTGAAATAAGGTACTTTGTAACTTCTCTAAAAAAATATATGGAAGGAATTTGTTTTAAAGAAAAATGAAAATAATGGATTTTCACACTAAAATGAATAAATTTTTCATCGAATATTCATTTACATGATTAAATATTTATTTTCAAAAAAAAAAAATCTTTTAAATTTGTGTAAATTTTTGAAATAAATGACTTGAAATTGAAAATTTTATTTTACTAAAAAATATTTTAATGGAATTTTAATTGAATTTATTTTCATAAATAAAAAATCCCTTTATTTCACCTATGAATTTTAGGGTATATGATTAATGTATACCATCCTTATTCCATATATAGATGTTTTAGGTATTTATTTCCATAATTTTTATTAAACGTGTTTCTTTTATATGGGTTATGTTGTGTTAAAATAAAGAAATGTTTTTCTATCCAATTTTTTTCCATGTGGTATAGTATAATTAATTTTTTTGGAAACCCATTTAGTTTCATGGGTTTTTATATGATTAATTATTTATGAAATTTTTTCACACATATGTAAAATTTTCACTATTTGTTGGGTGGGACCTATATGTCTCTCCAATGGATAGGTAATGATTGATAAATCATAAGATAAATTAGACTGGAATGGGGAGGAAACCTAGTTCATTAAGGGACATTGACCATTATGATAGTCTTGAGAGTGAACCCTGACTAGTATAATGGGTTTAAGAGAAAACACATTCCACTAGGATTGTCTTGGAAGAGATCCTTTACAATTAATGAAATAATTTTATATTATTATTTGTTTTAAACAACTGTATGTCTTATAATAATGTTATTATATAATGGATCATGATTTATGATTCCTTTTTGATTATTTTCTTATGAAAATCCTTGATTGATTCTATGACTCAGATTATGATATATGAGATGAATGATATTATTTTTAATTTTTATTTTCATCTTGTCAAACCCTTTTTATCATGTTATGAATATATGATCTTTGATATCTCCCTTATTTACCCTTAATGAGGGTTAGAGCTCACTATTTCTTATGTTTCCTATCATAAGTTTTAAATAATTATTTTATGTATGATATATCTAATAAGGGTGATAGTTAGAATGAAATATGTAGGAGATTATATAGATATTTTATGAGCAATTTGTCCATGTTTAAATGGTTCCAGAGTTAATAGACCTATACAATTATGGAATGGATGATAATGGTTTGTAAAGAATATTTATCAATTTAGATATAATTTCTATGTTTGAAAATTCTGGATCTTTATAGTTAATATCCAAAAAAGTTTTATTTAACAAGTGAAAACATTGATGAGAAATATTTAGTGACATCACTATAGATTTTTCCATGTGTAAGTATATGTATAGGATAAAATCATAATATTTTTGTAATAACCATTAACAATCAATTTTAAACCTAATGTATCATAGATTAAGATAAATGTGTCATGATTTAGACATCCAAAGAATTATATTTCATGATTATATGATATCTCACTCCGATTATTATTGAATTATTATTACACATTAATTTTTGTTCTAGTCAATGGATGGAGCCTAAAGGAATCATGTTAATAAAGAATGAAATGGGAAATTAAATGATTCTCCTCCTAAGAAACCAAATTAAATGGGAGTTAGAATGTTAAACATTGAATTTATGCCAACTAAAATATCTCATTATATGAGTAGAAACATCTACTAGGGTATATTTATCAACACACCTAATAAGAAAAATATGTATTTTTATAAATAAAATAGAAGAAAGAATATTTAGATTATTACATGTTGATAATGTGGTATGAATAACTCAAGTAAATTTCTAAGATGAATGGAATGATGTTTTGAGTGGGTAAAATAAGGACACAAAGAATGTAATTTATATGAAAAAAATAAAAATATTATTTAAAACAACAGAAGAAAATAATGGTATCCCTAAGGTATGATTGATGGTTGAATGTTTTAAAAGTAGAATGAGTGGAAAATTATAAAAATCAATGTCTTAAGGGGAAATATTGATAAGATAATCAGCATGGTTGTACGGGTGATGGTCTTAATGATAATGATGAATAAACTATAGATGAAATATGAAAGGTATGAGCTCTTTTAACAGTATTATTTACATTAATAGTAATAAGAATGAATAAATTTAGCTTAATTTATATTAAAATATGATTAATATTTCATGTTGTAGGAAATAAGTATTATAGAATGAGGTAATGATGCCCATAAAACGATTTAATAATGAATTGGAGTGATTAAAGTATTTACGTATTTAGAATTCTGAATTATATTATACAATTTATTTATCAATGGTATTCTGGTTATAAGAATCATGAATTGTATGAGGATTATACTGTAATAGTTTTTAATTAAGGAATAAAAATAATATGTTTAATGGTATAGATCACAAAAAATTGATTTATAGTAAGGTGATATTCTTAAAGAATATATGAAAAAGGGATGATAACACTTAATAAGTTTCTAATGATGAGTTAATATTTGTTTTTGGGAAAATAAATTTTTTCCATATATTATGTAAATGGGATAATATTTTTACCCATGACATTGATTAGTGATATGATGAAAAATTAATTCATGGTAGAGTTTACTACATTTTTTATTTAATAAATGTATTCAATAATCTGAGATTTTATTTAATGAATAAGGATATGGTTAATTTTTAGAATAATACATGTTTTCATTATTTTTTTGGTTATTCAAGTTATTACCATGTTTAGGATGATATGTGATCAAGGTATTTAAATGCGGCATTAAGAGCTAAATTATGAGGGTTTAATGAATTATTTTTTTTATAAATTTAAGGACCAAATTCTTGAATGTTTGTGTATTTGAATTGATTTAGACATATTTTGGAGGATATTTATAGTTAAATACTTATGGAATGGATTAAGTTGAGATTTGGATATTATTGTTTGAGGTTAAATTATAATTTATCAAATTGAATAACATGTGTTAATAATTTTTGAATTAGTAAATATTAAGATGCTAAGGAAATTTCTTATGGATCTTATAATTTTTTAAAAGTGATTCATACATGAATAATTCATATTAGATATCCATATATTGGAAAAATAAATGAAGTCTTAATTGATCCAATTACAACCAAAGGATTATATTGTGATTATAACATGGAAATAAATTAAGTATGACTATTTTCTCAAGAGATAAATATAGATAGTTAAATAATCCATTAATTTTATTAATGGGGACAAGAAATAAAAAAAATCTATTTATATTTTATACAAAGAAAATAATTTTTATTTAATAGATCACATATTTATTGTTTAGTTTTTTCATAGCCACATTCGATATCACTCTACATTAATACTTGGGTGATACTTTTCTATTCCATTAATATATTTTCAATTCCCACTGATGTCCTCCTATATGGTAACAGAGTTGTTTGGTTACCTTTGTACCCCTTTCCCAATTTTTATGTGGATTTTCTATTAATATTTTGTATGATGTGGGTTTCGATTTTTTTCCAAATATTAAACCTTTGATGAATGAGAAAAATTGTGAGGGAGACAATTAGTTACATGGGTAGAATGTAACACCATGATGTTCTACAATATATTTCTCTTTAAATAATTTTATTTCTTTTATAGATTTTGTTTCATGCAACATCGAGTTTAAGATAACCATGATAAACTATTAAAATATCATTATTTAATGTGACAATTATTTCATAGCTTCTAGATTGGAGGGATAGAATAAGATTAGATAAATTTTGAAATATTTATATAAAGTTCCTAATAATTTCAAAATTATTGACTTATTATTTAGATATAAGAACTCAATTTTTTTTTAAAAAAGTCAATTTGTTCTCGAAAAATATATTCTTCTCAAATTTTTTTATTTCTTTTTTAGAGAATTAATTATAATTAATTTCTAGATATTTTTTAAATTTTATTTTAGAAAATAAATTAATTTTTTAAATCATAATATCAAATTTATATTGTTGTAAAAAATTGAGATTTTTCGGAAATGTTTGATTTTTCAATGAATAGTGAAAACAACTAATTTTTATTAAAAACTATATTATCTTTCAAAGTAATTATAAAGTAAATTAATTTATTTTATTATTTTGAAATTTAAATAGATTCCCTAATATAATTCAATTATTTTTTCTAAAATGAGTTTTATACTTGAATTAATTATAAAAACATTTTATATTTAAAAGGGATTTTTTTGAAAAAATTAATTTTCATTGATTTTTTTTGATTTGGCTTAAAAATAAATTAAAAAACATATATAATTTAAATTTTAATAAATTTATTCCAATATTGGAATCATGGGATCCAAATTTGATAAATAACACTCTTTTATTATTGTTCAATATGAATAATAACCTTTTTTAAAATTTTTACCTCGGTAAAGGGTAGATCGATTTGTTATAGAATAAAAATAATAGATATAATAATAATTTTTCATCCTAGTTATTAATAGGTAATGTGAATTATATAATTATGACCTTAGTATTTAAATTAATTAGTTTAATTTGAACTGTTCCATGAAAATGAATTATATATTATATAGTTCAATGAATGTTACAAAATGTCACTCCCTTAGTTTTAAATATCCTTTATGTTTTCCCATAGGAAAAAATAGTTATGAATGAAAATTAATATATGTTTCTAAATAATGAATTCATATTCATCATAATAATTTATTCGAAATTTTTATTTTTAACATGACCACCTTAAATGCTTACGCGACCCCAAAATAATATTTAATCAATTAGTGAAAAAAATATAAATGGTATTAAAATAGGAAAACTAAAATAATTTGAGAAAATTAATCTGATACAAAAATTTAATATAATAATATCAAATTTTATAGATTTATTGAAATGTTATATTTGAATTTAATTTTTTTCCTGATGTTATTAAATTCAAATCAAATAAATAGTTTTAAAATTGACAATAATTTTATTTTGTCAAAATAATATTTTATTAAATTATTTTAAAATCATAATTTTTTTAAATATGAAAATGTGGTTTTTATATGTTAGAAAATTTTATAGATTTTTCATTTATGGTCCAATTTTTACTTTATAATTACAAATTACAACTCTTAAATATTGAAAACGTTTTCACAATAGGTAAAATTTGAATTAGTAAACTAAGGGTTAATAAAAATGATAAGGTATATAATTACACCAAAACATGGATAAAATATATATTTTTAGGTATTAAAACACTATCATACCTTATATTTGAATAACCAGTCATTTGGAGGCATTTGGTTTGATATTTGACTTATTATAATTTAATGTTTTGATAAATTCAAAAAGTGACGTTCACCTCAATTATAAATTGGAAACTCCTCTCTCACTTATTTACACCAATTTGAGTATTATATATCAACCAAACTCTACACCTTAATCTTAAAAACTTTCTTATAAATATTATAAAATTTTCAATCTTCACAAAAGACTAACCTTATATCCCTTTAGAAGAGATCGAAAGGAGTCTTTTCCAAGAAGAAGTAATCATCTTGACCAATCAATTTATTTCACACACAATTTTAATTCATATAAATAAATGATATTTATCATAAAATAATGAATTAAATATCCTCAATACTCTTAAATTTTATTATAATTTTTAAAACACCATGTTACACCGACTTCCCATCAAATGAGAAATTAATGTATTGCTCTTGTGTAAGTACAACTTTCCATCTCCACGAAGTGATACAATTAATTATTCATCACCATATTTTATGGATGGATATTAAGATGGTGTTATTTTTTATATATGAAATTTATTACATTATTATACTTATGTAATCATAATATCATGTCCATCATCTTATTATCCAATCCTTAGGTAAATGCTAGTGATGATCATGTGTACGTATTGACTACCACATCCACAAAGTGATCTGATTTTTTTCATTTATATTTTAATTGGTTTTTAATAAGTATGAATTTTATAAATATATATTAAATAAATTATATATTAATGATTTTATAATTGTGAATTTTTATCTACCTTTATTTCCTCCCATCCCTCAAAACAATGAAAACATTGTTCATTTCTATCTATGATCTTCTCTCTCCTTGAATGGTGTAATACATTTTTCCATCAATAAATTTTATGAATGAATATAAATATGTATTTAATGAATATGTATGATATTTATTTCATGGTTAATATTATGTAGATTATGGATCTGAGATAATTGAATAGGGATCAGAACTACTAACTTATATATTCATAAAAAATGAAACTGTTAACAATTATAAATGATTATTTTAATAATGATTTATTAATAAAATGGAATGATCAAATGTTATAAACAGATAATATATGATATTATAAGTCTGAACATGCATATGTTATCTAATTATAATAAATTTTAATTTATTATATAGGATGTTGGAGTTATTTTTAATTGAGGTGAACTCAAGGGACGGGGTTTAAATCTCGCATTATTTTATATGGGACACATGACTTGTAAACCACTTATTTCATTTTTATATTGTATATAATTAACATGAAGGTATTTTGTGTTTATTATAAGGAAACTTTATGGGTATAGATATCCATTTAAGGTTATTTATTTAATTGTTATTGTGATTGAAAAGGTACCAATGTTTTAAGGGTTTTTATGTTAGAATGTTATTGTTTATCCAGGTTGTCTATGATTTAGTTTTAATATTGAAATATTATGATCATCATATCCATATAATCATTATTTTCATTATTCTATGATCATTTCTTTGAAATAAATATTTTTATTTCATTTTTTTCATCTTATGTACTCAGAATACTAAAAATAAGTTTGCAAGTAAATTCGACATCATTTCTCTCTTTGGTCAAAAAATATTTTTCTTCCATATATGTGTTCAAAGAAAATTAATACAGGTTTTTAATATTTTAACAATATTTTTAGGACATTTTAAAAAATATTTGCATTATCTAAAATGGTTTTAAATTAATATTTTTTCCATTTTCTATATGAGGAACTTTGTGAATTTTCTGAAAGAGTATACAAGGGATGTTTTTTTAACATATGATTCTTGAATGGTTTTTCCCACCATTATGAATAATTTTTTATTTGAAAAATTATTTATAATTTTATATGGTTATTCTAAAAAAAATTCTTTATATATTCACAGTTTTTAAAATAAACAATTTCAAAATAAGTAAAGTTATTTTCTTAAAGAATGTTTTCTTGATCATTTAATTGTATTTCTATTAATAAAAGTAAGGAACCCATGATTTCAATTATTACTTGATTAGGATATGTTCCAATGATACCATCCTTATTATTTATCTATATGTGTTATAAGTATAATGGAATAATGATTATGAAACCTGGTTCACTTCCACAATTTTTCTATGATGAAATGTTGATTTTTTTAAAACGATTTTATTTCGATTTGTTATGCTATAACAAATTTATATCAAACCCATTTATTTTCAAGTATTTTAATATGATTAATTATTAATTATTTTGTAACACACATATGTATGATTTTCATTATGTTATTGGTGGAACCTAAATATCCCTCCAATGCATTTTGGTAAGTATTGATATCTCAAGAGATAACTGTCAAAAAAATGGGTAGAAAATCTAGTTCAGTAAGGGAAATCTTCTACTACGATATTCTTGAGAGTGATACTTTACAACTATATTTATTTTTGGAATGAACTCATTAAAATATGATAGTCTTGGAAAATAATATAGATAACAAAGGAAGTTATTTTCTATGATTATGTATATACAACCATTCCATGACTTATGCCAATGATATGATCTCATAACACACATTCTTTGATTCCATTATGATTCATGTATTATGAATTGAAATATTTATTCCATGAATCAATATTATGATATATGATATAATGGTTATCATTTTTAAATGTTAATATAATGTTTTAATATCTTTTTTCTCAAATTAAGATTATATGATCTTTGATATCTCCCTTACTTACCCTTACCGAGAAGAAGAGATCACCCTTTATTATGTTTCCATTACCAAGTCATGAATAATGGTTTTATGTATGATATTTATAATAAGGGTGTTTTTTCTAAATAAATAATTGTTAGATGATGTAGAAATTTTATGAACGAGTTTTCTTATGTTTCCAAGTGTCCAAATATACCAAACCTATAAGATTCTGGTGTGGAGTGTAATATTAAGTAATGAATATTAATATATTTAGATATAATATCTATATATTAAAAGTATATAATTTTATATAATATTATATGAATTATTAATATAAATAAAAGTACACCAGAATAGAAATAATATCACATTGATATCAATACCGATATCGGGATGTCAACCTATGAAAGAAGATTGTTTCCATGCATGTGGAGTTTCTAAATGAGGTTAACATAGAAAACTATAACAAAGAATAAAAAAATTAATCTTCTATATTGATTAATGTTTGTAAAATAATTTATTAATGGGAATTAAATAGAATATTAATAATGAATTAAATTGGGAATATAATAGTCGAGTTATGTATATAGAGAGGATATATTTTGAAGATCATTATGTTTACATATTTTAAATATGGGAATAATATTAGAAAGATATTATTAAATTTGATTATAATACTATTCAATAATGAAAGGAGTACGAAGAAAATATATTGTTAAGAACTCTAGAATTGAAGTCCTAAATAATTATGTGTACTTGAAACAATATTTTCTCAGATAGAGGAGGTAAATAAATGATACATTTGAAAAGAAAAAAAATCTAATGTTTACTTAAGTATTTCTGATGCATGAGGAAGATATTGCTAAAAAATTATCTTCATAAAGTCTCATGACATTCAATACTTCTGATGTTCTGAAGGGAGTACACTTACAGACTTGGTAATCAATTTTTTCATAGAGGAGGACTAAGATCCATTAATACAAATATCCACAGGTGGGATCCATTGAATTTATGTTATGGATTATTTGGTTTAATAATAGTTTTATGTTGTAGTGTCATATAGTGGTCATGGAGAGTGAAGGATACTTTTTTTATAGATGATTATTGAAACTAGTAGAGAATCCATGTCTGGAGCTATAACCAATAAAGAACTAAGTATTTGTTTCATCTAGTCATTTAAAATATTATGTATTTTCATATTCATTTTAATTACTAAAAAATAATTATAATATTATAGATTGTTTTTAATGTATTAATAACCTTATAAAATTTAAGATATTAGATTATAAGTTAATAACTCATGAAAAGGAAATGGATAACTAATTCATTACTCCCCCTCTCAGTGATCCAGTCAGATCTTGGAATAACAAGTTATTTTAGAGAAGGGTTTCCCCTTAAAGTTTAATAGATGGATATACTAATAGTAAAGTTAAATAATGTGAATATTTGAGATTTACCTACCATTTGTGGCACAAAATAACACATTTTTATTAATAAGAGAAAACCTTACCTTCTATATCTTAGCTGAGAGTATAGAGATTCCGGTATAGTGGGTTTTATAACCATATCAAATGATGTTTCTTTGACTAAAGTAGATAAGATGAATATGGTATTAGATGGAAATGTGAAAAATAAAATATTGATTTCCTTTTCATAAAAGATCTTGAAAATGGTTGTTGGTCTTTAAACAGTAATCTAAATTTCATAAAAAATGTGATGCAATTATGCATGTAATTTAAAGGAGAAGTAATCCATGTGAGAAATATAGATTAGAAAAATTGTGGATAAAAAATTTTATGATGATAAATATATTGATGCCTATTTAACCAGTGAATGCTTCAGAAACCAATGGATAACATATCGGCAAGGAAATACATAGATAGATAACAATAAAAGGAGTACTAAATAAGAATGAATGGTAAGGACATAACCAACAGAGGGAATACTAACAATAAAAATACGGATAATAAATTTTATGAGGATAAGGAGAATTGGTCCTCCTTGGGAATAGACCTAAAATTTATGTGTAAGGAAAGGATTGGAATTAATAATTAGGTAAATAGAAGAAGAATGGATGGAAGTTTTAGATGGAAACACATAAGAAGCAGATCACTCTAGATATGGGTTTTGTGAAATCAATAGACATATATATTTTTCCTCACTCAAAAAGGGAAATAGAGGATGATACCTTACCGTATCAGGGACAAAATAAAGAAACCAAAAAAATGTTTGAAAAAGGTATACAAATATACATGAATGAGGAATAAGAATAAATAATAAACTACCAAGACCATATATTTCTTTATGGATTCATCAATATCATGTTTAATATATATGAGTATATACAATCCTAGGAAAAAATGAATTAATTTTTTGAATATATCATAGAAAATGACCTAGAGAATAAGGATGTAGTATTATGGTCTCATATTCCACTTAACAGTGACCCGACACTGATTGGCCACAAGACATCAAGCACATATCCCTGAATGCTAGCGGTTGCTAACTAGAAGTGAGGGCCTTGGTGTGTTCATGGGGAGACTAATCTATCATAATATTAGGTATAACACAACAGTAAACTTGATATAAAAACTAGTATAATAATATATATAAGAGGACACTAATGTAAGTAAATGAACGAGTCATGAAATAAAAGTAAAGAGTTGGAAATGAATATCGACACTGTATAAAAAAACATTATGATGTCATATCCTAAATCTATACAATAATATAAGTGTATGGGTGGGGATATAAAAATATACTACATGATATAAAAAACTAAAATGTCCAAAAATTACAAAACAACATCTCGATCGTAGGATCAATCCTCTTCCGCCAATCTCCAACCAAAGTAGAAAATAGAACCAAACATTGAAAGCGGCCTACTTCCCGGTATTCATACATATGGTCATAAATTCTACTGGGGTAAAAACAGTTCCTAAGAAGGGTGTGAGATATAATATCAGTAGTCCGACACCCAATGTGTCAAGGACATTCCATTTTGTTCTATAATTTAAAGATAGTATTCTAGATACAATAAATGATAGGGTAGTAAATAAATAAACAACTAAAACTTGGTCTAATTTCTTTAATGGACACAAGTACCATATCACCTACTTTAGACTATACCAAAATTCTGAATGAGAAACTTGTGAAGGTTATAATATATATAACATTTTTTAATGTATATAGTTCAAATAAAAAAAATTTACCCCCAATATTCTGCTCTGGCTTGGGGTCTCATATCCATATCATTGCATAAACACGTTCAAGTATAAATAATAAAATCGCAATAGGTACAAGGTAAAAGTAAATAATTCAAGTCATAAAACTAATAAAAAAAAGATTCAAATATTTCAATTGAATTAAACTATCAATCCCTGAGTTGGAGTCCCATTCCCCTCCAAGGTGATCTAAAAGAATCCCAAGTATCGCAATAGGAAAATCCGATATAAGCCAATACCACCAAGTCCGTCCAAGGTGGCCCATAAGGAATCCCAAGTATCAATATGAGGTATGGTAACCATTTATTCCATCCCAAGTATCTCACAATGGGACCAAGTATTACCCAACACATGGATTATCCATCTTTCTAAAAGGTCTATCCATGGTTACTCCCCTCAATAACTGGTATCACACATGATATTAATAAGACACATAGAATTCCCTTTCCTATAAATCCAAATCATCTCCCCTGGTGCATCATGTTGTAACCCATCAAATATATAGTGTCGATCCATGTGTCCTTAATATGGAACCCATGTTCTCTCTCGGCCCATGCCAAGTTCCATATCAAACAAGGCATACAAATCAAGTAATGAATTTATGATTTCTATCCAACAAAAGTTATCTCCATACCATATGCTTCCCATTTAACCAATCTATTCATTTAAAACCACATTACAAGGTAAATTTTATATAGAAAGGAAAATAGAATTAAATAATAGTAAGAAAGGTATGAGGAATAGGCTAAATGACCTAAGCCTCAAACAAGAGCATGTCAACACATGCAATTCAAAATCACAAGGTAGAAAATTTTACAAGCATTTAATATGGTTCAATCCAATAATAAGGGAATAATCAGTAAGACATTTTCATGAGAAATGAACTATAAGAAATACATATAGAATCAACCTGATTCCTTCCAAATATCTTCAATGACATTTGATAATTTCAAGCTAACAAGCCTGACTAGGAATCACATTCCATTAAAACCATTAAAAAGGCTCAAGAAAGAGCACCAAACAAGGAATAATCATTTGTTATGATATATATTGAGAAATTTTACATGATATTAAGCATAATCATTTAATATATGGCATTATCATAATGAACTTGGAATAAATATGGGAATTTTAATACAATAAAACTAAGTAAAGAAAGTTCCATGAAGTGTAATAATTGAGAATAAGGTATAAGGATGTCATTATAAGGAAATATATTCATGAATCAAGAAATGAGAAATTTAGAATGTGAGGAATATTGAATTAAATAAACATCAAGTATTCTAAGTGAATAAGTCACTATACATAGATCATTCCGATATACTAAAACCTAGAAATTATAAAAGGGATCCAATTCATGCTTCGACACCCTTATTACTTAATTTTATCATTTTAAAACAAATAACCAAGTTTTCACTCACAATAAAGGTAATATTTCATATTTAAATTGAAGGGAAACTTAAGACCTTTCTTTGGCTCAGCCAAAGGGTTGGTTAGATCCAATGAAAACACTATAATAATGGGGTTTTCCATATAGTATAGTTCCAATGGTCATGAAAAAAATCAAATCATTTTAATATGTGATAAAAATTCTTCAAAAAAGTATCTAACATGCATCACAATGGAATAACACTAAAAAAGTGATGGAAAAGGGAAAATGAGTAATTCCATACCACATGGTCATAATACTACACCAGTCCAGTATAAAGTCATTATTCAACCTAATGTAAAAGAAATTAAGGGATTTAGGAAAACCCCAAAATAGGGATAAAATTAATCACATGAAGATAACTTAATGTGAAGGGGAGGAACAAAGAAATCAAAGGGTGTGGAAGAGAGAGATTACCAAGAGGAATCTGTAGCTTCTAACGATGAAGGAATCATATCACTATCAAGGAAGATTGATCAAAACCCCCAAAGATGAGAATAGTGGAATCACACATGCTTAGAAGGATGAAAAACCAGAGTGAAAGGGTTAAGGGAGAGAAAAAAGGGGTTTAAAAAAATTTCATTAAAATTAACCACATAGTAGGGGTTGAAGAGTTTGGTCGTACGATTGGCCAAACCATGCAGAAACCGTGCACTGGGTTCTGCTTCTCTAAGAAATATCACACGGGCTACCACATGGTTTGACTAACTATGCATAGACCATGTGGTAGATCACTATCAAGAACCTGAAACTGTCTGTATGGTTATGCACCATGGGTATCATGATTTGAAAACCATGTGATCTAGCCTGTTTTCCCCCAATTTCGGTGATATGGGTTTCAAACAAGCCTAGGAATCCCTTGGGAACCCTCTTAACCTCCTATGAATCAAGATAAGGTCATTTTTAAGTAATTTAAACAGAAAATTTAATATTCTATACATTTGGATAAATTCAGTATGTTATAGCCTAACCTTCTTAAAATAACTCATCCCCGAGTTTCCCTTCAGAAGGTGGTGCGATGTCATATAAGAAAATCTCCAGCCACAACACACATACATCATACTCCCACTCCTTGGTCTCTTCCTGAACACATCCATTATTACATAGATTCCAGACTAAAGGAACTTAATTTCCTCAAAGAACCTTCATACTACATTAAATGATACAGATTAGATGCTCCTCAAAGGATTCATCCACCTCAAGCTTGATATCATCTAGATCAATCAAATGAGATGGGTCTGGATGATACTAATGAAGTTGAGATACATGGAATAAATCCTGAATTTCATGGTACCTCTGAGTTAATAATAACCTATAGGATACCATCCCAAATCACTCCACTATTTCGAAAGGCCCAAGATATCTCGAAGATAACTTTTCTTATATCCTGAGTCGTTTATGTCCCAAATGAGGTGATACATGAAAAAAGACCTGATGTCCAACCTAGATTTCTAAGGTAATATAGAAACTATCAGTATATGAATTCTATCTTAACTGAGAAGCATCCATATACTTTTTCATTAGTTGGACATTCTTTGAAGTATCCAGGACAATACTAGTACCCAATATAGCAGTCTCCCCTACCTCTATCCCACGCATGGGCGAATGGTACAATCTACCATAGAGAGACTCATATAGAGACATCTAAATTATTTACTTAAATTTTTTATTATAGTAAAAATCAACTAGAGGAATATGATTCTCTTAAGAACCTATAAAATCAAGGACACATTCCCTAATAATACTCTCTAACACTCGAATCCTATAATCATATTTCCGAAACTGAGGCATGATATTCACTCAATGGATCTGATCATATATCTAAAGGTACCCATTCATTTAAAAGGTATATTAGTGTCTCACTACTATCAAAAACCCTACCTAGAGGTGGGCTTTCTACCGTGATACTCTCCCTAAGAACGAGGCACTCAAAATATGATAACTAAAACATCCAACCCTATTCAAGGAGAGAAGATATCACCGCTAAAGATACTTGAACTAGTTTCCTATGTTACTCTTAAACCTCCATATGTAACTCAGAATACATATCCATAATCTTCCACTCACTATTGGCCACTTGGATGGATTGAGAAAGAATTTTATGGATCAACACATATTTAACAACATTTCACTTACAAGCGGTATAAGGAATCTCAAAATAAAATGACTGTCAGTATTCCACCCACCTATACTACATCAAATTCAAGTCTTGATTAGTGGAGATATAATTTAAGATTTTATGATCCATGTAATGAATGTACTTATCACCCAAAGGATAATTCCTTTAACAATGAAGAGCATGAACCACATCTTCCAACTCGAGATCATGTGTAGGATAGTTCCTCTCATGTGGCCACAACTGTTGAGATCCATGCGCAATAAATCAATCACCTGACATCAGAACTACACCTAGACCAATCCTAGAAGCATCAAAATAAACTATATAACATCTTCATAGATCAGTAAGAATCATAATCAGAGATGAGGTGAGTATTCCATTTAACTCCTGAAAGGCCTTCTCACAAGCATCAAATAATAGGAACTATACACCCTTCTTAGTCAAGGGCATGATGGGCACTGATAAGAGGGAAAGTACTAGATAAAACACCTATAATACCCCTAAAGACCTAAAAACAATGCATATATTCCACATTCTTATCATGATACAAGGAAACCATGATGCTAAACTTATCTAGGTCAACATATACACCAACCCCTGATATGATATGACCCAATAAGTGAACCTTACTAATCCAAATGTGGCATTTAATATGCTTCTCATAATTCTTGTGATCTCTTGGTGTAAATAACATGATCTCAAGATGGGTGACATGGTCGTGTATAGTACATGTGTACACCAAGATTTCGTTTATGAAGACTATCATGAAGGAATCAAGATATCAGTGAAAAAAATCCATCAAAGCTATGAGGACTATCGACACGTTTATCCGACCGAACAACATAACCAAGTACTCATACATGACATTTCTAATCCGGAATATTTTATGTGTTATATCTAATGGTCTCACATGAACCCGATGGTAGCCCGACAACAAATCAATAATAGGGAAAAACGTTTCTCCATGGAGCTAGTCGAAGAGGTAATCTATATAATTAAATGAATAATGGTTGTTCACAGTAAGATGATTAAACCATCCATAATCCACACACAATCCCACAGTACCATTTTCCTTCTTGGAAAACATTATAGGAGAACCCATGGTGATGTATTGGGTCTGATGAAACCCTTATCCTCAAGATTTTTAAGCTACCTTTTGAGTTATTGGAGCTCTTTTGGTGTCATCCTAATTGGAATAATGAAAAATTATGCCACACCTGACACTATCTCAATGGTGAGATGAACCTATCTCTTAGGATTTAATCCAGAGAAATCATCAGGGAAGATGTTCTTGAAATAATCCACAATCGGATGGAATTCCCTAAGTTTCATTCATAGATTACTCATAAAGTGACTTGATAGCTGAGTTGTCACTCTGCCAAGACCAGTCCACTTAGGTCCATCTAAATCTTCCTAGATATCCCATTCTCCCTTGTGTATATAATCACTACTCTCAGATAATGTGAAAGACACTAAACTACGATATCAATCAACCTGGGAAAGATAAAGTATGATCTAGTACATATAAGTGGATGACATAAAATCTGATCATCTTGAGGATGAATAAATTCTAGAAGAAATGGTACCCACCTATCTCAGGGGTGAACCCTAGAAAAAAAATTATTCCCTATTTTCTAACCCTAAGTGGAGTCTCGAGGGGCATAACACCATATAATTACTCTATAGAAAGACCTAGGATTTCCACACATGCAACATATATGAAAGAGTATGATGCATCTATATCGAAAAGGGGAGAAACTAAAGTAGAGATTACCAAGATAGTGACTCTAACCATAGATGTACTTGGAATCTTCTCTTGAGAAACTGGCTGCATTGCATACATATGGTCTCAACCATGGACTTGAGATGCAGTCTTACTAGCCTAAGAATATCCAATATTTTATCACTAATGATATGAGTCCTAGATTCCTCATACATAGTCACCAATGCCTAACCCTAATAGACCAGTATAAGACCAAATCCCATCCTAACATGGCTTCATATATCTATTAACTGATGAAGGTACTTGTATATATCCCTAAAAACTAGATTCTAGAGTAAAATACTGGAATAAATTAAGTAGATGATACATCTTACTATAATCTTGGCATTCCATTGGGTTCCTTATGTATTGAGGCTTCTTATGGACTATCTTTCTACATTGGTGATATAATATATACTTGTCATCTTGTTTCACGTGGCTAGAACTTACCCCACGTGTACCCTCAAAACAGATCTTTTTACTACCTGAAGAACCATCTCTCCGATGCGAAACAAAACTGACCTGGCTCACAACACTGACATCCATGAGAATCCACTCACTGATCAACAAATGGTTCCCTATATTTTTAATGGTATTCATCTAATATATTTTCACCTTTGAGAGGATAGCGTATCTAATCCCATCTTAGAAATTTCTTATCGTAGTCTATTCATCACCTGTTAGAGATGGAACAAAATGCTAAAGCATAGTGAAGTGAATAGAACAATAAAGCACAATCGTGTAGCCCTGTTGAAGATGAAATAACTACCCGGCTCTGTCCACCCTCATTTTCTTCAGAAATAAGTGACTAATGAAATCCATCTGGATGTTTTTCCAGCTCATGTTTTGTTAATTATATTACCTATATATGACATCCCACCAATTCTTGGAGGAGTCGAGAAGAATATAGGTATCAACTTTGACCCTCCACTCTAGAGGTGTCTCAAAATGGTCAAAGATGAATATTATAGCTTCTATACATGAATATACACCATGAGGACCTCCATAGCCTGAGAAAGTTGGTTTTTTTGAAAGTCCCGCCTAAGCTCGTCCATATTCATGGATGAACAGGGATCACCCTGAACCATCTGCATAAACCTAAAAAAACTATCTCTAAATTGAGCATTGGTTCCCTATGGAAGATCAATAGGAGGTTCCTTAGGAGGCACTATAGGAGGTAAAATGGTGTGATCATGGACCACCACCACTAGAGTGCCCTCATCGCCACCCTCTTGGTGTGTAGAATGAGTCATTCGTAGAGGAATAACTCTATAATTTACAAATGCACACCTCCGAAAATATTTATAAAAGATAGTAGAAGATGTTAAGGAATGAAAATAAAGAAAGGCCATTACAAGGGCTCCCTAGACATGGAATATCATATTAGGAAATTAATGAGGGGACATGATCATGGATTACCCCTGAGCATAACAAAATTGATAACCTTCTAATAAGTGAGGTTTATATTAGAAGGAAGGAGCTTAAAAGGTTTCGATATAATTAAACCTACAAACCATGCCTATTTAATTTCAAAGACATACATTACCATATAAGGTATCCATTTTTACTGAACACGTGGTTTTCATTTTAAATTTACGGTTGTAATTTCCATTTTTCATTTGGTCGAGTCAGGTGGATCACTATCCCAATCCATGAGGGCCCATAATCCTCATGACTTAAAAGTGAAATCCCTAAAATATAAAACCTAACATATCCCTAAAATAAAAAATGATACACATATATTCCTATAATATTTAAAAATACAAGATATAACAACTAAGAACAAATAAAATCACATGAAAATTGGTTTATTCACACTGAAAGTAGACGTGGCCTGGAATTATTTACGACAATTAATTTCTTATGGTGCCTAGTAAGAATCATGTAATGCAATTACCTCATTTAAATGAACTATATAAATAGAAAATAATCATTCAAATTAGATCAATATAAATAAAATAAAAAATCATGTGTGTCACCCAATAGTGAATCCATATCAACCACCAATGGTATAATCAGTAACTGCAATTCCCATCCTAGGAAGTTTGGGTTCCCACTAAACATGGATTAGCTATGTCTAATAACAGAGTCAGATCCAAATTCCTATATCCAAGTATTCTATATAACCCCAAGCAGTAAGGGAAAAAAATAAAATGGAGGTAATACCACATTTTATAATCCAATCCCATACCCAACTAAATGGTGCCCTGAGATTGGTTAGCCACATGACCTCAAGCTCATCTCCTCAAACACCGGAGGCTACTGAGTAGCATTGAGGGCCTTAGTGTGTCTGTTGGGAGACTGTAACCTAATAAGATTAGGTTTAACACATCCGTAAACTGGGTATAACATGTAGAGGAAGCATATAGATAAGAAGACAACAATTAAAGTAAATGAATGAGTTATGAAATAAAATATAATAGCTAGAATTTAATATCAACACTATATAAAAAATAATGATGATTTCATGTGCTAAATCTATAAAAAATGGAAGTGTAGGGGTGTGGGTAAAAGAATAAACTTCATGATATTAAAAAATAAAAAAGGAAAAAAACAATGACACACTATCTCAATCATAGGCTCGGTTCTATGCCTCCCATGCTTCAACCAAAGAAGAAAAACAAATCAAGCATCAGAAGCAACATGTTTCCCTGAATCTGTTCTGGTAGTCATAAAGTCTACTCAGCTACCAAATGGTGCCCGAGTAGGGTTTGAGATAAAATCTCAATATTCCACCACCCATGGAATCTTGTAATTTCTATTTCATTCTATAAATGAAAGATAGTGTGCCAAATACAATAAATGATAGGGCGGTAAATAAATAATCAACTGCAATTTGATTTGGATTTTTTAATAGACACTCGTCTCATATCACCTACTTTGGACTATGCCAGAAGTCAGAATAAGAAAAATGTATATTTCATAATATATATAACATGTTCCAATATAAGCAGGGAAACTAACAAAAACATACCCCATGCTTTTTCTCTGGCTTGGGGTATCATATCAAGGTAATTTCATTAACATGAATAAGTATACCCCAGGAAAAGGAAAATAGGATTAATGTAAAATTAAATGATGAAACTCCTCAGAATAATCAATCCAAATTGTAAAAAATTTCAATCTAATAAAACCATCATTTCATGAGGTCTCGTCTTATGCCCATCCAAGGTGATCTAAAAGAATCCCATGTATCGCAACAGAAACATCTGATATAACCATTATCACTTATCCTGTCCAATACGACCCATACGATTTCATAAATATCACTATGAAGTATATTAACTACTTTTTCCATCCTAGGTATCTCACAAGGGGACCGAGTATCACTCAAGGCATGGAATAACCATCTTTCAAAAATGTATATCAACGGTTCCTCCCCTTGGTAACTAGTATCACTATTCCACCTCTAAGGTGGCACATTTACGGGTGGTGTGGAAATGGTTCGATGAGGATCATCACCCGTCCCTTTTTCTATAGAGACAGGTTCTTGTCGAATTTACCATTCCTTTGTTTTGACCCGTTCAATGTCATTATCATTTAAATAAGGTTGACTTAACCCTACAGGAATTGTTGGTCCCAGTGGGCAATTTCATTGGGTTTGATCACTCATGAAATTGGTCCTTCTTGGATATAACTTCCTTGGATGGTCTCCAACGAGTTTATTTATGGAGTCAAGAATGCCCAACGAACCTGGTATCCATGATTCATGGACCTACCTTCCAAAGGAAGGTGCTCGTTGGTTGATGATTTGTCCAACAACACTTAAGGACTCCATTGGTCAATAGGTTGGGAGGCCAGGCTCACCACCCCCTTCAGGGGGAGGATTGTTGCATGTTATGGGACTCTCCTATAGATTTAAGTTGTGTTCATATGTTCATGAATCCTTGGTTCATTACCAAATAGTGTGTCCACATTCTACCATTTGTTTTTAGAATCATTGTAAGCATGCATATATTTGATGCTACATAGGTGATACTGAATTGTTTCATATTATATGGTTCTCTGGAGTTTATTGTCATTCAGGGGGGATGGAAGGTGACTTGATGTTGGGATCAGGCTCATAATAAGGGATTCCTACATATCCTCGGGAGAGGAATAAAAACCCACATAGTTCAGATGTTGTGGGGATTACGCATGGGAGCTGCCCATTTGATGGGACATGATTGGGTGGACCATTTATGGATGGGAACCCTTTTGAGATTGGGCCTTCTAGCAGGAGTCCTACATATCCTGGTTTAATCAGGAATCAAAGTTCTCATAGTTCAGATTTACTGGGTCTTATGCATGGAAGTTGCCCATTTGAGGAGACATGATTGGGTGGACCCTTTTGAATGAGAACTCTTTTGAGCTTGGGCCTTCTGGTAGGTGTCCTACATATCATGATTTGTCCAGGAATCAGAGTTCTCGTAGTTCAGATTTGCTGGGGATTATACATGGAAGTTGTCCATTTGATAGAAACATGATTGGGTGATCCCTTATGGGAGGACATCCATTTGAGTTTGGGCCTTCAAGTAGGTTTCTTACGTATCTTGGTTTTATAAAGAATTAGAGTTCTCATAGTTTAGAATCATGTGGTTGTTGTAATCATTACAAACCTCTAATCCCATGCGAGTCATGATCAGTATGAGAAACAAGAGGATTTGAATGATTTAAAAGGAACATGCTTCCTCCCCTATTGGTGGGGGAGGGAAAGCCCATGGTGGATGAGGATATGGAGACTGTGGGAGAGGGTGTGGTGCAATGAACCCTTCCATGTGCAATGACATTGAGGGTCACACAGCTTGGACTCATAAGATTGGGGACTTACCTCAGTGGGAGGACCCCAAAACATCATGCGAGGTGTACTACAATTTAGAGTCATATAGCTTGGATGATTATTAACTAGAGGATAATCATGCTGGGATGTTCCAGAGTGCATAAAACATGAGAGGGACAGAGTGTAAAACATGATTATAAAGGATATCAGATCAGGAGAAATGATATGGGGCATGGAAGCCATTGAGTCATACAGAGGTAGGAAAGGACTGTACTAAGGACAAATTTGCCTATGGTTGATGCTTGCCTTGTCAGAATCATATGTAGAGACACTGGGGAATGATGTGCATTGTCAAAAAAAGGTGTCCACAAGACACTGGCCTTCCGCTTTTGATGGCCCGGGATGTTTATGAGGATCTGAAATCACCCGGTATACTACAGTTTATAGCCATATCGCTTGGATGATGGAATCATAGTGTTACATCATGTGGATAGAAATATTTGGGGTCTTACAGTTTAGGGTCATTAAATGAGGACCACTTTGATAGAAACCATGATAATTTGAAGGAAAATCATGTTTGGATATTCTGATGTGCCTCAAGCATGAGAGGGACGGAATGTGTAGTCCATGATTATGGATGATCCTAGATCAGGGGAAATGATATGAGGCATGGAATCCATTGAAGCATACATAGGTAGAAGAGGACTCTCCTGAGGATGAATTTTACTTTGGTTGAGGGCTGTCTTGTAGGCATCATATATAGAGCCACTAGGGGATGATGTGAATTTTCAAAAAAAGGTGTCTTCAAGACACTGGCCTTTTACTTATGATGGTTGATGATATTTACAAAGATTTGAAATATTATATTATAATATAGTTTAAAGTCATATAGCTTGGAATAATACCGTACAGTTTAATGTCATGTGGTTAGGATGATTACTCATAGTTTAGTGTCCTAGAGTTTGGACTATTTGTTATCGAATCCATGATTAGTTGTAAAAAAATCAGGCTGGGATGTTTTGACATGCCTCGAACATGAGAGGGAAGGAAAGTGTAAACTGTGACTTTAGGGATTCTCAGATCAGGAGAAATGATATGGGGCATAGAATCCATTGAGGCATACAGAGGTAGGAGATGACTCTCCTAAGGACGAATTTGCCTTTGGTTGATGACCGTTTTTGTGTGAAACATATGCAAAACCCGAGGGGCATGATGTGAATAGTCAAGAAGTGGTGTCCTCAGGCCCTGGACTTCCTCTTATGATGGCCATAGAGGTTTATGAGGATCCAGAATCACCAGATACACAAATTTTTATAGAAGGACTGGATGCTTTTGGTCATTTAAGAAACATTCAGGCTATGATTATCCATGGAGTTCCAGATCAAATTGGAATAAGATGTAGGTGATAGGGTTTTTGGTAGGTTCATGAGTAATGTATCTTCTCATGGTATTTCTAGGATGGATGTTTGGGCATCATAAGGGTGCAATGGAAAATGTATTTGACCTAGCCTGAAATGATTACGGTGCGACTCTCCATTTTTCATGGGGGTTAGTGAAGGAAGCAAATGGACCAGACCGAAGGATTGGGACCGCATCATGACAATAATCCCGATAGGGGGTGTGGGGGATCAGTGAAATGCATGGCTGATTGTCTCCTATCGACCGGTCAAAGTTCCGGTGCTCTGCTAATGTGTATAACAGCACTCGGGTCGAATCCTTGGCGATGATACTTTGAAATAGTCATTTGTTTTTAGTTGATTGTATTCTGATTGGGGGGGGGGGGGGTTGATTGCAGATCTTAATTGAAATTACTAATTGATTATGATTGATTTAAGAAATTTATAATGATTGGGGTGAGTTCATTATTGGGGAGTTAATATAGTGATATCCTTGAGCCTTACTTTGTATTGCATTAAATTAACACCCATGTCATAAGTTGACGTTGATTGGAATTACTAAGTGTTAAGGCTTTAATCCAAGCCTTAACTTAACTTAGGGTTCTAATCTCAATCAAAAAATATTTATGGTACTGTATTTATGGTTCAAATAATCCATGGAAACCACTCATTAAACAAAACATATCATTAATCCATGACATATTAAGTTTAACATACACAATATTAATTTAAAGAATACTCATCGAGCAAAACTATCAATCACATAACATCCCAAAATTATAACTCACCCCAATGAGAGATTTACTCAGCCATTTGGGTGTTTAATAATCTGGTTATAATTATTATGATTATAAATTAAGAAGATAAGAAAAAGAAAGGGATAAGAAAAGAGTGGTACGTCGACACACACACACGAACAATGATGGTAATTAAAAACAAACTTTTTATTGAATGAGGAAGCAAAAGAATGGAAGGGGATTAAACTATATTTAAACTATTTTAAGAACATAAATATTAAACTACAGAAGGTTGATGAGAATAAGAGATATTGAAGAAGTAACTTTCATTAAAACAGAATTACAAAGAAAGAGACTTACAAAATTACAAAAATGAATAACACGAAATTAAATGAAAACAAAGAGAGGAGGAAAGGTCTCTCAAGTAAAAACATGAGTATGGAAGTTCCTCCCAAGCCTTTTTCAAGGCTTTGGTCATGAAAATATAATCTCCTCTCTTCTGAAATGCCAACCCCTATCAAGGAGATAAGGGGAGATTATTTATAGCCCAAGGAGTGGACTGCTTGCATTCCCAATATGTACCTCCACTTGAGTCGAACATTTGGCTATTCAGACAGCATAATATCCAAATATCTCCTTCTTCAAAGTTGTAGATAATACAGTTGTCCGACTACTCTAAAAAGTTGGAGTCATTTGAACTTAATTATAAAACGTTATGGCCAGTTGATTAAACAAAGTTAAACTGTCTATTTCAATCCATTCTTTTTGAAGTCCAAAATGTGAAAGGGTTTTGAAATATTAATATGACTTCAAATACGAATAATTTATTCAACAAAGTCGGCCACCTATATCTCATATTTCGCACTGAAAAATATCAGCTTGATTGGATTCTTAAATCATGATATTTGTCATGAATACTATACTTATTTTAATTCTCATCCAAAATGGTGGGATGGATTTTATAGCTTAATTTGGGCCCCTTGTTCTTTAATTTGGGACCTGAAATTTTTATCCAAGACTCCTTAAATTGTCCCCCAAACTATGGTAGAGAATAATAGAATTTGGACTTCTTTATTTATCCCAGTAAATCAATCTTCATGAATAGTCCATTTTCATCACATATTCTTTGGTCTTGTTTGTGAGGACCATATGACCCTTCAAATGGAAGAATTGGCTCATGGTACCTTCTAATGAAATGTTTTATATTTAAATTAGAATCCTAATAAACAAAAACCACGCAATTTAGACCAGTATAGTGATAGTTATTATTAAAACAGTAAACTGTCTCAATTGTACTACTTCTAAAAATGCTCAAAAATTATACTTAATATTAAAACAATAATATTTCACACAAATTATGCACATTTCATATAAAATAAGTAAAGGGAGTATATAATAAGTCATGAAAATATTAATAACATCACTCATCACCCACATTATGGACCAGTGGGCGAGAATTCTTTTATGCATAGGGCGTCCACATAAGAGCTGGCCGTATAAGAGATGACTGCTTATGATGGTACGTATAGGAGCTTGTCACATACTGTCTTCCACATAGGGCTTCTGCGTATTGTCTTCCACATAGGGGCATCCGTAAACCATTATCTGAATATGGGCACCCACGTACTGTCTTCCAAATATGGGTGTCCGCAAACAGCTTTTATTATATTTGTTTATTGGTTTACAGATTGGAAGCTAAGAGTATTCCCAATACGGTTCACGTAGAGGACCTTCATGAAATAATTTCTACATGTGGTTCACAGGATGAATTCCGCGAACTACTTATTGTTTCTGGGATGGAATCCGAAAACTGCTTCGGGTGCAGGAAAAATTTCCCCTGCACCCTCTATATTCTTTTTCCACTTTTTTCCCATCCCAAATCTCTCTACCTCTTCCTTCTACCCCTCTTTTCACCACCATTTTAGTTCCCCTAGTGGTCCTTTTATAGAGTGCCAATAAATCTATATCTACAGTTCGTAGGACACCTTATGCAGAATCCCATAGAGAGATATCTTTAGCCGTGGAATACTCGGTCAACCAGGGCTTGCAGAAGCTACAATAATCCTTCAAATTATCCTCATCTGCATGAAACATCATTTGAAAGGATGGTGTGCAGGGTGTATCTCTGACAGATTCTCACTAGCGAAAACGATTCGTGACGACTTTAGTTTACAGGTGGAAATTCACCGCGAACTACTTCGTTCGCTGGCCAATGCATCATGGACCATCGCGTCATAGGACATCCGTATAGTGATAGTTTGTGATTTATGCCTTTTTAGAACCTTTCCCGGTAATTGGTACATGACCATGCTGGATTCATTTGCAAAATTTGATTTCTTCACATTTCTTCTCAAATTTTCAGTCCAATTTTCATCCATCTTTCTTGCTAGACACATGAGAGTATTTTTTCTTCCCTTTGTTGTATTTTCAGGACCCTAAAATCAAACAAGAAGTATAATAAAGAACCAGAGAATCCCTTACATGGAAATCCAAAAAATCTATCCCAGAACATTTGGTTGTAACCCATCAAACACAAAGATTCCATCCATGGATGCTTAATACAGAACCCATATACTCTATCGACCCATTCAAAGTTCCATATCTAAAAAGTCATATGACTCAAGTAATACATTTATGATTTCTATCCAATTAAAGTCATCTCAATACTACATTCTTCCCATTTAACCAAGCTATACATTTCCAGAAAATTAACAAGGAACATTTCATATAGGAAAGAAAAGAGAATTAAATAAGAGTAAGCAAGGTATGAGGAATGAGTTACATGGAATAATACTTAAACATGTTTATGTCAACACATGAAATTCAAAATCACATGATATCATGTTTAAAAATAATTTCTTATAGTTCATTCCACTGACAAGGGAATAAGTAAAAATCAATTCGCATAAGCAATGAACTACAAGAAAGGAATATGTCATCAACATGCGTATTAACAAATGTATTCAATTAAATTTGATAATATCAAGCTAAAAAGCTTGAATATTTATCAACATCAATTAGAACCATTAAAATGGCTCAAAGAAGAGCACCAAATAATTCATAAGCATTTGGCATGATATAATGTGAGAAATTTCACATGATATTTATCATAATCATTTAACATAGGGTCTTAACATATTAAACTTAGAATAAACAATGGTATTTTAGTAAAATACCACTATCTAAGGAACATTGAATGAAGTGTAATATTTCAGAAAAAGGCATAATTATTTAATTATATGGAAATGTATTCATGTAACTAGAAAAGAGCAGTTAGCATGTGAGGCATGTTGCATTCAATAAACATCAAGTATGAAAAAGGTATAAGGAAATACACAAAGAAAAATCCATTATAATCCAACCTAGGAATTATCAAGGGGATCCAATTAATGATTTAACACCCTTATTAATTAATTTTATAATTAAAAAATATGTAACCAAGGTGTCAGACACTCTTAAGGTAATTTTACATGTTTAAAAAGAAGGGAAACTTATGAAATTTTGTTGGCTCACACAAAGGGGTGCCCAGATCCAAGGTAAACAAACTAAACATGGGTTTTCTATATGGTATAGTCAGAATGGTCATAGAAAAACAAGATAATCATTTTAATATGCGATAACAAGCCTTTTCGGAAGGTTTTTATGGGAAGCACAATGGTGCAATTCCAAAAAGAAACAAAAAAAGGGAAAAATATTAGATTCCCTACCTCAAAGTCATAGTATTACACTTGTTCAGTATCAAGGATTGATTCAATATAAGGTGGGAGAAATCAAGGGATTTAGGAAAAACCCCAAAATAGGTATATAATTTTTCTCATGGATATAACACAATAGGAAGGGTAGGAACCAAGAAATCAAAGGGTCTAGAAGAGATAGCTTACAAAGAGGATTATGTAGCTTCCAATGGTGAAGAAGATAGATCACTATAAGGGGAGATTGATCAAAACCCCCAAAGAGGATAATATAGTCTCAAAAATTACTAAGAGGAGGGAAAACCATAGTGAAATGGGTTGGGGAGATAAAAAGTTGTTTAAGAATCATTAAAATTATCCCCATAGTAGGGTTCGCATGGGTTGGTTGTATAATTGGCCAAACTGTGCACCAACCGTGTGAAAGGTTTTTCTTCTCTGAGATATATCACCTAAGCTGCTGAATGGTTTGACTAACTGTGCATAGGCTATATGAAAGCTTAATCTAAATAATATTCTATTGGTCGCATGATCATGCTCCCTGGGTTGCAGGGTTTGACAAACCATGCGACTGAGCTTGTTTTCACCATTTTCAGTGCTCTAAGATTCAAATGTGCCCAGGAATCCCTTTAGACCCCTATTAAACTCCTAATATTAAAGTTAAGGTTATTTTTTATCAATTTAAACCAAAAATTAAACCATACGTACCATTGGATGAAGTTGGGACATTACGAACAAAATGTCCATGGAAGGGATTTGAAATAGGATAATTGGTTCTAGAACTCTAAAATTATTATAGAGTTACCCTATGATGTCATATGATTCCAAAACCCCAAAATATATTTTATATCCTTGTGACAATCAAACATAACATAAAATTATTTCTTTCGTGAATTAAAAAATTTTAATTCTCTTTCAGCTGATATTGCTAGAAACATTTGAGGATTTGGTAAGAAAATAGTGGATTCTATCACAGTTAATGAGGTGGTAAAAAACCTTTTGAAAATATTAGATTCAATGGGTTCAACATTATAAGAATGGGGTGATATTTATTTGGGTGAATGTCCAAATATTATCATTGAATATGAAATAATTGATGAAAAATCATTCAATTATATTATAATAGATGAAATATCCTTTTGAATCCTTGAGAAATAGAACTTTTATACAATATAGGGCTATTTAATTTAAATATATGGATGTTGAAGATGATTAATACTTTATCCAAATTATTTCATAATTATCAACGAGATTCAATAAGTAAAAATGGATATGATAATAAAAGTAATTAATTAAATTTTATAATTGAGATGATATTGGTTATATTTCAAAATTTATCATTAAGAATATTAAAAAATAATATTATTCTGATGAAGAATATGATAAAATAAAAAGTAGAAAGATAAAGAAATATTCTTATAGGATGAAAAGAATCATTATTTATAAGAAAGAGACAGATTACTCATCTAGAAATTCCTATAATGAATTTATATCCATTGTTCTTATTGAGTAAATATATGAATCATTATTTATAGAAGATAATGGAGAATAAATGACAGAACATGAGTTTAAATAAAAGAAATGTTTTTAATTAATTCTTAAAACATCTACATAGGACAAGAAAGAAAAAAATAGAAAAATAATGGAGAAAAATTAAGAATAGTGAAAAATAAGAGCTTATCAATAAAGAAGAAACCTATTATGATGAGATCATGAAGAACAATATTAGAGATGATAAAAAATAAAATATTTTCAGTGACCGTAAAAAGAATCCAATTGCAAGAGAATAAGAATATGGAGAGACATAGTCAATGAGTCTCAACCTCAATGATGGCCTCCCAAATCTTTAGATCTCAACCTTTTAATTCTCAGAAACTTCTACCCTCTTTAACCCCACATTGGTTACTCTCTTTAAGTTGAGTAGACCTTTGGTTGATGTGTTTGATAGGTTTATCTTCAGCACATTGGATCACCATGAAAGGGTGATAGTTGGCTTGATCGATAGTCACCAAATCATGATATGATTTGAATCAAAAGCATACCTCATCAAGTCCTGGTCGAGTACTCCGTATAACTTCAATGAGTTCTGATTCTTCTTATTCCACTGGTACTTTAAATTTCATATGAATCTTCATTCACCGTCTACTATGGTTTGGGTAAGTTTACCCAAACTTTCTTTTCCTTTATAGAATCCATCTGTTATTATCTTTCTAGGAAGTCTCATTGGTAGGTTTTTGTGCTCGGATAGTCACACTGAGGTAGTTCGTCACCTGGTTAATCCATGGATTTGTGTGGAATTGGATGCGTCTCAGCCACCTTTTGATTATGTATGTATTACAATTGGTGAGGAATATTGGTGCATGCAACAGGTCATCTACGAGAACTGGACAGACTTCTGTTCTTCATGAAATCATTTGGGTCATGCTTTGGAGGTTTTCCATAAGAGTCTCCCACCCCATTCGTAGGAGTTTTGTCATCGGGGAACCCAGATTGAAGTAAGGAACGAGGATAGTGAGAAGTGTAAATCTCTAGAGGATTGTGTGGAAGATGGTCCGAAACAGATGGCAACTTGTGAAGGTAGAGGTAGGGAATATCAGTCCCTGTGGCATGTGAAGGAGGACCATCCTGAAGGTGTTCATAATATGTTGGTTGAGGTTGTTCATGAGTATGAATCAGAGAGTAAGGCTATGATGCCCCATGATGAAGTATTTAGAGGTTTGAGGTAGGGATTGGAGGATTCAAACAACCTTAGAGTGATGGAGGATGCTGATTTGGTCAAGAAGATGGATGGCTGGTTGGAATGTAATACAAATGGGGGTAAGGTGGTTTGGGATCAGATGGTGGGGGAGAGGGAGTTTGCACTGAAATGGATGTGTCTGAATCATTTAGAGCTTCCGAAGGCTCGGTTAAAAGGATACAGAAGGCTCAGTCCAGTAGGCTGTGGTTCATGTAGAAAATCAGGCAATGGGGAGTAAAGATACTGGGTATCACAAGGCGTATGGTGAAGAGGATATCTCTACTGAGGTATTTGGTTTGGGTAGTGTTGGATTGAGGAAGTTAATGATAATTTCTATAGAGGCTACCCATATAAGTTATGGGAAAATTTTACAGTTTGGGGCTACTCGGTGAGATGGTAGACAAGAAGTGGGTGCTATCTCCAAGACCCACGTGGAAGGTATTGAAGAGGATTTTGGTGGTGATTGTAGTGTATAGGTGGTCAGGGGAAGTAGAGCCCCACACAAGGGAAATCATGGGTCTTTACTAGATGTGGATAACCATAAATTAGTTGGAAAGATAGGGTATTTTTCGTCAGGGAACCAGTACTCCATTCGGGGGAGAAATAACTTTGATGGCCTTACTATAGAAGGTCTGAACTCTGAACAAGAGAACCCAAAATTTACAAATGGGGATTGTGTGGAGGTGTCCATTGAAGCTAGTAATAGAATTTTTATAGTGGAAACCAGTTCGAGGAGTAACAAGAGTAAAAGGAGGAGGAAGGGTAGGAAGGATTACTCCTCCTTTCCACCTCCTTTAAAGACTCAGTTAGCAAAAAAGAAAATGGATGAGAAGATGGATAATGAGGCTATGTGTAACCTGAAATAACCTGGCCAACCTTAAATATCCTTGGATTTTATTCTGAGTTTGGTGGATGATGTGACAAAGTATGCGTTGTTTCTCAATGCCTATGAAGAGGAAGTGGCCAAGATGATGGACCGAGCTATTGAAGTGAATCTAAATGAGGAGAAATATTATTGGGTTGACAAACAAGACATGATTCTTGTTGGGGGTTTAAATAAGGGGATGATCAGGCTCAATGAGTATATACAGGTCTGGGAGAAACTGAATTCTGCATTTAAAGACTTGATAAGTGATTATCTGTACACTCAGGTAATCAATATATCATGGAAGTTGTTTTGGGATATGGATTATTTCAGAATTAAATTTTACTTCAATGATTCTGCTTTATCCTTTTCTAGATAATGCTTGGTTTCTCAATTTTCCTTAAAGTGATTGAAAATGAGGATTTAATTATCAATTAGTGTGAATCAAAGTGAATTTGGGTTTTTTGATTCCATCATTTTACCTAGTTCTGCTTCAGATGGGGTTCTAAGCATGAGGTCGTCACTTATGCATGGAAAATGGAGTGGACAACTGAGAGGGTATGTCTTGTCCATTGGTTCCGTGACCATACATCTTTTCATGGGATTTCTTGCCAAGTGCTCATACATTGGTGGAGGGCCTTAACATGATGTAGTTACTGGGGAGTGGTAAAACCTGTATTTTTCTTGGGGTTCCCTATGCTATTTTATTTGGTTGTTTTTCTGGATTTGGTGGTTTCTCACTTTTCCTTTAAAAGTGATTTGATAAAAAAATAAAAAAATAATTTTCAATCAAGGTGAAAAATGGATCTGAGATGTATTACACCAAGGAAAAGGATTATATGATGTCTTACAACCTAGTATAAGGATTAATTAATCTAATAGGATCCCTAAAATAAGGGGAAAAAATCTTCATTTTTCTAAAAGAAAATTATTCAATAAATATCGATAAATTTTGAATCAAAATGGAATATTTAATTTTCAAGGTTTTTACTGGTAATGTAAATAGTATAGAAATAAATCCTTCAATATTTTCTTCAATATTTATTTCTATGAAAGAGGAAAGAAACATGGGGGAATTTTTGTGGGAATTCAAAGAAAATTTTAATGAAGAAATAAATTATAACCAAAATAAAACCATTTCTATTAACCTAAAATATATTTTATTATTTGGAAGAAGAGTATGGATGGTCTGGAAAATAATGTCACTATACTGAGGAGTGCATGATTGGAATTACAAATTAGATTCCCTATTTTATGAAGATGAATACAATTTATAAATTCTCAGTAAATATTATATTATTAAAAAATTCCTTTGATAAGTACAAAGAAGCTAAGCAGGTCATAAAAAACTGTTTAGGGACCTAGCAAGAGTAGTTAAAAATTTCCATTGTTATAGAGAGAGAATAGATGAATAATAAATAAAATGAAAAATAAGTGGCTACATATGAATAAATTTTCATTAATATAATGTTTTCTACAAATATATATTTCAATGTCTAATAAAAATCATGCGATAGGTTTGGTTAATGTGGTAATTACATAAACTATTTCATAGAAATGATATAATCTCATGAAATGAGTAAGAAATTGATGATGAAAGAAAAATGAAATAAATTAACCTTCACTTCTGATGTGGAGAGATCTGATTTACATAAAAATAGAGTTAAAGGAAAAGATTTTGGTAATAAATTAGTTATGTTTGATGAAAATAAAATATGTGATAATATTGGAATTAAGATTAATATAGGTTTAGATAAAACTATAAGAATAGATTTTTTTTCAAAAAGGAGAAAAAATAACCCTATATAAACCATATTATTGTTTTTATAACACCTTGAGTTTTTATGAAATTTTTTCGAATAAATTAAATTTATTTGATATCATCTATTATACACAACACCATGTTATGGTTGTGATACACGCAACACCAGATTATATTGTGTTACATGTAACACTCTGTTTCTCTGAAATATTAGTTTATTATTGTTATTATTTAAGAAATACAATTATAACCAAGTTGTTAGAACGAAGGGATTGAAAAATATTTACAAAATTATGAAAATATAGTTTACAAAAGTATATAAAATTAATTATTTTGTGACCAATTATTTATAAATGAAAATAAAAACCCCTTTGAATATAAAAGGAAATAACATTTTTCTTGATTTTTTTAATATTGCACAAGTACGATTTACACCAACAAATAAGAAAATAACTATTTTTTTATTATATTAATGATATATATATATATATAATATTCAATATAATGTTTAACATTCATTCCATGTGTTTTATGGACATAAAAAATCTAGTTGTATGCTTAAGCAATATTATTTTTCTCTAAAGCATTTTCCACCTTTTGATGGAACAATTATTTTAAAACTAAATTTTTACACATTTAAAAATTTTAATTGAAACTAAAAAATATTAATTGAATGAGCGATATCAAAGTTTAATTTTTTTGGTATTTTTTGACAAGTTTCACGTTTGGATGAATAGTGAAAAATACTAAATTTTAATTGAAAAAAACTTTTTCATCAAAATAATTTCTATTTTAAAATTATATATTTGATTTATTTTAAAGTATAATTAGATTAATTTTTTATCATTAAGTAAAATTTATGTAATTTTAATTAATTTTACATTGAATTTTTATATAAGGATATTTTAATATTTTCAATATTTTAACATTAAAAACTCGTTTCGTCATTACGCCAAGAAGATTAATTTTAAATTAGTTCCACTAAATTATGTAATTTTAATTTTGAAAAATTGATTCTATATTTGGAATCATAATTTCAAAATTTATAAATATGTCACTTTTATTTTTGGTCAATATGAATAATAACTTTATAAACTTTTATTACCACTGTTAAGGGAAAATCTGGTAGTTAATGGTAAAAATATTGTTATTAATATTATAAAACTACCCTAACTCTTTCTCAAATGTTATTTAATTAAATTAATTCAAATTTTAACACATAATTTTCTAAATTCAATAATTTACTTGACACATTTCCATGAAACATACTTAGATTATTGAAATCAAACTGAGTGAGAAAATGTCACACTCTTACTTTTATTTATTATAATATTATTAATATACAGTTAAATAGAATATATGATAAACTATATATATTATTATTAAATATAAAATGTTTATATATATCATTGAAATATATATCTAATTTGTAGTAAATAAATAATTATAAAAAATAATTACACATAGATGATGGAATAATTATTAATTTAATATAAAACTCAATAATGTGATACTAAAAATATTAAAATAATAATTATTAATAAAGGTGATAGATGAATTTTATAGGAGAAAATTAAGTATTAGGGGTTAATTTAATGAATATTTTTGATTTTATCTTTTTGTATTGATTTTCTGAATGCCATTGCAATGAATTGTGTCAAAATTGGCACTAATGATATTTTATGAAAATAAAATTTTATTAAATTTGAAAAAAATCATAGAAATAATATTTAATAAATAATTGGATAATTTATGGTCTAAAATATCATAAAATTACCATTTATGGATTAATTTTTAACTTATATATAAAAATATACACCTTTTATTACTGAAAAGTTTGTAACTGTAGTTAAAATTAAAATAGGTTAACTATGGGTTAATAAAAAAGATAAGGTTTAACATTACAAAAAAAAAACGTTAAAATCTTTTGGATTATGGGATTACCACACTATACCACATTATCTTCTAATAAATTTTCATTTTTATGTATTTATATTGAGATTTAATTTATTATAATTCAATATTTTGTGGATTTCCAAAAAGTGCCCTCGCCTTCAATATAAAAGGACACCTCCTCCCTAATCTAATTTAACCACATAAATTTTTATATTTTGAAAAAACTATGAACAATTATATTACACACTTACCTATACACATTATATATGTTCTTTTCATCCCAATGGACAAAATTAAGAGTCCTTTAGGGGATATCTAAGGTCGCCATTTCGAAGAAGAGGTAGTTGGTCTAACTGGTCCCTCTCTTTTTCAAATCTTCTAGAACTACTATAAATATATGATATATCATAAAATAATGACTTCATAATGATAGATATTATGAGTTTTTATTATGATTATTTACATTCCATAATACATCCCCTTTCCCATCGAACAATAAGTAAAACTATCGCCTGTGCATACGCACAACCTACTGTCACCATGTAGAGATAAAATTCAGGTTTTCATCACCATCTTTTATGAGTGGGAATTATGATTTATTTAATATTTAGATATTATATTTATGAAATAATTAAACTTATGAACATATAATATCATATATACCTATTTATGACCTAATCTTTTGGAAAATGATAACATCACTCATGTGTACTTATTTCTTACCATCTCTATGATGTGATATGATTATTTTTTCATATATATTTCACATGGGTGGTAATAAGTTTGAATTTTATGAATATATATGATATATATAACATAAAAATTATTTTTGAAATAACAGGACTATGATCAATGAATAAGGATTGGGTCGGTCAAACGAAAACATGCTTGGAATAAGAACCATATATCATACAGAACAATGATTTTAATTATTGATAAACTGGTGATAAGATGTTATAAAAATCAATAAATAGCATTTTTGATATATATTTTAGTAATAAAACTATATTAAATCCATATTTACTATATAGTATATTTGAACATGAACATGGAAATTCAAGACTTGAGGTAAGAGATTTATGTCTTACTTTTATTTTTGTGGGACACATCCCTTATAAAGTAGTTGTTTCTTCTATGTGGTGTATATAATTCTCATGATTTGTTTATGATTATTATCCATAATATTATTTTATTTTCATATTGATATAATTTTTTTCTTTCATGGGTGATATGATTCTATTTATTATAAATTCCTAAGGGTTTATTTCACAATCTCAACAACATTTGGGGTTTTTTGGTTTTAAATCTCCATTGAGGAATATTTATCTACCCAATAATTTTTTTTATAAAATTCTTATCAATTTTTTTTATATTATTCTATGAATATTAAAATTTTTGACCCATGTTTTACTTTTTACTAAATGGTTTGAAAGGAATCATTTTTTTGTTTTCCAAATGAGGTACTTTGTGACTTTATGAAAAAATTAATAAAGGAATATTTTTTTAACTTATACAGAATGAACAAATTTATACACATTCATGACACCTTAACATATTTAATTTTACCTTACAAGATTATATTGTGAGAGTAAAATGAAAATTTTCCTTTGAAAACAAGTGTCTATTTAGAAAATATTATTTTACAAATGAAAGGATATTTTCCTCAAGAATTATTTCAAGTAATCATTCAAAATTCATTTTCCATATAAGATGACATTATATGATGGTACATATGATTTAATGGGGAAATAAACTATGGATACCATTATTATTATTTCTCTAAGTGGTTTATGTTTATTATATAATGATATTTATTAAACATATTTCTTTTCCATGAGTTAGGTTATAATAAATTATTTATGAAACTAATTTCATTCCATGGGTTAGGATGTGATAAAATAATTATAGAACCATGGAACACATATGTATAATTTTCATTAAGTGATGGGTGGGACCTATATCTACTTACAATTCATTGGGTAATGAATTATATCTCATGAGATACTTATGGGAAACAAGTCAACATGTTTGATCTATTATGGGAAACAAGTCGATGTGGATAATCTATTATGGATAAAATGTGATAAGGTCTAATGTGAGTGTCTTGGTTGTTAAACTGGAAATTTGAAATTTTATTCTATACTTATGGGGATTCCACACACATTTATTACATAAAAATATGTTTTATTAATGATTTTTAATGAAGTTTCATTCTTAAGGTTCATGTTAATGTTTTATAACATAACTCATGTTTACAATCCTTGAAAGGTTGGATATGAAATATTTATGTTGTACACATGATCACATACCCATATAGCCTATATTATTCTATAAAAAGATAATAAATTGATATCATAATTTTCTACCCTTACTGAGCATATGATATCACCCTTTTATTATGTTTCCATTCAATGGGGTATGAAGAAATGTGTTAAGCGTGATATGGAAAAAGGGATCTAATTATTAAGAAATAAGTGGGAGATGTTGTAGATATTTTATGAAATAGTTGTTTATGTTCCAAGTTTACGGTGGTACAAGACCTTTACAATCCTCAGACATGATTCTGTATAATTAAATTAATATTCATTTAAAAATATTTAATATCTATGTATGAAAATTTCGGCTCATTATAGTTGATATCAGTGTAAGGGTTTAGTTAACCTTTGGAAACTAGGACGAGAAAAAATTAGTAAGAACCCTAAGGGTAAGTCTATATATAGGATGAAATCCTATTGTTTTAGTAATTATTATGAATAAACTAGGTTAAAAACTAATGTTTCATATATTTTTTCATTAATTAACACATCTTATAAATGACTTATCCATATTTCTCACAATGGTTGTTATTTTTCACAATATACCTTTTTGTTTTAGTTATGGGATAAAACTTTAAGGAGTCATTGTAATGTCGAATGTGATGAAAAATGAAATGATTTTTGACCAGAGAAACCATATGTTATGGAAGATTGAATGCAAAACCATACTTCCATGATAACACAACTTTCTCAGGATATGAATCATACCTAATTTTCAAATGATCAAATAAGGGATCATACAATAGAATCATACATGATGAAACATCCACCTTATTGTAGTGTAACTTATAATCCACTAGTGGTAGAGAGTTGGATCGACCCCATGGAGAATATATTTTCATTTCTTTAATACTCAGGACATGAAAAAGTGGTCCTAGCTATTTATCATCTGGAAGGAGAAGCAAATAAATGGTTGAATTTTGTCTAGAATTTGAGGAAAGGGTAAGAATTTGAATCCATGGAATGAGATGAGTTTAAGAACATATTTTTAGTATGAAATTTCCTCATTTTCTTCATATGTAGATGGAAAATAAGTTCCTTTTGTTAATGAAAATGAATGATCAATTCATTGGTAGTTATGAGGAAAATTTTACATGAATTGTTAGGTATTATTCTGGTATTATTATCCAATATGAATGTATTATTTTTTGACTCTTTAATGGATTAAAACCATGTTTTTGACGGGATTAATCCATAGGAGACTTTATAAACTGTTAATAAATTGTTTGATATTCTCTTAAGGTGTAAATATTAATTATATATACCCACCATTACTATGGATTTGATAAGATAAGAATGATCAAGTCTCATGAAAACAAGAATAAATCACATGGTTGAGTGAAATTACATATATATGCATGAAACAAAGTTTGAAAAAACATCAAGGGAAGTGTTTGAATGTAACTAATATGTGTTTTAAATGTGGAAAGGTGGGTCATAATTTTTATTAATGTAAAAAGGTAATGAACATGATGGTTAATGAAATGGTGGAAAAGAATATTCCAACTGATGCGCCACCCATGCTCAAATGCTATAAATTAAAGGAGTATGTACATTATGATAATTAGTGCATGAATCCAAATATTTTTGACGATAAATGAAAACAACCTATAAAGCCTAAATATAAAGCAAAATTTCTTGTGATCATGACTACCGAAGTGGGTTATGAGAACAACGTGGTGAAATGTACACTTATAATACACTCTAAAATAACTAATGTCTTAATTGATTATGGATCCACCTACTCTTTTATTTCTAATTAATTTTATAAGGTTATCGCAATATCACCCCAACAATTAGATGTTTAGTAAGATATGAAGTCTCATAATGGAATAACTATCTCATCTTAGGGTTATAGTTCATCTCTAAATAAAGTTTGTCAAAAATTATCTCCTATGAATATTGTGATCCTACCAATAGTTTAATTCGATTTGATTCAAGGCATAAATTAGATTTCTATATATGGATCTCATATTAATTGACAAGGAACGGATTTCACATTGAATATTACCAATGTACCAATAATCATTTTTCAATTTATGGATTAATATTAAATTCTAATGGAAATTCCATTAATCTTGTGGGAATTAATTCCTATACATGAAGGTTATATATCTTAGTTGGTTAGTGATAAACTCAACACTAAGGATACAGCTATTGTATTGGAGTTTGTTGAGGTTTTTTCAAAAGAGTTTTCCGGTCTTCCGCTGTATTATAATGTTTATTTTTCAATATAACTCATACTATATGTTATGTCTATTTTGAAGAATCCTTATAAAATGGACCAAATTGAGTTAAAGGAATTAAAGAGGAAACCTGAGGTGAATATTGATAATGGATTCATATTCCCTAGAGTTCCACCTTGGGTTAGACCTATTCTATTCGTTAACAATAAATAAGGGTCAATGAATCTTTGCATTGACTATCGATATCTTCACAAAATTAAAATCATGAACAAGTATCATCTTCACTACATTGATGATTTATTTGATCAACTATGCAGAGCTCAGAACATTTCTAAAATTGACCTTCATTTTAGATATTATCAATGGAGGTTCAAGAAGGATGAAATAATGTAGAAATCATTCTGAAGAAGGTATGAACACTATGATTTTATAGTGATGCCTTTTTGTCTTACAAATCCCCCCTCTATCTTCATGGACATGATTGATATATTTTTTAGAGACTATTTGGATTAATTTATGGTATTATTTAATGATGATATTCATGTATATTCAAAGATAAAGGAAGAACATGAAGATCAATTTTAGATTGTGATAAATACCTTAAGAAAGGATAATATTTATGAAAAATATACCAAGTGTGATTTTTTTCTTAAAAAAGTTTCATTTTTATGAAATATAATCTAATGTAAGGGAATATCAGTAGATTCCTCAAAGACAGAAGTTATTGAGAAATGTCCTAGGCCAACCATAGTAACTGAAATCCATATTTTTCTTGGGTTTCCTGGATATTATCAGTGTTTTGTGGTGAATTTATCTCGACTATAAAATATACACACCAAGTTAAATTGGATGGGTCCTAAGTTCCTCTGAATGAAGGAATGTGATGAAAATTTTAATGAAACAAAGAGAGGACTTATTAGGCCGCCTAGTCTTACATTTCCCTATAATAGATATGGGTATTAAATTAATATTGAAGAATGCAATAATGGATTGAGATGGGTTCTTATGCAAAATTACATGGTTATAGATTAATCCTCAAGAAAAATCAAGGTTCATGAGAAAAATTACCCAGATTGTGACTTAGAGTTCACTATAGTAAGCATTGCATTAAAGATAAGGAAGCATTATATTTACAGAAAAAAGTGTGATATATATATACTAATCATATTTTTTTTAAATTATATATTCAAATATAGGGAGTTGAATATGATCCAAGGAATATGGTTAGAATTGATTAAAGATTATGATTAATCAATAAATTACCACCATAGGAAAGAGAACAAGGTGGAAGATGCATTGAGTTGAAAGGACCATGATATATTATCTATGATAAGGATCACAAAAGACATAGTATTTCTATATTTAAAAAATATGGATACGAAAATCATAAATAAGGGGAGAAATATTATGTGGCCCAAATGAATGTTCAAACATCTATCCAAGTAAGGATTAAATAAGTACAGAAGGAAGATTCAGAGTAGGAAAAGAAGGTAAAAAATGTTATTGAGTTTAACTGAGATTATGATGGAATAATAAGGTTCAGGAACCATGTATTTGTTCCTCCCATACCATATTTAAAGAAGGAACTATTTTAAGAGACTCATATTTCATCATTCTATAATCACCATAGAAGTAAAAAGATATATAAAGACCTAAAATAATATTTCTGGTGAGATGGAATAAATTGAGATATTGAGGAGTATGTTTTTCGGTTATTGTTTTGTCTTCTTGTTAAATATGAGACACAAATATATGTGGATGAAAAAACCATTAACCATAACTTAATAGAAAAGGTAAAATATCACCATGATTTTTTTCATCAGACTTCACCAAACATAAAAATTACATAGTTTTATAAGGGTTATAGTCGATCACATTTCAAAGTCCACACACATCATTTATATTAGAGAATACTTCACTCTGGATCATTTTTCCGAAATATATATTAAGGAAGTGATAAGATTGTAGGGAGTACTACTTTCTATATAATCTGATTGGGATCTAAGGATTACCTTGATGTTCTAGAGAAGTCATCAGTAGGATCTAGATACAGAGATATGTTTTATCCCAACTTATAATACTTAGAAATATGGTCAATATGAGTGTAAAATTCAAACTCTAAAAGATATGTTGATATATTTCTCTATGGAATTTAATGATTCTTGGGATCAATACATTTATTTGGTAGAATTTTCTTATAAAAATAGTTTTCTTTCTAGAATTTAGATGGATATTTATTAATACCTATATGGTAATAAGGTAAGAACTCCAAAATCATAGAATTATTTTCAAGAAATAAAGTTATGAGAACCAGATATAGATGATGAAATGGAAAAAGAGTATAAATATATTAAACAACATAGAATAGAATATCAAAATAAAAAAATTTGTTATGCTGACAACTTTCAAAAATATCTAGAGTTTGAAGTGGGTGAGAAGGTATTTCTACAAATATCTCTATGAAAGAGTGTATAAAGATTCAAAAGGAAGGGCAAGCTAATCCCTTAGTAAATCGATCCTTTTAAAATTATTGATCGTATCGGGATGGTAACTTATTGATTGGATATTTCACTGAATCACCCTCAATTTCATGATGTTTTTTATATATCTATATTGATGAAATACATACCTTATCCTTAACATGTACTAAACTCATATCTTGTATCATTAGAACAAGATAATTCTTATAAGGAAAAACTGGTAGGGATTATGGATCATACAAATAATTTTATATGAAACACAACCACCCATATAGTTAATGTTTTGGGAAAACCAACTAATCCAAGGAAGCTACATGGGAACCTAAGGATGTGATGAGTTAGAGGTATCCTCATATGTTTGTATCCAAGTGATGCATTTTGAGGGAGAAATTCATTTTAAAGGGGGTTGAATATAACACCCTGAGTTTTTCAATTTTTTTTTGAATAAAGTAAATTTATTTTTTATATCTTCTGTTGTACGATACATCATGTTAATCTTTCTCTACATGCAATACCAACTCAGTTTACATTATATGCAATATTGAGTTTCTACAAAACATCATTTTATTATTGTAATTTTTTAAACAATACAATTATAACCTAGCCATTAGAATAAAAAATTGTAAAAAAATTAACTGAATTATGAAAATATATTTTATACATGTATATATAATTAATTCCTTAGGGACCAATTAAATATAAATTAAAATAAAAACCCTTTTGAATATAAAAGGAAATCAACTTTTTCTTGAAAAACTATTTAATTTTGAAAAAGTATGTTTTACAACAATAAATTAAAAAATCACTATTTTTATTATATAAGTGAAATATATTTATAAAATAATCAATATAATATTTAACATTAATATAATGTATTTTTTTAGTTATAATAAATCTATTTTTATGCTTAAAAACATTATTTTTTTCTTAAAATTTTTTTCAGCCTTTTGATGGAGCACTCATTTTAAAACTAAATTTTGAAAATTTAAAAAATTATATTTAATAAAATAAAATTCTTAATTTAATTATATATATAAAAATTTACTTTGATTTATTTTTTTTTATTTTTATAATAAGTATCATGTTCTGAAAAATAGTGAAAATGACAGAATTTTAATTGCAAACGACTTTTTCATCAAAATAATTTAGACTTCCAAATTATTTTTTTGATTGATTTTAAAGTATAATTAGATTAATTTTTTTATTATTTAATCCAATTTTGGTCATTGGAATAAACTTCACATTGAATTCAAATATAAAAACAATTCAATCTTTTAAGTGTTTTCATATTAAAAACCTGTTTTCTTATTGAATCAATGAGATTAATTTTAAAATATTTTTTTGAAAATTATGTGTTTTAATTTTTCAAAATTGATTCCATATTTATAATCATAACATCCAAATATATTAAATATGTGCCTTTTATTTTTTGACAATGTGAAATGAAAATTTATTAGTTTTTATTACCATGATTAAGGGTAAATCGAGCAATTAAGGGTAAAAATAATATTATCAATATTAGAAAACTACCCTAACACTTTCAAAAAATTTATTAGATGAATTTAAGTTAAAAAATAACACATAATATTAATAATTTAAAATTTTAATGGAAAATTTTCGATAGAAATTACCTAGATATTATCAAAATCAATGTGAGTGAAAAAATGTCACTCTTAATATGTATACTATTTTTAATTTTGGGTTAAATTTAATATCTTATTCAATATATATATTGTTATATAATCTAAATTTTTTTTATAAAACATTTTTTTTAATTTTTAGTGAATAAATAATTATGATAAATAATTACACAATAATGATGCAATAATTATTCTATTAATGAAAAACTCAATTAAGTGATATAAAAATTATTAAAATAAATATAATTTTAATTAATTAAGGTTCTGAATTAGTGTAATATGTTTATATGACATATTAGGGGTTTATTAAATTATGATTTTTTGAATTTATCTTATTTTATTGATTTTTAAAGTTAATGTAACAAATAATATCAAAATTGTCCCAAAGGATATTTTATAAAAAATGACTTATTAAATTAATTAAAAATAATTTAAAATATAAGTAAGCATAATTAGGATAAATTATGGTCAAAATTATAATTAATTGACCATTTATGGTTCAATTTAAATATTATAAGTGAAAATATACACCTTTTAATATTGAAAATTTTGTTACTGCAGTTAAAATTAAAATTGATTAACTATGGGTTAATCAAAATGACACAGTTTAAAATTACAAAAAAAACATGTATTGAATTTATTAATTGATGGTATTTACACCCTATAAAATATAATATTCAAATACGTCTATATTGTTAGTGTTTTTATTCATATTTAATTTATTATCATTTAATATTTTGGGAATTTCCAAAAGTGCCCCTCAACTTCATTATAAAAGGACACCTCCTCCCTCATCCAATTTTACAAAATTGAGTACTATATCTCTAAAGACCTATTCCAAATTCATTATCCACTTCCCTATACACATTATAGATTAATTTTTATTCCCAATGGACCAACTCTAGAGTTCTTTAGAGGATATCTAAGGGAACTGTTTCGAGGAAGAGGTAATCACTCTAATCGATCACTATGTTTTTAAACTATTATATACCTCATCCAAATATATTATATATATCATAAATTAATAAATTAATAATTATAAATAATAAATAATTTTATTTTTATTATAGAAAAACCATTATACATCCTCTTTCCCATCGAATAAGAAGTGAAAGTATCGCTCGTGTGTAGCACAACTTACTGTATCCATGAAGAGATACAATACATTTTTCATTAGAATATTTTATGATATGTAATTACTATGGATTTAATATTTATATATGATATTTATGAAAAAACTATACTTTTATAATTTTAATATGATATCTACATTTTTACCTCCTAATCTTTTGGGAAATGATAACATCGCTCATGCGTTTGTATGATTTACCATCTCTACGATGCGATGTGAATCATTTTTCATATATATTTTACATTGGTGCTAATAAGGATTAATTTTATGAATCTATATGATATATAACATAATAATTATTTTTAAATTATTTTAAAATGATAAATTTATAAGGAATGAGACCATTGAACCGAAACATATTTGGAAAATGAAATAGATATCATATAGAACAATGATTTTTAATTATTAATAAATGAGTGATAAGACGTTATAAAAAAATAATACATGTTATTATAGATATATGGTTACAAATAAAATGTATTATAAATCCATATTTATTATATATGATGTTTGGATATGGAAAAGGAAAGGTGAGACTTGAGTTAAAGGATTTTTGTCTCACTTTTATTTCTATGGGACTCATGCCTTATACAATACTTATTTCTTCTACATGGTGTATATAATTGACATGAATTTATTTTATGAGTATTATATATAATATTATAATATTTTTATATCCATATAATTTTTTTTATTTCATGTGGCATAATATTGTACCGATTAAAAAGTTTTAAGGTTTTATTTTATAATCTCATCAATATTCAAGATTTTTTTATTTTAAATATCTATTGGGGAATATTTATCTCTCAGGTTTAGGTTTTTTAAAAATTTTCTAAAAATTGTTTTTACTATTATTCTAAGAATATTTAGTTTTATTTTACCCCACGTTTTACATTTTACTAAATGTTTTGAATGAGATATTTTTTTGTCATTTTCCAAATGAGGTACTTTGTGACTTTTCCAAGAAAAGTAAAAAATGAATGTATTTTTAACTTATATGGAATGAAAATATATATTCATCATTATAACTATTTAATGTAATAAATACTATATTACAAAATTATAAATTTAGTTTGACATAAAACAATTTTACTTTAAAATTTTATGGCTCTTTAGAAAAATGCTTTTATAAAGGAAAAGATAGTTTCTTCTAGAATTATTTTAAGTAATAATTAAAAAATAATTTTACATATAAGATGACATTATATGATGTTACATATGATTTATTAGGAATATAATCCAAGTATACCATTATTATTATCTAATTTAATGGTTTATGTATATGATTACATAATATTTATGAAATCTATTTCTTTTCCACGAGTTAGGTTTTGGAGAATTATTTATGAAACTCAGTTCTTTACATAGATTCTGATGTGATAAATTATTTATGGCCATGTGGAACACATATGAATAGTTTTCATTTAGTGATGTGTGGGACCTAAATGTCCCTTTAATTCATTATTTAATTAATTATATATCATGAGATAGTTAAGGTAAACAAGTCGGTGTGCTTGATTTGTTATGAGAAAGAAGTCGATATGCTTGATCCCTTAAGTGAAAAAAGTGGTAAGACCTGATCTGAGTGTCTTGGTTGTTAACCTAATCACATGAAATTGTTTTATATACTTATTATAAATCCACACAAAAATTATACGTTAACATATTGTTCAAGAATGAGTTATTATGAAGTTTTAGTCTTATGGTTCATGTTAATGTTTTATGACATAACTCATTTTTATGATCCATGAAAGGTTGGATATGAGCTTTGTATGTATTATGATTATAGAATACTGATATTTATTATCTTATTATTTTATAAGATAATAAATTGATATCTTTCTTATTCACTCTTACTAAGCATTTGAGCTCACCATTTTATTATGTTTCCTTTCTGTAGGTTATGAAGAAAGGTGTTATGTGTGATATGATTAAAGGAATTTAATTATGATTAAATAAGTGGGTGATAATATAGATATTTTATGAACATGTTTTTTGTGTTTTTGAGAAAAAAAATAAAGTGTACCATTAAAATCCAAATGCATGTATTTTTATAATGATATTAATATTCATCTCAAAAGATGTAATATCTATTTATGAAAAGAATGGGCTGTCATAGTTTTTTTATTTTTTATAACATGTAAGAAATTGAAGGATTGTTTTTTAAATGTCACTTATGAATATAAAATAATTATATTTTCATGGTATTTAAATTTACATGAAGTATAGAGAGTATGTACATACCTTGAAGGAGATAAAAAATAATATTGATATTTCAATATATCACATGAAATTTGAATATAGAAATGTTATGAAATCATGATATCCAAATTAAATATTGATAATGAGTTATTTCAGTCACACATAAACCTATTTTTCTTTATTATATAAATGATGATATAAAGGGGTTTAGATGTTTGATAAATTAATGAGACAATGGTGGAGTTTAATTCATTATATTTGATTTTTTTAAATATTTTTAGTAAAATAAAAAATATTTATCAATAAATTTATACAATAACACCTAGATGTAGTTTTGGGAATGAAATCACATGGTTTATTATTTATGGAAATAATTGATAAACTATGTTAAATACCCATTTTTTTATTCCAATTTATCTCATTTAGACCTAGAGTGTACTTACTAAGGGATCTCTTCTATGAAAAACCATATGGTTCCATGCTTCACTCATAAGTGGATTAATTTTTTTATTAAAGGAGGGGGATAGATATGATTGGTGGGATGAGAATGATATTGATGAGAAGTCCCAAATTTTGATATTTCTTTTTATTTTCAATTAGGTGGAGAAAAATGATTCCATGTAAATAAACATATTTAAATATTTGAGTATGGGTATTTAAATCAAATTCAATGGGGGCGATTATTTTCCCGATGTAAGAATTTCATTTTTTGTTAATGGTTAAATATCATATTGGGTATTGAATGTGATGATTGTTTCATTAGTATTCAAGAAAAGAAAAATTTTCAATGGATCAAGGAATATTATCCTCAACACATAATAGGATACTGAAGACTGAGAATTGATCTGGAGAAGATAATAAGACACAAAAATATGAAGTGATCTTATGTATAAACCTCGTACATATGCTGCATAAGCATGATGTTAAATTATGCATAAACATGATATATCTATGTGTAACCATTATTTGATTTAATAATTATTTTAATTACGGTCAATTGTCTTTGAAGTCAATGCACTTACCGTTTCGTTACAAATTAGATCAATACAGTCAGTTATGTTCTCATGAACTCAATATAATATTATCACTTTTTAGGCATGGTATGTTGATTACTTTGAGAACATGGTTGATGAGAATTCTTTATTGGGTTTTAATGTGATTGATCCAATGATATGAAAAATAATTAATAATAAATGATCAATCCACATAGATAGAATATTTACCATGTTATAGATTGATATGGTCAATCCATTTCATAAGGTAACATCACATATTAGTTCATACTTAGAATAACCCATATACATAGATAATTTTTAATGAATTCTCGTTACTGTAAAAATAATTTTCTATATTTTATATATTATGATTAAATGAATTAAATAAAACTTTATGTGATATTCTATATATATTATACATCAAAAATAGATTGTGATTCGAGATGAGAATCCAAGAATAAAACTAGAAGTGATTCTTTTAGAATAATGTAAATTATTATTAGGATTGAAACTCATATGTGTAATAAATAATATAGTTATGAGTGTAATCTTTTAATGAATATAAAATGATCATAAGAATTAATCCTATCATATGACATCATCACATGAATTTTGGCCTTATCGTATGTTTTTGAAGATGGATAACATGACTTTTACAAGATGTTTACATGAGTTTATGTCTTTACCAGTTAATATAATTCAATGTATTATATTACATATGAAAATTATTATATGATATATATACTACAAACTGGTGTTCAATGTGATAATTATTCACTTTTCCATGTAAAAGGATATTTTTAGTTATTTTAATGAATTAAATTTTATGTTAAATTCAAAAAATGAAAAATCATAATAATTTAGGTGTTAAAATTATATTTTTTGCAAGAATTTATGAGATCTTCAATGTTGAAAGAAATCATGAATTTATTGAATAGTTTATATAATAGGATATAAATACTTCCAAAGATTAACAAGTCTAAATATTTAGAATCTGGGAATACTAATGTCATTACATTATTCAATATGTTTATATATAAACATAAGAATGTGACATAGATGGAATAAGAGAATATTTAGAGCTCTTGAATATAATAATGATAGAATATTAGAGCATGATGCATTAATATTTATGAGAGAGAATAAGTTGAAGTTGAGATCCATTGAAGAAAATGTAAATATTAAATTAACCTCGGTATGCTTAATGAATATGGAATATCAAGATCACAAAATAACTATAGGATGTTTCAAGTTGAGTAATACTACATGATTTATTGAGGGAGTACACAGGAAGATATACTGATCCATCAACATAAAGAGGAGGACCAACATCTGGTGGTATAGAGATCACTAGGATAAATCCAATTTAATTATTTACTCAAAAATTTTGATTCAAATCTTTTTGGATAATCCATTATATTTTATTTAACATGAGGATAATAGTTGATGTTTTTTGTTAAATATATCAGCGATTCCATATTGGGGTGGGGGTCAAAACCAATATGAAAAGTAGTGGTAATTTCATCCAAACTATATAAATATTGTCTTCTTTTCTCTTATATATTATTATTACTCTTGAAAAAGATGTTTTGAGAAATAATAGAGTGGATTGAGAACATTAATATATTCAAGAGGATAGATTAAAATTTAATAACTCATAAAAAAGGAAAGATATCATTGATTCCCCACTACCTTATTAGTTATCCAGTCATATTTGTGAATAAAACATGTACATGTTGGTGGCACATTCTAACTATTCCATTCAACATCTAAAACCGATTCCTCATATTTAGAATACAAATTTATGAATTAATTTTGAACACACATTTATTGTGTGGGTTGAATTACCAATAACTCATAGCGCATTATTCATATATTTTCATTGAAACAACCTTCAGATAATAAATCCATACTATTAACATGTATGAATTCACCATATCACCATGAATATATATAAATATATATATATAAATATTCTTTTATAAAATACTTTTTCCAGACTCCACTATATATATCTATCAACCATTTTCATCAGTTTTTTTATTTTTTACAATGAAATTATTAAGTAATCCGAAAATGTTACATTGTCCTTTAGAATTATTACATTAACTTTTAATATTCAATTTATTAATGATTCATAACCCACGAGATAGTTTTCAGAATTTATTATTATTTTTAATTTTTTTTCTTTTCCAAAATCCTAAATTTTATTAGATTCAACATTAAATGATCCTTTTATTCTAAATGTACATGATATAATTCTCCGATTGAGTGTTGTATTTCCTAATTTATAAAATGAACACACATATTCTTTTCTTAATCAGCTTGTATTTTTCACTTAAACCCCCACCTCTTTAATAGATTCCTTGAAGTTAACATTTAAAATATTCATTTTATATCTACTTAAAATAGAATTACTTGAACACTTTCATGTTAAATTTATCTTACATAATCATTATATTCCATAACCACCTCTATCTTATTTCCTTAAATAAGTAACACTTATAAATAATAGATATTATATGAAATTTATTTATTTATTTTTAACATGAACTGAGATATTGTTATTAGATGGATTAGAGTTTTTATTCAAATTTATATTTTCTTTTACCATCCATGAGATCATTAAATGAAACTCCAACATTATCTATGGACTAAAATCTATCTCAGTTTGTTATACCACATCATTTTTATTAACTTCATCACTAGTGAACTCATTATAATTAAATTTAGTGATTAGTAAATTTTCATATTATTCACTCATGGTATCAAAGTCAGATTTATCACTAAAAAATTCTTTATGATCTAGCATAAAAAAAGAATTTTTGAATTTGTATAATCTTCACTCTTACCATGGTGATAAGCCTCTTATTATTGATATTGGATGTATTATTACTTAATAAAATTATGAAAGACATATCTTCAACATCTCATTTTTCTTATATCACTTTTGGAAAATTGACTAAAGATATCCAGTAGCTCCACAATTGAACCAATTTAATAATGTCTTTCTTACATATATTTTTCCCTATCCAAATACATCATGAGATAAATGAAGATAATTTCCTAATGTTTGTTTCATCTTAATTATCATCCTGATAATTCACCAATTCCATATTTACTTCTTTTTAACACTTCACATTAAAAATAACATTAAATTATATTTTTATTTAGACCATACTATACATCGTAATCTTTTATCACTTCCACATTTCATAATAAATTAATTTGTTATTAAATTCATCAAGAAAAAAGAGTTATAATTATAATTTTTATGTTTTGAAACCATTTCATCATAAATATCATTAATGATACATAATATAATTTTGAGTACTTTAGAATATAAAAGGGTGACACCAAAACCAATATTAATTCTCACCAATTCATTGATTCTCCTGAAGAATTCATTTACTGGTTTTTCATTAGTCCATATGATGTCTTCATAAAAAAATAAAAAATTTATAATTTTATATCCATCACATTCATATTTAGTTCCAATATAAATATCACTTTCTAACATATTTGTTTCATTACCATATTCCCCATGAAATTATTTAATTCCATCTCAAATAATGATGATAGAATTGAATTACAAGACCATCCATAATTCTCAATGGTCTTTCCACCAATTATTACTACATTTCACATATTATATAAAATAAATTAATATATATAATAGTTATGAATATATTATATAGTTTTAATATGATATTCCTTATCATAAAATGCGTGAATCACTAGATTATTCAATAAATTAATGCGATACATTATGGTGATACAATTTAAAAGTAAATAAAATATTAAAAAAGAAAACACTCAAGTACTGTAATTACAAAATAACATGTATTTAATAATGGAAACATATAATATAGATCTAATACCAATTATTAGATATATATATATATATATATATATACCATTAGGTATTAATATCATCACAAATTAAATTAGAGGGTTGGGGTTGTCAATTGAACAGACATCCTTCCTCACCTTTTAAATGGATTTAAATTATTAATCTTCAAGATTATCTATGACAACATGAAATAAATAAATAGTTTAAATAATAAATTTATATGTTTCACCACTAGAAAATAGGTTTGTCACTCAAATGACCTAGAATAACTTGATATCACATGATCTAGTAATCATTATTAATACACATCATTGAACTCAAGATAAAAAAATAAAAAATAAAAATCAACATAATTTTCTACAATGAAATTTATTATATAATATTAATTTATATGAAAAAAAGAATCTATAAACCAAAACAAGAAATTACACAGTTTTACATGTATACTAACTTTTTTAATATTCATAAAACTATGTGCTTCTGATCTAATAGTGAGTGAATATATACATTAATAACTCAACACCATATTTGATTCTTCTGGGAGTGATCAGGGAAAATTTGATAACTTTTAATTCTAACCAATGTGAAAATTATTTGAACATTACTTATTAAACCATAAAATTTCAATTCTTCTTTTAGAGAAACACGTCTCATAACATCTCATTATTACTCTATAAATAAAATATTTTAATAATGATAATATACATTTTCCATCTCTCAAGAATATATTTTTCTTATTATTCAACTATTAAACTCTACCAAATTCTAGAAACACCCCTTCATTTGTAAAACTCTATCTTACAAAGTATACCACTTAATATTGATGTCTTGTATCAATATATATATTCCAAGAAACTATTCATGTGTTTTAGTTATAATATTTTATATTAGGATTTAAGTAAACTATTGACCAAAATCATAAAATTACATATATGTTGGATTTTTTGAGGAATCATGATATCTTCCTATCTATTATGAAGTGATCCAATCAATAATGTGGTAAAAATTTATTATATTGGATAAAAATTATATTACCAAATTGGTTTCATCAAACTGCTCATAACATTCATTAAAATTGTGGTACAACATCATGTTTTATTTTGTTTTAACTGAATGTCCTAAACATATAGGAGTAAAAATTAAATTTGAAATCCAAAATTTTGTAATGGTATTTAGTTAAATTATGAAACAACCTACCTCAAGGAATAATCCATTTTCTTCTTTATATTAGGGGGAAATCAAATAATAACTAAATTTTGCATCATATCATGATAAACAATATTATATATAAATTATACTTAACTCTGAGAATTTTCATTGAATATATAAAACATAAAGAAAAGAAAATATATTAATATTACCATTTCAGTGTGATTATTTTTTCATGAAAAACCATCCTATGAATCATCACAGTTATGAATAGAATCATAATGTGAGAAATATTTTAGTGGTATTATTTTTTCTAAATTTTCAAATTTTAGTCACACACATAAACAACATGGCCTGAATAATTCCATTACAACAAGTTTTTTCCATTAAATACCGAAACACTTTCAAATCATATTCATTTTAACCCCTTTTCACTTTCATGAACTTCCATAATTTTAAATTTAATTCAATTAATCAAATTAATCTATATTAAAATGATTATTATTGTGACTTAGAAAAAGAAAATATGATGAAAATTTGTTCATGCATTGGAAACAAAATAAAACATTATCAATTCACATAACAAATACTCCATATTATTTATAAAATAAAAATCAAATTCTTTAATCTGAACTTATCATTGAAACCATTAATACCAAAAATATCCTATTCAAAATATAAGCTATCATATTCTACTGGACCATCACATAATGATGAATTTAAGAGTGTGAATATTATTATTAATTATTATTAATTTTTTTTATAAAAATTTGTGTTCTATATGTTTTAGAAGTTTTAACTAATTAAAACATTTATGAAGCGGATTCTATTAAATATAAAAAAATTTTAGATATTTTTTTGATCCAAAGGAGGTTTTTATCAACTTTATTAGAGTTCGTGAATTTTTTTACAATGTATGTATGAATGCTGGTAAAACTACTCGAATAAAATTTCACTCGCACTGATGTTTATTCAATCCTTTAACAAAGGGTTATAGTAAACTATATCTAAAAGGAAATATCAAATTGATATATTCTTAATTATTTATTAAAACATATTATGAAGGTATTAGGTAATTTCTTACCCTTTATCCCTATACATATCATGTGGAAAATAATTTATAAATCTAATCTTCAGAGAAAATTTATTCCATTCATCCATTATTTTAGTCTATCTAAATGTATTGTTTAACCTAAAATCATATAATGGTATTGTACCTCATATTAATATGGTTTGGATCAATTTTTTAGTTATATAAATAAAATAAAATACTTAGTATTTATATATACATTATTTATTTATTTATAGATGAATTATGAGTCAAAAAAATTTCATAACCATTTCATCATTTTTTGAGAAAAAACTTGTTCATAATAATGAAAAATCCATATCATGGTTTATAAAAACCCAAGGTGGAAAAGTAACTTATAAAAGAGTCCATCGAAATAAAAAATAAAACAAGACATCGTTGATAAGATAAATGATTGTGATTAGTATGAAAATATTATTTCCTTGAAACCTTGATGAATTTTATAGGTTAAATGAGTAATTAGTTTTAGAAGTTATACTTTTTATTTTTTCACCCAAAAATAATCTAACTTAAATATGTAATCATGGTTTACAAATGAAATGATTTTTAATGAGTTAAAACCCATTTCATTATTTTAATAATATATTAATATCATTTTATTACATTCAAAAATAATATTATTAATTTTTTTGAATGAAATTTATTTAGTGGACCAAGAGAACCCAAAATAATTCCATGTGTGACTTTAACTATTGAAAAAAAAATGTTTTGGTGGATTAGATCAAGGATTAAATAGGATTGGAATGATATTTTATTTTATAATGTTTTTATAAATTTAATTGTAATTAAATATTAAAAATATATTATATAAATGTATGATATGTTCAAAAATGATAATATTCATATTATATAATTATAAGGAATTTTTTTAAATAGAACAAATTAGTGTTTTTTTATTCAGTCAAAGAACTAAATAAAATGAGTTCAATTATATTTATTTTATAAAAGAGGTTTATATAAAGTAAAGGATATTAATTTGACTAGAAAATTTAAATAATTATGATCTATTTTGAATATATGTAATTTCATATTAAATACTATGTAGGTCAGTAAATATTAATTATTTATATTACTTATTTCAATATAAAATTATAAAATTATTTTTTTATTAATTTTCAATAGATGATGTAAAAATTATAATGATTATATAATTTCATTATTTTGGATAATTCATAATTTTTTTAATATATTAATTTCTGAATTATTCATTTATATATCATACAATCCACTTTTATTCAATAATATAATGTTTTTATAATTAATGGATGGTATTTATTTTTAGTTTAAAATGGAATCTTTTAAAATTATTCCAATTGTTTTAGTATTTTTATAGTCTAAAAGACATAATATATAGTTATAGTTAAAAATTTATATGATTTTATATGTATCTAATAAAATCTAAAGTCGTTGACGCCGAATTTCTTATAAGGCCATGGGTGGGATATTTTGAAGATACCAAAATCATCTTGTGACTGAATGGATAATTCCAAGATGGGAGAGGGTGGTGTGTGCAAGAAAGATAGTGTGAGTGCAAGATCCTCCTCAACGTGCAAACCCTTGGGTGCCCAATGCGACGTCAAATTAAGGATTCCGTAGTGACCCACTACAAACACACCATGGAACTGGTGCTCAAAAGTCCAAGAGTGCACGAAAGATTTCCTACGATGCACAAAACCTTGCGCAACCAATGCGATGTAAAAAGTACCCTTTCGCGACCACCTTCTCAAAAAACTAGCCAAGGTAAGGGCACAAATAAAGAGAATTTGGTGTGCAAGTTTCTCCTAGGCACCCAAACCCTTGCGCGCCCAATGCGTCGTCATAAGGTCGTTTTTGCACAGACCCTCTTGCACAACACCTTCATGGTTTTCAGTTATAAAATGAAGTGTACACCCTCCTTTAGGGACAATTATAGAAGACGAAATGACGCTCTACTGCGTAAAATACACCTCTTCCGTGATCATGTGAAAAACACTATGGCTTCAAAGTATTGGATCTTGTGCGATAGGTCCCCTAGGGGTCCTCCCATGGGTGGGACCTCTTGGGATTAATCCTCATCCATTTCCTTTTACCCTAAGTAATTTTTGCATAAAATATCTCTCTTGCGTGCAATTTCCCCCCTGCATCAAACTTATTTTGTGTGCATCCATCTGGTTTTCATGTAGCTTTTCCATCTTGCACGCATCCTCTCATTTTGCACGCATACCTCCTTGTGTGCTCCATGTGCCATCCTTACCCTAAGGCACCATGTATGATCCCCTCTTGTACACAACACACCTATGTCATATGGATTTCTCCCGTACGACCCTCCAGTTTTGTAGGAAGTGATTTCAAGGTCCCTTGGGAGGTTCTTCACGTTGCGTTGCTTAGCCTTATGATTCTTTACATAGAAACACTAATGACTATTTCTTCTTCACATAGAAACACTAACATGGGACCCCCAGTGGATCACTCCACAACACCACCTCACCATGACATTGTTGATGCCTTCCCATCCCTAAGGGTGGGTAGGTATCAGCTATGTAAGTCCTAGGGGAATGAAGTGAACCTGCCTTGTCTGAGCTGTAGGATGTTAAACTGCAAAGCGCCATTATCCCCAACACATGATGTTAAACCGCAGCCTCGCCCCGTGAAATACACACAAGGAACCCCGTATCCGACATTCTCTATTCCTGCTCATCTCTATGGGTGTGATTTCTTCCTCACATGGAATGAGATCATCTTTCCAGGAGAAAATTCTATTCATGGGGAAGGGAACCACCCTATTTAAATCCCCTATCATTTATTGTGAAAGGTATCACCCCTAATACTCCTTTATTATTTGGTGTAAAAGACTAGAGGAGAGTTGGGCACATGGACCTTCGTTATCCCTTCCCTCTCCCCCCTGGGCTTTTTCTCCATCAGGCCTCCATCATGGAGTATGTCCCATTCTCCATCTCCCTGGGCTGCTAACTACATGTAAGCCCCTGTTTCCTCACTGGTCCTCAAAACACATGTAAGACCCATTCCATTTCTCGCAGACTCACCTTTTGTGATGTGATCATTAGGTCTTTGATGCCTCTTGTTTCTCACACCGTGTATAAATCACATGGGCTTAGAGTAAGCATTGAACATGGAATCTGCTGTGGGCTGCCTTAGTGTGTAACCCCAAAGCCATCCCAAAATACATGAAATTTGATCATTGTCTCCTAGGAAGGGTACGTAGGAAGCCTCTTGGAGGTTCAAGCCCAACACCTACTCGTCCCAACCCCTTCATGTCCGTTCACCTTCGTCCAGCTAGACGTTAAAATGTATCCTTCATTCTGAACTATATGAACTATGATTAACTACCACATGGATATGTAGGAATCCTTCCTGAGGTTCAAGACCAACACCCATCGGTCCTGACCACTTGAAATTGGTTCACCCTTGTCTTGCATGACGTTAAACTATATGCACCTTTTCATCCCGCATGATGCTAAACTGTATGCATTATAACTATGTGGGTTTGACCCTTGTCTCTTAGATAGAGTATGTAGGAAGCCTCCTCAAGGTCCAATACCGATCAGTGTTAAGATTTTGTAGCCCTCATTCACCACTAATCCATTTCATCCCACAACCAGTGGTAGTCATTGTAGACCCCAATCAACAGTAAGCTGTTGTAGCCCCCAACTAGTGGTAAGATACCATTTCCCACAACCAACGGTAAGCCATTGTAACCCCAAAAAAGTGGGAAACCTTTTTAGACCAAACCAGTGGTAATTTTCTATATCCGCCAACCATAATTAATCCATTGTTGTCCCCTTAGTTGGGAACCACATCTCTGATCCCCCCCGTGGCGTTAGGACAACCTGGGCTGCTAACCACTCATAATCCCCAGCAAGTCATCGGGTCACTGTCCTCTACGTACACCCCAATTTTATTCCCCAACTCAGAGGTTCAACCTCCTCTGAGTCCCATCCATGTGTCCATTATCATGGGCCACCTCCTATAGTTTCCCATAGCCGTACCGAACTACGCAGACATTGATTCCCTGCCATGATGATATGTAGGAAGTCTCTTTGAGGTTCAATCCCAACATCACTATCTCCTTCACAAAAGTTACAAATCATTCTTCATTTACTCAAACATACATATTAATCATGATTTTTACTCAGGCCCCCACATCTTGATGAGATCACGTCACCCACTTTCTCACCGCCCCTAGAAGCAATCCAGTAACTAACCACGCGTTAGACCTAGCATCACTGTTCCCTCCTGGGGTTGCACTCATCTGATCCAATCTTATCAGTGTTACGATTAGTTCAATATGTCTCCTCTAGAAGTTAAAATCACAGAATACCATGTGTTAAGAAATGGAAGATGAGGAAAAACTCAGAGACATGCCTATGGCATAAAATTCACTGCACTCAACATGGGATGCCTCGGGCTTCTGTGCCATCAAGAATTCCTGTTATAAGAGTAAAAAACCCAGATGAATTACTATTCCAGCATCCAGACATGCCAACAATACCCAATGTGACTACTCCCCCGATCGAACATTGCTACCTTGACTGGACTCTTTGGAATGTCCTGACATAAGTAGCATAATTAACTGGCGTTCAGGAAGACAAGGCATTGGGAAGAGTTTCATGGAAAATGTCTTAAGTCTATGAGGGAGACCCATACTAGGTAATGAGTTCTGAGGAGGAATCCATAGAAGTTGAAAACAACATCCCATCATCCCATTTTGATTATGGAGGAAATGTCCCTAAATAAGCGATGAATGCCACCCTCCTTTGGAAAGAGGGAATGCAGGGTAACAATCAGAACGTCCTCTAAAGAGAGATATGCATGCCCCAATGAAAGAATCATAAATAGAAATGGTGAACCCAATGTGAAATTCATCTCCTCAATGTGAATATTAGTAGCGTCTGAGACATCAGTGGATTAGCATGCCACTGGATCTAGTTATCCAGCACCAGGTCCCACCATGCAAATAGTGGACCTGGCATGAAACTCACCAAATATTAGGGTAGTTGAACATTTGACATCTTGGTCTGTGATGTTGTAATCATGGATTCTTCTTACCAACCATGGAAGATGAAATGGTACCGGGGCACTGGACGTTTCTTTCTTTCTTTCACCACTAATTGTTAAATATCCCTGCTTTGTAGGACCCAAGCTATCATGACATGAAACCAATCACTGCACACCCCCCAACGTAGGGGTAGGGGCATTGTCAACATGAAAATACCATTTGGACTTATATCCCCCATGGAAGCCACCATGACCATGACTATTTGGTTCCCATGACCTATATTCCCATCTGAATTCATTTAAAGAAGGGTAATTAATGAACTCATTTTCCGATAAGAGTAGGTGGGGATTATCCCATCTCGGGATATGGACCGATAAGACTTAGAGACTTTTACATGTCATAACCACCGTCACCCCCAAGGGTCACGAAACGATCCATTGATCCCCAATCCAACATATAATCATTTCAGGAACCTCTCCCCAGAATGCTTTGATGACCCCCTCCCCTACACCAATGAGGTGAGGGATGTCCGGGCCAGCCCAGAAAGAATCCCACTCTAGGGGATTCTAAAGAGGGATCTCACCAAGCCACGTCATCACCACCACCCATCCCCATGAGTTGAGGAGTATGTGAGCTATGTACCTACACCACCGTCCCCAGCCCGGTTAACCCGACACCAGCGTCAGGCGCATGCTGAGGAGGATGCCTGCTGAGGGGCGTCAACGTCAACAACTACTCTAGCCCATGCCACCACTGACACGTAACATCACTCCCCTATTTATGCTAATAGGGGGGACTCATACGCCCGTCTCGGGTTGAGTCCCCAACCACCCCATATGCAGGCTGGTTCGACTCTCCTGGTTTCTGATATAGGTGGCGTCTGTCGCGGGCCGATCCAAGGAAATGTCATCCTATATGGTGGTCCGCCCCGTATCATAGCCAATGAGAGTGTGGGAACTCCCCTCTCCCAATCTTGACATGGAATTCCTCCATATGAAAACTTAAATCCGAATGAAGGTCCTCCCCACTGCATTGAAACCTAGTACGAAAGCCTCTTCCATACCCATGAACTCAGGTACAGAACTATTCCTCCCATCACATGTTGCATATGTGAAGATTCTACCCATCCATTCAACCTTCTGTGTTGGGATCTTTCCCATTTTTTTACCGCAACTGAAGAAGGTCCACCTCATCCCAACACTCATAGAAGTAAAGATTTTTCTCAATTCATGGGTACCCGACATGGAGGTCCTAACCCTGTACAACTCAGCCAGTATGAGGACCCTCCTCGTATCAACACTGCCAAAGGAAACAAGCATGGAAGACCAAACCATGCTCCCATCATCTCTAGTGGAGGTCTTACCCACTTCAGTAGTTCCTACAGAGATTCCCTCTATGTTTTAGCCAGTGGACATGGAGGTCCTCCCCGTGCCCCCTTTGAAATTTTTCTGGGTGCTCCTCGCACCCCATCTCATCTAGGAAGAATCCTACCTTCTACAACATCGGTTCGACAGAAGGACCCCCTTGATCCAAAAACCTACCCTATTCCAAAGAGCCATCCTGGGGTAGGAGGACGGGTAGCTGATGCCATAAAAGGAATGACGAGAAGATTCAAACCGCAATTAGGCCCGTCTGCTTCTCAGATTCCAAGGCAGAATACGATTCGATAATGGAACCCTCACCTAGATCCTTTTTTTCGAGGGCCGGGTAGTAATGAGGATTACCAACCTCATCCTTCTAGAATTTGAGGTCCACCAAATTATCACCTCACTCTGTAGATAAATCCAAGAGGAGGAATATTTGACCCCTACTCAGGGTCTGGCCATGCAATCCTCCATATCATCAATAGAGTCATTCTCAACCTCAACCAGAGATCATGAAGAGTTATTATGGGGACTGATAAAGGATGGAAAACAACATGGGCCACCATCAGTGACTGTATCTCCGGCACTAGAATCCATGATCGCTATCCTGTCTTATCGATATGTAGTGACTCAGGTATAACATTATCCATAGGACATCCCGAGATGCGGTGGATTTTCACCTCGTTCTCCAAATTATCCAGATGCCAGTCTACCATCTCAGCGGTCTGTTTCATTTCCGTTTCCGATCCCATAGCTTCCCCTAGTAGATGAGTGGAGAAACCAATGGCCAAATCTCGAGTTTGAGCCAAGGATATTTTGGAACATCCTTGCAGCAGATCATTTCCCAGAGATGTTTTGGACAATTGCAACCACAAACTTCAGTGTGCCAGAATCATTTACCCAAGATGAAGTCACATGCTTTCACCAAACCCTCTAGGTGATAGAATTATGTTTCTATTATCAGTGAGTGTATTACCCCATAATTCAATCACAATTTGGAGATATTGACCATCAATGTCGTATGGTCGACTTGGTTGCGCTCCATGTGGCCCAGCACCCTGAGTCACCCGGTCTCCATGAGACCCTCTTGAAATGATTCATTCATAGCTTTAAAGTGATCCACAGAATAATCAAGGAGGCTTCCCCCCACATTCAGGTCCATGGTTGTGGGAACTATGTAGCCCTCCATTTCAGTTCTATCCGATGCCAGCTCAATTTTCCAGAAGATATTTAGGATATGTCTCTAGGTAGAGTCACAGTTAACATGGAAGATCTATTAGGTGGGAGAATGAGCTAGAGATCCTTGATGGAAACTTACCCCCATGGTGGAGTGACACAACTATTGGATCCGTTGGGAAGGGTTACCAGCCTGTAGAGAAATATATTGGGTTTTACCATGCCCCCCAAGTCATTAGTCCCAAACTGGAATCCTAATAAGGGAAAGGAACATCTCAGGGCCATCAAACCTTCTGACTTATCTGGATTAGTGCAGAAGAAGAAAGATGATCCCAAAAAGTCCGAGTTGCATAAACAGCTCATAGAGTATATGAATATGGTTGATGAACTCCTTGCTGAACATGCCGTGGAGCAGAGACTAGACTATGGTGATCCTCAGCTAGGGTAGTAGGGGAAGTTACAAAAATTCCCCGACAAATTGCCTTCAGGTGAACCTGACCATCCTTCCCAAGTAGATAGGATAGATGCCAGAACTTATGGAAATAGGGCATGATATGTGTCACCAAATCCACCTAAGTAGCATGATAATATTTGGGACCTAGCTCAGGTTCCCCCAGCTGTTCCATAGGTCATCCCACTAGCCGCTCCACAAGCCGCTGGGCCTGATTATCATGTTGAAGAACCCTCTAACGCACTAGTGTTGAGGGACCCTCTTCAAGATAGGAATCCCTGCATAGATGATCTGATGACGATGCTTATTTTTCACCTTGAGGTGTTGGAAACTCGATAGGTGTAAATCTTGCATGATGGAAAGCCATACCCGGTATGGGTAGATGATAGGCTAGCACCCCCGAGTTTTGGAAATCCCACCTTCTCCACCTTTAATGGGATGGACCACCCACTATAGCATTTGGACCAATTTATCTCAAGGTGAGGACCCATGCTTGAAACTCGAGAGTAGCAAGAGGCCACCAAACTTTGGTGTTTCATACACACATTGGAAGGGACTGTGTTTTTCTGGTACAACCAGCTACCCATTGGGTCGATTACCGGCTGAGAAGATCTCCATAGATAGTTACTTTACCAATTCATCTCTACCACCTAGAATATGATTATTGTGGACATATTCAAGTGCAAGAAGAGGCCCAACGAGTGTGTTGCAGACTTTGTCGCTCGGTGGAAAGGCCACACCTACTCCTTGGATATGCTGTTGAATTAGGAAAAGCTGCTGACAATGTGTGTGGGGAATTTCAAAACCAAACTTGTACCATATCTCATCACTAAGAATTACCCTGGGGGATTCTGAGACTTCTCTGATAAGGCCAAGCATCCAAAAGAAGCCTTGCAATAGGACAAGAAGGAGAGTCTATTGCCACTTGAAATTCCCACAAGAAGTGAAACTAAGTCTAAGCCTACCGCTCTGGCACAAATAGAGGCCCCAAGTTAGTTGGAGTTATTACCAATGGATCCACCTCCACAACATCATTGGGGGACCCCACCTCTGGTGTAGCCTCTGACCTAGTATCACCCACCCTAGGACCGGTAGACACCCCTCCAAATGCGCTGCCACCACTTAGGCGAGATAACTAGGTTCCACCTTCTCGACATGCCCCTCTAGCCCCTTGTTAGGTCCAAGTTCCCAGATCCCCTTTTATAGACAAGAGAAACCATACAAACTCATTCAACAAGTCATAGGTCCCCATTTATTTCTAACATTACTTGGAACATGGAATTATACGGTCTCCCTAATACAGGAGGCCTGAAGAGGTGGATCTCACTGATCACCCCAATTACTACCCTTATCACCAGATCATAGGGAACACCCTCAAACAATGATATGTGTTTAAATACTGTCTTAATGAATAGGTTGATAACAACATTTTCAGTCTAGGCCCAGCTTCAACACAGGTGGAATGTGTATTCGTGAAGCCAGACTGTGGCAGTGACAGCAAAGGTGAGTGGAACCAGGTTCCTAACTGCGGGTCCCAGAAGTATAACGACTGGATGGATCATAAGGCAGTCACCCATGAACATGGTATTATCCATGAACATCTAAACTAACCTGAGACTTTAGAGGATTCCAGGTCACCTACAACCGCTACATCCACATCGACATATCAACCTCCCTCTTCGTAGAAGTGTAAGCATTGACGATGAAAGGGAAAACAAATTCCCCCACCGATGCCATCATCATACCATACTTTCAGCGATTTCATGCCCCCAAATATGGATATACTCACTAAAATACTTTCATTGGTGGATGATTATTCAAGTTACAATCAAGGGAACACTTCAGTTAACACTGTTGAGCTAGTAAAATCCTATGTGATTTTTGACGGTGAGGAACACAAGACAAATCCTCCCAAAGTCCCCAGCCATCATCAGCATCGATGGGGCCATGGATATATGGTTCATCAGAGTACCTCAGTTAGTACATCCATCTAGGATGTTCATGCCACAAAAACCAAATAGTAGGTCTAGTGTAGAGTTTAGCACGCGTAACCTTCTAATCTGGTGTTATCGGGTCTAACTTCACCGCCATTTGTGTTACTTGATCTGGAAGAGTATCCTCGACCATGCTGCGATCAGACATGATCTGTTACGGACCAACCTAAATCATCTGTCCCACATCTAGTAGTCACTCCACAAGCTTCTACTAGTGAGTAGCAGGATATTCTCAGCACCAGTCATCCGTCGGTTCAGTAGGAAGGGCCCATCATACCCCCGGCCACAGAACGACCTCCTGTAAGAAGAAGTACACACTTGTCAGAAAAGTATGATATCCTTAATAATATTTAAAACATTCCTATGAGGATATATATCCTTGAGGACCTTCTCCTATCATTAGATATGCGTGAAACCCTCAACGAATCTTTATGAATCCCCCTCTAGTTTGAGATGGAGGTAGCAGCTAAAGAAGCCTTCCATGCTGCGGCAATCGATCATGTTGAATGTCAGGAAATTATCTATTTCTCCATAAAATATGAAGGATCTCCCATACAGGGGTACATCCAAACAATTTACTTCACTGTCAACTTCAATGGTGTGGAGGTTCATCTCTGTCTTTTTGACATAGGCTAAGGGATCAACCTAATCTAGACCCATACACTTCAAAAAAGGAATTTATAATAATGATTTGAGTACCTATGAACAAGAAATCTATGGTTATGATAGAATAGAATATACAAAGGTTGTAAATATCTACCTGAAGGCCTAGTTTAGTGTCTTGGTGTCCAGCACCAAGTTCATGGTTGTCTCCCAGGACACCACCTATAATGTGTTGATGGGTACGCCATGACTTTACCTTCATGCGGCCGTTCTTTCATCATATCAATAGTGCCTTAAGTTCTCCCTTAATGGTTGAGTGGGTGTACTCTAAGGTGACATGTCTCCCTTTTCCTCTAGTGAATCCTTCTACCTGGATGCCAACTATTACAAGATCAAGGACAAGTAGATTCAGGCTAATGAGGTTGAACATGCTACGACTGTGACCGACCCGTGGACAGACCTGGATGATGCCTACATTTTTCCGATCCACCAATTGGAGACTACGAACCTGGACATGGGGAAATGCTAATTTTTTTCTGGAATGAGGTTAAACACATTTACAAGTCTATGAGATACTAGAATATCACCTTGTATTCCTACAAAAATCAGGCTTGGGTGATCTTAGAGCCCCCTATCCACATAACGCATCGGGATGTCTGCCGCATGGTGACGACAATATGCCATACATGATTATTTAGGTGATCTAGGATAAACCATTTCAATCCGACATGTCACTATTTTTTTAATATCATCATGCATGTCCCATTAGGCGAAAGACCATATGGGATCAGATTGACAACTATCATAGCTATGGTTTCAGCAGCATAGGAGTCCCCTGATGTAGTGTCTATTGCCGCTCCGGAAGGATCCAACTTCCTATACGGATTAATTGACTCAGAGGAATATACTCCCACCATGGATACCTCATCCGTATGTGAATAAAAATATTTAAAAGATACACCTCCTGCTTTTGAGGAGGACGTCTTTGCCATGGTCGATGAACTGGTACAGGTGAACCTCGGTAGAAAGACAGATATGAAACCTAAATTGATCAGTGGAGCTATGCCTGTCAAAGAGAAATGGAAGTATTTGGACTTCTTGAAGAAGAATTGTGATGTTTTTGGAGTTATGGAGAGATTCCAAGACTATATCCTCAGGTCATCGTCCACTACCTCGGTCTCCTATAAAATCATCATGGGTTCAAACAGATTCATAGAAAGATGCAACCTTCTCATAATTCCATGGTAGAGTCCAAGGTTGATAAGCTCATTAGAGCCAATTTCTTCAAGGAGGTGCAGTACCCATGATGGTTAGACAACATTGTGCTTGTCTGGAAGAAGAAAAGACATATTAGAGTCTGCATCTACTTCTGGGATCTTAACAGTCACTCTCTGAAGGATGCTTTTCCCATTCCCATGATAGAGTTGTTGATTGATTCCACCGCTAGGTTTCAGGACCTCTCCTCATGTATGGGTATTTTAGGTATAACTAGAATCGAATGGCCCCCAAGGATGAAGAGTATAAAGCCTTAAGGGAACCATAAGGTACTTTTTTCTACCAATTAATGTCTTTTACTCTAAAAAAATTAAGGTTCCACATATCAGCATACAATGCACTGCATATTTAATCTGATCCTTAGGAAATTGGTGTAATGCTATGTGGATGACCTGGTGGTCAAATATCACCAGTAGAAGGACCATCTCAACAACCTTTAGAAAGTGTTCAACTTCCTCCATTCTCTCCATATAAAGATGAACCCATTGAAGTGTGCCTTCAGAGTCACCTCTAGAAAGTTTCTCAGCTTCATTGTCAGATATAGAGGCATCAAGATCAATCCATAGAATATTAAGGCCATCAATCAGATGTCTCCTCTGAGTAACATTTTGGATTGTTGAGTATTTCATGGCCACTTGGCCTACATACATCGATTCATCACAAATATGGCTGGAAAGTGTAAGCCCTTTTCTTGGATCATGAAGAAAGGCACCGTTTATCAGTGGGATGAAGAATGTCAGACTTCTTTAGAGAAAATCAAGTAGTACCAATTACAACCTCCTGTCCTAATTTCACTCCTTTCTAGAAAGTTGTTGGTCCTTTATGTGACCGCATTGGAATGATCTCTTGGCACCTTGCTTTCCCAGAAGAAAAAATATGGAATGGAAAACAATCTACTATTTTAGCCTCATGCTCTTCAATACGGAGACTATTAATCCCCTATAAAGAAAATATGCCTTGCGCTGGTATTCGTAGTACATAAATTACAACATTACTTGAAGCACCATGAGATACAACTACTATCCTGAGTGGATCCGATGAAGTAGATCCTGAACTGCCCCATGTTGATAGGTCATCTAACTTAGTGGGAAGTAATCCTCCAGCAGTTTGACATCAGGTTTTTCCCCTAGAAGGATATTAAGGGACAAGCATTGTCAGAATTCCTTACCACCCATCCAGCTCTGGCGAACCAGTATCTGGATCTTGATTTTCTCAGTGAGGAAATACTCTCTGAAGACCAGGTCATTCCTTGTTAGAAAATAAACTTCGATGGTGCTTCCCAAATTCCTAACAACAGAAGACTAAACGACCCCAAACTCAACAGAGTGGGCCTGGGTATCATCTTAATTACACCAGCACAAGTCGTTCTTCCATATTTATTCCTGTTGTCAAAAGGTTTTACCAATAATGAGGAGGAGTAACAGACACTCATCACTAGCCTCGAGTTGGCCCTCGTGATTTATGTTCCCCACTTTAATTTGAAATGGGACTCTGAACTTGTCATCAAACATATCAATGGTGACTATTTCATCAGGAATATAGAGCTCATACCACTTTTGGAACATACCCCCTAGATGATGGCCCGGTTCTTATCTCGGCCAGAAGTCACCCATGTCTCTCAATCCCAGAACGGTCAGGCCGGTGCCTTGGCCAGTCTAGCTACATCTCTTGCGGAGCCTGACCAGGATGATTTTATTATCCATATGGCACACCACATATTCATCTCCCCCATCACTCCAAACAACGACGATAGCCTACAGGTAAGCCACCTTACCACCATTGCATCCATGTTAGGACCTCCAGTTCCCCTGATGCAGTTCTAGAAGTGACCTACGACTGGGGGAACCCCTTTATGGAGTAACTTCATCAAAATAGTATCCCAGAAGATTGGGTTGAGTGCAATCAAATTCAGCACCTCACATTACCGTTTACCCTCCCGAGTGGTCTCGATCTTGAGCAGATCCTCTAGAAACATGGGTTTGATGGATTCCTACACCGCTGCATTCAAGGAGGTGATATTTATTAGGTCATATAGAAGGTTCATGGCAGTTCTTGTGGGGCTCATCAGACCGGGCCGAAACTATCCCACCAGATTCAAAGACTAGGGTATTTTTTGAACTCCATGATTTGTGACTACATCGAGTTTCCAAGAGGTTTCACAGGTGCCAAATTCATTCCAACTTTGTGCATCGACCACCAGAGACTCTTCACACTAATATGTATTCTTGTACCTTTGTGGTCCGAGGACTTGATGTTGTGGGACCATATCCACCAGCGAAAGCTCGCGATTACTGGTTCATCATGACCGCTATAGATTTATTTTCCAAGTGGGTAGAGGCAATTACACTCAAGGTGGTCAAGGCCCATTCTATTTTTGAATTTTTGATCTCCAACATCATCTATGGATTTTTATTCCCTCATAACGTCCTCACTGATAACAACACCAACATCCGGGTAGCCGGGTTGAAGAAATTGTACACCAACTACACCATCCGTTCTGACCATACCTCCTACTATCATGCGAAAGAAAATGGGAAGATCGAAGAGTTCAACAAAATCCTCTCTAACATCATGTAGAAAAAGGTTGTTCATAACAAGAAAAGTTGGTCAGAAAAACTCTCCAAAACCCTTTGTGCCTATCAGATGATGACTCACAATTCCACACAGGTGACCCCTATTCCCTAGTGTACGGAACGGAGGCCATCATGCCCATCGAGATTCAATTTCCTTCATTATGCACAGATGTCTATGATCAACAAGCACCAAATACGGTAGCTGAAATCCATCTATCTGAATTAGAAGAACTCGATGAGAACAAGCTTTGTTCCCCTCACAATCTATAAAGGAAATAGAACAATATAGCTATATATTTCAATAATAAAGTTCACCTCCACTCTTTTTTGCAAGGTGACATGGTTTTACCTGAGAGAACACAGATGATACCTGGTATGAAACCACCCAAACTGGAGGCCAAATGGGAAGAACCTTACATCATTCACAAATTTTACCCTAATATTAAATACTCCCTAGTTACCATGGATGGTGAGCGTATAACGCCTCCCACCAATTCCAAATTCCTCAGGAAGTACTTTTCCAGAGTAATTGAGGGTCCTACATGACCTTAAATTGTTACAACTTGCATGAAATTAAAATGCTTTGACATCCCACATGATGATAAACTGCACAACAGTTCGAGATCTATGAACATAAAATAAGATCTATCTGGTCCCTCATGACTTTATAATATTCCATCTACTTCACATGATTTTAAAATGTGTTATTATTCAAAGACGAAGGATGTAAAACTACTCAGAATCATCCTGTATGATGTTAAACTATGATCGGAAGATATACCATTATAGTCCAAGCACTATGACCTTAAACTGAGATCTATCCATATCAACATCCTCGCCACATGATGTTAAACTATATGGAACCTTCGAGTAATACGTATGGATTGATTCCCATCCTTATGGGATATGTAGGAACACTCATAGACCTCATATTAGAATCCAGGCCTAAGAACCTCTCTTTGATTATACCCCCTGGGTGTAGTTCTCTTGGAGGATCCCGCATGGTGTAGTGTAGGATTCTCTGGCCCCACTTATGTCAGGATTACATTGATCGCATGATGTGCCCCTCCTCTTTCTTCTATCCTCCCACGTCCTCGCCGCATGACTTTAAAATGCATGTCCCTTTCATAACTATGTATGATTGATTCCCATTCTCATGGGATACATAGGAATTCCCAGAAATTTAGACCATAGGTCTAGCCCTAAACTTTAGGATCTACCCTTGGGTCAAAACACATGGCACAATGCAAATTTTTTCCCTCACTCACATCGACTTCATCATGACCGCACCATGTATCCCTCTCACTGTGGATCTCCACATCTTTTGTCATCCCGCATGACTTTAAACTACACTGGAACATTAATGCTTCACACATTACCTTTATTTGGGTCTTCTTCATCTTTTAAATAAAAAAGACCCCCAAATGACATGGATTCTCAGACCTAGGTCTCCCCTACCATTTTGGGACAAATTCATCGATGATCTCGAATGAAAAATTGATACAAGTCCTACGTTGAGAATATGGTCAGTGATCAATGATCATTTGTTGTTCTAAGTCATATGATGTGGATGTTGTGTTTAAAACGTAGTCAAAAACCATACTTCATTATTTTCACCACCCCTATGGGTCTCAAATATTGGGTGCAGTGATTCATTTTGTCCTGATATCCCTTTAAACATCAGTCTGCCTTGGGAATGAGTGTTAGTTTGGTTGCGGTCAACCCTGACTGATCTCTTTCCCTTATTGTAGTACCCTTATATGATGGGGATGGATTGATCTTATTCCATGTTTCCCACACTAAGAACTACTCACGTGGGCTTAGGAGCTTTGGTAAGGAAATTCCAACACAAAGGGTCATGTATCTATGGTCCGAGTCCTATGACCTTAAACTAAGATCACCATCATCCTCACCATGAGATGTTAAATTGAAAAATGGATGGGACTCTCTATCTCAGATCGCTCAACTTGTTCGGCCCCTAGAACAAGTTCTCATTTATGATTAAACGGTGTGGTATGGGTTTATTTCTTCATTCATTTCGAGTTACTCTCCATGCCGTACACATTCCTCGTTGAGATACCTTGCCCCTATCTGTGTCCTTGCCTCTTGACGTAAAACTGCACAACTTTCTCCAGAAATATGTATGTATTGATTCCCATCCTCATGAGTTATGTAAGAACAACCAGATATTTAGTCTTCTAGTCCAGACCTATTTCTTAGAAATCTCCTCATCTTTCTGACCCCTGTCCTGAGTTCCTTAGGAGGAGGTATATGGTGCAATATGAGCTTATGTCCTCATTCACATCAGGTTTGCTACTACCAACGCCATGTACCTTTCCCTCCTAAGATCCCTTCCTTCCACCTATTTTACACTCATCTTTTTGAGTCATATAATCTTGAATTGGGCCCCTAGAACCTCATTGGTAGTTCATCAATGTGCCCAGAAGCACTCTGGTTCAGGACCTAGAGTTCATGATTCTACATAGATGTGTTATCACCCATTTTCAGGCTTCATGTTCCCCTTCATTTGGGATTTCATCATCTATCACTTTCAAAAGTACCCCCTAAAGGCATGGATTCTTGACCATAGCGCACTATTACCATCTTGGGATAACGTCCTTGAGAATTTCTAATGAAAAATTGATACAAGTCCCACATTGCGAATATGGTTAGCAGTCAACAATCATTTTTTGTTCCCATTCCAGGTCACGTGATATTGATGCTATTTTCAGAACATTATCAACAACTATCCTCCATCATCATGCCACCCCCATTAATCCCTAAATGTTTGTTTCATGATTCACATCCTTTTCCACACCATCATGTCTAAGTGGAACTTTGACACTCTTGGTGACATCCCTTAGTGCGCGTTTACATGTTAGGAGAATAAATCCATGGGGAGGTGTCATTCAGGGCTCTGTGATATTTTTCCCATTTCATGTATTCCACATATTGAAAAGTCCTTCCCTACCCTTGGTTCCCACATTGAGCATAGCTCATGCGGGCTTAGGGATTTGGTCTAGGTTTGTGCCCGTTTGAAAGTGTCTCTATTCTCTAGGATCCTAGTTCTAAGACCTTAAAACTAAGATCTCTTCATGTACCCTCCTCAAGTTTTAAAACTGTACAACATACCTATAAATATGTATAGCTTTATTTCCACCCTCATGGGATATGTAGGAACACCCATGCATCATTTCTTCGGGTCCAACTCAAGCTTCCCTTAATTGTCTCTTATGTCTGGTCTTTTGGCCCTGAATTTCATAGTATTGTGTGGGGTGGCATTATGGGCTTATGACCTCAATCTTGTTGGGTTTGGAATAGTTGTACCACATAGTTACCTTCTAGGAGCTAGTCTCTTCTGCCTCTTATCCTGCATGATGTTAAAATACACTCCCATAACTATGTATTGGTTGATTCCCATCCTCATGGGATACATAGGGACACCTAGATGTTTTTTATTTGGGATTAGATCCATATTAAATGACCTTTTATGGCCCCTTAGCCTGATTTTTCTTCCCTAGAATTGCTCATGGCGGTATGGGCTTATGTCCTCATGCACGTCGGGCATGCTTTATCATGCCATGTGCATTCCTTTCAAAACCTCATTTCTTCTATACATGTCCAAGACATATGAATACAAAAATTCTTCCTAGTCTCAGATGACTTTAAACTATTATGTATTTACTAAAAGATGTTAAAATATAGGGGTTGGTCCCATCATATGACCCTAAACTATGACATTATCGTCCTGGCCACACGAAAAAAATGACACTACATTGTGAGGTCCTCACTTGAGGGGACATCATGTTTGGTAGTGGTTGTTAACCGTACTATTTTTCAGTGACTGAATATGGCTTGATTCCTATAGCGATGTCTAGATTCTCCATCCTAGGTTTATCTCTTTACAAAAAAACACACATTCATCATAAATAAAAAACAAGATCTATCAAATGCTACTTCTTTTGGTGTGTGGGTCAGACCCACACGATAGTATTTCCCATGGCATTGGTGCCCTACCATGAAACTCCTAGAACTATGTATTGATTGATCCCCATCATAGTGGGGTATATAGGAATGTATGAGGACTCTACCTCAAGCCCATCCCAACTATAATTTTTATTCCCACGACCTAAAACCTCCTTAGGGAGAACATGGTGTGATATGGACTCATACCATCCTCATTCGGGTCGGGTTTTACAATTACTACACCACATGTCTCTATCCCTCCTTTATATCTATGGTCTATGATATAAGACTTTTATACTAAGATTAGAGTATCCTTATTGTAGGACACCCAACTGTCCGGAATTTATTAGAACTATGTATGGATTGATTCCCATCTTCATGGGGTATGTAGGAATGCCCAGACATTCCCTCTGTAGGTCTATCCCTAGGAATATTAAATCTTGTTCCCCATTTTTTTCCATTGTCTCAAACTCTTTTAGGATCATGTAGTGTACCTATTAGGTTCTCATTTGTGTCAGGATTTGCAACAACTGCACCTTGTGTCTCCCTTGTCTTTTCCCAACCTAGTCATAATTCCACGACCCTAAACTAGGATCTCCCTATGGGAACTAAACACCAGGTGTGACTACTTTTCCTCCCTACATGCATTTCATTATACCAGGTCCCCTCTTAATGGTCTACTCCGCGACCTTAATCTAGGATCATGTGACCCCATGAACCTTATCCTTGGAAAAGGATTCTAATACCTCTATCTGATACGTCTTATTGTCATACTCAAATGTGTCATGACAAGGATCCCAAAGTGTAAAGTTTTCACATGGACATTCTCTCATTTCATGTATAAGATTAATGAGACCTTTATTTGTATCCCCATCCTCTTCCATGTCTGAAGGGACCCCCTTTAGGGTCTATTCTCATGCCACATGGGATTAACTACCCTCTTGGGCCAACAACTCAGACGACCCCGAACGACATTTTTTGACAGGTCCCGTGTTTTGAACATGGTAGCACTCAACCCTTATTTGTATGTCCCCATGTCGGGCTAACACAAAATAGATGATGTGTTTCAAACATGGTCAACATATATCCTTTATCTTCACACCCTATCACTGTGATCCAGACCTCAGGTGCCATGATTCTCATAATTCCACTCCTCTGTGTTCATGTGGAATTCAAGCACACTCAGTTTTACACTTTCGCACATCAATGTGTGTTAAGAGGGTAGGTCAATAATTTTGGGATGTCATTCTCCTAGAATTATACTACCCCTAATGTGTTCTTCTCTGTACCAAGGAAATCCCATCGCTACTCCTTGTTTTCCACATCAAGAATGACTCACGTGGGCTTAGTAGTTTTGGTTGGGCGTGTACTGGTGCAGTTGTACCACGTAGGATTTTTCGTCCCGCATGACGTTAAAATGTGATCCCATAACTACATGCGGCTTGATTCTCACCCTGATGAGATACATAGGAATGCCCAATAACTCTGCCTCGGTCCCAACCCAACTTTCATTTTTTCCTCTCTTGACCTAAAAAACTTTCTTCGGGGATATGTGGTGTTGTGAAAACTCCTTATGTCCTCATTCACATTGTGTTTATAGCTATCGCATCACATACTCCCTTCTCGGGATCTCCCCTTTGACTCCACATCCTACCATATAACGATTGAATACATGAGTCCACATGTCCTCGATGCATGTCATTAAACCACGGTTCAACCCTAAACTAGTTATGGATTCCCCATGTTAACTATGTGATGTGTCATCTTCCTCTCTAAAATGGACCCCTTACCAGAATTGGTATTTTACCACGCTGTGCTCAAGAACTACACTTGGCCTGATTTCTATCCTCATGGAATATGTAGCAATGTCTAGGAATTTATCCTCTGGCCCAACCCTAGGTCTTTTAAACTATGTGCACCATCCTCACCATATGGAATTTATACTACGTGTCTATCATTTTTTTTGGTATGAAATGAAACTGTAAGTCATTATATGTCTTTTCCAAAGAGGTCCTTTATGGAAAGAGGTATAACCCCTGATCAAACCAATGAACTCACCCAACGTGTTTCCACCACAAAGGCGCAACTTCAATAGTGTTGGAATCCATTCGAACAACCCATCACTCCACCCTACATGCTTTTCGTCCCTTTATTTGGATCCTCATCCCATCTCATGATTGAAGAAACCCCCTAACAACACAAATTCTCATCCTATGGCTCACCTAATTTCTTGGGTTAACATTCCGGAAGGCTAATGGATAACATTTTGAGTCAGGACCCATGTTTCGAACATGGTCAGCGGTTGGTCCTCATTTTTTATCCACATTTTAGGATAATGCAATAGGGACACTATGTTTCAAACATGGTCAACAATTATCCTCATTTTTCATTCCACCCTTACAGTGTTCCGAATTTTGGTTATCATGATACACACTTTCCACCCCCTACATTCAGATTTATTCTAACACCTCTAGAGATACCCTGCTTTTGCACTAGAGAACATAGGGAAAAATAGAAATTTGAATGTTCTGAGAATCTCATTCTCTAGTCCAGCTTACCTATTTATTCTCAAAATATTGAAGGGGTCATTTACACTCAGGATTCCCAAAGACTGGTTGGCACTCCCAAATTCAAATGAATAAATGATACAACCATCCCTTGTGTATCACATCAGGTGCGACACATGTAATCTTAGGGATCGATTTATAATCACTTAATGATTGTGGTCAAAGTACATTGAAGTAAATGAGAAAACAATCGATTCTTCCTTGCATGCAGTTTAGAATAAAAAGACACAAAGAAGGATATGTTTATGAGTTCAGCCAAAATAGGTCCCTTATGTATCAACATCTTTGATAGATTTCTCCAGTGTTTCCACCTTCTCACATGTGGCCTCCAGGACTGCCTCCTGCCCCCTAATATCCCTCTCTTCATCAGCAGCCGTAGAGGTTAACTCATTATCCCTAGCCTACGCTTGTGCTTGTTCATCTTGGAGATCAATCATTTGGTGAATTGCCTCCACTACCTTCTCCTGGGCATACACCAGCTAGGCCCTCATCTATTCAAAGAGATCAAAGTGAGTTGTGATAAATTCCTTCCTTTATTTTTCTTTCAATTTAAGGCATCAGACTTCTTGCTCAGCCTTAAGAAACTCCTCAGTATTCTATAACTCCTTCTGGAATCGGGCGATTTCAGAGTGTTGGCTATTCTACCATATTTTCTTAGACATGTAATCACTGATCATTATATGAAGACAGTGAGAATCTACTCCTACATCACAATGAATTTTTAGCCAAGTGTAAGGAAACCCCATACAGTTTAGCCATTTTTCATGTGGATGTCTGAGAAATCATTTGATGCACTTCCATGCCTTGTGCTATGTCATTAAGCTCTTCGCAACTGCATCTGGGTCAGAATCATATATCTCTTTAGGGTCTGTAGTCCTGTACTCAAGAAAAGCTTCCAGAAGTTTAGCAGTATGGTTAACTTATAGAATTATTTCTTCTTCAGCGACTTCAACCTCGCCGGACTAGAGTTCCACCCATGAAGCACTATCGCCCATGATTGCTGCCTTCAGCTCACTAAGTACTAGGGAGAGGCTGGCTCGAATAGTTGGCTCTGCAGGAGATAGTGTAATCACTAGTGGGGCTTCTTCAGATGTTCCAGACTTGATAGTTTTCCAAGACTCCAACCTCATGATCACTGCATTGGGAATCAATGTCTTAGTTAGCTGAATTTTCTAGTAAAAATGATATACAATGAAGATAAATACTTATGGGAGCCAAGTGAGGTAGTATATAGAGCCTGTGTCATGGAAAGAGCTACTACCATAGGATATCCATCGACACTTTTTAACTTGATCACCAGCACATGCTCCTCATGAATGATGGGAGTGGTGGGAAACTCGAAGGCTGCCGCTTTATCTCTTCCCTTCGGGTCATCGTCCCAAAATCCAACCATAGCCGGTTCCATACCTTTCTCAGTTATAAAGATAGGTTCCTAAGGATGTTCTCTTTCCTCTATGGGAATGTCTTCATTCCCTGTGGGTAATGCTTACTAGGCTCCATCGTCCATGTGTTCTTAAATAGGATGAAATTTGGTCAATAAGTTAGGATTTTGATAAGGGCAAGGCTAGCAGAGGAAAGAGTTAAACTCACCTCGAGTTGCTTAGACAGTTCTACATTAGAGCCTAAAATTTCTCCACTCTCACAAGGGATTCATTGGAATTCATGTGTTTCTAAAGGCACTTTACCACCAAGACCTCCAACCTCTTCTTCCCCTTATTCTTCTTCCTCATCTGCTTCTTCTTAGTCTTCTTCCTATTCCTCTTCTTCCTACTCCACATCTTTTCCCTCAGATGATAGCTTTTTTGGGTCATGTTCCTAACCAAGAATCACTTTCACCAGGAGGTGTGGCTCTTCATGCCACCCCTACTGGCATGCGTACATATCCTTGGCTGTTAGGTATGCATGCTAGTGATGAAATTTTACCCTATTCGCCACCTGGATGCGCCCTATGTCTGGAAAGTCAAGCCCAGTATTCACCAATATCTGACACAACTCTTTTATGGATAAATATTGTCACATCATTCTTTAAGAATACTAGAGATATGGAAAGATAGACTCAACAATTGGATTTAGGAGGTGCCTGAGATGCTTCCTAGGATGTTCCCTAGCTGGCCCACGAGGTCACCTGTGGGGCCACCCCTCCTCAGAAGGAAGGGGCACGTTCTCATCTTGCGATTCTCTTGCTGATGAAGTTCCATCCTGTTCCATGCTAGACACCTAGACCTTTCTTCATTTCAACTCTCCCATAACACTTCGTCTACCTCCCCGCTCTTCAAGCTCCACACTAGGAACTTTGATTTTCTGGATGCGTTTCCGTAGAATCACATTGAGGTACATTTTTGTCCAATGTTCATCATACTCTATTGATAGGCCAACACTGACATTGGTAGGGAGAGATTGATGATTTCACCCTGGCCTATAGCCGTAAAAATAAGCCATAGTTGGCTAAGAATCCTGGGATGTCGTTTTTCCCAAAGCTCTGTATAAACTTTCTTTTGCATCTGCTGCATGCACCTGAACTACCTGGGAAACCTAGCTAGCACGTACGACTCACAAAAGATTTTTACATCGTTCTGGGGTACTAGCACACCACCCCTGATGCCGTGAAGGTATTCCTTCTACTCCAATAGGCGTGGCCCATCATCTACCATCTGAACAAATGGGGGTTTGGAATGGGTGAAAGTCAAAATGGGTATGGTTTCCGATCTTGAGATTGATCCCTTATTCTATGAGTATCAGTGGGAAGATTCCAGTAATGCTTAAGGGGGATGGTTTCATACCATTTCCCAGTGGGAAAATGGAATTTGGGAAGTTATACCCTCCACAATGGGCTACGAACCAACCATGAAGTATCTGGAATAATCTGAATATCCTTCTGGGCGTACTTCCCCTTGAGATACGCCCCCAAATGCTGTATATACTAGCCAACAAGGTCACCCCAGGTTAACCTTTTTGTTCACCGCCATGATCCTGTCCATCACTAATGTTTGTGGGTGGACCCTTATCCTCATATCCCTCACTTGAAATAACCACCCACTCAATAATGCGGCAAGGAACCTGACATATCGTAAATTCATGTCTCAAATTTCATTTATGACAAAGCCCCATGATCAAAACTCTCTTGCCTCCAGGACCATCCAATATGATCCCACCTTTCTCCTCTAATATGTGTCTGAGTATTGCTTCCCTCGGCCTGGCATCTTCATAGCCTTGTCTTGCATCAGAAAAATACTGAACCATCTTTGATAAGATATGTACTTCATACCATATTTTATTTTCAACTCCTCCTTAGCCATCTCTAGAAGATGCCATTTCAGGATGGGGGTTAATGTCCTATCCCCCTGAGATGTTCCATATTTGGAGGAAATTTTCATTTTGGTACCCCTCCAAGGGGAATCCACCAATGCAATGGAAGTCCCATAGACTGATACCTACCTCCCATGGTGGAGGTGGAAGGTGTTAGTGTTTGGAGGAAAATATCTTAATAGTTCTGGTACTAGGTCCTGTTTTTGGTAGAAGTGAAATTGGGATGTCCAAACAGCTTCAAAAAGCCCGATAAACTGCATCTCTGGCCCAAACTCCTCAGATGTTTTGCATAACTAGTAAACCCATGCCCATTCGCTTGTGTTGTTTCCCCCAGACCTAAAGTCCCATTCCTTCCAAAACTCAGTTTTATCAGTAATGCTGATTCTAAACGTGCTCACGTAAATAGAAAGATATTCCTTAGAAACTGGATCGATCCCTAAAATATTCATAGTCTTTGGATGCAGGATGTAGATGGCTGTGTCCTATATTTCCCTGGAAGGATGGACATTGTTTGTGACGTGGAACTATGGAAGGCTATCCTCGCATGTCACCCATGACCTCGGTGTATTAGTTTCAAATATTGGCATCAAAACCTACTTAAAAATGATAAAGTTCCTTATCAGTAGGCTATCACTCAGGACATAATCTTTTTGAGGTTGTGTAAGAATGCCAAAAAGCATTTGATTATTAGACATGACCCACCATGCATGAAGAATATGGGGGTTCTTGATCATATGAGTCCTCCTTACAGCCACAGTATCCTCCCTCACTACGTCAGTCTGTTGGGTGGCCATTTTGGGAAATTTTTCAGATATACCAAGGGATGTGCGTGAAAGAATGGAGAATCAGCACGCAAAATAACCTGTGGCACGCATAAGTACCGGTCCACGTGAAAATGGATGACAGTGAGAAAGTTATCGGTGCACACACAAAATTCATACTTGGTAATGAATACTTGCGCACAGATGCAAATCTTTTTAGCACATAAGATAAAAACAATTTCATACGGAAAAGTCAAAGTGGGGACCCAAGGGGGTCCTCAAAAAATTTATCGATGCCGAACGCACCTTGTGCGTGCGTGAAAGTGGTTTTTGCACCCAAACACCATTTTTTCACGCACCGACCAGACGATTATCTATTTTTTGGCATGAACCATAGAATCCCATCTTTGGGTCCCCCTTCAAGTCTGATTATGAGGTGGGAGGGAGGATTTTTTACACTGAATTTCAGATAGGGCCATGAGTGGGCTCTTTTGGAGAAACCAAAATCTTCTTGTGATTGAAATGATAATTCCACAACATGAGAGAGTGGTGCATACAAGAAATATAGGGTGCGCACAAGATCCTCTTCGGTGCACAAAACATTGTGAACCCAATGTGACTTTAAATGAAGGCTTCCATGACAGATCGCCGCAAACATACCAAGGCACTAGCACACAAGAGTCCAGGCGTGCGTGCCAGATTTTCTACAGCACAAAAATTATTGCACACCCATCACAATGTCAAAAATAACCTTTCGTGGACACCTTCTCAAAATATATCCAATGGAAGGGTGTGAAGAAAGAGAATATGGCGTGCAAATTTACCCTAGGCACATAAACCCTTGTGAAAACAATGCGACGTCAAAAGGTCGTTTGTGCGCATCCCCTCTTGCGTGCCACCTTCGGTGTATTTAGATATAAAATTAAGCGTACCCCCAACCTTTAGAGATGGTTATAGAAGATGAAATGACGCTGTTCTGTGGGAAAGAAAATTCTTTCATGACCGCACAAAAAACACTATGGCTTTAAGGTATTGGATATTGCGTGATAGGTCCCCCAGGGGTCCTCTTTCGGGTGGGGCCACTTGGGATTTATCCTCATCCATTTCCTTTTATCCTAAGTCATTTTCATTTAAAAGATCTATCTTACATGAAAGTTCCCCTACATCTAACTTATTTTGCACGCATCCATCTGGTTTGTGCACAACTGTTCCATCTTGTGTGAATCCTCTCATCTTGTGCACATACCTCCTTGTGCACTCCAAGTTCCATCCTTACCCTAAGGTACCATGTCCAAGCCACTCTTTTATGCGACACCTGTGTCATGCACCTTTCTCCCGTACGACCCTCCAGGTTTGTATGAATTTATTTCAAGGTCCCTTGGGCAGTGCTTCACGTTGTGTTGCTTATCCTTATGATTCTTTGCATTGGCAAACTAATGACTATTGATTCTTTACACAGCCATGATAATGTGGTCCCCTCAGTGAATCACTCCACAACACTGCCTCACCACGAAATTGATGATGCCTTACCTTAACCAAGGTTGGGTGGGTATCAGCTATGTAAGTCCTAGGCGCACGGAGTGAACCTACCTCATCTGAGATGTAGGATGTTAAATTACCAAGAACAATTGTCCCCAAAACATGATTTTAAACTGTGGCCTCACCCCGTGAAATACACACAGGGTGCCCCATCTGGGACATTCTATACACCCGATCATCTCCACATGAGAGAGATCTTCTTCACATGGAATAAGATCCTCTTTGCTAGAGCAACATCTATCCGCAGGGATGGGAAACCACCCTAGTAAAATCCCCTAGACTTTTCTTATAGGAAGTATCACCTTTTCTTCTCCTTTATTCTTCAGTTCCGAAGACTAGAGGAGAGATGGGCACATGGAAATTCGTTATCCCATCCCTCTCCCTCTGGGATTTGTCACCATCGGGCCTTTATCCTAGAGTATGTCCCAACCTCTATCTCCCTGAGCCGCTAACCATGTGTGAGCCCCTGTTTCCTATTTGGGCTGCTAACCACATGTAGGACCCATTCCAATTCCCATGGATGCACCTTTAGCGACGTGATCATTAGTTCTTTGCTACCTATTATTTCTCACACCGAGCATGACTAACATGGGTTTAGAGTAAGCATTGACCATGGAATCTTCCATAGTACACCTTAGAATGTAATCCTCAAACCATCCAAAACTATGTTGACTTTGATCTTTGTATGATAGAAAGGGTACGTAGGAAGCCTCGCTGAGGTTCAATCCCAACACCTACTTGTCTCGACCCCTTCAAATCGGTTCACCTTCATCCCACATGATGTTAAACTGTATTCTCACTTAAAAACTACATCGAATTTCATTCCCTAACACAAGGATACGTAGGAATCCTCACTGTGGTTCATGCCCAACACCCATCAGTACCGACCACTTCATGTTGGTTCACCCTCATCCCGCATGACATTAAAATTTATGCCCCTTTTCATCTTGCATGAAGCTAAACTGTATGCATTAAAACTACGTGGGTTTAATCCTTGTCACCTAGATAGGGTTTGTAAGAATACTCCTTGAGTTCCAATTCCAATAAGTGGTAAGTCTTGGTATCCCCCTATCAATGGTAATCTGTTGTAACCCACAACCAGCGGTAAGCCGTTGTAGCCCCTAATTAGTGGTAAGCCATTGTAGACCTCAATCAGTAGTAAGCCGTTGTAGCCCACAACCAGCAGTAAGATGTTATATCCCCCAACTAGTGGTAAGAAGTTTTAGCCCCCAAACAATGGTAAGACGTTGTAGCCCACGACCAGTGGTAAGACGTTATATCCCCCAACCAACGGTAAGCCATTGTAGCCCCCAACCAGCGGTAAACCGTTGTATCCCACAATCAACGGTAAGCCGTTGTATCCCCAACTAGTGGTAATCCATTGTAGCCCCCAACCAGCAGTAAGCCGTTGTAGCCCCCAACTAGTGGTAATACATTGTCGTCCCCTTCATTGGGGCCCACATCTCTGTTCTTCCCTTGTGGAATTAGGAAAACCTAGGTTGCTAACCACGTGTAAGCCCCAACATGTCATTGGGTCAATGCCCTCTACACACACCCCAATTTCATGCCCCAACCCAGAGGTTCCACTTCCTTCTGGTCCCATCCATGTGTCCATTCTCATGGAACACCTTCTAAGGTGTCCCATCGCCTTACCAAACTACATAGACTTTGATTCCCTACCATAGGGATATGTTGGAAGTCTCTTGGAGGTTCAAGTCCAACATCATCATCACCTTCACGTCAGTTCCATCTCATTATCAATAAACTAACCATCCATATCCATCCTGATTTTTACCTATGCTTCCACATCCTGGTGAGATCACATCACCCACTTTCTCACTGCTCCTCGTAGGAATTGGGTAACTAACCACGCGTTAACCCCAACATCAGTGTTCCCTAATGGGGTTTCACCCATCTGATCCACTCTTATCAGTGTTCTGATCAGTCTGATCCATCTCCTCTAGACGTTAAACTTGCAGCATACCCTATGTTAAGCATTGGAAGCTGAGTAAAACCTCAGAGACATGCCTATGGATTAAAATTCCATGCACTAAACATGGGATGCCTCAGGCTTTTTCACCCTCGAGAATCCCTATTATAAGAAGAAGAAACCCAGACACATCAATGTTCCAGCATCCAGACATGCTAGCGATGTCCAACATGACTTACACCCTGATCAAAGGTTGTTGCCCTGACTAGACCCCTTGTAATGTCTTGACAAAAGTAACATAATTAACCAGTTTCCATGAAGACATGGAACTGGGAAGAGTTTCACGAACAATGTCTTAAGTATATGAGGGAAACCCATACTAGGAAACGAGTTACGAGGAGGAATCAAAAGAAGGAGAAACTGATATCCCATCATCTCATTTCGATTAATGAGTAAACATACCTGAATAAGAGACAGATGCTGCGCACCATTAGAGAGAAGGAATGCAAGAAAAAAATTAGTGAATCCTCCAAAGAGACGGATGCATGACCCTATAAAAGAATTGGAAACAAAAGTGTTTGACGATTATGATTATAGAATATAGTTTTTAGGATTGTATAATTTTCATGACTCCCCCCACTAAAACTACTCCTAGGCTGGTAGTGAATTCAATAATAACCCCCAAATCCATCATCCAATACGACACATGTCAAATACTAGCATTGATGGAATACTATAAAATGATTGGAGGAATTACCATAATGGTAGCAAGATTTTAATAATGAAACAATAGTAAAAATAAACTCAAGTATCTAAATTTACAAATATAATGTCTAATAACCTGAATTTAACATATATTTAAATGATTGAAAATGTTCTTAGAGAATGATAAATCATTCTACGAAGTTCCACATCACCCATGAAAATCTATATGAGCTACGTTATCAAGATACAAAATCAATATAATGGGATCCCACAAAACATAAAAAAAACTATAGAGGGGTGAACACACTGAAGTACACAAAGTCATAATAATAAAAAAATTAGAAACCATATGAAAAAAATTAATTAGTATATAATAGAGAGATAAATAAAAAAAATCATACTATAAAATTGATGCTAGATAAGAAATATAATGCGTCCATCATGATTTATTCTTCACATAATTTACCACAATTTCAACTTTTCCTTCCAACATCTCTATCATAATTAACAACCAAGAATCCTACCAATTTTCACTCCAACAAAATAAATAAATTCCAAATCCATTCTAAAACATTTTAAATGCTTATATATCCAAAAATAAATTATAAAAAACAACCAATAAAGTAATGACCATGATTTTCTAACAAATCCCACATATTCTCAAAGATGTTCCAACTATAACCAGTATTGATTTATAAGGATAGCCTCTTTCTACAAAATCAAGAACATGAGAGTGAAATGGAAATAATGAAACATTAATAAAACCTCTTCATTCCATAAACAGACCTCTACACTATATTTATCGATACCACAAAACCCCAACCATAACCCAAAATCCATTTCCACATACTAAACCACCACATACTCATATACCATAACTATATATCCACTTTTTTCAACCATATGTTGATATGGTAATGTAAACATAGAATACATAATCCCCATGATAGCCTCATTCCATGTATGGTTCATACCAATACCCTTATATCCACATTATCCTCTCTATTGTAGGTTATCATAAACATGATATACATCAAGCTTATACCCTCGTCAAACCATCCATGATGCCAAACATGAATAAACATCAAAGTTAAACAACATAGTTATATAATATATTAAATACAATATATCAATTTATTATCGACTATATGTTTATACGTACTTTGTTCCATCACATCTTTTATATTCCCTATATTTCATACTTATCTTACACTCCAAATGCATAGAACTACTGTAACATTTTCAAGATGAAAATAAGGAAGTTACACAAATAATTAAAATAATAACATAGGTAATCACATATATAAATAAATCTTATGATTTATATGTATTGATTTTTATTCTATTTCTTTTCATTTTAGTTTTAACCATAATTTTATAAAATATTTTCATATAAAAAATGTATAATTTTTAAATAAATAGTTTTTACAAGTTTTGAAATTTTTTATATTAATGATAAATTTAATTATTTTAGAAATTAAATTTTATTAAATGAAAATCATATTACCAAATTTAGTATATATTTATTTTTTATTATTTCTCTAAAAATATTTATTTTGGTTTGAAAACAGAAAAATACCAATTTCTATAAAAAATTTCATTCATTTTGACATATATAAAGACTCTCATTATATTTTATATTGGTTTTAAGGAAAATTAATACTATTTGCTGAAACAAAATTAAATTTATTCTATTGGGAATATCCTTGAACTTTATTTTGATATAAATTCATTTATATGGATAAAAAAACTTTTTCCATAAAAAACTATTTACCATTTCATTTTTTATTCTTATAAAAAATTAATTTCTTCCACAAGGATATAATCAATCTTGAAAAATGGATTTAATATTTGTAAATATGAGTTTAAAATTTGTATTATTTTATTTTTGGACATAACTAATAATAACAATGCTTAATTCTTATGACTACTATAAAAGATAAAATAAATTAATAATTGTTTAAATATCTTGTTAAGATCACAAAATATCATCATAAATCATATTGGATGAAGTTATTTAGAAACGTTTTCATTAAATGATAAATTATATTTATTTATATCCAATTTACCATGAATAATTAATTTATATTATTAAAATGTTAAGAATAATTTCAAGGGTGACACTTGGCTAACATATAACAGGGCTCCTCATCTCATTGATTATTCAAAAATATTGATGAATATATCTCATAAAATCCCTACCCAAATAACTTCCTAACTCTCCAATTCATGTTCTATATGTTTTGGAATCCCTAAATGACCCAACTATAAAGAAAAATGATAAAGTGAATCATTGCTTTCTAATTAAATGGTGTAAATCTTATCCATTTTCTTTTAGACCCGTATATTTTTCTAACTCATTCAAATATTTTTTAACCAAGTAGGATATAATAGAAATAGTATATAAAATTAATTAAAATGTTATTATGTTTATGGTGAAACCCTTTTTAATCTTGTTTTCTATCATATGAGAATTGAATACATCACTCATATACACATGTGGACTACAACATCCACAATGCGATGCATTTCATTTTTCATAACCATCTCAAACAGATGGTTAAAATGAATTGTATAATGAAAGGATATTATATTTATGATATATTTTTTATAGTTTTAAGATGAAATATTAATTAACATCTTACTCTCCCTATATTGGAAAATGATTTTTTATCTTTGACATATATGTGGATAACCACTTCAATGAAGTGTTCTAATTTATTTTTCATTACAGCCTCACATGATTAGAAATAAGGATAGAAATAAAAAAATTAATATTTAATTTAAGTAATAATTATAATTTTAGAAATGTAAAATATTATATTCTTTATCTCTTTTCCTCTTAGTATAAAAATTAACACATCTCTCAAGTGTATGTGTGGATTGACGCCTTATAAAGTCATTTTTTTCATTTTTCATTATCACATAATGTTATTGGTTTTAAAAGTGTATTTAATGAATAAATATAATAAACATGACATGAATTAGATTATTAAACCATTAAACTTGACCATGATAAAATTATAAGGTCAGTTTAAAAAATAAATACTTAATGGCCTTAAAAATTATGACATAAAGTTAACTGATTTTATAAGAAAACAAATAATGGTAATAAATGAAATGAATGTAACAATGATAGTGTAATGAGAATTATTGATGTTATTATGTAATTAAATCACTAATATAATTTTATCATTCATTAATTAGATATGTATGATTCTATACATGACTAATGATAACAGATTTACCTTTGAATCCTTGTTTTAAATGTTTCAAGCATTTTATCTTCTATTTACATACTCATTAAAATGATTAAAAAATTCGGTATTTACACATAAAAGGATGTTAATGGTCATTTTAAAAATCTTTTGAATTTCATTACAATTTTTTAAAATATTTTTTTTTTATTTTTTTTCATACAGATCATTTATTACTTTTATATGAAAATTATAAAAAAATGTTTTCTTAATATTTACTTCATGACCTTCATTTCCCTTCTTCATATAAGTTATTCATTATTAATATTCCTTTAAAAGATTCAATAAATTATTAAATAATTAATTATTATAAACCTTTTTGGAATTTTTTAAAACCATTTTAAAGAGAAACAGATATTTATTCCCTTTTATATTTGAAAACTGAACGTTCATTTTCTAAGTTGTAAAATGAGTTCATCAAGGGTTTCATAGTGAAAAGCTATAAAATTATAATTTTTTCATGATAATGTACTTAAGAAATATGGATTATGGAGGGTGGTCCAGATATATCTCATTATGATGGGTGAGGACAATTTTTTTTTAAAGGTTGGGGCCGAAGCCTCATTTTATTATTTAAAGAAAAGACCTCTTTAGACTGGTTAGAGGGTGACCCATTACATAGTCCAAAGGCCCAAGGCCAAGTGGCCTGAATACAAGGCTTGAAAGCCCATTTTTTGGCCCAAAGGACCCCTCGGTGAATAGTACTGCTACAGTACCCGCGCAGCTACAGTATCGTTGCCGCTACAGTACCTGCAATAGTCCCTCCACTTCTACATTGTCACCGCTGCTACAGTTCCACCGTTGCTACAGTACTGCTATAGTGCCCCTACTACAGTACTGCTATAGTGCCCTGCTACAGTCCTGCTATAGTACCCTGGAAATTTTCCCCTTCCCGGATTTGGTCCTGGGATTTTTGGATGCCAAGCAGGAGCCAGTACCACTAGGGTATAAGCTCGTTTGTAAGGGTGAAGATGATATATCAATTCAATGAATTGTGTAATGATTTAGACTTTAATGAAAAAAAATGATGGGGAAAACCAGGTATGTTACTCCTATGGAATTTATTAGTAATAAATTTTCCAAAATAAGATAAAAATGATAATAAAATAAATTTGAATATTATTCCCCAATATAGAAATCTCATTCCAGAAAAGAGTTTTGTAAAAATTATCTAATTTCAGGAGTTATATAATTTTTATTATCATTTAAATCCCTGTTTTTTGTTTTTAGTGAAATTATTGCATAAGATCTAATTTTTCTCATGATGCCTTCATAGTTTAACAAAGATTGTTAATGGAGATTAATGTTTTTGTTTTAGAAATGAATAATTTAAAAAATGGATATGTCTTATTTATGAGTAAAATTTAATATTGTGAAACATGAAAACATTTTCATCAGTCCACTTGTATTTTTATTGGACTAACGAGATTTCAATAATCCAATATTCATTATGAACAATTTTATGAACATAACACCTTTTAAAATATTTTTCATAAGGACTAAGACTTATTATAAATAATAAAACGGTCTATATATAAACTATGGTACTCGAAATAAACAAGGATAAATTGTATTGAATGAAATCATGGTGTAATATTAATGTCTTGTTTTTATAAAGAAATGTTTATTATGTTAAAGAGTTTAGTTTTTCATCTAATGGATTTCAAAAATATTGATAAATTTAAACCTAAAATATCCTTAAATTTTAGAAAAGTTTAATCAATGTTATAAATCATGTAATTATGAGATTTTTATTATAAGTGGTGTTATAAGAACCACATCCCACAACCAATAATCCTTTTTACAATAACCAAATATATAGGAAAATAAGACTATATAGTAAATGAGGTAACAATTTATGCATCATTTTCTATCCCCTTTATATAATTTACCTTCCATATTAAGTTTATGATTCCATTTATTTACCCATTTCAACTCATTAATTAGGAAAAATTCAATTTCAACCCATTCATTCAACACTAAAAAAATTTATTTGATCCATATTAATTTATAAAAAACAAAAAATTCATTATTTTATATAATTTTTTGAAAAAAAAATAATTATTACATTAGAAATATATTGACTAATTTTCTACCTTACCTTCCCACCAACAATCGTTTTCTTAATATACATTTATCTTATCATGTTTATTAATATCATCTCTAAAATAAACTTCCAACTCCATTACCACTATTAAATTTACACATATACCAATGAATCTATATTAAAGGATGGGTAAAAACCAATAACACATCAACAATATCATCCTGGTGAGTGGATACTTTCCTATTTATTTAATTAATATTTTAATAAATATAATATATAAATTTTTTATTTTTTTGTTAATTTAAATTTATCTTAGTTTTTTTAATACATGTAAAATATATATTTAAATATCAATATTTTTGAAGAAGATTATTAATATTGTTAAATTTATTGGTTTATTAATTATTTGTCTTTAATCATTCATTTCTTATTTTATTATTTCTCTTGCCATTAATTTTATTCTATGTAACACATTTTTTTATTCAATTTAAAGAATTATTTCTTACATGTTTCCTCTTTATATGGAAACATTACTAACTATTATAAATATTTTTTTCTATTTTCAAGAATTAATTATACATGAGATTTTCTTTACAAATTCAATGATTATCTTCACACATATTCTTATTTTCATTTACATCTATCTACACATAAACATTATGAAAGATAATTTCATGATGTATACCTTCAAGTTGACCCCTTTTAACATTATTTGGATCTACATCATAACATTATACAAAATATTATTGATATTTTTATTGGAATACTTTAAATAATTAGTTTCACCTATAAGATTTCATTGATTTCTCCATGGTATTAAGTACAAATTATGATGGATTTCTTATTTAATGTTATTATTTATTAATATTAGTTTGTAAAAGTGTATAGAGTCTATTTTATAGAGTTTAAAAGAAATAAATATTCCCTATATATGAGAATAATATCATCACATATTTATTAATGTGAAAATGGATTTTTAGCTAGAAAATAACCATTTATTTCATTCTTATTTATTTAGGTTGGTGCATATAGTGAAAAAATTGAAGGATTATCGCATGAAATGGATTTGAACCTTTTGATTTCCCAAAATATACCTCTATCAGTCATCACTTATTATTTAAGTAAATAGCTAGAATGATTGACCTTGATTATTTAAATACATTAATGGGATAATTAGGCCATCATACACTATAAAGTTTTTTAGAAATTCACCCGAAAGTATATTTTTTCTTATTTTTTATTTATATAAGTAGTTTTATGAATTTTATATTATAACAAATGGGTTATAGAACCCTAAAAAAGGTACCACTACATCTTAAATCTATATAAAATGAATTTCAAATATTTTGATTGATCACGTTGAAATTTCCTTGGATTGGAGTTTCTTTATAAGCAAAATAATTGGATTTTTATTATCCCACATAAAGGCATTATATGTTGATGTATGGATGATAAATTCAATGATATCCTGGGTTGGAATTCATCCCATTGTAGATGTATGAGTTTTAACTCCTCCCTTTGTAATAGTATATGTAAATATTTTAGTGGGTTTAACAATCCAATAGTTGGAGTGTGAACAACAAATTCAAGAACATTTGGATATAAACTACTATAAATTCATTATAATAATCCCATAATTTTCTTCTAACAACTGGAAAATTCACATTGATAAAAGGGATGGATTTCTGTAATCATTTTAATCAATGAAATTTTGAATTATAATTTTATGTAAACTCTTATAATTATTAATTTGATAACTCACCCACCTATTGCATATTTCCATTATGATATTGAAACATAACAATTTATATTAGAGTAGGATATTATTTGGATAGTTTTAATTATTCTAAATGTTTAATTATTATTTTTAGTTAACTTTTTTCTTAGACAGAAATGGCTATCAGAAATATTTGATTCATTTATTATAAATAACGATAATGAATTCTTGAATACATTAAGACTACATAATTTCAATAAAATAGAGTATATATATATTATATATTATTTTTGAGGTTTTTTAAATAAATATATCTTAAATATTATATGATCATGGATAAAATATATAATCATAATGAAAGTAATATTTATACCAAAACTGGTTTTAATACTACAATTTAATATTTGAATTATAAAGTATTTAATTTTATTTTTTTCATTTATTAATAAATTTTATAGTCATATTTTAACTTATAATAATTGTTATGACACTTTAAAGACTTTAAAATCCACTCATGAAAAAGATGAAAAGAAACTATCTTAGAATTCATAGATATGAATTTAAAGAGTGAAGATAGTTTTATAATGAGGAAATTAGTGAAATGTAAAATTGATTCACAAACATAGTGAATAAAATTTTTTATCTAGGAGAAAACATAAAACATACTATGTTGATATCAATAATTATTCATGATGTTACATGGAAATGTAAATACGAATAATGTTTCTATTAAATAATGGAAGTATTTTTTAATACACATTGGCTGATCTGATTGGTATAATTTTTCAATAAGAACATTAGTTTAATAATATTGAAAATGAATATCATGATAAAATAAATGGAGTTTCATTAAAATATAAATATGTTTCCTATAACACTTCAACTGATTCTTTGGGTTAAACTAGATCATAGAAATATAATTAATCTATGTGAAGTTGAAAAGTGAATTCAAGGATTCATGAAAAAGAGACATGCTACCATAAGGAAGGATACAAGATAAATAGAAGAATAAATAATTTTAAGAGAATATATAAGAAATATAATCCTTACACATATGTATACTTTTTTGTATATAAGATATTAGGATATCGAAACTATGATTATTGAAGATTGAAAAATCAAATAGAGGAATAAAAGAAAAAGTAAAAGAAACCTAGGAAGGAACTCACAACATGGGGTTGCTCTAAAGTTATAGGGTCACGTGAATAATTTTTACATATGTGGATAAATATAAAAATATTCATTTATCACCTCCTCACTCATATTCTTTAAGTTATCTTGGTTAAAAAGTTGTAAAATATTAAAAAATGTTCTTCATGAGAAAAATAAGTAAATAAAGTGATTTGGTTTTTGATTTATACTCATCATCTATTTATCAAAACTCTAATGTCAATGAATTAGTTGAACATTGTGATCAATATCATGAAGAAAATAAAGAACCTTCTAAAAAATATGGAAAGATTAATATGTATCTGAATCCATTTTCAAATCAAAGGAAAAATGATATTTTGGAAAATGAAAAATGAAACATTCTATTTCTAAATTTGATAAATAATATTATAGATTCAAATATATGGAAAATAGTTTATCTAAGAGATAAATGTATTGTAATTTTTTATAAATAATGATTTATGAACTATAAATAATGTTCCTCATGATCGCGAATTTTTTCAAAGGAAAATTTCCAAATTAAGGATAAAATTAACTTTTTTAATTTTTTTTTACAAATTTACTATTAGAAGTCAAAATATGGTTGAATTTATGATATAAGAATTTATTTCAAGATATATAACTATTATAAATTATATTATTTTTTATTGGTGGTATCCTTTGACACATGAAAATAGTTTTTTAAAGGGTAATATATTGAATAATTATTTTATACTTGTTCTATAAGTGGTTCATTTTTACATTATTCAAATTATTTCCCTTAAAAATAATTTATTAATTAGGACATAAAAGGAATTTACCTCTAAATATTATTTTATAGTTATAATGGATATCCATTTTTTAGGAAATGTACTAATATATACATTCATAAATCTAATTAGGCTAAATGTGGTTAGGTTTTCCAAGTAAGTTCATACTATAATTTATAGAATTAAATAATGTCACCAATCATATTAACTTTTGGTTAGGTGGTTTGAATAATTCTGTTTTATTTTTTAATGTGTGCATGTTATCTTAGTTTTCAATTTTGGTTTACAAGCCTAATGTTGGTTATTTTTTTTAAATATCAACAATAAGATTCATAGATTCATGACAATTTTAATGTGTTATACATGTGTATTTCTCACTGGTGCTATAAGATTAAGAATTTAAATTATATATTGACCTTTTTTTATTAATTTTGTATAATTAGGAAGTTCAAATTAATGTTGAGATTGTCTAATATTATCACTTTTATAAAATAAATTAATTCATAAATTTAAGAGGAGTAACTTTACTTATAACTAATGGAAATGTTAGTATATTTATTATTTTTAAACACTTGAGTATTTTTTTTCAATGTACAAGAATTATAGATTCTAAATTTCAGTTGATAAGTTAGTTTTATATGCTCATATTTGGGGGAGATCTACTATTTAAATGTGATATATCATTTTTTATAAAGTATCGTGGAATTCATTTTTAAGGTACATATTATTTTGATCTACCAATAACATAATTCAACGATTCATTAATTTTTAAGGGGCATAATGTTTTAAAGTTTTATTATTTTTACCTTAGGTTTTTCATAAACGAGGAAATATTTTAAAAAAACTCTTTCAATTAAATGGGGATGTTTTCACTATTTTATTTTTAAAATTTAATGTTTTTATAGTTTTCAACAGATGTGAGAAAATTTAAAATTATTATTTTTCATTTTTAATTACCACAAGACATTTATTTTTGTGATTTTTATTATGAAATTATTTTATATATGTTTTATTTATTATAGTATTTAAATTTTCTATTTTTGAATAATTTTAATTTCTCAGGGTTTTTGTTAAAACATGTGATATGATCGATTAAATCATTATTAAAAAAATATATATTTTTTTCAGTTTATTTATTTTTTCATTAATGTTTATAATGATTTTTTATTATTCTATTATTTTTCATATCAATTTTATTTAACCCTGTAAAACTATAATTTATAGTTTGCTGATTTTTTGATAACCTAATTTTTATTTTGGTATAAACATTTTAAAATTTATGTGTAATTTTCTTTAACAATACTTGAAATTGATGTATGTTGGATTACTTATCACAAATCGTCTTCTTCAATATGAGGGAAGGGATAACAAGATACTGAGACCTTCCTTCCTCAAGGTAAAGAAGAGATAATGACCCCTGAGTCCCACCTCTAATAGGCCATAGGGTGGAGACTAGCACCAAGGGTATATAAATCTCACAAAAAATGGGAGGCATTACCCTTTTTATAGTAACCATGATTAAGAGATAAGATGTATAAACCTCAAAAAACTCAAAGATAGATATGCATAAAGAAACCAAAATCCATCCCACATGCATGTTTAATGTAAAATAGCTATAAATACAAAACAATTCTAGAGTATCAAAATATAACTAAGCAGCGAAACAAAATTTTTACATAATTTCAGAGATAGTAAGGTCCCGTACGTTCTGTGTAATCTCCCGGGAAACCTGTAAATATTTTTATATACATAGGTTGAGCATACAAGTATACGCCGTAAGGGAAAACCAAAGTCACCCGTGGACAAGTGGGAGAAGCATACTAATTCCCTTATGAGAAAATCAATGAAACTAAAAAGAATCTAACAAGGTATATTATCCACCCCAACCTCACTAAGGAACACTCACCAAATAACACAAGTAATGTAAAGTAAATTAATGTAATGTAGTAAGCACGTCGATATTTGGGCACCCTGCACCACTTCTGGCCGGTTAACTACTCATCCCTAATGGTGAATGTAATAATGCTACCATGATCTTCCACAAGCCCTAATATTATAAAACCTCCCACATACACCTAAGACACAAACCACATCACATCCTACCCATAGAAACCTGGGCCAGAACCACCACAGGTCTCCCCCAAGAATACTTAAGCCTCATCCTGAAGACATAGGGGAAACAAACCACCTCTCAAACAAAAAATACCATAAGTTTGGTATTTAACCTCAAGCCATTACATCTTTCTTGAAGAGTCTTGGGTGATCTATGCCTAAAAGAGGGAGCAAGGTAAAGTTAGTAACCAACCATCTATCCACCCACCATGATTTTAAGAAAGACACCCTCCCCCATGAAAATTGGAATGTTTAGTACATAGTGCTCAACATAGGTGGGGTGAATATAAAAAAATAAGGAACTAAAAGTATATATATAGGTAATAAACACTCATCCCATCCCATGAGATTCCAAATATACAACCATCCCACTCAAAACCACCTTTTCCGCTACCCCTACATGCACGTACCACAGCGAACGATGGTCACTTAAACGTCGCTTCAATAAAATCCCTAGATTGAATCATATCCCCAGAAAATTCATTTAAAAAATTATCATTCTGTATTATAAAATCTTTTATTTATTTATTTCCATCCTTACATGGGCAACTACCAAACACTGAAAACATTATAAGGTGAAGTATCCATACCAACCACTGCCAAGTCCAACAATGAATGAAACTAACAAAAACCTTCTTCAAATTTATCCTACCCAATTCATCCTCTCATAACCAAACCCAGCAGCCCTGCTGCACAACAACACCACACCCAACACACCCACTGTCACGACCCGTCCCAGTGGGGCCTGAGCCGCAACTCCCCAAGATCGGCTCCAATAGGCCAGGGGCTGGTGACTGGCACCGAGTAAGCATGATAATAACATGGGAGGAATTGCCTATAAACATGTAAGCAGACACACACATCTCCAAGCCCACAAAGATGAAAAGTAAAAACTACTAAAAGGGAAAAGATTCATGCATACACTAAAACCAAACCAAAAAAGTACGACAGGAAAGTAAAGTATAAGAAAGTAAAACCCTAGGCCAAAAGTACAAGCCCACCAAAAGAGAGTCCGTAAAAAAGTCCAACCTGTAAATAAAGGTGATGTGACTGCAATATGTAGCTGTAGGAACACACCTCGGCCTGTCTGATCTCACTAAGTACAATCCAGTCCTGGTCTTCCTAGAATCCTGTCAAAGGCTCACTCGTCTGCACAAGAAACGAAACGTGTGAGAAAAGCCCGTGCAGGGGTGAGTATAACAATACCCAGTAGGACACCCCGAAACCACAAAGGAAACACAACAAGGGAAAATAACAGAAAGGAATATACATTCATATCTACACAGCATATGTCTACCTAACATATCCCAAGAATATCCAGATATACTCATGCATGATAGAATATCGCGAATACCACCACTAAGATCCAACTCGAAGATTCCACTAAGCACATAACAGGGTGAACACACTCCTAGGTATGAAGAGAGAGACACGAAGTACTCATTCCGGGAGAACACACTCCCCAAGTACTTGAGAACATGATTCCCAAATGATGATCACAACCAATAGCCATGGGGTGATTCCGACAACTCAGTCTGAACTAATCCGCTAAGAAGTGGATCGGCGCCCAGGTAAAGTTGGTCACGTTGATACCAAGAACTCTAATTAGGGATCTAGGAATGAATAGAGGGTCTGGTTCCAAATCTCACAGAGGGGATTCCAACAAATCTATTTAGGAAGTACTGATGAAGGGATCATACTCCTGTATGTAGGAAATGATACTGGGAACCTTCAGGAGAAATACCAAGGGGACGAACCCTAAGGAAACTAGCCCAAGTCACAGAAGGAAACTAGCTCAAGCCATGTAAGATTGGTTACATGGAGTGTAGTATGGTTACACGCTGTGTTTATTGACCCCGAGTACTGCCCATGTAAACGGCCCATGTATTCCATCCAAGCTGTGTAAAACTCAACTACACAGCCTATAAAAAACGTACACGCCGTGTTCCTTGACTCCGGGTACTGCCCGTGTAAATGGCCCATGCCATTCGGCTTGTCGGATAAAAATTAACTACATGACGTGTTGAATAATCACACACCGTGTCCGAGCACCTGGGGCTCGATCCGTGTACGCTGGCCATGTGCCCGTACACGGTCTCTGTTCATGTCGATGTCGCCTGCCCGTGTACCAGCACATGGGATATCCCATGTATCTAGACGGGTCTTTCTGGGGAGGGGTATACACGTTGTGTCCTTGTCTGTGTACCCAACTCGTGTCCGTGTACTCCCGGAGTACATGCTAGGTGGTCTGCCGAAGAACACACACCGTGCAGCCTATACTACACACCGTGTAGTTAGAAAATTTCCAGAAGCATCGTCTTCCTCCTCGCCCCTCGGCCGATTCTCCGGATCACGTTTCTCTAGTCTGTTTACCATGAAACTCAAGATCATGGGTCACTTTGTCATCGTGAGGCCGAATCTGTGGGTTTCAGGCCTCCGATTGGCTCCAAAATCCGATTCCATCCATCCTTGCAGAAATCGTTTGAAGAACGATATCTTCTGATCCCCTTCGATCCGTCCGTCGCCATCGCAGCTCCACCTCCGTATGGTTGTACCAACGCCAGATCTTCAATTTGGGGTCGTTGCATCATGCAACGGATGCACAACGATCCGTCATTCATATCCCCGTGATGAATGCATAGAACACGCATGAAGAACGCGAGAACTCGCGGGAGAAAGGCACCACAAATCGAGAGGGACAAACCTCGATCAATGTTCGTGTTGATCTTGGTTCATCACCGTTAGAAGATTAACGAACCAAAATAACTCAAGAATTAAAATCCCCAAAATCCCCATACAAGCCCATCCCGCAAATACGATCGATCTGCGGGCTAATATGTTTGTGGATTAGTCCGCGTTCGTCGTAGGTATCAAGAACGGGAAAGAATTCACAAGGAGATAAAATGCCCTACTTGGATTCACGATGTTTGTTGGTGAAGATCCCATCACCGTATCGTCGTCACCGGCGAAGCTCGTCAAGAACACCGTCGCCACGTTGGGAGGTTTTCTCCAAAGCGCTCTAGGGAGATTACGGGTTATGAGAAAATTAACCCTAATCCCCTGAAAAATATCTACTTTAAAAGAAAAAAAAAGATATTTCGCTACAGCAAAGATTTAATAAAATATTTTAACATAAATATTTTATTACGGTTACGTCCAAAAATCATCTTTTTCCACCGGCCTATGCCAGCCGATGTTAGGTCTCTTATAGGGTAAACCCACTGCTCTGAATGCAACAGTGCCATCAGATTTTTGATCCGAGCACCATTTCGGGAGTTATTCCACTTTTTCATGAAAATTGCACGTGCACGTAATTTAATTATTAAATTAAATTCAAAAATTTGTTCCGGGCTAACCGGGCCTTGGAACTGCACGTCGTCTCAGAGCCTGGTCTCAAAATAATTCCCTTTATTTTTAAGAATAAATTATGGAAAATACGAGACATTACATCACACCCACCTTAGGGATTTTACATCCCCGAAAAGCCAAAACAAAGGCTACTCAAAAATATGTGGGTACCACACAAAAATCTGAGCCTCGCACTCCCACATGCTCTCCTGGAGAATCCCGTGCTTCCACCGAACACACACCGTGGTAATATCTCGCCCACGAAGGATCTTCTCCTACCGATCATCGATATCCACTGGGTACTCAGCTAAGGTCTCTCCATCATTGATGTCCAGCTCGCCCCAGTCGATGACGTGCGATGGATCATGCACGTATCTCCGTATCTGCGACACATTGAAGACATTGTGTACCCGGTCCATCTAAGGAGGTAGAGCCAAGCGATACGCCACCTCACCAACTCTACTCAAAATAAAAAAGGGCCAACGAACCTCATAGATAGCTTGCCGCCTCGGCCAAATATCTGCAATCCCCATCTAGATGAGACCCAATGGAACACATGGTCTCCCTCCTCGAACTCCAAGGGCCTCCGCCTCCAATCGACATAAGAATTTTTCCGAATCTGTGCAGTCTTCATCCCCTCTGGGATGACCTGCACCTTCTATGTAGTAGCTCTCACCCTCTCTAGGCCCATGAGTGCTGACTCTCCTAGGTCAGTCCAGTAAATTGGTGACCTGCAAGGTCGCCCGTACAGAGCCTCGAATAGTGCCATACCAATAGTGGAATGATAACTATTGTTATAAGAAAATTTCACCAGTGGTAGGTGATCCTCCCAACTACGACCGAAGTCAAGAATGTAGGCTCGTAGCATATCCTCTAGGACTTGGATGGTTTGCTCGGTCTGACCATCAGTCTGGGGATGAAATGTTGTGATCAAGCATAACTCAGTCCCAAAATATTCCTTCAATCCCTTCTAAAATCAGGATGTGAAACGAGCATCACGATCTAAGATGATCGTGGATGGAACTCCATGAAGTTGAACTATCTCTTGCACATAGAGGTATCCCAATCTCTCTACTGAACTCTGCTCCCGTATGGCTAATAAGTGGTCCGACTTGGTGAGTCGATCAACGATCACCCAAATGGAATTGTGTCCCCTGGAAATACGTGGTAAACCCATCACGAAGTCCATGGATATCCCATCCCACTTCCACTCTGGCACCTCAAGGGGCTGAGTCAAACCTGCTGCCACCTAATGCTTAGCCTTTACTTGCTGAAAAGTAAGACACCGAGAAACAAACTCCGCCACACTCTTCTTCATTCCTGGCCACCAGAACTGACGTCGGAGGTCCTGGTACATCTTTTCCACGCTTGGATACACCACCAAAGGAGATGTATGGAACTCTCCCAGAACCTCCTCCCGCAACGTCACTGGTACTACTGTAGGCCATCTAAAAAGAACAACATGCTCCCCACCTTCTGAATATCCATCAACAGCATCACTTGTGGATATCTGAACACGTAGAGTCTCACAGCTAGCATCCCTGCATTGTGCTTCCCTGACTCGCTGTAAGAGTAGAGGGGTAACAGCCATCGATTAAAGGTAGGATCCCTCATCTCCATCCATGAAGGATAACTGTAAGGAGGCCAACTGCCTCGTAGCCTCATATAGCAATTGTGAACTAGATTTCCTACTGAGAGCGTCTTCCACAAATTTCCCCTTCCTAGGTGTGTAAACAATCTCAAATTCGTAATCCTGGAGGAACTCGAGCCATCACCTCTATCTAAAATTTAGATCCTTTTGCAAAAAGATATATCTGAGACTCCTGTGATCAGAGTAGATGGTAAACCACCCGCCTATCAGGTAGTGCCGCCACATCTTCAATGTGAAGACTACCACTGCCAACTCAAGATCATGGGTCATGTAGTTCTGCTCGTGGGGTCTCAACTGGCATTATCCATAGGCAATCACTTCTTGCCTCTGCATCAGGACACAACCAAGCCCGGTTTATGATGCGTCACAGAACACTACGTACTCGACACCCTCCTCCGATATTCTCATGACCGGGGTGCTCGTCAAACTCTATCTCAACTGATGGAAAGCCTGCAGGTATCTCTCGGTCCACATGAAAGGCTACCCCTTTCGGGTCAAAGCTGTCATGGGTGGTGCAATCCTAGAGAAATCAAGGATGAATCTCTGATAGTAGCCTGCCAACCCAAGGAAACTCCGAACCTCCGTCAGGCTCCGGGGTGGCTTCTATGCTACCACTGCCTCCACCTTGGATGGGTCCACTGCCACACCATCCGCTGAGATAACGTGTCCCAGAAAGTGGACCTAATGTATCCTGAAATGACACTTTGAGAGTTTTCCGTAGAACTGGTGCTTTCAGAGTGTGTCTAGAACCATACTTAGGTGTCTTCCATGCTCCTCCTCGGACGCAGAGTACACAAGGATATCATCAATGAAGACCACTATGAACCGATCTAAATAGGGTTGAAAGATCCGGTTCATGAGTCCCATGAACACTGCTGGGGCATTCATCACATCGAAGGGAATCACCAAGAACTCGTAGTGTCCGTAGCGACATTTGAAAGTCGTCTTCGGTTCATCCTCATCCCGTACTCACAACAGGTGATAACCTGATCGTAGATCAACCTTTGAGAACCATTGTGCCCCTCTCAACTGGTCGAAGAGGTCATCGATCCTCGGCAGTGGATATCGGTTCTTCACAGTCCCCTGATTCAAGCGCCGGTAATCCACACATAGTCTCAAGCTTCCGTATGCCTTCTTGGAAAATAGCACTGGGGCCACCCAGGGTGAAATGCTAGGTCACACAAAGCCCTTCTTCCTTAAGTCCTCTAGCTGCACCCTCAGCTCACGAAGCTCTGCAGGAGCCATCCGATATGATGATGCTGATATCAGTGTCGTCTTGGGTTGAAAATCAATGCTGAAATCTATCTCCCGATGGGGAGGTAGTCCAGGGACATCCTCCGGAAAGACGTCCTCATACTCAGCCACTACTGCTGGAAACTGGAAACTCGTAATGTCTGCTACGGCAAGGTCTAGGCTAGCCAACTAATGTGAAATCGGTTGCGCCTTCCTACACACGAGTCCATCCTACACTGCCTGGGTCTCTCTTTCACCGACAAAAGAGAACCTCTTTCCATCACTGCGGACAAACCACACCCTTCGTATAAAACAGTCAATCTGGGCATGAACTGTGAATAGCCAATCCATACTAAGAATGACATCATAAGGCCTCAACGCTACCACCAAGAGGTTCCAACCGAAAATCTCACCTCCAAGGGTCAGGTCACACTGTCTACAGAGGTGTGTGATCTCTGAATCTTCTCCAGTCGGTGTTTCTAAGCATAAGGGTCGAGTCAACGGCTCAACTGGAATCTCAAGGTCTCGAACAAGATAAGCATATAGAAAGTAATAAATAGCACATGTGTCTATCAGTACGGTAGCCAAAGTAGAGAAGACACATATCATATCTCTAATCATTCCGGGAGTACCTGGGTCATAAGCCTCTGCCGCCTGCAGCTATCCTTACCTCTGTCCACCGGCTCCCTGAACCTGGGGTGGACCTCCTGGGGGTGCTGGTGGTAAAAGGTCAAAACGCCGACCACCTCTAGCTGCTCTCCCAGATCCTCTACCACATCCGCCGCCCCGCGGATCTGTCTTCTCCACATGTTGCCTCTACCTTGTTGGTCCATCCACTGCTCCCGTGTCAGTAGTACGGCGGGTAGGACAATCTTGAGCGAGATTTCCCCTTCCATCACATTAGTTGCATCGCCTCTCTCGAGGCTGGATAGATGCACCCTGAAAACCCTGTACGGCAGACCCCCTATCTTGGGATCTCCTCTGAAAACGTCTCCCATGCCTCGGTCCCTGATGTCGGCTCCCTGCTGCCGTGGTCTCTACTCCAGCACACTCACTACTGACAACTGCTGGCTGTCTCTGCTCTGCCAAGAAGCTCTCAACCACCAAAGCCCGCTCAAGCACCCCAACATAAGTAGGAATGCTCATAGGGATGATGCTAGCTCGGATATCTCTGCGCAAGCCCCACTCAAAAGTCCGAGCTCTGAAGTACTGATCTCTGAACATATCCATCGAGTACCACAAGATGTCGGTAAACCTCAATGAATAGTCAGCCACCATCATGGTCCCCTGTTGGAGCTGAAGAAGCTCCTGTATACGTACTTCTCTCAGGGTAACCGATGAAAACTTCTCTCTGAAAAGACGCTCAAACTCTGTCCATGCAAGAGTTGCCTCGTTATGAGTCTGAATAACCAAACTCCACCATCGCCCTGCTGAGTGTAATGACCCAAAATTTTGAATAAATCTTGTTTCCTAATTTTGTGTGTTATTTTATTTTTTATACTCACCAAAAATGTTTCATTTGATAACATGAGTATAATTAAAATGAGACCGTTGGGTTTTTTACTCTTATATGACCATTGGTCAATATGACCACTAGAAACTAATCATTTTGATTATTGTCTCTAAATACAAGTAATCTTGGTTTATTAATATAGAAAGAAGATTCGATGGCCTCACCCAGTAGTCATGGACCAATCGAAGCCCATCTAACAGAACTTAGGAAGAAGGTAGCACCACTGGGCTTTGCTTTGGACCAAACCCAAGACGAACTTCATCGTGTGAACCTAGAACGGAATCGCCTTTGCGAGAAGTTCAAACTGATAGAAATTACTACTCGTGCGATGTTAGCCAAGCCTCCCTCAGATTCTCTCACCTTAGCACACCTTACACTTAGGTCCTATGCTGGTGTTATAAGGGACTATGTAAGGAGACCGTAACTGCCTTGTGTAATCCTTTGTTTTAAATAAAAATTTAGATTTCTTCTTATGATGAAGTTTATGAATTTTCAAATGACCGGATAGATATAGTATGCATATTTTTGATGAATTTTAGAAAAAGGATATTTCAAAAAAGTTTATGTAAACCTTAAATAATTAAAAACGTGTAATGATATTCAAAAAAATGGACTTCTAAAATTATGTTTAGTATGAAATTTAGAGTCTAATAAGATCAACTTAATTTGATGAATAGTAAATTATGAATTGTGATTTTATGCTTAGGATTAGTAATGTGACCAAATAGATTAGTAATCTCAATTAAAGAAAGTATTAATATAATCTAGGCACCTTGATTAAGTAATGTGATTCAATAAAATAGTTAAATAACGGTTTCATATACTATTATTCAAGTATTATTTTTTTCGTGTGAATAGTGTTTTTTAATTAAAAATATAATTAAAAATATTTGGAAAATTATTTTTATAAAATGGATTTCATTTTTGAACTCAGAGCGTTGATATTATGTTATGGTAATTTTTGGGGTTTTTTCTGAAAAAATGAATTTTCGGTGAATAGTGTATTTATTTAAAAATTAAATTAAAAATATTTAAGAAATTATTTTTATAAAATGGAGTTCATTTTCGAAATCAGAGCATTGATATTTGGTTAATGTGAAATTTTGGGATTTTTCTGAGAAAGTAGAATTTTTAGTGAATAGTAAAAATACAGTTTTAGGGTTTCGGTATGTTTAATGACATCATAATTGTGTCATGATGATTCCATGAGATATTTTAAGGGATGGTAGACCAAAGGTGTTGAATTATTGTATTTGGGTCCCCATGTGGCCTAACTCCATGGGAAATACCATGGGAGAGCACATGGTTTTGAGAAAACCACTTTTGAGGTGTCCCTTGGCCATTAATGCCTTGTCCCCTCACCTTCCCTATAAATACCAAGCCATACTCTCATCCATTTCGACTCCCCACTCTCCCCCAACGAATTTATGGTCTCATTAACTCCCAAGGAGTCCTCCCAAGGTGCCTCCAAGCCCTCAAGGTCCAAACCTTGGAGTTTTAAGAGTTAAGTTTTAAGGTAAGGGATCCGACCTCTCTCTTTCTTTTCAAGTAATCTCTTTTATGTGATTCCTTTTATGCTCCATGTTATTATGTTGGAGGATGTTATTTTATATTAATTATACTTTCCTTTTTATGTTTATATGATGAGATACCCACTCTTACTCTCATCATTTAATTTTATGAATGTTTAAGTGGCGCCGTTAGGCTGCCGAAATTTATGAAACAGATTCTTTCACCCCTATCATTTTCAAGTTCTATTTTCTTGTCAAGTATTTCAAGTTCCTTCTTATTATGTTGGGGGTATGATATCTATATCTATCATACTGATCTTTTATGATAATATTATGATAGACCCCATTTGATCTCTTCAATTCAGTATTTTGAAGTTAAGTGGCGCCGTTAGGCTGCCGATTTTTTAAGGGATTCTTTCACCCTTCTCGTTTTTAAGATCTTTTTTCATGTCAAGTCTTTCAAGTTCCTTTTTATTATGTTGGGGTATGATCTCTATATCTATCATAATTAACCCTTATGTTCATATTATGAGAGACCCTATTTTGATCTTGTAAATTCATTTTTGGTTGAAGTTTAAGTGACGCCGTTAGGCTGCCGAATTTTTAAGGGATTCGTTCGCCTTTCTCATTTTTCAAAGATCTACTTTCATGTCAAGTATTTCAAGTTCCTTTTGTATTATGTTGGGGTATGATCTCTATATCTATCATAATGATATTTTATGTTCATATGATGAGATACCCTATTTGATCTCATCAATTCATTTTTGTTGAAGTTTAAGTGACGCCGTTGGACTGCCGAATTTTCATAAGAGAAATCTTATTTTTGTATTCCTTTCATGTTCTTCATTTCATATGGTATATCTTTAAAATTTAATTACCATGTTCTAAAATCCTTTATATTTTGTCCCTCTACTGTTTTATTGGTCATTTATGAGTGTTTTACCCATGTCCCCTCTCTTTTCAATGTTTTCTAAAACCCCGAAACATAGCCGTTATACTGCAGAATTTCCGTCTCAAAATGTCTCTCTTTTTAAAAAGTACTTTTATTTTATTAATTTAATAATAAAATATCCTTCTTCAAAAGGGATATTCACATATATACCAAAATACTTTATTTTAAAATCTGGGATTTACATACATGAGACCCGGTCTCCCCTTCCGTGGGTTTAAAGTGATGTAAAGATCATGTCTTTTAAGAAGTTTTTAAAACGTTATGATTATGAAATGAAACCCATTTCTTTTATACTATATGGGTTGTTTATGAAATGATTTATGATTATATATGTGGATCAAATGATAATAAAGGCAAATTTAAGGGTGCGCCCTGATAGCGCTCCAATGCATTGGGTAATGATGTAACCACTAGAGATTACAATTTTCACGATATCTTGGTGAATAACCTTGGTAATTTTCAAATGACACCTTGGGGATGGAACTTGGTGATATGTTCATGATTTTCTATGTTAAATGATGTAGCCACATATTAAAGTTATGAAAATTTTTATTTTTATTATGATATTCCACATGATTTCTTTCTCATGCCTTAAAGTTCTTTTTCATGACATAGTTGATGTATCTCAAGTTCACATGTTAAGTGTTTCTATTGTTCCCTTACTGGGCCTTCTTCTCACCCTTTCTTTTGATGTATGTCCCCAGGTTATGAGATGCAATAATGATCCCAGGGCGAATTTAAGGAGAAGCCTTTAAAGTGTTTAATAATAATGTTTTATGTTGTTTTCATGTATTATGTTCCTGGTTTCCAAGACACTAAACCTTAAAGATCCTCAGTTTTGTGTAATGTAATGAAAGTTTATGTTATAAAAAGGAGGAATTCTATAGTTGGTATCAAAGGATTGTTTAGTTATTTGTGGAAATTAGGATATGAAAACTTTAGGAAGAAACCTATAGAAAAGTTTAAATATATGAAATCTTCCAGGTATTTTGGTGAGTATTGAGTAAGGGGTTGACAGGCAAATACATCCCTGTCTGGATACGAGCAGGTAGAGGTGGCTCTGGCACAGATGTACATAGGGGTAAAACCCAAAAACACCACTTTGAGCTAGACTCGAAGGAGAACTGGTACACGATAACGGGCCTTGCTGCACTCTTGGTTACGACACTCCCAGGGGATATGCTTTGGTAAATTCATAAGCTTAGTATGAACCATTATTAAAGGAACAAAGATAAAATAAAATAAATATTCACATAAGAATATATGATCATGGATAACCTAGTTTGAAACCTAGGGGATCACAAGTTAGGGTATAATTTTCTTCTATAAGTTATCCTTATATGCTTTAAGTTCCTTTTCATGATTATTGGCTAAGTATTTAAGCCCCTAATTATAATTTCTCTTCTTAGTTAATGGTGGGAAATGGAAGAACATGTCCCAAAAACCAATTTGATAGGAAATGCGACGATTGCCGTATTAATATGACAGAGATGATTAGTGGATTAAAAGATGATTATTATTTTGGAAGACGTTCACTATTTTTGGGACCCTATATGATCGAGGTAAATAGATTACTACGGTATTTTTTTGAGGAGTAAAGGTTGAGTTATATTTTGAAGAATCAACGAATTTAAGGTGAACTAATGGTATTATAGGTTACTTATGGAAATGATTGACCTATCTTGGGGAAATATGTTTATGTTAGCTACTTTGGTTATAAGATTTTAGGAGTTATTGATGTTGTTTGGAGATGAAAGATAAAGTTTATCTTGGAAGACTATGTTATCAAGTCCTTCTTTTATTTGGGTTTCAATCTTAGTTTGGGTTATTTTGAGGAATTTTAAGGAAAATTACTTACGGAATGGTCTATGATGAACTCTGGGTAGTACCGTGGAACTTTGAAGATTTAAAAGTAGTTTCCCTTCCAATGGGAATATTTCTTTTTGAAGATTGGTTTTGTCTTACCCTTTATGTTTTTGGGATAAATGATTAAAGATAGATAGTTTTTATTTTGTGGAATACGTGATTCTCTAGAAGATTATTCTTGTGTTTTGATGAGACCAAGTAGTTTTGGATGCTCATCATTTGGAGAAAAGATTAGTTTTGGTAGAAACATATTAAAGGATGAAACTCTACATGAAGGTAGGTATATTTCCTTATATTTTTGTTCTATGTAGTAAATGAATTCCTCAAAATTATGAAAAGAAACATAAAACAAGAACGTTGTTGGTTTACATTTCCAACAAGGTAATAAAAGACCATTTACACACATCATAAGTTTGGGATTTTCTTATGGTTAAATTTCTCCTAATCATGTTCTCTATCACTCTCCCTCAGAACTTGACCCTTTGTTTTCTCCTCCGTGTCCATGTTTTCCTACATGGAATCCTAGTGTGGGTTAACTCGGGTGACCTTTGTACTTCCCGTTATTTCTTTTAAAGTAATAGTTTTACTGACTCCTTTTTCGATATGGGAATTTCAATAAAATTTCAAAACCCAATTTTAAAAATTGCGAGGACGCAATTTCTTAAGGGGGGAAGATTGTAACGACCCGAAATTTTGAATAAATCTTATTTCCTAATTTTGTGTGTTATTTTATTTTTTATACTCAACAAAAATGTTTCATTTCATAACATGAGTATAATTTAAATGAGACCGTTGGGTTTTTTACTGTTATATGACCATTGGTCAATATGACCATTGTAAACTAAATTTTTGATTATTGTCTCTAAATATAAGTAATCTTGGTTTATTAATATAGAAAGAATATTCGATGGCCTCACCCAGTAGTCTTGGACCAATCAAAGCCCATCTAACATAACTTGGGAAGGAGGTAGCACCACTGGGCTTTGCTCTGGACCAAACCGAAGCCGAACTTCATTGTGTGAAGCTAGAACGGAATCACCTTTGTGAGAAGTTCAAACTGATAGAAATTACTACTCGTGCGATGTTAGCCGAGCCTCCCTCAGATTCTCTCACCTTAGCACACCTTACACTTAGGTCCTATGCTGGTGTGATAAGGGGCTATGTAAGGAGACCGTAACTGCCTTGTGTAATCCTTTGTTTTAAATAAAAATTTTGATTTCTTTTTATGATGAAGTTTATGAATTTTCAAATGACCAGATAAATATTGTATGCATATTTTTGATGAATTTTAGAAAAAGGATATTTTAAAAAAGTTTATGTAAACCTTAAATAATTAAAAACGTGTAATGATATTCAAAAAATGGACTTCTACAATTATGTTCAGTATGAAATTTAGAGTCTAATAAGATCAACTTAATTTTTGATGCATAGTAAATTATGAATAGTGATTTTATGCTTAGGATTAGTAATGTGACCAAATAGATTAGTAATCTCACTTAAAGAAAGTATTAATATAATCTAGGCACCTTGATTAAGTAATGTGGTTCAATAAAATGGTTAAATAACGGTTTCATATACTATTATTCAAGTATTAGTTTTTTCGTGTGAATAGTGTTTTTTAATTAAAAATCTAATTAAAAATATTTAGAAAAATATTTTTATAAAATGGATTTCATTTTTTGAACTCAGAGCATCGATATTATGTTATGGTAATTTTTGGGGTTTTTTCTGAAAAATGAATTTTCGGTGAATAGTGTATTTATTTAAAATTTAAATTAAAAATATTTAAGAAATTATTTTTATAAAATGGAGTTCATTTTTGAAATCAGAGCATTAATATTTGGTTAATGTGAAATTTTGGGATTTTTCTGAGAAAGTTGAATTTTCAGTGAATAGTAAAAATACAGTTTTAGGGTTTCGGAATGTTTAATGACATCATAACTGTGTCATGATGATTCCATGAGATATTTTAAGGTATGGTCGACTAAAGGTGTTGAATTATTTTATGTGGGTCCCCATGTGGCCTAACTCAATGGGAAATACCGTGGGAGAGCACATGGTTTTGAGAAAACCACTTTTGAGGTGTCCCTTGGCTATTAATGCCTTGTCCCCTCACTTTCCCTATAAATACCAAGCCATCCTCTCATCCATTTCGACTCCCCACTCCCCCCCAACAAATTTCTGGTCTCATTACCTCCCAAGGAGTCCTCCCAAGGTGCCCCCAATCCCTCAAGGTCCAAACCTTGGATTTTTAAGAGTTACGTTTTAAGGTAAGGGATCAGACCTCTCTCTTTCTTCTCAAGTAATCTCTTTTATGTCATTCCTTTTATGCTTAATGTTATTATGTTGGAGGATGTTCTTTTATATTCATTATACTTTCCTTTTTTAGGTTCATATGATGAGATACCCCCTCTTACTCTCATCATTTAATTTTATGAATGTTTAAGTGGCGCCGTTAGGCTGTCGAAATTTTTGTAACAGATTCTTTCACCCTTCTCATTTTCAAGTTCTATTTTCTTGTCTAGTCTTTCAAGTTCCTTTTTATTATGTTGGGGTATGATCTATATATCTATCATACTGATATTTTAGGATCATATGATGAGATACCCCATTTTATCTCTTCAATTCAGTATTTTGAAGTTAAGTGGCGCCGTTAGGCTGCCGAATTTTTAAGGGATTCTTTCACCCTTCTCGTTTTCAAGATCTATTTTCATGTCAAGTATTTCAAGTTACTTTTTATTATGTTGGGGTATTATCTCTATATCTATCATACTGAACCCTTATGTTCATATGATGAGAGAAACTATTTTTATCTTGTCAATTCATTCTTGGTTCAAGTTTAAGTGACTCCGTTAAGCTGCCGAATTTTTAAGGGATTCGTTCACCTTTCTCATTTTTCAAAGATCTACTTTCATGTAAAGTATTTCAAGTTACTTTTGTATTATGTTGGGGTATGATATCTATATCTATCATAATGATATTTTATGTTCATATGATTAGAGACCCTATTTGATCTCGTCAATTCATTTTTGTTGAAGTTTAAGTGACGCCGTTGGGCTGCCGAATTTTCATTAGAGAAATCTTAATTTTGTCTTCCTTTCATGTTCTTCATTTCATATGGTATATCTTTCAAATTTCATTACCATGTTCTAAAATCCTTTATATTCTGTCCCTCTACTGTTTTATGGGTCATTTATGAGTGTTTGACCCATGTCCCCTCTCTTTTCAATGTTTTCTAAAACCCCAAAACATAGCGGTTATGCTACAGAATTTCCGTCTCAAAATGTATCTCTCTTTTTCTAAATTACATTTATTTTATTAAGTGAATACTCAAATATCTTTCTTCAAAAGGGGTATTCACATATATACCAAAATTCTTTATTTTAAATTCTGGGATTTACATACATGAGACCCGCTCTCCCCTTCCGTGGGTTTAAAGTGACTTAAAGATCATGTCTTTAAAGCAGTTTTTAAAACGTTATGATTATGAAATGAAACCCATTTCTTATATGCTATATGGTTTGTTTATGAAATGATTTATGATGATATATGTGGCTCACATGATAATAAAGGCAAATTTAAGGGTGCGCCCTGATAGCGCTCCAATGCATTGGGTAATGATGTAACCACTAGAGATTACAATTTTCACGATATCTTGGTGAATAACCTTGGTAATTTTCAAATGACACATTGGGGATGGACCTTGGTGATATGTTCATGATTTTCTATGTTAAATTATGTAGCCACATCTTAAAGTTATGAAAAATGTTATTTTTATTATGCTATTCCACATGATTTCTTTCTCATGACTTAAAGTTCTTTTTCATGACATAGTTGATGTATCTCAAGTTCACATGTTAAATGTTTCTCTTGTTCCCTTACTGGGCCTTCTGCTCACCCTTTCTTTTGATGTATGCCCCCAGGTTATGAGATGTAGTAATGATCCTAGGATGAATTTAAGGAGAAGCCATTCAAGTGTTTAAGGAGAATGTTTTATATTGTTTTCATGTATTATGTTCCTGGTTTCCAAGACACTAAACCTTAAAGATCCTCAGTTTTGTGTAATGTAATGAAAGTTTGTGTTATAAAATGGCGGGTTGCTATACCGAGCCCTGCACAAGGCTCGCTTCCAAGATCACCATCTGGTCTGCTGGTGTCCTGACCAAATGGAAGACTTTGGTCACTACCTAAAGCTGGTCCTCTACTACCTGAGGGTTAGGCTCACCTCGAAACCTGAGGGGTCTCTATCTATGAAACTCATGGAGTGCGCTCAGCCTGCACACCTCCTCCACTGGTACAACAAGCACTAAACACTGCTCCACAGGTGGTGGGATAACTGGCATACCACCCAAAGGTAAAATCAGGGGATCTGGTCCCTGAATCAAAGCTTCATCACTAAGGGGGTCATCCTCATGATTGAGCTACTGGATCCTAGTGGGTGCGTGTCGCGGAGGCATCCTGTGAAGAAACAAGATGTATCTCGGTCAGTGAGTATATCTGGAGAGCTGAATCAAGAAGGAAATGGAAACCACAAGCCATTCCTATATTATTCATATACCATTATTTTCCCCTGCAACTAGTGTTCTCATGTTATGAGTTGAAAAGAAAGTTATCAGAGTCCTGGTGTATGGATACGTTGGCCGCCCACAACAACACTAGGGTCCCTGGCCTAAAATCCGAACTCAAAACACTTAACACTGTTGCCCCAAACTAACTCACAGACTCTCGATCCTAAGGTAGAACCGACCACCTCTGATACCACTCTGTCACAACCCATCCCAATGGGGCCCGAGCCGCAACTCCCCAAGCTCGCCTCCAATAGGCCAGGGGCTGGTGACTAGAACCGAGTAGGCATGCTGCTAACCTGGGAGGCATTTCCTATAAACCTGTACGCACGCACACACATCTCCAAGCCCACAAAGCTGAAAAGTAAAAACTACTAAAAGGAAAAATATGCATGCATACACTAAAACCCAACCAATAGAGTACGACATGAAAGTAAAGTACAAGAAATTAAAAACCTGGGCCAAAAGTACAATCCCACCAAAAGAGAGTCCGTAAAAAGTCCAACCTGTAAAAAAAGGTGTTGGGACTGCAGTTTGTAGCTGTATGAACACACCTCAGCCTGTTTGATCTCACTGAGTACTGTCCGGTCCTGGTCCGCCTAGAATCCTGTCAAATGCTCGCTCATCTGTACAAGACAAGACACGTGTGGGAAAAGCCCGTGCAAGGGTGAGTATAACAATACCCAGTAGGACACCCCAAAACCACAAAGGAAACACAACAAGGGAAAATACCACATAAGAAGATACAGTTAGCTCTACATAGTATATGTCTACCGAACATATAACAAGAATATCCAGATATACTCATGCATGATAGACTATCATGAATACCACCACTAAGACCCAGCTTGAAGACTCTACTAAGCACGTAACAAGGAGAACACACTCCTAGGTCTGAATAGAGAGACATGAAGTACTCGTTCCGGGAGAACACACTGCAAAAGTACTTGAGAACATGATTCTCAGATGAGGATCACAACCAATAGCCATGGGGTGATTCCGACAACTCAGTCTGAACTAATCTGCTAAGCAGAGGATCGACCCCTAGGTAAATTTGGCCTCGTCGATACGAAGAACTCTACTTTGGGTTTCAGAAATGAATAGAGGATTCAGCTCCAAATCTCACAGAGGGGATTCCAACAACTCTATTCAAGATGTCCTGTTGAATGGATCATACTCATGTATGTAGGAAATGATACCGGGAACCTTCAGGAGAAAGACCAAGGGGATGAACCCTAAGGAAACTAGCCCAAGTCACCGAAGGCAACTGGCCCAATCCATGTAAGATTGGTTACATGAGATGTAGTATGGTCACATTCCGTGTTCCTTTACCCTGGGTACTGCCTGTGTAAACGGCCCGTGTCGTCCGTCCAAGTTGTGTAAAACTGAACTACACAGCGTGTAGAAAAAAGTACACGCCGTGTTCCTTGACTCCCGGTACTGCCCGTGTAAACAGCCCGTGTCATTCGGCCTGTCAGATAGAAAGCAACTAAATGACGTTTTGAATAATCACATGTTGTGTTCGAGAACCTGGGGCTCGCTCAGTGTACGCTGGCCATATGCCCGTACACAATCTCTGTCTGTGTCTGTGTTGCCTGCCCGTGTACCAGCACACAGGGTATCCTGTGTATCTGGCCGAGTCTGGCCGCAGAGGGGTATACACGTCGTGTCCTTGGCTGTGTACCCAAACCATTTCTGTGTAGTCCCGAAGTACACGCCTGGTGGTCCGCCGATGAACACATGCCGTGTATCCCATACTACACGCCGTGTAGTCTGGAAATTTCCAGAAGCGTCGTCTTCCTCCTCGCGCCTCGTCTGATTCTCCGGATCACGTTTCTCTAGTCCGTTTGCTGCGAAACTCAAGATCATGGGTCGCTTCGTCGTCATAATGCAGAATCTGTGGGTTTAGGACCTTCGATCGGCTCCAAAATCTGATTCTGGCCATCCATACAGAAATCTTTTGAAGTACGATATCTTATGATCTTCTTCGATCCATCCGTCGCCACCGCAGCCGCACCTCCGTAGGGTTTTACTGATGCCAGATCTTCAATTTGGGGTCGCTGCATCGCGCAAAAGATGCGCAATGATTCGTCGTTCATATCCCTGTGAAGAACGCGTAGAACACACATGAAGAATGCGAGAAATCAGGGGATAAAGGCACCACAAATCGAGAGGGATGAACCTCGATCGATGTTTGTGTCGATCTTGGATCTTCACCGTTAGAAGATTAACGAACCAAAATAACTCAAGAATCAAAATCCCCAAAATCCCTGCAAAATCCCACCCCGCAAATACGATCGATCCGCGGGCTAATCTGTTTGTGGATTAGTCCGTGTTCATCGTAGGAATCAATAATGGGAAAGAATTCACAAGGAGATCAAACGCCCAACCTGGATTCGCGGTATTTGTTGGCGAAGATCCCGTCGCCGCGTCATCGTCACTAGCGAAGCTCGTCAGGAACACCGTCGACACGTTGGGAGGTTTTCCCCAGAGATCTCCAGGGAGATTCAGGGTTATGAGAAAAGTAAACCTGATCCCCTACGAAATATCTACTTAAAAAGAAAAAAAAGATCTTTTGTTGCAGCAAAGATTTAATAAAATATTTTAACTTAAATATTTTATTACGGTTACGTCCAAAAACCAACTTTCACCACCGTCCTGAGCTAGTAGATGTTCGGTCTCTTCTAGGGTAAAACCACAGCTCTGAACTCAATGGTTCCATTAGATATATGATCCAAGCACCCGTTCAGGAGTTATTCCACTTTTTTTAGGAAAACCGAATGTGCGCGTAATTTAATTATTAAATTAAATTCAAACATTTGTTCTAGGTTAACCGGGCCTCAGAACTGCACGCCGTCTCAGAGCCTGTTATCAAAATAATTCCCTTTATTTTTTAGAATAAAGTATGGAAAATCCGAGACATTACACCCATAAACATGAAATCATGACACAAACTAGTCCTCCAACCCTGCTTCCCAACCACTGCCTAGATGCAATCCCACTGCAAAATAAGTCCATCCATTCCACTATCAATCAACCTCACAACATGACATACCATTGCACCACCTATACTTCCTCATACAAAAAATCACACCCCCATATATCACACCATACTACTAACATAGACACAAGGCTGAACATAACCACACACATCACACATCGATACTAACAAGGAAATTTTTATTCAGATTTAGCCTCAATCATTCTTTAATTCCACCTGATAAAATATGGGAGATCACATAACATATTAAATCTTGTGGATTCTATTTATTTAAAAGAATATATGTGATTAACCAGATTCTAATTCGTACCAAAGTTATTCAAAAATCATATAGGTAAACAAACTGAGATCACCATTAGCCATGATTTATAGAATAACACAACCCACATGATTCCCAAAATTGATCAATGATAAGATATAAAACAAAGTGATCATAATCATCTTCCCATACCCATATTTATCACTTATTATTATCTTCTTTAAATTTTTATTCATCCATTCTCTCAACAAGGATTCATTATATCCACCCCCACATGATACACAATTAAAATAGAGATGAAAAAATTCCCTACATGGAACAATAGGTGACCAAGATTATTCCTCGCACCAAAACATGGGGTGCATGAGTATCAAGAGAACTCTAATAAAACTGGAGCGATGGATACGAAACAACACGTGACTCCACAGGAAGGGAAGGGTCTAGGGAAACCAAGATAAAATGAAAACACATGGGGAAGACAAGGTCTCAGCTTAGAAAAGACAGATTCTATATCAGCAGAAGAGGAAATGGTTTCAAGGGAAAATAAAGACATATCATGGCCAAGACCATGCAGTTTGACAATTTCAAAGTCCCCAGAGTGTTAATATAAAAATTGTATAATTAATATCTTTTTAAAAACCTTTAGAAATTCCTAAACAAATAATTTCACTTGATTTACGTCAAATAAAACATAAGGGGGGAGAAAATGGAAATACTCGGAAAAATGGAAATGAGTCACTGACAGCCATCCACCGACAGTGAGCCACCAATGCCAAGATACCGATGATGATCCACCAATGTGACCTACAAATGCTTGACCCACCGATTCCCTGACTCCCCAATGCCCAGACTCACGAACACCTTGACTCATGGACACCTTGACTCACCAATGCCTCGACATACAGATGCTCTCGAAATACCGATGCCTTGACCTATGAATGCTTCAACCTACTAATCCCATCAACCTACAGTCACCCTAACCTACAGATGCCCTTGACCTACTAATGCCTTGACCTATCGAAACTACAACCTACCTACAACTTGACCTACTGACACCTCGATCTACTGATGCCTAGACCTACCGATTACCTCAACCTACCAACACCCTAACCTATTGACGCCCTTGACCAAGTGACACCTCGACCAACTGACGTCTCAACTAACTAACGCCTCAACCTACCGACAAAAAAACTGGACGATTGGTAAACTCATGAAAGGAGCTACCGTTGTCGCCGAAAACACTCCAAACACAGGATTTTGACCAAGTAATGTATCATGAAGGTTCAAGTTATTACATTAGATACCTATCAAACTATTCTCACCCTCGAGTATTAAAAACCAAACCTAGAAGAAAGAGGGATCTGAACAACCACCACATAAGATACCTCTCAAGGATAAACCACCTCATTGGGGTGAAGCCTCAACATCCCATAACACCACCTTCAAGATTTTAAAACCCAACAACCACGAGACATACCACACAAGAAGTAAAATTCACACCCCCCCAAACATACAAATTATGTAATTCCTTCCGTCATGGCAAGATAATATCCAATTTGGACAGAACTGACTCACCCACATGGGTTTAGGGACATTCACATTAAGGAATATTGAGTAGGTATCAGTTACTACCCTCCACATTCATCAATACTTTATCATAAATCATGCAATAAGGAAGAAACTAAACTCCTAGAAAACAAGGTTCAATAACTACATCAAAAAGGAAAACACTTGATAAAAATTCAAAACAACTTTGGGTACTGGGAAAGAATCTAGGTCTGTCACCCCCAAGTACTCTCCTCCAAGCCACCATGAATCTATAACACACGAACCAAAGGAATGGCCCTTCCATAAAGCATCATCTCCCAAAGATCCTGGATCTCTACAGGTCACTCCATGAATATTGAATCATCCACGATATCCAACTCTCCTCAATAAATGACATGGGAGTCATCATGAAGATACTGAAGAAGCTAGGACCCATGAAATATGTCATGGAACCTCCCCAACTATGGTGTCTATACCAGCAGATATGACACCTCACCAACTCATCCCAACACCTCGAATGGTTTGATGATATTAGGATAAAGATTACTCCCTCTACCAAACCTCCACTACCCATGATGAGGGGAAATATTCAAGAATACATGGTCCCAAAAATCAAATTTCAAAGGCCTTTTCCTATAATCAGAATATGAATTCTTCTAGTCCTGTGATGCCTTTATCCTCTCACAAATGAGCTACACCTTCTCTTTCATACTCTGTACCACATCTGGACCAAGAACAACTTCCTCCCCAAATTCCATCTAGTAGAAGGGTTAACAACACGACCTCTAATATAGATCTTTGAACAGATCCACACCAATGTAAGAGTGATATATATTATTGTAAGCAAAGTCTAACAAGGTAAAATATCGCTCCCAAAATCCACTAAAGTTTAGAACACATTCTAGTAACATGTCCTCCAATTTCTAGATGGTCCTCACAATTTGTCTATCCATATGGTGGTGGAAAGTAGTACTGAGGTGTAACTAAGTTCCAAGGCATGCTAGAATTCCCTATAGAATCACGACATAAAACATTTATCCTAATCTAAGATGATGGATCATGGAACTACATCCAGATGCACCACCTCATCCACATACCTTAATGCTAAGAAATCCACTATGTTCAACACCTTGATTGGTAAAAAGTGAGACGATTTCATCAACTGATCCACTACTACCCAAATAGAATCACATCCTCCCTAATCCCTATGTAATCCTTTTATGAAATCCATCTAGATGTCATCCCACTTCCACTCAGGAATATCTAGAAGCTACAATAGACCACCAAGAACACAGTGATTTGACTTCACTTGCTGGAACACTAAGCACTTTTCCATAAACTCCACCACTTCCCGCTTCGTCCTGGGCCACCAGAACTATTCCCTTAGTACTCATTACAACTTGGAAACTCCTAGGTGTACTTATAGGGGTGATACATGAAACTAAAAGAGAAATTACTCATGAATTTCCATAGAAAAAAACAAATTCACAAGGACATACATTTGATTCTGACCATCCTCTGACCATCCCTTCAAATAATCACCATGTTCAAAGCGATCATGCATCACCTCTTCCTCTGAGTCTCCCCATTTAGACTCCTCCACCTTTTTATTTAGACATTACTATACCATCATCTAAAATTTATGGCCACTTCCACCATCCATTCCTGCATCTATGTGCAAGGAATCCAACTCCTCTATCACCCTGTAAGAGTCTGCATAATCTAGAACCACTTCCATCTACGACTTCCATATCAAAGCATCAGCCACAACATTCCCCTTTCCCGAGGAATATGAGATCTAAAAATTTAAGTCAAAGAGGGAATCCATCCACCTATTCTACCATAAGTTTAGGTCTCGCTGGAAAAAGATGTACATTATGATCTTGTGATCTGTGAATACCAGAAATCTCTCCCCAATAAGGTAATGTATCTAGGGGTTTAGTGTGAACACAACCACTACTAGTTCTAAATCATGGGTGGAATAGTTATGTTCATGAGGAAGTAACTGCCTAGAACCATAAGAGATCACACCCTGTTGATGCATGAGCACACACCCCAAGCCTAGACGAGAATCATCATAAAACACATCAAACATTACCTCTTCATCTGGAAACCTAAGAACTGACCATTTTCTCCTTCAAATAGACTAAAGATTCCTGGAACTTCTCACCCCACACAAAATATTGTCATTTTATAGTCAGAGACGTCAACATAGATCCTAATCGAGATAAATTAGGTATGAATATCTAGTAGTATCCTGACAGACCATCAAAACTATGAACCTACTTCCCATTCTTGGGTGATTCCCAAGAAGCGACTACCTCGACCTTTGATGGGTCCACTTATACACCCTGATGAGACACTGCATGTCCAAGGAAGTAGACCTCTCATGTCAAAAACTTTCACTTGGATAACCTTACATAGAGATGGTGGTGCTGAAGGACCTCCAGAAAATTCCTGATATGATCAGTATGTTCCTCATCAGACATTGATTAAATTAGGATATCATCGATGAATACAATGACGAACTGGTTCAGGAACACATGTAAGACGGAGTTCATAGGCCACATGAATATGACCAGTGCATTCCTAACACCGAACAACATAACTATGAACTAGAAGGGCCCACACCTAGACTAAAAATAAATATATTGGATGTCACCCTCCATTACCCTAAATTGGTGATACCCAAACCATAGATCGATCATATAGAACCAACCTTCTCCCCTTATCTAGTTGAAAATATCATATATTATCAGGAGAGGGTAACCGTTCATGACCATTACCAAACTTAGTCTCCCATAGTCTATGAAGAGGCTTAGACCAACATATTCCTTCTTTTAAATCAAGAACAGATCACCCCATAGTGATACATTGGGTCATATATCATAAATCTAAAACTACAACTGTTGTAACTCATAAGGTTCCATCCGATAAGGATCCATCAAAATCAGATGAGCATCAGACTGTAAGACTATATCAAACTCAACGTCATGCCAAAGGGGTCAGGTCACAAACTCCTTGGGGATATCATCTAGAAAATCTCCGAAAACTCCAAAACCACCCCCATATCCACATCCATTGATCGCACTGACAGCTCAACTAATAAAGAAAAAATAGGCTCCATGTGCCAACTTCCCATCTGATTTCTCCACCCACCAACGAAAGTTACACATTAGACTTTCACATATGAAAACATTAATATTCTCCAGAAGTAGTAAATAAAAAAATTAATGGAGTACAACCAGTTTATGAAAAGGATAACACCACATGGCTACATCTTTAGTAGATAGATATCCCCATTGGACTGATGCATCCCCAACATTAGTCTACATCTGTAGAAAACATCATACAATTTGGTCTGACCTCTGACGGGTGTACTCAATACCAGGGACACAGAAAGTATCTCTATGTCTAATCCTAGAACATGGGTAGGACTGGGTGTAACAAAGGGGTGTGAAGCTCCTAAATCAAACAAGGTGGAAGAAAGCGTACTAAATAAATTGACCGCACCTCAATCGATCTTTGGCCCTGCTAGAACTGATACATATACAACATGCAACTTACCAAGACCTGATCCTCTTACCCTCGGCTATCAACCTCATACCCAACCATGACTTTATTGAGGTCCCTGAGGAACACCTTGAGGTTGGCCTCCTCCTACATCATCTACCTTTGGTGGAGTAGGGACCTGTTGTCCCTGCTGTTGGAAAGGTATGGCTAGAAACTATTGTTGAGGTGACAACTGGACCTAACCACCTCCACCATTCTGATATCGAGTTATGAACTATACCTAGAGTTTCCCACAACCTCTGCAAGAAAAAAACCTCAACCCAAGGCCTGCGTGAAAAGGGAAAAGACCAAAGGGTCAGAATTGAAACTGTCGGGGTCGGCTCCCCACTGGATGAAAAATGGAAGGCCCTAACCCCGAAGACTTTTTACAGACCTCCTTCCCCTTTGAAGAGCTCAGGTGACTTCCCTCCCATTTTATACCTCCTTGATAGTGTATCGTTTCCACTACCTCATCCTTCTTCTAAATTTCCAAGTATATAGGTTGGGTGGAAGGATTAACTGCCCACTGAAGAGAAGGAAATAGTGACTCATCTAAGAACCTCTCCCAAGACTCCTCATATAGAAAGAGATCTAGCGAAAACTGTAGGTTATCCTTGATCTTGATCCCCAATTCCCACACCAAAAAACTACCTTGATATAGAAAGTGTATCTCCATCCTCTTCTTAGATTTCATCATGGAAGAAAGAAATTATACCCAATAATCCTCAAAGTCAACCCACCAAACATTAGTGTCTTTTCTCTCCCCATGGTAAAGCGCCCTACATGGACGCATTGATCCCCTTATATGGATCACCACCAGAGGAACCCAATACTCTTTTAGAGCCCTAATAAAGCTTAAAGTGATCATCATATCCTGGAGCCAACTCTCAATCTCCATATTTGATACATTACCCTCATACTTTCCTAATGTCTTCTATTGGAAACCACAATGCATCTTCTACCACTGATCATCCTCCTTTGCTAGATTGACCCTCCGCCGGTCAATGAGGTCAGCCTACAAACCCTCCACTACTCATACCGTACACAAGCGATGTCCAAGAGCCATAGTTGAAAGGAAAAAAAGTAACTCCTATGACTGAGTAGTATTGAATTTATATAGGATTCATTTTAAATAAATGTTTATTTGAATTTCCTGAAAAAACCAACAAACAAAAACACCAGTTATCATGATGCATATACATTTCCTAGGGTCTCTAGCCCATAATCATTGTAGCATCACTTGGTCATTTTATATGCTTAGAGTCCGTACATAGGATCATGGGATACCCCAAAATTCTGTGTCCTAGCCGATCTTCCCTGGCCTATGTCACACAACAAGATCACCTAACACTGTTTCCCTACCAACCCATGCAATCCTCACTGTTCCTAACTGTAAAATCTATCCTATCTCTCTACCAAAACCTCTAATGTAACACCCGACCCCTCTAGACCGAAGCTGATTCATTACTTGTTATATTGGAATGGTTTCAAGGAATGAAAATCCTGAAGGAACTATTAGTTTAGTAGTCTTGAAGAAACTAGATACATAAATGTTACTCAAATTACATTGGATAAGGTTACAAAATACAATACGTAACAAAAAAAAAATTCATCCATATGAAATCAATAAATGATCTCCTCTTCCTCACTTGTTGAAGGTAGAAAATTAAAGGGGTGAGATCAAATGCTCAATAAGGGTTACAAATAGTGTAATCATGATGCAATAATAACTAAATCATAAAAAAATATGGCATGGTGAATAAATGAAAAACACACACCATTAATAAACTGAGAAAGGGAATACATCATAGATTTTGTCATAGTGAAAACCTCATGGATAGTAATGACTGAAAATTAATAAAAATAATTATTATTAATTGGATGTCAGGAATCTGGCACATGATACAATTATACCATCAAAATGGTTTATTTCTATTGGTAGAAACCTGTTTTATTTTTTGGAAACAAACTCGAAGGGTTTGTCACCAACTGATTTGTCTCATGAGACCTACCAATTCATAGATGGGATATAGTGGGCCCCACCCACCACTGCATGTCCAAAGCATTCTTTATAAACTGATTCAATACAATAGAAATATGACTTTACAATATCCGTATAGAGTATATTATAAGGATTCATCAATATTTCCATAATTAAAATAACTTTCGAAATAAACACCGTATGTAAAAGGGAATACAGTTTAGAGAACAAACATATCCATGATATGAGATAATGTATATTTAATATAAATATAATTTCAAATTAAAATTGATCTCAAATGGGTAGTAGGTACACCAAATAAGGATTATTAGGTGCACCATACAAAGTTAGTCTCAACAAAATAGTAGTTGAGACAAAGTCTCTTACCACAATGTAATCGATCGAATCATATGAACAAAATTTAATAACCATAAAATGAATAATTTAATAACATGAATATAAAGTGAACCATGTTATTATATCTCAAATGGTATTACACATATACCACATAAAAGAAATGAGTGGCGGACAATGAAAATCTCACAGAAATGAAAGTGAGATGAGAAACCCCTTATCTTTTGCTTGAGTGTGTTCTTAGTTTGTTTTAATGACCTGAATAATAAAATTTAGATTCTTAAATTAATAACTCAAGAACCTTATATAAATGTAATTGATTTTTTATAACCTTATTATGTTCATTCATGGCCCTTTTTATGTGTTTAAGTGGTTCAATTTTATTGTTTTCGAAACATTTTCTTCTTTGGTTGTCATGATTCGTTTACTTGTTTTCATGAATGGATGTTCATTTGAAATGTGGTTAAAAATACATAATTGTTAATATATATTATTATTGAAATTAAGGATATATAAATGATCTTATAATTATTTTGGGTTATATACCATGATTATGATTCATTAGTGAAAAGTTTATTACAAATATTCGGATTAACTTGGCCATTTTGTTCATAATGAAATTATTTTGTAATATTATTTTATATTATGAGTGTCTAAGGATTCCAGAAAATTAATGAGATGAAATAAATATATTATTATATGGTACAACAATTAAAATAGTTTCATGACTAGTAATGAAGGATAAAGTGAAGAATGAAACTCCGTCATTCACAAAGGTTATAAATTGGAACCTCATGGATGTTGATTTCGTTTATAAAAATAAAAGGGAGGGAGTAAGAATATTGATGATCATTCTTAAATTCACATGATATAATTAAATTTTATAGATTATACTGGAGTTTATCATGTTCATTTGGACATAGGAGGTGAGGAGAGAAAAATAAAAGAGATGAACTTGAAAATAAAAGAAAAGGTGAGGGATCCCTATAAAAATTCGGCAGCCTAACGACGTCGCTTAAAATTTAATAAAATGAAATGATGAGAGAAAAAGGGTATATAATAATATTGAAATCAAAAGGACTGTAATAAGAACACATAAAATCAAACCCCATCATATGAGAATGAAAATTCAAAGAGATAACATAAAAGAACTGTCGACTAAAAGAAGAGAATGAATGATTCTCTTACCTTGTAGTGTAACTCCTAGATCTTGAAGGATGAGACCTTGGGGGATTAAGGACACTGTGGGAGGACTCCTGGAGAGGTAATAACACAATATATTATAGGATATTAAATTTTTAATGAATGAAAATGAGGGGGGGATGAGTGGGTATTTATAGTAATTAAGAAAGAGTTTTTTATTATTTAAAAGGGACACCTCATTAGTGGTTTTTGAAAAACCATGGGCTTGCACATGGTATTTGACCATGGTTTTATCCATTTGGGACACATCATGTCATATGATACTGTAAAAAAGTCTACCATACTTTTATATTTAATTATTACATCATTATGATGTCATTAAACTACCGAAACTCAAAACTGTATTTTTAATATTCATGAAAATTTCAAGTATTTTAGAAAAATACCAAAAATTCACCATAACCATTTTTCAACGTGTAGAATTTAAAAATGAACTCCATTTCTTAAAAATAATTTTCCAAGTATTTTTTTATTCTATTTTTAAATAAAATCATAATTAATTCAAAAAATAACAATTTAATGGTATAATTTGTTTTGTATTACATTAAAAAATTAATTAACTTCTCATTATCTTATTACCTTAAGAAAATAAAATATTATCATTATTTACTATTTATAATGGTAATATTACTATTAATATTAATATTCATAGGGGTATGTTACTATTCATCAAAAAATCAAGTTAGTTCTATCAGACTCCAAACGACTTACTTGTTACAACTCTAGATAACCTTTTTATGAAATTACAAACATAAAAGTGGAGAATTTATGTTTAATGTCTAGGTTTTGACTATCTCAAAAATAAAAAAGTGTTGTTTCAAAGGAAAATAGTGCTTCCTGACATATAGGCTATGAATAGAATGTATTTAAGAGAAGCATACCATAAAATGTTTGGGGTGTTATATTATTCCCTCATTCAGAAATTTTTTCCTTGAAATTTTATGTATAAAGCCCACAAAAAAGATGTGGGTGGTTCTTCTTCATGAAATCCTTTGGTTCCCATGTTTCTTTATCCATATTTTGGTTTCTCCAAACAACGTTTACAAGACGAGTTGTCCAATTTTTCAATACCTTCTCCCTTGTGTCAAGAATCCCGATATGCTTTTCCTAGTATGAAAAATCAGGTTCCAGTTCTATTTATTCATATGTGAGTACATGCGTTGGGTCTAGAATGTATTTCTTTAACAATGACATGTGGAACACATCATGAAATTTGGAGAGATTTGGCGGCATCACTAAATGGTAAGCTAAAACTCTGATTCTTTCCAGAACTTCAAATGGACTGATGTACCTGGGGCTCAGTTTCCATTTCTTATCGAACCTTAGGACACCCTTCCATGGAGATACTTTTAGAAAGACATGATCTCCCACTTGAAATTCCAAATCCTTTCTTTCATTGTTAGAATAACTATTCTTCCTACTTTGGGATACTTTAATATGGTCTTGGATTGTTTTCACCTTTGATGTGGTCTCTTCAATAAGTACTGGGCCTATAAATTTCCTCTCACCAACTTCATCCCAACAAGTTGGAGTTCGACATCTCTTTCCATATAATGATTCATATGGATCCATTTGAATACTAGAACGAAAACTATTATTGTAAGAAAATTCCACCAAAGGAACGTATTGATCCCACATACATTGTAAGTGAAGAGATCATGACCTTAGCATGTCTTCTAGAGTTTGAATAGTCCTTTCATACTGTTCGTCGGTTTGGGGGTGATATGCAGTACTCATAAGAAGCTTAGTATTCAAATACTTCTAGATACTTTTACAAAATTTTTATGTAAATAAGGAATATCAATTGGATAAAATTGATAGAGGTGCACCATGAATTCTTACAACTTCATTAATATATAGTCTTGCAAAGCGCTTAAGTGGTAAATCCTCTCTTATAGGAATGAAATGTGAAAATTTTGTGAGATGATCAACAATTACCCATATTGCATTGTTACTTCTAGTATTCCTTGGTAGTCTAGTGATAAAATCCATTGTAATGTTATCCCACTTCCACATAGGAATAGGTAGAGGTTGCATCACTCTTTTGGGATGTTTTCTCTCTGCCTTCACTTGTTGAGAAACTGGACACATTGACACGTAGTCAGCAATTTCCTGCTTCATATTATCCCACCAAAAATATTCCTCCAGATCTCTGTACATCTTGGTACTAACTAGGTTTATAGAGAAATTTGATCTATGGTAATTGTCTAATAGTTCCCCTTTTAGCTCAGTTACTAATAGAACACACAACCTTTTCCCAAATTTCAGAACACCTTCTTCATACACAAAGTCAGCCAGTCTCCCATCCTTGACAGCATAAGTTTTCTTGTGTATATTCTCATCATCAGATTGAGATCTTTTTATATTCTCTAATAAATATGGTTTAACAATCATTTGAAATAGAAAAGAAGTTTCACCTTCCTTAACAATTCCCATATCCATCTTTAGTAGATCCAAAAATATAGGATCTCTCTCAATCCTCATTTGAGTCAGAAGTCCATGATACTTCATACTTAATGTAGAGACCCCAAACGTGACGTAAATAGACATTACATTAATTTTGTGGAATACTTAATACATAACAAAAAAATGACACTCAAGGACCGTAATAGTTTTGTGTCTTTGGAAACATGGAACATAATCTTCTAATCATGGTGAATGATCTTCAACATCTCCCATAAAAATCTTCCCCTTTTGTTTTCTTACATAAAACCTTTCTTTATATCCCGGGGAAAAGAAAACATAAAAAGGGTGAGTTCAAATTCTCAGTAAGGGTAAACATAGAGAACATAAAACAATCCATAAACCTTTTATTGCAAAAACATGAACATAAAATCTAAACATCAAAATCTTGAGCAAAGACATAAATCTTGAAAGTACGTAAGGAATATATCATAATGGAACTTCAATCATGATAAAATATCATGGGAAGAAAACATGTAATTGTGTAAAACCTTTAAGCACATGATATGATTTCCATAGTAGCCAAGGCATTGCTGCCAAGACCATCTTAGTGGACAAAGTCCCATTCTGAATCGAGTTCACTCCTCGTTCTAGTCCTGTATCACTGAACCAGATTATCTTACCATTCCAGCCATGTCTATATCATGAGATATAAATCTTTATCGAATGCATTGTAGTTAGATATAGGTCCCACCCATCTCATAATGAAATCATTCTTACATGTGCCACAACATAAACATAAATCCTTCATCATAACCCAAAGAATAAAATGGGTTTCATAAACATCATCCCAACATAAAAGAATCCATATAAAAAAAATAGATATCATTTCATCATAAGAAAAGTGAAACCATGTAAATCAAAGATACATTATACTTGAAACATACACATATGAAATAATGTCATCTTATAAGGAAAATGGTTTTGATAAAACACTTTAAATGAATTCTTGAGGAAAATATCCTTTCTTCTTCAAAATCATTTTCTTTTCAAAAAATTCCATGAAATTTTAGAAGAAAAGGATTTTTTTGAAAATAGTCATGAAATATTTTAGAGTAAGCTTCATGAAAATAAGGCTTTATGAAACCGTAAAAATTCGTTCATGCCGTATAAGTTAAAAAAACATTATTCTCCAACTTTTGTCGGAAAAGTCCAAAAGTACCTTATATGGTAACCAAAAGAACGATTCCTTAAATACCATGTAGTAAAAGTAAAAAAATGGTTAAAAAAGACTTTAAACATACATGAAACCATTTCTAGAAAATAGGGACATGGATGATAAATATAACCCTAGTAAATACTTACGAATAAACAATCTTGGATAAAAATGAGATTGGAAAAGTTATCCCTTACCTTAGGTTCGATATGTTTCTTACGTATTTGAACCTCATGTATAATGATTTAAATAATGTCATTGACTTATTATAGAATCGTATTCATTTTTATGATATCATATATTTTTCACTTATGACTTTATATTACTCATTCTTTTGTAAATTCAATGTTAAAGCAGCGTTTTGGGTAAAATCGTTTTATTTGTCATACGTGTTTGGACCTGTTGTTCTTGATATTATTATTACTTATATCATGTTTTACTTACTTCCAAAGTGTAAATAATGATTTATATATCATATATATTCAGTATATATATATAATAGATAGATAAATGAAATGAAATACACCGTTCATGGAGATGGTAGGCCGTACGTACGCATGAACACTGTTTTCCTTTCCTTATTGACTTGAATTGAAGTAAGTAAATGACATATATATAAATAAATCCAGTATATTTATAATGACATATATTTTATTATTATTCATTATATATACTTTATAATCATTCTTTAATGGTTAACATGGAGAATGAATCTCATCACGTCGTGGAGACTGTAATCCGTACGTACACACGAGTGATGATATCGTTCCCACAATTATTGAATTGAATTGGATTGGATGATATAATTTCTCAAAATTAGTATGATGTTATAATACCTATATATAGTTATTATTTACGCTATTATACCCGTCCAAGTAAGGTGGTGGTGGAAAAACAGATTACACCACGGCGTGGAGATGGTATTCCGTACGTTCGCACGTACAGTGATTTCGTTTTCCATAGGATGGATAGAAGGTGAAATGGTTTTTTTAATATTTATAATAACATATAAGTATATCAGTGATACTGATTTTATTACTTTATAATGAAACTACTAAAGAATAATAAGTTGAACAAGAAAGAAACTTGAAAGAATCGGAAGAAGAGATTACCTCTTCTTCGACACACCTCTTTTAAGATTCCTCTTAAGGCAATAGAGTTGGTCTTTTGAGAAGACCAAAACCTCAAAAATGTTTCTAGGGAAGTGGAGAAGAGAAATGGGTAGGGTTTGGCCGATCTTTAAGTCTCAAAATTGTGTAAATAGAAGACGGATGAGGTGCCCTTTTATAAGGGAGGAGAGGGGCACCTTAAGAAAACTTAAATTATCATTTTATAATAAAGTCATATTCGGTTTATAATAGCTACAAATTGATTTATTTATAAGATAAAGTGGTTATGAGTCACAATCCTCTTAACCAATAGGTTTTCGACAAGTTTAGTTTACTATTTTGACCTTATCATTTAGATTTAACTCTAAGTTAAATAATTTAACTTTTACCATGTCTTCTTGTTTTCTTACACTATATGGTTAATAAACTTACTATGACAAGCCAAACAAACCCCAAGTGGTTCATTATTAATATATATAACCTTATCTAAGTCACTTTTCCGAACCTTAGATTTTTAGGAATAGAATAACAATTAATAATATAATATTTGTTTTAAAAACTATTTCATGTCAATTTTGACACTATTTGGTAATTGATTTTTTTGAAACTCATAACAACATGATTAGTTCAAAAAAAGTTAATTAAATCAATACTAACAAGTCATATTAACCTATTAAATCAGTGTAATTCATAAAAAGTTTCAAATTACTTTTATTTGGGTATTTATAATATCAATTATGTTAATATTTCATTAATGAGGTAATTACTGCATCATCATTGTGTCAGAAATAAATTAAATTATTTAAAGTATAAAAATTATAAATAAAATACCATTATGTATGAAATATTTTTATCTTCCTAATTAATATTTATAGTCTAATTTATCTTATGTATAACCCTATATTAAAAATGTTTTAGTTATTAATCTTTGATTTTAACTATTTTAACTCTTCTTTTAATAAAATAATAATAAATGTCTTAATCTCATCCAAGTGGACCTAAAGGGTATTTTTTTCCTAAGGTTGTTTTTGTTCTAATTAAACTTATCCAATACAATTAGGACATGTGTTAGGGTAATAATATTATCATTTTTACCCTTAATTACCCTATTTACTTTTAACTCTGGTAAATAAAAGTAAAAAGTTACTATTCACCAACAATTATTTTTATCTTATTGAACTGCATTTTACTCCTTGATATTAACTGTGTGTCTCGGATTTTCAAAATTCCACTCACATAAGTGGTAAAATTATGTTTTAGGTAAATTTACAAAATCCCCTAGGAGGTGGGTAAAAGACGGTGAAAAGTTCAATAAAATGTTTATATAGCTATAATTATTATAAAATGACTCCAATGAATTAAATTTAACTTATATAAGTATTATGTATCAATTTTGAAATCAAATAAATTTAAATAAAATAAATAATTATTCAAATAAAAATTCAGTTTTTAAATAGTAACCTAGTGTTTTCACTATTCATAAAAAATTGAATGTTTTCAGAAAAATACCAAAAATTCACCATACGCTAATTTCGATATTCCGAATCCAAAAATGAAGTCCATTTTGAAAGATAAAATTTATAAAATTTCAAAAAGTGGGTATTACTATTAATAACGGCTAGTTCATAATAATATTATAATAATATCTCTTTTAGTGAAACTCTGTATTGCGTACTACACATGCTATCGAAGACGGTCTTGATTGCGTGTAATTAGAGCCAAGTCAGGGCTGCGTATAGGGAATGCCCCGTTTGGTGTTGCATATAACATAATCAAAACTTATTTCATTTATACATTAAACAAAATCTATACTTAATGTTGCGTAGAATAATTTCCCCAAAACGAACTTGAAATTGTGTGTAACACGAGCCAAGAATAGTTTTGCATATTCTGCAAGATAATACGGTGTTGCGTATAGTACAAGATAATCTTGGCGTAGTGTATAATAGAAGACATCAAAGAAATTAAAAATAATATATCTCATAAAATCTCGGGGTGTTTCATTCTACCCCCCTTAAAATGAATTTTTCCCTCGAAATTCGTCGGGGTCATAAATCGTTTACTACTTGAAAGTTTCATTCATAGAAACCCACATCATAAAAATAAATACTAAATCATCATTTTAAAAAGGAGTGTTATAAAAATAATGGATACCCAAAGTATCTCATCACTGGGTTTCCACATAAGAGAATATAGGTGAAAATATGGATATGGAAGAGAAATATAACCGTCAAGTTCTGATGGAGAGTGGTAGAGAACATGGCTATGAAAAAGACAACAATCACAAAGCCATAAATTTGTTATGATCTAAGGTACCATATGATTCATTGGATATATGAGAACTAGGACAACATTTTTTGTTTTCAAGATCATTTACCTAATGTTGAAGAAGTTTTGAATCAAAAGAAATACCTACTTGATTTTGATACAATCTCACCATTGGTCGTTTCGTGAACAATTTACACTACATCTCTTAAAGAAATGAAGTTGAATTTGTCATTCGTAATGTGTTAACAGATCATGAAATATAATTATAGGTCATTCCATCTGTCTCAAACAAAAGGTTAGGAAAGGTTATTAAATATACATAAGTCCATCTATAGTGATATTAATTATATATGGTTCCTAAAATTGACTTATACATCATATATCATACCACTTAATAAAATAAAACTAGTTTCTACTAACCAGGGACTTCCTGTAGGCCAATGGAAGGCGATAAAGGCCTGTCAAACTTCAGTTGTGGGTTTGATTCCCACAGCCTTGTCCGACGCGACGGGTTGTCACCCGTCCTATGGGTTGTCCTTATTCTAAAACTATACTTTTATAACATTCCAAAAATAATATCAAAATTTATAGCCTTAAACAATACTATCTGATGTCTAACTTAATATATTCCAATCTTTAGGCTTAACCAAACTCACAGTATAAGGAAAAAGATTGATAGAGAGGTCATCTACCAAACATGTAAATACCGTCATTTATCCCCATATATCATAAGATATGTCTTGTTGGTCACATTCCAAACATTCGAATGCCATAATCATGTATTCTATTGAAAAATGAATACCCATTGAACCTTATAGAAAATATGAATGTAGTTAAAAGTTAACACTTTCCACAAACCAAAATCCCAAAAATTCTATATACTCAAACCATGATATTACTTTGTCCTTATATCAATCATGAGCTCATGAATACTATCAAACATATTATTTTCTCCTTATCCATTCATTATGCGCATATCATCTACTTTCCAAAATATTTGAATCACTTTTCATGGTTACCGATACCATATAATTATTGAAAACCATAATAAACCAATACATAGATATTCCAATATTCCACAGTACTATAAATTAGATTCCACAACATTATTTTGGAATCCCGTTACATAAACACATAGTCATTCCACTACATTGTTTTCATACTCAACATCACCAATAGTGATCACATGTGACTTCTCTTTGTCCTTTGCCTTAAGAGGTTTCTCACGTCGATCATCATTAACCCTTAGATTATGGCATTGATTAGAATAATTCTCCTTTTCCTTGCATTTGAAGCATTGAAGTGTTGGTGGAGCGTTATCTGTAGTATTTTCTCTATTCATGTCATTAGAAACCTTTTTCCCATTACATTGGCAATCAGCTGCTTGATGACCGTCTTTTCCATACTTGAAACATTTTCTAGTGCCTTTTAGACAATCTCCACCATGCTTGTTTCCACACTTTGATCATAAAGAAACATTCACCTTCTTTTCACCATTGTTCTGAGGGTTTTCCTTGAACTCCATCTTTCATTTCTTGTCAAACCCATGAGATGGATATGTTACACCAACTTCCAGTTCTTCCTTGATATCACAATGCACAATTTCTTCAAAGCTACTGAAGTCTCTTATAGCTAATGCCCTTCGAAGACTTGGTTTTAAGCTACTGAAGAATCGATCAACTTTACTTTCAGGTTGGATGATAAAGCCAGATGCATACCTTGTAAGTCTTGTAAAATTTGCTTCGTATATACCAACAGATTCTTCATCCTTCTGCTTAAGCTCAAGGAACTCCTTTTCCATCTTTTTTCGAAGAATATGAGGGAAGTACATACTGAAAAAAAGTTCTTGAACTCATCCCATTCCATGGATTCAATTTCATCTTGGGGCCTTGTATTCTTAATTAGTTTCCACCACTGGTTTGCTTCACCTTCTAAATGGTAAACAACTAAAATGACTTTTTCATGTTCTGGACAAAAAATTATGGAAAATAGATTTTCAATTGTACTGATCCATTGTTTAGTAACAAGTAGATCTGAAGACCCATTAAAAGATGGTGGACGTTGACTCATGAAGGACTCAATAGAATATTGTTCCCTTCTATGATCATTTGGAAATCAAGAATGATTCATAGCTTGTGTAAGTATAGCAATAAGATTTTTCACTCCATATCCCATCACATTTGGTTTCTCGGGTGGACAATCATTGAATTTTCTATTACATTGATCAACACGGTTCTTTTGGGTTCCATCCATCATCTAAAACCCAAAAAGAACAGTGTGAGAGGGAAAAATCATGCTAGGAAAACAACATAATAAAGGGGGAGTAACTTCAATATATAACATCTTAGGATTAATTCTAATATCATTACTGTAATTCTAGGACTATAAACTATACTTATACTTCACCTTAGAGACATCCTTAGACATACCTTAGAAATATCTCTAGGGATCTCACTAAAGTTCTCACATCCTAGTTTCCAAAGTTTGACTAAACCTTTCTTTGATACCAACTGTAGAGACCCCAAACTTGACGTACATATACATTACATTACATTTCAGGAATACTTAATACATAAAAAAACCAACACTCAAGGACTGTAATAGTTTAGTGTCTTTGGAAACATGGAACATAATCTTCTAATCACGGTGAAAGATCTTCAACATCTCCCATAAAGAGGTTCCCCTTTTGATTTCTTACTTAAAACCTTTCTTTATATCCCGTGGAAAAGAAAAAATAAAAAGGGCGAGCTGAAATGCTCAGTAAGGGTAAACATAGAGAATATAAAACAATATATAAACATTTGAATACAAAAACTTGAACATAAAATCTAAACATAAAAATCTTGATCAAAGACATAAATCTTGGAAGTATATAAGGAATATATCATAATGGAACATCAATCATGATAAAATAGCATGGGAAGAAAACATGTAATTGTGGAAAACTATTAAGCACATGATATTATTTCCATATTATCCAAGGCATTGCTTCCAAGACCATCATAGTGGACAAAGTCCCTTTCTGAATCGAGTTCACTCCTCATTCCAGTCCGGTATCACTGAACCAGATTAACTTACTGTCCCAGCCATGTCTATCTCATGAGATATAAATATTTACCCAATTCATTGGAGGGAGATATAGGTCTCACCAACCTCATAATGAAATTATTCTTACGTGTGCCACAACATAAACATAAATCATTCATCATAACCCAAAGAATAAAATGGGTTTCATAAACATCATCCCATCATAAAATAATCCATATAAAACAAATGGATATCATTTCATCATAAGAAAAGTGAAACCATGTAAATCATAGATACATTATACTTGAAACATACACATATGAAATAATGTCTTTTAGAATGAAAATGGTTTTGATAAAACACTTGAAATGAATTCTTGAGGAAAATATCCTTTCTTTTTTAAAATCATTTTATTTTCAAAAAATGCCATTAAATTTTAAAAGAAAATGATTTTTTTGAAAATAGTCATGAAATATTGTAGAGTAATCTTCATGAAAATAAGGCATTATGAAACCGTTAAAATCCGTTCATGCTGTATAAGTTAAAAAAACATTCTTCTCATACTTTTGTCGGAAAAGTCAAAATGTACCTTATATGGTAACCAAAAGATAGATTACTTACATACCATGTGGTAAAAGTCAAAAATGGGTAAAAAATACTTTAAACATACATGAAACCATTTTTAGAAAATATGGACATGGATGATAATTATAACCCCAGTAAATACTTTCGAATAAATGATCTCAGATAAAAACGAGATTAGAAAAGTTATCCCCTACCTTAGGTCCGATATGCTTCATACGTATCTGAACCTCCTGTATAATGATTTAAATAATGTCATTGAATTATTAAACAATCATACTCATTGTTATTATATCATATATGGTTAACTTATGACTTTATATTACCCATTCTTTTGTAAATTCCATGTCAAAGCAGCATTTTGGGTAAAATCGTTTTATTTATCGTACATGTTTGGACCTGTTGTTATTGATATTATTATTACTTATATCATGTTTTACTTAATTCCAGAATTTAAATCATTATTTATATATCATATATATTCAGTATATATATATATATTATAGATAGATAAATGAGATGAAATACACCGTTCATGGAGACGGTAGGCGATACGTACGCATGAACGCTGTTTTCCTTTCCTTATTGACTTGAATTAAAGTAAGTATATGACATATATATATATATACATAAATAAAGTAGATTTATCATGTCATATATTTAATTAGTATTCATTATATATAATTTATAACCATTCTTGAATGGTTAACATGGAGAATGAATCTCATCGCATCGTGGAGACGGTAATCCGTACGTACGCACTAGCAATGATATCATTCCCATAATTATTGAATTGAATTGTATTGGATGATATAATTTCTCAGAATTAGTATGATGTTATAATAACTATATATATTTATTCTTTACACCATTATACCCATACAAGTAAGGTGGTGGTGGAAAAACAGATTACACCACGGCATGGAGACGGTATTTCGTACGTACACACGTGCGGTGATTTCGTTTTCTGTAGGATGGATAGAAGGTGAAATGGTTTTGTTTCATATTTATAATAACATATCAGTATATTAGGGATTCTTATGTTATTACATTATAATGAAACAACTAAAGAATAATAAGTTTAAGAAGAAACTTGAAAGAATTGGTAGAAGAGATTACCTCTTCTTCGACGCACCTCTTTTAAGCTTCCTCTTAAGGCACTAGAGTTGGTTTGTTGAGAAGACCAAAACCTCCAAAATGTTTCTAGTGAAGTGAATAAGAGAAATGGTCAGGTGTTGGCCGATCTTGAAGGCTCAAAATTGTGTAAAGATAAGAGGGAGGAGGTTCCCTTTTATAAGGGAGGAGAGGGGCAACTTAAGAAAAACTTAAAATATTATTTTATAATAAAGTCATATTCGGTTTATAATAGCTCCAAATTAATTTATTTCAAATATAAAGTGAGTATGGGTGGAAATCCTCACAACCAATAGGTTTTAGACAAGTTTATCATGTAGATTTAACTCTAAGTTAAATAATTTAACTTTTACCATGTATTCTTGTTTTCTTACACTATATGGTTAATAAAAATACTATGACAAGCGAAAAGAACCCCAAGTGGTTCATTATTAATATATATAACCTTATCTAAGTCATTTGGCCGAACCTTATATTTTTCAGAATAGAATAACAATTAATAATATAATATTTGTTTTAAAAACTATTTCATGTCAATTTTGACACTATTGGGTAATTGATTTTTTTGAAAATCATAAAAGCATGATTTATAACCACTTATACTTTACATACATTTCTATTACTTCAAAATTGAAGCACACTTATTACAACATATAACAAAACCATGAAAGGACCATATAGGTATAGTGTCTTTAGAAACTAGAAAGCAGAAACAACTGGTTCATAAAGCATCTACTTTGCCTCCCATTTATTTCATCATATCAAGAGTCCCTTTTTGGAATATTCTACTTAATAACCTTCTTCCCGGCCTGGGGAAATAAAACATACAAAAGGGTGAGCTCAAATTCTCAGTAAGGGTAAACAAAAGAAATATCAATCACATCATATACATAAGCACATAACTTTTGGAAATCTTAACCTGCAAAAGAGATCATAATTTCATAACATGGGATAAATCATAGTAGTGAAATGTAATCCCAATAATCATAACTTAAAACATGAAAATTTGTGGCATACACACATAATCATTGAGAATCATTTCTTGTTAGTCAAGAATCATTTCCAAGACTATCTTAGTGGACAAAGTCCACTTCTGAACCGAGTTCACTCCTCGTTTCAGTCCTGTTTCACTAAACCGGTTTAACGTGCCATTCCAGCCATGTCTATCTCATGAGATATAAAATATTTACCCAATGCATTGGAGGGAGATATAGGTCCCACCAATCTCATAATGATACCATTATTATGTGTGACACAAAATCAGAAAACCATACATCATAACATAACCCATGTAATAAAAATGGGAATCTTAAACATCGTGACATCATAAAACAATTCATATATGATAAAGTAATTCATAAAAATATAATTCCATCACAAAATAATCAAATAAATTTAATAATAGGGATAAAAATAGAACCCTTTATTATCTTAGATGGAAAATAATTTTGATAAAACACTTGAACTCCATTCTTGAGGAAAATATCCTTTCTGCTTAAAAAACACTTTTCCTTTCTTAACATGTCATACAATTATAAACTAGAAGAAGTTGATTAAAAATAAACTTGAAAAATTGTAAAGTAAGCTTCTTGGAAATAATTTTTTAAAAATCCATTCATTCAGTATAAGTTAAAAAAACATTCTTCGTACTTTTGTCAGAAAAGTCAAAAAGTAATTCGTACGAAAAACGACAAAAGATTCCTTTCATATCCTTTACTAAAAACTCACCGAAGGGTAAAATTGGATTTAAAAAATTGTAGGTGGATGTAAATAATATTACATATTGAGGAAACATGGATGTGGATGATAAAATACACCCCAATAATTTCCAAAGTATAAACAATCTCGGATAAAAATGAGATTGTGATATTTCCCTTACCTTAGGTCCAATTTGCCTTGTAAGTGTCTGAACCTCCTGTATAATGATTTAAATAATGTTATAGACATATTCCAGAATCATAATTATTGTTATGATATCATATATGGTCATATTCGTAGCTTCTTATTAGTAATAATTCAGTACAACTTGTTATTCGGGTGTTTATTACTTTTTGTTCTGATGCGTGTTTTGTCGAATAAATTCTTATTCTTCTCTTTAGGTTATAGATACCTCATTTACAGAATTTTATTAGTGTAATATATATCATATTAATTCATTCAATTCATTTATATAATCATTATGCAATGAAGATCATATAGAACGAGTCGCATCACATCGTGGAGACGGTATTCCGTACGTACGCAAGAGTGATGACATCGTTCCCATGATCATGGAATTGTATTGGAGTGTATGTATACTATTTCAGAATCAATATAACTTTAAAATAATCAGATATAGTCATTATTTACACCATTATACCCATCCAAGTAAGGTGGTGGTGGAAAGTAGATTACACCAGGGCGTGGAGATGGTATTCCGTATGTATGCACGCACGATGATTTCATTTTCCGTAGGATGGATAGATGGTGAAATAGGGTTGTTTCATACTTATAATAACATATCAGTATATGAGTGATACTGATGTTATTACTTAATAATTAAACAACTAAAGAAGAGTAAGTGGAAGAAGAAATAAAGATGAAAGAATCGGTAACAGACATTACCTCTTCTTTGAAGTGCTTCTTTGAGACCTCCTTTTAGGGCACTAAAATTGGTCTTTGAAGAATACCCAGACCACTAGGATGTCTCTAGGGAAGTGTAGAGGAGAAAGTGTCAGGGGTTGGCCGAGCTTTAAGGCTCATGGTGGTGTGAGGAAGAGAGGGAGGAGGTGCACTTTTATAAGGGAGGAGAGGGGCACCTTTGGAATAACTAAAAATATTATTTTATTATCAAGCAAAAATCAGTTTTAAATAGCTCTAAATTGATTTATTTTGAAGCTAAGGTGGGTATGGGTCGAAATACTCTCATAAAATAGAATTTAGACAAGTTTAGGTTCCTATTTTGACCTTATCATTTAGATTTAACATTAAGTTAAATAATTTTACTTTTACCGTGTCTTCTTGTGTTCTTACACTATAAGGTTAATAAACATACTACAACAATACAAAAGAACCCCAAGTTGTTTATTATTAATATATATAACCTTATCTAAGTCATTTGTCAGAGACATAGATTTTTATGAATAAAATAACAATTAATAATATAATATTTGTTTTAAAAACTATTTTATGTCAATTTTGACACTATTTAGTAATTGATTTTTGTGAAACTCATAACAGAATGATTAGTTCAAAAAAACTTAATTAAATCAATAATAACATGTCATAGTGACCTATAAAATTAGTGGAATTCATAAAAAGTCTCAAATTACATTTATTTGGGTATTTATAACATCAATTATGTCAATATTTCATTAATAAGATAATTACTGCATCATCTTTGTGTCATAAATAAATTAAATTATTTAATGTCTAAAAATTACAAATAAAATACCATTATATAGGAAATATATTTATCTTTCTAAGGAATATTTATAGTCGAATTTATCTTATATATAACTTTATATTAAAAATTATTTACTTATTAAACTTTGATTTTAACTATTTTAACCCTTCTTTAAATAAATTAATAATAAATGTCCTAATCTAATCCAAGTGGGTCTAAATGGTCATATTTTATTCCTAAGTTTGTTTTTGGTCGAATTAAACTTATCCAATAGAATTAGGACATGTGTTAGGGTAATAATAATATCATTTTTACCCTTAATTACCCTATTTACATTTAACCGTGGTAAATGAAAGTAAAAAGTTACTATTCACCAAAAATTATTTTCATCTCATTGAACCACATTTTACTTACTGACATCAACCGTGTTTCTCAGATTTTTGAAATTCCACTCACAGAAGCGGTAAAATTATGTTTTATGAAAAATTCAGTTTTTTAACTACCACTTAGTTGTTTCACTATTCATCAAAAATTTAAAGTTTTCAGAAAAATACCAAAATTTCACCCTAGGGTAATTTTAATATTCTGAATCCAAAAATGAAGTCCATTTTAAAAAATAAGATTTATAAAATTTGAAAAAGTGGTTATTACTATTCATAACGGCTAGTTTTAATAATATTTTATTAGCATATCATTGTTTAGTGAAACTCGGTATTGCGTACGACGCAAGATATCGAGGAAGGTCACAATTTCTTGTAAAGCAAGCCAAGAAAGTGTTTTGTGTAGAAAAAGATTACTTTGATGATTTATATAACATAAAAGTCTCAGGTGTTACATTCTACCCCCCTTAAAATGAATTTCTCCCTCGAGATTCGTCACTTTGTAACAAACAGATGAGGATACCTCTCCCTCATCATATCCTCAAGCTCCCATGTAGCTTCTTCTAATTGGTGGTTCCTCCATAAAACTTTCACCAATATATTGGTCTTGTTTTGTAGGAATTTTTCTCTATGATTCAGAATCTCTATCGGCTGTTCCTCATAAGAAAGATCCTGCTCAAGCGGTACAACTTCTGAGCTGAGTACATGTGAAGGATCAGGTATGTACTTTCTTAGGAGAGATACATGGAACACATCATGAACTTGAGAGAGATTATGTGGAAGCGCCAATCGGTAAGATACCTTCCCAACATGATCCAGTATTTCGAAAGGACCGATATATCTAGGGATCAACTTCCCCTTCTTTCCAAATCTCATGACCCTCTTCCAGGGAGATATTCGTAAGAACACTTTGTCACCGACTTCAAACTCTAGGTCTTTTCTTCGGCTGTCGGCATAACTTTTCTGTCGACTCTGAGCTGCTCTTATGTGTTGTTGAATAGATCTGACCATTTCTGCCATTTCATCAATGAGATCAGGTCCTAATAGCTTTCTTTCCCCAACTTCATCCCAACAAGTTGGAGTCCTGCATTTCTTTCCATAGAGAGCTTCATAAGGCGCCATCTGAATACTGGAGTGAAAGCTATTATTATAAGAAAATTCCACCAAAGGTAGGTGTTGATCCCAAACACCTTTGAAATCCATAGAGAAATCTCTCAACATATCTTCTAGAGTTTGAATTATTCTCTCAGACTGACCGTCTGTCTGAGGATGATAAGCAGTGCTGAAACTCAACTCTGTATCCAAAGTATGCTGAAGACTTCGCCAGAACTTCGAGGTAAATCTCGGATCCCAATCAGAAATAATAGAAAGTGGTACTCCATGCAATCTTACCACTTCCTTTACATATATCCTGACAAGCTGATCCAGAGAGAAATCCTCTCTAATAACAATGAAGTGTGCAGACTTTGTAAGACGATCCACTATGACCCAGATATCATTATTGCCTTTGGATGTTTTAGGAAGTCCTGTGACAAAATCCATAATGATGTTTTCCCATTTCCATTCAGGTATGGGTAATGATTGTAACATCCCCTTAGACTTCTGTCTCTCAGCTTTAACTTGTTGGCAAACCAAGCATCGAGAGACATATCCAGCAACATCTATTTTCATTCCATCCCACCAGAAGTACTCTTTCAGGTCCCTATACATATTCGTGCTTCCAGGATGAATAGAGAATGAAGAACTATGAGCCTCATCCAACAACTCCTTCTTTAATTCAGGGATGGGAGGAACACAAACCCGATTCTTGAACTTTATTATCCCATCACAATCAAGGTTGAATTCAGGAACATTTCTCACCTTCTTTTGTAACTCGAAATCTTCTTTCTGTGCCTCTTTAATCTTTACATGTATAGATGGTTGAACATTCATTTGAGAAAGATATGATTTTTCCCCTTTCATTATAATTCCAAGATCCATCCTTTGTAAATCCATAAATATTGTATCTTTTGTGATCCTCATCATGGATAAACTAGAATGGTCTTGTCAACTTAATGCATCTGCCACCTTGTTCGCTTTCCTAGGGTGGTAATGAATTGAGTAGTCGTAATCCTTAATCAGCTCCAACCATATTCTTTGGCGCATATTCATCTCCTTTTGTGTGAAAATATACTTTAAACTTTTATGATCGGTATAAATATCACACCTCTCACCATAAAGGTAATGCCTCCAAATATTTAATGCAAAGATTACCGCAGCTAACTCCAAATCATGAGTTGGGTAATTTTGCTCATGTATTTTCAACTGTCGTGAGGAATAAGCTATCACCATATCATTTTACATAAGAACACACCCGAAACCCTTCTTGGATGCATCACTGTAGATCACAAACCTTTCTCCACTACAAGGCAGTGTGAGCACAGGTGCACTGGATAACCTTCTTTTCAACTCCTTGAAATTCTCTTCACATTCCTCCGTCTAAACAAACTTAACTCTTTTCCGAGTCAACTTGGTGAGTGGATTAGTTAATCGTGAAAAATATTTCACAAAACGTCGATAATATCCAGACAAACCAAGAAAACTTCGGATCTCAGTTACTTTTGGTGGTCTCGACCATCTTTCGATAACCTCTGTTTTTGCTGGATCCACAAATATCCCCTCTTTTGAGATTATGTGACCCACAAATGAAACTTTTTGAATCCAAAATTCACACTTGGTAAATTTGGCATAAAGCTTATCCTTTCTCAGGGTCTTCAATATAATTCTCAAGTGATCTTCATGTTCTTCCTTTCTCTTTGAATAGACAAGAATATCATCTATGAAGACTACCACAAATTGATCAAGATAGTCTCTAAAGACTCTATTCATTAGATCCATGAAGATAGCAGGGGAATTAGTAAGACCAAATGGAATCACTATAAATTCATAGTGTCCATACTATGTACGGAAAGCCGTCTTTGGTATATCCTCCCTTTTGACCCTTAATTGATGATACCCTGAACGAAGATCAATCTTAGAAAAGTATTGAGCTCCGTGTAGTTGGTCAAATAGGTCATCAATGCAAGGGAGAGGATATTTGTTCTTGATAGTGATCTTGTTAAGTTCTCGATAATCAATGCAGAGTCTCATTGATCCATCTTTCTTCTTAACAAACAGAACAGGTGCTCCCCAAGGTGACGCACTAGGGTGTATGAACCCCTTATCAAGATTATCTTGGAGTTTCTTCTTCAATTCCTGAAACTCAATTGGGGCCATTCTATAAGGTGTCTTTGAAATAGGCAAAGCATCCGGTACGAGTTCTATTGAAAACTCAACTTCACGATTCGGTGGAAGACCCGGTAATTCCTCTGGAAAGACATCATCAAACTCCCGTACAATGGGCATATTCTTAATCGTGAGTTTCTCACCAAACATTTGAGATAAATAACCTTCATGTAGTGGAATAAATACCCATAAAATGGAAGAAATTTCCACTAGAAGGTTATGTTCATCCTTGCATAGATAGACGATCATAGATTGATCTGGAATATGAAATGTGACTTCCCTTCTTTGGCAATTGATATGAGCTCCATGTAGAGAAAGCCAATCCATGCCAAGAATCACATCACATTCCACTATAGGAAGGATCACAAGATTTGCAGGAAGAACTTTCCCCAAAAATTCAATCGGAGAATAATTATAAACTTTTGATGCGACTGTTGTGCCATTAGGGTTTGTCACAGCTAACTCAACATCTAACTGTTGTGGTAATACGGTGATATCATTAGAAAATTCTTCAGAAATAAAGGAGTGGGTGGATCCAGAATCAAATAAAACATTTTCTACTTTAGAGTGGATGGTAAGTGTACCTTTCACCACATCGTTATCGTACTTCACATCACTGATAGAAATTGCATGTGACTTTCCTTTGTCTTTAGCCTTAAGAGTTTGTTGACGTCGACCATCATCATAAAACCTTGGATTTGGGTATTGATTGGCATAATTCCCCATCTCCTTGCACTTGAAACATTGAAGTGTAGTAGGGACATTCTGTGTATCCCTTTCTTTGTTTTCATCATTAGACATCTTCTTCCCATCATTGCGGCATTCAAATGTCTGATGACCTTCCTTTCCACATTTGAAACATTTACTTGTCCCTTTAAGACAACTCCCTCCATGTTTCTTTCCACACTTTGAGCATAAGGGAAAACTCATCTTCTTTTTAGTGTGCTCTTTAGATTTTTCTTTTAATTCTATTTTCCTCTTCTTATCAAACCCATATGACTGATGGGTTACTCCAATCTCCAGCTCGACTTTGAGAGAACATCGAACGATTTCTTCGTAGCTATTGAAGTCCCTTATGACTAACGCCCTTCGAAGACTTGGTTTTAAGCCACTAAAGAATCGATCGATCTTACTCTCAGGTTGGATAATAATACCAGAAGCGTACCTTGAAAGTCTTGTAAAATTTTCTTCATAAGTACCAACAGATTCACCATCCTTTTGCTTCAGTTAAAGAAACTCTTTCTCCATCTTTGTTCGGAGAATACGAGGGAAGTACTTATTGAAAAATAAGTTCTTGAACTCGTCCCATTCCATGGACTCAATTTCATCCCTTTGCCTCGTATTCTTAATAAGATTACAACAATGATCAGCATCTCCTTCCAAACGATACACTGCTAGGATGACTTTATCATGTTCAGAACATTGAAGAACTGAAAATATCTTTTCAGTAGTACTAATCCATTGTTCAACAACTAATGGATCAGTAGACCTGCTGAAAGAAGGTGGACGCTGCCTCATGAAGGATTCAACAGAATGTTTCTCCTTCCTTTGCTCGTTTGGAAGTCCTGCATGATTAATAGCTTGAGAAAGTTGTGTGAGTATGGCTACAAGATTTTTCATTCCGGCTCCCATAACGTTTGGTTGCTCCGGGGGACAATCATTGCATTTCCCGTCGCATTCCGCATTAACACGGTTCCTTCGGGTTCTAGCCATTGACAAAAACCAAGAAGAATAGTGTGAGCAACACTCATTATAATAGGAAAATCACATAATCAAGAATAAAATTTAACACTTAAGGTCTTATCCTAGGTTATTCATGGTCATTTCTAAAACACTAAGATTGTGTTCTATGTTTATAATTATCCTTAGGGTTCTTACTAAGGCTTTCACATCTTAGTTTCCAAAGGTTGACTATACCTTTCCTCTGATACCAACTATAACAACTCATACTTTACATACATTGCTATTACTTAAAAATTGAAGCATACTTATTACAAAATATACCAAAACCATGAAAGGACCGTATAGGTATAGTGTCTTCAGAAACTAGAAAGAATAAACAACTGGTTCATAAAGCATCTACTTTGCCTCCCATTTATTTAATCATATCTAGAGTCCCTTTTTGGCATATTCTTCTTAATAACCTTCTTCCTAACCTGGGGAAATAAAACATACAAAAGGGTGAGCTCAAATGCTCCGTAAGGTTAAACAAAAGAAATATCAATCACGTCATATACATAAGTACATAACTTTTGGAAATCTTAACCTGCAAAAGAGATCATAATTTCATTACATGGGATAAATCATAGTAGTGAAATGTAATCCCAATAATCATAACATAAAACATGAAACTTTGTGGCATACACACATAATCATTGAGAATCATTTCTTGTTAGTCAAGACTCATTTCCAAGACTATCTTAGTGGACAAAGTCCACTTCTGAACCGAGTTCACTCCTCGTTTCAGTCCTGTTTCATTGAACCGGTTTAACCTGCCATTCTAGCCATGTCTATCTCATGAGATATAAAATCTTTACCCAATGCATTGGAGGGAGATATAGGTACCACCCATCTCATAATTATACCATTATTATGTGTGCCACAAAATCATAAAACCATACATCATAGCATAACCCATGTAATAAAAATGGGAATCTTAAACATCGTGACATCATAAAACAATTCATATAAGATAAATGAATTCATAAAAATATAATTCCATCACAAAATAATCAAATAAATGTAATAATAGGGATAAAAACAGAACCCTTTATTATCTTAGATTGAAAATAATTTTGATAAAACACTTGAACTCTATTCTTGAGGAAAATATCCTTTCTCCTTCAAAAACACTTTTCCTTTATTAACACGTCGTACAATTATAAACTAAAATAAGTTGATTAAAAATAAACTTGAAAACATGTAAAGTAAGCTTCTTGGAAATAATGTTTTAAAAACCCATTCATGCCGTATATGTTAAAAAAATCATTCTTCGTACTTTTGTCGGAAAAGTCAAAAAGTACCTCGTATGAAAAACGACAAAAGATTCCTTTCATATCCTTTAGTAAAAACTCACCGAAGGGTAAAATTGGATTTAAACAATTGTAGGTGGATGTAAATAATATTACATATTGAGGAAACATGAATGTGGATGATAAAATACACCCCAGTAAATGCCAAAGTATAAACAATCTCGGATAAAAATGAGATTGTGATATTTCCCTTACCTTAGGTCCGATTTGCCTCGTAAGTGTCTGAACCTCCTGTATAATGATTTAAATAATGTTATTGACTTATTAAAGAATCATAATTATTGTTATGATATCATATATGGTCATATTCTTAGCTTCTTATTAGTAATATTTCATTACAACTTGTTATTTGGGTGTTTATTACTTTTTGTTCTTATGCGTGTTTTGTCGAATAAATTCTTATTCATCTATTTAGGTTATAGATACCTCATTTCCAGAATGTTATTAGTGTAATATATATCATATTCATTCATTCAATTCATTTATATAATCATTATGCAATGAAGATCATGTAGAACGAGTCGCATCACATTGTGGAGACGGTATTCCGTACGTACGCACGAGCGATGATATCATTCCCATGATCATGGAATTGTATTGGAGTGTATGTATACTATTTCAGAATCAATATCAATTTTCAATAATCATATATAGTCATTATTTACACCATTATACACATCCAAGTAAGGTGGTGGTGGAAAGTAGATTACACCACGACGTGGAGACGATATTCCGTACGTATGCACGCGTGGTGATTTCATTTTCTGTAGGACGGATAGATGTTGAAATAGGGTTGTTTCATACTTATAATAAAATATCAGTATATGAGTGATACTGATGTTATTAATTCATAATGAAACAACTAAATAAGAAGAAGTGGAAGAAGAAATAAAGATGAAAGAATCGGTAACGGACATTACCTCTTCTTTGAAGTGCTTCTTTAAGACCTCCTTTTAGGGAACTAAAATTGGTCTTTGAAGAAGACCAGGACCTCTCGGATGTCTCCAGGGAAGTGGAGACGAGAAAGTGGCAGGGGTTGGCCGAGCTTTAAGGATCAAGGTGGTGTGAGGAAGAGAGGGAGGAGGTGCCCTTTTATAAGGGAGGAGAGGGGCACATTTGGAATAACTAAAAATATTATTTAATTATAAAGCAAAATTCGGTTTTAAATAGCTCCAAATTGATTTATTTAGAAGCTAAGGTGGGTATGGGTTGAAATAATCTCATACAATAGAATTTATACAAGTTTAGGTTCCTATTTTGACCTTATCATTTAGATTTAACATTCAGTTAAATATTTTTACTTTTACCGTGTCTTCTTGTGTTCTTACACTATAAGGTTAATAAACTTACTATAACAATCCAAAAGAACCCCAAGTTGTTTATTATTAATATATATAACCTTATCTAAGTCATTTGGCCGAAACGTAGATTTTTAGGAATAAAATAACAATTAATAATATAATATTTGTTTTAAAAACTATTTTATGTCAATTTTGACACTATTTAGTAATTGATTTTTTTGAAACTCATAACAGAATTATTAGTTCAAAAAAAGTTAATTAAATAAATAGAAACATGTCATATTAACCTATAAAATTAGTGTAATTCATAAAAAGTCTCAAATTACATTTATTTGGGTATTTATAACATCAATTATGTCAATATTTCATTCATAAGATAATTACTACATCATCTTTGTGTCATAAATAAATTATATTATTTAATGTCCAAAAATTACAAATAAAATACTATCATTTAGGAAATCGTTTTAGCTTTCTAATGAATATTTATAGTCGAATTTATCTTATATATAACCTTATATTAAAAATTATTTACTTATTAAACTTTGATTTTAACTATTTTAACCCTTCTTTAAATAAATTAATAATAAATGTCCTAATCTAATCCAAGTGGGCGTAAATGGTCATATTTTATTCCTAAGTTTGTTTTTGGTCGAATTACACTTATCCAATAGAATTAGGGCATGTGTTAGGGTAATAATAATATCATTTTTACCCTTAATTACCCTATTTACTTTTAACCGTGGTAAATAAAAGTAAAAAGATACTATTCACCAAAAATTATTTTCATCTCATTGAACCACATTTTACTTACTGACATCAACCGTGTGTCTCGGATTTTTGAAATTTCACTCACAGAAGTGGAAAAATTAGGTTTTATGAAAAATTCAGTTTTTTAACTACCACTTAGTGGTTTCACTATTCATCAAAAATTGAAAGTTTTCAGAAAAATACCAAAATTTTACCCTAGGGTAATTTCGATATTCCGAATCCAAAAATGAAGTCCATTTTGAAAAATAAAATTTATAAAATTTCAAAAACTGTTTATTACTATCCATAACGGCTAGTTTTAATAATATTTTATTAGCATATCATTGTTTAGAGAAACTCGGTATTGCATACGACGCAAGCTATCGAGGAAGGTCGCAATTTTGTGTAATGCAAGCCAAGCAAGTGTTTTGTGTAGAAAAAGATTCCTTTGATGATTTATATAATATAAAAGTCTCGAGTGTTAGATGATTAGTTCAAAAAATGTTAATTAAATCAATACTAATATGTCATATTAACCTATAAAATTAGTGTAATGTATAAAAAGTCTCAAATTACATTTATTTGGGTATTAATAATTTCAATTATGTTAATATTTCATTAATAAGGTAATTACTGCATCATCATTGTGTCATAAATAAATTTAATTATTTAAAGTCTAAAAATTATAAATAAAATACCATTATGTAGGAAATCGTTTTAGATTCCTAATTAATATTTATAGTCTAATTTATCTTATGTATAACCCTATATTAAAAGTGTTTTAGTTATTAAACTTTGATTTTAACTGTTTTAACTCTTCTTTTAATAAATTAATAATAAATGTCATAATCTAATCCAAGTGGACCTAAAGGGAAATAATTTCTTCCTAAGGTTGTTTTTGGTCGAATTACACTTATCCAATACAATTAGGACATGTGTTAGGGTAATAATAATATCATTTTTACCCTTAATTACCCTATTTACTTTTAACCGTGGTAAATAAAAGTAAAAAGTTACTATTCACCAAAAATTATTTTTATCTTACTGAACCAAATTTTACTCCTTGATATTAACCGTGTCTCTCGGATTTTTGAAATTCCACTCATAGAAGCGGTAAAATTAAGTTTTATGTAAACTTACAAATTCTCCTAGGAGGTGGGTAAAAGACGGTGAAAAGTTCAATAAAATTTTTATATATCTAAAATTATTATAAAATGACTGCAATGAATTACATTTAACTTATATAGGTATTATGTATCAATTTTGACCTAAAATAAATTTAAATAACATAAATAATTATTTAAATAAAAATTCGGTTTTTAAATAGTTACCCAGTGTTTTCACTATTCATCAAAAATTGAAAGTTTTTAGAAAAATACAAAAAATTCACCCTAGGCTAATTTCAATATTCTGAATCCAAAAATGAAGTCCATTTTAAAAGATAAAATTTATAAAATTTCAAAAACTGGTAATTACTATTCATAACGGCTAGTTCATAATAATATTATAATAATATCTCGTTTAGTGAAACTCGGTATTCCGTACTACACACGCTATCGAAGAAGGTCTGGATTGCATGTAATGCAAGCCAAGTCAGGGCTGCGTTTAGTGAAAGCTCCGTTTGGTGTTGTGTATAACATAATCAAAACTTATTTCATTTTTACATTAAACAAAATCTATACTTAATATTGCATAGAAAAATTTCCACAAAACAAACTTGAAATTGTGTGTAACACAAGCCAAGAATAGTGTTGCGTATACTGCAAGCTAATACGGTGTTGCGTATAGTATAGGCTAATCTTGGTGTAGTGTATAATAGAAGACATCAAAGAAATTAAAAATAATATATCTCATAAAATCTCTGGGTGTTACACTTAATGAATCTGCCACCTTATCCGCCTTTCCTGTGTGCTAGTGTATTGAAAAATCATAATCTTTGATTAACTCAAGCCATCTCTTTTTCCTCATGTTGAGTTATTTTTGTGTGAAAATGTGTTTCAAACTCTTGTGGTCCATATAAATCTCGCATATTTCTCCGTAAAGTTAATGTATCCCTATTTTCAGAGAAAAGATTACGACTACTAACTCAAGATCATGAATTAGATAATTTTTCTCATGGGTCTTCAACTGTCTTGATGCATAAGCAGTAACTTTATCATTTTGCATAAGGATGAAACACAACCCATTCTTTGATGAAAAACTGTATAATATAAATCCATCACATCTAGATGGATGTGTCAAAATTACAGTATTGAAAAATCTTCTTTTCAATTACTCGGAGCATTCTGTACATTATTTTTTCCACACAAACTTAACTCCTTTACGCGTGAGCTTGGTTAGAAGGTTATCCAGTCAGGTGAAATTCCGAACGAAACACCGATAGTAACCTACTAAGCCAATAAAACTATGTACCTCAGTTATGTTTGTTGGCATGGGCCAATCTTTTATTTACTTTTTCTTTGTAGGATCAACTAGGATTCCATCCTTAGAGACAATATGACCTAGAAAAGAAACTGATTTGATCCAAAATTCGCACTTTCTAAACATCCTATATAATTCATTTCTTCTAAGATTTTTCAGAATAATCTGCAAGTGATCCCCATGGTCTTCATAGCTTTTTGAGTATACCAAGATATCATCGATGAATACCACAACAAAGTTATCAAGATATTCCTTGAAAACTCTATTCATTAAATCCGTGAAAACAAAGGGTGCATTAGTCAGTCCAAAAGGAATCACTATAAACTCGTAATTCCCATATCTAGTTTGAAATGTAGTCTTCAGAATATATTCCTTCCTCACACACAGTTGATGATATCTGGATTGAAGGTCAATCTTTGAAAATTATTGAGCTCCATGAAGTTGATCAGATAAATCATCAGTCCAGGGAAGATGATACTTATTCTTTATTGTAATAGCATTTATTTCCCTATAATCAATTCATAGCATCAGGGATCCATCTTTCTTCTTGACAAACAATACTGGGGCTCCCCATGGAGAAACACTAGGTCCAATAAATCCTTTTTCACTCAACTCCTCTAGTTGTTTCATTAGCTCCACCAACTCCATAGTGGAAATTCTATAGGGGGTCTTCGATATAGGTCTTGCACCAGGAATTAAGTCAATGGAAAACTCAATTTCACGCTCTGTAGGATGTCCAGGTAAATCTTCTAGAAATACATAAATATATTCATTCACTATATGGACATATTTAATTAAAATATTTCTTTCCTCTCCCCGAGATATTGGGTTCTCTTCCTCTCCAAGAATTTCATTCAGTAGAGCTATTGGTGGTGGGTCTAGATAAGAATCAGATGGCAAGGTTTCTACTCTAAAGATAAGATATTCTATACCATTTTCAAAAATTGTAACTTCCTTTTTCTTGAAATAAATATTCGCATCATAGTTTGACAACCAATTCATACCAAGAATTATATCAATTTCAGTCATTGGTATGATGATAAGGTTAGCAACTAAAGAACGTTTATGTATCACGAGGGAACTAGTTGACATGCCTTTGTTGCAACGATGCATCCCCTAGGAGTTTTCACTGATAACTCCTTTATTAAATAAAATTTGACATGTCTAATTTTCTTTGAAAATTGGGAAGATATAAATGAATGGAATGATCCAGAATCAAATAAAGTTTTGGCTATGTTTGAGGAAACATTTAAAGTTCCTTCCACCATGCCATTATAAACTTCAACTTACACAGTTGTAATCGTATAAACTCTCCCCTATTCTTTTGAATTTTTCTGAGGCATGTTTACTTGGAACTTAGGAAACTTATTTTCATAGTGTCCCATATCTCTACAACTTTAGCCTTGAACATCATCATATTGTTTATTCTCCTTTCATTAATGAGACATATGACCCTTTTCTACACACTTATAATAGACTCCCATTCCTTTTAAGCATTTACCGAGGTGATTATTTCCACAGTTTTCACATAATGGGAATTTTTTCGTTCCCTTGTTCTTATTTGGCACTTCACCTCTCCCTTGGTTATCAGAGTACCTCTTCTTATCTTGGTTCCCCTTGAACCAATTTGATCTATAAAATTCCTTCTATTTTTTGATGACACTTGATACAATTTCATCATACGATGAAAATGTTTGAGAAGACATTTCCCTTCGCATACTTGGCTTAAAACATTCAAAGAAATGATCAATCTTGTCTGCTGAGTCACATACATAATCTACGACATAACTATCTAGCCTTGTAAAGGTATCCTCATACTCTGCAACACTGTCTTCTTTACTTTGTTTTAAGCTAAGGAATTTCCTCTTCATTTCGGTTCGTTTCTCACAAGGGAAATATTTTTCAAAGAATATTTCCTTAAAAGCCCTACATTCAATTTCTTCTATTTCTTCTTCCTCCGTGGTATTCTGAATCATGGACTACCATTGATCAACGTCACCCTTGAGACAATATACTACCAGTATGACCTTTTTATTTTCATTGCATCTTAATGCCCTTAATATATTTTCAAGGGACTTGATCCATTCCTCAGCAACAACTGGGATAGTAGTCCTGCTGAAAGATGGGGGATTCTGCCACATGAAATGATCCAATACAGGTGTGGAATGGTTATTCATTACAACTTGAGTAAGTTTTCCCAATATGGTCATGATCTAATCTGCTCCAACATTGAATGTGTTGAATTTCTCAATAGGGAGATCCCTACCTTGCCCACGAGTATTGATTCCCATTCTTTCGTTAGATGCTATTTCTAAATAATGGGATACACTAGATTAGTTTGTGAATCTCAAATAGAAAATCACTCAACATAGATTGAAATTCTATGTATATATAATATTATAAACATGGTTTCTCTAAGGAAAAAAGTACATTAAACTCATTCATAATGGATTGTAAATAAAATTTGAATTATCCTAAGTATATCCCCCAAGAGTGTCGTAACCAAGAGGGAAACAAGGCCCGTTGTCATGAACCAGTTCCCGTTAAAGTCTAGCTCAAAGTGGTGTTTTCATATTTTACCCCTAGATACATCTGTGCTAGAGCCACCTCTACCTTCTCATACCTAGATAAGGATGTATTTCTTTAAATATCCATATAATCTATTCCTTACCAAAATACCAGTATGTTCTTGTACATTTATTCTCAAATACTACCTTAGGGCTTTGTTCCCAACTATACATTTCTAATCTAGTTTCCATGTTTTCTACTAAACTTCCTGTAATACCAACTGTAACACCCTGACCCCTATATAATGGAGCCGGTGGATTACTTGTTATATTGGAATAGTTATAAGGAATGAAAATCCTGAAGGAATGATCAGTTTAGTAGTATTTAAGAAACTAGATATATAAATGTAACTCGAATTACATTGGAGAAGGTTACAAAATACAATACATAAAAAACAAAAAACTGCATCCACAGGAACTCAATAAATGATCTCCTCTTCATCACATGTTGAAGGTAGAAAATGAAAGGGGTGAGATCAAATGTGCAGTAAGGGTAAAAAATAGTGGAAGTATGAATCAATAATAACTCAATCATAAACAAATATGGCATGGTGAATAAATGAAACACACACACCATTAATAAACCGAGAAAGGGCTTGCATCCATAGATTTTGTCATAGTGAAAATATCATGGATAGTAATGACTGAAAATGAATAAATAGAGTGATTATTAATTGGAATTCATGTTTCTAGAACATGATACTATAGTACCATTAAAACAGTTTAGTTCTATGGGTAGAAACCCATCTTATTTTTTTGAAACAAACTCGAAGGGTTTGTCGCCAACTGATTTGTCTCATGAGACCTACCGATTCATTGAGGGGATATAGTGGGCCCCACCCACCACTGCATGTCCAAATAATTCTTTACAAGAGAAATATGCCTTTCCAGTATCCTTATAGAGTATGGTATAATGATTCATCAATATTTCCATAATTAAAATAACTTTTCAAATAAACACCATATATAAAATGGTATACGGTTTAGAGAACAAACATATCCATGATATGAGATTATGGATATTTAATATAAATATAATATAAATTGAAAATTGATCTCAGATGGGTAGTAGGTACACCACATAAGGATTATTAGGTGCACCATACAAAGTTACTCTCAACAAAATAGTAGTTGAGACAAAGTTTCTTACTACAATGTAATCAGTTGAATCATATGACCAAAACATAATAACCCTCAAATGAATAATTTAATAACATTAATATAAAAAGAATCATTTTATTATATATAAAATGGTAGTAAAAATATACCACATACAAGAAATAAGTGGCGAACAATGAAAGTTTCAGAGAAATGAAAGTGAGATGAAAAACCCCTTACGTTTGGCTCAAGTGTGTTCTTCATTTGTTTTGATGACCTGAGTAATAATATTTTTATTCATTAATTAATAACTCCAGAAACTACTATACATTTAATTTATTTAGTATAACCTTATTAGGTTCATTCATGGCCCTTTTTAGGGGTTTAAGAGGTTCAAGTTTCTTTTTTTGGAAGCATTTTCTTCCTTGGTTTTCATTATTCGGTTACTTGTTTTCATGAATGGAAGTTCATTTGAAATGTGGTTAGACATACATAATTTTTAATATATCTTATTAATAATATTAAAGATATATTAATGATATTATAATGATTTTGGGTTATATACAATGATGATAATTCCTTATTTAAAAGTTTATTACAAATATTCGGATTAACTTGGACGTTTTGTTCATAATGAACTTGTTTTGTATTATTATTTTATATTATGAGTTTCTAAGGATTAAATAAAATTAATGAGATGAAATACATATATTGGTATCTTTTTCAACCATTAAAATGGTTTCATGACCAGTAATTAAGGAGAAAGTGAAGAACAAAATTCCATCATCCACAGAGGTTATAAATTGGAACCTCATGGATGTTGATTTCGTTTATAAAAATAAAAGGGAGGGAGTAAGAATATTGATGATGGTTATTTAATTCACATGATATAATTACAGTATATTGATTATAATTTAGTTTATCATGTTAATTTGGATATAGGAGTTTAATATATAAAAATAAAATATATGAACTTGAAAATAAAAAAAGGTGAGAGATCCCTTATGAAAATTCGGCAACATAACAACGTCGCTTAAAATTTTATAATATGAAATGATGAGAGAAAAGGGTATCTCATAATATTTAAATAAAAATGAAAGTAATAAGAACACCTAAAATCAAACCCCATCACATGAGAATAGAAAATCAAATAGATAACATAATAGAAGTGTGGACTAAAAGAAGAGAATGATGGATTCCCTTACCATGTAGAGTAACTCCTAGATCATGAAGGATGAGAACTTGGTGGATTAAGGACACATTAGGAGGACATGTAGAGAGGTAATACCACCATATATTTGAATATATTGATTTTTAATGAATTAAAATGAATGGGGGGGGGGTGAGAGGGTATTTTTATTAATTAAGAGAGTTTGTTATTAATTAAAAGGGACACCTCATTAGTGATTTTTCCAAAACCATGGTCTTGAGCATGGTATTTTCCCATGGATTTATCCACTTGGGAAACCTCATTTCATAATATACTGTACAAAAGTCTACCATACTTTTATATTTAATTATTACATCATTATGATGTCATTAAAATACTGAAAACTCAAAACCTTATTTTCACTATTCATGAAAATTTCACGTATTTTAGAAAAATCCCAAAAATTCACCCTTACCCTTTTCCGATGTGTAGAATTAAAAAATGAACTCCATTTTTTGAAAATAATTTTCTAAGTATTTTTAATTTAATTTTTAAATAAAATCATAGTTAATTCAAAAAATAACAATTTAAAGCTATAATTAGTTTTGCATTACATTGAAAAATTAATTAACTTCTCATTATCTTATTACCTTAAGAAAATAAAATATTATCATTATTTGTTATTTATAAGGGTCATATTACTATTCATATTACTATTCATAAGGGTTTGTTACTATTCATCAAAAAATAAAGTTGGTTCTATCAGACTCCAAAACAACATACTGGTCACAACTCTAGATGACCTTTTTTTGAAATTTAAAAAATAAAAGTGGAAAATTTATGATTAATGTCTCAGTTTCGACTATCTCATAAATAACCAAGTTTTGTTCCAAAGGAACACAATTATTTATGACATATAAGCTATGAATAGAATGTATTTAAGAAAAGCATACCATAAAATGTTTGGGGTGTTATATCTAATACCATTCTATCATGACCCACATTTTTCATGATGATGTAAGGGATAACAAGATACTGGGACCTTCCTTCCTCAAGATAAAGGAGAGATAATGACCCCTGAGTCACATCTCTAATTGGCCTAAGGATGGAGACTAACACAAAGGGTATACAAATCTCACAAAAATGGGAGGCATTACCCTTTTTATAGTAACCAAGATCTATATATTAGATTTATCAACCCCAAATAACTCCAATATATAAATATATATATATATATATATATAAAGAAACAAAATTCCATCCGACATGCATGTTAAAAAAAAACAGCTAGAAATACAAAGAGAACTCTAAAGTAAGTACCAAGGTAAAACTAAGCAGTGGCGAAGAAACCGTCCCCAACATCTGAGCTAGTAAGGTCCCGCATGGTCTGCATAATCTCTCAGGATACCTAAATACAATTTTATATATGTAGGGTGATCATAAAAGTATACTTAATAGAAAAAATAAAAGTCACTTGTGCACAAGTGGGAGAAGCATACTAATGGCCATGTAAGAAAAAAGTATAAAATCAAAAGAACTTCATAAGGTATACTATCCACCCCAACCTCACCAAGGCATTCTCACCAAATAACACAAGTTAAGTAATGTAAAGTAATAAACACATCGATATTTGGGTACCCCGCACTAAATCCCACTGGTTAACTACTCATCCTTAATAGTGAACGTCCTGACGCTACCACACTCTTCCAGAAGCCCCACTATCATGACCAGCCCGCATACACATGATCCAAACACCACATCACATCCTTCCCATAGACACGTTGGCCACAACCACCATACATCTCTCCCAAAAACAACTGGGACCCATACTAAAGACACCCATGAAACAAACCACCTCTCACACAACCAGTAACATAAGTCTCATATTAAACCTCGATCCACTACAGCCTTCCCAAAGAGTCTTGGGAGATCAAGGACTAGAAGGGGGATTAGGGTAAATTCAGAAACCATCAATCCATCCTTACACTGGGATGTTGGGAAAGACCCCCTCCCCCATAAAAATGGAGGTGTTTGACACATAGTTCTCAACACTGGTGTTGCGAATATAGAAAACATAAGGAACTACAAGTTTATATATGTGTGGAATAAACACTCATCCCATCTTATGGGATTCTAATAATATAACCATCCCACTCAAAATCGCATTTACTACTTCCCCTACATGCACATACCACAAAAAATGATGATCACTTGAACACTTCTTCACTACAAGCCCCAAATCGAAACATAACCCCAACCAATTAATTTCACCAATTATCATTCTTTATTATCAAATAATTCATTTATTTATTTACATCCCTACCTGGGAAACTACCAAAAACTACACACATTTTAAGAAGAAGAAACCATACCAACCACTTCCAAGTTAAACAAACAAATAAACTTCTAACAATCTTCTTCAAAGTTATACCACCCAATTCATCCTCTCACAACCATACCCAACAGCCCAGTTGCACAACAACACCACACCCATCACACCCATAAACATGAAATCATGACACAACCTAGTCATGCAACCCCACTACCCAACCACTACCTAGATGCAATCCCACTGCATAACAAGTCCATCCATTCCACAATCAATCAAACTATCAGCCTAAGATACCATCACACCACCTATACCGCCTCAAACAAAAAATCACACCCCATCCATAGCACAAAACTACCTACATAGACGCAAGTCTGAACATAACCACACACAAAAAAGAACCACACATACAAGGATATGTTTATTCAGATTTAACATCACCCATTCTTTAATTATATATGATAAAACATGGGTGATCAAAGAATAGATTCGATCATAGGGAATCTATTTATTTAACTGAATATATGTGGTTAGACAAGTTCCAATTATTATAGAAGTGATTCAAAAATCATACAGGTATGAAAACATAGACCACCAACATCCATGATTTTTAAAAGAACACATCCCACATGATTTAAGACATGGATCAAAGATAACATATAAAACAAAGATATCATCATCATATTCTTAGCCCTACAGTTATTACTTCTTATTATCTTTTTTGAATTTTGATTCATCCATTATCACAAGGAAGAATCATTATACCCACCCTGCATGATACATAATTAAAAGAGAGACCAAATAAATCCCTACATGGAACAATAGGTGACCAAAAATTCTTCATTGTGCAAAAACAGGGGTTGGGAGAGTAGCATGAAAACTTGAAAAAATCTGGATCGATGGATATGTCACAATGCATAACTCCATTGGAAGGGAAGGAACTAGGTGAACCAAGATAAAATAGATACAAACTTGGAAGAGAAGGTCCTGACTTAAAAAATCCAAATCATATATCAACAGAAGAGGAAACAGTTTCAAGGGATATTAAAGTTGAATTTTGGACAAGACCATTCGGTTTGACTATTCCAAAGTCCCCAGAGTGTTAGGTTATTAAAGATATAATTAATATCATTGGAAATTCATTTAGAAATACCCAAAAATGGATTTAAACTTGAAAGAGGGTAAAAAATGTAAGAGGTTCGAAATTGGAAAAACTAGAAATGTGTCACCAATGGGTGAGTCACTGACAGTGAGCGATTGATAGTGAATCACTGAAACTGAGAAATAGAAGCTGAGATATTGATGATGATCCACCCACATGACCTACTGACACGTGACTCACTAACTCCTTAACTCATCGATGCTCTGACTCACTAACACCCTGGCTCACTGTCGCCTTGAATCATTGATACCTAGACTTATCGATGCCCTCAACCCACCAATGCCCTGACCTACTGATGCCTCGACCTACCGATACCCTCTACCTACTGATGCTCTGACCCACTGAAACCTCAACTTACCAATGCCTCAACCTATGCATGAATCAACATACCAAGACCTCTACCTACCGATGCCCTCAACCTACTGATGCCCTAACCTACCGATGCCCTCCACCTACTAAAAACTCCACCTATCAATGCCTCAACCTACTGATGCCTTGACCTAATGATGCCTCAACCTACAAATGAAAAAACTAGAACTTTGGAATAATCTTGAAATGATCTACCGTTACCTCCCAGATTACCCCAAACACTATATTTTGACAAATTAAGGGACCAAAAAGGTCTAGGCTATTACATTACCTTTACGTAAACTATGTTTATCTTTACACATATGTTTATTAACCATTATCAAAATATATACCTTGAAATTATACATGATACCTTACAAAAATTACCTTTACACTGATCATTGTCACATTAACATAGATCTTCTTTGACCATTAGGAAGAATTTTATAAATACTCTAATTTGAATATTTTTGAAGTTAAGGAGTCACTCACATGATTTTAGGGAATTTTCAAGGGACACAAATTTAGTTTAAAAGGGACTCTATATTTACTTATTTGAATAATTATCATTTATTTTTACACTTTTACATCTAATTATTAGTAGATTTATGATGAAAGATATATTTTCACTCCACTAGGTAAAATTATAATTGTATATTTTTGAAGATGGATCAAGGATTTTGAGGAGGAAAATAGTCAATGTGGTTTTTCTCAATAATGTATCCTGACACATGCATTGAATTTAAATAAAATAATTTTTTCGGAACTATAAATTAACCATTTTACATATATAAATATATTTTCACCATTAATAATTTCTTGATATAGTAAAATCAGTGAATATCTAGGAATTATTATAAAAATTCATTGAAATGTCAATAATGTAAGTCAAATTCATGGATATATATTTACAAATCACCATTAGGTTTCACTATTTAACTTATTTTTTTATTTTCATGGGGTATTTCTGCACAATGTCACATCACACATGGGTTATACCACCAATTGTAGATATTTTTGTTTCTAAGACCTCAGCAAAAGGTAGTACATATGTTTTGACTGATACTATTAAATAAACACTAGGTTTTATATTCTCTATTAGTAAAACCCATGTTCAGTATAATCTCAAAAAATATCTATGTGTATATGTTTGGGACTAATTAGTATAAAAAATCCTTGGGTTGGGATTCATCCAATTATAAAATCCATGGATTATGATACACCGTTGTATATATCACTCTGATGATTGCGATGGGTTACATATTACATTGAGTGGATTGTGAAGAGTTTATATAAGAATGTTTAGATCTAAAAGAATATCTAATTCAATGTTTTCATCTACAACTTTATTTCCTAGATTTACATTAAATAAAGGTTTGAACTGTTCAAATCATTTGTATCTATAAAATTTAATTTTTTGTAAATGATGTTAATTTATATATTGAAAATCAAAACACTATTTTCGATTTCAATTCACCCAATATCTCCTAAAAGATATCAACCATAATAAATTGGCACAAGCTAATTCTGAAAGAACAACTACTAGTTTAGAAAAAACCAAGCATAATAACAACAATAAATGTCAAGAAAAATAACAACTTCCATATATCTATAATTTCTCAATAATATATTTCATAACCATATTTATGTAATGATACTATTATAAATGTGTCAATATTCATCAATAATAATTGTAACTTGGGAATAAAAATATTGAATATTTACCAAATAAACTACACATAGAGATAATAACATTTGATTGTTATTTCACATATGCCTCACTATCCATGTAAAAATTCCTTATTACAAATTTATTGTCATTATTCAATTCATACAACAATAAATATTTTTTCATAGAAGCTTCACACTCCCTATAATAATGAAATCATGTGAATCAATAAATAGAACAAAAAAAAGGAGTAATAGAAATCCTTGAATGTTATCACCATAATATATTCCAACATATTATTCTTGAAGATAGAAGAAGTGTTTTAAAATACACTGTTTACAATAAATCTTCAGTAAATAATTTTAAAAAGAAAATAAGGACATAAAAAAAGATATGATTATGATATAAAACCCTCAAAAACCCAAATATCAAAAATTAACATCAAATCTACGAATCAATGAAGACTAAATAAAAACTAATTCACCACTACAGCCTCATTCAAATCTAATGATCATGATGAAATCCCAAATGATGAGAAGATAAAATCACCTTAGATAATGATTATTTATCACTTGAATCCTAGGGTCAAATCCAATCAAATGATATTTCAAAGGACTCAAAGGAGCTATATTTGGCCACTTAAGACTTTAGGAAAATTATAGAATTTCAAAGAATTAAAATGGGATTCTTAAATAAAAATAAAACTAGAAATTCAAGGATTTTTAGAGTAGTAGGTTATGGTAAGACTTATTTTAGGTTTAATTGGGTGAATATATAGAATACATAGCACGCTTTATCCAACCTTCACACATTTAAATATTAAAAGCTATTATTTTCAAATAAGAATGAGGATGGTTGATGATATGAACATTGTTATTATGTTGTGTATATTTTTTGACAAAACCATGAAATTATAAAACTAAAAAACATTAGTGAGACCTCAAAAGAAATTGTATAACTGGGGAACATAACATCTAGGGTTCCACCATATATTTTCCATATTTATACTGTGTATAAAATTTGATGGAAACAAAATAATCCCCCAAAAATCCACTTAATACAGTTACTAACACCTCCATATGGTGATTGTAAATGAAAAATATTTAGTAAAAAATATTAATAATACAATACGTAAGAGTCTTTCTTAAATATATGGTTCCAAATTTTCTAAAAACACTCTTTGAGACCTTCAAAACTTGGCCATAGGTATCAACACCATAACCAATCTTCCAACATAATACAATACGGTTCTTATCTATCATGGACCACACCCTCGACATATGGAACATCATCACACCTAGAAATAATAATCCCCATTTTGGCTCTATATTATATGATGAAATAAACAATACTATCCAACTCATCCTCAATCTATACACCTACTCACACTGAGACACATGAGGCCACACTACAAAATAATCCTATGAGCTAAAATATCATCTCTAAATTCTTCTTATATTCACCATCCATATCCCTACTACTAAAATGACTTAAAGATATAATGTAAATATGTGATCAAATATGTCCCATTACATTATATACATCTCAATTTTTTCCCTTGGGAATAAAAACTAAATCTAGATAAAGGAAAATCAAATCCCATCAACCAATAAAAGATACCACTAAAACAATATGAATACACTACCAGAATAATTTGGGAAAAAATTAAACATATCTATAAATCTATTAAAAATAGGAAAATACTTATAATTAAGAATAACTAGGACATATCCCTCTCAAAAAATAATATACAGATCGATAGAAAGAGAACATAGTGTAAAACACCTTGTATAACAACTGACATACCACTGATTAATACCTTTAAATAAACTAAGTTTCAATATTGAATACCAAATAAAAAAAATTGAATAGAAATTTATTATTATTATTTTAGGAAAATTAAGTCAAAAAATTTTCAAGGAAAATATAATTATATTTTCTTTTAAATATCGGTCAATGCACACATAAAAAATGTGATGAAAATCCAAATTTTTTCCAGTGAAATGAGAAGGATCACCCTAAGAAATTAAAACATATCACATTCCAACAAATATAGAGAAGAAAATTGATTTCCAATACAATTTTACTAATGGTTATACATAGTAATATATTATAAATATATCATTTATCTGTACTTAGGAAACCTAAAAATCCTCAAACCTAGTGCTCAAAGCCACGATCAATCTCTTGAATATTAATTCACTCTCAATTTACATAAACTCTTAGACCTTGATTTTAGAGAATTAATCTTAACCTTCATAAACACTCAATAGTAGAATTCACTAGAGTATTTAACTAGGTTTAAACCATTATCTGTGATTTATAATAGGTCTCCTAACTTCATATGACACTTATAATAAAAAAAAGATAGATCACTAAATCTATAGCCTATGAGAATACCCAAAATACAATTCTTATACTACTTAATAGTTATGAAAATGTGGAATTCAAATAATGAATTTTACAAAATGTTTCTCAACTCTACACCTGATCCTAATCCCTTAAAAAATGTTACAAATATATATTTTCTATTAAAAATTATTTAATATTTGATATAATATTTTCAAATCAAGGAGAAATTTTGGCATAGATTTCTGAGCATTGTGGAGACTTAGTATTGATAAATTGAAAATATTAAATATAATATATCACACACACATAATTTTTGGGAAATACTGTAATAATTACTAAGTAGTTTCATGTATGAGAAAATTTATATATCCATTAAATTGGAAATTTGGGTTTTACCCTAGGTGAAACATGTGTTTGGATAGCATTAGACATTTAAATAGAGTGAAGTCATTATAGGATATTAGATAAAATAAATTAATTAAATGGATATATTTATTTATTTTATAATTAAAATTAATTCCAATTATGAACTCTATATATATAACTTTTGTAAACATTTATAGTGTGAGATAAATAACACTAGTGAATAGAGAATATATACCATATGGAGAAACTTTTGGTGTGATTGAGATGAATTTTAGGGTTGATAAAAAGGGGAATTTTTTTTCCATGAGGTCTCATGTGAGAGTTTCCTCATTAATGATCAATAAAATATGAGGAAGGTTCCTTTATTTTATTTTTTATCTCCATGTTATTAATTTATCATAAACAATGAATGAATTATTTATCATGTAATTTATAGTTTGTTTTTGTTGAATTGATTTTTTATTATTTTTTACCCAAAATTAAAAAATGATGGTATATTTGATTTCTTAATGTATTGTCTATTTTTCATCAAGAAACCAAGGATAATAAAAAATATGTCTAATTTTTTTTACTATTTTTTTATGCATTCCATACTCTTTACTTCATTTATCATTGGAGTTTGAATAGAAATTTATTTGACACTAATCGAGAAAATAATTTAAAATGTGATTTTAAGTAATTTGTTTTAATGATAATTTTTATGGAAACAACACATCATATTTTAAAAACATATTATTTTTTTCTGACGACGATTGATGAACATTGATATATTTATGGGTTCTAATTTCATGGGATTTGGGGCAGGATAAACTCTCACTATGATGGAGAAAGAACCACCATGTTTGGGGTGGCCATAATATGGACACTGATGATGTTATAGTTTAATCAATGTAATATCTATACATTCAACCAAGATTAATATTAGAGGTGAAGAAAATAGTGGTCCATAATGAATGATATAGAAAAACATGGGTCTCTATGATTTTTACTACTCCATGGTGTGTAGTTTGTAACAAAACATATTGTGTTTTCTTTTTTGTATGGTGGTGAGGGTTTTCATAGAGGGTTAAATATCACACACTATGTGGGGTACCCGCACATCATGTTATCCATAGAGACATATATCAGTGTGTAAATAGAGAGAATTCGAAAAAAATATTGTGACCCCACACACAATGTGTGTCGGGTCACAGACCGTGCACTTTAGAGAGTACACAAGAACAAATAGATTGATCATACTTTAGTACCAGATCTCACCACTACAATCCATGTGTCATTAGGACATGTCATATATTGTGAACATGACATCTGAGGTGGTAGGAAATGGGTCAACCTGGTCATAGTGAGACAAAATTTAACAAACTTTGAGCACACTATATACTTATTCCATGGAAGGTTATATTCCCTGATATATTTGGTAAAAATTATTTTTCATTATGGGTATCTTTTCTCGGTCCAATCGTAAGAAAATATGGTGAGGAATTCCATACAAAGAACTGGGTGGGTGATACCCTCTATGGGATAATTCTTTATAGAGTCTTGTATCACTCTACACAGACCAAGGTGTGATCCTATATCTAATTAATTATATGGATGGGCCATGTATCCTATATTGAAAATATTATATGTATGACCCCATTCATTTTTGGAAACTCCATATAGGGCTAGGTATTCCCCATAGTCCGTATTTTTTATCCCATAACTATATATCAATATCCTACACGTTCAAATTCATGATTCAATATTGAAAGGCATGATGAGTGCAACCTCTCGAATGAGTGAAATTAGTTTTAGCAAGATATTATGAGTGAACTCTCATAAATGAGTATCACAAAGGATCCTTGAGAAGAATCCATTGGCTTGTAATGTCATTTAAAAAAACAATGAGACATAGAGTTTTACTTTGATTATATTTGGGTTGGAATCTTTATCCTCAATGATTTTTTGATTTTGAGATTACTCCAACTTTGATTCTTTCTGTTTGTGACTTTAGTGTGTCCTATAAGGTTCAATTAAACCGACACCTTCTTGAGATCCTCCCATCGGTATCATGTATTATACTGGTAATATGCCAGTTATTAGTTTCCACGGTGGATTAGGAGAATGTGAATATCAATTAAGATATGTGGAACAAAGATGTATTCAAGAGTTATATTCATTTATAAGTCCCATTATTAATAGTATGTAGGAATCCTTTACATTATTTTTGGGGTTTTATTTACCAATTTTTATATTTTCATTCTCTTTTTTATAATTTGATGTGGGTTTTGATGTTTTCATTCATTTACCATGTCATTTGTTCAATTTTTTGAATATAATATTGTATTGAGATGTGTGTATTTATACATGAACATTTTCCCAAGGCCTATAATACATGTTATATGCATATACGATACTAGTATCCAACCCCTATTAAAATGAAAGTGGGCTTGGGGAGTCACATTCATCTTATTACTATATTGGTGGATCTAGGTGGGAAAGGTCAATCCCTGTTGGTAATTTAGATTAGGCGGTATTAGTAAATAAGTTTTTAGAAGTATAGTTGTGAGTATTTGTTTGAGAACTAGGGAAACAATGTTAATATTTTTCGAGTTTGGATCTTATGTATGGGTAAATTGTTGTTCTATGGGGCCCATCATTTCTATTTAACTAGACCCCAATAACATGGTCATTGACTCAGTATATATAAGAAATACGTAGAGGTAATTAATTGGTATTTTCATTATATAGGAATGGGTTTTCATTCGATTTCCTTCTTAATACATATCGCCATATATTCTATTTTGACCATTATGCATCTTGACTATTTCATTATTCCTCCATGAGGATATAATGAAATGTTTTTTGTACTAGGATGGAGATGATGATACTATTAGAGAAGAGGTCTTATTAGAGAGACTTTTGTAGGAGGATTTCCTTAAAGGTGTATTTCCCATGATACCCCCACTATTCATGAAACTAATTATTCTAACAGCACTAAAAGATAATGAACTTTTTCAAATATTACATAAAAATTTCCCAAGGAAAAAACCACCAATGTTTCTAAGTGATCTGTACTCCGTGGAAATAGAGGACTATCTTGCGATAGTGCAGTGAGTTTACATCATTTTTAGAAACCCTTTTGAGATGAGTTTCATCTTATCTGTGATCAATTTTCTTAGATCAGTATGGTATGATAGAGATTCATATTTTATACACAATATGAGATGACTCCCAGTTGGGTAGAGTTTGAGTTCGAGTATCGAGATGAGTTTTATCTAGTGAATTTATACCTAGGGTGTATCTAGAAACTTTTAGAGAACTATATGGGTAATACAAAAATCATACAATATGTTTTTAGGTCCACTATCCTATCAAAAAGTTACATAGCTTTGGGTTGTAAAAAATAGTATCATTCATTGACCATTGATCGTATACTTCTTTGAGATATATGATATGGAGTGTTGTCTCCTTGAATCTTTTCTTATGATGGGGTACTATAGTGTTTACTTATTTTTAGTATATTCTTAATTGGATAGTCTCCAATAATTGGTTATTTTTATGGACAGACAAGATAGTAACCCTCAACAGCTGGTAGTTGATGAGAAAATTTGGGATCTAGGCACACAAGGATGATCTAGAGGATGTTTTAGGATAAATATTTAGATAATGATGGATCTCAATGATGCACTAGTCTACCAAGGGAGTGGCGTTACTTCTCTTGTGTTGGATGAGTCCATATCACATGGGATATTATAAACTCCCATGTAGTGGATATGGAGATAATCAAGAGGACACCAATGTAGAGGAAACTGCATGTAAAAGGGGGAATGTAGTGTGGTTCACATGGAATAGGTGTTATGATAGCTATAAGAGGAGTCCAATATTATAATCAATTACCCCTGATACTAACTCTAGGTGGTCAACTCATGGTTTAGGGAGCGAATTTTCTAGGATATATAAATTAGTAGGTATCGGAGGTGTACGAGTCAGAGGTTCTACATACGAACCATGGTATGAGTTGTGTATTATATTATTTATTTATATTTTTGAATTACAGAATCTCATGACACTCAATATTTTCTTTATCCCATGTTCAAGACATATAGTTCATGTAGATCCGTCTTCTCAACCATAATGACTAGATAATACTCTTTTGTGAGTCTTTGTGATCACACGATTATATTGAAAATATTACCTAGATATTATAGGATAAATTTTTTCATAGTATCTTCTTATAACAATGATGAGAGATTATTATGTCATTTTGTGTATGTAATGACTCTATGATGACAATTTGACTAATGATTATTTTTTGTGGAGGATTGGCATTATCTAGGTTGATGGGATATGATTTTCCCTCACCAGTGAGAATGAATCTATATTAGAGTATATTGTTATATTATTAAAGTTGAAACTACTAATTTAAATTTATTTGGATAGTATGTCCTTGGGAGATGTATACTCTTGGTTATTTTAGTTCCCTACAGTTGTGGAGGAGTATAGGGTTTTCATTCTTGAGGACGATTCAAGCTTATCCCCACATCAAGATATCATCTTCTAAATGAGCTACACTTATAAACTACAATGATATCAACACCATCATATCATATGGAACTATATAGATATAATAGGTGAGGGTTAAATTAGAGTATCTTGAAAGAATGGGTTTTGTTAAAAAAATATTTCCCAGTAGAAATTTTATTAGAGTTATTCCCCTAGAACCAACATTAACCATACATGATTACCTATTTTTATTTATTAATGCAGCTTACTTGTCACATCTCCTCTACATGATATTTTTATGTGATACTATCCTATGAATATGTTTCACAAGGAATGTATATAGTATTTCCTAGTTATGATGAGAACAAAGAGGTTCCATGATATCATTCTCGAATATTGTTCTTTTGGATCATGATATTGGATGACTAAACAAAGGTTATTCAAGAAATTAGGGACAATAGGCTCATAAAAAATAAATACACCTACTCATTGTGTTTATCCATAGTAATCACTATAATATGATGTAATCATAACATACCCATCAATATGAAACCTATATTTACACAGGTGATTTGATGTTCATATACGTTGATATGTTTACTGATCATTAGAATTTAATATAATTTTTAATGGATGTCTGAGATCATGTATTTTTTTATTTACAAAAAACGATGAAATATTCTCATGGTGATGTTGTAAATTTTTGGTGCATCATTAGTGAGATTACATTAATGGATAATGTGAGGATGGATTTATATCTTCTATCCAATGATGGTAGTTGATATCTCAGCCCCTTTGATGGGATCAGAACTACATAAAAGTATAAATTTATTTTATTTTTAGTGGTTTAGTTAATTTTTAGGATTTAAAATAAAGATATATTGATCATGTAGGTTGATGGTACCGACATTTAATCCACATGATTTTAGATGTCATGGAAAGAGATTATAGTAAATGATAAACATTCATGGGAGGTTTGATATCATTGAGAAAATAACATTATTCTCTATAGGTTCCATGATGTGTTTCTAGATGTTAAAATTAGAAATTTTGTGGTTATTCATAATTACAAAAAGAAATAGACCTCTAGCGTTACATATATAGTGTATCCACAATCTCACCTAAATTCATTTATGAATTTAATAAGATATAATAACTAAGTTTTATAAAGTATTTTTTTAAAATAATTTTATCATGTTTATTAAATATAATAAGTTCTTAAAATAATAATAAAATAAATTTATTTTCATGTTTGGTTAACATAATATGTATTATATTTTTCTTAGAATAATGCAGTGAAATTTATTTAATAAATAGTCATTATGGAAGGATCAGTAAATATCAATGATTAAAAGTGGACCTAGATTAATAATCTAATTTTCAATAATATAAATGAAATTTATTTTTATTCATAATGTGATTTCATATGTCATGATATTAATAATAATGTTTTTAATATTATTTGACATGGGGATAACTTTGATTTTTTTAGTAAAGGGCTTGTGTGTGATTTGTGAACCCAAAACCTAAAGCAATACATATTTAATTATAAACATTTCCAAAATAATTTTTTGTGTTTACTATGGACAGAGATAGGATATATAAATCACAAGATATTTATAAAGATATTAATTTTTAACTCCCTCTAACTTCTCACTCCAAACATCAAGAGACCATCAAGTGTTATTCCATCATCGAGAAAAATACTACTATGATCAACCATGACTAATGCAAGTGATCAAGAACAATTGTTCTAGCACTATTGGATTATATGGTGACATTAAAATATCATGGTTCACTTTTGAATTAATACTAGATGGATTATATATTTGTATACTATAAAACAAAGATAGTACAATGTGATCTATTAAAAAAGATCATCAATAAAGAGAGAATTACAAGTTGAGATAATTTTATATCTTATCATAAATTAATTATTAATTAAATGTGGATATCCTATTATTAATTTTAATTAATTATAATATAGTAAATTAATCTAATTTTTTCATAAAGTTTCTCACTTTTTTCTCAAAAGCGTTTTGATAATAAAAAAAGTTAAATTTTATTTAGTCAATCTAATGTTTTAATTGGGGAAGAGGTTATGATCACATGAAGCAAAAACTACACACATATTTAGTCTAAAACCTGAGTTATACATACCATAAAAGGGTGCTTCCACTACACTCAGAAACATGAAGTGGTATCAGAAAAATCACATGTTTTATTTATAATTATTTATTATTTTTTTAATGGTTGAATGTGTTTATTTTTTATTTTTCATAAAATAATTCCTATTTTACATCCTAACATCATTATTTATTCCTTTATTTTTCTCCCTAACATAACCATTAATATTTTAATGTTTATAAATTAAGAAGAATTTAATGAACACCATTTATAAGTGAAAAAGAATCAAAATAGATAAAAAAGAAATACATGGCTTATAATCAGGAATAAATGATGTTTAGTGTGGTATAGGAATATGTATCTCATTAAAATTGTAGATAGATACGATGAAATCCAATCTAATTTCATACATAAAAAAATTGGTGTATAGATCTAGAATCACTATAACGCAGATTGAGGAACTACACACTATGTAACCACTTTACAAGATGTGTAGTCCCTGATTTCTCACAGAAAACAACATGGGGTGTCCAAGAGATTTGTGTATTAGGAAAAGGACATAGGGATGGAAGATACATGAATCTTAGAGTTCACATTCTATGTATGTTTGGATAATACATTGTGTACCTTGAACATGTTTGCGGAAGGAAATGTGGCCTATTCATTGGAATGTTCTTCATAAATGTGAATAGGATAATACATTTTGTGTACATTAATATATATTGGGTTGTTGGTTCTATATATTTTCAAGTTTTTCATATGGAAAAATTAAATATATTACCAAAAAGATTCATATTTTATCCATGTGTCAATTATTAAAAAAATTTCATTCCATGACATATAATTTAAAAATATATATTTAATACATTCCATGATAAAATCTTACATAAGTAAATAAAGTTTCTTCAAAGTACACATTTATACTTTATTAAATTTAAATGAAACAGATTTTGTTTAAAATTGTACATTATATAGGATCAATGATGTTGGAATGTAATTAAGATAGATTGAGTTAATTTGAATAATTTGATATATATTTTCTTAATTAAATAATGAATTGAATTAATTGATAAGAATATTGAAAATGTATGCTCTAGGATTGATGTGTGAATGATCATGATATTATAAAATCCCTTTTAGTATGATTTTTCTTTAAATTATTTTGATTAAATTATCATTAATGGCATGAGTGTCATCTCATCCCCCTTATTATGTAGGGGAATGTGTCACTATGGTTTATTTTAGATAAACCCAATTTATCCAATACATTGGATCCCCTCACATATGGGTGAGTAAAATATGATTTACTGAAGGAGATCTCATTTGATAGGAGGTATTTATTGTTCAAGAGTCAATACAAAACCAATCAAGGTGATACATATGAGCCAAAGTGAAATGATGAAGCACAAACAACACAATTATTCAAGGAATTTATCCTATATAGTCAATGGATAATTTATAAATGTCTAGTTAATTCATTTTAGAATATCATGAAAATCACTTTTTATTTCAAATTTATGTGTAATTATTTATGTTTGTTAATGTTTCATGATAACATAATAAATGAACTAACAAGCATGTAAGATTGAATAAAATATAATTGGATTATTTTTAAATGACTTATCCGACATGCTTAGTAACTTATGTAAAATATACATAATATTAATAAGGAATTTAAATTATAATGTTTTATTTACACATAAGGATAAAAATACCTCAAAAAATACAAATTTGGCATAGCCTTCCACTAATTAACATAGAAACAACCTCATAGTTAAAATTTATTGACTGACCCAATTTTGAGTTCTTTCAATTATCATAGAACATTTAGCTTGATGTTTTGGGTTGAATTATCTTGGTTTACATCAATGGTTGACTTCATGAGTAGGACATAGTGTGATAGAAATAAAAGTGTTATGAGAAGTGAATTATTGATCCCTTATACTATAATATCTATGTGACTAGATATTCTGAAATAGTTTTTGATAGATATTGGGTTTTGAAACATAGTGGTATATTAATGAAATTTAATAAATTTTATTTTTATTAGTATGTTTTTTCATGAATAAGTAGAAATTATCTACCCCTAAAATTGTATAAAATGGAAATATAAATTACTTAGACAATATGAATATGATCTATATAAGTGATTTTTAAGAACAGTAGTTCAAATACCCTATGAGGGAGGTTAATTAGGGTATGAAATATTATAACAAATACCCCTTCATATATTGTTTTATCGTTAAAAAAATACTTCTCTCTTTCTCCCATATAAATGTATATAAAAAATGAAATCATGCATATGACACATCTATTTTACTTGGTTCACCGTCACTGGGCTACATCCATGGAGTATACAATGGTGATGTGTTGATTAACCAAATCTAAAAAATCTCACTACTAATTAAATAGTTTGGGATATATCACCTCTATGACCAGGCTCACTGATTTTACAAAGATTTATGGTCTTCTCACTACATTCCCAAGGGTCAATACCTATACCTATTTCTTAGGATCAATGCTAGTGGAAAGGGTCACCATCTTCCTCTTCTTTTGTCACTTATCATGGAAGGGATACACTCATAGTTTATAGACATGTATGTCCCTTGATTTTCATTAAATAATGGATTCTCAACTGTAGGTATATGATTTTTTGATGTCGCCTTTTCACCCATAGATGAAATCCACTTTTTCCAAGTATTTTTAGTTAGTGGAAAATACTTTCACGAACTGTTTTAGTGTATTTCCATACATTCCCAAGACTTATGTGAGTTACCTTGATCTTCTATGAATTGTGTTTTTCCGTGTACTGTGAGTGCTTCACAGACCTCCTCTCCCGCAAATTACCTTCGCTTTTGTTGTCACCTATTGCCTCTGCATACCTCCTTTTCATACCGCCTCTACTTCCTCAGACTACTTATCCCCATAGAACACTTATTCTTTAGTGAAATATTTTCTATTTCATATACCGCTTTCTATTGTGAGCTTTAGAGACCTTAAAATCCCCTTCGTGAACCGTTCCCATGAACTCCTTCTCCTTTCATGAAATCCTCCTCACTAACTGCTTCACCTTTCAGGGAATTTTTTTTCACGAACCACTTTCAGAATTAGCTGAATACCTAAAGAAAATATGATTTCTTATGAAAATTTATCATAGTAATGATGATATTGTCTATTCTATTATAGGGAAATAGATCTGAAAAATCTGCTAATATGATATTTCCCAAATCTTCCCCACATACCATTCTCCTGTGAACTGTTCTTCCCTATGCAGTTCACATACCACGACTCTTCCTTCACAATGTCTAAAATCACCACCTTGTTTCTTCCAATGACAAGACATGTTATAAACCATTTAACTCCCACAAACTATAACCCTTCTCATGAACTATTTTTTAACCGTGATCAATTTCTCTTACATGGTCTGTATACTTCATTTTGTAGTTCGCTTGAAGCTACTATGATGAAATCTTTCTTTTCTGAATTTCACTGTTCTTCCATGTGCCAACTTTTCAATCCATGAAGTGTACTTCATGGTCCACATACCATGTATTCCTACACAAAAAATATTTCTTTTCCGAAAACAAAAACTAAAATTTTATGCACAAAAATTTGGAAACCACTAGAATTATGCTCCACATTAAACACCCACTTTGAAAAACACCAACCATACACATTTTTAGGCATCTGACTTTGAAAAAAAAATAATCACTCCTAAAATATACCGAGATGAAACCTTGAGGATTTTTTCCCAATAGAGAGAAATATACTTCTCACTTGTGAAAATTTCTTGGAATAGTATAGATAATTTCACGTTATACTATAACATTTTTAGAAATTATATATACTAGAAACCCTAATTTATGAGGTCATTTCAAAATAGGATAAGGAGGAATAAGTATATCTCTATTTTAATCATGTGGAATACTCTTTGGATATATAATGTTTAATGATATCCTTAATGTTAAATTAGAGTAAAAATAAATATAAGTATGTGGGTGTATATAACATCATTTCTCACCTCAATTATATCTATCAATATATTCTGATACCAGGGATATATGAGATCTCTAATAAACTATTCACATGTAATATTAGAGATTCCGATCTATCGAGGACACATGTAATAAATTGATTTTATAGATTTATCTCTTAGACATCATGGTTTTTAAGATCTTTGATGATTAGTTCACATATCTCATTCTGTCCACACTACCAAAAGAAATATGTAGTTTTATTTTTGAATTATAATATGAGAAATAGTGAGAATAAAGACTAATAACATCTTACCATTATTCTCCATGTTAGTAAATACATTGTTCCTAAAAAACAACATATCAATTTAATTAATTAGAAGAGGAAGAAAAACTAATAGGCTCTAAAGAATGATTCCTTGTATATGGATACTGATCACCAAACTTATCATAAGAATAAATATATGTGTAAAATAAAGGAACTGGATGAATTATGTTTTGAAAGATCCATTAGGGTCTATTGGAATAGGAATTTCCCCCAACCAAAGAAGCAAGGGGATTATTTCGGTGTGGTAATTTTTGAGAGAGATCTTCCCATATATATAAGTTGGGAATTTGATTCTTCCTATGATGATAAAATTTGAATACAAATTTATGAACCAAGTATATTTCAAAAAAATTTATGAGATGTGGTGAATTTACTGCCTAAAAATTGAGTATTATTGGCTACTCATTACATTGGAGACTAGTGTAATTTTTAGGATCCTTGTGTGATGAAGAACATTATATCTATTTACTTTTTAGACATGGATTGATTTATAATAAATTATTGAAATAAAGTTTATTACTTTTTGTAGAGGTATAATATGTTTTGGTGTGGAACAATTCGATAACAATATTCATGTATAAAATTATAGAAGCCAAATATTAAAAATTTATTTAAGAAACAAATACATTCTACTCATATGTCACATATTTATGAAATCGTTGTCTTATACATATATTTGAGAAGTATCTGATAATGATCTATCAAGATGTGTACTTAGAATCTTTTGATCTACTTCCATTTGAAATATGTCATAGTTTTTTTCAAGTCGAGATGAACAAAGCACCCTTCGATGGTCACAGTTAAAGGGAATCATATCAACTGTATTAGGCACAAAATGATGTTTTATGTCCATTTCAAGTAGAGGATGGAATTGGATTATTATAAATTACTACATTTACCTTTGACTTGAGTGGGTATGGTTATAAATACATAATGAGCTATAAGTATGAATCCATTTATAATTTGAAATAGTTAATGAATGAGTATGATAATTACATTGGTATGAAGATAAGAAAACATCAATTAGATAAATTTAATCAAGGGAATCTACCTCTCTAGGGTATCCCCAGTTGATGTCTTTCTATTCCCCATCCGAGGACTGCTCTGGATCATTTCTCTATTATTCTACTAGGCCTGATCATAACATGCATGTCCTCATTTAATGGAGGCATCAAGCGACCTCAAAAATTCTCATTGCTGGAAAATCCTCTCACTATTGCTATTGATTTGTCTAGGGTTTGTCTAGGTGGTGCAGCATCTTATAGTCATTCTAGATTTTGTAGACTGAGGGATTGTGCCTCGTTTCAGTGTTGGCTGTGGGTTCAGTGAGAGGATATTTGCAGTCTCCATGTGTGGATCTGAAGGTGACGATGAGATTGTGGCTTGTGGAAACATCTCATTCTAGAGAGTTCTGGTGATGGAGATGGTCCTTTTTATATTATTTATATGATTTCATGTTTGTAATTTAGATACGTTCAATATTTGGTTCATTCGTGGTGTTGAAATTGTCAGGTGGTTCCATAGAGTGATTCTTGATCTCAGTGATTTTATAGATTTGGTGAAGGTTTCAGTATAATTTTTATGGTTGTTTTATTTCCACAGTTCTATGATTTGGGTTTGGGCCTCAGTGGTCTATAACTCAATGGTTTATACAACTGATTTTCTACAAGAATCCACTCTAGATGAGGTTCAGGGTAAAGTGTTTTTAATGTATCATTCCTTTTCAGAATTAGAAGTTTGAGAGGGTATGACTACTATTATCGGTACCATGCCCATGATCTTTTTCACGGTACAGATAGTGATACAATGCTGAGATAGTGGAAGCTGGATTTAATGTTTTTTGTTACTGGGAGGAGATTATCTCTTGTAGTGGGTTTTTTTTGTCTTGGAATTTTTTTCCATTGGGGCCTAGTTTTTTGTTTAAGTCATTGATGTCATGATAGATTCCCCTCAACCCATAAAAGGGGGTATATCTTAAAAAAATGAATTTTTATTCAGTCTGATCAAGGTGATGAATATATTAACAAAGACTTTATATAAATTATAATGGGGAACAAGATTTTATCTCAACACACTCAACCTTATGTAATGTATATGAATGGTTCTAGTGAATAGGACGAGTCATAACATCTTGTACTTGGTAATTTCAATGGTGATTCATGAAAGATATACATTATCCTTTTGTAGGTATTCATTATAGAAGAAATAATCCACAAAAAACTGAGTACCAAGAGAAGAAGAAAATGGTATTCCATTCGTGTTATGGAGTGGAATGAAACTACTTTTCCACATGATTGAATATATGGTTGAGAGGAATTTTTTATATCTATCCCAATAAAAAAACTGTAACCCAGCAGAAAGAATTGTAACTTTACATGGTATCCCAAGGAAACAAGGAGATACTACCTATACAACCCTTTAGATAAGAAATTTAATATCCCATGACCGAACATGTTTCACATGAGGGAGAAAATCCACATGGGGGATAGTTGGAGAAATATTTACTTTAATGATGTTTATGATAATGACACAAAAGATTTAATAAATGAACCGATTCCATGCATCCCCATGGAAGAAGTTATTTCGAAATCACAAGTGCTGCGTAGGTGTAAATGGTAGGTGATATAACCAAAGATATATTTTTATAGTCACTAGTTATAGTGATTCATTATTTTTAACACAACTATATTTTATGAAATAATTTATTCAAATATATTTAATTTCTTTGATTGCTTGAGTTACACATAATAATGAGTTTAAACGAACTATGATATACTGTTAATGTACTACAATGTGATAGTTACTTCCTAGCTACTGGATTAGCAGGTAAAAATAGACAAAAAAAATTCATTAAAAATATATGGTTTACATATGTTTTAACTTAATTGTTTGGATGTCAAATAATTCAAAATAATATAAAAACAATTCAACAAAAAGAGATGCTTTTCGCCAAAACTATTTTATATGGGTGGAATGTGTGTTTATAATAAATTTAAGATTATTGGTGAATGATTATATTGAAATATCTATAATATATATTCAATATAATATTATATCTTTTATATAATATTCTTCTCATCATAGTATAAGAATAAATCAAATCTATGCAAAAAATGCATTTTTATCTAAAAAACGGTTTAATTTTATTTTGTACACTTCTTTTTCAAATTAATTTTTTAACTTTTAGTTCATTATAAAAAATAAATAAATTAATTTTTGAAATCAATAATTATAAATTATCATGCAAAGAATTTATTATATTTTTCAAATGATATTTATATTTCAATGAATAGTGAAAATATTAATTCTTATCAAAAATTACATTTTATTTTAAAGATATAAGGATCTATTTTCGTTTAAAAAGGGTTTAAAAAATAAATTTAGTTAAATTAAATTATTATTAATTCAAATTATATTTTTTGAATCAATTTCATGTTGAGTTCTGATAAAAACTATTTATACTTGAGAAAACATTTTTTTTGATTACCAGTTTTCATCACATTTACCAGATTAATTTTAAATTAAATTCTTCCACTTTATTGAATTGAATTTGATAAAATTTAATTTTTATTTTAAAAAATAGTAATTAAAGTTAGAAAATATTTTAAAATTAATTTTTGGTCATAATGATAGTAAACGTGTACAAATCATTTACCATAGTTAAGGTAAATATAGGTTTATTGGGGGTTAAACTAAAAAGATAAGGGTTAAAATGACCTAAAAACATGATGAAACCATACTAGTTAGTTTTATTTAAACAATATTATTATAATCCCGTGGAATGATCTATTTTGGTGATTTTTCCATAAATGTGACATGAAATTATTTTAAAACATTAAAAAAATTAACTATTCCACTCATCCCAATTATAAAATGACTTCTAACATACTCTATTATACACACATAAATAGAAATTTTCATTAGTCATGATATTCCAAAATACCTTCATCACATAACTACACATGACCTAGAGTCCCAATATTGATATTAAAACCATCATAGGAAGGATTTAGGTATAAAATAGAAGTGGTTTTCCAAAGAAGAGGAATAGTTCTTAATAATAAATTTTCATTTTATTTATTCTAACACCACTATCAAATCCTATTATGAAATTATTAAATAATAAAACAATTATATTACATATTATGAAATGTTATTTTGTTAAATTTATTTCCTATATCTATATTATTTTCAAAAAATTGGAAACATAACTTTAGATCACGAGTATGATGGACTACTGTCTCATGAAAAAATGCAATTCGTTTTCCATCTCTACCTCTCACCGCTGGATATAATGATGGAATTAAAGTATATATATATATATGTTATTTATGAAATAATTATTATTATTCAATTATACTATCAAATCTACATTCTATCCTTCCAATCCCTACTAAAATGATTTTGTCCCTTTTGCATACATGTGGAGTACCTTTTCTATGTTGTGAAGTGATTCATTTTCCATTTATATTTTACATGGATGGTAATAAGAATCGATTTGATAAATTTATTTTAATTATATGATATAATATTAATTCTATAAATGATAATTATTATTTACCAGTATTTATGTAACAAACCTACCCAAATACCCTCTCAAACTGGTACTCGACCTAACCCATTAGATTCCCTAAAGGGGGTTATCGATCCCTGTGGGTTCAGAACTAGAAATCAGGAAGAAAAAAAAAATAGAGGGAATGATATAACCTATCTTGAAATAACTACATGTAACACACACACACAAACACAAAAACAGACATAGAAACACACACACATATATAACATAGATAACAATGTAAGGGATTAATATATTAAATAACAGAGAACAAACAACAGAAATAAAAAAAATCAAGCGAAGAAAAAATATCCATGTACAATTCCAAGAAAATAGGTCCACCAAAAAAAGAAAAATCAACTGCTCTATGTGATATCCTGGGAAGATTCCCCCGACGCAGCACCAACAACCCATCTCAGCTGATAGGAAACCTTGCCACCTTACTGTGATTCCTTGTTGTTCCCGGTATCGAAAGGCCTAACAAGGTCTATGCACCAGTAAATAGGTGAGTAGGGTGTGATCTAATTGGAACATTAGGGTCTCACTCAGGTTTTTTATATAAATTCTATGAACAATAATCAAATCATGTTCAACTTTAAAGAAAATAATTCAAGATAATAGTTTAATAAATTTTATATCAAAATCAAGGAAAAACATTTTAATATCCCCAGTTTTATGCATTTCCAAATAAATAAGTTAAATTATTTTCCATGAAGTTAATAACTAAACATCTCGATAGATATATCATTTTTAAATAATGCATGCATCATATATCATATCAAATTCATGGAAGTATAAAAAACAATATATGAAAAATCAAGAAGAATAGGTAGCATCATGTTAGGGATAACACTAGGTTAAGATAGATATGACACTCATAAATGATATAGATAATCATATAATAATTAATCTATTAGACATATTCATAGAGTCGAGAGGTTATAGTAACACCCCAGTAAGTGAACCCCTAATAGGTCTAACAATTACCTAGAATAATATGACTATAGAGTAGAGATAAAGGCCGTGAAAAAATCACAAAAAATGTGGATGAGACCAATTAATATATCTTCCATCTATGTAAACAAGGCTTCAATTATGTGCTATTTTCAAAATAAATTCATCAAATAAATTTCATAAAATCATGATTTTAAAAACTATTTCATGGAAATAATTCACAATTCATTGAAAAGACTTTCCTTTCACCCAAAAATATGGGAAAACCACATTTTATAAAAATAATGTTCTGCACACACACAAAAATCAGTCACATGATTCTATTTCATTTAAAAAAAAATTTTCAAACAAGATTGATGAATTTCACCAAAAAAATATAAATATAGAACCACCTTCCTCAAAACATAGGGTCACACATTCCCACGAAGTATCCACCAAAAAGAAGATTGAAATAACAATAACAAAGTCCCTATAATTAGTCTATATGTTTTATAATTGATTCAATTCAACAAACATGTTGAAGGAGGAGAAGAAATGACACATACCTCATGGAGGAACACCCTCTTCACTATAAACAATAAAGGAAACAACCCATATAACACGATCTCCCCTCGGGTCTATAAGGAAATAAGAGGAAACATCATTACAAAACAACAAATCTAATAATGCAATGCCATTGTGATACTACGATCAAAGAAATGAATAATCAGAAAGGACTACTCACTCCAAAAGATAATAAAAAATAAAAACATTGATAAAACTCAAAATGGATCAATATATATCTAATAGAGACTCAAAATATCAATAGATATGGGTTCTAGGTTAAGATAATTTTTTTTTGAGGAATATTGAAATGAAAAATCATTTCTAAGGTTCCATAAAAATTTATTCTTAGGAATTTAAATGGCATGAAATAAATATACACATAATGTAATACATAATGATAAATACACCATAAAACCCATATCCTTTTTAATTAAAACCAATATTTTATCATTTCAAATCATGTAAACATGAAGTAGGGTGTAATCCCTTCCTAGTATGTAAAAACTTCAAAACTTTTGTTTGGTGACCAAGTACATGGTGTGTAACCCCTTTACACTTCATGTAATCACTCAAAGTGAAATTCAAAACACTATAACCACCTATAAAATCCTCCAAACATTGGGATAAGCCATCAAATCTGTTAACACATTTATTTCCTGAGTTAATTAATTCATTTTTCTCAGAAAATGATCTTTATCTTCATGAGTCCCAAGGTGCACCCAATTAAAGAGGAAACCAAGAAAAGGGAGAGGGGTTACATGAAATCTGGTAATGGGATGTTACAAAGTCCCCCAGAATAAGACATTCCATACCTAAGAAGTCATTTGGAAGAATAAACTCTAGACAAGTGGTGTGAAAACTGCTCCATCATCAATGATTTTCTCTCCCAAGTGTCATGTGAATTTGATCTGAGCCGCTATAACACCCTACCTAAAAAATAGGCTTCCCCTGATAGACATTCACTTGAGAGTATATGATCTCAACTGGATGCTCAAAAATAGAAAAAATATCTCTAACCCAATCTCTTCACAAATCAGAATGTGGGAGGGTTCAAGATGATACTTCATGAGATGTGATATGTGGAAAAAATCATGGATTCTTGTCAGTTGAGCTAACGATTCCAACTAATTAGAAACCTAATTGGGCCACTCACTAATCCCAATCAGTCCCACATATCTTGGATCCAACATTAAATACATTCCATGATGATAGTGACCCTACCAAGGAGAAACATTCAAGAAAACCCATCCACCAAATGAAAACTCCAAAGGATGATGTTGTTGATCCACATAAGAATTATCATGAACCAAGAAGTTCCATCCAACCCGACACTTAACCCAGTTCGTGGAAAGGACTGGAGGGCCTTTCTAATCCCCATGGGATAAAAAATCATTCCTATGTATCAAAAATATACCATTGTAATTATTTCATCGATTTATATTTTCATAAACAACCAACAATAATAATAAAAATTGAAATGAAAAATCATAACTGAATGAGATATAAAAAATTTCAGATTTCAATGTTTACAACATTAAACAAAACCTAAAAGTAATGAAATGGAAGATAAATCTCCAAACAACCCAAAATCCATAGTGAATCTTGAGAAACATCACTCGAAATCCACCACCATCAACACATGAAACAAGTTGAACACTAAAAAATAAATCCACCATTAACACCATTACACATCTTTCCTTTACCCAGGTCATGCATAACAATGAATCCAACATGACATAAAAATCCATTTCTTTTGAAAACCCCACATTCAAATACAATTTTAAATCAATTTCCTTTGAAACTACATTTATCACATTTCACGTAATCATTAACACACTTTCAAGAAGTTCCATAATGAGGCAAATATAAATTATAACCATTTTCATTTGAAAATCCGATTTTCAACACAAATGCTTATCAAAATACTTACAAAACATATTTATAACCAAATAAATTAAACCATAGAAATCATTCATGAAATTAATAAATCAATTAAAATTCATCTAATAATTTAAAAGAATGGAACCACCAACATCACACTTTGAAACTTCTAGAAATAGATGTGAAAACACAACCGCACAACCGCACCACCCTAAAACCCTCTAAATGAAAAATTATACAAAAATAACCTACATCGTACTCAAAAAAAAACAATTGAACCAAAAATTGGCCATTATATCCTATATAAAATTTTAACTCATGAAATAAAGAGAATAATCACTAGAAGAAGAAGGAATCGAAGGAAGAGAGACTTACTTGACGATTACTCATAGAATCCAGAAAAATAACACCAAAGAAAGGGACTCCAAGGGAGAATATAGGGATAAAAGGTGACAAAAAGGGATGGATCAGCTGAATGGGGAGAGTAAGAGTTGGTTTGGGTATAAATTCTATGAGGAAACAAATGGAAGTTTCTAATTTTTAATGACTTGTACATAGAACATGGTTTTCCCACATAGTTTTCCCAACTGTGAAGTAGTCGTGCACCCCTCACTACTTAAGAGGCACACACCACAATATTATCCTACATGATTACCCAATCCATTTGAAAATGTGTGGGTTACCACTATCCAAAAATTTTAAATTTCCATATGATTTGTTTGGAATGGTTTCATGGTTTGAAAAATCATTCCCCAAACATGTTCCTCATGCGGGGAAACCTAAAAACATCATTTTTCAACAAAAACACATAGGGAAGCTCATGAGAAAATATGATATAAAAAACAAAAAAAGTAACAACTTAAAATAAACTCATGGAGCACCCAAAACTTGAGAGAAGATCATGATATAGAGGTTAAAAAAAGAAAAATAATGTAATGGAAAATCTGGGGGGTGGGATAATTCTTCCCACCAGGAAATCTTTCCGCCCTTAGAAAGTCATTCCATGGTTTGATCCAAAAATAAAAATGGATACTTCTACAACACTCTGGTACATTCCAAAAAACATAAAAATGAGTAGAAATAATGAACACCATGAACAAAGATATATATTCACATGATTCACCTTGGAAGGAAAAAATAGACTCCCCAACATATGCAATATACACCCAGAAATCCATAAAACCAATTTTTGACTGATCAAAAGAAAAGGAATTCTCACAACTTCACAATAAAAACTCTCAAAAAAATAAAACTTCATAAATTACCAAATGAAACTCATACGTCTTACTTGAAACAAATAAGTGAACCCAAACCACTTCTTAAAGAACATAGAAAAACTTAAACCACAACATTTTCAATTCATGATTCAAATAAGGTAATTGGGAGCACTATATAGGAACCAAATTTACTCATAAGTGAATCTCAAATACAACATCTTCAAATGAAACATTTCAACACCAAGATACTCTAGAGACTAAACCGAATTATGAAATAAGGAGGCCAGAACAGACTCCCCACCATGAAAAACAAACTAACATCGACCAAAACTATACAAAACCACAATGAAATATAGGGTGGGCCTTCCCAAAATTAAAATAACAACTATATTAGTCCAATTGACACAAACCAATTTTGGGTAAACTCATCACCGACTAAACCCTCCACTACAAGGGTCCCAACGAAATAAACTCCAAAACAAGTATAAAGAACTTCGTAATCCACCATCCCTACATGACACGACCATCCCCAGATGATCACAAACCAAAACCAAAACTTATTCTCAAGGCTGACCACACAAGGAAAACCAAATGTGAATTCTAATCTAAAAAGCCACAACCACTAGAATTTCATGAAGATAAAATCACCATGATTTTTTCATCATGTATGAACATACAACAACAAGAAAAACCAAAAAAAGATCCCTTAACTTTTCTATACCCAAATAGTAGATACTAGAGCTACATTAAGGTTTTCCACACCGTTGTTGGTTTCATAACTATGTGAAAAGCCTCAATAAAGCACCTATATCTGGATCCATGATGTATAAATCATCCATTTACATGCAGTCAAGAGGGGAAAATCCACAATTCAAACTCATTATTTGATTTCATGAAAAACCACCCATCACTCAAGGAAGAACCAAAAGAAAACAATGCACCACAAGACTCACATTATCCAAAATGGAACTTTCTCAATAATGGAACATAGAAGATGTAGAAATGTCATCCACTTTCACCTCGAATGAGAAAAAAAATAAAAGAATGATGCCCATGGAGCACACATCCATTTAAAATAGATAAATTTAGAATTTCTGAAAGAAAAATACACTCCCATTTAAATAGAAGTTCTCAAAAATTTCCAAAACATCAACTTTTACACTTATGAAGAAATTAAAACACCACAAAACACCAATATTAAAGACTATTAATAACAAGGAAGAATTTCAAATAAAGGTAATTTAAACCAATCCCCAAACAAAGCAATACTCTTACAAATTGACATGTGTATTTTGTTTGAAGAGGTGGACCTAGCTTCACAATGTTTTATGAAAATACTATGAATGAAAAGATTCATGTGACCTAGGTATCCATAGGCACCAAAGGCCTTCATTTTATTTAGGAAAAATGACTTTATATTACGAGACTTTCCAGAATAGAGGTTCAATATGATTTTATTCCCGAAAGAAGTTGATGGAAGATCCAATGGCTTTAATATTGTGGCTAGCACCAGCAGCTTCAAGCCTCTTTTATTTAATAAAACCGCCTTCACCAATTCTAGGCCATACCATTGCGAAAAAGTTTAGAAACATTACCTTTTTTAAATTAGGCTTTTCAAGGAAACTAATTTTTCATTCAATCATTTCTACATCCACTCTTCTGCTTCGAGAGGTTCCACTTAACCATAAAAGAGATGAAGATTATTCATCTAAAAATAATTATGGAAGTACACATGTTCATTAACTAGAGGGTCCTATAATAGTAAAAATCCCATAGTTACAACATGAACATATATCATGACATTGTGGGGGAATGCACTGGGCACCGAGGAAATCTAGAAACAATCCAAACCATTCCATTAGATAAAACTCATCATAAACAAACTCATTACTCATAAAGGGAACTAACTCTCCACGAAAAAGATATAACATGAAACACCATTCAAACACAAGGATTCCTCAAACTCAAAAAAACATTCAAGTGATATTCCCAAATCACAAGGAGACACACCATGCAACCACTAGTTATAAAATCATCACACCTTATCTTAATGAATTTTTGAAAAAAACAAGATTGGTGGGTTTCACACCCACGAATGGTATTCCATGGACCATCACATATGCACATTCTTATAAAAAACTTGTAAAACTTAACCTAATGTAAATTTACATATGTATCCATGCATCTGGTCACTCATGGATATACCAATGTTAAAAAAAATATTTTCTACTTTCCAAGACAAGACATTAAACACACACTTTCAAATTCTCAATTTTCATCCCATATAAAATTTCATAATTTTTTTAAAATATCACTAAAAACTAAATAAAAACCCATTTTGAAACTCCACATATCAATCCATTTCATATTCCTCAAAATAAAATCCCATTTTAAAACATTTTCAGTAGCATAAGAAATCCCATTCCATAAAAAACGCTTTGATTAAAACTCATTTATAATTATTTTAAAAAAACATACAAACCTTCATTAAAATAAATATATGGATTTAAAAATAAAATATTTCAATAAAAATCAGTTTTCAATTGAATAAATCCAATATCGATAAAACGAATCCTCATTACTCCTAAAAAAGATTTTATAAAAATAATCTTTTCTAAAGAATACTTCAAAATGAACCTAAAAATTCATTTTCCACCTCCCCAAAACTAACCCATTACCACAATAAAATATATATTTAACCATTATAAAGAATTTTTTTTTTCAAAAAAATATTTTTTACTGAGGAAGACACAAAAAAATTTACAAATTAGAAACTAGTGTTGATGGGTGCCTTGGCCATACAGTGGGTGTACATATTCCAATCAAACCAACATCACATATAGTGTTCTAGGACAATGTCCCCAACTCCATAAGAATTTATGGGTCCTGTGAGCTCACTGAGAAAACTTGGACATCTCCTATTTCATTTCCCAAACACCAAAAACCCACAATAGCCACGAGTATCAATAAAACCCAACTTACCATGGAAACTCAAGGTTTAGTCTAGAAAGTGTTGTCCAACCACTCCCCTGGATCTATACCCAAAGATTAAAAAATCCTACTCGATCTACCTTGACATCCCAAATCACATATGTTTATATGAGAGTAAGGTTCTATAAAGAGTCTGAATTTCACTAATGCCATTTCTTCACGAACTAATCCAGAGTTATATCGAACCCGACACCTGAACTAGTCCGTGTGATGGACCAAAGTTCATTCCCAATCCCCAGGGTATGAAAACTTTTTTATGTGTAACAAAAATATACCCTCGGAATGATTTCACGCATTTATATTTTTATAAAAAACCAAAAATAATAATCAAAGCATAACTAAAAAATCATCACCAAATGATATACGTGAATTTTTAGATTTGAATGTTGACAACATTAAAAAAATATTAAAAGTACTATAACTAAATGAAACAAATGACCCAAACCTCTGTGAAACATGGAGAACATCACCCTCAAGCCCCCACCATCAACACTTGCAAATAGTGGTACAATAGAAACCAGATCCACCATTATCACCATGACATATCTTTCCTTTATTGAGGTCATGCATAAAAAACAAAACATACCATGAAAATCCATTTATTTTGAAAAACCAAAATTCAAAGACATTACCACTTCAAAATAATTTGAAACCACATTTCCAACCTTTCACGTAATCATAAAAAAACTTGTATGATTCACCATAATGAGGCACATACAAATAATAACTATTTTCATTTGAAAATACCATTTTAATCACATATTAATGTCTAAAAACTTCCAAAATACATTTCTCACCACAAAATTAAACCACAGAAAAATTTCTTGAAATAATTCCAGAAATTCAAAATCATCATATAATGTAATAGCAGGGAACCATCTACCTCACACATTGAAATTTCTAGAAATTAGTTTGAAACCACAACCGCACCACCCGAATCCCCTATAAGGGAAATATTCAATAACAATCATTAATATCATCCTAAAAAATCATGATTAGACAAAAATTAGGTCATTATTTTCAATAGAAAATAGGAACTCAAGAATAAAATAGAAGAAACCCTACAAGAAGAAGGAATCAAAGGAAGAGAGATTTACTTGATGATATCTCATAAGACCCACACCAAAAACAACAAAATAAAGTGAGTCTATGGGAGCCAATAGGGATTATGGGAGGTTCCTATGGATAAAGTAGTCCAATGGGGTGAGAAAGTGTAGATGTGAGTCTTAATCCTGATAGGACACAAATATAATTTTCTACATTTTAATAGCTTGGATATGGAGTATGGTCTTACAACATGGTATTCCAAAATCTGCCATAATTTTTGGCCACTCACTATCCAAGAGGAACACACCACACCGCTAGCATGAACAATTAAACTAATCATGCAAAAACTGTGCAATTTGAAACTATCCATAAATGTAAACTAGCAGCATTCTTTCATGGGAAAGGGAGAAAAATTTGAAAAATTTTGTGCCGACTATATGACTCATGTTATCAAAACCAAAAACATCATTTTTCACTAAAAACATTTGGGGAAACTTAAGGGAAAACATGTAATAAAAGCATTAAACCTCAAAATAAACTCATGAAGCACCTAGAACTCTAGAGAAAACCAAGATTCATAGGTTGAACAGGGACAAAGAAGAAACGTTTTTTATATATTAGAGGTAACTAGATGTGGATGTATATAAATAATTCTTCTATACATATCTTGAACCAAACTCTGGTCACCAAAGAAACTTCACCCACCACATCCCAACAAATTCGTGATATATATAGGTGACCATACAGATCCTTATAATAATCCACTCTAATTTAAGAATGATAACTACTATTGTAAGAATAATCAACTAGTCCCAGATTACTATCCCATAATCCACCATTTTAAAAGAAATAGGCATAAAGATAATCCTCTAGAATTTCAATAACATGCTCTATAATAATGTCCTTCTGTGGATGCGAACATGTAATCAAACTGACCTGAGTCCATGTTGCTCTTGGATACTTCTCCAAAACCTTAAAGTAAACCTAATATCTCTGTCTGAAACAATAGTTGAAGGAACCCCATTTAACTTCACAACTTATTACACATACATCTTTCCAAGATCTTAAACATTTTTAGTTTATTTTACCAGAATAAATTGAGATGAAAATTTTAACCAATCATTAACCACAAAGATAGTATTTCCCAGTTGAAGAGTCTATGTTAACATGATAATGATTTCCATGGATACCTCTTCCAATTTCAAAAATGGAATCGGAAGAGGCCGTAGAAAACCAGACAGTTTTAGATGTTATTTTTTATCTAATGGAATGTTTAACAACTAACACATAATCAATGATGTCACGATTCATACGAGGCCACTAGAATCACTACCTAATTTCATAATACATATTTTTAGAACCCCAATGAAAATACTAGGAAGACAAGTGAATGTTAGAAAAAACCAAATATTCTTACTAATCCTGGGAGAAAAACTAATTATAAAAATTTATAATACCATCTAAAGAGAGAGACTAGTTAGAAATGATATCCCCACCATAAAGGGTACCTAAAATTCCCCTAAAAAACTATTCATTCTAGTGAACCTTCAAAATAGAATCACGTAGAGATTGTGATAACTGGACACTACTTATAACTATACCATAAACATCCTCTAGTTCTTCCAAATGAAACTTTAAAAAAAGACACATAATGTTTGACTCTTTCTTTGATTCCAAAACAGATTATGATGGCACATTCCAGCTAAGAGGGTCTACAATGCAATTCACCACACCTAGCGCATAGGATATATTAGTGTCAAAAAAATTAAGGAATTCAACCCATCACCTCTGTCAGAGACTCAATTCTTCCAAAGATAAAATATTGCAAAAAATCTTATATTCAAAAAAATACTAGGAAATTTTCCCTAAAAAGATAATTCCACTAACACATAAGTGCATGAATAAATGTATAAATATTTAAATCATGTGTAGGGTAATTCTTATTAGGTAGTCAAAGACGAAGAGAGCCGTTTTCAAACATATTATCATCCTTTATGATCGAAAAAAACCATCACCAGAAGAATAAAACAAACCATATACCACATACTAGGCATATGGAAAACAAGAAAAGGGGATGATGTCAGAATAATTTTCATATTCTTAAAATAAGACTAAAAAATTACATCCCTCGGGAATTTCACACCTTTCCTGGTAATATTAGTCAAAGGTGATACCAACATTGAGAAATCCATAATGAACTGTCAATAGTACATAGAAAGACCATAGAAAATATGAATTTAAAAGCAATTTAGTGGAACTTCCCATGAAAATATAACCTTCTCCTTATCCAGATCAACTGATAAACCATTCTTGGAAGTTATGTGTTCCAAGAACATCACTTATTGAATCAAGAAGATAAATTTCAAAAGATTTCCAAAAAAACGGTGACCTATCAGGATTTCAAAAACCAAATGTAGATGGTGATCGTGACTGTTCTCACATATTGAATAAACCAAAATATCATCCAAGACCACTAAAGAAAGGTGTCCAGATACATATGGAATACTCAATATATCAAATTCATGAAAATTTCAGGAGTATTAGTAAGACCAAACGACATTAAAATATATTTAAAGTGGCTATACCAACTTATAAAAAATATCTCTCTTTTACCACACTCTTGAGCCCAGAGTTGGTGATAGACAAATTGAATATCAATATTTTAAAATCACTTTTTCTTTATTAACTGATTATAAAAATCATCCACATGAGGAAAATGGTACTTATTCTTATCCATTACCCAATTTATCTTCTGATAGTCCATGAAATATTGGAGTGAACCATCTTCCTTCTTGGAAAAAATCACTAGGGATGACCAAGATGAAACACTAGGGAGAACATGACCATTTTTCTTAAGGTCACCCAACTCAATATTGATCTCTTTCAGCTTTTTTGGTTCCATACATTAATAGGGTACCAATATTAATTGTGTCCCTAAAAATAGATCAATTATAAACTCTACCTCACTCTATGCATAATTCTGGGAGAAACTGGTTGGGAAAATCTTGGGAAACTCTCAAACAATGATATGAAGATCAAAAATAGAAGAAACACCAAAAATCTTGACTATAAAAATAGAAAAAAAACTTTTGAGCTCTTGTTGAGAGGTTTTACATGGCCAAACCTTAGATCCCACTCTCCCTAATACACATGTGAGCTCCCATCTTCCATAAGAAACAATAGATGCCAATGAAAAAATCAACATTATCTTAATGATAAGAATTCCAATCCATCCCATTTATTATTTCAAATAGATCTAGATAAAGAAAAGTAATATCTCAGAATATCTCTGTATCTTCTATCGATAGTGCACAAGAAGGAAACTTAAACCCCTACTCCATCCTCTTCCCAAGAGGTTTCTCTAACTCCATAACAAAGGAGATAAATTCCATTGGTAGGTTAATCATATCAATGAAAAAACTAGATATAATGTATTGGGAAGCCCTAGTATCAATTAAGGATATTACTACAGAGGATTCAATAATAATGGTACCTCTCACTATTGTTGGACCCCATATCTACCTCTGATAGAAAATCACAAACATAGTAAAGGTTCTTCACTCATGTAGCTTATGTCTAGATCCTTATTATCATTAAATCATCTTAATATTCAATAATAGCCTTTGGATCCAATAGTCCCTGACCATATTGAGGAGTAGACATAGCCTAAAAGAAATATTGTAGATGACCATAATGACCATAGCCGATACACATATTTTTAAGTGAATCAAAAAAACATCAAGTGTTTCTTACATTTCCACACTAATAGTAATTTAGATGTAACCACTAGCTATAAATGGAGGTGACGAGGTGGCCTATTATTGAGAACTGCCTTCACTACTCTTGTATTGATACTAACAATTCCTATTTTTCCCTATATCTCTAATGAATCTTTCAACAACTAGAAAAAATTGAAAGGAATATCCAACCTTTACATCAATTTTAATCTCAACCATTATAACCCTATCAACTATATCTATATAAGTTGAAAGATTCATCATAAATACCTATGATCTAATATTTGGTTGCAAACCCTACTGGTACTTCTGATCCTTAATCTAGTGATTCTTTACAACCTCTGGTGAAAAAAGAACCACATCAGTAAACCAATTGGCATGTGATGACACTAAACTCTCTCCTTTATATAAAGACATGATGTCTATATATTTTTCAATCATCATAAACCTTGGAAAAAACTTTTTGAAGGGTGTTCCTTATCCCCATGGGCATGTGACTAGCACCCGAGAATCAACAAACATCAGAGGGAATGATTTATCCTAACATAAATCAATGAAATTATATATATATATATATATATAACATAGAAAATAGTGGAATTGAAAATGATATATGATAATAGAAAAAATATAAGAAACTAAATAGACCAGGAGAAGAAACAATCACCATGTAAAATTATAAACATAAATGACTTTTGAAATAGGAAAAACAACTTGTCTCTATGATAGAGTAGGAAGATTACCACCATCTCACCACCAACTACCTATCTCAACTGATATAAAACCTTTCCACCTCAATTAAAATGCTTTCCTTTCTTTTCATCGAAAGAGATAACCAGGTCTACACACCACAAAATAGGTGCGCAGGGTGTGAGCTAACAGGATAAAAACAGTCTCATACAAGTGTTCCATATCAAGCCTCTAATCAATAAAAAATGTATTCTAAACTTTGAAGAAAACAAGGTATGATAATAGTTTAATAGTTTTTGTATTAAAATCATGGGAAAGGGTTTAATATCCCCTTTTTTCACATTTTCAAATAATGTTCATAAATTTGTTTCAAATAAATTCATAATAAAATATCTTAGTAGATATATCATTAAAAAAAGTATTCATCACATATCAATTTAAATCCTTGGTTGTACAACAAAACAGAACAAGAAAAATATAGAAGTACATGTAACATCAGTACATGGATCACACTAGGTTAGGATAGGTGGGACACTTGTACCTGACAAATATAGTTTTGTAAGCATCAAGTCAGCTGGAATATGCATCGAGTCTAGAGGGAAGAGGAACCCCCACCAAATGAACCCCCAATAGTTCCAATAAGTACCTTGAAAAATAGGCCTAGAGAAAAGAGATATGCCCCATGAAAAATCCATAGATAGTGGGAAAGACCTATTAATATACCACGAACCTAAGTACTGAAGGATTCTCATTATCTCTATTTTCTAAATAAATTCATCAAACCTTTTTCATCTACTCATTCATTGAAACCCTTTCACGATACCGATTCCCAAATCATTAAAAAACCAGTCAATTTACCCAAATAGGGGAAAATCATATTTTATGAAAACCTAGTACCACACACACAAAACAATCATTCATATCATCAAATTTCATAAAAATATTTTATTTAAAATAAGTGAAATATATTTCCCCAAAACAGGATAGAGACAGAACCACATACATCAAAACTTAGGGTCACACATGCCCATGAAGTATCCACCAACAAGAAGAAGGGAAAAAGGACAATGAAGGTCCAATAATCTATCTATACATCTTATAATCAATTAAATTTAATAAAAAAAGGTTTTTATTGGAGAATAAATGACACCTAACCCAAGTACACACACCCAACACACCACACCAAATAGAGGAAATAACCCCTAGAACACAATTTCACCATAGATCAATAAGGAAACAATATGAAACATAATTATGTATCAAAAGATCTAATAACATAATGACACAACACTGCTGCGATCAAAGAAATGAAGAACCAGAATATATTACTCACCCATATAGATGAAAAATAACTGCAATGGTGATCAAATTCTAAATAGACAAATCTTGACCAAAAATAGACTCTAAAAATTACCGAAGTGGTGTTCTAAGTCCTGACCCAAATGATATGTGGAATAATGAATTGAAATATCATTATTTTTGCATCCAAAAATTTATTCTTAAGAATTTACACAGTGTTTAGTCCCTTTACACATCATTTAATCAATCCTAATAAAGTATGTTGAAAACCCCAATTACTTTTAAATAAAACCAATCTTTTAGCATTACATGTAATTTAATCCTTTCACTCTATCTAAACACTTACGGAATTGTATATGGAAACAAATTACATGTTGTGTAACCCATCTAGATGTCATGTAATCTCCCAATGTACAATGAACTCAAGAACCAACTCGGTAATCCCCTAAACTTTGGGGGAACCCCAAAAATAAATTAACCCATTAATTATTAGGTACTACCAATTCAAATAAAAATAATAACCACAATAAAATTCATTTAGATCAAAAAAGGTTATCCACCCTTGAGAGTCCCAAGATTCACCCAATTAAATAAGAAAACAAGAAGAAAGGATAGGGTTACCTAAAAGTGGGTCCCATGATGTTACAGTTTTGATCCATCTATCGAAAAATGATAACAATGTTCATGAGTTTGTATGACCAACTATCTAAATTAACGGTGTGAATCATTTTTAAAATCTCAAAATATTATGGATGAATTTATATATATAATTAATATATATGATATTAATATCTTGAAAATTATATTGGATATGGTTTAATCGTTATCAATGTACAATCACCCAAACAACTAAACCAAAATATATATGAAAAATGATGTAGTTATCAGAATAAATAGTGAGTTTAATAACTAATTGTTACATAATGAGTGATAAATGGTTATACATAAATCATATATAGTGTTATACTTATAATTATTTTCTAGAAATATATTTACAAGAAACATATATTTATTTTCCATGTGGTTTGAGTTTGTACGAAAAATTTCAAGACATGAGGCACAAGATCTATATTTTAATCTTATTTCTAATTTCGATTGTTTATGCCTAAATTTAAAATAATAAAATTATATGATAATTATTAGATAAATATGTATTAGTTATATTTTTCTCTATTTATTTATTGAGAATACAATTTTTCCATTAGTTTCTATTAATTTAATTACTCAAGAGACTAAAAAATTCCTTTAAAGAAATTCTACTATGTTTTATTATTCTACGAGGAATTTTTCTCTTCTATGTTGATTTTTTCAAATTTTTATTTTCAAGAATGTATTTTATAATAAATAATTACTTTTTTATTTAAATTTATTTTTAAAAATTTACAAAAAATTTAAAATTATTCAACTTATATTTTTCTGAACATTATTCCATTTATATTTTTAAAATAATGTTTAAGGAATGATTTATTTTAACTTGAATGGCATGAAAACAATATTTTTTGTAATACCACCCATTTATTTTAATAATGAATTATATGTTATATAGGTTATTTTCAATGAAAATGGTTTTTTAAAATGTCTTGTGAATTTTTAGTATTAAAAAAGTGTATTTTGGATGTGGAATCAGTATTTTAATAATGAAATGTTTTAGTCATCTTCTAAATAAATTTTTATATATGATAAAAATCCTTTCATGTTAATTATACATTACTAGGTAAAGGATCCAATGTTAATATACTTATTCTTTATCATTATGGGTTTTTTATTATGTTTAGTTTTTAATGAAATCCATTCACTTTCTATGGGTTATGATATGATGGATTGGTAGAATGATTATGAAAAATATTCACTTTGAACAAGATACAATATGGGGGGATTCAACTTTAGGTGAAACAATAGTAATGTATTCTCTTTTCTGTGACGGTGGAAACTACTATGTTGATCCCTCCCCCATTGATGGGGGGGGGATTCACATCCTTCAAAGTTTCTTCCCCTAATTTCATTCACTTCTCAAACCTGAATCTTCCCCCTTATTTCCACAAATTTCGATAGGTTCGAATGCTTTAGAGTTGCTTGATGGGTGTCCTAACCTTCAGTAATCTTCAAAGGAATTCTCATAATTCTCTAATATTCTAAGTTACACATTAGTGGCTAGGTTTTATAACCGTTGACCTTCTCTGGATTCGTTTGATCATTACGTCTATGACTCTTGGTGTTTGCAATATAGGGGACTATGGGTCTGTTAGATATTTGACACATTATGTTACAATTTTCCTCGCAGGATGATCTCATCATGTCTTGGTCAAGGGCCCATCACTACTTCAATGACTTCAGATTCTTACTTTTTTTAGTGGTTCTTAGATTGGAATATGAAGAGAGAACCTCCAACTATGGAAATCTGGGTATGTTTTTCCAATCTTCCATTACCGTTTCAGTCTCCATCAGTTATGAGTATGATAGGGAACCTGATTGGTAGGTATATGTGTTTAGATAGTTGAATAGAAGGCCGTTTTCATCCTATTAATCCTTATGTCTGTGTCGAAATGTATGTGTATAAAATTCCATTTGAATACGTGTGGATCACTATGGGAGAAGAGTACCAATGCAAGCAGAGTATGGTGTATGAATCTTGGAACAAAGTTTTCTCCGGTTTTAGGTGCCTGGGTCACTCACTGGATATATAGGAGGAGCCTAAGGTGTACGGTGAGGAAGAGTAATTTGTGTAGAGACTCACTGTGGTGGAAGATCAAGTGGAAGGTAGGATTTATTCGTTATTAGGAGAGTGGAGGAGACCAATCTTTTCAGGACAGTGGATAGTGATGCATCACTTGAGTTGATGTAGTGTCAGGATAGATGAGACAATACAGGGTCAGAACTCCTCATACGATGCCTCTCATGGATATGGTGATGAAGGACTGTGTGGTTCAGTATGAGGTGGATCAAATGGGAAGTTAGGAGGTTGGGAGTAAGACTGTGGCGAGGAAAGTTGAGAAAAGACAAGATAATGGATTTGGTGAGTTTACTGAGACAGATACTGGTGTGCTGCAAAAGGGGACTCAGAGACTTGCTATTGAGGTGGCTAATAAAACTAGTGGTGGGAAGGAAGGGGGTTCAAAATCAAGTTACCAGTCCTCAATCCAGCTGAGCAACAATTTTTAAGTGCTTTTAGTGGTAAGATTGAGTTCCAGCCTTGTTAATTATTTAAAGATAGATCAGGAATGCGTGCATGAGTGCAATGGAGATGTTCACAACCATTCTGCCAGAAAAGTATCAATCCCAAAGAGGAACCAGAGTAATAAGAGGAGGAAGAGCCAGAGGGATTTGTCCTCCTTGACACCTTCGCTTGAGGATCATTCTTTAAGGAAGGATAACTTCAAAAATATCCAAAATGAGGATGTGCACCATTAGGGAAATGAGGTACAGGGAGATAAAACATATGATTTACCATTTATCTCAGAGGACGAAGTGGTAGAACAGGTTATGAATATTAATTATTCTGAGGATTAGGAAGCTAAAAGGATTGGGGGGTCTTTATGGGTGATCCTTAATGAGGAGAAATACACTTGGTTGGATAAACTAGACCTCATTATTTTTGGGGGTTTCAACAAATGGATTATTATCATCAAGGAGTATATACAATCATAAGACCATCTTGCCTAAACATTTTAAAATATGGTCATGGAGGCTCCAGAAAACCAGGTAACATCAATCACAGAGAAATTTATTAAGGAAAATGAGTATGGTAATATAAAATTACTCTTCAATTACTCTGGTTAAATTGGTGAAAGTTGTTGGTTGGGTTGGAATTTTTTTAGTCGCCGACTTCTGCTTTTGTTTTTTCTGTGATTTTGTTTGTTTGGGGTGACACGTCTGGAATTTCTTGGATCTCTTTAAGATGGAGTTCAGAGCATGAATCCTTCACCTATGCATGCTATTTGGATTTGGATGTTGATAGGGTATGGCTACGCCATAGATTCTAGGCTCGTATTTGTACGGGATAGCTAGCCAAGTGGACATGCATTAGTGGGGTTTGTTGACACTAGGTTAATTCTGGGGTGATGCAGATCTAGTCTATGTTTTGATGTTCTCTGTTTTTAATTTTTTGTTGTATGTTAGAATTTTTGGTTTTCACTTCCCCCTTAATGTGTTTTGATAATAAAAAATTAATTTCCAGTCCAACAATATATAATATGAAGATATGATTAATGGTCTTATAGAAAGTATATATGTGGTTTTCATTATGTGACTGGTGGGAATATAATTATTTATCCCTCCAATTAATTGGGTAATTATTTATGTATTATTAGATAATTATGGGATTTGAGTTGATGTGAATGATCAAATATGGAAAAAATTCAATGAACTTGATCCACTATGGGATAAAGGTGTTGATGAATGATCGTTCATGATATAGGAAATAGGTAGGGATTCTTGATCCACAATGATTTGATTTTCTAGGTAGTTATCCATGAAATATGAATTGATATATTTACTTATGATGGATCCACACTTTTATAACATGAACATATTGTTCATGATTGATTTATGATTATTTCACATAAATATGTTTCAGGTTTTTTGAAATGATAATTTTTATTCTATGAGACATATTTATGATATTTGATAGATTTTTTGTGAACATTGTATGTTATGTTCATGATCTATTACCCTTACAGTTATCTTATTACTGCATATGATCATTGATTGACATATAACATATTCAACCATATGAAGCATCTAAGCACACATTTTCATATATTTCCTTTCCCAATAGTATGTTGAATGGCATTAGGGAGGGTATTTATATAATGAGAATGATATGGTAAGATTTTTTCAGTGGATGTTGAAGATATTTCATTAAATAAGAAGATTGTGTTTCAAATCTCTAAAAAAATAAACCATTACATTTTTCAGTCATGTATTTGTGAAATTTAAAAAACATTCATTTAAAATATAGAATAATTTTGTATGAATTTTTAGGATGGAATAACAAAATGAAATTGTGTGAATTTCATTATTTTAAAAAACTAGAAAATTTTAATCATAATCTATATTTTTGATTTAAAATTATGTTCATTTTTATTTTCTTTAGATAAAATATATAGTGGAAAAATATAAAAGGATAACATGTATTATTTTATAGTGGTTTGGGAAAAAATGATACCCTATTGAACTCCACCAGTATACTCTCTATGAGTTCGATGATATTAACTAAATACGTCCTCTTAACTGTGGACCTATACAATTGGGTGAATATACATCAGACCTTATAACAAGACATGATCTTTTTCAAGAATCCATGACAAACAAAACCTAGATCAATAAAATTAAACTCTTCCAAGATTGAGTACATGAACTAGAATATTTAAAGAGAACACAATTTTTTATTTAGAAAACCCAATTCTAATCATATTTTTAGTAGTAACTAATAGATAATCGATCATCTTCATTAGAGATTATATTTTTCATAAAATAAAATATTTTAAGGGATTATAGTAGGATATGAACATAAATTTAAAAAATAAATAGAAGAATAAAATTTAAAGAGTATTTGATCAAACACTCACTAATTGATAAACATGTATACCTCTAAAGTGTATAACTTTTTGATATATTGAAAAATATACAACAAAGTATTAAAAATGAAAAAAATAGAACCAACATGATTATCAAAAAAGAATAGTTAAAAACATGTTTGTATCCAATGTTTATATATTTAGATATTTGTTCTGATTTTGAGAGGAAGAAACTGCTATTGTTAAAAAAGATCCATGATATTCATTAAGAAAAACAGATCAAGAAAAGTTTCCGAATTTTTTTTAAAATTTGAGTTTAAAAACATTAACATAAAATTGAAAATTCCTTTAGAAGTAAGAATTATTTAATTCACTAAAAAATTGATATTGAATCGATCTTTAAAAAAACATCATGAGTTATTTAGTCCTATGAAACTATTATAGAAATCATAGAAATAATTCTGAATTCAAATATGTTAGACGAATACATCAAAAGAAGGGTGTCACTACATAGGGATAGTATTAAGTTTTGAATAGTATTATAAATGATATCATAAATTTATGGTTGATATACCATGTGTTATTTAAGAAAACAAATAGTGTCTTGAAATATTATGGTACCATGTCTTAATGACTACATAAAAAATTGGATTTCAAATGTTGTGATCCTTAAAAAGGTAGGGTTCCTAATCATTATTTTCACTTCAAACATTGAGAATAAAATAATTATTACAAGATAACTATAAAATAATAAAATACATAATAATATTAAAAATCATCCGAAATAAAACAAAATTAATATAAACCTAAAATTCCCAAAAGTTAATTTCACTATTTAAAATATGTCGGTGTTTTTTTGAATCGAAATATAATAGAAATTACTAAAATTATTGGATCAACATATTCCAAAAAATCTATCCCTTTTGATGTTATCAAAATGTAGAGAAATATAAACACAATGACATCAGTTTTAATTAAATTATCAAAAAATAGATATTCATTAGAAAATGAGATTTTATTTATCAAAATTTTTCATAAATAAAATTTTCTCCTTTCTCCCCTTAACTATAAATATTTTTATATATTTAATGAAATTGAAAAAAAAAATTGTCTAATGTATAATATAATAGTATATAAATGTTGTTATTATCTTTATTTCTATAATTTTTCTAATATTTTGAAGAAAGTAGATTGAGAGATTAAAATAAGCATAATATATAAATAAGATAATAGTGAATTTTTTATTAATAAAAATATAAATTCTTCCTAAAAAACTAAACATCATTAGATATAAAATAAGTTAGTAAAATATAAGGAAATAGAAGAAAAGGAATGTATTTTTTTAATAATTATTGATTAAATGAAATCCGTGTGTCATGTTTGAAAAGGTTTATGATATATGATGGGAATAGGGTGAAATTTTAGGTTTAGATGATGTTTTTTAGGTAAGAGAATCATGAAAAATATGGTAAATAACCTTTATTTTTGCTATAAAAATCTCAAAATTTTTGATTTAGTGAACAAGAAAACTACTTTATCAAATAATTGACTCCTTTAATATATTAAAATCTTCAACCATGTTAAATTTTTGAATGTCATGAAATGATTCAACTAACTGCATATATATATTTAATATATCTCCCAGCTGGTTGATAGGATTTATAACACTAGGTTTTGAAGATTTATGTCTTTAAGCAATTTCATTCTGATTGTACAATAATGTGTTTATATGGATACTATCACACTACAGAGTTTTAATATTGTAATTTATGATAGATATAATATTTTTTAGAGACTTAAATATTCATATAATATCTAAATAAGTTTTATTTTTTGAATTAGAGGTCCAATATTTTATTATCCTATATCTAACATATTTAAAACGACTTCCCAAATACTTCTTCAATTTTTTAAAATCAAACATAGAAAATGATTAATATATTACCTTCATAATCTTAGTATCAATATACCTTTTAAAAGAATAAAATTATATTTTTTAAATTTAATATATTTCAAAATTAGTAGTTGATCTTGGACTGATTCTATATTTTTTCTGGGATTATATGTTCATATTAAATGTTAAAAATACATTCATGTCTTTTCTAGATCTTTTTGCAATTTATCATTGAATTCTGAAACATGGTTTAATTTAGAAAAAATATATTCAATATGGGATACAAGATAATTAGAAGACTCATTTTATGGTCCCCATGAGGTTTTACTTTATTTAAACAGTGGAAGGGAAAATACTTATATTCATTCACTTGATTGAGATATTAAATCACCATGAACATTAATTTTCTCACTAGTTTCACTGATAGTATTTTCCAATGACTCTTAAATAATAGAAAGAGTTTGATCTCCAATCACCTTAGTGGATTCAACCAATGATGTGTGGAAAATATTATCACCTTGATATTTTTATTAACCAACTCCTCCATATGAGACAGTTCTTATAAAATTGGTGATTTATTCTCATCAACATGACCAAATTTATCATCTTGAATATTTATTATTATTTTAAATAAACCTTGAACCCCATATTCATCCAAAAATTATTATAAAATAGGTTTCTAAAACTCTCTAAACTCAATAGTTTTAGAATATTCTACTATCCATGATAAAAATTATTCTACCATTTGAACTAGTTAAATAAAATATTTAATATTAGGAGAGAAAACCAACCTAAAATGTTCCTATATTATAATTTTACTATGAAAAAGTCTTGCATCGTTTTCCTCATCATAATGTTTTTCAAGAGATATTGGGACTTGGGTCACTCCCCCTATAGATGTCAGACTAATCACATCCACTATAAAACTTCTTATTGAAGTAATATAATTATCAGTTGGAAAACCCTCTAGAATTAAATCTAATTATATAACTCCTTTAACTCTTGATTCCTCCACATTTTCATCATTGAATCACATTGAACTAACATATTGTAGATTTGTTTCTCCCCCTGAGTACTATATATATGAAGACCCTTATTCCTAGTACATATTAATTAATAATTTATTACAAATTATTAAACATAATAAAACCAAGAATATCAATAAGTATAGTGTATTTGGGAATTAAGTTAATTAAAAAAACATAAATTGTAAATACATCATCTTTATTGAAAACTTCCATCACAAGACCGCACTTAAACTAGCTTGGATAACCTGAAGACATAAAAAAGTAATGAGTGAGTTATAAAGCCCAGTAAGGGAATAAATATGCCATAACCTGAATAAGGTAGTATATGTTAGAAAGTAGGAAAATAAATATGTCATAAAAGGGGTGAGTATCATAAAAATGAAAAAGGAGTCATGATATAACATGATAATCACAAAGTCAACATGAGAAATGTGGAAATATCTTAAAACACTACCTCATAAACATAGGTCAAGGATGGCATCAAAAAAATAATCATGTTCAAAGAACCACGAGGGATTAGGTTCACTCCATAGTCCCTTGTATGACGTCTCATGAGACTAAAACAATACCTAATGCATTGGAGTGCTATATAATTATGGGCACACACGTTCTGTACATTTTATTATCATATATAAGTGTTCCACATAGATCATAAATCATGAATTCATTTATCATCACATTTAATTATTTGATTATTTTGTGTGTAATAAATAATTTTATGACCCCAATAAATAATTATAAGTACATAAAGGTGAAAACCCTTAATAGGAAATTATTATGGGTATTCACTACACAATTGTTTTGCGTAGAAAATTGCGGTGAATGTTTGGAAACATAACGAGGGGTATAAATGTTAATGATAGGGACAAAATATAGTGAAATGGGTGTATAATAATTTAGACATAAAATTTATTGTAAAGGGGATATGGAATTATATATACCAATATTATTAAATGAAGATAAAAATATATAAGATAAAGAAGACACTTGAATAAAGAGGAGAAGGAGAGGCTCCCTTACCGTGAGAGTGTGATTCCAAATGCTTTGGAGGTGTTTATTGTGATATTAGGGCACAATGGGAGGAATATAGAGTGGTGAGGTAATGGTAAGATGATTATACAAGTATTTTTAGTGTAGATAAATGGTATCTTGGGTGGGTTTATATATGAAAAGAGTGGGGAATTCATTATTATTTTCCAAAATTAGGTTTTGGATCTATGTAATAAAATAAACAAAATTACAAACTTTACCATGGTTTTTGACAATGTTATCTTCTATAGGAGAGTTTGGTTCATTATTATATAATTACAATTGACGAAATTAATATAATAATAACCTTACTGTTGTGTAAGTGAGTCATATTATTAAATAAACTATTTTAAAACATTAAAATATAGTATAGGTTTTTGGAGGATTGTAAATGGATTTATAAAATTAATAAAATAATCTTAAAATACAATTATTATAGATGTGAAACATTTATTTGATTAGGGATACCCATTATAGTACCTATTATAACATAATTTTGTCATTATGATGTCATAATACACACCCTACATTTATATTGTATTTAATTTTTACCTGAAAAATTAACTGTGTTAGAAAATTATGAAAAATTAACCATTGGATAATTTTAACTTTATGTTTCCAAAAATAAATTTCATTTTATCTAAATAATTTTTAAATATTTTAGTTTTTCACTTTGAAAATAATAATCTTCATTTATTGAGAAATGATGTTTATTTTGGAAAATAATAGTTTTCAAACTCTTATAAAAAACAAATTTATCTTCATAAGAATTATATGATAATTTGTAATTAAAAAAAAATTTAATACAAATATTTTACTAAAATATTATTTATTTAAAAACTAAATTAATTCATCAAAATAATTATCTTAATTGTAATTTAATTATAACTAAATTTAAATTTTGTGTATTTTTGTATAAACATATAAAATGTCTATAAAGAAATGATAAGAAGTAAATATAAACATTATTATACTGTAAATATAATATACATATTAAAATTATTATATTATTGATACATATCCCATTAATATATATTTAATTTCCCAAAGGTTAAGGTGCGCGATGATGAAAGTTTCCTAGGGTGGTTCAGAATAAATGGTGTCAGATGTGTTCTCGATGAGCTTGAACTTCTCCTGTAAGGAGTTTATTTATTGATTACATTATTGGTTATCATATTGGTCATGATCAAGGGAAACTTATCGTGATTTTATCACCATTTTATGCTTCGATAAATGGATTTATATGGTATGATCCTACTTATTGTTTCCATCACTTTCTTTTTCTATGTCAATTTGATTTTTTAGAACCCTATATTTATAGTAATATTATGATCACTTTTAAATGGATTTATTATAAATGGTTATGATTCCTAGAAGTATTTTAAATTCAATAATATATAAATAACCCAATAATTTCATATGTTTTCTATATCTATACAATATAGTAATACATTTAATTCAATCAAAAGGGTAATTTTATTTATAAAAGATCATGTCATTACACTCTTCCCCCTTCAGAAATTTCACCCTAATTTTTTTTATTTCCAATACTAAAATAGATGAGGGAAATTATTTTTAATTACTTCCTCATGTTCCCACATCATTTCTTCAAACTTCTTATTCCAACATAACACTTTTACCCGATGCAATATATAATTTCCTAGAACTTTTTCTCGATGATCTTAGATCTTCACCAGCCACTCCTCATCTGAGAGATCATACATTAAATATAGAACCTATATATTGAATACATGTTTTGGTTCTGATATTTACTTCCTCAATATAGTTAAATGGAATACATCATGTACTTGAGATATATTAGGTTTGAGTTCTAGTCAATAGGCCACCACTCCAATATGATCTATAATCTCAAAAGGGTTGATGTATCTTGCACTAAGATTTCCATTATTCCCAAATATTATGACATTATTTCTTGGAAATATGAAGAGGAATACCATTTATCCAACATCAAACTCTAGGTCTTGCTGATGATTGTCAGCATAGATCTATTGTTAAAATTGAGAATCCTTGACATTCTGGTCAATGGTATTGACCCTTTACACCATTTACTCAACCATTTTAGGACCTATAAGTTTGAGATCCCCAATATAAACCCATCATTCTGGTGTTCTATACCTCTTCCCATAAATCTCTTCATAGGGAGCCTTTTAAATGCTAGAGTGGAAAGTTTTATTGTATAAGAACTCAACCAAAGGGAGATGTTGGTCCCATCATCCTTCTATGAAATTGAGAACACTCTCAACATGTACTCAAGTGATTGGATGTAAACATAGATTGGCTATCAGTTTTACTGTGATATGACATGATGAAGTTCAGCTCAGTATTTTGAGAAAGTTGAATACACTTCTAAAACATTGTGGTAAATCATATATCTCTATTAGTTATAATTGATAGTGGTGTTACATGAATCCTCACAACTTCTCTAAGCTATATCCTTTCATGTTGATGGACATATAAGTACTATTGGATAAAAATGAATTATAAAGTCTCTATAATAAAATCAACCATTACACATATATAATTATTACCTCCTGATGTCTTTGGAAGACCAGTGACAAATTTCATGGTCTTTTTTTCCATTTCTATATAGGTATGGGTAATAGTTACATCATCCCCTTGGATTTTTTCCTTTATTAATTGAATTTGTTTCCTTCAATACATCATGACGTATAATTTAGGATCTCATTCTTTTTATTTTCCAGTAAATAGCGAGGTTAGAGATAACGATACATCATTGTGCTTCATGGGTGGATGGAGAATATTGATATATGTTCATCATCCAATTGTTTCTTCTTTTACCCAGGATTTGATGGTACACATAGTTATAACCTAGATATCAAAAATCCTTCTTCATTAACATCGAACTCCAAGGATTTTTATTTTATTATGTATTCTAGATTCTTCTTAATTCTTACATAGTCTCTATAAGAATCCGTTATCTTCATTAGAAGGTATAGTTTAAGAATAATTTTTTAATTCATTGATGGTTATGCTTCCTTAATGATTCTTATGTCCATCCTTTTTAAGTCTAGGAAGATCAGATCCTTCTCTATTCTCATTAATGATAGAATTGTTGGATCCTTTCTACATAAGGAATCTGTCTCATTATTCTCTTTTCTAAGATGGTAGTCGATTTATAATTCATAGTCCTTGATCATCTATAACCATTTTCTCTAGTGTAAATTCATATCTTCTTATGTAAATATAAACTTGAGGATATTGCGATCCGTATATATTTTTCACTTCTCCCCAAAGAGGCAATGATTCCACATTTTCAACACAATGATCAATGAATCTAACTTTTGATCATTATTTTTTTGTTCTACTCATGAAATTCAATTTCTTTGCGGTAAAAGATATCACTTCGTCATTCTGTATCAACTCATAGTCCATACCCTTCTTCGAAGCATCACTATATACTATGAAAGTCCCTCGCTTTTGGGAAACATAAGTATGGATTGAGTGAAGATACACTCTTTTAACTCCTTGAATCTCTCTTCACATTAATCATTTCAAAAAAACATGAATCTCTTTAGAGTTATCTTAGTTATAGATTTTGAAAATCATCATAAATTTCTCACAAATCCATGATAGTACCTAACTAATCCAAGGAAACTACATAAATCTATTATAGATATTGGACTCAGACATCATTTAATTTCCTTTGTATTTGAAGGATCCTTATATAGACCATTTATTGAGATAAAATTTTCCAAGAATGATACATATTTTAAACAGAACTCACATTTTCTATACAAAACAGAAATCTTATCATTTCTTAAATTCTTTAGCACAATTCTAAAATTTTCATCAAGATCTTCCTTAATTTTAGAGTATATTAGATTATATTTTATATATACTACCAAACATTCGATGTGGTGATATATAAGGACTCTATTAATAAATTTCACGAAGATTGTTGGAGCATTAGTGAGTCCAAATGGCATTACTGTGAACTCATATTGCTCGTACCTTGTACGAAAATGTTGACTTTCTGATATCCTCCTTCACCATTACATGGTAGTACCATGATTAGAGATACACCTTGGAGAAGTATCATTCATGAAATAGCTGATTTATTATGTCATCAATCCATGATAGATGATAATTATTATTTATCATGGTATTTTTAAGCTCACAATAATCAATAAAAAGGTGCATTGACCCATCTGTCTTCTTAACGAAGAGAACTGGTGCACCCTATGGTGAAACACTTATGTATATGAACCCTTTATCTAGAATCTCCTGTATTTTTTTTCTTCATCTCGTCATGTTCCACAATATCACTTATATATAGTGTCTTGCATTTTAATAACACCCAATGTATAATCTCAATTAATAATTCCACATCTCAAATAGGAGGAAAAGCATGAAATTATTTAGGAAATACTTCAGTGTATTCCCTCACAATGGGCATCTCTTAAAAAAATATCCTTCCCTTTAAATCAATCATTGTAGATAGATAACCTCTCTCATAGGTAAATAATATTATTTCTTGAGGTGTTGGTACTAAATAAAAATCATCCATCTCCATGAATTTGTACAGAATTAGTTGAGGATTCATGACACAGAGGATGTTTTTCTTAACTACATTTTTTTATCAGCCTTATATAGAGAAAACTAATCTATACTCATAATTTCCTCAAATTGCACCTAAGGGAGTATCACAAGAGTAACAAGGAGGTTCCATAGACAAATTTTGTTAGGGGACAAGTTTTAAACAATTAATTCAACAATTTCTCCATTTTTCATTTTCACTAAAAGTTAAAAGTCCATGCTTTGTAATTGATTTTGAATAGATCTTGTAAAATTTAATTATATTAAGGAATGAATAGAAATAGAATCAAATAGTGAATTTTCTATTCTTGAATGAATTACTAGTGTACCTTTCACCACATCGTTGTTGGGATCCAACTCAGTGGTTGTAATAGCTTAAGCTATTCCCTGAAACCTTGGATGATATTGGTTGCCTCTAAAATTCATTGTATTAGTGAATTGGTTGGAAATATATCTCAGTTAATTTTAAATTGAAACAATAAAAAATGCACTGAGGGTTGACTGGAGCATTCCATTCCTCAATCGCATTAGTGGAATTCTCTTGTCATTAATCACTAGTTAAGTGTCCTTCCTTCCCACACCTAATGAATTTCCTCACCCCCTTAGGAAATTTATCTAGTACTTATTTACGCACCTTTTACAAGGGGATGTTAGAATTTAATATCACATTTAGATTTCTCCATTGGACAGTGATAATTAAACTCAACTTTGTACTTCTTAACCCCATGATACCATTGAGATGACCCAATATCAATATCATAATTGAGGGACATCATACAATTTTGTCATAGATATAAATGTCTCAGATTGTAATAAATTTTCATATACTTGGTTTTAGTACACCAAAGAAGTGGTCATCCATTCACTTGGGGTAATGTAAAATCCATAGGAATACCATGAAAGTCATGTGATGTTTTCCTCATACTTCCAGGAAGATTCATCATCTTTTTATCTTTATATCATGGAAATAACTTTCCATTAAAAGTCATAGAGTTCGAGGAACATATTTATCAAAACATATTTTCATGAATTTCTTCCTCCTCATTGATTCAATATATTCCAAATGCTACTAATTCCTGAACGATGTCCACTACAGATTACCATTCCCCTCCAAATGATAAAAATCCATTAAAACCTTATCTTTCTTGGAAATATTAAAGATATATAAGATCTTCTCGTGGAGTTGATCCCTTATTTTGTGATTATGTATCTAATGATGCATTACATGTTAGAGGCCTTTGTCACATAAAGGTCTAAATTGAGTCAATTTCATTATTAGAGGAATTTGTGAGATCTTATAGATCAAGGTTTTATTTATAACCTAAATAAAATGAGAGAGTATCATCACAATGTTCATGATTCACACTCAAATCGGGTTGGGAATCTCCTTAGTGATGTCATCAAATTACCCTTTACAATAGTTGTTTATCCAATTCCTCTTATATCCATCCATTAGCTAGAATAAAGGGAAATATTAGGGATGGTTATTTCTAAACTATTAAACATATAAGTAATAATCCAATCATATTAGTGGTATAACTTATAAAAAACATTTATATATTAACATAGTAAATTTAAGTCTTCAATATATGTTATCTATGATTTATTTTCTAATGTAGAACTTGTGGTAATTTTTGTTCCATTAATAATGGTTATTAAAGATCTTGTGGATTTAATATTGTACAGCCTATGGTATTGTCAAAATAGGTGTGAGGTAAGGTCTGTTATCATTCACCAGTTCTCGGTTGAGTTTATCTCAACACTGTGTTTTCAGGTTTTACCTTTATGTACATCTATCCTAGATCCACATCCACCTATAGTATCGAGATAGGGATACACTTTATTGATAAAGCACCCAATCCATGCCTTAAAAAATTTAGGTATGTTTTTTAATATTTAGTCTTATCCTTAAGTATTTCATAATATTTTTCTAGTACTAATCCCAAAAATAAATAAACATTCATTTGAAATAAAATATTACAACTTTTATATTTATTAAACATTAATTTATGATTTATTACATAAAAAACACATAATAAGAAGTGGAAGATTGGGAGGTATAATTTATTTTGGAATTTTTTAAATTATAAAAAAACTAAAATAGGAAATACATATCATTTATTGAAAAATTCCTTAACATGCTCTCACATAAAAATACATGGGATAACCTAGGGACATACATAAGAAAGGGGTGAGCTATAATTCCCATTAAGGGAATAATCATGGAATAACATGATTAATGTAATAAATTTTATACAATAGTAATTTAAATGTGTAATAAAATGGGTGATAATTATAAATATGAACAAGGAGGCATGATATATCATGATAATTATAAAGGTAACATGGTAAATGTTGAAACCCCATAAAACACTACATCATAAACATAGGACAAGGCTTACTGGAAAGACATAATCGTAGAAAAAGTCCCATTATGGATTAGGCTCACTCCCTAATCCCTTTCACGAGGTTACATTAGAATAAAACATTACCCAATGCATTGAAGTGTGGTATAATTATGGGTGAACCCTTCACTATCATTTCATTATCATCCATAATTGTTCTACATAGATCATACAACATAGATTCATTAATCGTAATATATTATTCCAAAATTAATGAGTGTGGAATAAATAAATTTATTTCCACAATCCATAATTATAATTTCATAAAGGTGATCACCCTTTATAGGATATGGGTATGGGTATTCACTATACAGTCGTTTGGCCTGAAAAATTGTGGTGACAATTCAGTAGTATAAAATTTGCATATGAACGTTAATGGGAGGTCTTTGTGAGAGAAAAAACAACATATATTCACATAAAAATAAATTTTAATTTATGTGTTATATGTAAGAACATATCCAAACATAAAAAAATGATTATAAAAGAGATCAGATAAAGTAGAGAAAAGAATAAAGATGGGGAAAAAAGGATCCCTTACCTTGAGAGTGCGATTTCAAATGGGTTTGAGTAGCATCATGAGGGATTGTGGAACCTTGTGAGGACTATAAAGATTACAGGTTAGATAAATGATATGATAAAAGTATTTTCATTGGAGATAAATGGGAGATTTGTTGGTTTTATAGAGAAAATGAGTAGGAAATTATTTATTATTTCTCAAACTTAGTTTTTAGACTCTATATTATAAAATAATGAGAACCAAAAACCACCCTATGGTTTTTAAAAACAGTTTCTACCAAAGAGGATTGAATTTAATTATTTTATTATTCCATGGGCTGAAAATAAAAAAATAATGACATCGATGTTGTGGAAGTGAGTCATACTCTTAAATAAATGGTTTTAAAACCTTAAAATATATAATAGGATTTAGAGGATGCATAAAGGCTTTATAAAATTAATCAAATTAAAATAAAATCAAATTATTTTAAATGTATGTCATATATTTGTTCATTTATACCAATTATAGTTGTTGTTGCATCATATGTTTTAAATTATGAAGTCATAATACACACTTTTTTTTATAAAGTATTTAATTTTTACTCGAAATTTTTTTGGCTAAGAAAATTTTAAAAAATTCACCATTGGATAATTTAAATTTTATTATTAAAAAATATATTCATTTTATATTAATAAATTTATATCTATGTGAATTTTCACTTTTAAAATTTAAATCAACATTTATTTGGAAATGTTGGGTTTTTACAATAAAAGTTCTCAAACCCTTATAATTTTTTTGACATCATAAAAATTAATTGATAATTTATATTTAATAAAAATTACTTAATGAAATTATTTTATAAAAATATTATTTATTTAAAAAATCCATTAAACCATCAAAATAAATGTTTTAATTTAAATTGAATGCAAATTTATAATACAATTTCTGTTTTATTGTATAAAAATAAAAAAATTTATAAAGTAATGATAAGATGTAAATATAGAAATTATTGTATTAAAAATAAAACATACACATTCAAATTATTATGGTATTGATACATATCCATTTAGTACACTAGTAAAATCACTAATGGTATGGTGTGCAAAGGTGAGATTTTCCTTATGTGTTTTGGCGTACAATTTTTTGGTCGTGATCTCGATGAGCTTGAACTTCTCCATTAAATGGTTTAACTGTTGCATAAGATATTGGATCTCATGTTGGGATTCATCAAGGGGAAGGAATAATGATGCTCAATCCATTTTTGACTCTGATAAATACACTTCATAAGATATAATCCTACTAGTTGAGTAAATCAATTAATTTTTCTATGTCAATTGGATTTTCCAAAATACTATATTAATACTAATCATATTATTAGTATTCAATGACTATATTTCCATTGATTATGATTATTAACATTATTTTATATCTGATAGGATTTAATAAAACCAAATAAGTGCATTTTTTTTCTATAACCATATTACTCAATAAGACATTTAATTCAATCTCAAGGTGAATATTTTTTATAAACTTTTGTGTCATTAAAATCTCCAGATGGATTTAATTATTTATCTAAAATATAATTTAACTTTTCTTTTACTATTCTCTAGAAAAATCCATTATTTTTTTAGCATCCCAAATAAGATAATATTTTAGTGGTGAAATTTTATACACCTTTTAATTTTACTAATCACATTATTCTTTCAATTAAAAAAAGAAACTATTATTCCATATAGATATAATTAAATTTTTTCATATTTTTGATAGAAATGATCCATATATATCAACATAAGCCTACTAAAATTTAAAACGATGTCACTAAAGAATAAGAACATAACATAAATATCATGAATTTTTTTTCTCTATCTCTTGTATCCTTAGCACGATAATAGTTTGAACAAAAAAACCCAAAAACATTTGATCGTCTTACAAATCCTTCACAAATAATTTTCAAATATTACATGTTCCAAATAGAGAAGTTATGTTTTCCTCTAGACAATGGACATGGTGTCCAATTTTTTTAGACTATAGTAATAAATTTCTTTATGGGGGAAATGAATATTTGAAAAAGTAAAACTTTATAAACTAAAAACTCTTAAACATTTACATTTGAGAAGATAATATCTTTGGATTATCGGAACATAAATTGTGTATTTAAATAAATTTTATCCACTTCCTACACTAATATATACTATGAATTTTCAGCATTAAATACACACTAAAAACCATTAATTATTAGGGCTTGCATAATCAATATATTCTTCAAGATTAACCATTCACGATATACCACTTTTCCTTTATGTAATATCCTTTTTGAGCCAAAACCTTTCTTCTTCTTCAATATTTTTACACAAACCTCAGAGATATAATTCGTTTTTTCTATTATAATAAATAAAAATGTTTAATAGTAAATTTTTTATGGTTTAAAGATAGATTAAAATATCATTAGGATAAAGGTGCACATGATTGAAGGGAATATGGAGAGAGAGAGATTATCTCTAATGGGGTTTTTAGAATCATTTTATTTTATTGAACCAAATAATCATCATAATAATTTGGGACTTTATATTCGAAAATATAATTTTAATAGATTAAGTGACATGATTAATATTATAAAAAATTAATTGGATACATGTTTAGATGAAATTTTAAATATAAAAATAAAAATTTAAATTACAATTATAACTATGAAATTTAATTTACTAGAATAAATATCACAAATATTAAATAGTAAACGAGAAATAAAAATCAAAATAAATTTAAATTACAATATACATTAATCAAGAGTAATTTATTTTCTTATTTAAAACTAAATAATACAAATTCAACCATAATAAAATGATAATATGTTGTGGGAAGCAGTATGGTAAAAATATCTTCATGTTGATATAAAGTATTAAAAATTCCCATTATATATACTCTTTTAGGACATGGTATATTAGGAAACAATTCCTTATATCTATATTATCAGTCCTAGAGTGACAAATAAAATTATTTAATAGATTAATTTCATTGTTATTATCATATAAAATTGGAATTTGATTATATTTTAATCTAAATTCCACATTATTATGGTTCAACGATAACCCTTGTTCACACTATCGACAAGAAGCAACACATTCAGCCACAAATATTGGCAATGCAACTGAATATTGCTTCTTATAAAAATATGAATCTATAAAATTCTCTAAAATATTTCATATTCATGATTATTTATTGTATCTAATAATCAATATTCATGGGAATTATCCGAATATTAAATTAAAATAAAATATAAATTTTTTGATAGAGTAATGACCGTAAAATTATTCATTTTAAATATCTAAAAAATATTTTAACAAAATTTAGATGCTATTATTTTGGATTCATTCAAAATATTTCTAAAATTTTGAATAAAAAATAATATTCGGCCTACTAGAATTAAGATATATCAAACTACCAACCATATCTATATATAAAATTTTATCATCTTGTTTTCCTACTTCATCCAAATCAACATTTATATTTTTACACATGGGAGTTTCATAAGTCATACTATTACAAAGTCAAACCATTTTAAATAAATCAATAACATATTTAAATTGATTCAACACATTATGGATTTTTTTTATAAATTTTATTTTCATGAATGAAATTTAATACTCACATCATACACATTTCATATTTCTATTGAATATTTTTTAGAAACCATTTTAAGGATTTTTTTAGTTGAACCAAAAATAACACCATATTCATAGATTTCTTCTAAAAAAATATCATAATTAATATTTTTCATAAATATATTAGGATTATATAATTCAATAAGGAAAAAAGTTTTCAAAAGAAACAAACTTATTATTTCTCACAAAGTTATTGGTTCTTATTTGAGACCATAAAGATATTATGGGTATATAATAAAATATTATTTAGATGCAGATTTTAAAAAAATAGAGGTTTCTCAACATAGAAATACACAATTAAATCACTTTAAATAATTATATATAACATCCATAATATATAATAAAAAATTTATATAATATGACATGGATAAAAGTAACACAATGGATTCTGGTCAAGAAACCGAGGAAAAGTTTCATCATAATCTATTACTTCTTCCTCATTATATCCATTAAGAATAAGACTGTATTTATTTTTATTAATTATTACATGATAATATTCCTTATTTATTAATAAAAATTTTTATCCTACTACCTAATGGGTAACAAACCAATACTTTAAAATATGCTTCATTTAGAATAAATATAATTTCATCAATAGCTTGTGATGCATTCTACAACTAGTTGAAACAATGGTATTACTCTATTGTAGAAAGTATAACAAAGATTTTAAATTAGATGAAATGGATAGAAATAAATAAATTAAGAAAAAATATACTTTAAATATGTAATTTTTTTATTTATAAATTAGAAATAAAATATTAATCATTTAAAAGAAGAAGAAATGTTTTATGAAAAACAATATTATTCTAAAAGGTAGATTAGTTGCACTTTGTGAACATAATGTAAAATTAATTTCTACCAGTATTAGTAATTTTATTTTAAAAAATAAGAAGTAAATTTGAAATCATCATATTGAAATTATCTTAGGGTGATTATTTTTAGATTTTTATGAAAAGTTTCATCTTTTAATGAGTAGCGGAAAATATTGTATTTTAATTGGAAAATGAATTTTAAATTAAATATTTTATAATGTTAAATTATATTTTTAACTAGTTTTAAAGTCTAATTAGTTATATTTTATAAAAATTAATTCAATTTAGGTTATTTTAATTAATTTAATAATTAATTATTATATAAAAACTTTATAATTTTTTACGTTTTCTATTTAAAACCCCAATTTCTCGTTGTGTCTTTGGGATTAATATTACATTAAAATTTTCCATTTTTTAAAATTACATTTTAGAAAATGAATTCCATATTTGGACCCAGGATAAATTAAATTTTATAATATTTTCAAATTAATTTTTTACCAAAATGAATAGTCAAAACACTAAAAATTAATTACTGCAGTTTAGGTAAAAATGGATTTAAAGGGGGTTTAACTAAAAGGATGAGGGTTCAAATGAACAAAATACTAGTCTAAAATATATTTTATGGCCATATTTTGACCCTAAAATTTCAAAGTCTCATGAATAATCCATTACGGACCCTTGTGTCATGTTATAAACATGGGTACAACATTTTATTTTATAAAATTACAACTCTTCCACTCATCTCATTTATAAAAGTACACCCCATCTAATCTCTTCTAAAAGCCTTAAAAACCTATTAATTTGGATATTAATTGTAGAAATAACTTACAAAATTTTATGAAATAATCCTATAAGACTTATTTTTTTCATGAAATCAATTATAGGAAGAATTGTTTTGTGAAAACCTACAAGGGTTACCCGAAAAAGACGTTATATTTTTCAACGAGCATCTTTATTTTTTTTATTCCTCCATACCTTTCTATTATTATTAAACCATTATGATATAAAAAATTTATTATCTTACATATATTAATACTTTTAAATGTTTAGGATTGACATACAGATATCCCCACTTCCTTCAAATGTGTAATGAAATCGTCATTCGTGTGTACAGGGGACTACCACCTCACAAACTGATGTCATTCATTTTTTCATTACCACCTATCTCGGTTGGGATTTATGATGGATATAAAGAATATATATGATATTTATAACATAATTATAAATATAGATTAATTATATCATATATAATTTTTCTAAAGTCCATTCCTTAGGGGAAATGATAATGTCTCTGTTGAGTTCGATGTACTGCTGCCTTACGAAGCGATTTGATTTTATTTCCATAAAGCTTTACATGGAAGGTGACAAGGATAATTATAATGATTATATTTTATATAAATTAAATAATAATGATAATAATTACATATTTTATATTTTTAAAAGATAATATAACATTTTTTATCACTCACATAAATATGATAACAACATTTGTGTACATGTGGACTACCGCCTTAACGAAGTGATGTGGCTATCTTTTAATAACCACACCACATGGTTGAAATATATATGTATATTTAAAGAAATAATATTGTATTTAAGATATTATGTTCATTATTTAAAGATAAATTATTACTTTCCACCTTTCCATAATGATCACTGAAAAATATAAACGTTACTCCTGCGTACCTATAACCTACTGTCTCCAGGATTATAACAGACTTTATTTCTAATAATATCATTCATTAATGGTCTTAAATATATAATTGATGAATAAATATGAAAATTATTTCTAGTTTATTATTAATAAAATTATGAAAATATATTATATTCACAAGATCTATTACTTTCAAGATAAATAATGAACGAGAAAATAACACAATTAGCAGTGGAAACAATTTAAATAATGAATTTCAATTAGTGAATGAGTGATAAGATGTTATAAAATTATCAAATATGATACTAGAAATATTAATACGGTCTATTTATATGTTAATGGAATGTTTAAAACCAATATACTATATTTTATGTCATGTTTAACTAAATGGAAGTGCGAGGGAATATATTTCATCACAATTTACATTCCATTAAGAATAATTGTTTTTTATAAATCAAACCACATTATTTTAGTGAATATACTATCCATTTTATATTTAATATTATGATTCATTCATAAATAAAATTATTTTAAGTTTCACATTTAAGTATATCATCCCATTGGATTTCAATTGAAAATTACTAAATGCTAAAAGTTATAGTATCGTCTCACTTTATTTTCTGATTGTAATTTTTTTCTTGAAACAATTACTTTTTGGTGATAAATTGTCATTGGAAATTAAATTTATCTTAAATATACATATTAATGTATAATGTGTTTTATTAATTCTTAATTCTTATATTGTTTTTACATATGGTGTATACTTTGAATATTGGTTGATAAATCGGGGAAATATGGATAAATCTGTATTGTTTCATCGATAAGGATATTTGATAACAAGGAAAATTACTCATGAATTATATTAATTATTAGATATATCAGTATTTCATTGGAAATTAATACATGGGTGAGAACTAGTTATATATATAACCTCAATTCAGTAATAGGTCTCATGTGAAAAAGCTTGTTGGACAAGTCAAATATGTTTTTTAAGTAGTTTTAAACTATCGCGAGGATAGATAATTATGGTAGAAGTATAATGTGATTGAGACATTAATTCCAATAATTAACCATTTCATTCATTTAGAATATTTTTTTTATTTTACCCATGAAATATTCACTATGATATTATCTCTGGATGAATTTCATTATAAAAAATTTGATTAAATTGAATGTTTGTTCAGTTATTTACCTTTCCTTACTGATAATTCCTATTAATTCATAATAGATTACACTGTACATAAAACTTTTCAAGCATTTTATCTCACCCTTATTTAGTTTCACTTCCCTTGGATGTGAAGAATAATTCTTGGAATCAATTTTCAAGGATTTTATTCATTTTCTTTTGGTATGTATTATTTTTTATTTTATATTCCCAATTTTTAATGGATATGATGAATGTATATAGTTCTACACAACATCTAAAATAACTTTTCATTGAGTATTTAACCCTTTCTATCTATTCCAATGTAATAAATCAAGCACCATCACTAGGATACTGGGGTCTGGGTCATGATAGTTATTATTTGATGATTTTTAGTAGAGATATTAGGTATAAATTAAGGAAAAAATATATTATTAAACATAACCTTATGATATAAATTGATGATACGTATAGATGAACATCCAATTTTTTTGTAAGGTAGTGATTATATGGGTTTTATGAGAAATAAAACACTAATTTGATACTACGAGTGGGTGTGGTTCTAGAACAATGGTTTCTAGAGTTAAATAACCATGAAAAGGGAACATTAAGATTTAATCGATCAACACTTTATGCATGACAATAGGCCTTACTGAAAATAAATATTGACACACTCATGGGATATTAATTTACTAATTTAGATTTTATTCAAAAACCATTATAAATGAGTTGAAAAAAATTATATCCCCAAAGAATCCAATTTTATTATTTTGAGATAAAAAATGCCTAAAATTTAATTTTTGTTAAGAATTAAACAATAATAATAATTAAACAATATGATTTAAAATTAATAGTTTATAAGATAATCTAGTGTATTCCATTGCTTATAAATTGTTCCTATAAGTAATAAGCATATAAATACTCATGGACAATGTACATATTTCCTTGTTGAAGAAGCCAATGATACATATATTGGAATGAGAAATTTTTTGGATATATTATTGTGGATTAATTAGGTTATAAAAAATTACCATTCTCAGATGAATTAACCTATTATAAAGTGTGATTATATAATGTTAGATCACTACATGTAGTAGAGGCCCCCATCATTTAGTGGGACTACTAATCCAATTGTATCTGAGAAATCGATTTAGTATCTCAAAAAGATATCTATGTCTATGGGATGTGATAAAAAGGAATAATATAAAATTGTGGTGTATCATATCAAAGTAATGGCTGATCAATTGTGGTATATAATTCATAATTCTAGTATGGAAGGGAAAATATAAATCATGGAATGTAATTCTTTTAAAGAGATATTATTAGAAAAATATTTACCTCATGAGAAATAAACTGAAATTAAGGGAAATTTCCTTAGTTTAATTAAAAATAAAGAAGAAATTATTGGAGGGTTTTAATATATTTTTACAAGTAATGATAGGAATTATATGGGTTATATACTGAACATTAAGTATAAAATTAATAATGTATTTGAAGGGATTAAGAAATGTATCTAAAGGGAAATAACCTCTCAATATTTTTCTTCATCCAATGAAATATTTTTATTTTATATCAAAACAAAGAATTAATTCTCTAGATTATACATTTTCCACAGTAATCATGAGATGAAGAGTCCAATTGAATATCATGAAAAATAGAATGCATTAAACAAGAAAAAGAGAACACTTTGATTTCTATCTTGTGAATGTTGTGGAAAAAATCACCCAAGGAAATAATTTAAGGGATTAAAAGTTTTTCATAAGTTTAGATATAAGGATGGGTTGGTAAAAGTATTAAAATTTAAGAATAAAAACACTATTTTTCATTTTTTCCACTATAGTAAGATAGATTACGATGAAAATTAATTCCCCAAGTATCAATAGAATCCACCATAGAAGAGGACACAAGGAGAAGTCTAATATTATACAATCACTACATATTAGGTGGAAGTACCCAATGAAGTCATGGAATATACATTAATCTTATCATCAAATTTAGATAAATATTTATCTGACTATGGATCATTGCAATCTTTTATATTTACCATGTTTTCCTGAAAATTAGATATGGAAATTTTAATTGGATCAGGGAGTTATCGGTTAACAATATTAGGGTATGTCTCACTAAAATGATAATGTGTCATGTAGACACTATTATGACACATAAACATTCATTATTATCTAACCTTATTATCATACTTGTGGTTTACAAGTATATAATCCTTAATATGGACTAGATTTCAAAAATATGATACAAACATTTATTGAAAAAAAGGTAATTATGATTTATAAACAAGATGTAAAATTCCTTATCTTTAGAGTAGATAATTTATCATATGATTAATATCTAGATCCGCCCATTGTAGCTCTACAAAATTATTTTCTTACAGAATATGAGAAAACAAAATATAGTGATATAGAAGGTAATATTTAAGTTGAGAATGTTCCCATTGTACATGGATACATTAATGTACATCCAAAATAATTGATAAGGCATCCCCTAGAGAGTGATACTGTTTTTTCTGTTGATTTAATAACTGAGGAAATACCAATATCAATGACCCAGTATTAAATGACCACTGTGGAACTAGTGGAGCTGAATAAAAAAAATAGAGGAGTTGGGTGATAGGGATTTATTCTCCTTATTTTTTCTCTATGGGTATCCCCTGTTCTTTTTGATAATAAAAAATATGGATCCATGAGACTATGGGTTAATTTTATAGAAATCAATGCAATTACAATTAATTACATGCATCCTCTTCCTCATATTGTTGTCCTATTTGATAAAAAGCAGGGAACCTAATATTATTTAGAGATTGACCTTTATCATTGGTTTTATAATTTGTGATTAAATAAGTAAGAAATTATGAAGACATCTATTCAAATATTCTATGGAAATAGGAATTTCACAATAATTATATTTGTATTAGATAATACACCCTTTTTTATGGATCTAGTTAATATATTTTTCAACGAATATCATGATGAATTATTTGTGGTATTATTTAAAGATAATTTAGTGTATTCTATAATATATGAGGACTATGAGAATTACATGATGATTATTTTTGATACTCATAGAAGTAAATATTTATATGGGAAATTTAGTAATCCCATTTTTTGGTTTCAATAATTTCCTTTCCATGGTCATATTGTCTTAATGGGTGGTATCTCAGTTGATCCATAAAATACAATGGTAGTCAAAAAATGGCATTAACCAATGAACATAACTGTAGTACATAGTTTCATTTCTTCGGAAGTTTACTATTATCGATTCATTCAGATTTTTTGTTAATTCTATAACCATTTTACAAAAATTATAGAAATTGATTTATGTTTTATATACAATATAATTTGAATAATTTCTTGACGAACTAAATATGGGATTAGTCATCACTTCTATTTTGACTCTACAACTTAGATGGCATTACTATGGACTTTTTTACAAGACTACTAAATACTCCTAAAATTAGCGATTCAATAAGTATTAACATTGATTTCCTAACGTAATATTCATATTTCCTTGCTATAAGAGGTTATTCACCTCTTTATCTCTTTGAATGAAACCACATTAATAAATTTATCATACCTCATGGATCACCCATTTCAATTTATTTTGATAATGATCCCCGTTTTACATCAAAATTATAGATTTTTCTTTAGAAGGCTTGTTATACTAATCTTTATTTAAGCACTATCTACCATATTAAAATTTATGGAAATTAAAAAATGAATATATAGTCAATGTAATAAATGTTTCAGCCTTTATCACTTGAAATTTAAGATATGTGGGATCAGTATTTATTTGACAACCCTGATCTTTTATTACACAATTAAACATAATTTATTACATAAACTTCACTTGATACAACATATAAGATCAAGAGGTATAGTGTCTTTGGGGATTAAGATCATTACATAACAACTTAAAACATTAAATACAACATCTTTATTGAAAACTTCCTTAACATGACCACTATATTCCCTCATACTTAGCATTACATGAGATAACCTGAGGACATGCATAAGAAAAGGGTGATCTATAAAGCCCAGTAAGGGAATAATCATGGAGTAACATGAGAAATAAAATAAATGTTAGACAATAGGCTTATCAATAGAGCACAAGAGAAGAATAAACATAAAGGTATGATAAAGCATGATAATCATAACATGGAAATGTGGCGACAACACTTAACATGGAATTAGCATAAGCCATGGCGCATTGCACATAGAGCTTGAGTAAATCCTCATTTCACATGAAGCACAAGTAAAACCTTGTTTCATGTGAATTATAATTATTAAACACCCATTGCACATGACATATCATGATACTATACTTTACCCAATGCATTGGAGCACTATAAAGGTGCACCCTTCTTAAACATTTCATTTCATGGATAAGTGTGCCACATAGATCATATAGCATGGATTCATAAAACATAATAATTTATTACATGATAAATGAATGTAGAATTAATACATTAAACTTTATAATCAATAAGTAAATTTGCGTAAAGGTGAATACCCTTGATAGAGAAATGGTCATGATATTCACTACACAATGACATTGGCTTGGAAAATCGGTGCAATTTCGGCAGTGTAACGACGTGACGTAAAAATTCATAAAAAATGGTTGGTGAGAGAGAAAGGAGTGAATTATAATATGTAAATGAAATTGAAATTAAGTTGGTCATATAAATACATGTACCAACAATTGAAATGGAATTCAGATTCATGATACAAAGGAATTGCTTGAATGTAAATGAGGAGAGAGAAATTCATTTCAGAATTTCAGCATAGTAACAGGTGTACATGGGAGGAATTTAATGAGAGAGAAAGGGGTCCCCAACCATTAAAAAATATATAGGTCAGTATGGAAGATGTGATAAACCATACCCCAACATTTATAATTGAAATTAAAAGGGTATAAAAATTTAAAGAATATTGGAAAAAAATGAGAAAGGAGAAAAAAACCCTTACTTGGTAGTGTGCTTACAAAGGCATTAGAGAGGCTTGAGAGAGGATTATTGGGAGTTGGGGGAACCTTGGGAGGATTATAGAGAGATTATGTCAGAGGTTGGATAAACTCTAAAGACTTTGTGTGAGGAGGAAGTGGGAGCTTTGGTGGGTTTATATAGGAAAGGTGAGAGAATTCTTTATTATTTAGGTTTGGGACACCTCACATTAAACTAATCCCAAAAAAAACTAGATCATTGTTTTTTCACATGGTTTGTGGAAAATGTTAGTGGAAATAAATATTTTATAAGGCCAAAGTCCGAAATTATTTAAATAATGGGGTTTCTTATGTGGAGGTGAGTCACATTTCCAAGGAAAATAATTTAAAAAGACAACATGTTTAATAAGTCTTGAAGGGTCCATTAAATTTTGAAAAATAAGTCAAACAAACCCAAAATTACATTATTTTAATGTTAAAACAAAGATTGGCTGAACATAAAGCTTATAGTATTTTATTACATGACTGTTGGGTCATTATGATGTCATAAAACACATTATATATTTAAACAATATTTAATTTTTACCCAAAAATTTGGCTATCTCTGAAAATTATAAAAAATTCACCGTTGGATAATTTTGACATCATGATTATAGAAATAATATTTATTTTATCTAAATAATTTTATAAATATTTTAATGTTCACTTTTAAAATAAAAACTGACATTTAAAAAAAATTCACTGGTTTTAACAAAAATGGCATTCAAACCTTAATAAAAATTACGATTGCATTCATAAAATTATACAATCATTTATATTTAATAAAAATTAATTTAATAATAGTATTTTATTAAAATATTATTTAATTCAAAAATCCATTAATTCATCAAAATAGATTTCTTAGTTGAATATTAACTAAAAACGCTATTTGTACTTTAAAGACTATTTACAAGGTAACAATAATAAAATTAAAGTATATTGATTATTATATACAAAAATAATGTACATAACCATAGTGATAAGGTCTTGTTACACAACCCCTTATAACACCCACATAAGACCGAAGAGTAAGGTGTGTGATGGTGACAAACTCTTGAGGTTGCTCGAATAACATTTCTTGGGTGGTAATCTCTATCAAATTTCACTTATCTTGTAGGCGGTCCTTATTGAGCTTAAGTTATTCAAGCTCGGCTTGGGCTTGGTCAAGAGAGAATCCGAATGATTCCACCTCATTTCCGAGCTCTGACAAATGGGATTCGTATGGGGCACATCTACTAGATGAGGCCATCACCTCCTTTGTTTCAGTAAATTGGATTTGTTAAAGCCCTATATTTATACTAATCAAGTGATCACAGTTCAACAGATATATTAGAAACAGTCACAATTCTTAACATAAAACCAACGAAGTTGACATTTTATATAAACATTTTACATAAAGAGGCATTTATTTAGATCTAGAGGTATTTCCATTAATGAAAGTTTGTGTCGTTACAATCTTCCCCCCGTAAAAAATTTCACCCTCAAATTTTTCTTTTCCCACAATAAAACAAATGTGGTTAACTCACGTTTCTTCTTCAATATTTTGGTTTCACCACAACACCTTGAAGAGAGGCATTGTCTTATTTCGTAGAACTTGTTCTCTATGATCTGAGATCATAACTGGTTTCTCCTCACAAGAAAGATCACCCTAAAACTGTACCACCTCTGAAGAGAGTTCATGTGAAGGGTCCGATATTTACTTTTTAAAGAGGGATACATGAAATACATTGTGTACCTTGGACATGGTAGGTGGAAGTTCTAGTCGATTGGTCACAGCCCCAACACAATCAAGAATCTCAAAGGGTCCAATGTACCTTGGACTCAACTTCCCTTTCTTTCCAAACCACATGACCTTATTCCATGTTGATATGCATAGAAATACCATGTCTCCAACATTAAACTCAAGGTCTCCTTGATGATTATCTGCATAACTCTTCTATCGACTCTAGACTTCCTTGATATAATGATGAATGGTTTTCACCTTCTCCCTCATTTTTTGACCATTTCGGGTCCAAGCAGCTTACGCTCACCGACCTCATCCCAACACACCGATGTTCTGCACCTTTTCCCATAAAGGGCTTCATATGGTGCCATTTGGATGCTCGAGTGGAAACTGTTATTATAAGAGAACTAAAATAGAAGAAGATGTTGATCCCATCATCCTTTAAATTCCATTTATTACACTCTTAATATGTCCTCAAGTGTTTGGATAGTCCGCTTTGATTGGCCATCAGTTTGAGGATGATAGGCTGAACTGATGTTCAATTCCGTATTCAGATAATATTGAAGACTCTTCCAAAACATAATGGTGAATCTTGGAACTTGATCAGACACAATGGATAGTGGTAATCCATGTATCCTTACCACTTCCCTGATATATATCCGTGCCTGTTGATCTAATGATAAATCCTCCTGAATAGCAATGAATTGTGAAAACTTTGTAAGATGGTCCACAACAACCTAGATTTCATTATGGCCTTTGGATGTCTTCAGAAGTTCGATGACAAAGTCCATGGTGATGTTATACCATTTCCATTCTGGTATAGGCAATGGTTTCATCATCCCCGTAGACTTCTGCCTCTCTTCCTTCACTTCAAGACACACGAGACACTCTGATGTATATTCAGCGATATCCTTCTTCATATTATCCCACCAGTAATGCTCTCGGAAATCTCGATACATCTTTGTATTTCTAGGGTGAATAGAGAAATTTGAACTATTTGCATCATCCAAAAGTCCCTTATTCAGCTCTGGACCTGATGGAACACATAGTCTTTTCTAAAATCTCACAATTCCTTCTTCATTAACATTAAACTCTGAGGATTTCCCTTTTCTTATAGATTCCACTTTTTCTTGAATTACCACATCATCTTTTTGAGCATCTTTTAACCTTCCCGAAAGTGATGGTTGAGCAATCATTTGTGAAAGGATTGATGATGTTCCATTTTTTATGATTCCCATGTCCATGTTCATCAAATATAAAAATATTGGATCCTTTTCAATTCTCATCAATGATATAATCGCTAGGTCCTTTCTACTCAAGGCATCCGCCACCTTGTTCCCTATCCCTGGGTGGTAATGGATTGAGCAGTCATAGTCTTTGATCAGAAAAAACCATCTTCGTTGGAACATGTTCAACTATTTCTGTGTGAATATATACTTGAGGCTTTTGTGGTCCATATATATTTCACACTTCTCTACAAAGATATAATGCCACCAAATTTTCAAAGCAAAGATCACTGCAACCAACTTGAGGTCATGTGTTGGAATGTTCTGTTCACAAACATTCAATTTCCTTGAAGCATAGGTAATGAATTTGTAATTTTTCATCAACACACATCCCAGGACCTTCTTCAAAGCATCACTGAACACCTCAAAAAGTTATCCACTTGTGGGTAAAGTGAGTACAAGCATAGTGATAATCCTCCTTTTCAACTTTTTGAAGATTTTTCTTCGCATTCATCACTTTAAGAAAAAATTACTCTCTTCTGAGTTATCTTGGTAAGAGGGTCGAAAAATCGTGAAACATTTCTCACAAATCGTCCAAAATATCTAGCTAACCCCAAGATGCTACAGATATCTGTTACTGATGTTGGCCTCGGTCATCCCTCAATTGCATCTATTTTGGATGGATGCACACATATCCCATTGCTTGTGATGATGTGGACTAATAATGAGACCTCCTTCAACCAGAAATCACACTTACTGTACTTTTCATAAAGCTTCTCCTTCTGCAAGGTCTCTAGTAGAATTCTTAGATAATCCTCTTGATCCTCCTTGGTTTTGGAGTACATCAGAATATCATCTATAAATACTACCACAAATTTGTCGAGGTAATCTGTAAAGACTATAGTCATCAAGTCCATGATGATTTCTGGATAATTAGTGCTTATAAAAGTAAATACTATGAATTCATAGTGCCCGTATCATGTACTAAAAGAAGTCTTGGGGATATCTTCCTTCCTCACCCTTACTTGATAATATCCTGATTGCAAATCCACCTTGGAGAAGTATTGTGCTCCATGTAGCTGATCAAAAAACTCATCTATTCGTGGGAGATGATACTTGTTCTTTATCATGATTTTGTTAAGATCACTATAATCGATGAAAAGGCACATTGACCCATATTTTTTCTTGACGAAGAGGACTGGTGCACCCCATGGTGAAGCACTTGGACGTATAAAACCTTCATCCAGATTCTCCTGTAGTTGTTTATTTATCTCCTCAAGCTCTACAACAGCCATTCTATATGGAGTCTTGGATATTGTTAATGCCCCAGGTATAAGTTCAATTGATAATTAAACATATCTTATAAGAGGAAGACCAGACAATTCCTCAGGAAACACTTCAATGAATTTGCTCACAATAAACATTTCTTCTAGGATGGTTGCCTCCTTAGACTCAATCATATGAGCCAGATACATGTGCTCATAGGGCAGTAATATCCACACTTGAGATGATGGAGCTAAAGAAGATTCATCTTCCTCCATGCATTTGTAAGGAATCAGGGGTCGATTCTCCACATGGAGAGTGATTTACCTATCACAACAATTTATGTTGGATCTATATAAGGAAATCCAATCCATGCAAATAATTTCATCAAATTATACAAAAGGTATTATGAAGAGGTTCTCTGGGAAGCTTAATCTTGAGATTATGACAGGGGAGGAGTTATATTCCTAGGATGCAATGATTTCCCCATTTACTGTACTCACCGACATCCTCACTTCCATGATATGTGCTGGTGCTGGGATTGTTCTACTAAATTTTTGAGATATAAAATAATTCATAGAACCTCAATAAAAAAGTATGTTCACTATTATTTAATGAATAACTAGCGTACCTGTCACCACTTTGTTGTCGGGGTTCACTTCGGTAGTAGTGATTGCTAAAGCTCACCCTTTCTACCTTGGATGTTGTTGGTTGCCTCCGAAAACCCTTGGCTTCGACCACTGATTTGTAGGATTCCCTAGTTCTTTGTAGTTGTAGCAATGAACTACGCATTGAGGTTAGAACGGAGCATTCTATCCTCTATCGCATCCACATGTCTTTCTTGCTGATAGTTAATAGCTAGTTTCCCTTCTCTTCCAAACCTAAATCATTTTCTTGTCCCTTCAAGAAATTTCTAGGGTGCTTCTTTCTGCACCTTTGGCAAGTGGGGTGATCGATCTTCTTAGTACTATTGGATTTATCCATTGGACTACCTGCATTGAAGTCCACCTTATGACTTTTATCCCCATTATACCCTTGATATTCTCCGATCTCCATTTCAATCTTGAGGGAACATCGGACAATTTCCTCATAGCTATCGAAGTCACGGATCACCAAAACTTTCTAGAGGCTAGGTTTCAGTACACCAAAGAAGAGGTCAAACTTGCATTCGGGGGTAACGAAAAAGACACAAGTGTATTGTCCAAGCCTCGTGATGTTTGCATCATACGATCCAACAAATTCATCATCTTTTTACTTGAGGGAAAGGAAGTCCCTTTCCATCTTAATCCGGAGGGTGCGCAGAAAATATTTATCAAAAAACATCTTATGGAAATCCTTCCATTTGAACACCCCGATCTTCTTATCAAGCTTCGTATTTTTGATCAATATCCACCATTGATCAGCTTCACCCTCCATACGATAATCAGCCAGGATAAACTTTTCTTGTTCATAACATTGAAGGTTGGAGAAGATCTTTTCAATGGAGTTGTTCCATTGTTCAGCGATTGAGGGATCAGATGATACATTAAAAGTAGGACGCCTTTGTCTCATAAATCTCTCAATAATGACTTGTTCTTTCTGAGGGGGGGGGGGGGGTTGAACATTCCTCTTAACCCATGTTTATATTCAAATATTGAGTCATCTGAAAGAGAATCATGATAATGTATGCGATTCCCGCTCCCATTTTATTGAGAATATCATTAGTACAGTCATCACATTGATCTTCACATCGGTTGGTAGCCCGAGTCCTCCTATTACCGGCCATTGGATGGAATAAAAAGAAAGGTAGGGGTAACACATAAAGGGTAATACAAGGACAAAACTGATGACTTATACATAACTTTTATTTCCTTAACATATGAATCTATTGGATTCAGTCTATGTTATCCATGATCTACTTTCTGACATATATTCTTAGGGAATTTTTTGTTCCTTAATAATAGTTCATACTAAGATTGTGAATTTACCAAAGAATATCCCTCAGAAGTGTTGTAACCAAGAGTGCAGCAAGGCCCGTTTTCATGCACCAGTTCCTATTCGAGTCTATCTCAAAGCAGTGTTTTCGGGTTTTGCCCCTAGGATACATCTGTTCCAGAGCCACCTCTACCTGCTCGTATCCAGTTAGGGATGTATTTTCCTGATAAACCATTTACTCAATACTTACCAAAACATAGGGATGGTTTTATTATAATTATTCTTGTCTCTAAGTCTTTACTAGGGTTTTGTAATACTAATACCAAAATAATTAAACCTATCCTCTGATACCAACTATGACAACCCCAATCTTTTATTACATAATTAAATATAATTTATTGCATAAACTTCACTTGATAAAACATAGAATATCGAGAGGTCTAGTGTATTTGGGGATTAATATCAATACATAAAAACATAAAACATTAAATACAATATCTTTATTGAAAACCTCTTTTACATAACCACTACATCCCCTTGTACATAGCATTGCATGGGATAACCAGAGGACATGCATAAGAAAAGGATGAGTTATAATGCATAGTAAGGGAATAATAATGGAATAACATGAAGAATACAATACCTGTTAGACAATAGGAATATCATTAGAGCATAAGAGAAGAATAAAAATAAATTCATGATAAATCATGACAATCATAACATGGAAATGTGGCAACAACACTTAACATGGAATTATCATGAGCCAAGGCTCATTGAACATAGAGCGTGAGTAAATCCTCATTGAAAATTAATCACAAGTACAAACTCATTGCACCTGAATTAGAAAGAGTCAACAACCACTTCACATGACATATCATGGTACTATACTTTACCCAATGCATTTGAGCGCTATAAGGGCGCACCTTTCTTAAACATTTGATTTCATGCATAAGTGTGCCACATGGATCATATAACATGGATTCAAAAAACATAATAATTTATTCAACGATAAAGGAATGTAGAGTTCATAAATTAAACTTTATAATCAATACGTAAATGTGAATAAAGTTGAATACCTTTGATAGAGAAATGAGCATGGTATTCACTACACAATGACATTGGCTTGGAAAATCGGTGCAATTTTGGCAGCGTAATAGCATGACGTAAAAATTCATAAAAATGGTTGATGAGAGAGAAAAGGGTGTCTCATCATATGTACATGAAATGGACAGTAATGGGGTAATATAAATACTTTTACCAACAATTGTAATTAAATTTAGATTCATGACACAAAATAATTTCTTGAATGTAAATGAGGAGAGATAAATTCCTTTCGGAATTTTGGCATAGTAACAGGTGTACCTGGGAGGCATTTAATGAGAAAGAAAATGGTCTCCCACAATTCAAACATAAAGGGGGAAGTATAGAGAAGGTTCTAAACCATACCCCAACATTTATAATTGAAATTAAAAGGGCATAACTATTTATATAATATTGGACAAAAATGAGAAAGGAAGAAAAACCCCTTACTTGGAAGTGTGCTTCCAAAGGCTTGAGAGAGGCTTGAGAGAGGATTATTGGGAGCTTGGGGCACTTTTGTAGGATTATAGAGAGAGTAGGGTAGAGTTTGGACGAACTCCAAAGGCTTTGAGTGAGGATGAAGTGGGATCTTGGGTGGGTTTGTATAGGAAAGGTGAGGGAATTCTTAATTATTTAGGATTGGGACACCTCACATTAAACTAATCAAAACCACAAACCAGCCCATGGGTTTTCCCATGGTTTTTGGAAAAGGTAAGTAGAAAAAATATTTTATAAGTCCAAATTACGAACTTTTTAAAATAATTGTGATGATTATGTGGAGGTGAGTCAGACTCCTAAGGAAAACAATTTAAAAACACAAGATATTTAATAAGTCTTGAAGGGTCCATTAATTCTTTGTAAAATAAGTCAAACAAACCCAAAATCACATTATTTTATTGGTAAAAAATATATTGGCTGAACATAAATCTTATATTATTTTATTACATCACTATTGGGTCATTATGATGTCATAAAACACATTATATATTTAAACAGTATTTAATTTTTACCCCAAAAATTTGACTATCTCAGAAAATTATTAAAAATTCAACGTTGGATAATTTCAACATCCTGATTGAAAAAATATTATTTATTTTATCTAAATAATTTTCTAAATATGTTAATTTTAACTTTTAAAATTAAAACCGACATTTATCGAAAATTCACGGGTTTTGACAAAAAAAGGCTTTCAAACCTTAATAAAAATTACGATTGCATTCATAAAATGAAACTATCATTTAGATTTAATAAAAATTAACTTAATAATAATAATATTATAGTAAAATATTATTTAATTCAAAAATCCATTAATTCATCAAAATAGATTTCTTAGTTGAATATTAACTAAAAACACTATTTGTGCTTTAAAAACTATTTACAAGGTAACAATAATAAAATTAAAGTATATTAATTATTATATATAAAATAATATATATAACCATAGTTCTAATTTATTGTTACACAAACCCTTATAACACCCACATACGAAATAAGAGTAAGGTGTGTGATGGTGACAGACTCTTGGGGTGGCTTGGATAACATTGCCCGAGTGGTAATCTCTATAAACTTCCACTTCTCTCATAGTCAGTCCCGCTCGATCTTAACATATTCAAGCTCGGATTGGGATTGGTCAAGAGAAAATTACAATGACGCCACCAAATTTACAAGCTCTGACAAATGGGCTTCGTATGGGGCACGTCTACTGGATGAGGCCATTGCTTCCTTTGTCTGAGTAAATTGAATTTGTTAAAGCCCTATATTTATACTAATAATGTGATCACTGTTCAATGACTATATTAGAAATGATAACAATTATTAACATAAAAACAAATAAGTTTACATTAAATACAAACATTTTACATAAAGATTCATTTAATTAGATCAATAGGGATTTCCATTAATGAAATTTTGGGTTGTTACAATTTACCTTAGGTAGAGTTTTCCCATAACAATAATTTTCATTCAAGTATTCAAATAACATCGTATTTAGAATTATATGTAATGATATGTTTTACTCCAAAATATTGGGATTTAGTTAATGAAAGAAAACTTTTAAGACAAAAACATGTTGAAGGACAATGCAAATGGTATAGGCTCTGTAAGCTCAAATCTAAGAAACTGAAGGAGAAAAAAGAGTTATAGTAATAATAAGAGAAGGATTTGGAATTATAAGTGTGATATCATGTTTTATTTAATGTATATTAATGTTTTGGTGTTTTAATATTTTTTATGAAAGGAAATATAAGCAAAAATTACATTAGACCCATTGAAATTCAGGAAATAATTGGAGTTTTTCTTATAATTTTGAAATGCCTCCAAATCGAGAAAAAAAATATGATGTGTTCCATATATCATTGTTAATGAAGTACATAACAAAAATAATTGATGCTATAAACTCTAATGAAATAGAATAGAAACTTGTTCTGTCTTATTTTGATGAACCCATCTCGATTCATGATACTAGAGAGAAAGTATTATGGAATCAGATGACTCTTCATGTAAAATTACTTCGGGTAAATCATAAAAAAGAGGAAGAAATGGATAAATTTTTTATTATGAAATAGATATTACCATATATTTTTATAAGGTTTTTTTAGTGAAATTAGAAAGAATAAAATTTTGTAGGAGGGATGAATGTAACACACCAATACTCTACAATATATTTCTTTTAGAATTAATTTAATTTCTTCGACATCTTATGATGCAAAGAACATCAAGTTTAAAAAAAAATTAAACTCTATTATGACCATTATAACCTATATCTTAAATTAGTGGGTATGAAAATATCATTTTAGATGTGAAATATATATATTTTACACAATACATTTTTATATATTTATTAGAAATAAAATATGAATTATTTAAAATAAAGAGAAATATTTCTTAATGAACTATATATTTTTAAAATATGTATTAGTTAGGCTTTGAGTAAATAATTCTAAATTAAAATTTAAAATTACTAGATTTTTTTTTAAAAAATAGTTTTTTTATATTATAATATCAAAATTTTTTATAGGGTGATTTGTTTTGGATTTTTCTGAAATAAATCATTTTTTGATGTGTACTGAACAATACTAAATTTTAATTGATTTTTTTTAAAACAATAATAATTTTATATTATTTTTAAAGTAAAATTAGTTCAATTTTGTATCATTCAAAAAAATTTATGTTAATAGAATAATTTTCATAATGTTTTTTCATATACAACTTTGTAAACATTCCCAAATTCTCACTTTAAAAGCCCGCTTCCTCAACGTGTTTCCAAGATAAAATTAATATTAAAAATTTCCACATAGGATAATTAAATTTTAAAAAAGGGATTAAATATTTTTAATTATAATAATTTATATTTTATAATAAGTTCAATATAATGTTTTAGCAAAATGAATTGTGAAAGAAGAAAAAAATAATTATCGCGGTTAAGGTAAAAATTGATTTAATAAAGGTTAAAAAAATATAGGATTCAAAATGACATAAAAATCTATCCATATTCCATTGGATGGTTATATTTTGAAGCTGAAATTTCTAATTCTCTATTATATTCCATTTTTTTCCTCTATGGCATGTAAAAAACTCATGTACACCATTTTATTTCCAAATATTTCAAGTGTGCCACTCACCTCAGTTATAAAATGTCACCACTCTCCTATTTTATTACCACCATAAAATCCTTTTGGTTTAGTGAATAACATAAAAAATCACTTCCAAACTTCCATCAACACATCCTAGAAGCCTTATTTTTGGATAAATCTAACAAAATAAGGCTATTGGTGCAATCATATAGAGGTTACCTGAAGAAGATATAATGTTCTTCAATGAGCGTTTTTATATAATTTCTTCTTCCATATCCTTTAGTAATTATTAATCCATAATGATATAGAAACCTCAATATCATTCATATATATAGATTTTTATACTAAATTCATGACTTACAAACATCTCCACTTCCGTAAACTGGGTTATGAAATCATCTTTCGTGTATAAGGTGGACAATCGCCTCCTGAACCGATGTTATTCATTTTTTCCGTTACCCCTATCTCAGCTATGTATAAAGATGGATATAAAGTATATATATAAATGATATTTATAAGATAATTATAAATATATATTACTTGTATCATAGATAAATTTTTTAATTTTTATTCCATATGGTATAAGATAGCGTTGCTCGTGTGTGTGGCAGACTAATGCCTCACGAAGTGATGTGATTATTCTTTCACTAACACTTTACATGGATGATGTTAAGAAAATATTTAATAAATATATTTTAAATAAATGACCTAATTTTTATATTCATGAAATATTTATCATCCTAAGAAGAAAAAATATCATTGAATTTTTACTCACATAACAAAGATGACTTCATTCATGTACGTGTCGACTATCATCTTCCTCAAGTGACGCGATTCTCTTTTCATCACAACACCACATGGTTGATATATACATATATGTATATTTAAATAAATAATATAGTATTTATGATATAATTATCATTATTTAATGATAAAATATTACCTACCATTTTTTCATAATGATTGTTGAAAAATGGAAACGTTAGCCATGTGTATGTATGGCATACCATCTCCATTATCGTAACATATATCATTCATAAAAAACAATTTTTTTGATTGGTCTTAAAAGTATAATTGATCTGTAAATACGATAATTATATCATTTTTATTATTCTAGATATGATTAAACTATATAATATTCACATGATTCAGAACCTTCATGATTATGAAATAATGAGAAAATAAGGTCTTTAACAACTAAAACAATGATAATAATGAATGATTATTCAAAAAAGGGCGATAAGATATTATAAAATAATAATATATTATATTTTAAATATTAAAATATTTTTGGTGTATGTTAATAAATTTTTTAAAACTAGTATACATGTTTTTAAGGCACAATCAACAAAAAGAAGTTTGAGGTAAGGAATTTCATCTCAATTTACATTCTATCAAGAATTATTTCTCATTATGAACCAATTCACTTTTTTATTCAGTATGTACTACCCCATTGACATGAAATATCATTATTCATTCATAATTAATTATATTTTAATTTTCACTTTGAATCATTTCATCCAAGTGGATTTGAATTAAAAAAATACCTTGTGGTAAAAGTTATTGTGCAATCTATATTTCTTCTGTGATTATTATCTTTCTATCAAAACAAACACTTTACTTTGATAATTTGTTATTAGAAATTATATTTATATTAAATATAAAAATTATTTTATGATTGATTATGATTATTTCTTAAATCGTACACCATATTTAAATATGGACTACAATTTAAATGTTATTTCATAAATTTGGAAAATATTGAAAAATTTGAATCTTTTACTCAATACATATATTTGATGATAAGGAATACTATTCAATAATTAAATTGATTATTAGATATTTCAACATGAATTCAAGAGTGGGGTTGAGTTATGAATATTCCCTTAATGAATAGATATCACTCATGAGACAATCTTATTGGCCAAATCAGATGAGTTTTTACCTAGTAGTTTTAGACTTTCTTGAGGATAGAACTTCACAGTATAGGTATCATGTTCTTGAGACATGATGGGAAATAAATAATCCTTTAATTTATTAATAATAAATTTATTATCATTAACCATGATATTTTTTATAAGATATTATAATTAAATGCATTTAATTGTCAAATTATTTATTATGTGGCATGTGTGCTCAATTATTTACTATTCTATAATGATTATTCCATATCTTATTATGATATTCATGTTATATAAATGTCATGAGTACTCTGTTATTTAACTTTGAATTTTAATTATGATTATTGATTCATGATAACTTTCACTATACTTGGACTGTACTGATTATTTGAGCTCGCCCATATTGGTTTTTACTTTCCTAGGATATATTGAAGAATTATAGTAATGAGTTTTCAAGAATGCAGTTCATTTTATTTTTTATGTGTTATATATTTAATTTCTATCAACAATGTAAAGTGGGTATCATTTATTCATATAGTTATATAAAAAATATAAAATTATTAGTGCTTTGAGATTTCATCCTTTCTATATATGTTAGGGTAAAAAAGTGGGTACCAGTTTTGAGCTACTAGGGTTGTGGCCAATATAAGACTATCTAAGGGAATATCAACAGATTAAAAGAAATTATTTCTCTTATACTAGTATATTTATTCATTATTAAAATTATCCAATATTCTTCAATAATAAATTCTTATATAGGCTTAGTTTCTAGTAAGGATAGCAAGTCAGAGAATTCAGATACATTTCATAAAGTCCTACTAGTCTAGAATCATATATCTATGTCTCCTACAATAGTCTCTAAAGGATGATCCATTATGATTATAGGGTTTATAATTAATAAACTTTTAGGTAATCTAATTTCATGTTCCCTATAATTGAATTTATTTTCATCATATTCTAATTGTTTAAATTAATAATTGGAGGATTTTAATATGAAGTTGTTTAACAGAACAATAAATTTATCTCTTTCACTTTTATTATGATCAAAATGATCAATATCAATAAAAATCACAACAATGAATTTTTCAACAATCATTTAATTTTTATTAAACACCATATATACCTTAAAAGAAGCATAATGTACTAAAAATATTCCTTTATCAGACATTTGAAAAAATATACAATGGTTTTCCTTAGTATTCAAGACATACACCTTGCATCCAAATATATAATGTATCCCAATATAGGTTTTATATTATTCCATAACTCATATGGTGTATGGTTATGAAATTTGATTATTAAAAATATATTAATGATATATAGATCTATGAAAATAGATTCTTCACTAAAATATGTTGGATGACTATATTGATTTGACATAGATCTTTCCATTTTTTGAATAGTTCTTTTCTTTTAATCCAAAATTCTATTTTTTTTGTTTTCAGTGTACAAAAATAATGTTTAATTACCATTTATAAGAAAAATAAATTAAATTCCTGATTATAAAACTCCCCTCCATGGTCACATCATAATGAAATTATTTTCAAAATTTTTTCAATCTAAATAATTTTTCAAACAAATATAGAAATAGAAAAATAATTACTTTTGTATTTCAAAAAATAATCCAACCTGAATCTAGAAAAATCATAAAAAAAGACATAATATATTCCATCCTAGATTGAAACTTTTTTAATACAAACTAATCCTCATGGATATATTCTAATGTTTTAGATATAGGAACCCTGTAATTATACTTAAATGATTTCTTATGTTTCTTTCCTATTTTGAATGCATTATAAGTTTTTCCCTAATAATATTTATAAAAAAGAAAATAAGAAACTAAATGTTTTATAGATAAAATTGATTAAGAAATTTTGTTATAATGTCCATGTATTATGTGCCAAATCCACTATTCATTTATTTTTGAATTTAATTAATTCTTCTTTTTTTAATACATGATACTTATGTACAAATTATAAACATTTATAGATCTTGGTTTACTAAACATAAAAAACTTATTTATAAATACATATCAGTCATTTTGAGAAAAATCAATATAAAAACCAACATCAAAATCATGGTAGATATTAATAAATTATTTCCTCAACCCTTAAATATATAAAAATCTATTGATTAGGACGGATTTTTGATCTACAACTAATGAAAAAAAAATTAAATAGCCTTAATCTCTAAAAGTGAACAACCCTCCATATATTATTAGTCTTGTATGGAATTTTTAAAAATAGTACATTCATGTTCCTCATTTATCCATAATCCATATACCATATTGATGTTATGTTTCTATAAAATTTCACTTACAAAATTTATTTTGAAAAAACATGTTTTGGTACGCAACTATTTTTTGGTCCATCTATGTAGCAAGTAAATATCAGGGAATCTATATCTGCATTATTTTACCAAAATTGACATAATATGATAAATAAATCCTTTCATTATATTATTTATCTAAGGGTTTTATAAGAACCAATTATTAAAATAATAACCATTAATTTCACAATACAAATATTAATTCTAGATATACTATGTTTATTATAACTAGGATAGTAATTATTTTTATAATGATTTTGATTTTATCCATTAATTTTAAATACATATTCTTTTTTTCTATTCACATTACTTATAATAATAGGATTTAAAGATTCTTCTTCTTTACAAATTATTATAGTAACAATTTAATATTATTATACTTCAATCTAAAACATTTTCAATTTTGTCTTCATGCATATTTCATTTTGACATTGATTTACTAAATTTCTATTTTTATTCTAAATGTTGTGTTTTCATAGATAATTTTTATCACTTATAACATCATTATTAATATTATTTAAATATTTATAATTGTACACCAACTATTCATATATTTTATATCAATAATAGTGTAGTGAGTTTATCATTTACTATTTAACCGGCTTTTAGAATCAAATGCAGAAGAGTAATAGGATTTCACCTATATTTCTTTAGACAAAAAGAACATATTTTATTTTACATTTCATTACATAATTTTTTAATAAAATTTAGAAGTGATGATGGAATCTTCAGAAATTATCCTTGTAGCCCTCATTAATTTCTTTTTTTAATTCATAATATGTTTTCATCTCATACTTATTTTCATTCCACTACAGTTTTATTTTCTCCTTTTTTAGTAGATGGAATTAATTTACAATGTTCCCTATCTATTGTAATTTATAACATATAAATTTTATGAATATGTAACTATTTTTCCTTAAATAATTGTAAGATATATTGATTCTTTTATTATTCTTATAAAACATACTGAATTTTTATACTAGATGTGAAATATCCTTTTTATAATATAATAATTCTATAACATTTAATAAGGTGACACAATTCATTGATTTTATATCATTTTTTGAGTATTAACTTTGAGAGAAGTATTCTCCCTTTTTATCATTCTATGATCTTCTCATTAAACATTTATTTTAGCTTCAGAAATCATTATATCCCCAATCAATTACTTTATGACATATGTTTTTTGTAATAGTGGATTTTTTGGTTACAAAAGTTATTCCATTCGATATAGAGGGTACAATTATTTGGACCTTTAAACCATTAAGTTGAGTGATTTAATTTCCCATGGCAGTAACACAACTAACTACTTTAGTCAATAATAGATTCATTTGAATGATTATTTAACCATCATACATCACAGTGTTTTCAAACATCACTTTATTAATGTTATATCAAAATGAATGAAATTTTCATTACCATTATATGAATCTTAGATTTTTTTCCACATCTTATATATTGTTATACATTGTGATACAATAGTGAATTCATTTAGAACATGTCCACATATAAATGAATTTAGCTATCTTGATTTAACATTATAATTGGATTAATTTGAAGCATCCTGCTCATTTTATTTTTCATGTATTTCTTGTAATTTAACAGTATTCAAATAGTCTTTATAATAAAGATTCATTAAACATAAAATAATTCTTTCTTTCTAATAGAAATAATATTTTCCATTAAATTATGTCTCTATAAACATTAACATACATTCATTATGTTCATCCATAAACATAATTATTAATAAAGTACTTTGTCTCAGTCTTGATAGAGATTAGCTAAATATTTTAAAGAGAATTCATTTGATAGCAATTGTTATGTTATAATAACATTAAAACATAAGAGAGATTGGATTTTTTCATTTAAAAAAAATGAAATATACGAAATCATTATTTTTTATTTGAAATTATGTGAAGAATTATTTTATTTAGAAAATATTATAGAATAGAAAAATTCATAATAAGAATAATATTTTTTTATAGTGGTACAAGGAACAATGATCACTTTTTCCACTCTAACAAAACTATATTAACAAGTATGATGAGTTTCACCAAACATTTCCTCTTATTCGAAGACCTCGACAATTGAGTTCTGGAATTAGAGACCTCATAACAAGTTAAGATCATTTATAATTAACTCTAAAAAAATATCATAGACTGATATGTTGACACTAAAAAAAAGCTAATTATAAGAATCATAAACATTCAAGGAAGAAATAATGGCTTTTTTGAGAACAACCAATTCAGTTAAAAGTTATAACATTAACTGAAAGATAGTGGATCAACCTCTTCAAAGAATATTTTTTTACAAATGAAAATATTTAAAGATATCCTAATTTTAGATTATCATAAAAATATAGTAACAATAAAATAAAACTTTTTGAGAAGTAGAAATAACTCTCGGCATATGATAAATATGTATGTATAAAAAGTGAAAATATAATTCTTTCAATAATAAATTTGAAGAAAATTATGGAAAATATAAATAGTAGAAACATAATATAGAATATAAAATATATCAAAACATATTTTTCTCTAAAGTGTATATTTTGAGATAACTACAGACTATGAAACACTCATTCAAATTTTCATAATAAGTATATCTCAATACATAACAAGATACTTGATATTCTTCTAGTAAAAAAGATCTAATAAATCTAATGATAAAATGTGATCACTTGAATTTAAAAATGTTCACATAAAATCATAACATTAGTTAAAATTTGAGTGATATAATCTATAGAATAAGGGCCTTTGAATTAGAAATTAAAAGGATTTAAAAATATATTTATCCAATGAAACTATTGTAGAAATGAAATAAATTTTCCATAACTCAAAAATAATTAATTACATTCAAATAAATGGTTCCAAAAAAAGGTATTGTCTTAATATTTACATTTGGAAATGTTTGATTGATTACAAATATAGGTATGAGGAACCATAAATTATATACACAAATATGAGGTAGTTGATAAATGTTTGGTTACCAATCCCAACTTTTACTTCAAATGTAGTGTTTCAAAAGTAGTGATTCATTGTAAATGTAGGGTTCCAGGTCCTTACTTTTAAACATTTCGAATAAGATAATGATTCTAGACTACTTTAAAAATCAATTTTTTAAGATAATAAAAATTATTTCAAATAAAAAATAAAGTAATAGAAACAAGAAATTAACTTAAATTATTTTTATTAGTAAAAGAAACATGGTTGTTTATTAGAATCAAATTGAACGAGAAACTCAAAAAAATATAGGTTATAAATATTCCCAAACATAAAGACCTAGGTCACTATATTATTAGTTAAATATTATGACCATGTTTTCTATAACAAGGAAGTCAAGAGATCAAAAGTTTTAAGGTGGAAAGAATCCCAACGTTCTAAGATGGATTCCATGTTCCCAAACCATTTTCTAGTTATATTCTATCATCTAGTTGATGTAATTCCTTGTGGGTTTAAGTTATTATTAATGATAAATATATACATGAAAGGTAATTTACCTACCTATAAATAACAAATAGGTCACAAGGGGGTCATACAATGTCAATTAATAGACTATATTGAAAATATTTATCAATTTTACTTATTTATGTCCATCAGAACATTGTTTTTCAGAATAACACATCATTTAAATGCGATTTTAAAATGGATGTCAAAACTACTATACAAAATGGTAAAGATTAATAAGATGTGTATATTCCATAACTATAAGGGAATATGAGTCCATGAAATGCTAAAGACGTATGAAATTTTTAGATTTCCATTTTTGGATTAATGAAATCATACATTTAATGAAATATTAATTATCACGAATCTATAAAGCAATTTGGTTTCATTTAGAATGAATTTGATCCACATGTTTATAAGTGGTTTAGTGGGACCTTGTCCTTGAAGATTAAATATTTATTGAAAGAAAGAGTAGTGATTACAAGACCTAGAAGGGTAGGCCAGGGGTCAAAACAACTACGGGGGACAAAAGCAATGAGGACTGAGGGAATACACATGAATAATATTAACCCCCACAATATTCAAGAAAAACAAGTTGTGGGAAAAAAATATGTTCTAGGCCAGGGTGGTTCACTGTGGACAATTAGTCTATGAATTTTTTTCCCTCCCGCCAAGTATGAATCACTTTAATGTCAGCTCTAAGATTGCCACAGAAGTACCGGAATGCAAACTCAACTGACCAAGGAGTCACCCCCATACCGAGAAGTGCATTATGAAACAAAATTAAGTACTTTTCAACCTCAGTAATATGCATTGTCCTCTGTCTACAAATATTAAGACCCATATACATGTCCAAGGCCACTCCTTGAAAGTCTGTACCCTGTCCCAACTGAATAGAGAAATCCAAGTACACTGATCACGCATAGTCATATACCACCCCACCCCTTGTATCACCCTCTGAGATGCACGAGCCATTGGAGTTGAGCTTCAGACCCCTCGATGAAGGATTACAGTGGATCCAGTTGCCTGGTGAAATACCACCACCCGATTGAGGAATTAAGGTCCTTGTGCAGAAATGCCACAGAGATAGAGCATCTCTCCAGTTTTTGAGTGCCCTGATCAATACAATAATCAGGTTAATAGTCTTATCACTGATCTATTGACCCAATGTGGCCACCCCCTTATATAACATCTTTTTCCTCACCCACCATATACTCCAACAACCAGTCTGAAAAATCATAGAGCGATCCCACATCTCTATGCCACCACTATCAGAACCATGATACCAGCAATACAAGAATGGTTGATCTACCATTGATGATAAATAAATAGTTGTGAACTCACCAAAGTTCCCCTAGTTGTTTAGTGTGAGAACATTGGGTTTCACAATAATAAAGGTTAATGAAATATTACAAATTTTAAATCTTATACCAGCCTATTAAGAGGTTAAGAAATCGTTCAGAAATTAATTATCAATGAAGGACTTTGTTGATGATACCTATAGTCTAAGGATCAAGTTCATGAATGCTAGATAAAAGGGGATTCTTGTACTATGTTAGTGTATATACATTGTCCAAATATAAAATCGGTTCAGTATGGAACAATACAAGAGGGTATTGGTTCTTGTGTTATATGGTATACATCTTTTAAAGAATATATGCCCATGGAAACTAGAGGAAAGAGAGAAAATGAGTAATATCCCATACGATTTTCTGAATGTATATTTCATATATATCATGTTATGTATTAGTCATGAGGTTTCCTATTATTTTATCATGATAGAAACATATATTTTAGATCAAGGTGAACAAAGCTGTAAAATTATTAAGGCTATCCAAAAGTATCTAAGGATAACTACAGATATGTTTCTAGTGTATAGAGAATATTAAGAGCTATTGGTCATGGGTAATATAGATTCTAGTTTTTGGATAGAATAGATTGATTTTATATTGCCATTTGTATATATATATTTTCACTCAATAGAGGATCTATGATCGAGAAGAGTTTAAAGTAGTCTGTTGTCATTAATTATAAAATAGAGGCTCATTATGTTGTGGTTTATGATATATCTAATAATGTTTATAGTATTTTCATCATTTTCCAAGTGATATATTTATTACCTAGTAGTAAAGACCGTATCATGATTTACTCTCATAACAATTCAGTTGTTTCTCTCTACAAGGAGAAAAAATTATAGTAAAGTAAAAATTATATACATCATAAGTTTCATCTATTTAGGTAATTTTCCTAATGAGGTGTAGTTATGGTGAGAATATTACCCATCAAGGATAATGTGGTAAACCACTCTAACCTATAATTATATTTGAATAAAAAAGAGTATCATGTGACAACTAGTGGAATGAAATATGTTGTGAGTTTGATCTAGTGTAAGTAGGATCAAGTTAGAGATAGTTATCAAGAACCAAATATATTAGCACATTGTTATTGTTTTTTCATTATTAATGAATATTACATGTATAAATATTATTTTCCCTCACTATGATAGTTTCCTAAAAATATATGTCATAATGAAAGGTCATATAAGTTCCCCGTAATGATATGGGATTTGTAGTTACATGATAACATTAACAAATAATATTCTATGGATGGATGATATTGTCTGATGGGACATAAACAACCCAATATAGAGGGGTAGGTGGTTCATAATACATTGACAAATTTTCCCATGGTTTATTCCCATGATATCCTCAAATATATTAGGATATGTATAAAAATCAATTGGAAATCGACATTTTTATGTGTCATTGGATGTTCTTATACGCACATGAGTGAATTGACCTATAGAAATTAATATTAACATCAATGGAAATAATAACACATGTTCATTAATGTATTGAAAAAACCATATTGAAATATTATTATGAAGAGGTATGATATGTTGGTTACATCATGAGTCATTTTGCGTCAATGGATAATACATGGAATGAATTATCACTTCTGTCCCTCAAAAGATGTTGATATGTCAGGTCCTTAAATGGGAATGTAACTACCAATAAAAATCCATGACCACAGATTCTGGAGGGTGGGTCCATTTACAAAAAGTAAAAGAATTAGATATCATGTGTATAAGTTTATGGAACCAACATGAAACCTAAATAATTTTAGATATCATGATAGGGGATTGCATTACATGGTAAATGTTCATGGGAGGTTAGATATCATTGAGACTTTAAATTCCTTCTTAATGGGATCCTTTGTATATTTATAGATGATTGCCTTGGAAATTTGTAAATTATACACAATTAAACTGAGAAATAGGCCTAGAGGGTTACACACTTACAATATCCACAATCTCAGCTAAATTCATGTAACAAATTTATCATGTTAGAATAAATTCGATTTATTCATTTTGGTTTTAGAAATTAATATATGGTTATTCAAAAGAATAATTAATTTAAAAAATAAAAAATATTTATTTTAATGTTAGAAGACTGTGATATTTATTATATTTTTTATAAAATAATGAATTAACATTGATTTATGATATAGTCATTATTAATAGATCATTAAATATCAATTAAGAAAAGATAAATTAGATTAATATCACCGTTAGAAATTTTATAAATGATATTGATTTATATTTATAATGTGATGAACATTTGAAGGGATTAAAAAATAATATCATTTTTATTGTACATGGGTTTAACTATGAATTTTAACGTACATAAATCCAACCCTAAACATACTAGAATAAATATCTAATTATATTTATTCCTAATATCATAGTTTGTGTACACAAAAAATAGAGAGAGAGACTCTATAATCCCTAAAGATATATATAGATATATATAGAATATGATTTATACTCCTCCTCTCTCAATATTTAGAGAGACAATTCTGATTTCTTTCTTCTTTCACAAGAATACAATTTTAATCAACCAAGAACAATTTAAGAAATTAGGTTTAGATATTCTAGCACTTATATATTATACAAAGATGTTAATATATTTTCATGCATGTGTGGATCATTTATATATGGATTATAGACTTGGATCTTATAACCCAATGATGATACAATGAGATATATTTAATTAGATCATTAGTGAAAAGAGAATTACAAGTTAAAGTAATTCTATATATTCTCATAAATTAAATTTCAATTACATTTTAAGTTCCTTATCTTCTTGTTATAGTGTTTTAAACTAGTCACATAATTTATGAATTTCAATGGACATGACATTTTGATCATGTATGAAAATTATTACATGTAAACTAAGAATAGAAGTCAAGGTTTTCATATGATCAAAGGATGCTTATTCCATGCCCAGAACCATCACATATCTATTTTTTTAGTCACAAAGAAATCATATTGGATCCTAAGTCTATGTTTTGATTATCATTTCTTGAACCATGTGACTATTAAGAATGAGTAAGCACATTCAAAAATCTACATCATCATTTTATTATTGAATACATTGAAGTGGATCAAAAAGATTAACCTATTGTTTGATTATACCTAGCTTAAAGATCCACAAGAGGTTATAAAAAAGATGACATTTTTGTGTTGTTATGGTTACTATGAGTATACAATGGTGGGATTTGAAAATAAAAATACCCCAATAGAGTTAATGAAACTCATGAACCAGATCTTTGATCCCTTATTATACTGATGTGTGGTTGTCATCATAGATATAATCCTTATATACATTGAGTCAATGGAGGAGTAATGAAGACATTTTAGGATAGTTATGGATGTACTATAAAGGAACAAAAATTCCATGAAACTATCAGAGTGTTTTATATGAATTTGAGAGGCCTAGTTCTTTGGACATGTAATCTTAGAGAAAAGAGTAGTAATGGACATAACAGTGATCAAGTAAGTACTAGATTTAGAAACATTGAATGGTATGACCATGGTACAAACCATCCTTCAGATTCAAGAATATTATCATTGGTTCATGCACGATATGTGATAGATTGTGGAACCTCATGATTTATTGACTCATAAGGGACAACCTATTGAGTTGAAAATATAGTTTCATTATGTTTTTCAGGAGCAATGATTGAGATTGATGTTTTCATCCATATTAAGACTACTGGAGGAGGGTGTTGAGTATAGAATATTCTATGACAGGTTTAGAGATGGATTGGGATGAACTCCGATATAGTGAAAATAAGTATTACTTATGGATCAGGACAGTTGAGACCCCATGTTAAGAATTATACAACGAATGATTTGGAGTTGGATGAATTATTTTTCACCCAATAGACATTCTGATACTATCTTAAGAGAGGCTGGTTCATTATCTATTTTTTCTATATGATTCAACACTATGAATTATCACATAAATATCATAACCTATAACATAATAATTTGTTAGAGTTACTATAAGATTATTATTATGGGATAGTCTTTACTCCTAGCAATTAGAACATTGTAAAATATTTTCTCAGTATGAAGAATAGTTCATAGTTTTCGAGTGAGTAAATAGATTAATTTTCCTCCATTACATTGACCCATATAAAAGATGAAGGAGCTTCATACCTATACTTGATGGTTGGGACCATTCCACTTCTTCATCACATTAGCAATGAAAAACCTCTAGATATTGATTTCAAGGTTTTATGAAAAAAATATCCATAGTAATACCTTTGATTGATTTTATAAATTTTAGGTACCATGTTATCTATTTTTAGGAAGAATGATTGTACCATCCATGCATTGAGTGGAGGCATAAGGGGAGTTCCAAAAATCCTTCTTAGTGGTAAATCTAGGAGTGGGGAAGATTTAACAGGATCTATGAAATTAGTTTTGGATGTTTGGAATGAATATGAATTATTTTATAGTTTATCTATGTATTTATCACATTAAATAGGGAAAGGTCAGGAATTAGATTCTAGTATGTTTTTAAAAACAACTTGATGTTCTAGAGTGTAACTGGGATGTTAAATCTATAGAGTTTATGATGGGAGTTGTGTGATCAACTAGAGTTCCCAATGTCATACAGTTGAATTTAAATGAACTCAACATGTCAACCCACTTCATAACCGTCCTATAGTTGAGCTTAGTGCAGTGTCTAGGATTATTATATGTAACAAAGATAGATTTCCTTTATAGAGTTTCCTCGATGATTATTTTAGACTATGATTTTTTCGTCAATATTTGACTATGGAGAGTATTATGTGAAGAATTTTGGAATTAGTTGTAGATGACCATATTATTCCACCCCTTATTAGGAAACCAAACCAAGTGAACCATTCTAGAAGCAGAGGAAATGTAATTGTATTGTGAGTAAGATTTTGGTCAATTCAAGGACGATCTCCTACCATTAGTATAATTTTCATATGACATTTTTAAAGAATACACTATTGTTATGGAACATTAATGTACATATATGGGAGACCCATAAGTTACCACAAATCTAGATGAAGCTGCGAGGGAAATATCTTATGGGACCAAAGTTTGTGAATGTGGAATTATATATAGTTAAGATAATCTATGAGTGAATTAGGAATGTTATGAGACATCAAAATTCCACTGAAGATAAGTGGATAAGGCCTCTAATGTTCAATATGGTAGACCATTTGTTCCAAAATGTCTTATATCAGTGTGTAATATAAGGATTTTCATGAGGTGGATACCTTTAAATGATATTAATTTCACCTTTTTAGTTATAATATATGGTATGTGTGGAGGCATACCACTCATCTTCTCAAAAAATGATCTTAATGGGGAAATATAAATTCCAAGTTTCACATATAAGGAGATACATGTATGAAAAATCACACATAAGTAATTGGGTTCATGTGGATATTGAGGATGGAGAAACCATTATAGAGTACCAAATGTTGACTAAGGATTAGTAATAGAAGTTACCCCATGAGATAGGGATTGTATTGGTGCATGTATTATGGAAACATGAGAACCTCAAGGAGATTTTGTGGGATATAGGGGTCCATATGTGACCTCAGTTCCCTCACAAGTTTGAATAGGTTTTTGTTTTGTGTAGAAACAATCCCTGATGGTGGGGAGAATTAATGTACATTTTTTTTACTTTCTAATACGTTATAAATTTTTGAAAAATATTTTTTAGAGTATGGTGTGGATTCCACATAGTATGTTTCAACCAATGGAGGATCAATATTTATAAAATAAATATATTAAATATTATATTTCACAAGGGTAGACCATTTCATAAATAGCTTAATATCTACCCAATGGTGTTTGATATAGAAAAACTATGGTCTTTATTAAATATAGACAGTAAGTTTTAAACACAGGGAAATATAAGTTTAGTCAACGTTTTACATTTCAATACTATGCAATAATTTTTTAATGTTAGAGAAGGACAATTAATTAAATTTATTTGTTTATTTCTTATATATTTAATGTTTAATCATAGAAGAATCTCTATATATAAAAACATTTCATCTATCTATCAGGTTATGTACATAAGTAAAGATATTATAGGAGAGCTCCCATGGTGTGAAATAAATGATGTGATTATGGAGATTTATGGTGAAGGAAGATAATTTAATAGATTCATCAGTGGACTCTTATGTGAGAAAATATTTTTAAATGATCACCAAATCTGAGTTGGGGAATTTTATATTGCTAGTCATCTCCCTATTTGTGATTTATCATAAAATAATGAATTATTTATTTCAGAGGTTAATTTGTGGGTTTTCTTTATTGAATTTCATAATGATCACATTATTTCAAGAATTATTAATTATGAATTATTTCATTTCACCTTGAAAAAAATTCAACAATAAATGAATAAAAGAAATAGTAAAACCCATTTTTTATTTATCACTTTTTTATTTTGTGGCTTGATTCCCACAATATTTATTCATCATCAATGCTATATTGGTCAGTTACATGACTATACCCATTAACCCAATTCAATGCATTATTTTCATTTCTAGGTTCTCGTGGATCATTTTTTATTCATAAATATATTTGATTTTGTTAATGGAGAATTTTTTATAATGATGAAGGAAGACTTATGGTGGATTCATTGATTTCAGTTTTGGGGGATTTGTATCTTTTTTGATATGTAGTGAGATAGGAAATGATCCACTAAGAAAACAATTTATATAACATGGTCACCCATGATGGTAGGGTTTTGGTAAATGACTAATCTAATAACTAATCCAAGAATAACTATAGAGGATAATATCATGGTTTCATGGGTGGAAATAGATAAAAAAAATCTATGTTTTTTTAATTTTCCAATCTACATAGCATGTCATTCAAAAGAATATACGTCATGCAACTATTTTTTAGTGGTGAATGGGGTTTGCATAGATAGTTATGTATGACTTATTGTTTCATCCATAGAAAAATATATTGTAGTGCACATTGTGTACATTCCTAGGATAAAATGTGACACCACACATCATTTTTGACAGGGAACACCTTTGTTAATTCAAAGAATAATTGATAACATAAATGAATAATACACATGAGTACTCTTCATATCCTCTACACACTAAGACATATTAGGAAATTCAGTGTATTGAGAATATTTCATGTGAGGCATAGGGACATGGTTATGATTGATCTAAGTATGAAACATGTTTTAATTTATTTAGAATAATAGTTACTTCTTCAAGGGAGGGTTAGATCCCCCAATCTCTTCAGTACATATTTAATTTTAGCATGGTTATTTTTCATTGGTCTTCCCATATGATGGAATGGTGAATAATACCTTAATTTTCATAGGATGAGTGATACGCTATATGGGATAATTTTATATAGAGTAAGGTATACCAAAAATTGAACTAAAGTGTGATACTCTATCTGATTCTTCCCTAGGATGGGTTAGGTATCCCATATTCAATATCTAATATATGTGATAGTCTGTTTAGTGGGTTACTCTAAATAGGGTAAGGTATCCAATATAGGACAAGGGTTTGGACACCTATATACGTATAAATGAATTAAGTGTTAAAGTTTTTTTCTTCAAAATAAAAATTCTTAATATAGATACATGGTATTTTAAGAATACATTTCCATTTAAATAGTTTTATTGCTTTGATATCTGACATTACACAAAACACTGTGTTTAAACAAACTATGATACATAATTAACATAGTATTATGTGTTATCACTGTATAGATTTTGGATTTATTATTATTAATAGGAGTAAATAAATTATTAAAAATGAATGGTTACATGTTTATTAACAAATTCAATTGGTATATATTAATTGTAAAAAAAATAAAAATAAAAATTAAAGTAAAATAATTTTTTTTATTGAAGACTATTTTTATTAACACAATGTATTTGTATCTTTATAAATTAAGTTATTCACTATATGTGACAAATATTATTGAAATGTAAATATATTATATAGTTAATATAATGTTCTAACATTCATTGAATATTTTTATAGGCCTGAGATAATACTAAACCAAGTTTTATGTAAACAAATATATGTTTCTGAAAATCATTTTTCATCCTGTGTTGCTCATTTATTAAAAAATTAATTTCTTCCACTTTTTTGAATTTAATTGGGAAATAATTATTAAATATTTGTAATAATTAGGTTCAAATTTGGTAAATAAGACTGTTTTATTATAGGTTAACATCAATAGTAACCTTTGTTATATTTATCACCTCTGTAAAGGGTCAATCAGGTTAATATTAGTTAAAAACCAATTATAAGGCCATAATTTTTCATCCTAATTCCTATTGAATAAAGTGAATTATATTATTATCACCTTAGGATATTAATTTATTTTTTAGTAGACAATTTTCTTGGAAAATGACATATATAATATTTAAATCAATAATTGTTACAAAATATCACTATCATAGTTTTAAATATCTATTGTGTGTTAATATAGGGACAAAATAAAGTTATCAATGAATATAAGTGTCAATTTTGAAACAAATAATTTTTTTTTCATGATATATATTTATATATATTTTTTAGTAATTATAATATAACCTCAAATTCGTATGCAATAATGATGAAATATTTCTCCAAATAAAAAATATAATAAATGATTTTTAAAATATTAGAAGTAAAATAATTTTAGTGATTTAATGTGGTCCACAAATATATCTAATGAATATAAAATATATATTTTATGTTAAATGATTATATTATAATTTTATATTGTCTTTTAGTTATTTTGAGTCAATTTAGATGATTACTATCAAAACTACATGTCATTCTATTTTATTAAAATTATATTAAATTAAATTACCTTAAAATCATAAAAATACTAAATGTGAATAAGGGGGACTATATATGGATAAAAATTTCAACCCATTCTAACCTATAGGATATTTGGAACCATTTGGAGTGAGAATATCATTAATATATTTTAATCTTTTTTGAAATTCTAAGTATGTCCCTCCCATGAATTATAAAAGGGCACCCCTACTTTCTATTCATCACACCACTTTGAGGCTTTTAGATTGAAAAAACTCAATGATGTTCACTTTTACACTCCCATATCCACATTAAATAGGATATTATCATTCCTTAAGACCAACCTCATGATCTTTAAGAGGATATCTAAAGGGTTTCCTTCAAAGGAGTGGTAATTTCCTTAACATGTCACTTTTTTTTAATTCTTGTTTTACATTTATAAATTTTTCATAATCTTAAAAAATAATAATATTAGTATCCATAATATACTTAAATGTTTTTATGACTTTAAAACCAATTTTATTCACAATTTTTGATCAAATGGGATGTGAATTTATTTCTTGTGCATACATACAGCTTACTATATCCACATAACGATACAAGTAATTTCCAATCACCATTTTTATATAAATATTTTATTGTGTAAAATATTATATATGTGATAATTATGAAACAATTTTAAATTTTTAATGATAAAATAATTACTACCTTATTTCTTTTAAATGAATTGGGAAACGATAACGTCGATCATGTGTACGTGTAGACTACCACCCCCACAAAGTGATGTGACTCATTTTTTATTTATTTTTAATTGGACGGTAATAAAGATGGATTTTATAAATATATATATATGATATAATAATTATTATATAATATTGAATTATTATTTAACATTCTTTAATTACATACATAGAAGAATTATAACGACATTCATGTGTACGTAGGACTTACTGTCTCCACAGACAATGTAATTTAGTTTTCTGTCTCTATCATTTATGAATGAATATAAATATGTTTATAATGAATATTTATGATTTTTATATCATTATTAACATTATGAGGCGATATAACCATGACCAAATATGAGCACCTAAACTACCAAACCAATACATACATGAAAAATCAAGTAGATATCAACTAGAAAAGATATTTTAATAAATAATTTTTAATGAACGGGCAATAGAAGGTTATAAGTAAATAATATATGATATTATATATATGAGTATTTTAAGTGATATATTTATAATAAATATATATTTATTAAATTGGAGTTTATAATGCATAGGAGTAAGTCATACTAAGGGTAATATATTTTCTTCTCACTTTCATATCTGTAGGACGCATGCCATATTCACCTCTTGTTTCTTTTATGATATATATATACATACCGTGAATATATTTTTTGATTAATATTATGAATTTTATGGGGATTTATTTATCCAAAAAGTTCATTTCTTTTATGGGGATTACGATTCAATAGATACCAATGCGGTAAGGGGTTTTTGTTACAAACTCATTGTTTATCACGTTTATTTATGATTATGTACACTATAAAGATATTATATGTTTTATCACTCATGAAACTACTGAATTTTATTTTCCTTTATTTATTTATTTAGAATAAATTTTATCTATAAATTTTCCTCACATTATATACTCAATATAGTGAAAATCTGTTTTTAAGGAAAATCAATTTTATTCTATATCCATATATTTTAAAAATGTTTCAAAGAAGGGTTTTACTATTACCCAATGATTTTAAATGTAATTTTGGCATGCGATAGAGTGTTTTGAATTTTTTTAATAATAATTTCATTTTCGTTTTCTAAATGATGTACATTTTTTAAAAAAATGTATGAATGAAATTTTTTTTATCATGTAAATTCCAGACCTAGGTTCCATAAATCGGTTCCCCAAGCCGGTCTACTACATAAACTCTAGCATGAATCCCCATATGCCAGAAGCTACTGACTAATAGTGAGGGTCTAATATTGATCATGGGGAGTCTATACTCTCTTTATCAAATCAGTACAACAATAGAAAAACATAAGTAACAATAGGATATATCAAAAATAATAATAATACCAATATAAAAAGATGACCCAAAACTAGAAATTCAATATCAAAACTAATTTGAAGTTATTTGAAGGTAAATAAAATTCCATGTGTCGAAATGAAAACCAAGAATTAAATAAACTGACAACTCCGATGTGGGTTCAGAATCAATTCTAGTCCCCACATCCTAGTTCTATCCAAAATTTTCCATATAACAAAGGATTTTCCCCTTATCCTATCCCACAAATATTAAGTATATTTAGATACTGATTAGGTAGACTGATTATTGTGTGAGTACAATTAAGTAGGACACTACTAAAGATGTATAAAATAATATCCCATCCAAACAGTGTATGAATTTTTATAAAGAATAAATACCAGAAATAAAGTAATCAATTTAAATTTATTCAATTACTCATTTTTAGGCACATAAATATCTAGGTTCCTGAGGACAGACAGACTCTCAATACCAGCTTCATCTCATGATTGAGATTGAACTATACCCAATAAATATCATATAATTTAATTCCATTGTTACCACTAATTATCTCATTTCGGTTATAAGCGTTTGACGTAACAGACCATGTCCTACACACGGTTATCACATATGAATTCCATTGATGATTTCAATTCACAATATGAGATTTTAATGCAATATACCCTATCCCACACATGATGATCAAATTTTAATTACATTGTTACCATTCATCATTTATGATCACACTATGAGATTTTGATGCAGCAGACCATGTCCCCCAAATGATTATCACATTAATAATTCACCAATTAATTAATCAAATTCAACAATTTCATTATCATATGATTTTAATTACTAATTAAACAATTAGTTTATCACATCAGTGACATTAATTAATTCAACCATTGTTTAATCATGTCGAACCCTTTAATAAACTCACTATTTAATTTTCCACAAAAATTCCATTAATTAATTAAACATTAATTAATCAAATCAAGAATTTTTTAATCATAAAACTTAAATTAATTTATTCAACAATTTTTCAATCCAATTTAAAAATTACCACATCACAAAGTGTCACGACCTGCCATCACCAAAAAAGAGGGAAGGGATATGAGATTGCCAGACCCATCCTTCTTTATGATGAAGGAGAGATAATGACCCCTGAGACCCACCTTCAATAGGTCCAGGAGTGGCGACCAGTACCAAGGGTATAGAATCACACACAAGATGGAAGGAATTACCCTTTTTACTTTAATTGGATCGGGATATAAGATAGAAAACCCAACATCACCAAAGCTAAAATTAAAGGTAAAGTTAAAATTAAACCATTCCTATATGCATGCTCAAAAGTAAAAGATACAAGTCACAAGAAGTTCAAAAGTAAGGTACCAGGAAAAGGAAAATGACAATAACAACTACCCCAATGTCTGAGCTAGTACGGTCCCACACGATCCCTGAAATCCTCCTAGAAACCTGAAAGCAGTTTTATATACTTAGGGTGAGCATACAAGTATACTCATCAGAGAAAAGAAAATACTCTCATGCACAAGTGGGGATGCATTCTAATGCCCCATGAAAAAGTAGATAACCAACGAACCTAACAAGGAAAACTATCCACCCAAGCCTCACCAAGGCACACTCCCCAAATAACACAAGTCAAGTAATGTATAGTAATAGCACATAGATATTTGGGTACCCCGCACCACTTTCCCACTGGTTGTTGAAGACATCCTATGCATCGAACAAATCCCACCATTCTCACCACAGCCCCACTGCAACACCCACCTGCACACACTTGGGCCACAAGCACACATCCCGCCTGCAAACACCTGGGCTACAACCGCCACACGTAACCACACCCGCAAACACCTAGGATAGAACAACTACTGGCACACCCAAAGACACCTGTGCCTCATCCCGAAGATTCTTGGGAACAAACTGCCCGAACACACCTGGGCCAAGCACCACAACTAACCTGCCAGAAGATTCTTGGGCTAGTAATGGACTTCAGGCCTTCAAAGCCTGCCTGAAGAGTCTTGGGCTATTCGGGAAAGGGAGAAAATAAGGAGTTAATAACTAGCCACTCAGAGGAGTGTTGGAAAAAACCCCTTCCCCCATGAAATGGGGGTTTTCGTCACTAAGTGCTCAACTTGGGTGGTGTGTGAATAAGGAAACATAAAAAACAACAAATATACGTACAGGTAACAAGAACGCATCCCAACCTAGGGTTCCAAAACCTAAGCACAAACACCCTTGTTACTATTCATTCATAAAAGAACCACGACACTCACGGCCAAGTCAAAAATCATTTCCAAAACCAATTCCCCGTTTAACCCATTCTTAGTTTCATGTTCAAGTGATCCCTTTTAAGTAAATTCTGCACTACTGGGCAACTAACAGGCAAAACCACAAGCCAAGAAAAGAGAAACAACCAAACATCAATTTAAGCAATCACACCTGGTTCTCTTGTGAAGCCACAACAACAAAGGGATAAGTGAGATCCTTCAAAGCACTGGAAAAAAACAAAGCCTTGAGATACAACCCCATATCCCCAAAACCATGAACCAACGATATTCCAATAGTAGAGGATTCCACCCCAATTTGTATCACAAGCAGAGAAACCACACAGTTTTAGACTCACAACCAAGAGGATCCAATCCTCACCCACATCACCCCAAAGGAAATCAAACACAAAAACACACCTAATAATAAAACAAAGTAGGTAAACATCCAAGTTCAAGCACATCATTCGTTATCTTCTTCTTTCTGTTAGTTAGTTGGGGTGACCACACAGGGCTTTATGTTTACTGGGTATCAATTTAATCCACTGAGTTTACGTGATTAACCAGTTTCCAAGTTATAGTCATTTATTCCTCACAAAAGGCAAGGGTTCATTAGTGTGCAAAGAAAGATCACCAATGACCATGATTTTCAGTGAGCATAGCCCAACTATTCACAAAATAAGCATCAAGGAATAGAAAAATAGAACAGTAGCACATTTTTCACACCCCTCCCCTTCATTCTTTAAAAGCCTGTTTGTTATATTCATTAATGTTTGGTTTCATCCACTCCCACAGAAACAGTAGCGTACCCACCCTACATGATACAAAGAAAGGAGAGACGAAGGAAAATCCCTACTTGGTTGATCAAGGATCGAAGTTTTTCTCTACATTCTAAGAACATGGGATGCACGACTTTCTGGGGAGGAACATCGGGGACTTACAAGGGTGCAGAAAGATCCAGCAGAGGCGCACCACAATCTACGAGAAGAGAGGGACTCCAAGCGCACCAGGAAGAAGATATAAATCCAGCCGAGAAGAAAAGAAGAAGAAAATATAGCGGGAGATATAAAGAGGAGATCCTACTATTACGAGATATGGAATTTTGAATGCCTAGAAAGTGGGATCGTGGTTTCCTACGCAGGTGGGCAGTTACACACAATGATATTAAGGTGTTATTTAATACCCCCCCCCCCACCGTGGAGGTTTCTCAGGATTTTTAGGAATTAATTATGGGATTTAAATGACTTTAAAAAGGGTATTAAAATTAATTTACGCCAAAAGATATGGTGGGAGAGGAGAAAGGTCAAGGATTGGAAAAAAAGAACAAAGGGATCAACGAGGACATGGTTCCACCGTCACGGTGTCACCCTTACGGTGCCACCGTTATGGTGTGACCGTCACGGTGCCACCGTCATGGTGCCACCGTTTTGGTGGAGCCATGTTTTAGAAAAGAAAATGGCCAGGAATGTCCGGGCCATTACATCAGATACCTCTCAAACTATTCTCGCCCCCCAAGAACTAAAAACATACCTGAAAAAAGGATAGGGGTCCGAACAACCACCTTGAAAGACACCTCTCAAGAGTGATCCTCATATACATCTAGAAACACCTCTCCCTCAAGCAACTAGGAAAAATTAAGGGGTCAAACTCCCCAGTTATATGGTTTAGGGAGTTTCTTCCTCCATGTCAAGATACTATCCTCTTTGGGTGGAACTGACTCACCCGCATGGATATAATCGCATCCACCTTAATGTGTCTTGATTAGGGATCAGGTCCTCCCCTCTCACATTTCAGGACACTTCACACACATCCACAGAAAAAGGAAAACCTTACATTCCATAGTTAACAAGGTAAACCATTCCATCAACCAAGTACAAACAAAACAAAACAAAACTTAAAACAACTCTGGGTACCTGGCGCGCATCTGCGTCTCTCATTCCCAGGTGCTTTCATCAAGCCCACCGTGACTCCATAAAAAACGAACCAAGTTAATGGTTCTCCCATGAATCATATTCTCCCCATGTTCCTCGATCCTCATTGGCCTTTCCAAAAAAGTTACATCGGCCTCGATGTCCAGCTTTCCCCAGTCGAGGACGTGTGAATCATCGCGCAGATACCATCGGAGTTGTGACACTTGGAAGACATCATGTATCCTTAGTAGCAGCGGTGGTAACACTAGCTGAAAATCCACTTCTCCAACCCTTCGCAACAATTCAAAGGGTCCGATGAACCTTGGAGAAATCTTAATCCCTCTACCGAACCTTCACTGCCCACCCCGAGGGGAGACCTTCAAGAACACGTGGTCCCCGACCTCGAACTCCAAGGGTCTCCTCCTATTGTCGACATACGACTTCTGCCGGTTCTAGGATGCCTTCATTGTCTCCCGTATAAGCTAAACCTTCTCCGTCATGCTCTAAACCACCTCCAGGCCAAGAACACCTGCCTCCTCGACTCCTGTCCAGCACATGGATGAGCGGCACAACCTTCCGTACAAAGCTTCGAACAGAGCCATGACAGTGGTATAAAGGTAGCTATTGTTGTAGGAAAACTATACTATAGGAAAGTGTCACACTAAGGATCACCCAAAATCTTGGATACATGCTCGTAGAATATCTTCTATTGTTTGGATGGTGCGCTCCGTCTGTCCATCTGTCTGGGGGTGGAAAGCAGTGCGATGTTGTAGCTGGGTGCCAAAAGCATGTTGCAATACTCTCCTGATTCGTGAGGTAAATCACGAATACCTATCCGAGACTATGGTCCTCAGAACTCCATGAAACCGCACCACCTCATCCACATAACTCCATGCTAAGTCTTCCACTGCACTCGACTCCTTGATCGCCAGAAAGTGAGCCGATTTCGTCAACCGGTCCACCACTACCCAGATAGCGTCGCAACCTCCTTGAACCTTGGGTAGTCCAACAACCAAATCCATCGAGATGTCATCCCACTTCCACTCGGGGAAATCCAAAGGCTGAAACAAACCGCCTAGAACACGGTGTTCAGACTTCACCTGCTGACACACTAGGCATCTGGCCATGAACATTACTACCGTCCGCTTTACCCCGGGCCACCAAAACTGACCCCTCAAGCCCCGATACATCATGGAAACTCCTAGGTTCACTACTAGCGGTGAGTTGTGGAACTCAATAAGAACTTCCTCATGAATCGCCTCGGGGACAAACATCTTCCCTCAGAAAAGCATCTGATTCTGACCATCCTCCGTCCACCCTTCCAGAGAATCACCTTGGTTAACCCAGTCATGCATCACTTCACTTTCTAAGTCTCCCCATTGGGACTCCTCCACCTGCTGAAAAAGAGATTATTGTACTGTAATCTGATATAGGAAACCTCTACCACTATCCATCCTCGCATCCAGGTGTAGGGCAGCCAACTCATCCATCGCCTTCAAAGCATATGCTAACTCTCAAACCACATCCTTCTACGACTTCCTGCTAAAGGCATCAACCACCACATTCCCATTACATAAGGTGTAGGAAATTTCTAAGTCGTAGTCCTGAAGGAAATAAATACACCTTCACTACCGTAATTTTAGGTCCCACTGGGAGAAGATATACTTCAAGATTTTGTGATCTGTGAAGACCAAAAAGCATTCCCCGATGAGGTAATTCCACCACAACTTTAGTGCCAAAATGACCGCTGCAAGCTCCAGGTCGTGGGTGTCATAATTACACTCATGAGGGTGTAACTGCCTAGACCCATAAGAGATCACCAATTATAATTGCATCATCACACACCTGAGTCCTTGTTCTGAAGCATCACATAACACCTCATATGCCGGACCTTCTTCTGGAAATATCAGTACTAGGGCACTAACCAACTTCTCCTTCAGATAGTTGAAGGCTGCCTCACACTGCCCGTTCCATACAAAATCCTGGTCCTTCTTTTTCAAAGCCGTCAAAGGTGCTAAAACTCGAGAGAAGTTGGGTACGAACCTCCGTTAGTAACCTACCATACCAAGGAAACTACGAACCTCTACCATGTTCTTAGGTGCTTCCCAAGAAACAACCTCCTCAACATTCAATGGGTCCACTGATATCCCCTACTCGGACACCACATGGCCAAGGGAGTGCACCTCTCACGTCCAGAACTTTCACTTGGACAACGTCCCATAGAGTTGGTGCTGTCAGAGGACTTCTAAAATCTTCCTCAGGTGCTCAGCATGATCTTCCTCTGATCTTGAGTAGACCAGGATGTCATCAATTAACATGACTACGAACCGATCTAGGTATTACCAGAAGATGGAGTTCATGAGTCCCATTAACATAGATAGAGAGTTCGTAATGTCGAATGACATGAATAAAAACTAAAAGTGCCTGTATCTGCACCTGAAGGAAGTCTTAGAGATGTCTCCCTCCTTCACCCTCAACTGGTGATATACTGACCATAGGTCTATCATGGAGAACCATCCTTCCGCCTTCAACTGGTCAAAGAGACCGTCTATCCTCAGAAGAGGGTAGAGATTCTTTACTGTTACCTGATTTAGTCTCCTGTAGTCTACGCACATCCTGAGACCACCATCCACCTTCTTTGCGAACAAGACTGGATCACCCCATGGTGATGCACTTGGTCGAACAAAACCCTTCTTCATCAGATCGTTAATCTGAATCCGCAACTCCCGTAACTCAGAAGGTGCCATCCGTTAGGGGGCCATCGAAATGGGACGAGCACCAGGTTGCAAGTATATCCCGAACTCAACATCACGTCGAGGGGGTAGAGTCTCCACCTCTTCAGGGAAGACGTCCATAAACTCACTGATGATCCCTAGGACTTCCACCATCTCTACATCCACCGACTCTTCTAATATCTCAGTTAACAAGGAATGGGGGGGGGGGTTCCTCTCCCCTGTTGCTCTTCTAGCCACCCTGCTTGCCGATAAAAGTTACACGTCATCTGCCTAAGTCTGAAAACCCGACCCTTCCTCGGAAGAATTCAATGATGGCACATACAGAGAACAACTAGTCAATGCCAAGGATGACATCGTATGAATGTATCTGCAATAGTAGAAGACCCCTGACTGACTGATGTGGCCCTACCACCAGTATACACCCTCGATAAACATAAAAAAAGTCAGTCTGACCTCTGACTGGTGTGCTCAGAACCAGGGGCACTGGAAGTCTCTCAGCGTCTAAACCCAGAGCAAAAGCCAGACTAGGTGAAAAAAAGGAGTGCTAAGCTCCTGTATCAAACAAGGAATAATCAAGGGTACTAAAAAAGATGATCGTACCTTGAACTTCCTCCGACCATGCTAGAAATTCTGCCTCTATGGCGTGAAACTTCCCACACCTAGCTGCTCTACCTCTCGGCTGTCGGCCACCTACCCGACTACATCTGGGTCGAGGTACCTAAGGAGAACCCTGAGGCCAACCTCCTCCTGCGACGTCTGCCCTTGGTGGAGTGGGAGCTCACTTTCCCTGCTGCTGCAGAATGGGACTGGCTGGAAACTGCTGCTGCATGGGTGGGTGCTGCATTGGCCCACACACACTATACTGGACTCAGTCTGGGCATAGATTCCAAAGGTGCCCATGGCTCCCACAGATGAAGCACCTCGGTCTTGGGCTCGAAAGGAAAGGGCGAGGACCAGGGATTGGAACTGGGACTTCTGAGGCCCGCTTCCTGCTGGTCGAAACCAAGAGGGTCATAATGCTGGAGGCCTTCTACTAATGGCCTTCCCCTTCAATGAGCCCAACTGGATCCCCTCTCGTGATACACATCCCAGTGTCTGCATCCACTCCACCACTTCAGATTTCTTTTGGACCTTTAAGTAGGTTGGAAAGGTGAAGGGAGTAACAACATACTGAAGAGAAGGTCAAAGTGCCTCCTCCAAATGCCTCGCCCGAGACTCCTCATCTGGAAAGAGGTTCGAAGAAAAGCGTAGGGGATCCTTGAACTTCATCCCTAACTCTCTTACAGACATGCTCCCCTGCTGGAGGGAGAGCAGATCCTACCTCTTTTCAGCATTCATAATGGAATAGATAAATTCCGCTCGAATCTCCTTCTCGAAATCAGTCCACATCACCTCAACCTCCCTCTTCTCCCCAAGGTAAAGCATCCACCACTGACGCACCACTCCCCGCATCTAGATCACATCCAAAGGAACCCAATACTCAGCCAGAGCTTGGATCAAGACAAAATCTATCACCAACTCCTCTATACAGCTCTCTGTCTCCATGTCCGAGATGCTGCCCTCATACTTCTCTAGGATCTGCCGCTGAAAGGCGCGAATTGTCTTCTGCCACTGATCGTCCTCCTGTACTCGGTCCTTACTCTGTCGATCGGCCAAAGTCAACCTCCTGGGACTCGATCGCCTGCACTAATCATGGTTTTTTCCCAGGTTCCATATCTACAAGGTAATCAAGAAATGCCTAAGCCTAAGTAGTGAAAAATATTGTTCCTAAATTCTTCTTAGGATTATTATTCCTTTTAAATCACCAAAACACCCTAGAAACACAAGAAAAAAAGTCATTATGATGCATGTACCTTTCCTAGGGTCTCTAATTTTCAATCAGTGTATCCTCACTTAGTTGTTATGTAGGTTTAGAGTCCTTGTATCAGATCACGGGGGGCCCTAAAGTCCCAGATCCTAGCTTCTTTCCTTGGCCTATTTCACACACCAAGATCACCCAATACTGTTGCCTTACCATCCCATGCAATCTTCACTGTGCCTAAATCTAGACTCCATCCTATCTCTCAACCTCCGCCCTCTGATACCATTCTGTCATGACCCGCCTTCACCAAAAAGAAGGTAAGGGACAAAGGATTTCCAGAACCTTCTTTCTTTACGTTGAAGGAGAGATAAGGACCCCTGAGACCCGCCTTCAATAGGTCCCAGAGTGGTGAACAACCCCTAGGGTATAGAATCACAAACAAGATGGAAGGCATTACCCTTTTATTTTAATAGTATTGGGAGATAATATAGAAAACCCAACAACACCAAAGTTGAAAGTAAAGGTAAAGATGAAAGTAAACCATTTCCATATACATGTTCAAAAGTAAAAGATACAAGTCACAAGAAATCCAAAAGTAAGGTACCAAGAAAAGGAAAATGACAACAAAAAATGCCCCAAGGTCCGAGCTAGTACAGTCCCGGACGATCCCTGAAATCCTCCTGGAAACCTGAAACCAGTTTTATAAACGTTGGGTGAGCATACAAGTATTCTTAGTAGGGAAAACCAAAGACTCTTGTTCACAAGTGGGGAGGAATTCTAATGCCCTGGGAAAAAGGAGATAACCAAAGAACCTAGCTAGGAAAACTATCCACCCAAGCCTCACAAAGGCACACTCCCCAAATAACACAAGTGAATTAATGTATAGTAATATCACATCAATATTCGGGTACCCCGCGCTACTTTACCACTGGTTATTGAAGACATCCTATGCATCAAACCAATCCCTCCATTCTCACCGCAGTCCCACTGCCACACCCTCCCACACACACCTGGGCCACAACCACACATCCCGCCCGCAAACACCTGGGCCACAACCACCACGAGTAACCATGCCCGCAAACACTTGGGCCAGAACAACTACTGCCATGCCCGAAGACACCTGGGCCTCATCCTCAAGATTCTTGGGAACAACCTGTCTGCACACACCTGGGCCAACCACCACAACTACCCTGCCTAAAGATTCTTGGGCTAATAATGGACTTCAGGCCATCACATCCAGCCCAAAGAGTCTTGGGCTATTCGGGAAAGGGAGTAGAAAACGAGCTAATAACCATCCACTCAAAGGAGTGTCGGAAAAAACACCCTCCCCCATGAAATGGTGGTGTTCGACAATAAGTGATCAACTTGGGTGGGGAGCGAATAAGGAAACATAAAAAATAATAGATATAAGTTTAGGTAACAAGCACTCATCCCAACCTAGGGTTCCATATCCTAAGCACAAACACCCTTGTTAATATTCATTCATAAAAGAACCAGAACACTCACGGCTAAGTCACAACTCATTCCCAAAACCAATTCCATGTTTAACCCATTCTTAGTTTCATGTTCAAATGATACCATTTAAGTAAATTCTGCACTGTTGGGAAACTAACAGGCAAAAAACACAAGCCAAGAAAAGAGAAACAAACAAAAAGAAATTTAAGCATTCAAACCTGGTTCTCTTGTGAAGTCACAACTACAAAGGGATAAGTGAGATCACTCAAAGTACTAGAACCAAACCAAGCCTCGGGATATTTCCCCACATCCACAAAACCATGAACAAATGATATGCCAATAGTAAGGGATTCCACCCCAATTCATATCACAAGCAGAGCAACCACACAGTTTCACAATCACAACCAAGAGGATACCATCCTCACCCACATCACCCCATAGGAAATCAAACAGAACAACACACCTACTACCAAAATAGAACGGGGAAAATTACAGGTTCAAGCACATCATTCATAATCTTCTTCTCTCTGTTGGTTATTCGGGGTGACCACACAAGGATTTATGTTTAATAGGTATCCATTTAATCCACCGAGTTTACTTGATTAACCGGTTTCTAAGTTATAGTCATTTAATCATCCAAGAAGGAAAGGGTTCATTAGTGTGAAAGGAAAGAACACCAACGACCATGATTTTCAGTGAGCTTTGCCCAAATATTCACAACATATTCATCAAGGAAGAGAAAAATAGAACAACAACACATCATTCACACACCTCCCCTTCATTCTTTAAAAGTCCATTTTTTATCTTCATTAAGGTTTGGTTTCATCCACTCCCACAAAATCGGTAGCGTACCTACCACACATGATACACAGAAAGGAGAGACGAAGGAAAATCTATACTTGGTTGATCAAGGATCGAAGCTTTTCTCCATGCACCAAGAACAGGGGATGCACGACTTGATGGGGAGGAATGTCAGGGACTTCCAAGGGTGCAGAAAGCTCTAGCAGAGGCGCACCCCAAGCCACGGGAATAGAGGGACTCTGGCGCACCAGGAAGAAGAAATAAATCCAGCCGAGAAGAAAAAAAGAAGAAACTATAGCTGGAGATATAAAGAGGAGATCCTATTGTTACGGGATATGGAATTTTGAATGCCTGGAAAGTCAGATCGTGGTTTCCTATGCGGGTGGGCAGTTACACATGATGATATTAAGGTGTTATTTAATACCCCCCATCGAGGAGGATTCTCGGGATTTTTAAGAATTAATTATGGGCTTTGAATGAATTTTAAACGGGTATTAAAATTAATTTACATAAAAAGATACGGTGGGGGAGAAGAAAAGTCAGGGACTGGAAAAAAGATCAAAGGGATCTGTGGGGACACGGTGCCACCGTTTTGGTGGAGCTGTGTTTTGGCAAAGTAAATGGCCAGGAAAGTCCGGGCCATTAAACAAAGTTCTCCATTAATTAATTAAATAATTAATTAATCCAATTCGGCAACCAAAATACTCAATAATTAATTCATAAAATAGTTGTTCTAATTCCTTAATCATAATATTTGAAAAATTAATTAAACAAATAATTATCCATATTCCATTATCATAATATGTCAATACAGAATTCAATAAGTTTTCATCCTAAATTAACCATTCCAATAATCACAATTACCCATTAATTAATTGAAAAATTAATTATATCAAAACAACAATCAAAACATTTAATCCATCAATCAATTCACTGATTAATTGTTCACATCAAACCCATTAATTAATTAAACAATTAATAAAACTTATTTAATCCCTTCAATTAATTAACCAATTAATTTTTCACCTCAATTGCATCAATTGATTCCATAATTAATTAATCACATTCTATCCCTTAAATCAACTCATCTATCTATTATTTATGTGAACTCAATTAACTCAATTAAATAATTAATTAAACACATTAAAATCATTAAATTAGTTCACCAATTAATTATTCAGGTCAATTCCATTATTTAATTACATAATTAATTAATCACATTCAACTCCATAAATTGAACCACTGAATAATTTTCCACGTAAATACCATTAATTAATTCCAAAATTAATTAATCACATTTATCCCATTCAATTAATTCACCAATTAATTTATCACATCATTTCCATTAATTAATTCCACAATTAATTAATCACATTCAATCCCGTCAATTAATTCACCAATTAATTTTTTTCATGTCAATTACATTAATTAATTTCATAATTAATTAATCACATTAAATCTGTGTGACTAATTCGCCAATTAATTGTTCACATAAATATCATTAATTAATTCCATAATTAAATAATTAGATTCATTCAGTTAAATTAATTCACCAATTAATTGGTCATAATAATTCTATTAATTAAATTCATAATTAATTAATCAAATTAAACTCCATTAATTAATTCAACAATTAATTAATGAAATTCAAAATCATAACTTCCTCATAATTAATTCAAAAATTATTTATTCGAGCCTAAAATTCCAAAATTCCTAATTTCACAACCTTAATTAATTACTTTACAAAACTAATTAATTCAATTTAGGAACCTCAATTGCTGATCATCCAATAGAAACTATATAGTTACACCAATGTAATAAAAATAAATACATTTTTATTTGAATTATAGGAAACCTACCTCAAAAATGGTGATCAACACTCACCAATAGAAATCCCAAATTCAAACAAAATAACCCTAGTCCTGAAGAAAAATGAAATCCTGATTCAATTTCATATATCCATGATTTAAAAATATAAGATCTAATATTAGTTATAGATCCATCGGTAATAGTGGAAAACAACCCTTCAAGTATAAGAGAAGAATGTGACATATATTGGAAACCAACTAAGACAAGATTCACTTACCGGGGAAGGTGAAGATCTTGAATTCAGACATTGAATCCTCAATTATGGAGTTTAAGAGCCTCCAAAAAATAGATGAATCATTAAGGGATGAGTGTGGGTCCATTTTGGGTAAATATATGGGTTTGAATATTATAAAATATAATTTTTAGGTTAATTAAAACCACATGAACTATTTGCTGGGCAGCTACACATGGTTTTCCAAACTTTTCTCCTTAACCATGCCCCACTTCTAGTGGGTGCACAGTTTCTCCATTTAGGCCACACAATTTGAAAAACTATGTGATAGCCATGAAATCCATCTCTATTCAGAGTTTCACAATTTTTAGGGTCAGGTAACATAGTTACAAAAAATCATCCACTAATCATTAACTTTCCATTTTTCTTCTAATTGTTTTCCATATTCCACCATAAAACACCACAAAAATTAACACAAAAAATGTACACAAAACTAGTCAAAAGAGTACCTTAAAAAAATCCTAAGATATCTTTAGTAAAGGTTGGTGTTTTTCAATCTACTCACCTTATAAAAACTCTTCCTTGAGATGTACTCCCATGCATATTTAAGATTCTAGGTCAATAATATTGGGCCACTAAGCCCTCACATCATCTTCTCTCCCCCATGTTTACTCTTGAACATAGCCATGTTCCCACAATACATGATTTATCAGCACGACATTTCCCCATAAATATTTCTCACTACAACCGAAATCACGTATCAGATTCTTATCAAAGGAATTATATATTTCTAAAACATCACACCCCACCCAAGGTGTGTTTTTGTCATCACAATCTTCAATAATTTACAAAATAGTGTGAACTACATCCCCTACCCTATAGAACGCACGAAGTGGGCATGGTCATCTTGTCCTCAATCAAGAATCAAAATCAAAAAATAAATCATCACATATTCCAAGCTTCCATAAATGGAACCATTTGAATTTATCAACCCACAACCTCTGTGTGAGCCTCACTTAGTTAAGGAACCACCGACCCTACAACCTCACATTTAACATGCACTAAGGGTGTAACCTTTAAGAATGACCCTTATCCCACTAGAAAATATCCTTAACTATATTCATGTATAACCAATGCTCTATCAGGGTACCGAAGGCGATGTCATGGTACATGGAATGACTATCTTAACTCTAGATGTAAACCAAGATTTTCACTAATAAATTATAGCCTTTTGAAAAAAATCCCAACCAAGTTACCACCCCACCCTAGTTTTCATTTCTTAAAATCCCTTTTAGAAGGTTTAAAATGAAGAGTTATCACTACCATTAACCATCATAAATCTAGGTCTTGGTTAACAAGGGAAACCCAATTATCATATTCATGTTTCTCATTTTGACACCCAATTATTCACTTTTTGTATCATTTTTCAATTTCAATTTCACATTAGGAACTTTTTTTAGTTCAATTTCACAAGAACGGAAAAATAAATCATGTTCAAAAACTTAACCAAAACCGATTTCCCTATCCATGATTAGAAAGATGCATGTCACCAAATAATCCCCAGTGCCTATAATGATGCATTTATACTCAACCCTCATGCCATACCAGGCGATGAGTTAAATCTAAAAAAATCTAAACACTAATTTTCACATCCCAAATCATGTGAATCACACCTAGGGTAATGACATCCATTTGTAATAACACACACTAGTAACAAAAATCCCACACTGAGTACTTGGGTTTCCCCCATACATGGGGTTGATACTCCCATGCACGATCCCATGTCTAAGGCCATAATCTTCCTACTTTTCTATATAACTTTCCAATAGTAAGATAAAAGAAAAGAAAATAAAGCTCCAATGATACAACTTTTTAATGTACCAACATGGGTGCTACACACCAGTTCCTTGTTCTGGTCTTCCACATGACCTTAGGGATGCCTCCCTGTATGCCAAAGGTTTCTGACTAGCAGTGAGAGCCTAATATTATTAATGGGGAGACTAAACACTCTTTATCAAATTTGAACAAAAATGGAAATAATGATGAATAAAAATAAGATATACCCATAACTAGAATAATACCAATATCACAAGATGACCCAAAACTAGAAATTTAATATCAAAACATAACTATAGATATTCCATGCTAATGTATGTTCCCAACATCAAAATGAAAACCAAAAATTAAAGACACTGAGAACTACCAAGAAGTTCCTGAACTATATCCAGTACCCACATACATGTTCCATCACAAATAAATTATCTAACAATGGGCCATTCCCTTATATTATCCTACAGACATTTTTAAAGGTTGGGGCCAAAGCCTCATTTTTATTATTAAATCAAAGGCCACTTTTTGACTGGGTAGAAGGAGACCCATTACATAGCCCAAAGTTCCAAGGAAAAGTGTTCTGAATACAAGACTTGAAAGCACATTTATTTCCCAACGGTCCCTTTGATGAATATGACGCTATATTACCCAAGATGATACAGTACCTCTTCCACTACAGTGTCACCGCTGCTATAATAATGCTATAATGCCCTACTATAGTACTTATATAGTAACCCGGAAATTCATTCCTACCCAAATTTGATCTTGGGTAGTTTGGGAGTGAGTATAACTCAATATCCCACCACTAATGGTTTACAAAATAATATATAGTGAAAATAGTGTATTTAATTTTATAATGAATAAATTCAAGCAATAAATTGAACAATTTACATTTATTGAATTAATCTTTATTTAACAATATAAATCCTAAGGTTCCCAAGGACACCAGATTTCTCAATACCTATTTTGTCCCATACTAGAGTCTAAACTATCCCCAATGAATATCATATACTTGAATTCCATAGTACCATTAATTATCTCATTTCACACTATGGGATTTTGGTTTAGTATACCATATCGCACACATGATTATCATATATGAATTCCAAAATTTCCATTCATCGTTTCAATCCATGCTATGGGGTTTTGATGAAGTGGACCCTATCCTAGACACTATTATCACATGTGAATTCAATTGTTATCATTCATCATTTATTATCACACTATGGGATTTTGATATAGCAGACCGTGTCCCACACATGATAATCACATTAATTATTTCACTAATTAATTTTTTAAATTCCATAATTTCATTCTCAAATCAATTTTATTAGTAATTTTAGAATTATTTTATGACATCAATCTCATTAATTAGTTCAATAGGTAATTAATCATTTCAGACACTTCAATTTATTCAAAAATTAATTTTCCACAACAATTCCATTAATTAATTCAACATTAAATTATAATATCTGAAATTGTACAATCAAACAACCTCAAATTATTAATTCAAAAATTAATTAATCTAATTCAATAATTAAATAAATAAAAACATTCTCCACTAATTAATTAAATAATTAATAATCCAATTACTTAACAAAAATATCTAAATAATTAATTCAAAAAATAATTTTTTTAATTACACAATCACAATATCTCAAGAATTAATTCAAAAATTAGTTCTCCATAATTTACAATAATTATATCATAATACATAATTCAGCAATAAATTATCCCAAATTTACCATTTCTATAATCAGAATGATCCACTAATTAATTAAACAATTAATTAATCCAAATATACAATCAAAACATTTCATCCATCAATTAACTCACCAATTAATTATTCACACCAGTTCTATTAATTAATTCAACAATTAATCAATATCATTAAATCCATTCAAATAATTCATAAATTAATTGTTCACATCAATTCCATTAATTAATTATACAATTAATTAATCATATTCAATACCATAAATTAATTCACTAATTAATATTTCACATTGATTCCATTAATTAATTAAAAAATTAATATAGCATATTTAAATCGTTCAATTAATTAACTAATTAGTTATTCGCATCAATTCTACTAATTAATTCTACAATTACCTAATCACATTCAACTACTTCAATTAATTCACCAATTAATTATTCATGTCAATTCTCGTAATTAATTCCCCAATTAATAAATCACATTGAGACCCTTCAATTAATTCACCAATTAATTATTCATGTCAATAACATTAATTAGTTCAAAAATTAATTAGTCACATTCAATCCCATGAATTAATTTCCCAATAAATTATTAAAAAAGTTTCATTAATAAATTGAAAAATTTATTTATCACATTCAATCCCTTCAATTAATTCACCAATTAACTTTTCACAGAAATTACTATAATTAATTTGGTAGTTAATTAATCACATGCATTCCTTTCAATTAATTAATGAATTTTTTGTTAAAGTAAATTCCATTAATTAATTCCAGAACTAATTAATAACATTAATCTCTATTAATTATTTCAACAATTAATTAATCAAATTCACAATCCCGATGCCCTCATAATTAATTCAACAATTAATTATTCCATGTCGATTATCCAAATATCCACAATTTGAAAATCCATTAATTAATTAAATCACCAAATTAATTAATTCAATTTAGGAAAATGAATTGTTTATCATGCAGTAGAAATTATAAAATTACATATATATAATCAAAATGAAGACATTGGGATTTGAATTATATACCACCTACCACAGAAATGGTGATAAATGCTCACCAATGGAAATACCTAATTTTTATGGGATAACCCTGATCACAACGACAAGAAATATCTTGATTTAATTCTATATATCCGTGATACAAACAGATTATATATAATATTATATATAGAACCATAATTATTATAGGTAAACCCCTTAAATTATGGGAGAAGAATATGAAAGAAATAAGAAACCAACCGGGATAAGATTCACTTACCGAGGAAGGGAATAAATTCAATCTAGACTTTGAATCTCTATGAATGAAGGTTGGGATCCGTAAGAAATTTTATAGGAGCCTATAAAATTGAGGGGAATCATCAGTGGTATAGTGGGTGTTTATTTAGGGTTAATATAGGGTTTCTTATATTTAAAAATATTATTTTACATGTTCATTAAAACCACGTTCATGGTTTTCTATCTAGGGATGGATGATTTTCCAAACCATGCACCTTAACTATGTGCCTCTTCTTGGTGGTGCACAGTTTTTACATTTAGGGAACAAAGTTTGAAAAAGTGTGTGTTGGACATGAAATCTCAATCTATCTAGGGTTTCATAGTTTTCTGGGCTAGGGTGTATGGTTTGGGAAAACCGTGCACCAACCATGAACTTTCCCTTTTTCTTCCCATTTTTTTCAAATCCACCCAAAAAATCCCTAACAATTAACCATAATAAAATGTACTAAAAAATATTCAAAAGAGTACCCAAAAAACAAGGATGATTTATCTTTATTAAAGGTCAGTTTTTTATAGATCATATATGGAATGAACATAATTTTCTACTACCATGACCATAGAATTCTTTGAATCATCCTTTATATGTTTCCATGGTTATTTTTAGTGAAAATGCTTCAATTATAATTTTGAAATTTTAATATTTTAGTGATGTTATTTAAAAATTGAATTGGAATTTTCCTCAAGTATTTTTAATGACATTTTAATGGTATTACCATTTAGCAAAGACAACAATCCTTGATTTCACTTATTCATTATTGGGGATATGATCAATGGATACCATCCTTTTTATTTCTCCAAATAGTTTATGTTTATGATGAATTTTTTTTATGAAATATATTATATTTCTACAAGTTATCCGATAATGAATTTATGGAATTTTTATGTAACCAGTTCCTTTTCTATAGGTTATGATATGATGAAATATTTACGACACCCATTTATTTTCATGGGTTCTAATATGATTATTATTTTATTATATTTTGGCTTAAAAATTGGCTATTTTAATCAAGTGATGGGTGGGTCCTATATCTCTTTCTAATACATTTGGTAAATATAGATATTTCATGAGATAAACTGAAATATAATGGGGAGTGAACCATTTACAACAACAAACACTTTCCACTATGATAGTCCTCCAAGTGAACATTGACTACTAAAATGGTTTTGGGGTGAACCCAATCCACTATGATAGTCTTGGAAGTGAATCATTTTCTACTAAATAAATTATTGTCAATTATTATGTGGATGGAACAATTAAATTTCATACACAAATTATATCCTCCCATGGCTCATGTTCTATAATTATTTTTTGATTCATTTCTTATGAACTACCATGATTTATTTCAGAACTTATGTTTATGATCTATGATATACAAGGTACTCATTTAAAATATTAATCTCATCATATTATACCGATATGATCTTGTTTAACGTAGGTCATTATTGATATCTACCTTATTTAACCTTACTGATAATTTAAGTTCAACCTTTCTTTTGTTTATTTTACTTATGTTTTGAATAATGGTTTTATGAGTAATTGGTTAATAAAGGTTTCCAGTTTGGGAAGACTAAATGGGGGACTGTTACAAACTATTTCTTTATGTGTCCATGTTTTCCAAGATACTAAAATTATATGATTCTAGCATTGATAGACATTATATGAAATGAATATTCATCTAATAAAATGAAATAACTATATATGAAAAGTAGATATTGTCAGAGTTGGTATAGAAGAAAGGTTTAGTTAAACATTGGAAAATAGGATGATATAACATTATAGAGAACCATGGGGAAATGTCTAAGTAATTTATAAAATACAAATTTTTTAAAAATGATCATGAACAACCGAGGTTAAATAAAAGGTTTCATATATGAATCTATCATGATTTAGGCATCTTATAAATGATTTTTTATGATTATGTGGTTTCCAACTATGGTTATTCTTTATCAAACTAGGTTTTTTGGTTTTATCTAATTGATTGGACCAATAGGAATCATTTTACTGATGATGGATACATACACATTAATTATTTTCATCCAAAGAAACAAAATATTTTGATTTTTGGAATATAAGATTCTTATTGTGATTATCACACAATTTTTCATGATATGATTCATTATATGATTACAAATAATAAAATTATGGAAATATATTATTTTGTATACTTAATGAGGAAACATACACCAACATTTAGTGGATATTATATTGATGAAATGATCAGTATCATTGAAAAGATATTTTCATTTCTCCAGTTCTTAGAACTTGAAAATGTTATTCTGGCTATTTATCATTTAAAATACGAAGATGATAAATAATGGAATATTATCAAGAAAATGGATCAAAAAGACAAAATTGACTCTATAGATTGGGATGAGTTTAAGATATTATTTCTCATCAATTATATTGAACATATTATTCATATGAAAATGGATAAGGAATTGTATGAGTTGAAACAGAAGGATGATGACTTAGTTAGTAGAAACATAGAAAATGTTTCAAGACATTTAATGTATGCTTAAGGTATAAGCATCTAACCAGAATGTATTGTTGATCAATTCTTCAGTGCGTTAAAACTAATTCTCTACATGGAGTTATTCATAAGGGACATTTTAAATTTGGATGAAATCATTTTATGCATCATCATTGGTGAAATTTATATTATAATTACTCACCAATATCATGGTTTTGAAAAGGAAATAATTATGGAATTAAATAGAAATTATAGAAACTATGGAGAGAAGAGGGTTATACTTATTTAATGATCAATGTGTGGAAGGAAACAAGGTGAAACTTTTCTAAATGGGATGTAAGATTTTTCAAGAAAGGAAAGGAAGGTCTTCAAGAAATTGAATGATGAACTAGTGGTACAAAGATAGATAATGATGCGAATAGAGATAAATAATAGTGGAATTATCTAACCAAAAAATAGTTTTCTAAATGAAGTGATTATAGGAATTATTATAAATAGTTCCCAAATATAATGGATAATTATGGCGATCAATGTAAACAACCTCATAATCCTAGAGAGAAAGTGAAATCTCATATAGTCACTATTTCTGATGAGGGGTACAATAAAAACATAAAGGAATGTCCACATACAATCCATTACAGAATGGTTAATTGCATACTTGATTATAGATAACCACTCATTTATATCATAGAACTTGATAAGATATTCATTTTACACCTTAAAGATTAGATGTTGAATTAGAAGGAAAAAAGTTAATGGTATGATGATCTCAACCTAAGTCAATGATTTTTCTAAAGCTGAATTTTTTGAGAATGATCTTACAGAAAAAATGGATATTATACCTCTGGTTGTGTTTGATGTTATCCTAGGCATAGATTGAAATTATTTACATAAATACCAAATAAATTTTTAAGAAACATAAGTAAATTTGACATTATGGATAAACATTATTATCATCTATTAGGGAAATGATAAATGAAAACTTCGAGTTGAAATTACATCCATTGTATGAGTCATGATTACAATTCAAAAGGGGTGTTTTTAGACAGTTGTGGAGAAACTCAATATCAATGAAATACCTATTTTTTATAGTCTATTTATATCTTTCATAGAAAATTCCATTTTTTCCACCAAATAATGAAGACGGGTTCTTGATTAAATCATGTCTGGTTCTATACCTATTTTAAAGACTCAATATAGAATGGGCATGATTGAATTTCAAAAACTATAGATAAAACTCAAAGAAAGTCTTGACAAGGTATTCTTTTATCCTTGTGTGTCACCATGGGGTTCATCAATTCATTTTGATAAAATGAAATATTGATAAATGAGATTTGTTATTTATTGTGGATAACATATCAAGATCACTATCAATAACATGTATCATCTACCCTATATTTATGACATAATTGATCAAATGAGTAGAGAAAAATTATTTTCAATGATTTATTTTCATTTTTTATATCTTCAATTGAGGATCAATAAGGTAGATATACCAAATATGAAATTTATTCAAAGTATAGAAACTATGAATTCATTGTGATTCAACTTGGTTATACTAATTAACACTCTATCTTCATGGGTTTAATGAATAGATCATATAGATATTACCTTGATAAGTTTTTTGTATCCTATATAGAAAACACTATTATATATTTAAGGTTTAATGAAGATGATGATGATCATTTGAGGATTGTTTTGAATACACTGAGAAGGATAATATTTATTAAAAATTTACCAAGTGTTAATTATGGCTTCATAATGTCTCATTCTTGGTTTATATAGTCTCAAGTGAGATTATATAATTTTATTATTCAATGCCATGTGTTTATAACATTTTCATAGAAAAATATACATGTCTAAGAGAATATTGTTTTATTGAAATTATTTGTGCATTGTGAATAATTTCTCAAGTTTGTAAATTCCATTCAAAAGGATTACATGGAGGGGAGATTAGTTCCTTTGGATAAATGAATGTTAAGAAAATATCGATGAAATAATAGAAGTCTAGTCACTACACTTTTACTTAACTTTCCCTATAATGGAAATGGTTTTTTATTCTATAAGATATTATATATTAGAAAATATATCCTTTATAAATTTTTCTACCCCTTAAATAATATTTCACCCTCTTATAATAATATCTCTCCATTTATAAAATATTCTCCCACTTTGTGATTTTCAAAAAGAATGGGAATGTATTCATAGTTTCTTAAAATTTTGGAGAAGATAACATATGAAAAAATAAATCGATCTAACTAATCATCCATGAATTGTATGAAGTAATATCTATAAAATCATAAATGAAAAAAATTAAAAAAAATTGTCTGAATTGTATTTAAGAATAAGAATCTGTTGCAATATTTTACAAAATATACATTAAGGGTTAAAATGAAAAGTTTAATATCTCTTTATAAATATCATCACAAAATCCTTCATCTTTATTAACTCAGGTAGATCCTTATCAAGCTTCATGATATTTTCTTCTAGAAAAGCCTTCTTATAATAATCATTTTATGAATAACTAATCTATTTAGAATAATTTTTATTGTCTTCCTTCATAAGGAAAATTTTGGCTTCAAATGATCTAAAATGGGTAATCTCCATATTTAAATTGTGAAATTTATTATTCAACACTTTTACTTAATGTGTCAAATTATCAGTTCTATTTCTAAATTATTCAATGAATTTAACTCTTTCCTAAACATATGAAGATAAATTTTTGAAGGAATATTCCATTTCTAACAAAATTTTATTTACATCAACAAATTGGTCATCATGTTAAAGATTATAAGTATACATTTGGTTTGACCACTTCACCATATGATTGTATGAAATTTTTTTTTAATATTTTATTGAATGAATATCAAATAATACCTGATTCTAGTCACTGATTAATTTAATGTTTTTAGGAATTCAAATTTTTTCTTCAAATATTATTGAATCACATTACTTATTTCCTTTATATTGGGTAATTAACGAATCTTATCACATAACCATTTCAAGGTAAGGAAAATATAATCCAAACCTTTTTGAGAAAGCGTAGATTTAACCTCTGATTGATCGAGCTCAACTTGAGGAGATTTTGGTCTATGGGTTCTGATATCAACTGGTTTCCCATCCATTGAAACTTTCCTTGAATCATTCTATGTAAATATTTCTTGATAAGTTTTCCTAAGAAACATTTATAACATCAAGATCCTTATTTTATTATACCTTATCACTAATTTTGGTATTTTATTGTTGGAATGATTTTTATTCATAATAGGATGACTCCTCTCTCTCTTTTGATGAATATTTTTCTTCCTTAAAACATTATGAGGTTTTATCCTTACTATATTTTTAAGGTAATGGTTTTGATATTTATTAAGAGTCAGATGATTTCTTTTCCTTCAATTTTTCTTCAGTTTGATTTTTTTATTTTTAACTTGTTACTCTTTTTCTTATTATTCTTCCTCTACTTATTCATAAAATTATTATTCTATTTCTTTTTCAAATTTTTTGTCGACTTATTATTCATATTTCACTCTAGATTCATTTAACATCTCTTCAACAAATTGTCTTGTTGTTCCTAAAACACCCTTTCCAAATGATTTGGATACCGATTCTTTCTGAGTTACAGAAGGAACCCATAATCCAACAAACAATTTCCCCCCTATCAACCTTTAAAGGGATAAATAATTTAATTATATAATTTTCTTAGAAAACAAGACCAACAATAAGGATAACCTAATCATTATGAGAAACTAGAAAGATTAGATTCTAAAATTATTTATCAACATGTCTTAATAGAATTTCAAAAAATCTTGCTTCAGATAACCTGTTTCATTTATTTATTCATTTATCCTCTTCTTCTAATGGTTCTGTAGTCTGAATATTCAAAGATTTTTTCTCTATAGGATCAATACCAATCTATAGGTCCCCTTGATTATTTTCAACCTCATGTATCATTAAATTCTGTAATTATTCATCATATATTCTCTTCTATTTATTTTTTATTAGTAGAGAAGATTAAACCATTCTATTTTTATTATCTTCCTCATCTTTATTTGAAAGTTTTGAACCAGATTTCAATCAATCAACCTTTTCAATAATATTTTTTAATTTAGAATAAAAATAAATTACATTGTGGAAATAATATCTTTACTAATGAAATAAATCTTTTTTTCTAACTGGGTAACAATTATTCTTAACATTGAAAATATCAATACATTTCATGAATAACTTGATAAAAATATTTGTAACCTTAAGGATGCAAAATATATTTTTAAAAAGTAAATTTTTCATAACATGAAAATATATATAAAAATTTTCAATATAAAAATATTCTCCATAGTAATGAAAACAAATTTTCCATGTCAAAGTTTAAAATATTTTTAAAAAAGTCCAAGCTTAATTTTTTTAAAACCTTATGGGGGTCCTTGTCACCATTCTTTAGAATAATGTAACCATGTAGCCATAATGTTATTAATCTTGTGTCTAGTTATATGTGAAAAAATTTCCTCACATTATCATAACATGAAAACAAAAATTTCTCAGCCTTAATGTTCTAAAATTATCAATTATTTTATGGTAACTTGTGTGAATGTAAATATGTTTCTCCATCATAAAGAACACCAACAAGATTTGTTACTCCATTTAAATAAATATTATATCTATTTCCAAAGATGGATAACAAAACATTATAATTATTATCTTATTTATCAAAATGAACATATGAATAAATTCTATAACCAATTATATATATTAAATATTGAAATCATTATATTTTTTCTCTACATAATCACTTCCCAAAATTTTAAAGAAATTATAATTTTGAGAGTAGAGTCATACTTATCAAAGTAAGATATTTCAATGAATCTTTCTCTAAAAACATACAATTCTGCATAATCTTATTTGGTTTCCATTGTAATGAGAAATTTGATGATGATTGTATGAAAAGAAAAATAATTGGACTAATTAATTTGAAGGGAATTAGAGTTCGAGAATAATAGCCTTGAGAACTAATGTTGGATATAGGGTGGCCCACATTTATATATAAATTGGAGAACTTCACTTCATATTCCAAAAGAGTTTCATCTGTTTAGATTAAACCTTACTAGATTTGATGTCTTATATTTAATTGAATAATGTTTTAATTTTTTATTTGAACTGTAAAAGTTCTATAAACTTTTATTGAATTAAGAATCACTCTAATTAGGAATTGTTTTAAAATATTCGTAAAAAGATCATTGATTTTGTTAAAATAATATGTATTAGAACAACAAAAATAACAAAATAAAATTATGGATTAGTGAAAAAACTAAAATAATATAAGAGTTCAATTTGGAGTATAATGTTTCATTAGTATAAATACCCTGTTCTTTTTGGTTTTTGATAATATTGACATATTACATTAGTTTTATAATGAATAAATTATATGATATTTCTATTAATAAAAATTATTATGATAATTTTATTATAAAAAACATATTATGTTAGTCTTATTACAAAAATTAATTATTATAATTTTATTTCAAAAACTAATTATGATAGATTATAATAATTTTTTTAGTATGAAAAAGTCATTACAATAAGATATTTTTATAGTTTATGAAAAACATTTATAAAACCAAAAACATATATACTCCCCGTATGAAAAATATTATATTAATATAATGATATGGGTGAAAAATAAGTAGATATGAATAATCACTTTACAATGATCATTCCTAGATTCTGTTTAAAGTATTAAAATCTATTAGAACTAAGGGGTTTAGTAAAATTTTTAGTAATTTTGTCTTTCATTCCAAGGGATTATAAAATTATATCTCTTTTATTTGTGTGTTCCTTAAGGAAATTGTGTCTTATATATGTGTATTTATAATGTGAGTGATGTAATAGTTTTTTACTTAATTAAATGGAACTTGTTTTGTTACAAAGTAATTGATCTTTATTGAAACTCTTGTCACAGTCTTAGAGTGTGTCTTGCATCTTCAACACTTGAATACACTAACATTCATCATCTATATACTCAACTTCTACTGTTGAAAGTGCTACTGATTATTGTTTTGTACAAGACCAATAAACTAAACAATCTCTCAAGAAATAAAAAGTTCCATATCTAATTTTTTAATCCATTCTACATCCACCAAAGTCATCATCTCAAAAAACATTTAGCTAAAAAAATCCTAGAATAATATAATAATCCTAAAGAAATTGATCCCTAAATATAAAGAAAAATATTTTTTGAATATTTAAGATGAGGGTTTTTATTAAATTCATATATATCCCTTAGGAATAATAAAAAAATTAAATCCATATGATTTACTATTATTTAATGTAAACTTTTTATCATACCTCTAATTTTTTTGATTAACTGGTTTTTTAGTCTCATCAAGATTGAATTTATTAGAGGTAATAATAGTATTACTAATTATTCAGTGTTTTCATATGAAAATTTCTTAAGAAGATCATTTATAAACTTATGTTGAGATATAAAATTTTCTTCTGTTTTTTCAAAAAAAATTAAAATCCAAGAAATATGTTAACCTACCCATCATACTGATTTCAAAACCTACATTCATAAGATCCTAAAAGAAATATTTTAATGATTTTTGAGTTTAATTAAATACAATGTAATGTTTGGCCTTCACCTATTAATAGGTAAGGCATCATGCCACAAAACCTGCATTTTCTTTCTTCATTCCTGGCCACAAATACTCTCGATGAAGATCACGATACATCTTAGTTAATCCAGGATGTAAAACCCACATTGATTCATGGAAGTCCCACATAAACCCATCTTGTTCACCCTCTAGTACTACAACAAGACCCTGAACACATACAACTCCATCAACACCAAAAACCCAACTAGGGGGTGAATCCCCACCTTTAATAATTTCTTCATATCCAAACACTCTAGATCCTATAGCCAACTCTACATGACCCAGATCAAAATAATATAATCAAAATCTATTGAAATAAGGGTCATATTTCCATTCCCATCCCGCACCTCCAGGTGTATATCAACAAATAAAGTCATCAATTTCAATTCAGAGTTAGATTCCTAAACCACCCGATTATGAGTATTTTGGCTCAGAGTGTTCGCAACACTATTTTCTTTTCTAATTGCGTAATCCAATTAAAAATCAAAGGATTTTAGGTACCCAACCCACCTTCACTACTGAATATTCAAATCCTAGTGAGAGAGAATGTACTTAATGCATTTATGGTAAGTAAACAACAGGAATCAGTCTCCTAACAAGTAATGCCTCTAACACAACAAGTCATGAACCAAAACAGCTAGCTCGAGATTGTGGGTAGGGTAATTTATTTCATGAGGCCTCAATTTTCTTAACCCATAAGCTACAACATGATCATACTACCTCACAACTACCCTGAGCACCACACTGGATCCATCATGGAAAAAGTTGTACTTTTTTACTATGTTTAGGTAGAATCAGAATTAGTGTGGTAGTCAACCACTTCTTAATATCATGAAAAAAAATCTTGCATCCCTTTGACAACTCAAAAATAAAACCCTTATTGGATAATATTGTGAGTGGTGCTTCAAAAAGAGATAAATCCCTAATGAACCTCCAGTGGTGACCACCCAAACCCATAAAACTACAAACATTAGAAACATTTTTTGGAGGCTCCCAATACACCACAACCTGCACCTTCTATGGATCCATCAACACACCTGATTTAAAAATGATGTGTCCCAAGAAATGCTCTTTATAAATCTAGAACTGACATTTTGACAGCTTGGTGTAAAGCCTATGCTATCTTAGTATACATAAGACCAGGTCAATATGTTTGGAATGATCATGAATAGTTCATGAGTACAACAATATATCATGAACAAAGACAACCTTGAACTGATCTAGATAAGGGTGAAATATCTGATTCATTAGTTTCATAAGCACATTCAGTGAATTGATCTACCTGAACGAAATCACTAAAAATTCATACCACCCGTACTTACTCCATAAAGCTTTCCACAGTACATAAAAAGGTCTTACCCTCATATGATGGTATCCCGATCTCAAATCAATCATGGAGAACAATAAGGAACCCCCTATATGGTCAAACAGGTTATCAATTATTGGAAGAGGGTATCAGTTCTTAAATATAATCTCATTCAACTTCCTATAGTCGACAAATGACCTCAATGACTAGTCAGCCTTCGTAGGAAACATCATGTGTTATCCCCATGGCTAAGTACTAGGTTGAATGAAACTCATTATCTCTAAATATTCTAGATGATCCTTAATCTCCTAGAGTTCTTCTAGAGTCATTCAATATGGTGGAATAGAGACTAGTTCTTCCCTTGGAAGCAACTTGAATATGAACTCCACATTCCTCTCGGGTGATAGTCCCAAGAAATCCCCAAGAAACACATCTTGAAACCGATCCACCACATGAGGAAATACATGTTGATAGACCTATCCTACATCATGAATAAGGCATGACACTTGGGCTGTGATATTTCCTAGCAGTTGAAAAATTGGCCCTTCGTGGCCTGCTCGAACACCCCACTCACCACGAAGAACATATGTGTCTCGATTAGGAGACGTCAACTTTACCCTATGTCGGTAACAATCGATATGGGCCAGATTCATCACTAGCCTATCCATTCTCAAAATAAGTTCAATAACTGACATATCAAGAACAAATAGGTTCCATAGAAAATGATAAAAACCAACCTCTAAAGCACAACCTCTAAACTATCTGACATCCTCAACTCGCACTCCCAACAGAGTATCAATTGACAAAAGCCCACAAAATTGTTCCACAGCTAGTCCCAACACAACCACGAACTGTTAAGAGATAAAAGAGTGAGTGTCATAGTTGTCAAATAAAGAATTAGAGAGCATGAAATCTACAAGAATCATAAATAGAATGGTAGATGGTCCAAACTCACCACCTACAGGTGTAGACTAAACAACGCGAAGATGTTATATCCATCTACCCTAGGATCTTTCCTGAGTACCCAGCACCGCACTGCCTTGCTAGTGCAGATGGTCTCATCCTTGAGTTCCACATCTACTACCCCTACCAGTATGGCTAGTGGAGCTCAAACTACCTGTCTGATATTGGGTGATCGATCCTTTTCATGCACTCGACATATTACTCTAACTCTCATCCACACCTAGAAACTGAGGGTTCTTTTAGAAGCTCTGTATATGTACCAACCTACCACAAGACCGACACTCGACTTGTGGTCAGGGACACTAGCCCCATATGCGACCTGGATAGCCACACCATTAACAAAACTCCTAATCACCTCCTTGGGAAGATTAACCTCTTCTCTAACAATTATGTATACTTCCACTTTATTGGAAACTTCCATAAAGACACTTCTTACCTTCATACGAGGTACCACATGTGCACCCAGTTGGCACTACAGGTCCACCTCCTAAAGATCCCTTTAGTTTCCCTTGTGTGGTATGGGCTTGGTACACTACCTCTATATATCTTTTCAAATATAATATGTTTACCTGGGACCTAATATCATCCCTAATCCCATCCTAAAATCTTTTTTCCTTATTCAGTTCATCTCCATCCATCATCGGGATGAATCAGTACAAGTCTGTGAAATGGATATCATAATACATCAATAAATAAGCCTTCCATCGAGTCAAACTCTTATTCTTTACAACATTCTCCTACATCAATGATTCTAGGTAGTAATATTCTTGAAAATTTTCCTGTAAACCATTCCAAACCATTCCTTCAGCCTGCTTCATTTGAACCATAATATCCCACCAATGCTTGTCCTGTCCTCTTAACAAGTAGGCTTCCAACTTTACTAAAATCTCAATAGGAGCCTCTAGATGATCAAAAATAATCTGTATATACTCTATCCAAAACTCTTCTAGCTCTGGCGTACCCTCTCCTATAAAAATCATTGGGTTCTATAGCTGAAACTCCCAGGTCATCTCGATCATACTCGACATAACCCTCCTAGTGTCTCAATCCATCATGTTCATAAAATGAGCAATATTCTCATGAAACTACGCTTCCATGTTATCCTAAAACACTAAATCTTCTTGCTCCACTACTAGGGGATCATTCTCATCAATTCCCTTTTAATTCCAAACCAGCACACATATACATGGAGGAACTTCTCTACAATGTAAAACAGAAACCATAAATATTTCACAATATAATGGAAGGATCTTCATTATCCACCAATAATCCATTTCACATACACCACCCAAATAGGTCTGATCATACCTGGAACACTACCCTTGATCATCCCTACTAAGGTCATAACTAACATTAGGTAACTAACTCGCATGATCACAAGCCTTACCTTTTACACCATCTATAAACTACTAACATATCACGACTTACTCCAATAAAATTTCGTTTAACTTACCACCCTTTATCAAGTATAATTCCTTAATTATTATTTAAAATTTTTCTCCCCTTTTAACCCATTTTTGTTGTTTCTTAGAAATAATTTCCACCACTTTTAGGAAATCCAAATTCATTTTACCCTCTGTGTACCACACACCCATCCTATATGTGTGTTCCTACAATAATGCACGTCAATTATATACGTAGGTTCCTAGAATGATTCATGAATACACAACATCATTCCATTCTATCCATGAGAAAAATAACATAAAACTTTCACATCAAACCACATGTGCATCACTCAATGATGAAATATCATCAAATGTAACAACACACAATAAGAATGAAAATTCATTCCCTAGGTGACATGTTGTTTCCCCCATACATGGGTAAGCTAGTCCAAGAAACAAGCTCATTACCAAGTCTCAACACTATCCTAATCCCCTATCTACCATCCCTAAATTGTAATAAAGAGAAAAGAACTAATCTGATACCACTTTGTAACATCCCCAACCTAGGTTCCACCAAATCAGTGCCCTGATCTGTGACGCCACATGACCTCAAGAACGCCTCCCCGTACACTAGAGGTTCCTGACTAGAAGTGAGGGTTCAATAGGTCATGTAGGGAGACTATAAACACTTAACTAGAGTATGAAACACTAGGAAACAATATAAATAGCAAAAACAATTGAAAACAACCAATGAAATACAAAGTCAAACATCCCCCAAACAGGGTATAGTCCACAAGAAATGGTAAATATCTCATATCGTGCTAAAATGCCAAGTTAAAAATACCCCAAATAAATATAATGATATAAATCTCCAATATGGTTTTGACTCCACGTCTGAAACCTCATCCATGCATGTCTCTAATTCTTACTCAATTCCCTATAATAAGGCCCTTTCTTTGGTCTTGGCCTGCAAGGATGAAATTATCTCGTGTAACCAACGACATCCCGAGGAGGGTGTGAGTACATCTAAGAAGGAAACCACCAATAGTTTCTACAAATATCCAATATAATAGATAGTCCATGAAAGTATAAATGAATATCAAGAAAAGAAAATACATATTGGGGATACTAGTTAAAAACCTCTACTTAGCTAAACTAACCAAGTTTCCAATTAATTATTTATCTATCCTTAATAATTAATCATCAATCACGCCAGGTTCGTGGAATAAATCATTTTCATAAAGGAATAAGTGAGTCACTAACTCACTAGGGATAACGTAACACAACATCACAATATCTTCACCTCGAAGCCTCAATCAAGGCAGAATGCAACTATTAGGGGAATAGAGCTCTGCCTCATTCCCTAACTAGTGCATTGTTGGTTGATTTAGAGAATCAGTACAAATCAGCCTGTGGGAGGAGCCTCAGCACTTTATCCCACACCTCAATCCATGTGAAAATTCCTACCCATCCATTAACCACAAAAAAACCATATCACAACCAAAAACAACCAATACAAATAACACTAATTATCCATAAAAATCAACATGTTAAAACATATTGTTCCATCACCCATTAACTCATTTAAATCTACATCACTTAGCCCATTTATCCCAATTTCCATTCTCAAACCTATCTCACTAAGTGTGATCAATAATTCCCATATGTAAACCCTTTATGCACATTCATAAATTCCCTTATGAAATCCCCTTCAACATATTCCCATCCAACATACCATTATCAATTTATCATAAAAACCACATCACATTCACTAACTAAATTATAAATATCTAGAATATCTTACCAAACTCTTTACATAACACCAATTAGTCAATACCTCACTTGGACTACCATTAAGAATATCAATATACTTAATAATTTATCTATATCATTTCACAACAACCAATAACTTACTTAGAAAATTCTAGGTCTGAAAAGTATTGGAACACCCCATGGATGATCTTAAATGGGAAAAATCAACCAAAATGTATCCATTAGGGACCATGAGGGTTTCCATAAATTATTTAGACACTAAAAATACCAAATCATACTAAGGGGTTAGAAATCACATCTAGAGACGACAATGAAAAAATTCAGACATGCACAAATCTACAACGAAACTTTTGGATATAACTTGTAGACCACCTACCTTAAATATTTTGAAGAACACTCCCTCAATCATAGAATTTGATCATTATTCAACCATACCTTGAATAAAAAACCAATATCTCACTAAAAAATAAGGGTTTTAGAGATTTGGAACGAGATGGAATAAATATGCAACCCATAATTGAGAAGAGGAAGCAATGAGGAGATTAGAATTACATAGAGCTTAAATCCGCAACTGATGAAACTCAAAATGACCTATTAATGAAGTAGGATTTCCCTTAGGCGATCTTGTAAGCATTGGTTCTTCACTAAGGGTAAGGAAAATAATGAGTGATCCTTAAAATCATGGAGTATAAATTTTGTAAAATTCTCAACTTTACTGGGCTTCACATTTTACCCATGTGGTTTGCTAAACCATGTGCAATTCGGGCTAGAGATACTATCCCAAAATCCCCATTTCACACTATTTCCTAGGATTCTCGCGTAGTTAGATTAACCATGTGGTAATCATGTTCATGCCTCTATCCAAAGATGCATAGTTACCTGGGATGCTCCGCACGGTTTACACTAACCCTGTCCAAACCATGAAACATGCCTAGAAATTACTTTTTCCCACCACATTCATGCCATAAACCACCAAAAAAACCCAAATCCTTATCATGTTCTTTTGGAAACACTTGCTTGAAAAAAATAAAGTACTTAAAATGAATCATAAGAAAAAAAATACATTAAGAAAAATCCTAGATCTTACAGCATGGGACATGTATTAGACCTACAAGGTGTGGTCCCGTTTAAACTTCAAGCTGAGAGAGTACAACTCAATTCGTGAATAAGTGGACCTATAATACTTCAGGGAAGAACATGTACCAAGTTTGATATGACTTGTTTTGGTGTTTTGTGTCGTGTATTTGAGTTCCAAAACTGGTTCTGACTCAAGATACTTCTGAAACAGTCAGATATAAAATACAACAACCAAACTATGTGGTATTCGATGTGGGATGAAAGATATCACATACTGTACATCCATTTAAAAAACATATAGATAAAACATCATCCATATGATTTATCCAATCTACACCATTCGATCAAGACGAGGATGTCGTCTACATCCTTTTCCCTCAAATAAGGATATATAGTATTTCAGATCACCCATCCCACCAATTGATCAATTTCGACCAACATTTGAAGATATTGATCACAAAAAGAGGGTCCTTAGATCGATCCAAAATAATGTATTAAACCTAAAATATTTATTTCATGAGAATAATTTGGTAAAAATTCACTGAAAAAAATTAAAATGGTTGTTGTAGGAGTCCATTAGACCATGAGGGAGTTCTAGCTTACATAAAATGTAGAGCATGCAATCCTTATCACATGCATGTGAAGAAACCATCATAAGGGAACAACATAGACTCATTATGTTAATATGATATGAAATTAGGCATACCCAAAATGACTCTTCTGTTTTAATAATAGATTATAAGAAAAAATATTTGTGGGGCCTTGAAGGATTCCTTAACACATCTTTAAATGTGGATCTAATGTGGTGGGAAAATGTTTATAAATACCAAGGCATACCCAAGGAGAAAGACGATGATACATTGAGTGGGATATCATTTCACAATGAAATAGAGCTCTAAAAAAATTATATCAGGAGTAAGAGTTCTTCAATTATTTATTCCATTTATAATCATATAATATCCTAAATCCCCCCTAACATTTGAAATCATTCACTCAAGGGCTTCACAAAGAACCTAGTACCAGGAAGACACTCAAATTTATAAGATACTCTCTTGCATATTCCTATTGGTTTTCATGAATCACCAAGATACCATGAGGTTTTTGACATGTTCAATGTACAAACATTCAAAATTTGTGAAGAAAGATGATACACAAAGCCTTCCAAGATCATGTGATTTGTTTGAGTAATATAAACACACCATCTCCAGAAGAAGCTATGTCCATGAAGCGTACACTTGAGGCAGAATATCAAAAAACACTCAGTATCTCACAAATAAAAGTAATTTCACACACAATTATTTTGAAATAAGAGTGAAAAAATATGTATATACAATTTGGGAATGATGAGAGTTCACAATAATAGAGGAATATAGTGTGTGTTTTAATGTTCAAGAGGTAAAAATCAAATCCATGCATTCATGAATGATCAGGCACATGTTAATTTTTTTGAGATACTGCAAAAGAATAAACAAAATCACATATATTATAAAGAAAAATATTAAATATATATATTTTGGTTTATAACTTGAGGTAACTGAAATAATATATTTAGAATCCATGTAATATAATAATGATGTATAATTAAATTGAGATTCTACGAAGAACATGAATTGATTTTTGAATGTTTATTCTTGCATAATATCAATGAAGATTTTTTTTCACAATGGGAAAACTTATCAGTGAGTCCAGGTCTTCAAAAGAATCATGGAATATTTCTCGAGTAGTGTTTCATTGAGGCAATGAATTATATAGTATGATTAGAAACTGATTGTGCAAGAATAGGATCACATCCATGGTTCTTGAAGTGTACATGAGAAAGTGTGACTCAGTAGGATTAGGGATGATGATTAACTGATCTTTCTATATTAGATCAAGACTTAATATAAGAAGGATCATATATCTAGGGGTATAACTAGTTGCTAAAGAGGCTTGGGGTGAGTGGTTATAACCATTCTATTGTAGTTGGGGAGGTATAACGAACTACTATAGGTGTGTTGGATATAGGGGTAAAACTATCTTGTAATTTAAGGGGTTATAACCTCTTTTTAATTGTAATAACCTTTTGTAACAGTGGAAAATATGTGTTGGGGGGAATGGAAAACATGAAAAGGATTATTTCTTTGTACTAAACATTGTATATTTTTGTGTTTAGGGACTTTACATTACAAATTTTTTTTGAGGTGGGGATTAGAGACACAAGAAGAGTGAATCAAGGGTTTAACTAGACATAGAGGTTTAATTGGGATGGGAATGTTAATAAAAATATAAGGTAATCACTAATTTATTTCCTCCCCCATTTAGTGAACTTATACCAATTTGGGAACTTCAATTAATATAAAGGAAAATGTTACCAATGAAATATCCAATAGAGTACTGGAGATATAGAACATGAATTTCATAAATAGTAGGGTTGTTATCCTTTTTAATGGTGAGAACCATCATCTTGATAAAAATAAGATGATACTGTATATCCTATCACATGGGGGTAGAATTGATAGATTTAGTTACAGTTGGATATCAACCCTTCATTTAGAATGATCCTATGAATTTTGAAGATAATAGGAACATAAAGATTTTTGGAATGGATAAAAATGAAATCTTAATGTCCATTTTAGAAAATGTATACACTAAATTGATGGGTCTCCAAACCACTAAATATGTTTGGGTTAAACATAGAAGAATTTTTTATAGAAATTGTAATTTAAAAGAAGATAATATTAAAATATGGTGAAGCATATTTGATGATATTAAAATGGGTTACAATGAAAGTGATAAATACTACATTAACCGAGTAAATGATATTTTTAGCATCATCAAAATATTTGGGGAGAAATAAGATGACACAAAAATTCTGTATAAGTTGATGTGAAATTTTGATGATATATTTGATCCAAAGGATTCAAATCAGGAAGACCATAAAGATCTAACATTGGTTAAACATCTTAATATTCTCACAATATATGAAATGATAAAAAAATTTATATTTCAGGATGAAATAAAAAAATTAATAGGCCTGTGAATCCATGATAAAAAGTAATGAATGAATTAAAGAAGAACCATAATAAAGTGATTATGAGGATGAGGAAGGTGAAAATGATATTGATTATATGATGGAATTATTTTATACAAATTTTAACAGAGGTAAGTGAAATGGAAAAGGAAAACCATCACTCAAATGTGGAAATTTATAATGGAGTGGTTATTATTTTTGCTATCTAAATAAGAAGGTTATTGACACTGAATCATATGAAGAAGATAAAAAATAAACGGAAAAGATGTATAAGAAGATTTTATTCTTCTAATAAATAAAATATAATGAGTTCAGTAATGGTTTTATATTCATAAAATATAGTGATTCAGAAGATGGTAGATCTTATAGGAATTTAATGTGTCTAATGGGTAAGCAAAAGAAGCATAAATATACTTTTGAAGATAATTATAGTGATGATATAATTGACTTATAATGGATGTTAAAACAAAATCATGAATATGTAGTAGTTTAAAATATGAAACTGAGGATGTAATAGAAAATTATAAAGAAAGAAGTTGATAAAATCACCTTTTAAAATATTTAATTTCTAAAGAATGAGGAGACACATATTAAAAAAAATAAGGGGATATAAGATGAAGACTGATAATTTGGATAAAAATATGAAAACTATTAAAGAAAAACCAGTTGTAAATAATGAATCATCACTTATTAAAGATAATAAAAAAAATAAATCATTAAAATAGATGAATATGAGAATATGGTGAATGAACTAGGTGAAAATATTAATGATAAGGATGATGACTTATCTCAGACCAAGTTAATGTGTCTTTCATCTCAATGTGAGTTAAATAATATAAAATAAGATTACACCAAAGCTGTTGATCTTAAGTATGTATCTTTTAAATCTGTTGAGATGAAGGGTCCAAATATAATGGGGTTTTTATACTTACTGAATCTCAATTTACATTTGTAACTTTTTATAATTCAGGATTGATAGAAAAAACAAATTCGTCCATAATTTTTTCTCCTACGCTAAAACACCCACAGTAAGTAGATTAAAAAAACAAAAATATTCAGAGCATGCCTACTATTGGTTTAGATTATCAAGGTTTGGTTCCTATCGTTGGTTCTATAGAGTGTATAGTAATAAATAATATATATTTATGTACAAAAGTCCACTACCATGAATAAGGCGTGAATCAAGGGGGAGATATTCAGGACAAATGAGATCACATTGTCATAAAGATACGTATATGACCAAGACATCATCAAAACAATCAACATAAAACAATTATGAATTATTGATGATAGTTTGTTCTAGATGTGGCCAAGAAGATAAAAAATATATGGAATTATTAGAAATATTTCTAAGAGATATTTCCTATACTGAGATAGGTAAAAAGATTCAATAGTAATATAGTAGCATTTCTTTTGGTGATTTTGAGGTGATAGTAAAATACAAGAAATAATGCTTTTGTTTTTTTCCAAAACAACTAATACTGGATAAGAAATTCGAGTAAGATGAAAAACATACTCAAATTAATGGAAAGAAATTTTTTATATATTCGGATGTGGAAGAAGTAATTTCACTAATAGTTTATGAGAATTCATCAATAAATGATGACATGAAAATCATGGAGTGTGAATTATGTGAGTATACATGGAATTAAAAAAAATATTGAATGACAATACTACTATCCCAAGAAGATATCAAGAAGAAAAGGTGGAAAAAAATTAGCGCTTCTAATACTAAATAATAAAAATCATTATTGTCATAGGTGTCAACCGATGAAGAAAAATCAATCACATGTTCTAAAATTCCTTAGAAGAATAAGAATTGTTGATTTATAAGTGACTCTCAGTTTGAATGTGTCTTCTAAAAGTATAATTATGATTCCCCATTATTCAAAATTATTTTATGTGTTTTAATTTAACATGTAGCGAATTTATGGAGATTTTTGAGGTTTTCATTACCAATTATCATGAAGGGATACAAATTCTTTGAGCTGACTTTCTTCTATGAAATAAATGAGAAATGTTTATCCCATAAGTAAGGGAAACACTATGAATGAATCTTAAAATTTTGATTAGATTTCAAACTGGAAGGTTGATGAATGCCAACGAAAGTTCCATCCTTTGTTCGAAATTTGGATTATCATATCAATTATGGGGGAATGTTTAGTTAATTATACAATGAGATAAAAGGGGATATTTATACATGTAGTTGAATATTCTAAAGTGTTTGTTAAATTATTTTTATTATATAGTATATCATTGATAAATATGAATATATAAAACCCCTTGGATATGAATTGATACATTCTAGGAATGATTTTGCATGCATGGTTTTTTATGGACAACATTGAAAACCTTCGTCATACCTTTCTACTTTTCTAAATTGGGTCGGCCCAAGTAGACTTATAGTTAATTTAATAAAGGATATTTGATAAGAGAACCATGTGATATAATCTATCTATTAAAGGTATTCAATAAATAATCATCAAAGGGAGAAGAAGACGTTTTTTTAGAAAAAACCAACTTTTACTTTTCATTTTATTACCAATAAGGGGGAGAAAAGTTTCGGCAGGCATATTAACTCTTACAGAGTGTGATAAATAGGTATTGAAAAAAAATATAAAGGGGAGATTGTTGGGACTAATTTTTCATTTACTATTAATGATATGTTAATATGTGTTTTGTATATTGATGATGAGAGCTTGTAATTCTTGGATAATTCTTTTGGATTCCAATTATGAACTTGGATGTCATGCACAAAAAATTATCCATGTCAAAACTGATGATTGTTGTGGTAATCTTAAATGATTAATGAAATGTGCTAAGAAGTTTTCATATTGGATAATACAAGTAAATATAATAGAAATATTTACTTTCATAATGATTTGAGGATTTGATGGTTTCCATGTAGAGGATTTAGATATTGTTTCATCATTCAAAGATTGGATCATGGAATTTGATGATGGGATTGATATGGCATAAGATTGGAAATCTACTTGATACTTAGTAATAATGTGTATATTTTTATTTTATCCTCATATATGAAATAAGGACAAACCAAAATTAGTATAATACAACCTCAAAAAAGGCACATGTGGGACTCAGAGATCACCCACTCCCCTGGGAGGCCTGCTCAAGATAGAAAATAGAGGACATTGGTCATGTATAAGCCCCATAGACTGCATTCCCATTTAGAAGTCCATCAGATAGTTCACGACCAAAGGCACACATTGGTTGGCCTATAATCCCATAGGAAGTCTATAGACCACATATGTTGTAGCCCATGTGGTTGGGTTGTACTGTGTATCTGGGTTTCATCCCTAGTGCCAACTCAAGATGATTCCAGCATGAACATATATAAAATTAAGTAAAAAACTAGGTAGCATTCAACATGGGATACAAACTAGCATATATTATTCATCCACTTAAGAATAACATGGATAGAACGTTAGTTGCACGATGCAGATCATCTCCATCGTTTGATCAATCCATAGACACATCCTTCATCTTTAGACCCAGACTGAGGATCTTCAGTATGTTTAATAACTGGACGACCCACGTTTTGATCAATTCGACAAATAATTTCAAGGTATTGTAAATACCATGAGGGTCGTTCGATTGAACTGAATTCACGCATGTAATCTAATGTCTTTCATGCATGCAACGAATTTGACAAACTAGCATCATCCAAACTGCAAAAAATATTTTTATGAGGACATTTGACCTCAAGGGACATTGATCATGGATAAATGGAAATCATTAAATCCTCATCACATGCATGCAATGATACCATTATAATGGAACACCACAAACTCATGAAGTCAATATTCTATGAAATTCATCATTCCCCAAATGACTGAGGTGTTTAAATAAAATCCATAATAAGTAATTATGTTCAATTCCTCAAAGGAGTCTTATAGATAGATTTAAATTTTGATCTATCATGGTGGATAAGCCTCTATAAATATTAAGTCATTCCCAAGGTGATGGTGGATGATACATCGGGAGATCTCTCACTTCTCTCAAAAATAGAGAGTCATGAAACTTTATTTCACGAGGATTATTTACTCAAGGCTTTCTACCTTTAAAAATAAGGGAAGATCCCAAGACCCTCTTAAATTATCAATCATGCACTTAGGGTATTGATGAAAAACCTATTTCTACGAATCCACTAGAGATTACCGGAAACTCTCACACGTATTTATCCTAGTTTGAATGAAGTACCAAAAACCCATAGGCCATCAACATGTGCATTATACACTCATTCTGTTTCATGATGAACTAATATTCATGAATCCTTCTAGGTTCATGTGATTTTTTTAAGAAATAAAAATAAACTGCATCATGAAGGAGGTCAATACATACAGTGAGAACATAACGTAAAACTTCTATAACCACTCAATTTCACACAAAGTATGTTATTTCTCTCACATGCATTGAGAAGAAAAAGTTAAATATTGTGTTCATACTGTATGGGATGTTGAATAGTGCACACAAATAGAATAAAAAATTGTGAGTTCATGTGTTGATGAGTAAAATAGGACATTAATTCATTCATGCACGATCATGCACACAAGAAGAGTTTTTTAGATACCAAAAAGAAATAAAACAAGGCACATAAAAATAAATAAAAATATTTGATATATGTTTTATGGTTTATAACATGAGATATCCAAAACTAGATATTTAGAGACCATGAAATAAAATAATGAATTAACTCAAAATTGAGATTTAAAAAAGAATGTTAATTTAATTGTTTAATATTATTCTTGAATAAAATTAGTGACTAATATTTATGCACATTCGGCACACATATCTTTGAGGCTGGGTCTTACAAAGAATAAAATATTCTTTCTTAAGCAGTGCTGCACTGAGGAAGCTATTTTATACTTTGATCAAAATATTTAAGAAAGAAAAACATCCCAACAAAGGTTCTTGATGTATATATGAGAAAGTTTGATTCAAGAATCTCATAGAGAAGATAAAACTTCCAACCAATATGGATCATGTTTTATTATTAGAAGGATCTTATAGCTAGGTTGTATAAATAGTTTTTGAAGTGCCTCCTAGATGGGGGTTGAAACCAGTCTATTATGTTTGGAAGGTATAACCAATTGCTGAAGGTGAATTGGAGCTGGGGATATAACCACCTTGTAATTAGGAGATACGAACAATTACTGATTGTAATCACCTTCTAGAATAGTGGATAACCCCAGTTGGATGTAATTACCAACACCTCACGACAGATCTATTTACAAAAAACCATAAAATAATTTTGTTATGTTCATTAAATTCACAACATTGTTAAAGGTATGGTTGATGGACAAATAATATTGGATTGAGGCTTTATAAATCCATAGATATTGAACTAGAAAATTAAAATTCATAAAAATAAAAAGGTAGTATTGGTTCATCCCTCCCCTCTTAGTGACCTTTCACTGATCTGTGCACTTAAATATATGAGATATCCTCATCTATATTTATAAGGGGTATTATATGTTCCTATTTATTAGGGTGATTGATATGTGATTTGTTTATGTGTTTAGTTAGTATATACTTAGTGAATCTAGAAGATATGCGTAGGCTATATGGGATTAACATACACTGTGATCCATGGTAACATGATATCAAGGATAAAGAGATTACATGAATATACATACTTTTAAACGATAAAGAGAGTGGACATGGGTATCAAGATATATGTGTTTAATAAAGATCATACATGATCCTGTTGAAGATCTTTTAGCATTGATTCTTTCATGATGACTACTCCATCCTTATAATTAATCATTAGGGAGGTCAAAATTATAATAAATTTCATAAATGTTAGTGATTTTAAAATTAGTTCATTTTTGTATGATAACTAATTTTTTCTATGAAGGTTTTATATAAAACATTTAGAGATATAAAATGTTATTTTTAAATTATTTGTATACTTTTATTTATATGATGTAACAATTAGTGAAATCTAATGATAGTCATTCTAAAAATATAGTTATAGTATATTCTAAAAATAAATTATATATGTTTTAAAAAATAGTCTATAAGATGTTAGATAATGTGAGAATAATTAATATCAATGTGTCCATAGTTCAGGTAGTAAATTGATTGAAATATGAAAATATGTAATTGAACATCACATGGTGGAATAAGTCATGATGTGGTTTGAGCTATTAAAAATCCATATTGTATATAGTGTGTCAACAATGTTGTTTGGTGAATGATAATTTTTTTAGAATGTGATAAGAATGGATGAAAAATTGTTTCACTTATAATAAGATATCGTATTTTATAGGATCATTATATTTTTTCCATGGAAATTCCATTTATCAAGAAGAGGTTTTTTTATAAAATAATAATTTTCTAGACATTAAAAATCGATTATAGTTCTTGAAATTTATAATTGTTCATTAAAGTAGATTAGTTTAATAAATTAATTGATCTCATGACTTGGATTGATGTTTATTAATAATAAAATTGTTTTTAAATCCAAATGAAATAATAATATTTTCCATGCATCCATACTTGATTTTATTATTTATCTAGAAATTCGACTATATTAGAAAATTATATAAAATTCACCAATGGCTATTATAGACATTTATATTCTAAATTATAAATATTTTTTATGAAAATAATATCTTATATATGTGAAATTATTCCTTTTGAATATTATAAAATCATAAATTTGGATCCAAAAATATTAAAAGTCCTTTTTAATACTTTTTAATTTTATTTTTAATACATATAAATTACATTATTATTTATTGAAACAAAAGCATTAATTTTTTAAAACATCTATTATAATATTACCAAATAATATTATGTATTTTGTTTAGCACTTTTAATATTAGAATGATAGAAATATTTACTTGTTACATTTCCTGCGGTCTAATTTCCAATGGTCAGATTCCAAATGTCATTTCACAATTCATATAAATTCACAATATTATAGCATTTAAAATCATGTACAAAATTGTCCTAATTTATAATATTCCCAATTAGATAATTTTTTTTCTACATAACATAAAGGTAACTTTATTTATTAATATTTTTTTATGAACATGATCACCCAAAGTGTAATTTTATAGTGGTTATCTATATCATTATGTGTTTTGTAAAACTAATTATAGTTTTTAGAGTGAATGATTTTTTTTGATTTTTAGTGTATTATTTCGATGAGATAAATAAACAGGTATTTATTTATGGATTATGGAAATGAAGTGGTAATTAATTTCTATATTATATGTATAAATATTGAATATATGATATTGTTACTATGTTTGATTTCTAGCTTCAGGAAGATTCTTTTTGTGCCCAAGCTGTCTCAAAAAATTGGAATATCATTTGGTCTTGCAAAAAAAATACATTGAATGTCCTAAACCAATGAACATAGATAAGGTATAAAATTTCATTGATTTGGTAGGTTATTATCAATTATTAATTCATAATTTTTATATTGTTTGCTAATATGTTAACTCGAATTACCTGGAAAGAGGTTATGTTTGATTGAATGAATGAATGTACAGAATGTATTGTTGAACTGAAGAGGAGATTTTCCATGGTGGAATATATGAGATCTTCAAGGATCATAAAATCTAGAAATTCACATTTTCATAGAATGACCGTAATATTAGTGAAAGGTGATGTGTCAATATACTCAAGGATTATGATTTCTCAATACACTACCACCCAGAAAAAATAATCTAGAAGATGCAATGATTTAGAAGGATCATGGAGTTCGCGCCTAAATGTGGATTGATAGGGATCCTATGTTCATAAATCTAGTAATGATGGTTATTAGACTCACTATGGAATTATAGACATCAATCATTTTTAAATTGATTGAAAAACCATCATCATTTTAGAAGATATATAATTCTCAATATGATAATTATAACTTTTAGAAGAAAATTAAATATGTGAATTATGTGAAATTTGCGTACATTGTTTGTGAAGACGGTTATCCAAAATTTTGAAATATATTATGCATTGTATATATACCTATGAAAAAAATGGTATTGTTTTATGGTTCTCATAGCTCAAATTTCACCATTAAACCTTGTAGCACAAATATATATAAGTATTTGAATGAACATTTTTGGTGGGACAACATGAAGTGGAAAATTATTGATTATGTTCCTAGATGTTTAGTTTCTAAATAAGTTAAATATTTGAGGAACAATTCTACAAGAGTCATGATGAATTTTCATATTTCTATGTGGTAATGGGATGAAATTACAATGGACTTTTTCATTGAACTACCAAAGACTCCTAGAAATAATGATGTGATGTGGGTTATCATTGATCTCGTAACTAAATATTAACATTTCCTCACTATGAGAAATGATTTACCTATTCAACACCTCACTGATATCTTTATTAATGATGCCATAATACTTAATAGTGCACCTCTATAAATTTTTTCTGATCGAGTTCCATGGTTTACTTTGAAATTATGGATGAGACTTCAGAAGTCTCTTAATATTGAGTTTTATTTGAGGACTGCATACTATCCCCAAACTAATGTATTTTCTAAATGAATTATTCATACAATGGATGAAATTTTGAGGTCATGGTCATAATATTTTCAAGTAATGTGAGGTCATAAATTTCCCTTCGTATTGTTTTCATATAATAATAGTTTCTATTCAAGTATTGAAATGGCATCATATGAAGCATTAAATGTAAAAGGACATCATACTTAAACTTGTTAAGATATAGTTTTTAAAAGGAAACCTATCAGACCAAAACATGATGAATAGAAAAAACAAAAGGAAAAATATATTAAGGCTCACATGAAATTAGATTAATTTAGGGAAAAGTTTTATACTGCTAATCAGAGGAACGATTTGGAGTTACATGTGGGAGATCACATTTTACTGAAAGTTTTTCCATGAAAGGTTGTTATAAGGTTATATATAAAATAGAAATTGAGCTCCATTAACATTAGACCCATTGAAGTTGTTTATATAATTTTATTTGTATATTATCTTTTTTCAGTGACTCTAAAACACTCAAAATTATATGATATGTTCTATATATCTTTACTAAGGAAGTACATGCCTGATCAAATGCATGTGTTCACCTATAATGGAATATAGTTGGAACTTTATCATTCATCAAATGATAAACACCTTCATATTCTTGATACTAGGGAGACGATATTGAAGAATTAGATGACTTGTTTGATAAAGGCACTCTAGAGGAATCAAGAAATGGAGGAAGCAACATGGGAACTAGAGGATATTATAAAGAAAAACTACACTCATCTATTTAGAAGTACATATCCATGAAATTTAGAGGATGAAATTTTTGAAGGTGGGGTGGGAGTAATTTAACACCCCAATTAGTTTATAATATTTTTCTTTTAGTATAAATATAATTTTTTGATATAGCACGTAATTCTCGCAAAGCTGAGTTATCTTATATTACTGAAATAAAGAATTTCACTGAATAACAATATATTAGAAATATATTTTTAATTAATATAATAATAAATAACCTAGAAATTAAATTGGAAGGATAAATAGGATTTAATAATGTATAAAAATATATGTTTGAATTTATTGATTAAAAATTAATTATAAATAAATTAAAAAACAATTAAAAATAAAGGAAATGTTTTTATATAAAACTATTTTGTCTCCCAAAGGCGTTTTATATTATTAAATTAAATTAATTTATACTTAAATATGGTCTTAATGAAATTTATATATTATATATTCTTTATTTTTTTTACATTCATATAATAGATTTTATTGGCATAATATAAGACCAAATCTAATTTTATGCCTAAAATTTATATTTTTCTTAAGGAATTTTTTCCACTTTTTAATGGTGATCTTTTTTTCAAAAAAAATTATTAAACTTATAAAAATTTTATTTGAAAGAATAAACCTAATTTTTAATTTTTAGTGTCAAAATAACCATAGGGTGATATTTTGGTATTTTTCTAAGTAGTTTAATAGTTTTATGAATAGTAAAAAATACTGAATTTTAATTGAAAACTGACATTTAATATAAATATCTTATAAAGTTAAATTATATTTTAAATTTAATTTAAATAAACAGTATATATAAAATAATTCTATAAATTTAAATTAAGTCATTGGAATAATTTTTATTTATAATTTTGATATAAAAAATAAACTTTTTAACATTTTCACTTTAAAAACCTACTTTCTCATTCCGCGTGTGAGATTAATATTAAATTAATTTTTCCCACTTTTGTGAATTGATTTTATAAAAATGGATTAAATATTATTAATAATTATAATTTATAATTTATAATAATCCTAACATAAATTTTTATGTATGTTATTGGTGAACACTGGTAAAATTAATTATAGTGACTAAGAGAAAACTTGTTTACTATGTGACAGAACATTAATCTTAAAGAGAAAAGGGCCTAGAATCTTTTCCAAAACAAATAGGATGAAAATATTTAGACATTAACAACTAATAGATCAGATTTTGTGTATTATTTAGTCTTTTTTTCCATTATAATCATGGGTACTCCTAACTTCTTTTTTAAAATGTGAAGTCTGTCATCTCCCCCTCTTATAAAAGTCTTCCCACCCTCCCTCTATATTGAAACCTTCAAACCTCATAGGTTTGGATAATACCAAACCAAATCAATTCCAAAATTAACTTCCATAGTCATATAATCCTTATTTTTTTTAAAATCTAATATATTAAGGCTTTAGTGAAACCCTAAAGAGGATATAGAGAGAATAGGTAATGTTTTTTCTCTATGCATTTTTATTTTACTTTAATATCCACCACCTTTAATTATTTTTATATGATGATTGTATAATAATATCAATGTCATTAATATATTGAGATTTATTTATATTATGATTATGACCTAAAAATACACACACATCCGTCAAATGGGTTAAAAATCATCATTCATGTGTGTGACAGACTATCGGCTCACGAACTGATGCCGTTTGTTTTTCTATTACCACCATTCGAGGTTGGTAATAATGATGAGAATAATATTTTTATATTATATTTATGATATTTATGATTTATTTTTTCTTCTTTAATAATTTTATAACACATTAATTCATAATTTTTATTTTATGGGAATAAGATAATGTCGTTCATGTGTATAGTGGACTGCCGCCTCACAAAGTGATGTGATTCACTCACACATTATAGACAATTTATTATGGACGATTTAAAAAAATATTTGATATTTATAACATAAATATGATACTATAATGTTAATATACATATATATAATTTAATTTTATTACTTTAATATGACAATAAAGTTGAAGTCGTGTTAATGCATACATACGATCTTCTGTCTCTATGAATGGTGAATTTCATTTCTTATCACTAAATTTTAAAAATTACTATGAAAAAAATTAATAATGATTATATATGATATTAAATTAATGACTTAATTTATAGATATGATAAAATAATGATCTACAAAGAGCAGAAAAATCAATAAGTCATAACATACTCAAAAAACAAGGAAATTAACACCCGATACAATGAAAAAAATGAAATATTATTATGAGTCTGTTTTCAGTTAATAGCTTCCATAAAACCATTTTATAAGAGGTTAATAAAATTTCAACCAAAAATTAGGTTAAGTTAAGGGATTTCATCTCAATTAACATTCCATTAAGACATATTTATACTTATACACCGATTCACTTTTATGTGGTGTATATATTTCACATTTTACACATGATATCATGATTCCTATTTAATTTTATTTTAATTTCAAATTATAATTAGGTAACATAAAAGGATTTTACATTAAAAATACCACGTGGTAAAATTTGTTATGCAGTATCACTTTATTTTTGATTGTTAGATTTTAATTTAAAAGATTAGATTATTGTAATCAGGGTTCATTGTACATTTTTTTTATCTTAAAAATCAATATTATTTTTAATGGATCAGATTATTTCCTAAACATTATATCAAATTTATATATTGTTTTTACTCTGAATGTGATTTACTTAACTAGTGAAATGTTGATAAATATGCATATTTTTCTCAATATGGATATTTGAGAAGGAACATTGTATATGAGTTAAAAAAATTATTTGACATATGAGTAATGATTTGGATAAGAATTATATGGGTTGGGAACCACTTAATGTAATCCCCTTAACACAATGGTATTTTAATTAGATGAATCAGTTGTCCAAATCTGATGGATTTCTACCCAAAATGATTTAAACCACCTTTTGAATAGTCTGTTCCAAAAATGTTTCAAGTTCCTAGGAAACATGGTGTCCAATATTTAAGAATTTACATTGTTTAAAATTTAGTTATTATTATTATCCATGAGATATTTTCTATTAAAACACATATGGAAATATTTAATTCTAATTTTATTGATTATATGGAATGTGTTTCAGTTATTTTCCTTCCCATATTGATTATGCCTTATCCATATATTTATATGGTATGTATATTCAATTATCTACCTTTATATTTTTATTATAATTATTGATTCATGATATATTTCACTATACACAACACTCACTTAGAATTTTGGATCCCCATTATTTTTTTCCTTTCCTTAGGTTATGAAGATGAATCATTTGATTGAGTTTTCAAGGTTTTTTAGAATTTTATTTTTTACAAATTATGATATATTTTTTATTCCCAATGTAAAATTAATATCATGTATGTTATATAATTTCAAAAAAATTATAAACTATTTTGTCCTTTAGGATTTTAATCTTATATAAATTGATTTGTAATAATGTATGGAACCATTTTTGGGATACTCGGGTCAGGGTCATTAGAGGGAAAAATGATACAATAGACAAAAAACTTCTATGCACTGGGCGTGAAGGTCCCTCATGACTAGACCTTAGTTCCCAATCTCGCTGAAACACCATTAAGTTCCCATTGGCTCCATAAAACAAGACACACCAATGAAAAAAATTAATCAAACCAATATGAGAAATAATTCAATCCATCTTAATGATGACATCAAACAAATCTATACCAAGAATAAGAAAATCACATACTAAATCTACGTTAGATATCGATAGTGCACAAGACAGACATAGAAACCCCTTATCTCCCCTATTCCCAATTAGCGTCACCAACTCCCTAAAATGGAAACTAGCTTCTATGAATGTTTAGGAATATCATCAATATTAAGAAATATAAATGTATAGAATGAACAAGTATCAAATAAATAATTTTCAATTGAGGTTGCAATAAATATGGAACCTATCACTATTGCTAGAGCTACATGTACCTATGTTGTAAATTCTTATACTATGTGATGGTGATTCTATCATGAGGCCTGGGGTAGGAGACCTATGGTCTTTGAAGCACAGACTGGACTATAGTAGCCTTTGGAGCTGATAATCCTTAACCTTATCGAGGCACAAACCTAGCCTTGTTAAAATGATGGTTATAACCATAACATCTAAAAATATAGCACATCATTGTTGGTGATAATAAAAAAATATGGGTGTGTCCAACATTTTCACACTGATATAGAGTTATAGCCACACTGCTATCAACAGTTGGAGGTTTCGGAGAGGCCAATTGATGAGAACCACCTCCACTACACCTTTGATGATCTTTAAACTTTAGCGTCTTCACTAGTGTGCCATTGAATCTACCACTAGGTGTAAGAGGAGGGTAATAACCTTAAAAAATTCCATCCATATTCATCTCATCCATCATAGCTATCCATATCTTCAACGGTTAAAAACATGAGTATAAATATCAACGATCTGATATCTGGGCTCAAAACCTACTGGCAGTTTTGAGATTACAGCTGGTCATTCACCATAACCTATAGTGAAAAATCAACCAACTAAAAAAACTAATTGGTGTATTTAGACCCCAAACACTCTTTGTAATTCAAATAGAGTAACTCACCATACATTTCCATCATCAGGGGCTCTAAACAAATAGCTGGATTAGGAGGCTCTTAAAACCCTTTCAGTCCAAGTCCACATGCCCGTTTTCTTCTACCATGAAGTAAATCCATGTCTTATTTGGATACTCACGTATAAACACTACACACATGATCAGGATACTCGTGGGTGTATGTAGGAATTCAAAAATCTTATCGATCTTTTACAACTAGTCCTCCACCTCTTTATGTTCACTCACACCTTCCAAAGATGGTGACTTATCGCGTATGAACTAACATGATTGATCTTTTTCATATCCCCCTCTTGGATTTACCTCCACAACTACATTTTATAAATGTGTTATATTCAGATAATCAGTACAAATTTACTAGATGATAACCTCAATAAAATTCTGAGCGAGGGGAAGATTCCCTTGAGAGAAATCAACCACATCCTCATGTGGAACCCATGGAACACATCTCATATGAATAATTTTACACACCCAAATATATTAAGTGACCAAAAAAATAATAGTCTCAATGAAATAATAAAAAACTGAGATTAAGGTTATAAATCAAAATAGGGTACACAAAACCCAACAACCCGTTGTAACTTATGTATCATCACAAAAAGAGATATTAAGGCACTAATTGCATCCTACCTCTCATTTCATTTAAATATTATCTACAATCTATCAGAGGTCACAAGATAAGGAATCTAAAGGGAATACTAAAATCCCTTTGATAACATTATTTAATTAAATAACCTAGATGCCCTCTAAATACTATCACCCAATATGGTCATCCACGTGCCTGAAAGGCATTCCCAATCCCAATGGGATTGCGATTAAAACCCAAGCATCAGTCAAAAAATAGAGGGAACAATTTATCCCAACCTGAAGAAAAAAATGGTATATATAAACATATAATACAAAAACATTAGAAGAGATAAATATATTCCATAACTGATAGTTATCAAAAAAGGATATAAAATAGAAAAAGACATCACAGCAATATCCAAGAGGGAAATATGATAGTAATAGATAAAATAACAAAAATAGATTCTGTTATATCTTGATGTGATATCATGGGAAGCCTCCAAAAATCTCACCAATAGGTACCGAAAACCTAGATGACAGAAAAAACATCACCACTTCACTGTGGTTTTTTTCATTTCCTTACATCGAAATAAAAACCATTGTTTACGCACCACTGAAGGGGTACACAGGGTGTAAGCTCTCATGATCTTAGGGTCCCACCTCGATTTTCCATATCAAGGCTCAGTATAATAATCCAAATTTTTTTAATTTTAGTGAAATTAAGGCATGATATACAATTTGGCTAATTTATATCAAAATCATGGTAAAACTATTTAATTTCAAAATTTTCCAAATTTTAAAATAACGTAGGTAAATAAGTTTCAATTAATTTCATATACCTATATCAATGATGATATATAAAAACAATGTAGGTTTAATATATCATATCAAATCCACAGAAGTAAAATTAATATAGTTCCACAAAAATTATTAATAACATTTCCATAGGGATCACATTGGGTCAAGATAACTAGGACACTTACTCTTAACATGGACAATAACATGTTCATAAAGCCTCTAGACATATTCATCGACTCTATATAGTTTTAGAACACCAAATAAAGTGACACCCCCACAATATGACTAACATTTTCCCGAAAAAATAGGCATAGTGAGTACAGGAAAGGCCAATGAGAAAATGCTCCAGTAGTGGAGGATGCCTACAACGACACTAACCACCTAAGTACCCATGGTTTCCAATGTGATCCATTTTCCAAAACAATTCATCAATCCATTTTCATCAAACCATTAATTGAAAATAATTTCCAAAAAAATGCAAAATGATTTGAAAATAGATTTTCATTTACTAAAACTAAGAAAAATAAATATTTTATCAAAAAACCTTTTTAACACACATAAATAAAATCTGTCAATCATGTTACTTCCTTAACGAAGAAAATTATCCCAAAAATAAATTATTTAATTCAAAAACACATTATAGAAACATAACCACCTACTTCTAAACTCAGTTCTCACAAAAAATGGGATCCACCCACATGGTAGAAAAAATGATGACAATTGATCCCTTAGAATCAATCCAACCATATCAGAATTGATTCAATTTAACAAAAAATGGTTAGAAAAGTGGAAAGATCAAAACATACCTCTCAAACACACAACCTCTAAACCAAAACCAATAAATAATATACCCCTAGAACAAGATCACACACTAGATGTAGAAAGAAACAAGAAGAAACCTCATAAAAGATCAATGGATCTAGAAAAGTATCATAATAAGGCTACTAAAATCTAAGGAAATGAAGAAACCAAACAATTATATTATCTAAAGATATGAAACATAATTTAAATGATGATATAATGACAAAAAATCGATCTGAAATAAATAAAGGTTCCCAAAATCATCAGAGAAGAGATCTATGTTGAGAGGAAAGAGGTCTTCAGAATAATGAATGAAATATCATCTATAAACTTCCATAAAATACAAAACCGTGACTTTTACACCGTGTGTTACCCATTTATACATCATGTAATACCCAATGTCTCTATACCATGAACAATCAATTTATTTTTTATCAAAAACCCAATTTTTAACATTAAATGATGTGTAATATTTACCTGGAATGTAATATTTCACATTGTGTACTTGGGTCATCACATGAGCCTAAAGTACGTTAATGTATTATACTCTAATTAAATAGTGTGTAAATTCCTTGAAGATAGTAAAAATTGTAGATTCTAACACAAAATCTCCAAACCAATTTGGGAATTCTCAAAAATTTGGGATAACCCAGCTAATACATTAACACATATATACCTAGAATCTATTAAAACAAACAAATATTCATCCCTAAAATGTTGGTAATTTTTAATAAAAATTATCCATAGAACATGGAGTCCTAATAAGTTAAAAATTAATGAAGCAATTCTGTAAAATTATTTAAAATTCCTAAAAGTTGGTAACATGATGTTACATTTACGATCATGTTGGATTTTATAACATGTACCTTTATTTAATAAATCATGAAATAAGGTGTATCATTGATATGAATTTTCATAATTGTTATCAGATGAAATTTATGTTATTTTAGGTGATTCGGATTTGAAAACATCACTAAAACAATTTGGAATAAGAAAAAACATAGGAAAACATACCTAAATTTTGGTAATGTATAGAGTAATTGCTTTCCAATCATGTACATCCCTCTATGGATAATATAAGTGGACGCGGAATTGGAAAAAATATATTTATAGGTAATAACCATAAAATGGGATCATTGATCTGGAATCAATTTTCACCCAGTGCATGACCATGGGCCTTATTGCACCCCTAATTTGACACTACGGGCAATACTCTTTCCTAAATTCACAATCACATTATAAACCATTATTAATGGAACAAAAATTCCCATATAATTTTATGTTTCTAAATAGATCGTGGATAAATTAGATTGGAACATAATAATTGATATGTTAAAGAATATATGTCATTTTGGATTTATCTAGTTAATGTTCATTCATTAACTGTTATATATTTAATAGTTTTTAAATTCACATCCCTATGTCACTTTTAGAGGAAGAAAATATTTAGAACCAGAATCAAATAGTGAATGATTGGCTTATCATCAATAGTTACATGTATTATTTTATAACAGTCACATTTATTATAACTATTTAAACACTACCTAAAAATTTGGAAATCGATTAATTTGTAGATATCGAAAATGGGTCAATTATTTCTCCCAAGTATATTTATCATCCATTGTCAAAATTTAGTGGCTTAATTTTTAATAAATCCTGGTGGTACTTATGTTAGCATAATTTAATACTATTCTAGGCATGTATTTGATTTCCTTCTATAGATCCAACATAAATTTCTGAGTTAATTAAATCACCCTTTGTTTGAAAAATTGATCTCCAATTCAATACGTGAGCATGGAGGATGATTAATCTTCTGGGTACCAAAAATTTAATCAGGGATATTATTGTCTTATAAGGAAGGGTATCCTTCCAAAATGATAAGAACTATATAAAAAATCATCCTTGATGACTTTACCACTATATGGGAATTTTCTTATGTGTTTCAAAAATAGTTCCAAAGTATTTCTTCTAGCCGTGAGGTTTGGTACTCAATTGATCTTATACTGATAGATTTTCTAATATTGAAGATAGTATATAAAATGTTCTTCATTAAAATTTAGAGGATGAAGAAAATATTATAAGATAATATAGATAAAGGATTTAAACATGAAAGTGATTAACCATAGGAATTACTATTTCTATTCATCAATATGAAAGATGGTTCATATAACACCCCAAGTTATTATGAATTATCTCTTTGATTTAATTTATTCTTTTTGATATTTTGAAATTTATGATACATTGAATATAGATTTTTATTTATGTAAACACTATAATTTTTTATTTTTATGCTGAAATATATTGATATTGTGCTAAAATAAACACATATATTATCTTTTGGTACACATAACACTATGATTGGATAATGTTACACACAATGTCGAGTTCTTTCGGTAACTTTTATTACATGTAATACCATGTTTTATCGAACTAAAATATACTCTTAATATATTATTATAGTCATCATATATCCATTTAAATAGAAGTTATCAATAAGATTAACTAAATCATGAAATTATTATTTACACATGTATATAAAAATATTCATTCAAAATCAATAAATTAGAATTTAAAATAAAAAAGTTGTATATAAAGGTAGAGATTTTATGAAAAAAAAGTTGTATGCCTACAAATGTGTTTTATCTTAATAAATTAAATTAATCACTATCAGTGATATATATTAATGATATTTATATATTATTCATCAAAAAAAATTTATATGCATCTAATAAGTTTGATAGGTGTAAAATTAGAACAAATCCATATTTTAGACAGAAAAAGATCTATTTTTCTAAAAGGCGGGTTTTCACCATTTATTTGAAGAATTGTATTATAACTAATTTATAACACTTTTATAATTTTTATTTTTACAAATAAACTTAATTTTTCAAATACTAATATAAAATTTTACTTTGTGTGATTTTTTGGTATTTTTTTGAGATGTTTCATTATTTGATGAATAGTGAAAACACTAATTTTTAATTGAAAACTGCATTTTCATCTAATTTATTTATATAGTTAAATAATATTCAAATTTCTTTTAATTATATTTAGATTAATAATACATATATTAATATGATTTACTTCATTTTAATAAATATTTCATTTAAATTAGACATAAAATTAATTCAAACTTTTGAACATTTTCACTTAAAAAACCCATTGTTTCATCCTATCTGTGAGATTAATTATAAAATAATTTCATCAAATTATCTCTTTATAATTTAGGAAAATGGAATAAATATTTTTTATCAGAATAATTAATAATTTTTGTTAAGGTAAAATTATCTTTTGAACAAAAATAATAGTGAAAGTATTTAATATTAATTACTATGATAAAGGTAAAAATGAGTTTAATTAGTGGTTAATATTTATCTTAAGGTCATAAATAAACTATACCCATGTAAAAAATCCATTATCATTCCATATATATAATAAAAAATCCCATGTATAAGAAATGATCATTATTGGAGGCACATGATGTATGGGAGACCTCTAAATTGTGTTTGCCTTTTTGGATTACAATAATTCCAACCCTCATCTACTATAAAAGGGTTCTCACCCTCCTCACTTAATCACACCTCTAAAACCAATTTTATGTTCCAAAAAAGAAACATATAATATCCCAACATCCCTAATCATAACATAGAAACCTCGATTTGGTCAGAAATCAAACAATGGAAGCCCTTTGATGAAACCTAAAAGGAGTAACCCAAAGACATGTAATGTTCTTCAACGAGCACTTTTGTTTTATTTATTTCTACACCCATTAAATTATTTTTATATAAATTTTATATAAAAAATCAGTATCCCAAATATATTTAGATTTTTTTTATTTTAGGTTTATGAAATACACATTCTCAAACTTACATTAAATGGATACACAATCATCATTTATGTTTATGGAGGACAACCACCTCATGAACCAATGTCCATTTTTCATCAACTAACAACTCTAATAGTTGGAAATATTGATGAAAATAATTTTTATTTAATTTATTTGACATTTGTGAAGAATTTAAGTTTTTTAATTATTATATAGCACATTACTTTATTATTTCCATTATTTGGTAATACAATAACAACCTTTGTTGACACGAGGACTACCGCCTCCTCAAAGCGATGTGATTCATTCATTATTTGAATGTAATGTAATAAGGATGAGTTTAAAAAAAGTATATGATTTTTATGAAATAATAATTCAACTACTAAGATAATATATATATTTTTATATAATTTACTTTTCTTTTCTTGAAAATACATTGAAAATGGGAATATTGTTTATGCGTACGTACGACCAACTGTCTCAGGGAACAGTGCGTTTCATTTCATTTATAAATAGTTTACTGATTATTTTAAATAATTATATACTGAATATATATGATATTTATATCTTGTTTTATATTCAATAAATATGAAAATCATGATATATATAATAATATTTATAATTACAAGTCAAAACATATAAGAAAGTCAAAGCTGATGTTACCCAAAGCGTAACTTTGACATGAAATTTTCAATAAAGGGGTAATATAAATTCACAATAAAATAATATATTTAATGTGATATAATAATATGTTTATTTTTAGATTTTTGATAATATTATATTTATTATATAGGATGTTGTAATGTGTATGAAAAATTTCAATACTTAAGGCAATAGTTTTGGCGTCACACTTTAATTTTTGTGAGATTTATGCAATACATACCACTTATTATACTTATGTTGTTCATATAATTCTATATAACATTTAAAATCATGAATTTAATTTATTTAATGATATTAAATATTAAAATTGATGTTATTATTTCACGGATCTCATGATTCAAATATTACTCAATTAGTAAGGGGATTTATTGTCTCACATTTATTTCTGAAAGGCTTATTACTTATTCACCACCAGTTTCTTTTTATGAAATATATAATTCCAATTAATTTATTATAATATTATTATCTTCAAATTAATTTTTATTTAAATTTAAATTTTATGATATCTATTTCATGGGATTTAATGTTTAAATTGTACAGAATCTGTATTGTAATTTTGTCTCAATTTTCATTCTTCGAGAAACATGTTATGTTATGAACCTTTTTTATTTTACAAGGAGTAAATAATTACCGTTTACTTTTTATATCATTAATATCATCATTTACATGAAATTTTAATATTCATGTAATTTTATTCTTTCATGGTTATTAGGACTCAATGTTACCAATGTAGTAAGATTTTATTCCAAAAATCTCAACATTTATTGGATCTGTTTACAATTATGATTCAATTGGTGAAATCGTATGATTCATATCTCAATAACACAAATTAATTTTCATATAGTATGGTTATTTATGATATAGAAAGGTAATTTTTTCATTTTTTACACTATTTGGTAATTAATACAATTAAAAATGATTTTTTACGAAAATATTACCTTATTTCTCTCTTTGATTAGAAAGTTATTTTATTCAAAAACCATGTTTTATAAAGATGTTCTAAAAAATGTTTATATATAATGTTATAAGATTATTTTCAAGGAAAAATATTTCAATGATTTTTTATTTTTTTAAATGTTTTAAAAATGGTTTTTAAGATATCCTCTATATTTTTTCAAGGTTATATTCAAAGAAAAGTGTTTTTAAAATGATTTTTGATTTCAAATGTGTTTTTCATTTTGAAAATAAAATTTTACTCCTGATAGTTCTTAAATTATTTTTAGAGATTATTTATATATTTTTTCAAAGTTGTATTAAATTAAAAGGAATTTTATGCAGTTTTATGCCATAGAAATTGATTTTTAAAGAATGTTTCTTCTCATTAAGAAATATTACATGATATCTTTAAAAAATTATCTCCATAAAAGATAAAATATATTTATATGGTGTTTGATTTACTAGGGATATGATCTAAGGACCTCATTATAATTCTTTTTCTGAATGGTTTATGTTTATGATGTCATCAGTTTTTTGAATCCCATTTATCTTCAATGGGATATACTATGATAAAACGCTTAGGATACCCACATCCTTTCAAGGGTTTTTATATGATGAAATGATTATGAAATATATCTCTTTTTTATACGTAATGATAAGAAGAAATGTTTCTGATGCCCATTTCATTTCATTGGATATAATATAATGAATGTTTGTGATATTATAGAAAATTTATGTATTGTTTCCTTATGTTATGGTTGGGACCGATATATCTATCCCTTGAATTGGGTAAAGTCTTAACTCTCATGAGATAATGATGATGAACAAGTCGATGAGTTGGATTAACAATATGAAATAGGTGTGTTGTGATCCATAATGGAAAACACGTGTGTCCTGATCCACAATGGGAAATAGGTGTGTCCTGATACAAAATGGGAAAATGTGGGTCCATATCTACAATATGAACTACTGTGTCTTGATACAAAATTGGAAATTGGTTCATCATGATCCATAATGAAAAGTAGGTGTGTTCTGAACCACAAAGAGATACCAATGTTTCCTGGTCTACAATTGAAAATATGTATATGGCGATCAAAAATATGAAAAAGGTTTTCCCTAATCAACTATAGTAAATGCGTTTGTTATGATCCAATATATTGATATTATTGGTAGTTAACCTTTTCAACTAAAATGGGTTTCTAATTTTTTGGTGGATAAACACTTATATGACTTGATCTTATGGTTCTTGATTTTTTTTTGATGATTTATCACCCTTAGGATTCTTGTCTTATGGATGAAAAATATTTATTCCATGACACATATATATAATCTTTGATAAGTAGGGTATGATATTAAAATGTTATTCTCATATTATCTTACACTTATACTAATGTTATGCTTATGTATCTTCTAAATTTACCCTTACCAATCATCTCCTCTAACCCTTTCTTATGTTTTATTTCCATATGTTATTAGGTAATGTATTATGTTGGAGTACTTAATGGTATGATATTGGTGGGAAACATTGAAGTACATTCACTATGTTAGAATATTTTCCCCTAAATTTATAATGAAAATAAACTTCTATGATCACCTAGAATATAATTTTATAACATGCTTAATATTCATCTAAAATGATGTAATATACATGTATTTTAATCCTCAGATTATATAGTCAATATCAAAAAAATATTTTAGAGAACCATTGAAAAATAGGATGAAAAAAATTACTAAGATCTCTAGGGATATTTGTAAGGATATTTCCAGGGATGTCCCTAAGGATAAGTTTAATGATGAATAAAATATTAGGAAAGTATCTTGGAGTTTTTGTAAAGGATAGAGAGAGTGGTTTCCTAGAAACACACCCTTGTTTGGATACAAAAATTAGATGTGTCTCTAGAATATATTTTCTAAGTGGTGACAACCCCAAAAAAATCATATTGAGGAAGTCTTGGTCAGGAACTAGTAGAAGAAAAAAGGCCTTGTTGGATACATGGTTTGACACTCACAGTTGATATACATTAAAAATTCACAAACTCTTTATGAACCATCATGAAACATTTAAATAAAATATGAATATAAATAAAATATGATAAACCTAATTTGTCAAAAATTAATTAATTAGGTATCGTGATTTAATACATCGTATTATTGTTTTTTCATGATTTTGTAGTTTTTCATATATGATGATTGTTTGTAACATTATGATTTTGGGTTTTAGTCAATCGTTGGAACCTAAAGGAACCATGGTAATGAATAATTCACCAGATAATAAAATGATGGTCCACTAGAGAAACCAAATTTTATTAAAGATGGATAAAAAAATCATATCTATGATCACACAACCTCATCAATCCATGTATCATGCTATGTTTAAAAACCACTAAAAGTGGGGAAAAGGTTCTTGAATACTTTTAAATGTGACATCCAACTTATTTTAGTGGAATCACTGATACACTAGTTCTTGAGAATTTTATCTATACCACATGAACAATATTTTTCATTCTCCATTGTTTAGATATGAAAAATTTATGTTGGGATATTATCTTTTAGAATATGAAGAGAATAAACAGAGGAACATTATCAAGAATACATGTAATCAAGTTAAAAAAATTTCCCATAAATATAGAAGAGTTTAAGAAAATATTTTTCTGTAAGAATATTCCATGTATTTTTCTTATAAAAAGGGCTATTAAAGTTACCCATCAATTTGATGGGTATGATAATAAATGAGGGAGAAAATTCTAAGGAATATCTAAAAAATATAGAGGGAATAAGATTATATTTATTTTATTCTCTATATATGGAGAGGAACTTGGGGGAAATTTTTTTAAGGGAACTGATAGATGTTTTAATTGTTGAAAGAATGGTCATCGAGCAGGTGAATGCCAAGCTAATGGGAATAAATATAAATATTCAAAGAATGATCTTCCTGAAATTCAGTTTTTAAAATGTATGGAGTATGGGAATTATTCTAGAATGTTCTTAAAACCACATGTTAATGATGATTATTGATATTATAAATCTATTATGTCATGAGATAAAGGTAAAGATTATGCAATCCAAATTGATGAAGTGAATCATGAAAATTATGGTAATGTTATCCTCAACTTCTATGTTTGGAATATCATATTTTATTTTTTATTAATAATGCCAATGAAAATATTATTGTTCATCCTCTACTAAAATTTAATTTGATTGCCTATTAAAACATTTACTCTAGAAACATTAAATCACATTTGATATTATATCAGTATAAGGAAGTACACAAGTTTCAAATGAAAATGTTTTTGGTATAAGTTAACATCTTATTTAAGGAATAACATACAACTTATATTTCATAAAGGTTATAATATTAACCATTTATAAAATGTATTATGTTATAATTAAAATTAGTTTTTAGAGAATAAGTTATTACTTCTCTATATGAGGATTTATGAAAATGGGATAAATTTTTATAACCATTTTGTTATGATAATGATAAATGAAATGACCTACTATTAGATTTATGGAACTCATGACCTTCAAATTCCAAAAGAGTGAAAAATTTATCACCATTTGTTGAAAAAAATACGAAGTGTAAATTTATGAAGGATAAAAAAATGGTGAGATTGTGATAAAATCAACTAAGTATTTTTCCTCATGAAAAATTATCAAAATTAAGAAAAGGGTTTTGAAATAAAATGGAGACCAATCATCATCATTTATATGATACTAAGGGAATTTTTCAAGGTTCTTTGGATTATTTATTTGTGATTGTTATAATTATCCTAACAATGTTCTATATCACTATACATTAGAATATTATAGTTATATTTCCCTTACATGTCCATGTTTTCACTTCCCAACTTTGTTATCCTATGTGGAAACCTTTTTGTGAGTCACTTTGAGGTACCATTATGTTTCCAACATTCCCATTTTTAAATAAGTTTTTTGTATTAATTTTTATGATGAGTTTTTTTATGAATGGAACATTTAAATATTAAAACATGGATAACACAAATGAATTTTTAGGGAGAAATTAATTTTTAGTGTTATAGAATGTAAAAAACCAATATTTTTATCATTTATTTCTTTTGATTTAATTTAATTATTTTGAAAATTTAAATTTCACATAATAGTAAATATAGCTTGTGTTCTACAAAAACACCATGTTATTCTTGATTTGTATAAAAAAAGTCAATAATTTGTAACAGAAAACAACTAGATTACATTGGGGTACAAACAAACCTATATTTGACTTGTGTTACAAAACATTTTGAGTTCCTTCTATAGTATTCATGACCCGTAAGGCCATGTTTTACCAAACTACAATATAATATTAATATTAACATTAAAATATAATTATATTTATCACCTATAAATTGGAAAGGAATTTATGAATAATGTTAACTAAATCATAAAAATATGGTTTATATATGTATAAAAAATTACTTTATTGGTCATAATTTAATTATAAATGAAAATATAAACCAATTAAATATAAATGAAATGATTTTATAAAAAAACTATTTTTATGCCCACAAAGCCATTTAATCTTAATAAATTAAATTAATCAAAATTAGTGATATATGTTACCAAAAATTATATATTATATATTAATTTTTTTACATTCATCTAATATTTTTTATAAGCATAAAATAATAAAAAATCCACATTTACGCATAAAAAGCTAGAAATATTTTAAGTGGTAATTTTTCTACCTATTAAATGATTAATTATTATAAAAATAATATTTAAAAATTTAAAAATTTTATTTTTAAAAAATTAATTTTAAAACCAAAAATAAAATTTTAATTTTGGTGATTGTTTTGTATTTTTCTGAGAAGTTTTATTTTTTTTGATGAATAGTAAAAATACTAAATTTTAATTGAAACTGCAGTCCATTATGAATTATTTATATAGTAATATTATATTTTAAATTGGGTTTAGAGTATATTTTGATGAATTGTACATATATTAATAAAATATATGTCATTTTAATCGATTTAACATTAAAATTAGAAAAAAAATAATTTTAAATATTTGAATATTTTCTCATTAAAACACATTATTTCATCTCATCTCCGAGATTAATATTAAATTAATTTTTCATACTAATATAGATAAAATATGTATAATTGGATTCCATATTATGAATTATAATAATTTGTACTTTATATTATGTTAAACATATTTTTGTACCTAAAATATTATTGAATGTAATTAAAATTAATTATAGCGCTTAAGGTAACAACGAGTTTACCAAGTGGTTAAACTGTAAATTTAAGATATAAATAAAATATAAAGATGTAAAAAAGTCATTATATACAAATATTTTTACCATAACATTCCTTGGATCTAAAATGGACAATTATTTGATGCACATAATGTATAAGAGTCATCTCAATCGTGTCTGATTTTTTTTTCTATTTACAAGAATGTCACTCCTCTTCCACTATAAAAGGGCAGTAACCCACTCACTTACTCACACCACTAAATCCATTTTAGTCATCCCTTAAATGAAAACACGGGCACAAAAAATTCATCCTATTAAACTATATTCCTCACTTTAATAAGAAGTCAAACTAAAGTAATCACTTTGGTGCAAACAAAAATGAGTTTCCCCAAGAAGATGTAAAGTTCTTCAATGAGAACTTTTGTTTTATTTCATTCTTCACACCTTAAAATTTTATTATGTAAATATTATATAATAAAGTAAGTATCTTAAATATTATTATATTTTTTTATATTAATTTTATGATCTACACATTCACACACTTTTATTAAATGGGATACACAATCATTATTTGGGTGTAATACAGACTACCGCCTCGCAAGATGATGTCATGTTTTCTTCCATTACCACCTATGATGATAGGTAATTATGATTTAAATACTATTTTAATATGACATATATGATCTCTATAATTTAATTATGATTATTTAATTAATATAACCCACATACCATTAGGCTTTTGATTTTGTTAGAATTTGATAACTTTGTTTGTGGATGTGTAGACTACGACATCCTCAAAGCAATGTAATTTGTTCACATTTTACATGGAATGTAGTAAGGATGCGTTTAATAATGATATGATATATATGACATAATAATTATTCATTATTGATAATATATATATATATATATCATTTACTTTTCTTTCTTTCAAAATAATATAAGAAAATGGAATCCACTTCTATGTGTCGTATGACCTACATTATGCATGAATGGTTTATTATATTTCATATTTATATCATTTATGTATTATTATAAATAAATATATATTTAATATATATAAAACTTATATAATTTTTAATTTTTTTAAATAGTTAAATCATAATCTATGTAATAGGATCATGAATAACAAGTACAATCATAAATTAAAAACAAAGATGATATTACATGAAACGTAACATTAACATGGAATTGTTAATAAATGGGTGATATAAAGTCATAATAAAATAATTTATGGTATGAGATATAATAATGTGGTTTTCAATTATATTTAAAATAATATTATATTCATTATACTAGAGTTTGGAATGTGCTAGAAGAATTTCAAGACTTAATGTAATGGTTTTCTCATCCAACTTTTATTTCGGTGAGATACATTCTTGATTCACAAATTATTCTTGTTTTGTGGTGTATATACTTCCCTATGACATGTTAAATCCTGAAGATAATTTATTTTATTATATTTAAAATTTCAATTTATGTTATTATATCATGAATTTCATGATTCAATAGTTACCCATGTAGTAAGGGGATTTCTATTCTCACATTTATTTCTATGAGACTTATACATTATTCACTTCGAATTTCTTTTGGGTGGTTTATATAATTCTGATTAATGTATTATATTATTTCTATCATAAAATTTATGGGTATTTACAATGAATTTTACGATCTCTATTTCATGGGGATTGTATTTTAAATGTTACCAAATTGGTAAGGTAATTTTGTCTTAATTTTCCTTCTCTGAGACACATGTTATGTTACAAACCAAAATTATTTTATGAGGTGTATATAATTCCCTTTGACATGTTTTATCCCAAAAATCATTATTTTCATGATATTTTATCCCTAAATTAATTATATTCATTCATAGGTATTAGGATTCAAATTTATGAAAGTGGAATGAGTATATTGATATGATATCATTTTTTTCAGGATTTTTTTAGGATTATTCTTCAATTGATGAAATACTTTGATCCATCTCTTGTATACACTCATAAATTATCATTTTTATTCTTATTAATTGTATATTTTTGGATTGGTACCATTTTACACACTTTGGTACAAAAGATAAATAAGATATTGTTTTAAGGAAATCTAACCTTATATATCTCTTCGGTTGGAAATTTTGTTTATTCAAAAACCATGTTATCTATTTTTTAAAAAAATGTTTTAAGGGATATTATTTGATCATTTTCCTGGAAAATGATTTAAAAAGTTTTTTATTTGTTTAAAAGTAGTTAAACCTTTTATTTGAAAAGTTTGTTTATTTTTTTTTATGTAATTCTAAAAGAAAAATGTTATCAAAATGTTTTACGATTTAATTTTTTTTTACAAAACCGAAAAAACATTTACTCATGAAATGTTTTAATTTATCTTAAAATATTTTTTTATAATTTTAAGGATTTGTTTTCAAATAAAATTTCTTTTATGATGTTTTATGCATTAAATTGTGTTTTTCATATAATGAGTATTTTGTAATTAAATGTTCCCTGTTATCATTCAAAATTCATCTCCATAAAAGATGATATACATTGATATTGTTTATGATTTACTTAGGATATGATATAGGGAAACCATTCTCATTATTTCCCTGAATGGTTTATGTTTAAGATGTCAATTTTTTTATGAAACCTGATTATCTTCCATGGGTTGTACTATAAAAGAATTACAATTAAACCAACTTCCTTACACTTGTTATTATAGGATGAAATGATTATGAAACCTGTCTTCTTTTCATAGGTTATGATATGATGAAATTTTTATGATACCCATTCCATTTCATGGGTTATGTTATGATAGATGTTTGAGATCTTATGGAAAATGTATGTATGATTTCATTATGTGATAAGAGGGGACTTTGTATCTATATAATACATTGGGTAATTATTTATATTTCATGAGATAATTATTGGAAACAAGTTGAAGAGATTGATCTACAATGGGAAATCGGTGTGTATTGACCTAAAATGGGAAAAAGGTTTTTCCCGACCCATAATGAGAAACATGTTCCTATAGATCCTGAATTTAAAATAGGTTTATCATCATCAATAATGGGATATATATGTGTGTCTTGATCCATTATGGGAAATAGGTGTGTCCAAATCCATAATGGAAAACAGGTGCATCCTGATCCACAAAGGGAAACATGTCCATCTTGACCCCCTATAGAAAATATGTGTGTCCTAATCTACTATGTTTATTGTCTTGGTAGTTAAACTTGATACATGATTTTTTTTCTATATTATTAATGGTTACAGAATAATATGACATCATATTATAGTTCATGATTGATTTATAATGATTTATCACCGTTATAATTCATGAATTATGAAATTAAAATCATTATGCCAAGACTCATGTATAAGATCTTTGATAGGTTGGGTGTGATATTCAATTTTTAACCTTATGTTTTCTTACCCTTATACACATGGTATTCTTAAAAATATCATTTATTTACCCTTATGTAGCATCTGATCTCACCCTTTCATATGCCTCCTTTCTCCCATGTAGTGACTAAAAGTTTTTAGTAGGAGTGCTAAATGGGATGAACTTCATGGGAAACATTGAATATCATTCACCTAGTTAGAAGATTGTGTTCCATGTTTCCAAGGACACTAAAATATTATGGTCTTTAGGCATTTAATTTTGCAACGTGATGAATATTCATATAATTTGATGTAATATACATGTATTTTAATTTTTGGTCACTATAGGTCAATGTACGCCTACATTATTTATCTTGATCTTAAAAAGATCATGATGACGAAAAATTATTTTCTTCCATCGATTGATGACTTCATTGATCATATAAATATAGCACAATACCTTTATATGTTTTATATGCAATCGATATATTATCAAGTAAAGGTTAATAAAGAAAAATTTACAAAGAATGGTTTTAATACAATGTACATGCACAACAGGTTTATAGTGTTTCCATTTTGATTGACCAATACTCAAAAAATCTTCATGTATACAATTAAAAGAGTATTTTGGGATTAAATCAAAATCATTTTGGTAGTATTTATATACAATATTCATATTTACAAAAAACCTAATGTGGAATATGAGGAGTATTTACATACTTTATGGAAGACCATTCAAAAGGAACATTTATATGAAATGTTCTCCAACTATGAATTTTTGTTGGAGAATGTAATTTTCAAGGGGCATGTTATCAGTAAAAAATATATTTGTCTATTTTTAAAAAAAAAGAGGCAATCAATCGATATATTAGACTAATACATGTGATGAAAATCTAAATATTCCTTATATTGGATGGGTAAAATTTTTATTTTTTAATAAAATTTTAACAATTTTGAATCTGACTAACAAATAATAAACTAAATGGATTCATGTTTTTATAGATAGATAAATTTGGAAAAATAATTAAATCGATGAAGAGGAGGATAATTATTGAACCTATAATCATATCACTCGCTAGTGGATAATAATTTCTGATATTTAGTGAGGCATCCAAAAAAGTATTGGGTTTCTTACTCATGCATGATGAAAAAGTGGTAACCTATAACTCCCTTAAATTAATGATCCGAAAATAGAACTACCAAACACATTATCTTGAATTATAACCAGTGATCTTTACATTGAAAATTTGGGGAATTATATCTATTGTGAAAAGTGAGACATGTATATGGATCATAAAATCCTTAAGTATATATTCATACAAAATGATCTTAATATGAACCGATAAAGTTTTTTATAGATGATTAGGGATTATGATTTTTCAATACATTACCATAGTTTGAAGAAGAACTAATTGGTCGATGATCTAATCATAAAGGATCCCTGAACCCTATGTTCGATGAGGGTAAGAAGGGATTTAAAATTCATGGACACGAAAAAGATTTATATAGAAATAATAAGGGTATCTACATTATACCTTTATCATATAACTTCTCAACTATACATTCATGATATGGTCATGGAGGAAAAGATAGATTTTGAATTTCTATAGAATATGGTAATGAATATTCCATATTTTTGATGTTGTTTAAGATAGAGTTCTAGGGTTTGAAAACCGAATTTGCGTCTCATCAAAATTATAACTGAATAGGGGAATTTATGATGTTGTGAATAGATCATCCTTATATATTCATCAAGGATGAGATATGATATATAAATATAATTGATACATATCATCTTGTGGGATAACATGTTGAGAGATATTGTAGAGTTTGACTCTTTATTCCTAGTTTTCAATCTGGAAAAGGTGGAATAACATTACTCTATGGGTACGTTGAAACCATTTCCCATACTAGTATAAAAATTGGAATACATAATCATTGATTTCATCTTAAGACTCCCTGAGACACCTAATGGTAATAATTCTTTTGGGACGGTAGTAAATTTTCATAAAAAGAAATCAAATTTCATTGTCATAATGGAATATTTATTATATGAACTACTCAGCCCAATATATATTAGGGGTCTTATAAGTCTTCATGGAGTGGAACCATACATTCTATCTAATCAATATATGTAAGAACCCAGATCTTTGTTTCATGTATGTTTTTCCTTTTGTGGTCATTTTTGAGAAAAAAGAGGAAAATATGGAAATTTTCAAAGTACACACCGTGTACATCGATGTCGCGCAAGGCCATGTGATGGCCGTGTCCAGGCCACACACATGGTGTGTAGGGGCGATGTGGAGGCCGCTTAAAGTGGAGTACAGAAAATCCTAGTACACGCTGTGTACCCCAAAAGTACACACTGTGTACTTTTTTTCATTAAACGGACCGGGGTCACGCCTAATCGATAGAATCATATTCTTCTCCAGGTTCTTTGACCGAGAGAGTCCCGTACGGCTGCGAAAGTTCTCTAAGCCCCCAAGCCTCTATTTGTTTTCCGAATCGACATTTGTCGATTGCGTTGGAACCGCAGCGGTGAGCTCTTCCTTCTTCTTGAGTTTCATTCCATGATTTTCCCTCTTTCTCAAGATATTGTGGGTTGAAAGTTTTGTTCTTTTTCATAGATCTAAAACTTTATAAGGAAAATCAAGCCTCGTGGTTAAAGTATATTGATCTCATACCATCAAGGTAGGGTGTTTGTGCCTTACCTTTCGAAGTCTTTGAGTTTTATGTAAAACTTTCCACTAATACCCGTGATTGGGGTATTTTGTGTTTACTGTTTTCCCCTATTGTTTTCTTTCCTTGCTTATATGATTGTGTAGAGGTAATTTTATCATGGTTCAGGGTAATTGTTGTGATTTTATGTTTTTCCCATGCCTTTTCTTGTTTACGGCCTTTGGGTCTGGTTAGCCTTTGGATGTTATAACTATTTTCCATGCCTTATGACTATAGGATGGAATGATATTCTTGACAAGCTTATTATTCTGTAGACTGGTTAGCCAAGTAGCACTATATGTGTACTTTGGCCTTATAGAATTATTATTTACTAACTGTCATGGGATCATGAGAACCTGGTGCTATACACTATAAGGGATAGACCGAGTGAGCTTCCCCAAGGGTCTTGGACATTATAGACTACATGGGATAGACTGAGCGAGCTTCCCAAAGAGTCTTGGACATTATAGACTACATGGGGTGGACCGAGTGTGCTTCCCAGAGAGTCTTGGATATTATAGACCAGAGGAAGGTAGACCGAGAGAGCTTCCTCAGAGAGTCTTTACTTGTTTGAATTTCCTTAAACCATTCGAGGCTAGAGAATGAAATTGACCGAGAGAGCTTCCTCAGAGAGTCTGTGATAGACCTGAGACTACAGGAGGATTGACCGAGTGATCTCCTCAGAGTGTTTCTAGACATTGGGGCTATAAGAGGGTTAGACCATGTGATCTTTCTCATAGCGTCCCTGACTACCCTCGACTATAAGGGTAATTTACTGAGCGAGCTTCCCCAAAGAGTCTTATATTATTTTTTCGTATGACCAAAACAGAGGGGTCAGGCAAAGTGCACTGCCAAGAGGGTTGTTGTTACTTCTTGGATAGGACTAGACGGGTTGGCTGCCTGTACTAACCAGAGTGGTTCCTGTTGTGGTTAGCTATTTTCTTCACTTATGCTTGTTGATTTGTTGATTGATCACTGTTGTATATCATCCTATTTACTGCTTACTATTTACTGGTTGCTGTTTACTGCTTATTTTACTATCACCTGCCATATACTCACTGACTGTTAGGCACAGATCTTGGGGTGGTTGCCTACTTAGAGATAGTCTCACACCCTGATTGGGAAATGCTTTTGGGCCCAAGAAGACTATGTTGTTGCAGGTATAGACAATGGCAAGCGCCCTTCGACTTTGGGTATTTGATTGCTTTGGAGCAGGAGAGCATGGGACTAAGCTTAGGCTTGTGATACTACGGAGCTATTGATCATTTATTTTGTACTTTTTATGGTACTGTTTTTATTTCCAGCATTGTGACCTATTTGGATACTCTCCTAGATATGCACCATGCATCATTTTATGTAAACATGTGCACTCCAGTTGTTTATTATTTAGTCTTCCGCTGTTTATTGTTGTTGGATATTTACTGCTTCTGCTATTGTATGTTTGTTTCTATTCCACTGTGTTACTATGAGAATGAGGGCATAGTTTCCCCACTATCACTCCCAAGTCCCTTGCTGCTAGTCGACAACCTCTGAAATTTTGGGAAATGCACTTGAGTCCATGTGACCAACTGGGTATGGGGCGCCTCTGCGTGGCTTTCGGAACCAAGACGTTACAAAGTGGTATCAGAGGAATTCTTTTCTCTTGATTTACTGTTTGTAGCCTTTATCCAGGGATACGACGAATTCGGTACATGGTAATAAGATGTTATTGGGAGTAGCTAACCCATGTACAAGGAAAATCCAATATTCCTCGTTTATTTCAGTTTTCTAGTTTTGAGATTTTACGGTTGATATGATTTCACTTAGAGTGATTCACATGCCTTGTGTTGTTATTTTTGTGCTAGTGCAGTTCTATTTCTGTCAAAACCCAATGAGATGAGGGTATGCCATCTCATGCATCATATAAGAACTTTTAGAAATAACATGCCATGAATTCTTTCCATGCCATCTAGGGTTCACTAGAAATTTCATGTTGTTGTGATAGATGTTGTGTAGATTATTCATGCTGTTGTGATAGATGCATTTATAGAATCCCTATAGTTTGATATAGAGAAATTGTTGAGTTGTACCTTGATTAAATGAACGCCAAATTTTGGTTCTTGAGGTGTTATGGGCCCTCATGAATCAGAACTTGGTGGTTCATTGAATTTTATCCCATGTGTATGATATATAGGAGATGCAAAGCTTTGATTCACGGGGAGTATGTGCCCTCAAAGATCGGAATTTGGCACCTTCATGCTTGTTTTTCAGTGTTTTCTGGGCTTCTGTGTAGTTTCTGAGCTACTTCCTGAAAAAAAACCAGAATACATGGCGTGTACTTTATGACTACATGCCATGTATTGTTAAACCATGTCACTGGCTGTGTGGGCTGAAACACAGTGTTGTGAAAAAGTTTTCAGGAACACACCGTGTATGATAGGTACACACCGTGTGGTAATGCGCAGTGTACCCGGCCATGTCACTAACAACATAGGTCGGGGAAACTCATGTAGTAAACACGAACACGCTGTTTAGTCTTGTTTTAGGTGCTCAGTTGTGTCACAAACAACACGGGTCGGTGTTATCTTCTCCTATACACTCTGTGTTTGTTCGGAACAAGCTGTGTAAGGGTCAACCGTGTAGCCGTCCGTGTAACTAACAACACGGGTCACCAAGGCATTGTTTAGTACATGCCGTGTTCTTAGTGAAAACTCCGTGTAGTCTAGGGTTATAAAGACCATGTGGGTTATCCGTGTAAAGAGACTCGGGAAGGAGACTGAAGTTTAAGTACACGCCATGTGTGGGGACAACATGCCATGTAGTCTGGGGTGTTACACGACTAGCTGTGGTAGAAGTACACACCCATGTGTATGGCCTTAAAGAACACCCCATGTAGTTTTTATACACACCAGGTAGTCATGTTTAGTAAACTGGAATGTTTATCTCTCCTATTCCCTTACTCTTGTGTTCTTTTTCCTTGATAATCCTGATCTAAGGTGTGCTTTTGATCTTTCAGAGCTATGCCTCTGAGATGTCCTCCGGTTGTACGTCAGCTGCCAGATAGTGATCAGACACCAGATATAGTCGATCAGGGACATCCTACAGATCCTCTTGCTATGCCAGCCTTGGAACCAGCAGTTATACCCATTGTAGGCACCGATGTATAGTTCAGGGAGGACTTTATGAGGATGATACATAACTTTCAGGGAGCACCGCCTCCTTCCCTATCGATGGCTAAGTTGACAAGGGTTCTCAAGAAGCAAAATCCTCCTACTTTCTCAGGGGATGGAGGACCCCAGGCTGCAGAGTCGTGATTAGAGGTCACACTGATGATCTTCAAGCACCTGAAGATACCTCCAGAGAAAAGGGTAAAGCTTGCTACTTATATTCTTCGAGACACATCCAAGAGGTGGTGGGAGGTGATCTAACAGTCAGGGCACCAACAGAGTATGACTTGGGATGAGTTTTGGCACATCATCTATGATTACTTTTATCTGGAGACCTTGAGGGCCGACCAAGTCCAGGAGTTTATGAGTCTCGAGCAGGGTACTATTTCTGTTATGGAGTACTCGTCTCATTTTACCGAGATACAATGCTTCATGCCGATTCCAGTAGGTGAGGAGTTGTTCCCTACTAGGAAGTTTGAGGGCAGTCTCAGGCAAGAGATCCATTCCTAGGTGAATATATTCAGGTTGACATTGATATCCTCTATCTTTAACCATGCGCTAATCACTGAGAACAATCTGAGAGATTCTGGAGTAGTGAGCCAGGGTTGTTCGACCTCCAGAGCTAGTGTTCCTCCTTCTGATAGCAGGAAGCGACGCATGGAGCTGTTTCGAGGAGATCAGAGTCAACAGAATGCATCTTCAGGTAGCCAGGTAGTATGCTACCAGTGTGGTAGGAGTGGGCATACTAGGCCTCAGTGCTAGAGAGACCCTATGGAGTGCCGATATTGCGGAAAGATGGGCCATCTTCAGTGTTTTTTTAAGATCTTATCACCTACAGCTGGTGGTAGGGGTTCTTCTATGACCCCTCATACAAAAGATGTATCACCAGTTTTTCACCAGTCTGGGAACTGGAGTTCTTCTAGAAGTCTGGGCTGAGTTGGAGGTCGGTTCCGTGGTGGTCAGTCACCAGGTTACTAGTGACAGCAGAGTGGATCATCTCAGAGTGATCAGCCAGGGGTGCAGGGTCGCGGTACAAGCCATACTTTATCTATATAGTATACCCTTCAGGAGAAGGATCCGGACCCTTCTACAGTTGGACATACGATCTTAGTAGCCTCATTTTTATCTTCAGCACTTTTTAATATTGGTGCTTCACATAGCTTTATCTATATTTTTATTGTGGAGATCCTTGGGCTCTGTATCTTTTCGTCTGCAGACATGTTGACTCTTGATACACCGTTGGGAATGAGGACATCTAGCGTACGTTAGTGTAGAGAATTCCCTATTGAGGTTGCAGGGTGTCACTTTTTATGGGATCTCTATGTCATAGAGATGACAGGCTATGCTGTTATTTTTGGTATGGACTGGTTAGTTTCCTTTCAGGCAGTCATCCATTGCTATCACCACAGGGTGAGTTTCGTATCACCAAAGGGTGGACTTTTCTTCTTAGAGGCGAGTGGGATGTCCAGGCGAGTAGAGCTGGACCAAAGCATCATGGGCTAGGAGGAGTTACAACCCGGATTTCCAGTCTTTATCTGGATGACCAGGGGAGTTCACAGTTAGACTTTCCTCTAGTGGTGGATCGTTTCAGAGATGTCTTTCCAGAGGACTTTTCAAGTTTGCCTCTAGATTGTGAGGTAGACTTCTCGATTGAGCTCGTGCCAGGAGTGACACCATTTTCTATTCTTCCTTATAGGATGGCCACAACTGAGTTGCAGAAGATCAAGAATCTATTGGAGGAGTTTCAGGCAAAGGGTTTCATCTGACCCATCACTTCTCTTTGGGGTTCACCTATCTTGTTTGCGAAGAAGGCAAACAACACCCTTTGGATTTTTGTGGATTATCAAAAGCTGAACAAGTTGATGGTTAAGAACTGATATCCCTTTCCAAGGATTGATGATCTATTTGATCATGTTTGAGGAGACCGGGTGTTCTTTAAGATCGATTTGAGGTCCGGTAATCATCAGTTTCATGTTAGACCATCAGATATACCTCTTACAGCCTTTAAGAGCAGGTATGGTCTATACAAGTATACGATCATTCCTTTCAGTCTCATGAATGCACCAACAGTTTTTATGGAACTGATGAATCGAGTGTTCCAACCATACTTGGATTCCTTTGTGGTGGTTTTCGTGGACGACATCTTGGTGTACTCTCACACTCGACACTACCATGCTACCCATCTTGAGATCATTCTAAGTTCACTGAGAGATCATCAGTTATATGCTAAGATCTCGAAATGCCACTTTTGGATAGATCAAATTGACTTCTTAGGTCACATTATATCAAATAAAGAAGTATCAGTAGACCTAGAGAAAGTTATAGATGTAGTTTCCTGGGAGAAGCTAAAGAATGTCTTTGAGGTGTGGAGTTTTCTAGGGCTAGCTGGATACTACAAGCATTTTATATAGTACTTTTGACACCTTACAGCACCACTGACAGGTCTGACCAAGAAAGGCGCATAGTTCTTATGGTCATATTCCTCTGAGTCAGCCTTTTCGGAGCTGAAAGAGAGGTTGATGTCAAAACCGATACAATTTTTTCCAGAGCCGGGCAAGAGCTATAATGTTTATTGCGATGCTTCAGGTATCGGGATGGGAGCTGTGATTATGCAGGGAGATGATGTCATTGCTTATGGGTCTCGGTAGTTGAGATCGCACGAGAGGAACTACCCGACACACGATCTGGAGTTGGAAGCTGTTGTTCATGCCTTACGCTGTTGGAGACATTACTTTATGGGAGAGCACTTTGTTGTGTTTACCGACCACAAGAGTCTCAAGTACATCTTCACTTAGCATGATCTGAATCTGAGATAGTGCCGGTGGTTCGAGTATCTCAAGTCCTTCGACTTTGAACTTGCCTATACGCTAGGAAAGGGTAACGCAGTGGCTGATGCATTGAGCAGGAGAACTCAGATTTAGGAAGTTCATGAGGCCAACAGTGAGTGGAAGCTTATAGAATTATTCCTTTAGATTCACTTGGAGGTGCACGATAGATAGGGACAGACTTTACTATCTACTGTAGCTGTTACCTCAAACCTTCTTGATCGAGTACGGATCAGGCAGCTATCAGACTCAGATGGCCTAGTCCTATGGTAGAGTCTGTCAGGAGAAGACCCTATTCCTCGATGGACAGCGGGAGAGGATGAAATCTTATGTTTCCAGTGACACATATGGTTGATAACAGACATACATGAGGAGCTGATGTGGGATTTTCATTCCTCAGTTTGGTTAGTTCATCCTGGTGTCACCAAGATGTATCATGATCTACACTTCCAGTATTGGTGTCCAGGTATGAAGAGAGATGTTGCTGTTTTTTATGAGGTGTTCCACTTGTCAGTAGGTGAAATCGGAGCATCAACAACCAGTAGGGATTTTACATTATTTACCCATTCCCGAGTAGAAGTGGAATGATGTCGCGATGGACATCATGACCAGGTTACCAAGTTCACCTCGAGGGAGTGATGCTATTTGGGTTGTCGTCGACAGGCTTATGAAAGTTTCTCACTTCTTTCCAATCAAGGAGACCTTTAGTGTGGATGAGCTAGGTCGGTTGTACATCCGAGAGATTGTACGTCTGCATGGAGTTCCACACTCCATTGTTTCATACAGGGATATGTGTTTTACTTCTCGGTTCGGGAAAGGGCTTTAGAAGGCTTTGGGTACACAGGTACTTTTGAGTACGACATACCATCCCCAGACTGATGGCCAGTCCGAGTGTACGATTCAGGTGCTGGAGGATATGCTCCGATCTTGCATTCTGAACTTTGGAGGTTCTTTGGATAATCATATACCTCTTGTGGAGTTTTCCTACAAGAACAGTTTTCAGGTGACTATTTAGATTTCACCTTATGAAGCATTGTACGGTAGGCTATGATGATCACCTTTATACTGGCTGGAGTCAGAAGAGGCAGCTTTTCTAGGACCTCATCTTGTTCAAGAGACCTTAGAGCAGATAGAGTTGATTCAAAAGAGGATGGATACAACACAGTCTCGATAGAAGTCTTATGATGATTATCAGAGATGACCTCTGGAGTTCGAGGTTGGGGATTAGGTTTTCCTACGTGTCGCACCGAGGTTGGGACACAACAGGATTCAGAGACAGGGTAAGATTTCACCACGGTATGTTGGGCCGTTTGAGGTGTTGGAGAGAGTTGGGCCGGTTGCCTATCAGTCACAGTTACCTAAGATGTACCGGGCTATGCACAACGTCTTCCACGTCTCCCAACTCTGACGTTAATTTTTAGACTCATCTCATGTCATTCAACCCAAGGAGGTTGAGCTCGAAGCAGATGTGTCGTTTGAGGAGCATCCTATCCGGATTTTTGATCGTATTATGAAGGTTCTCCATGGCCATTCTGTTCCTCTGGTACGGGTGCTATGGAAGCACATGCGAGTACAAGACGAGACTTGGGAATGGGAGGCCGATGTACGATCGCAGTGGCCGGAGATGTTCGAAGTTTCTTCTTCTACGCCTCGCTAGGGAAATTCGAGGACAAATTTCTTTAAGGGGGAAAGTTTGTAAGAACCTGGATCTTTGTTTCTGGTATGTTTTTCCTTTTCTGGTTGTTTTTGAGAAAAAATAATAAAATCTAGAAATTTTCAAAGTACACGCCATGTACTTTATAAGTACACACCGTGTACTTCGTTGCTGCATAAGGTCGTGTGCTGGCTGTGTCCGGGACACACACACGGTGTGTAAGCGCGATGTGGAGGTGGCTTAAAGTGGAGTACGAAAAAGTCTAGTACACACTATGTACCCCAAAAGTACATGCCATGTACTTTTTTTTTCATTAAACGGACCAGGGTCGCGCCTAATCGACAGAATCATCTTCTTCTCCAGGTTCTTTGACCGAGAGCATCCCATATTGCCTCAAATGTCATCTGATCCCCCAATCCTCCTTCTGTTTTCCTAATCGACCACCGTCGATTGCATTGGAACAGCAGTGGTGAGCTATTCCTTCTTCTTGAGTTTCATTCCTTGATTTTCCCTCTTTCTCGAGATATCGTGGGTTGAACATTTTGTGTGTTTTCGTAGATCTACAACTTTCTAAAGAGAATCAAGCCTTGTGGTTCAAGTATATTGATCTCCTAGCATCAAGGTAGGTGGTTTGTGCCTTACCTTTCAATGTATTTGAGTTTTATGTGAAACTTTCGACCAATACCCGTGAACGGGGTATTGCGTGTTTACCGTTTTCCCCTATTGGATTCATGCCTTTCTTGTATGCTTGTGTAGAGGTAATTCGATCATGGTTGAGGGTAATTGTTGTAAATTGATGTTTTTCCCATGCCTTTTTCTATTTACAACCTTTGGTTCTGGTTAGGCTTTGGACGTTATACCAGTTTTCCATGCCTTATGACTATAGGATGGAATGATATTTTTGACATGCTTGTTATTCTGTAGACTGGTTAGACAAGTAGATTTATAGGTGTAATTTTTACTTATTGCATTATTATGCACTGACTGGAACAGGACCGTGAGAACCTGGTGCTGTAGACTATAAGGTATAGACTGAGTGAGCTTCCAAGAGGGTCTTAGACATTATAGACTACAGGGTATAGACTGAGTGAGCTTCCAAGAGAGTCTTTGACATTATAGATTACATTGGGTAGACCGAGTGAGATTCCCAGAGAGTCTTGGATATTATAGACCACATGAGGGTAGACCTAGACAACTTCCTCAGAGAGTCTTTACTTGTTTGAATTTTGTTAAACCATTCTAGGTTGGAGGAGTAATTTACTGAGCGATCTTCCTAAGAGAGTCTTTGATAGACCTGAGACTATAGGAGGATTGACCGAGTGGGCTCATCTGAAAGTTTCTAGACCATGGGGCTATAAGAGTGTTAGACCACGTGATCTTCCTCAGAGAGTCCCTGAATACCCTAGACTATAATGGGAATTGACTGAGAAAGCTTCTCCAGAGAGTCTTATATTTTGTTTTTTCATATGACCAAACTAGAGGGGTTAGGCTGAGTGTGCTACCCAGAGGGTTGTTGGAACTTCTTAGATAGGACCAGAGGAGTTGGATGTGAGTACTTCTTAGAGGGGTTCATGTTGTGGTCAGTTGTTTTTTTCACTGTTGCTTATTGATTTTTGGATTGATCATAATTGTATATCATCTTGTTTACTAATTACTGTTTACTGGTTGCTGTTTGCTGCTTACTGTACTATCACCTTCCATATACTCACTGACTGTTAGGCACAGATCTTCGGGTGGTTGCCTACTAGGATTTAGTCTCACACCCTATTTGGTCCATGCTTTTGGGCCCAAATAGACTATGTTGTTGCAGATATAGACAAGGGAAAGCGCCCTTCGACTTCGAGCATTTGATTACTTTGGAGAAGGAGATCATGGGACCAAGCTTAGGCTTGCGATGCTGCAGAGCTCTTTATCTTTTATTTTCTACTTTTTTTTGGTACTGTCTGTATTTACAGCATTGTGACCTATTTGGATGCTTTCCTAGCTATGTCCCATGCATCATTTTATATATACATATGACCTCCAGTTGTTTATTGTTTAGTCTTATGTTGTTTATTGTTGTTGGATATTTACTGCTTCCGCTATTGTATTTTTGTTTCTCTTTGACTGTGTTACTCTACCGATGATGGAATAGTTTCCCCACTATCACACCCAAGGCCCTCACTACTAGTCAGTAGCCTCTGGCATTTGGGGAAATGCGCTTGTGGCCATGTGACCAACCGGGTATGGGGAGCCTCTAGGTGGCTTCCAGAACTGGGATGTTACAATATATGAGGTCTAATTTGAGGTTTCAAGGATTCCTTCATCAAGGGTCAGATGTAGAACTAAGATGTGTCACTTCTAATCACCATCAGATAGATGTTTATTCTATAAAAACCATTTAGACATTGGAAAATATGCTGAGATCATGTTCAATTTATTTCCAAGTATTATGGGATTAATATAATCGCCATGTGATGTTTTTAAATAATAATATTTTCCATTATACCATTTATATAGAACCATGTGAGACTCTCTATGAGAAGAGGTATTAGACTATGACTAGTTATCATGAATTTCGAGAGTGGAAGGTGATGGTAAATGATCATGTCTAAGAGAGTACATATAAGGTTCAAACCATTCAAAATCACATCAAATCTGCACAATGTGGATAGAAAATATATACCTAAAATTTTTGATGGGATCTAGAGTTTGAGGTCGATGATATTGTGTATCTTAAAATATAAAAATATAAGAAATTAATGATTCTTGATAAGAAGATAAATATTAGTCCTAGAAACATTTTTTCCTTATATATCCTTGGTCACAATTGGGTGGTGTCCAATCGAATAAAATTCACGCCTAACCTATGTCATATACATGATGTATTACATGTATCTGTACTGAGGAAGTACATATCAAAACTCTAACATGTATTGAATCCATAAGTGATACGACTAGATAATTATCTTTTATTTGTGGAGTAGCTGATGAAGATATTATATTAAATAGAAAACATTCTATGAAACCAGAAAACTCAACTTGTCAAACTCTTATGGAGGAAACAATAGTATGAGGAAATGATGTGGGAATCGGAATAGGGTATAAAATGGATGAACCATCATTTTTTTATGTAAAAAATGAATATATTGAGGTGAATTTTGAAAATGGGAATAATGTTATGACCCAAACATTTACAAATCAAATTTCTAATTTTAAATGTATAAATTCCTTATTAACTAATGTATCTGTAAGAAACAGTTTCACAACATTAGTTATATTTGTCCATTATAAGGTATATACTATATGATTGAAAATACCATTAAACATTATAACCATTGAAATTATAAACATAATACAATGAACATTAAGATGAGTATATTAAGGGTTATTTTAAAGTCTAATTGGAATAGAAAATGGAATTAATGGGATTTACTAGTTGGATTGTACCCTATGAAGCACATTTATCATAACACTCAAGGGAGATAGAATCTCTCTGATTTTTTTGACCAATCACGAGAATATATTCAATATCTTAAGCATGATTAAAATAGTTAATGGGAGAAGATGAAGCTTCACAATATCATGGTCCAAAACATGGTCACCAATTTACCCCAAGAAAATCTCACCATTTCACACTATACCCTTAGTGTATTCACTGGTGTAATTATGGAATATGTATCTAGAGACATAAAATATTAATTTTTATTTCCTTTAATATATTTTTATACTTATCCTTTTAGTTATTTCTTTACATCGAATTAAAAATAAGTTAGGTGGAAATTATGTTTTGATACGATGAAATAAAAATTATATTTTTTGAAAATATATATTTTCAATCCTGAAAAAATATTCAAATAATTTATTAATTTGTAAAATAAATAATAATTTGTTAAATATAAATTATAATATATTTTTTAAGAAGTCAAAAATAATTTTTATATGGGTCAGAAAACTGTTATTTTCAGGAACATAATATCTTTAAATAAATGTGTAATTTTGAAATAAATGTGTAAATTTTAATATTTTAATAATTATGTAAATAATATAAATTATTTATTTGATACCATTATATAAAAATTGTCAAATTCTAATTTTTTCATTATTCTGAAATAAATAAAGCTTGTTTTGTAAAAACTAAACAATGTATAAATATACAATATAAATTATGACTTCATAATGAAGCAAAAGTTATATAATATATTATATAAAATATATAATTGGGAAAAAAATTGGTTTCCCATTTAACATAATGAGTTTTTGTTATTTTAATTAATTTTAAAACGAATTAATGAATCCTCAAAAACCAATATTACATTTTTTGATTTTAAAATCATTTCATTATTAGCAGGACTCAATTACACATCACCAAGGGAATTATTTTAATTTTTTTAGTTCCAAGAATTATGAAATAATGAAATACAGATAAAATTTTCAGAATCTTTGGAAGAAACTCATGTGGTGGTTTGTGTTTTTTTATTACATTATCATATAGTTTCCAAATTGTATGTTTCGAAATTAATAAAAAACTATCCTCTATTTTACATTATGAACCCACCCAACCTCTCATTTATCTTCACATTAATAAATTTGATCTTGAATTTACTCTTACATTAATTATATATAGACCCCTCACACTTCCCTTAATAAAATAAGAAGCTCCTCCCAAGATTTTCGATGTGTTCTCTCAAGGTAATTGATTATATTATTTCCCCTTTATTAAAGAAAATTTTTATATTATGCCATTTATTTTAAATTTTTCATTATAGTTTATATTAGTGCATACCCTTATTACTTAACTTATTATGTAAATGTGATATAATTCTACTTTCACTCTCAACAACACCTTTTGTGCACCTTTATGTACCGTTGCTATTATTTTGAAATCATCCTATGATTTTACATGTCAAATAATTAATTAGGGAATACACAACCCCATTTCTACTATAAGGAATTCAAATAGATTTACTAATCCTTAATTTATTGGGGAATTAAATGTATGTATCTTACACTCCCTTACAATAGGATTATAAGTGATGAAAGACAGCCTTATATTTTATGATCTATGTTGAAGACTTATGCATGTACATGGTAGGAAAATGACGGGTGATCACCTGATTATATAGCCCCCCAATTTCTTGGCTAATGTTTTTATCTCATTATATTCTGTGTTTGGTTAATGTTATGTTATCATAAGAACACTTTGTTATATAGTCTTGGTTTGTATCCTATATATGTGTTTATGATGTATTGTTTTTTATTGTTTCCATATTCATATGTTTTCATTATGATGTCATGTTATATCATTCCATAATGTTTATGATTTTGATTATCAACTCTCTTATAGTATCTTTATATGTATCTTGGATATCATCTAATTTTTCACCTCATTATATGATTTTATTATTACTTTAATTAGGATTATATATTTTCCAAAACAATTTAATGTACATAGGGTATCTCATGCAGGTTTTAGAAAAATTATGGAATATTAGAAACATTTTTAGGATATTTTCAATAATTTTATTGTATTTCTGTTGAAATTTTTTGTTATATACCTAATTTCCCCATCACATAAGGCTTCACAATCTTATAGGATTTTTAATGTGTATCTTTATCCAATAAAGCATGAAATAATGTTTATTAAGGATATGGGTAATCATAATTTATGTCATATTTCACTTTAATGAATTTTTCATTTGTTAATTTATTATATTTTATTTAGTCTATAAAAATGGATTTTCCCCATAAAAAAGAGTGAAAAAAATATTTAAACCATTTCTTTTAGGTTTATATTATAGTATTTTATAATCTTATTAGTTTCATCAGCCCTCCAACTTCCATTTCAATATGATTAAAAATCTTATTATTAAAATCATCTACCATTATATTTTAATTAATTGGTGTATATATTATTTGAAAATATTAATATTAATGATAGTATACCTATTAGTTTTTTAATTTTTTTTAGTATTTATTTGAGTTTAATTGGTGGTAGAGGCTCTATGAGAGTTCTCAAGGTATTTTCAGTGAAGCATACTTCATTTTTGGTTTTCTTACCACCAAAACTCCCATGATGTATGTTGTGGTGGATACTATTTTAGAGTTAAGGTTATGGGATCTGGTTATTATAATTAATATATATCCTATAGTGTGACACTCCTATATCGAATTACAAGAGTCAGGAGGTGTCTTGATTTACCCTTACATATGGGGATTGATAACTGGTGACACCATATGAATCATATCATGGTATATCATAAGCATCACTGGGGAGAAAATTAGTGGTGATTATTGTTCTTATAAGAATGGTGTCTAGTGGTTTTTTATGTACTCAATATGGGAATTAAAAAGGGTAATAATATCTATTTAAAATACTATTGTGTGATAGAAATGGGGGAAACAACTCTATTATATGTTGATCATCGATGAGAGTCATGGTTGAGGAATTTCAATGCTTTTTATTACCAAAATTTTGCGGTGTTGATCGTATATTTTTTTACAAATATATGAAATATCCATTATGAAGATGAGGATTGTCTATGATACAAAATATATATATTAAAATTTGTACTTGAATAGAGACATCAATATTTGTGTTTAATTATCTTTTAAATAACTGGTTTTGTGTGATTTCTCTCTATAAAAAGGGTTAATGATTCCATTAGATTGAAATAATTTCGTTACACATAAACCTTATCAAACTTTATGTCTCACTAAGTTCCAATCATTCACCATATTTTTGATTTTAACCTCAAGGATTATGGTGATTTACCGCCCTCGATCCCCGACACCCTCTTCTCTATTTTTATCGATATACATTTATATATCCCTATAAAAAGTATTAATTGACTATAAAATTTGGTTTTATTTTCTTAACTACTTTTAGGTATGAGATTTATAATATTTTTTTTTATATTCTATAATATAATTTTTCATTATATTGTGTGAGACCATTTAATTCACACTTATAGAGCATAAATATTGTATATTATTAGCCATTAAAATCTAATGATTCAAAATCTCATCGATTATTACCTTCAAAACAATTTTCTTGATTCACCATCAGACTCCATGATTAAAACTCTATAATTAGGAAAAATAATAAATCCCTATATTTACAACTATATCCCATGATAATCAACCCACCTCAAAAATGGTTTTTATAAATACTTAGTTACAATATGTCCCCTATGATTGAAGATATTATTTGAAATAGGGGAGTGGTTTCCACTTACCTATGTAAAATTTTATCACAATATCTTCTCGGCATATTTATCGTTGCTTATTTCTAAGGGAGGTTTATAGTTTATGTTTCTTACTTGATTTAATTTCATTTTTATTTGGTTATCAAATTTATATATATATATATATTTATGTTTTTAATTTTTTATTTTAAATAGTGACATTGTTATGGAATGTTGTGATGATTAATGAATATATTCTTTATCTAGTAATTCATTTTGGTGTCCCATGTGATAAAGGGAAGTATTCTATAAATGGGAATGAAAAATTAATAAATGATTAAAATTTGTGATATGGAAAAATGAATATGAATCTTTTTTATTATGTAATTATTAAATATGAATTATATTTATGATTATTTATTTAGTTAATGATATTATTTTAAAATAATTGTGTAGATGTCATTGCATTATGTTGGTAATTTTAAGATCAATTATACATGTAATTAAGACTCATAAAAGTGAATGTAATGGAAAGTAAAACTTTTATGAGAAGTAATATGATGGAATGCACCAACAGTTTGAATAACATGATTATAATCTAGAATTAATATTATATAAAATATTTAGTGATTAATGTAATGATTTTTTTGTTAAAAGTTTTCTACCTATTAAAGAATTGGGTTTTTATCTTTCAATCATGTACCATAATGATATATTTGGAATAATTATCTATAAAGTGCATATTAGATTATCCATTAATTTAAGAAGTTAACTTAACTAAGACTATTTTATGATATTATTTTTTGTTAAGGTGTGTTTTTTTGTTATATTATTGAGATTTATTATTTTCATGCTAGAATTTACCTTCACTATGGTGATGTATTTGTGTTTTTGATGGATATTTAGAAGTTAGGTGTAAAGTGATGGATTCAGTGTCTTGTCTTAGAAGAATTTCCTATGCTGGAGGTAGGGATTTGGTTTATAGGTTTTTAAGAGGATACATGGGTTTTTAAGTATGTCATAGTAACAAGAGTCTTGGGTGGTAAATGTTATGGCATTATGTTTTACATCTCATTAAAAAGTTGGTAGATTATTGGTGTTTTCATAATAAGGTGGTCTGTATGGTTTTAATTCTAGATATAATAATAGTTATTTATACATATTTTGTAATATTTTACAAATAAATTAATTAATTGGAATTGAATAACTAAGTAGTTAATGGGAAATACAATAATATGCCATTGTGTTTTAACAATACATAATAATATTCTCTTGTATATTTGATTTATTTTTTATTGATTTATTTTTGTTTCTTAAGATAATTTGTTATTTTTTATCTATTATTACTTTTTTATCAGTTTAATTATCATCATTATTTCATACATGTATATTTGTTTAAATTTTTATAGATAAATTATATATTTTTTTGAGGTTTGTATTAAAATTCTATAAATACAGACTATATTTTCTTCCAAATATGTGTATAATTTCATGGAAATCAATGGTGTAATGAATACAACATTTTTAAATTTTTCATATTGGCTTAAGGCTATTTCATATCTAGTGTTTATGGATTATAATGGATTGTACTTTTGACATTCATTTGTTACATACAAATGCAGTAACATACAATGGTACTTTGTCTGTATCAATTTATATATATTGACTTTAAAAGATGAATGTTTTGACACACACATGAATTTATAATCTGTAATGAATCAAATTTCTGACATGTACATATTTCCATAAGTCGCGATAGATTACTATTAATTCCATTTCATAGGATTTGGTGACTCTCAGTTATAAAATTCATCAATGATAAAATGGAATGTGATGTTGTGGTTGTTATGTGGGTTTTGTTATAGTTGTGTTATGTAATAATTTAAAAAATCAATCTATTAATACAAGATGTGGTGCTAAAAATATAATCCTTACACTATTTATTTGATACTAAATAACATAAGAAATGAAAATCATGAGTTTAGTTTACATCATATACATAAAATAAACATTACATCACCCAAATAATCACTCAATCCCTTAACCAAAAAGTTTAGTTCAATTAGATACTAGCTGTATAATTACCTTATTCAAATTATTTCCTCAATATCTCCCACAGATTACAATTGCACATGTTATGATTATTGAGTCATTATATTTAATACTCATATTTATTACTTGTAGAATTGTAATATAAAATGGATTTATCCAAAATATAAAGTAAGGGAATAAATCAACAATGAGTGATGGAAGGTTATATGATAAGTTTTTCTTTATAAAACTTAAGCAACATATAAAAATATTATTTAAAGAACATAGAATCATAATAACTTTAATAAGGAATTATAGAAGGACATATAAATTAGTGGATCAGACATATAATAAGGACTAATAATGTAGAGACATGATAAACTAATAATCCTACATGGATCATAATATTCAAATATGAATGAAAAATATAAATTTAGCATAAAAATAAGAACATGAAACAAAAATATTTAGAAAATATCTATCGAAAATCATATCAACATAAAAACATATTAACATAATTACTAATAATATTTTCAAGAAAAAAAATTGTGACCAAAGATACCTAAAATGTGGTACATACACAATGTTGTGAAACAATATTTCCAAAATATTTTTCATGATTGTTTTTAAAATATCTACGCATAATCATATCTACACAAAAAACATGTTAAAAAAGCTACAAAAAATAATGTCTACACAAAATATTATGGACACAAAAAATTTATAATCATGTTGATTAAATATAATTTGAAAATATATACCAACAATTATGTATAGAAAAATACATAAAAAATTACCTGCACACAATCGTTTTCATACACAATATCATTAAATCATGAGATGAAAGACATTACCCAATGCATTGGATGTATATATTAGAAACACCAAACACATAATGATAAAATTTTCTTATGATAATAATACGATGTCAATTAAATATCTCAACATTAATATAAAAATGATAAAAAATAGGTTATATAACATTTTCAAATGGTATTATATTAAACAAGATCAAAAATTCAATTTATTAATGCCAAAAAATTATCCCCGGAAGAAGTTTAGATGAATGGAATTTAAAGGGTCATTCTTGAAACACAACTCCATCAGAGGTATATATTTTGATAATATATAGTAAAATGGAATCCAAATAATGGGATATGTTTTCATAAAACATTTATACCATTTAAATAATAATTTAAATTATGTTTTATATTCAAATATCATATTAGATAATGTAATAAGAAGAATTTTTACAGTGTTATGTAAAACGGATACTCTAATAATGTATCATTGAAAATAAATAAACATTTTTAATGGAATTTATAGTGATATATTAATAATTTTCATAAGTGATAATAAATACAATTTCCAAAATATCTCAATGTTTTAGAGGAAACCCACATTAATGAAAATGAAAAAAATATTAATTTGAAAATACATAAAGAGAAATATGATCATTAAAGAAGAAATTTTTATTTTTATAATATAATAAATGAATAAAATTTTTGGTAAGAAATAATATTTTTATTTATTATAAACATTTAATGTGGAATATGAAAATTAATCTTTAAAAAGTCATAATTTTATGGAGAATGAAATACCTCAAAAAATTTGAATTAGACTTGGAAGTTTAATATTCCAAAAACTGTTGTAAAATTTTATATGTTATATTGAAATATTGGAATATATCAGTCTTATAAGAACATATTCAATTAAGAACATCTAAGACTCAATTAAATGTGATTTAGCATAATATTCCCTTATGTAAAAAAATATTATTTAAAATTAAATAATTTAAAGAACTATTTATAATACAATGTTTTTATAAAACCATGAATATCTATAGTATAATATTTTTACATTATAATATGGTTAGTGGATGTTACATTTAATAATACTAAAAGTGTAAAACATTATATTGACTAAATGAATATAAATTTAGTTAAAAAATCCTCCCGAACATTAATAATAAATAAATCTATTGATTATGAATGAGATAACGTTAAATATACCTATAAACCACAATAATAAAACATCAATATTTATAATTGATATCAATGGGGTAATAATTAAAATATTTAAATGAAAAAATTTTCCATAACATGATACGTTACTCAAATAAGGGAAATTAATAAAAAAAACTCTTACCTTAGATTATTTCTTGGATAGACATTCCCTATCATTCTATATCGTCAATTTAGGTTTATTATTCATCTAAATAGGAACATTTTTTTTGTTAATTTACTTTATACCATTAACTCATATTTTCTAATTATCCATATATCATTTTTTTGTTATTATTAATATTTTAGTGTTAATTTTACCAATTTTCAAGCACTTGCCTCAATATAGAAATTATGGTCTCGGTACATTTCTTAAAGTGGTGTGTTTTATATTGGTATTATGTCCAATAGTAATTTTATTGAATTTTAAGAGGTGCTTTATTGATAATAGTTAATATTTCATTTTCATGAATTTTAGTTCATTAAATAGAATACATTTTAATAATGAATATATATATATTTCCATCACATAACTATAAAAAATCACAAATAAAAAATTATTTTATATTTTTAATAGTGTTTATGATTTCATAATAGTTAATTAGATAACCATTATATTATCATTTAAGAAGATAGTAGAACTGACTGAGATAAGAACATGTGATAACAAAGGAATATGTAAGAACATGTCAGAGTATATTTTATATTTTAAATTTTAAAAATCTTACTGATTTATAAAAAATTATAATAGGGATATATATGTTTTATAATTATTATTATAATATTTAATGGTAAGAATGATTATAAAGATAATAACACATATGTTGAAGACTAAAATATCTTCTTAGAGATATTTTTGGAAATGAATTATTTTGGAGAGTTTCTCAGGAAAATATGTTGTTAAAATATAGAGAGGATTTTTATTGAGGGATTTTTTTTAAATATTCATTAGTAAAATGATTTAAAAACATGCTCTATATTGGGTATATGGTGTGTCTATTTATAGAGATCTTGAGTGGTATTTTTTTGAATCCCCATTTATTAAACAATATGGAATATAATTTTTCATGGAATTTTAATGCAATGCTGACAAGGTTTGGATATAATATATGAAAAAAATCCTAAATTACCACATTCACTCTTTAGTTATAATTTTTCATGTTATTTTCAGCCATTATCCATTAGTGAAACATGTTTTCCCCATTTTATATTCACAATGGTAACTCAATTATAATCTTGATTACTAATTTTTGAGCTTAAAAGTAAATGTTACCTTACAAACTAATAGGGAATTATTATAAAAAATAACAAAATTAATTATAATTCATTTAATTTATAATATTGATTATAATTTTATTTAATATATGTATGACTAATAGAAAAAACCAAGTATTTATGGACAAATTATTTTTATTATAAAAAATGAATTTATTATTATTCCATTACAATTACTAATGATTTGATTAAATATAGTTTATTTGATTTTATAAATAGAAAATACAATTTACTTAAATAAATTTTTAATACTGATCAATTTATACTATTTATAAAATAATACATAACACATATTAAAATAATTCCTTAAGAAATATCAATTATTTATATTAAGTGAATATATATCTAAAAATAAAAAATAAATAATGAATACATGATTGATTAATAATTTTTTATGTTTATAAATAATAAATTTCATTATATTTAATACTATAGATAATAAAATTTTTGGGTTTTAAATAATAACATAAAATATATAATAATATTATTATTTTTAAGGTGTAGAATTTTGTTAACCATGATTTATTAAAATAATATTTCTTATTGATATATATTTATTCCATGAATGTTATTCATTTATATTACTACATGTACCATGAAATTTTACAATATATATTATTTATATCACTCTTTAATGTTTGTAAATATAATTAAAATTATCATTTAATTGAAATAGTTTCTCTATAATTAATGATGAGTTAGAAAATAAATTTGTATCCTTCATTTAATTTAAAAAATCACTTATATCATCTAAATCAACATAATAATAATGAAACCATATATATTTATATATTTGAACATATAATAAGAAGTATACATTCAATACATCATCATAATTATAAACTACTAGGATTTTGACAATTATTACACCAAGATGGTAGATAACTATTAATTACTATCTTGTAACCACTATATTACACCATAAATAAAACAAATGACTCATATTAGGACGTCACCAAGCATAATTCTCATTTATATAGTTTATATTTTTGATTTTGAAATATGATTTTTCCATCCATGATGTTTTTTTGTTATTTTTATTTTAGTTAAACTAGTTGGGATTCTTAATAGTGAATATAATCTAGATGATTCTTTTATTATATAATGGTTAATTTTTAAATTAATTATTAAATTATAATTTATGATTTTTAACGGATTTAATTATCTAAGATTTTCAATGCATGATTTCGTGTACATTTGTTGTAATTCCACCTTATGAGTGAATACAATATTATTATTTTATTTATATTTTATATGACATAAACCATAATCATGTTAAAGAGTTTTAATATTTTTTTTGACATTGGTGTCAAAGCATCTATTTATTATAAAACAAAGGAAGTTATTTACTTCTACATAGATGGGATAACATTACATGTCCCGTTGGCCCGTGTCCATTAGGACCAATTATATGCTCAAAGGACCCATGAACGAATTTTTATGGTACAACACTTTCTAACACCTGATATGTTTTTGGAGGTTATAACATCCCAGATTCGATTCACATAAAAGTAATCAAACCCATTTTGGTCTCAAATCCATTATAGTACCTCCCCATATACTACATGTTTTTGGCTTGTATTGGCAGTCCAATGGGGGTACCATGGGGAGACGATAACCTCATGATCAGAGTGCCACAACAATGTGATAAATATATAAATAGAAAAGGCATAATAATGGAAAAGAAAATAATAATGGAACATCAACCATACTATAATAAAAAACATTCCAAAAGAGGAAATATATTCAAAATGATGTGTATTTCATGGATCTATATAAAAGGCAATAATATTGACATATGTTTCTATAAAAAATTCCAAAATACCAACATTTGTCTAGTGGCATGAGGAGTCAGGGAATGGTCTAATGTTCCCATGCTCTTATATAATAATCAATTAAGAATCCAAGACTGAGAATTTTTCCTTATCCTTACCTGCATCCATGAATTCTATCCAGTACCAAGTGTTTTCCCGAACAAGGTGTTAGATATACACTATAGTCCACCACAAATAGTGTCTATATAGGTCTAGTACGTGAGTATAAAAGTAGTAGTGTGTAATTATAAGAAAATCAGTGGATAAAATTCATGAAATTATAATTATGCTACACTTATTCTACTTATAGGTTGACCGACCAACCATTCCCATTTCAACCTATGCCATATACATTTGAATAGGTGACATGTACATGTTCAAGGTCTAATAAGATATGAACTTGGTGTCCTGGAAGATTTCATATGTATTATTTGGGACAAAATATGTAACATAGTAATCTACGAAAAATATTAATTAAATGGGATCTAAGGTGTAACCAAGGAATCCATGTTTTTGTGATAATAATACATTATCTAAGAGGAATCAAGGAATTCTTGACCATAGATGGTCGATCCATCTCATAGTATATATCCCAAGTAGTTTATCTATATGTGATTAAGTGAAATAAATGGGATACATATGAGGAATTCCAATGGAACAATATCTATCGGATTATATAAAGTATTCCCACAGTAAATCATTGTCTTTGTATCACTGGTTCCAAAGGGAAGAATCTGACACACCACCTATCCTAAGACCCCAATTGAATACAAGGAGTGTATTTGAGGAATTATAATGTCTAAAAATGTTTCAATTTATAATAATTAGACTATGATGATACATTCACATCAAATAAGACATTGAAAAAATTCCGTTGTAGGTATCTCACTTGAAAATTATCCTAATGAATCTAGGTGGAGTCCTACGATTTCTCAACAAATTCCCCGATGGATTTAAGGATGGATCAATTCATAAAACTCTTATAACAAAGAGGATATATTAGTAATATAAACCTTAAGATTAATGAATAGTCATTGTTATGTGTAAAACCTTCTAATTTAATCAATTTATAGAGAAAATTTAGGTCCATACATTTTAATTCAATAATGAAAAATGATAGGTAGAGTTTAATACCATTAATCATTTAATTATAATTAAATATGATCTAGAATAAAAATTATTAAATGTTTAAAAGTTTCATTTCAACAATATAAATTAATCAAAACGTAGGATAAAGTAAACCCCAACACACCAAAGGGGTGTTTCATCTATTACAATGTAAGGGGGCACATAGTCATAAGAATGGAATTCCCAAGTGGTGTCTCAAGTTGAGGTAATTGCCTTATGTCCATAAAAAAGGGGTCTAATTAGAAATTTACAGTCTAAATTAAGAAAATAATTTGTGGAAAATGCATATATGGTCAGACCGCCAGTGAAATTGATGTACCATACAACGATGACAATTATAAAATAAAGATTCATGGGGGAAATGGTCATAGAACACTGAACATGTGGATATAGTGGAGAACTCACACTGTATCATCCCTTGGTTTGGTCTGAATCATATGAAAATTGAATAATATACAAATACCATGAAAATTGACCATATTATCATGCACCAAAATAGAATTAAAAATGTAAAGGAAAATATGAAAGGAAACAATTATTTTGAGGAACTTAATAATGAAAATACAGTGTGATTAATGTTGGATGAATTGGTGTCTTAATGGAAGAAACACCAAAAGAACATAGGAGAGAGTCATGGGGGAGTTCCACAGAGGGGGGATACTATGATAGAGGAAGATATTTGAAAAATGAAGGTGTTATTAAAATTTTTAAAAACTAGTCCACCATATATTCATGATGTGAATGTTTGTCACATCATGAAAATAATGTGTTTCCCCTAGGGAAAACCCAATTAATAAAGTGTTAGGGGTCTGGACAGATAAATTCACATCATGAATTGAATTCACTTTGTGAATTGGTTCTTGTAGTTAGTCTCCAACCATTTCCAACCATATTCCCAAAAACGAGTGAACCAGACTAAAGTCATGACATTCAGTTATAATCTAAAAAAAAACCTAATTTTTTTTTTCAAAAATTGAAATGATATATATATCATATAATTAATCCTATATCTTATAATCTTCCCCTATAAACTAACTCATAACCTATTTTCCATCACAATGTTTTTCAAGATTTATCTATGAATAAATCTGACCACTAAGCATATACATTGGCCTCCCTCTCCCAGATCTCATCTTGAATATGGCCATATTTCCATAACACCTACACTAAAAGAACTAATATACCATGAATATACATTGTTATTTGGTCAATTATGTAGACATGATTCTCTTATATAGATGAAAATACCTCCAACTCAACCTCATTGGGCTGAAATATGTAAGAAAAAGCTGAATAGTATCACCTTTATAGAGAAATGTGGTAAATGTCATGGCTGGACTTGTATCTCTCATGGAGTTCTATCCTATATGACATAGATCCAACCCTCTCTAAAAGGTTAAAATTTCAAGAGAAATGAGTAAATATTTTACCATATTTCCAAATTTCATGATATGAGAGTCAATTAAAAACACATATTTTTACCCAAACCCTAACCTCTAACTCCAGACGCCATCGATAGTGGTTAGAATGTATTTTTTCCTATACTATTATGTAGAAATTTGTTTCCTAATCTGCTGAACCATCTATAAAGTCCTATAAAAGAGACAAGGTCCATGTAGTGATAAATCCATTACCTAATAATATCATAGTGGTGATCATCCTAACATACAATATAAGGCCTAATAAAAATCCATTTGAATTATCTAATGATAGATATTAATATTGGGGAATTGAAAAAGAGGTATATGATTCTCCCATAAAACTATAAAATCAAGTATACATGCACAATACATGTCCTCAAAAACTAGTATCATCCACTCAGACATCCTATTGATATGAGGGTGGTATCCAATACTCAAAAGTACTTATATACCTTACTCCCTCTATAAACCATTCCATAACTGAGAAGTGAAATAAATTTCCCTATCTGATACAACATTCAGTGGAACTCATTGAAATTGATTAATATCCTGAACATAGAGACTTATGTGATCATCACTATAAATTGTCTCTTTAGTATGATAAAATTTATAGACCATTTTGATCCTATCGATGATCACCCATAAAAAGTCGTTTACAAGATGGAATCTTGGAAAAAATTCCACAAAATTCATGGTGACGTCTTCCCATTTCCACTATTGAATAGAAAATATATTCAAAATCATTATTGGTATATGGTGTTCTACCTTTAACAACTAATAGGTGGAACATTTAGTAAAAAAGTATCCCATATCTCTATTCATATTAGGCCACCGATATTTGTGACGTATATCATGAAACATATTTATAGGCCCATGTTGAACCACCCAATTAAAATCACTAACATCTCACATCAATTCATCCCAAATGTCTGTAGGAACCTAGAAACATACATGGATGTGTAATACCACATCCTTGTAAATGATCTAACCAAATGGTCAGTAATCACCTAAAAAATTTAATCTTAGTACTAATCCCTCAGGATCCGATAACTAACTCATCATAAATTTGTTTAGAAGTGAAGAGGCCAATTATATGTCTATAAGGGTAGGTTTTCAATGATGGTACTAAACATGTAAACATAACTCAGGGAATAGACCCATTATATACAACTCACTACTGACCTCATGAACTGTATGTTTCTAAGTCCTACGGCTCAAAGCATCCTCGATATCATTTCCCTTCCAAGGAGTATAGGTAAGATCAATGTCATAATATGAAGGTATTCAAACCATATCCTTTCTCTAATATTTAATTCAAACTGTATAAAATATACTTGGTCCTATTTTGGTATGTAAACACAAAAAGCCACATACCAAGAAAAATGCATCTCCAGAAATAAAAATCATGAACTAAAGATGCTAGGACGAGATCATGAGTTGGGAAATCATGTCACATGGTCTCAAACATCAGGTCTTTAATTCCATTAATTTATTAACCTACATTAAAAATTATCTTATCCAGATTACTTATACATCATAATAAAGTATATATCTTCAGACCAATTATTGTAGAATCAAAATCATCGCTGAAGTCAATGTCTCTTTTATAACTAGAAAGGCTGTCTCATAGGCTTCTAACCACATGAACATCACAACCTTAATTTCCAATCCCATAATTGGTACTTCTAGGCAAGATAATTCTTTATTAAAGAACATATAATAGCTATTAAACCCCAGAAAACTCCATATGTCAAAAATGTTTTTGGGATACTCCAATTAAAATAATTGTCTCACCTACTTTAGGTTAATAATATTTATTACCTTTAAGATGATCTGACCCAACAATTGAACCTTGTTGATCCAAAAAGTGGAATTTAGTTAGATTTCCATATAGCTGGTTCTATCATATTGTATTCAATACAATCATAGGATGATTGATATGGTCATGTAAAGTGTGAGAATACAATAATATATCTTCCATGGAGACTACAATAAATGAGTTCTTATACTGAAATAAATATTGATTCATCAAAGCCATAAAAATAACAGGAACAATCATGAGACCGAACTACATAATAAAATACTCAGAAAGACTATACCTGCTAAAACACATTGTACACGGTATGTCAAAATTTCATAATCATACATAATAATATATTGGTCTCAAATAACTCTTTGAGAAAAATATTTCTCCTTGTATATGGTATAAAGTGGTTTTTTTTGTTTGAGGAAATGGATACCTATTCTTTACTATAAGATAGTTAAACTAATAGTAATACATTCAAAGCCTGAGGATGCCTTCTTTATTATTGGTGAACATGATAGGTGAACCCCAAGGTGCTGTAATGGGTTGTAAAAATCCATTAACATCAATGTCCTATACCTGACTCTTAATACCCTAAAACTCAATAGTGGTCATTCTGTAAGGAGGACTGGATAACAGTGTTACTTCTAGAACAATATTAATTGTAAACATCCATCTATCAATATAGAGGTAGTTAGGAAAAGTTATTGGGGAAGTCATCACTAAGATAATCCACTACAAGAGGGAAGTCATCTCGATGCATTCCATGATCATCTATATAATGACTACATGTCTGGGCTATCACTTCACCCATACAATGATGCTCTGGTCCATAACTACTTTCCTAGATGTAAAATTCACCCTTGTGAAGATAAATATCACCCTCTTTTGATATATATGTTAATATTCAGTGATAATAGTAAAAATTAACATGATAGGGGACCAAATAGTACATCTTGAGTATGATATCATTGATTTTAATATTTAAGATGAATAGGTCATATAATGAACTATAAATACCAACATCAGGAAGGAATTCCTTGCACCAGAGGATAATCTCTAATGTAATTTCAAAGAGATTATCATGTGTCATCACACTATAGAAATACTGATTATTAAGGAAATGGATTTCTATAGTATTAATAGAGATAATAGAATGTGAATTTCTTATATTAAACTTTCCAAATACCGATGTAAAGTCTAGCATGACTATACTTGTAATTATATATGGAAAGACACCCCAAAACTGTGGTATTTGTTGTAATTCATATATATAGATTCATCCACAACCCTATGCTTCAACCTGTCTACCAAGATAATATCCACTAAGATAGTTTTTTGAATCCGTAGTCTGGTCACCTTAACTACGTCAACCTCCTTAGCATATATGACCTATGGAAGTTTAGTGTCTGGTCTGATGCAGACCTACTCAACCTAGACAAAACAGTGAATCTAGTGAGGATCCAGATACTCTATTTAAAGATAGAAAATTTCAAAAAAAGAATCTAAATATATCCCATTATATCACTATCTTGTCACTCAACTGTTTGTCAGTCAGACTAAGGTTTTACAAGACCATATTTCCCACCCTAATTTCATATAACAAAAATATTAGTGAGATACACTGGCAGCCACGGCTCTTTAGATAACACTCTAAACGGCACTTCCTAAGGGTGGTTGAACTACTAGAATTTCATAGAATGGATTTACCATACCCTATACTATCATATTCTACAAATTAAATTCATTAATAATATCTTTTTTCATAATTATAGGGATAATAGTCAAATATAAATCATTTAACAGAGGTAATATGGTGTTCCTGATCCCAATATCAGAGCATATTTCTTTAAAATTCTCATAAATAGTTAAGGAAGGTGAAAAATAGTCGATATTTTTAATGAGAGATAAATAATCCATAACTATTTGAGATCCTTTGTCGAGATGTAGTAACTCCCATTCTCTATTATCTATCAATGAATTTAGAAATAATTTTTTTTTGAAAGAATCCTAGAAATATCTATAGACCAGATTCTGATGTTGTTCTACCTTATTAATGATATCCAACCAATTATTAGGATAACCAATAAGAATATAATAAATGATCTTGACACTCCTATATCAAGGAATCTCTATATGATCAAAGACATATAGCCTAGTCTCTAGCTAGGTCTATGTGGCCTGTAGATGATCATCCCTTGAAAACATTGGCAGATGATGATGATTTAGAAACTCTCACAAATACTCTTCCATAGTAGGGGAAAGATAAATAAATCTATATCCAGTCTGAATAAAACATATAAATCCCTCTCAAAACATGGAATTATCACCCATTTCATGTATAACTAGAGGTTGCATAGGTAGAACTACTAGTAGTTTAGGTCCCACCATAGTAGGAACATTATCTTCAACACCTTCCTTGCACTCTACCTAATGGTGTCGTGCTGAGATATCTCTAAAATTCCAAATAAAAATCCTCATATAAGTCATAATAATGATATCATCACAAATGAAACAATTTTATATGTACAATCCTTCCAATATAATAACTACACCCCAATTCCTACTCATAAATCAAAGTCTGGGAATCCTATAATACAATGAAAAAAACAAAGAGACACTTCCCACTGTACACTATAATGGTCGAGATTGGGTCATATTCGCAATTTTATAACACGGTTACAATATAAGGTGTGTCAATTTCATGATATATATGAAAACACCATTTAAATTAGAATTAGAATAACTATTTGATGGAAACCATTGGCATTTACATTTAGTAGGGTACAATTAAATTGATATATCATTCCCATATTATAAATTACTACACATTATAAATGGAAGATAGTGGTACATGAAACAACAACAAGGATTTCAATTTCATTTAATTAGATGGATCAGCATTCCAAATTTTTAGAGGCAAACACCATCTTTAAATTTTAAATTGGAATATATATAACTGCATCCACCTAATTTATTAAATCATGTATCAAATTGTTCATTGATTAAACTCAATATTATTGGCTAATTATGGTTCCATCATTACACTATTTGGGAAAATAACATTTAGGATGATGAATGCACGTTAATTATTTCAGTTATTTATCCCATTAAGAAATTTTAGTAATATTTAAAATAAAATTTTTAAACCCTAAGGAATATGCATTAAGTATTTATAAAATAAGTGAATTTGGAATGGAATAATGAGTGACATGTGAATACATATGATTTCTATAATGATGCATGGTAAACTATATCCTTGACATACTGTTCCAATAGTAAAAATAGATTCCATAATTATAATGAAATCCACAATCCATGCGAATCACCAAATTGTAAAATGAGTTAATCCATTGCAATAATAATCCATAACATTGAATCCCATCCCAAAAAAATTGGATTTTCCCCCATACATGGGTTATCTACTCCTAGTAAGAAGTTTATTACCGAATTACAATACATTATATTCTTTTATCCTATTACCCAAGTGGAAAGACCCATGGAAAATTAAAACTATACTACCAATATGTAATGTCCTGGACCAATTTCACTCAAAAGAAACTAATAAAATTGGTCATCTGGACTCAAACTCACCTCCCCATCTACCAAAACATGAGGAATAATAGTGTGGATCCAATGGTGGTATAATGGGGTCACTATACCCTCATTATCATAGTATGTTAATAATATAATAAATGAATAAATAGATTAATAATAATAATAAATAGAATAGAAATTAAAGAAAAGAATCCAAACAATAATAATAAACAAAAAATGGGATACATATAAAAAATGATGTATATTTCATTGAGTAATCCAAAATGCAGTCATACAAACATTAATGTATATCAAAAACAAAAAAAGAACATAATATATTCAACAACAACATGAGTTGTGGTTTGATCCCATTCCCACAAGCTCTCTTTCTATAATCAATCAAGAAACAAAAACTTCGTACTTTACCTTATCCCAAACTGTATCCATGAAGTCCATACATGTTACAAATGGTGTTCTAAATAGTGTGTGAGATAAACTTAGTAAGCCGCTAACACCAACCCCTATACAAGTCCTTTCAAGGATTCTAAAAGAATTTGTATGGAGATATATGATAAAAGGTGGAATGAAATGTGGGAAATAATAATCATGTTGGGATAAAAATCATTATGGTATGCCCAATTGACCATACTGGCTTCAGCCTAAGCCAGATATGTATGAATAGTTTACCTATAAATGGACATGGTCTAATAGATGTGAACACAGTTTCTAGGTTGAATCTATATGTATAAAGTGGGAACTAAGGTGAAACCAATTAATCTAATAAGAAATAGTATTAAAATAGGATCCAATTAGTAAAAAATGAATCCAAGTATTAATGATAGTAACATAGGATCCTAGAGGAATCAAGGCTTCCCTGGCCTCAAAAGTTTGAGTTAACTCACCATATATAAACCGTGTGTCCTAGCTATAAGGGACTAAATGTAATCCAAGGGAAACCCCTTAGGTATTCCACTATAATAATATTCTACTAAGTCCATGAAGAATATACATAGTAAATCCTAGGATAAGAATGACTGGAGAACATGTGAAGAATCCAAGGCACCACCTATCCTAAGACATCTTCTGATTCCAAGGTGTGCATATGATGAATTATATTATCTTGAAACATCTTATGTGAATTATAGGAAAATTCCAAGGCATTCACCTATCATAAGTCATTTACCAAATTCTAAGGTGGGTATCACCATTTGAAACTGGCCCAAAGAATCAGGGTGGTGTCCTCTAATTTTCCAAGGAATTCCCTTTAAATCTCTTTATGGATCAAGTTACACCACTTATATAACAATAAAAAGGTCAATTTTAGAAATAGGAGACATATTCTTAAATAAGTAGTCAAGGCCATGTGATAGCCAAACTAATTCATTGACGTTATATAAATAATTCATTTTGATAAATTTTTATTAAAAAAATGAAATTTTTTATGTAAAGTGACATAAAATTAATAATTTAATTCAAATTTAATGTTAAACATGACAAATATTATTTCCCATTTACCAAGGTCTTTAAAAAAATTAAATTAATAAAAAAACCTGATAAAGAAAAACCAAACACACAAAGGGGTCTTTTAGAATTAAAAATTAAGGGAAACATATTTATAGGAATTTTGTTAGACCTAATGATTTTTTGAAATATATTTTCAAATAAATTTAATCCTTCCAATATTTATCCTTACACACAACTCTGATTTTATCTGTTGTTACACACAAAATAGAGTTTAAATGAAACATATTATACAATAAAAATATTAATATTATAAATGATAGTTTCTTTATAGTCATTGGAAAGGTGGTTATGAATAAAATAAACTAAAATATTAAATATATTATCTACATAGATATATTAAATTAATTTATTGAGTAACAATTACATAAAATTGAAAATAAAAACTTTTAAAAATAAATGATTTTTTTTGAAAACAATTTTTATAAAAACAAAATGTTTAACATCAATAAATTAAAAGAATTTGGAATGATATTAATTAAAATAATATATTATCTATTCATTCAATTTTATAAAACTCATATCATGTGTTTTCTAAAAAAAGATACAAATAATTTGAATTTTATGCTAAACAACTCTATTTTTCTAAAAAACAGTTTTTACCTTTTTACACACTTATTTTGAAACTTCAATATAAATATTATAGAAATATTATTTAAGAATATAATTATAATTTATGAAATCCTAATTCAATAAATATATTTGGGTGATTTTTTAAGAATTTTCTAAAAATTTCTATTTTTTGACGAATAGTGAAAACTACAAAATTTTAATTGAAAACATACATTTTGTTTAAATTATTTTTAAAGTAAAATTATATTACAAATTGGTTTTAATGTATAATTATTTAAATTTTTTATATATGAATACAATTTTTGTCATTTTAATAATGATCATATTAAATTTTTTATAAACACTTTTTAAATTCATTGAATAGTTTCACTTTGAAAACCTGCTTTCTTATCATGTTTATGAAAATATTTTTAAAAAATATTTTCCACTTATATAAATGTAGTATGAAAAAATGGATTCAATATTTTAAATTAAAATAACTTGTATAAACTAATAATTCCAATTTAAATGTTCACTAATATGAATTGTGAAAACAGTAAATGTTATTTATACTGGTTAAGGTGAAAATTGATTTAATGGGGGTTAAAAAATAGTAGCAGTTAAAAAGACATAAAAACATGTTTGGAATATAATTTATGGAAATATTTATTTATAATAATGTTTAATTGTGGATAATACTCTAATTTTTATCCTTTCATCATGAAAAAATGTTGGTATACCTTTTTTATTTCAATATATTACATGTGTGCTACTAACCTCATATTTAAAACACAACCCATATCCTCTCTTATTATCAAATTAAACCCATTTTTTATCAGAAATTACCTACCCAAATCACATTTAAGCTTCCATCCTCACATCCTATAAGACATATTTTGGAAATAAATCCATCATTTTATGGTTTTTTTGCAAACCTATGGAGTTTACACAAGGAAGAGGTAACACACTTTATCAAGTATTTTTATTTTTTATGCCCCCAACAACCTCAATTATTATAATAACTTGATGACATAACAAAATAATTATATAAAATATTATAATAGTTTTTTCTATTAAGGCAATGAACTAAAACCATCCCCAGATCCATCAAATGTGTTACCAAATCATCATTCATGTGTATGATGAAATACTGCCTCGCAAACCGATGTCATTATTTTTTTCCATTACCACCTCTCATGGTTGGGTATGATGATGGATATAAAGTATATATATGATATTTATAACATAATTATACCTATATATTAATTATATCCTACATTTATATATATTTAAATTCTATTCCATAGGGGATTTGATATCATCGCTTTTGTGTATGGTGAAGTACCACCTTATGAAGAGATGTGATTTGTTTTTCATTAATTTGTTACATAGAATATAATAAAAATATATTTAATGAATATATGTGTTATAAATAAAATAATTATTATATTAATATAATTTTATCATTATTAATGATAATATACCAATTTATTTCTAAAATTTTCACCAATAGAATGATGATAACGTCGTTCGTGTATGTGTGGACTACTAACATCATGAAGTGATATGACTCTCCCTTTTCATCACCAAATAACATGGATGATATGTATAAGTATATATAAATATTAAATATGCTATGTAAGATATTATTATAGTAATTTAAGGATAAAATATTTCTTACCTCCTATTTCGTAGTTCCTTGAAACGTGTAACCTAGTTTTAAGAATCACTTTTCCAGGTGGTTTCCATTGGATTTATTTATCGAATCGGAAACTTCCAACCTTTCTATATCCAAATTGGACCTACTGTCCCAAGGTAGGTGTTCATTAAGTTTTATCATTACGATACTTAATAACATGCATTGGTCGAGAGGATGGGAGGTCGGACTCATCACATGATTTTGGGAGAATTATTGTTTACTCTGTGAATCTCTTTGTAAATTTATGATATTTTCATGAATCCTTATTAATTCACCAAGCATAACATCAGTATCCCTTGTAATTTACAATAAATTATTAATATGTGTAAAATTTTGAATCATCAGTATGCAGTCTTGTTTCTTCATTAATGGAAATATCTGCATATATTCAAGGTTTTGCATAAATGGTATCCTCTAATATACTACTTAGAGATTATTTTAATAATCGTTCTGATGATACTAGATTTTAAGCCACTTGTGGGGAACTGTGGAATTTATTATCATCCAGAGAGACCATGGTTTGATTTGATTTTGGGTTTGTGCCCATAAAATGGGCTACATATGTATCCTTGTAAAATGAATCAGAATCCCCATCATTCAGTGCCACTGAATGGGACACATTATACCTTTTATGGTCATGTGATAAGGACCTAGCCATAGAGTTTAATGTCATGTTGTATGGACATATAAGCGGAAGGTTCTTAGTCAAAACATAGTGTGGGACTTATACTAAAGAATCCCAATGAACATTGGAAAGAATATGGGTTTCCATGTAGGATCAGACCCTATTGGGAATATGGACCATGGAGAACAAAGTTAATTTAGGGTATTGGGTGTAAACCTCAAGGATGCTTTCTACGTATCCCATTTATATGGGAATCAAAGCTTGTGCAGTTTGATAAGTCTCATAGAAGAGTATGGTTATAATAGAGAGATGAGTTTGGGATTACTTCTTAAAAAGGATTCCTTGATGATTTGGGGTTTAATTTGGGGCTTATTGTTAAGGAGGATGCCCAGATTAAGGGATTTAGGGTTGGATTTATAAGGAAGTTATCCAGTGAGATCGGGCCCTGGAAGGGATTCCTACATATCCTGATTTGAACAGGAATCAGAGTTCTCATCGTTACTTGGATTGTGAAAATGTTGTGACCATGAAAAATATTTAATCCCATGGGAATCATGCTCGGTGTGAGAAACAAGAGGATGTCAAAGATTCAATAATGTTATTCACACTTTCAAAATATTCCTCCTCCGCTGGTGGAAGAGGGCGTACCTATAGTTTCCAAGGTGAACGAGGTTGAGGTGACCGTAGAAGAGGGTGAGGCGACGAGCCTTCCCTCTATACTATTTATATTGGAAAAGGGTCCAATGTAAGGAGGAAGGGATGAAGGTTAGGGGATCACCCTATTATGGATTTCCATGGTGATAAATCCCAACAAGATAGGGAAAGGGTAACAAAAGTCCATGTGACCATATCTCCTCTAGTTTTTGGCACCGAAGAAGAGAGGGGGTTAAATGATTCCACCTCCTACAAGAAAATCTAGGGGATTATGCCAGGATGGTTTTCCTAAAATTGATCCTATTAGGGGAGGGAGACTTCTCCTATGCTTGTGTGGAATAGAAAAGGTGAACCATACCTTCCCTACTAGAGACCTCAAGTTCCGGGCCATCTCTTCGAGATGGGAGAGGCTAGGACCCAACCCTACCCCAAATTGGGAACTTCCCAACAGTGTTTTTAGGATAAAGGTCCATGTGAATATGGATATGAAAACCCACAAACACTCCATGAATCCTAAGTACATTGTGAAAAAAATGTTGGAAACCTCTAACTGTGGATATGAAAATCCAAATAAGAGACACGATGATGTGTCTTTCCCAAAGGATTGATATGTTATGAGGTTTTGGTGGAGGTATCAACAGAATACCTTTCAGAAAAGGGAGTCAATGAAGAAGAAACCTTTCCATGAATGGATTTGAGGAAGGCGTGATGTCTTGTAGACTGATGAGTGTGAAGAAAGTAAGTAAATCAAGGAGGGGTTCCCATGTAGAGAAGGGTACAAAAGTATGGGCGCACAAGTAGACTCGGGCGACCTGATGTTCACTTAAGTGACAAAAAACCTATGTGGTAATACTTGGGTGAGACCCTGCTCAAGACTTCAAGATTATTCACAGGTGATCATAGAAGTGGGGTGCTCATGTTCCTATAGGAGGAATGGAAGAGGTGCAAGAATTTATGATTGGGGGAGGTTGGGCGCTTTAGGCACCCAAGTGTTACAGTTTTCAAACACTAAAAGGACTTAATTCAAATGATCCACCCTTAAATTCTCCACTCAAGGTGTTGAAAAACTACCTTGAAAGATTCAGAAGATTAGGATGAAGTACTAGGGTGACTAGAGAAGCAATTGATCTTCGAGGAAATTCATCACTACAAATGAGGGCCCCAAGGGTATATTTATAGGAAAATATTAGACCCTAGGTGAAAAGGAAATGGGAGTGCAAGTAGGATGTGTGACATATGATTTCCCGGAAGTGGGCGGTATGCCAATGTTGTGGTGTGCAAGTAGGATACGCACTGACAGAGTTTTGGATAGACTAAGGCGGAAAAAAACTCATGATTTTTAAAATCTTGACTTTTATTTATGTATGTCCCCCATTTTTACTTCTAATGGATTCCCTTTTTCATATTTTTAAACTCTTTGAGGGAATGGGGTGTCAAACCCCCTAGTATTGGATTCAAAATGAAAAGAGGATCGAATACATAGGTAAGGTAATGAAGGAGAAAGAAAAAGTTCACTGGGTCACACAACTATCGGCGCTCATGTAGACTTGGGTGTGCATGCTTTCTATGCATAATACTTCTGGTGCATAGGGTGACATGTGCCTCTTATATATAACGGCCTCACATCCGCAAAAAGTCTCGCAACCTTTGAATTCTCATCTATCAACTTGCAAGTTTTCTTTTATTCAGGTGCTTCTATTTCACCATGCTTATTCTATATGTTTTTTAGCTATGTGCTAAAAGAGAGGCGCCATACATGCGTGCCTACTTAAAATTTCGTGCCATATTTTAAACTAGATTTTCTTAATTACATTGATATTTTTTTGTAAAACATCAAAAATGAACTTACTTTTAAAAGATGATATCTATATATTTGCAGGTTTAATGGCTCCGAAAAGAATTGGAACTGCTGATGAGATCACTAGTAAGAGGATTGATGAAATGATGAATGTCATTGGTCATTATTACTTTGATGTTTGTGAAACTACCCTTCCATAATTAGCAAAATATATGAAGAATTATAATTTCAACTTTCCTCAAAGTACCTATCTACCTTTGTATAGCTATGTCCATTTTTAAGATTCTAGCATTCTAGATCCAAAGAACTATGTCCAAAAATCTTGGTTTTAAGAATATACCAACTTCTCATCGGCCAATGTTTCTGTTGGGGGATCATTTTTTAATTATGGGACAATAGAGAAAGATCATATTATGCACCATAGACCGTGTGCTCTAGAACTGAAGGCACACACACCCGAGCTATAGACACACTGCTATTCATCCATCTTTTGAGATTATCTGATATATTAGTCTAAGGGTTGGAAGAAAAGTTGGGACTTCCTCCCGTGAGGAGGTGAAAAACCCGATAGATGTGGGCATACTGGGTGAGAAAGACATGTTCATAATTTGAATATGATTTGAGGGTCATCGGGATTTATGAGACTATTTGGGTTGGGAAAACCTATGTGTATAGAAAGGATGATTTCGTTCTAGAATAATTAAGTCGATGTATCCCAGAGACAAATACCTTTCATTTAACACATGGAGAGGTAGGTATCATCTTGTGGGATATTTACAGGACTTATAGAACTCAAATCCTTTAAGATATGTATGATGAGTTTGTTCCTTTCAAGGTGACATGGAATGACTCTGTGAAGTAACCATATTTGGTTTATGAGTTAATTAAAATATTTAAAAAATGCAAGAATTTAATCACCACGAAGAATCAAACCAAGAGAGATATTCATCTGGATGAATGGATAGAAATATTTTTAATAATGAAGAAAGAAAAGGGACCCACTTACACCCGTCTGACTAGTTGTCCAAGGGTAGAGAAGATATGCACTCCTGACACATTTTGGAAAACATTTGAGAAAAGAAGAATTTAAAAAATGGGGATATGAAATCAACCCAAAAATTCCTACAAAGACATGGCTGGGAGGTTTCTTAACCATGTGGAATAGCATGTATTTATTACCAGTCTGAGATTCCAAAGGAGGAATATGGTCGAGAACCTTTTTTATTGCAGTTAAGCTGGAAGAGAAAAGGATGGTAGGGTTGGATACTCTTGTTTTGGCCAAGATTCATAGGAGTTTGCTGCATACTTATAAAGGGATGTATCCATTTAGAATAGAGGGACCATTCCAAGTGTTGTAAGGATGGATTGCGACTCACTTCAGAACTTATGCTATACAAAGTGGAGTACATGTTTTTGGAAATTCTTTCCAAACATCTATTCAGGCCTTTTTGAGTATTTCAACCTTGAGATTGAATGATTATGACATCAAGCATAGATTGAGCATGCATAAGGAATTCCATTTCATTCCTTATGGGGAACAACCTATAGGGCGATTCATTGATGATGGTACTGCCACATTGGAATTGAGGGCATATATGCTAGCTTGAAGAGATGGGATGTTGGCCACCAGAATTGATGGAGAAATCATTTGTGAGGCCTATGATCCTTATAAATATGAACGTCAATTCGAATGTCTACAAAAGAATACCGTATCCCCTCCCATAACATTCATATTAGAGCAAAACCTAAGGGTTGCTGGACAACTATGGTTGTTGACATCTGTAGAGAAGACCGAGGAAATATTTATTTTATCCATAGCTGACATAGTAAGCAGATTAACCATCTGGTATGCTGAAAACTGGGTTGAATCTTACCCTGAAGGGGTATTAAATCATGTCTTCCCTCGAGTGGGGATAAAGAGAAGTAGTAGGAAGTAACCCCATCATTTGGAAGATAATTCTTCATCATCAGGGGATGAATTGAAAGAATCTGAGGGTGGAGGTGACGATGCTCCAAATTCACCAAAGAGATCTTGCAGTAGATATAATCATCCTACTATAATTAAAATATCCAATCCATAAATCCCTACGGAATTCGTGTCAAGGCGATCTGGTCTCAATCATTTTGAAGAGAGCTGACTCCCATTTTCTAATCCTTCATCCATAACTATGGGTGGTGGGAAGAAACTCAAGTCCAAGGTTGTAGTATTCTCCTCAAAACCCTCAAACATACATTCTGAATATATATTATTGAAGGCTATTAGATAATGGAAGAATTTTTACTGTGATGTTGAAACCATGTGGATGGATCTGTATAAAGGAGAACATATTCCAGGTGTAGGGGATTTGCATGGTTCTTATGAAATCATTTTTAAGAAAAATCCTAATGAGTTAAGGACCTATATTCGAGAGATTGAAATGCTCATATATGACACTGACGAAACAATTCCTTCCACAAAGCGGGTAAATGAAATGATAGATCATGGTACCACCGAATAGATCAATCCTTCATTAGATGAATAGTGGTGTGACTTTGTAGATCCCGAGGATGAATTTTTTCTTTCTATCACATTCTCATACATTTTTCAACTTGAAATTTTGTCAAAAAAAATTTACATAGGAGAAATATCATCTTATCATACTATTGTGTATAGGAAAAACAATTGAAGTTCCTTCACAATAGTATAGCCTTGGAGGCACTACTATTCGAGCTATTGGGTCACCCTGTGAATTGAGAGAAATATATTGAAGCCAACAAGACATGTAGGAGGAAATAGAGAGGAAACATGAATCTATAATACATGTATTTATAGATGATGATGGTAGCTCTAACAAAAAAGTGAAGAATAAAAAGCACTGAAGAATGAAGGCCATGTTTAAGCGCTTTCTTAATAGTGGTATTTCTTCATGGTAATCCTGAATTTTAGTCTTTATTCATGAAATAGTGATAAAATTCTTTCGGATTACAAGGGATTATTCTATTTATTCTATGAATGAAACTACTGATAAGATTCAAGGATCCATAGAAGGTGCTACTGAACAGACACAAATTCATGCAATACAGTGGTTCCTGAAGAGGCATTAAAGCCAAAGGAACCAACATCTATTCCCAACACTGCTCTGATTCCTACTATCAGAGGAGAGAAATATTCTGGTAAATGAATAATATTTCATACGGAATGAAATGAAAAAATAGATAACTTCAATTCTGTGATACTTTTAGGTTCATCACATACACCAGATCATATAGGAACAACTGATGTTTTCCCCAACTTTTTTTACTGAAGAAGCTGCTTGGGGTCAAAGGTTGTCGGAGGAAGGCTATGAAGAAAATATGCCAAGTGCTCCCACAAGTGAGAATAAACTAGGATCTAAGATATCATTAGATTAAATTATGAACCTTGTCATGTATTTTTAAGAACTATAAGAACATTTTAATATAACAAATTCTTTAACAGATTTTGGAGTTCCTTGTATAGAATCAACTAGTCATGAGTTCTCATTATTCATCCTATAAATCTTCTTATGATTAACTTACTAACCATGGTTGATTGAAATATGTATTTCCATCTTCAGAAACTACTACCATGACTATACTTGAAGGAAGTGTTGACATTATCGTCAACCCCACCATTATAGAGTCATTGTTCAGGTGGATCTTGAGATAGAAGGTCTTCAAGAGATTCATTATTATAATCCTGAGCATATTAAAGATAACACTCCTCATCTAGAGATATCAAAGTAAATTTATGAATCTGAGAACATTGTGGAGGATTCTTCTCAAGCTACCGAGCCACTATTAGGTAATAGATATTGATATTGTGATTGCATTAACTTTTGTTATCTTGTGAATCTAATCATAACAACAACTCTTGTTTTACTGTATAGGGCTATCAACTTCAATGGCTAGGTCTAGAGGTGAATCCTATGCATCAGCCCAAAAAACATTGGAAGGTGGAGAAAACATTGTTCAAGAAGGAATAGAACGTGGCACTTCTTTAAGTGCATTAGTCCCAGAATATACCCCTCATTTTGATAGTGATTCTAAATCAGATCCATAACTGAAGAAGTCTAATATTCTTACTCATCAAAAAGCATGGAAAAACATCTGGAAAATAATATCTGAGATTACCCTTGAGGAACTGCCTTCAAGAATTCCATGAATTTCATCTCTATTTATAATTATAGGATTTGGTAGTTTTGAATACTGTGAAATTCATACTATAGTGAAAGAGATTATCCAGAAGAGGGAGCAAGAGAAAAATAATTAAAAAGACATGATAAAATCCAAACAGTCAATCAAAAATTAAGAGTTCCAAGCAGCTCTGTCCCAAGCTGAGGATAATCATAATGAAAAGTTGAAGGGACTGTAGCAGACAATTAATGAAAATACTATTCTATAACTGCACCTTCAACTGGAGTTAGATATTATTATAGGGGATCTTGGCAAGCTTCATAGCTCATTAGGATAATTCTATAAGGATGGTGCAAAAGCCATTAGAGATGCTAGAGAATCACATCATCATGATGAAGAGAGCGAGGCTAGTAAAATAGAATAACTTCAATAAATAGTTGATGGAGATAAAGAGGCTGTCAAACAAATGAAGAAATATGTAGAAATCATTTTTTAATTTCTGAGAGAGAGAATCTAATTTGTAGATTCTCCTCTGTAAAATTTTTTCATAAATGAAATGTATTTTTTATTTAATCATTTGTGTTTTAAATTTAGCTAGCAGCTTTTGTCTTACCCAGGCCACGGGGTCTAGTAATCATTGTTTGAATTTTTTTTCTAGGGTTATATGGATAACCCCAAAAACTTTTCATCTCTTGATTTTATATTGCTGCATATTATCTAAACCACACAAAATTCACGTTTAGTCAGACGAGACTCAAATTTTGTTTAGAGTGCCCTTTGCAGGTTCTCAATCAAATGAGTACCAAGTCTTTTGTTGTTTGGCAGTTTAGTGTCATGCATGTTGGACTATAATGGGCTAATATTTAGGGTCGAATAGCTTTGACCATAAAATTTAAATTAGATTCTAAACAAAACTCTATGGATAATAATTTCTTTAATGTTTTATAAATATTTCCAAGGGGAATCTTGAGCCATGATTTTTATGGTCACCAAATTTATAAGTTTTATCAACAAAAGGGGGTTCTTTTCAAGGAACGAAGTTACCATTATTTGACAAATCCATTATGTGGGCTATGTTATACAGGGCCAACTGGGGCATATGATGCATAGCCAAATAGTGGAGTCTTTAGACTGACATGCCTGTTATGTAGGGAACTTATGAATGGTTGCATAAGGGCACAAGCTGCATAGTCAAGACAAATAGATCTTTGAAGTTTAAAATTTTTTTATTGATAGATGGGGGAAAATAAGATTTGGGTGACTCAAGACCACAGTGGGTGGTTTTTCCTTAGAAATGAATTTTAAGAATGAAAAGGTCTATTTTATACCGACATAAGTCATGAATTGGAAAACAATTTCTATAAAATTTTGGTGTATGAGTAATGGTTAAAATTTATTTTAAAGGAGGAATTTATGATATCATACTGTGCAGTTTTAATTCATGCAGTGAGGACATTGCACTTTGTAGTTTTATGTCATGTAGTAAGGACATTGTATTTTGCAGTTTTAAATCCTGTAGTGAAGACATTGTGTGGCTTTAATTTAAGGTATTTAGCTCTGACCGAAGGTATGAAACTCTTCCAATTTCTTGATAATTTGTTTGGAAACATACTATCATATTCAGGTATGGAAGGAAAAAATGGAAAACTATGATTTTAGAATTTCTAAATCTGAATAATGATATGGAAAATGAGCTAATGGTGTTAGAGGGAGTCTTTTTTCCAAAAATGAAGATACCATTATTTGAAAAACTCATTATGGGGTAGTGTTATGCAGGGACAACTAGGGCTTATGTTGCATAGACAAATAGTAGTATCTTTTTACTAACAGACCGGTTATGTAGGTAGTTATGCAAGTCCACCTAAGGGCATGTGCTGCATAGTCAAGAAAAAGATACCTAAACAATATGACATTCTAATCCTAAAATTCGAAGAATGTTTATGGAGATTCAGATTTTCCAAATCATGGGGTTTGGTTTATGGAGAAAGGTACCTGAATATGGAAAGGGTATTTCTACTAAAGATGTCCAAAGAATCAGATAAATAAGACTTTTATGAAGGTCTGACCCAAACGTAAGAGGTTTGGTGTCTGTAGTTTTAGTTCATATGACTGGGAACAGAAAAGGAAATAGTATGTGATATGTGGACAAGTAATTCAAAGGTTATTTTATATTGTATTGAACACATGGTATGAGAAATGTGTGAACTATGGTTTTGAAGACTTATAGACTGGGAGAAAGATAATGGTACAAGTGTACTTGAATGACTGTTTTAAAATACAAATTTTTGTATATTCTTGATTCTCGCTCAAATTTACCCAAGATATGAAGGTAGAACGGTCCTTGTAGTCTAGCTTGGGTTGTCGAATCCACAGAGACCTAAGAAGTAGCCTATAGACACGGACATTCTAAGGACTGTTTTTGGCTATGAAGTGGCCAACTTGGGTTGATTTTAGATGGGTTTAAAGGAACTCTAAGAGACTTAAGTGAATTCAATTTAAAAGAATGAGTTGATCCTAGGTTATCGCTCGGGGTGGATTAGACGTATTTTCTTTTTAATGATTTCAATTTATTATATTTGAGATGGGTTAATTTAAAGAGATAAAACAACATCATCAATTACTAGTTTAAAGAATACACCCTTTAATACTAATCACCTATACACTTGAAGGATCAATGTTTTGAGCACTTCAACGTAAAGGGTCGTATTAGCACTTGAAGTGTGTGGCCTTAAATTCAACAAGGACGATGGATTTTAAAAATTATCAAATAAAAATATCAATTAAAGAAGTGATTATACATTAATGAGGTGATAAATAACATCCAATACAGCCCCTTTCTACTACCTTGGATCAACCCATAAGTGGGTTAGCCCTCTATTGATTCCATGGTTTGAATGGAAGCGGAAAGTAGACTCACGAGGGAGGAAATGGAGAAGTAAAAAAACGCAATAAAATAACAATCACTCCACCGTTGTGTGATAATCTCACAAGGTTTGGTATGAACAAGTTCAAACCTTGAACCAACGGTATCAAAGTGATAAGGAGAATAACCGAATAATAAGAGAAGAAGAACTTTTATTAAGAAACAATGATGAATTAAAACAACTTACATGTGAAGGAAGAACATTACAAAGAGAAATTGGCAGCATAACATTAAGATGAAAACAATCTCAAAGATTCCTAAATCCTCCAACACCACTACCTTAAATAGGAATTTTTGAGCCCTTTTGTAGATCCTCCAATAGTACAAAGCATCTCAATTAATTTTGGTAGGTCATAGGTGGTGGAAAGCCTGTGGAATGTGGACTTTTCCACATTTGACCCGAGGTGGCTGCCAGCTTTCATCCACCGAAGAGACGCGCTTGGAAGACCTTCTACATGGCCGAATAAGAGTGGGCCATAGAATAATACAATAGAGCCTCAGATTTCTTCTAACCTCCTATGAAATATGGGCCCATTTGGAGGTTTGTATTCAGAGATATGATCAAATTAGTGGGATGTTTTTCTGGGCCGCAAAATCTGGCCCAGAATTTTATCTCTAACTTCGGTCGCCTTAATGACCACCATAAATGCTGAAGTAGCTTTGTATCATGAAGGGTTATTTGTTCCTATACATGTCTTCTAGTATCCCACATCATTTGGGATTCATTGGGCCTGTATGTTGGGACCCACAGTATCATAAGTGGACTGGTGTCCAATCTGCCTTCTCTAGAATTGCTTCCATTCATCTCCAAATATCTCCATCATCATTTATGAATCATCCATTGATCCCTGAATGAAAAATGTTCACATTTAAGTGTATAAATAGTTCCCAAAATATAAAATTACAATATTTATAATTACATTCCTTATAATCAGATGACTCATTGGGCCTAAATTGGTGTATATTAGGCATGAAATGCACAAATGATGAGAATGGCTGTTCATAATGAAAATGAACTAACTCAGGCCCATAAGATCAAAAATTAACATTTAATACTCTTAAAATTTAATTAAAATATATGTTTTTATTTGATAATCACACACCCCAACTTGAGATTTTCTAGTCCCGAGCAAATAATTCAATGATTTTATTTGAATTCCTTTCTTCAAACACATTATAACAAACAGTGCTCACAATCTAAACTACACACAAATATATTTTTATAACCTATCAAGATAATTTAAAACAAGATGAATTTAAAAGAAGATCCCAATACCAAGACCATTCCTTTAATCAAATCCATCATCATACTTCATCCAGCTCAATTAAGTGTAATGACGTGTTGTGAATCACAATAGATATGGGGGTTCATTTTCATTCAAGGGGGAAATCATGGAAACGCTAGGTGGAATCACATTTAATCCAAATATGAGTATTCTTCATGCCTCTTTTTTTTGGATTTTTTTTCAATATTTCTATAGTAATTGAGATTGCATTTAATCAAATTAACCCATGTAGCAGGACTTTTCCGATGACTCCCAGACTCAAAGGCCTTAGGGCACCAAGTGAAGCCCACATATTCGGGCATCGTCTCGAGTTAACATAATAAAAAAAATTAATATTACCATAAATAGAGATATATTGAAAAACTCAGGGCTAGAAAACTCTGGTGTCACGATCCCCAAGTTCCAAAAGCCTCGCATTTTATCAATCCATTTCTCTACACGCAATTTTTTTTTATTTTTTTATTTATTTTATTTTAATTTAAATTTTTTGAATACTCATATTATTCATAAAAATCAAACCAGCCTATGATATTTATTATGGGACCCCAAAAATTCAAATTAGTACCCCCACAGTCTAGAGGATGTGCATTGTGTAATTTTGATTTAATGGATGAAAATAAAAATGATGAAAATTTTCATTGGACAACCAAACTTCCAAAATCAATGCTTTTAAACTTAATCATGAATTAAATTAAGAGTCAAGGAAATAAAAGTTATTTTCTATGTAGTTTAAATGTGAGAAAATATGTTATTATATGAATGATAAAGGAATTTTACTTCTTTTTTTTATCATTGTTTTTTTAAACAAACATTTTGTTTCCACACCCCCCCAACTTAGAATGAAATTGTTCCTAGATTCGTAAAAATAAAATTTAGAATGGGGTAGAGGAATAAAAGGGGAGTTCAATAAGGAAATTTAAATATGAGGATCATGGAATGAAGTCACCTAGTGGTTGAAGTTTGATGTTCTTGTCACTCAAATTTAGTCCTTTGATATCCATGTCGCTTGCAAAGTTCCCTAGTGGAAAAAGGAAAACAAACAAACAAAACAAAACAATATATATATATATATAAGTAAAATATAAGTATATATATAAAAATTATAGAATAAGTAAGCACATTAAGTCGTAGGTCAGTGGTAAGCACGCGCCCCTGTCTCCCTTCGTTCTCGGGTTCGAGTCCCCGCGGCTTCGCCGGTTGTGGCGGGGTTTGACCCACGACCTACGATGTGGACTTTTTATTATTATTATTATATTATTATTATTATTATTTTATTTTTATTTTAACCTAAAAACCCATAAAAATAAAATAAAATAAACTGATGATACATTGTCTTCTTTTTAAATTTCTGGGTAAGGTATTACTCAAGGATCACACCACGTGACACTGATGAATATGGCGCTCCACTTTCGTACCCATCCATACTCATTATAGAAGAACATGTCAATAGTTTATTATTATTTTTTATTTCTAAATATCAAAATGACTCATTAATCCTATTTAAAATAAAAAGTTGATTAAAAAAACAAAATGATTGGAAACTTGAAAACCATGTGTTGCCTCCCATGCAACGCTTTGTTTAACATCGTTAGCCCGACATGGACCTCCTAACTTACCCAATACCAATTTTTAACATTTTAAGGGCCCCATATTTCTCCATTTCCACAAGATGGAGATTTATTCTTTGAATATATTTTTTGTTGTGTGAAAACCTATGTTCTAAAATGAGTGGTAAAATCCAAAGATAATCAAAAATAGTTGATCCAGTTTCCTCTGTAGTATTTCCTAAGACATAGATGACCATTAAATATTTTTTGGTTTCAAGAGAAGAATGAATTACAATTGAAAGGGAATGATTATAACCTGTGAAGGAATTATTTAGAGAGGAGGGAAGGACAATAATTTTGAGCTCAGGTTGGATAGGACATTTAGACACAAGTTGATATTTTGAATCCAACTCAGTTTCATTTTCCAAATTTTTCAACAAAATAGGTTCCATTTGAATAGAAGATTCAACCACAAAATTGGAAAGATCATTGTTTGGAATGGATATGGACTCAATGTTTGTGATTTCTCCCAATGGTTTAATGGTTGGTGTTTTTGAAAATTCATCAATGGAGTTATACTTAGGAGACTCAATCCATGATGTCAAATTCTCCTCTTTTGAATCCAAAAAGTAAATTTCCTCCTGATTTAAAGACCCATCAACAATTCCATGATCCTCCTCATCTTCCCCAAATCCAAAGTTTTTATCTTCAGTAAATTCATGAGAGGTTTGTGGGAAAGTAGACAATTCACATAAGGTTATGGAAGGGTCATTTTGTGTAGGGATGGGTTCCTCACAATGTTTAATGCTTTGTAGTTCTAACCTCAATGATGAAACCTCAAAATTCTTTATCTCCATTTGTTGACACAATTTTTCAAGTAATGGTTGTGGATCATGATGGGAAAGGGGTTGAGACATATGGTCTATTCCAGGAGGGTAATTATGTTGTTGGAATTCCATAAGAGGATGTTCAAATTGGCTTTGTGGGGATTGAAACTCATTATGTGTTGAGATTTTTTGTGGATCATAGGAGTAAAAATATTTTGGATAATTAGGTTGTTAATGATCCCTCAAGTAGAAACTAGGATGGTCATTGTACATCTCACTTGGTGTGGAGTGATCAATGTAAGACGAGGTTCCGCATGTTTGGATTTATTCAAAAGGGTTTTCCATAGGAATGAAATTGGGGATGAGATAAGAGAAGTGGGACAAAAAAAGGATGATAGTGTCTAATATAACTTACTTAGGTCCCTGGAAAAGGTGCCAAAATTTTATTCTCTCTCAAATTTACCCAAGATATGAAGGTAGAACGATCCTTGTAGTCTAGCTTGGGTTGTCGAATCCACAGAGACCTAAGAAGTAACCTATAGACACGAACATTCTAAGGATTGTTTTTGGATATGAAGTGTCCAACTTGGGTTGATGTTAGATGGGTTTAAAGGAACTCTAAGAGACTTAAGTGAATTAAATTAAAAAGAATGAGTTGATCCTAGGTTATCACTCGGGGTGGATTGGACGTATTTTCTTTTTAATGATTTCAATTTCTTATATTTGAGATGGGTTCATTTAAGGAGATAAAACAACATCATCACTTACTGGTTTAATTCCTACACCCTTTAATACTAATCACCTATACACTTGAAGGATCAATGTTTTGATCACTTCAAGGTAAAGGTTCATATTATCACTTGAAGTGTGTGGCCTTAAATTCAACAAGGACGATAGAGTTTAGAAATCATCAAATAAAACTCTCAATTAAAGAAGTGATTATACATTAATGAGGTGATAAATAACATCCAATCCAGCCCCTTGATACTGCCTTGGATCAACCCATAAGTGGGTTATCCCTCCATTGATTCTATGGTTTCAATGGAAGCGGAAAGTAGACTCACAAGGGAGGAAATGGAGAAGTAAAAAAAACGCAATAAAATAACAATCACTCCACTGTTGTGTGATAATCTCACATTGGTTGGTATGAAAAAGTTCACACCTTGAACCAACGGTATCAAAGTGATTAGGATAAGAACATAATAATAAGAGAAGAAGAACTTTTATTAAGAAACAAGGATGAATTAAAACAACTTACATGTGAAGGAAGAACATTACAAAGAGAAATTAGAAGCATAACATTAAGATGAAAACAAGCTCAAAGATTACTAAATCCTACAACACCACTGCCTTAAATAGGAATTTTTGAGCCCTTGTGTCGAGCCTCCAATAGTACAAAGCATCTCAATTAATTTTGGTAGGCCATAGGTGGTGGAAAGCTTGTGGAATGTGGACTTTTCCACATTTGACCCGAGGTGGCTGCCAACTTTCATCCACCGAAGAGACGCGCTTGGAATACCTTCTACATGGCCGAATAAGAGTGGGCCATAGACTAATAAAATGGAGACTATGATGTCTTCTAACCTACTGTAAACGAGGGGGCCATTTGGAGTTGTTTATTCAGATATATGGTCAAATTAGTGGGATGTTTTTCTGGGCCACAGAATCTGGCCCATAATTTTATCTCTAACTTGGGCCGCCTTAATGACCACCAAACATGCCGAATTAGCTTTGGATCATGAAGTGGGATTTGTTTCTATACATGGATTCTAGAATCCCTCAAATTTTGGGATTCATTGGGCCTGTATGTGGGGCCCCACAGTATCATAAGTGGGCTGTTGTCCAATATGCCTTCTCTATAATTACTACCATTCATCTCCAAATATCTCCATCATCGTTTATGAATCATATATTGATCCCTGAATTAAAAATGTTCACATTTAAGTTTATAAATAGTTCCCAAAATATCAAATTAAAATATTGATAATTACATTCCTTAGAATCAGATGACTCATTGGGCCTAAATTGGTGTATATTAGGCATGAAGTGCACAAATGATGAGAATGGCTGTTCATAATGAAAATGCACTAACTCAGGCCCATAAGATCGAAAATGAACATTTAATACCATTAAAATGTAATTAAAATATATTTTTTTATTGGATAATTAATTATCATGAATGTTTGATGGGGACAAAGATTATATAAGAATGAATGAAGTTAACATTTTTTTGACAAACCCGTTATGGGGACTGTCTTATGCAGTTCCAACTAGGGAATATGCTACATAACCAAATAGTGGAATCTTTTTACTGACAGGACTATTATGGAGGAAAATTATAAAAGGCTTTTAAAGGGAATATTATGCATTTTCAAATAGTAGAGTTCTTAAATATTAGAAAATCTGTCACCCGGAACCATAAGAAAGATTATGAGGATCTAGAAATATTCAATATTAAGAGTGTGAAATTTGAAAGGTTATCTTTTTCTCAATGAACATGAGAAATATTTGAATCAATATTGGCCATGAGTTTGAAATCCATTACATATATTTTACTCATATGTAAAATGAATACATTCTTTGTTTCCTCTAAATTAATATTATGATATGCAGTTTAATGTCATGAAAGAAGGACGTTATACTCTGCAGTTTTAAGTCATGCATTGAAGACATTAATAACCCCATAGTAAATTGAGACACCTTATTTATATAAATATTCCTTTTACCCAATTCATAAGCCCACTTGAACTATGCTCGGTGTGATAAACAAGAAGTAGTAAAGGATTCTTCTATAATATAAAGGTGGCACAGGTGATGAATGGGGGGGTTAAATTTCCATTCATTTTACCGTCATGCGGTATGGAATAATGTGGATCGATATGAAAATAAAGACATTCTCAAATGATTAAGGGACAAAACCCAAGTGTCACTATGTGCCTTTCTTTGGGAAATAATCTAGTCACACGTAGCTCTTGAAACATTCCCTATGTATGTTTGATTCTTTTACAAGGAATAAGGATTTTTTTATCATAGATGGGCCCATGATTGGAGATCTAGGTGTCTCTAAATATCTCATTGAAAATTAGAATCATGCCATACATAGTTCTTGAAACAATCAATTCTCATTCCAATCGAGTTTGACATGAAGAATGGGGGGTTTTGACATGTTCAGAGAGAACGGTAAATCATAAGACATAAAATGATATAAGGACCAAATCATATATCTTAAGAAAACCCTTTGTATAGATATGATTCATATACAAGAGGATAAAATAAAATAAGAAAGTTTTGTGATTGTGGCTAGGCCCAAAATTGGATATTTAAGTGTCTCTACGTATTTCATTAGTAAATGAGAATAAATCTATACATAGTTCTTGAAATAAGGTCTCTATGCAGATCTGAATCAGACATAGGAAAGAGAGGGACTCATGTGATTCTAAGGAGTAGCGATGATGTCTATGATGTTTTCTTATGGAACCTTCTAACATCAAATAGAGAAAACATTATTTGTACAAATGATGTCATGCAGTTTAACATCATGAGACCAGGAAAAAGATGTTACATATTTTAACGTCATGCAGTATGGACACTTAAGGTTGTTATGTAGTTTACTGTCTTGCAACTAGGACATAGGGGTTGTGCAGTTTTATGTTTTGTAGCAAGGATATGGTATTGTGCAGTTTTATATCCTGTAGTTAGGAAAAATGATACGACACAAAGTATTTCTTTAAGAATATTCCATTGGTTGGAGTTTCAATAAGATCCCCATCCATTGAAATTAATTCATAAGCTTAATTTGAATAGAATTTAGGTATGGAATAAGGTCTATACCACTTTGTCTCATGATTTGGAGGTTTCTCCCCTAGTATCATTGGAGTCCTAAGGACGAATACCAATTCTCCTTGAAGAAATGAATGAAGGAAAAAATTCTTGTTAAAATCTCATGATATTCTATTTTCATAGACTTCTAAATGCTGCAAAGTATGAAATATTTTCTCATCTAATAGTTCAAACTCATTGAACAGTTTTTGAGACCTTTCATCTATTGACCACTGATCTCATATTTCAAATCTATGTGAAGGCAATTTCATTTTAATTGGAAACACTATTTCGGTTCCATATACCAATGAATAAGGAGTTTCTTGGGTATCAGTACGAGCAGTTTTCCGATAATCCCATAAAGCATTCAAAAGTTTATCAGGACATGTTTTTTTATCTTTATATACCATCTTCTGGAGTATATTTTATAGGGTATTATTGAAGGAATATATCTATCCATTGGCCATCACATGATAGCGAGATGAATGGTTGTATTATATATTATGTTCCTGATATAACTTTTTTACCTCATCAGAATAAAAATTGGAGCCATGGTCTGTAAAAATAGTATGACGGACACCAAATCTGGTGATGATATTAGTTTTAAAAAAACTAACAATACTTCTGGATCTAACGTCCTTGAGAGGTATTACCTTATCTCATATAGAGAAGAAGTCAGTAGTAGTGAGAATATACTTGAACTGCTTAGCTATGGTAGTAGGATAAGGCCCTACTGCATCCACTCCCCATGTGGAAATTGGCTAGGAGTATTTAGATGTATGTAGAGACTCTAAGGTTTGATGAATAAATTTGGAATGAATTTTTTTGGGATTTCATTTTTTAGTAAAATCGTAACAATATTGCATCATTGAAGGCCAAAAGTATCCAAGCCTTCAGATCTGATCAGAGATTCTGTGCCCAGACTAGTGGGCACCACAAAATCCTTAATGTACTACTTTCAGGACAGCTGCATTCTCTTCTCCATCAATATAGCTGATGAGGATTCCATCAAAGTCTCCATTTTATAGGATCTTTTGGTGGTCCTGACTATCATAATGAGTGAAATTGGCTGCTCATTGTCAGATTTATTCTTTTTCAGCCCTATCTAGTTGAAGTATCCCATTTGGAAGATATTCCATGATGGATGTTCTCCATCCGGTGGTATGACCATGTGGTTCAGAAATAGGGCTAATTTCAATAATTTCCTCCATTCTAGTTTGAACAAAAGGTGAGACCACATGGAAATGGGCTATTCTATTGATTGTCTCATACCAATATGGATCTTCCAAGGCTGTAGCTGTATTATCCAGTGCATCTTCTTTAGCATTTTATGATCGCGGGACATAAGACAATGTCATCTCTGAGGAAAATTCAGCCATTAACCCTCTAACATATTCACACAAAGGTATTAACTCTTCTTTTTTCATATAATATTCCCCATTAATTTTTTTTATTACCAATTTTGAATCACCTTTCATTTTTAAATGATTCAATTTCACCTGAAGGGCCAATTCCAAACCTACGGTGAGAGCTTGACATTCTGCCTCATTGTTGGTACCACCTTCTGACAACAAGAAAGAATAAGAAAATACTTCTTTTTCTGTGGAAATAAGGAACATTCCTAACCCAAATTTTTTGAGTTTATGGATTTCCATTATTTTCCTTATTGGGGTTCTAGAAGAACCATCAAAATACATTTATCATGTTTGGGAATTATCTTGAATAGAGAAGACCTCTTCATTAGAAAGTTTAGTATTAAATGATGTATCCTCAGTAGATGGATGATCAGAAAGGAAGTCATCCAGACTTTGGCCTTTTATTTCCTTTTGAGTCATAAACTGGATATCAAACTGTAACAAAATAATAGTCAACCATGCTGGACACCGTGTAAGCATAATATGACTGATGATAAATTTGAGTGGATTATTTCAAGACACCAATTGTACTTCATGAAGTTGCAGGTAGTGCCTCAATTTCTAAACTGTAAAAGTTAATGCAATGTTGAACTTTACAATACTTGAATATCATGTTTACTCATCATGAAGAGTTCGACTGAGATAGTAAATGATGTTTTCATTCCCATCATCATTCTTTTGGGTGAGGAAGGCACCTACTGATTGCTTTAAAGATGTCACATAGAAAATAAGTGGTCTTCCTTAAATAGGTGGCATTAATACTGGTGGAATCAGGAGACATTTCTTGAGGGTATCAAATGCTTCTTGTCAGTATTCAGTCCATTGGTAGGTGATTCCCCTCTTCATTAATCTGGTGAAGGGAAAACACTTCCCTACTAAATTGGTGATAAATCACCTGTAACACCCGAGATTTTTATGAGTAAAATTTTGTTCAAAGGAATCTTTCACTACACACTTTCTTGGCTTACTTTACACGCAATCACGACCTTCCTCGATAGCTTGTGTCGTACGCAATACCGAGTTTCACTAAACAACGATATGCTATTAAAATATTATTAAAACTAGCCGTTATGAATATTAATAACCACTTTTTGAAATTTTATAAATTTTATTTTTCAAAATGGACTTCATTTTTGGATTCGGAATACCGAAATTATCCTAGGGTGAAATTTTGGTATTTTTCTGAAAACTTTCAATTTTCGATGAATAGTGAAACCACTAAGTGGTAGGTTAAAAAATGAATTTTTCATAAAACTTAATTTTACCGCTTATGTGAATGGAATTTCAAAAATCCGACAGACACGGTTGATATCAGTAAGTAAAATGTCGTTCAATGAGATAAAAATATTTTTTTGGTGAATAGTAACTTTTTACTTTTTTTTACTGCGGTTAATAGTAAATAGGGTAACTAAGGGTAAATATGATATTACTATTACCCTAACACATGTCCTAATTCTATTGGATAAGTTTAATTCGACCAAAAACAACTTTATGAATAAAATATGACCATTTAGGCCCACTTGAGTTAGATTAGGACATTTATTATAAATTTATTTAAAGAAGGGTTAAAATAGTCAAAATCAAAGTTTAATAAGTAAATCATTTTTAATATTGGGTTATACATAAGATAAATTCGACATTAAATATTCATTAGAAACCTAAAAAGATTTCCTACATAATGGTATTTTATTTATAATTTTTAGACATTAAATAATTTAATTTAAGTATGACACAACGATGATGCAGTAATTATCTTATTTATGAAATATTGACATAATTGATGTTATAAACACCAAAATAAATGTAATTTGAGACTTTTTATGAATTACACTAATTTTCTAGGTTACTATGATATATTATTGTTGATTTAATCAACTTGGTTCGAACATATAATTCTGTTATGACTTTCACAAAAATCATATATCAAATAGTGTCAAAAATGACACAAAATAGTTTTTAAATCAAATATTATATTATTAATTGTAATTTTATTCCTAAAAATCTAAGGTTCTGCCAAATGACTTAGATATGGATATATATATTAATAATAAACAATTTGGGGTTCGTTTGGCATGTTATAGTAAGTGAATTAACCATATAGTGAAAGCAAACAAAAAGACATGGTAAAAGTTAAATTATTTAACTCAGAGTTAAATCTAATTGATAAGGTTAAAATAATACCCTAAACTTGTCTAAATCCTATTGGTTGATACTATTTCGACCCATACCCACTTTAGCTTCGAAATAATACCCTTTGGAACCATTATAAACCGATGTTGACATTAATATAAAATAATATTTTGAGATATTCCTAAGGTGCCCCTCTCCTCCCTTATAAAAGGGCACCTCCTCCCCCTCCTCCTCACACCAATTTGAGCACTCAATCTCGGCCAACCCCTGCCATTTTCTCCTCTACACTTCCATAGAATAATCATAGAGGTCCTGGTCTTCTTCAAAGACCAATCTTAGTTTCCTAAGTGGAGGATTCAAAGAGGCGTTCCAAAGAAGAGGTAATATCCATTACCGATCTTTTCAATTTCTTTCTTCTTGAACTTCTTCTTCTTTAGTTGTTTCATTATAAAGTAATAACATCAGTATTACTTACATACTGATATGTTATTATAAATATGAAACAACCCTAATTCACTTTCTATCCATCCTACGGAAAAATGAAATCACCGCGCGTGCGTACGTACGGAATACCGTCTCCACGCCATGGTGTAACCTATTTTCCACCATCACCTTACAAGGATGGGTATAATGGTGTAATGAGTAACTATTTATGATTATTATAATGTAATATTTATACTGAAATAATATATATATATACTCAAATACAATTCCATGATCATAGGAACGATATCATCACTCGTGCGTACGTACGGAATACCGTCTCCACGATGTGATGCGACTCGTCCTACATTATCATCATTACATAGTAATTATATGAATGAATTGAATGAATAAATATGATATATTTTACACTAATACCATTCTGGATATAAGGTATCTATAACCTTAAAAGAAGAATAAGAATTTATTCGGCAAAACACGCATAAGAACAAAAGGCAATAAAGACCCGAGTAACAAGTAACAATGAAATATTACTAACAAGAAGCTAATAATATGACCATATATGACATCATATCAATATGTATGATTCTGGAATTAGTAAATAACATTATATAAACCATTATACAGGATCTTTGGACACGTACAAAGCAAATCGGACCTAAGGTAAGGGAAATATCACAATCTCATTTTTATCCGAGATTGTTTATTCGTAAGTATTTACTGGGGTGTATTTTATCATCCACATCCATGTTCCCTCAATATGTAATATTTTTTCCATCCACTTACAATAGTTTAAATCCAATTTTACCCTTCGGTGAGTTTTTAGTAAATAATATGAAAGGAATCTTTTGTCGTTTTTTCGTACGAGGTACTTTTTGACTTTTCCGACAAAAGTACGAAGAATGTTTTTTTAACTTATACGGCATGAATGGATTTTTAAAACATTGTTTCCAAGAAGCTTCCTTTAAAAGTTTTCAAGTTTATTTTTAATAAACTTCTTTTAGTTTATAATTTTATGACATTTTAAGAAAGGAAAAGTGTTTTTTAAGTAGAAAAGATATTTTCCTCAAGAATGGAGTTCAAATGTTTTATCGAAATTATTTTACATCTAAGATAATATAGGGTTCTGTTTTTATCCCTATTATTACATTTATTTTATTATGTTTTGAGGAAATTATTTTTATGAAGTCATTTACCTTATATGATTTGTTTTATGATGTCATGATGTTTCAAGAATCCCATTTTTGTTACATGTGTTATGCGATGATGTATGATTTATGATTATGTGGAACACATAATAAAGGATTCATTATAAGATGGGTGGGACCTATATCTCCCTCCAATTCATTGGATAAAGATTTTTTATCTCATGAGATAGACATGGCTGGAATGGTAGGTTATACCGGTTCAGTGAAACAGGACTGGAACGAGGGTGACTCGGTTCAGAAAGGGACTTTGTCCACCAAGATAGTCTTGGGAATGAGTCATGACTAACAAGAAATGATTTTCCATGATTATGTGTGCATGCCACAAATTTTCAAGTTTCATGTTATGACTATGGGGATCTCATTTTCACTTCTATGATTTGTTCCATGTTAAGATATTATGATCCCTTTTGCAGGTTATGATTTTCAAAAAGATATGATATGATTTTTATTTCCTTTATTTGCCCTTGCTGAGCATTTGAGCTCACCCTTTTATGTTTTCTTTTCCCCAGGCCAGGAAGATGGATATTAAGTAGAATATGCTAAAAGGGACCCTAGATATGATGAAATAAATGGGAGACACTGTAGAAGATTTATGAACCAGTTGTTTATGTTTCCCAGTTTCTAAAGACACTATACCTATACAGTCCTTTGTGGTTTTGTCATATGTTGTAATAAGTGTGCTTCAATTTTGAAGTATTAACAATGTATGTAAAGTATGGGTCATTATAGTTGGTATTAGAGGAAGGGTATAGTCAACCTTTGGAAACTAGGATGTGAAAGCCTTAGTAAGAACCCTAAGGATAAGTCTAAGAATAGAACACAATCTTAGTGTTTTAGAAATGGCCATGAATACCCTAGGATAATACCTTAAGTGTGAAATTTTATCCTTGATTATGTGGTTTTCCTATATTAATTAGTGTTGCTCACACTATTCTTCTTGGTTTTAGTCAATGGCTGGAACCCGAAGGAACCCTGTTAATGCGGAATGCGATGGGAAATGCAATGATTGTCCCCCTGAGCAACCAAACGATATGGGAGCTGGAATGAAAAATCTTGTAGCCATGATCACACAACTTTCTCAAGCTATGAATCATGCAGGACTTCCAAATGAGCAAAGGAAGGAGAAACATTCGGTTGAATCCTTCATGAGGCAGCGTCCACATTCTTTCAGTGGGTCTACTGATCCATTAGTTTCTGAACAATGGATTAGTAATACTGAAAGAATATTTTCAGTTCTTCAATGTTCTGAACATGATAAAGTCATCCTAGCAGTGTATCGTTTTGAAGGAGATGTTGATCAATGGTGGAATCTTATTAAGAATACTAGGCAAAGGGATGAAATTGAGTCTATGGAATGGGACGAGTTCAAGAACTTATTTTTTAATAAGTACTTCCCTCGTATTCTCCAAAAAAAGATGGAGAAAGAGTTTCTTGAACTGAAGCAAAGGGATGATGAATCTGTTGGTACCTATGAAGAAAATATTACAAGACTTGCAAGGTATGATTCTGGTATTATTATCCAACCTGAGAGTAAGATCGATCGATTCTTTAGTGGCTTAAAACCAAGTCTTCGAAGGGCGTTAGTCATAAGGGACTTCAATAGCTACGAGGAAATTGTTCTATGTGCTCTCAAAGTCGAGATGGAGATTGGAGTAACCCATCAGTCACATGGGTTTGATAAGAAGAGGAAGATGGAATTCAAAGGAAAATCTAAAGAGAACACTGAAAAGAAGATGAGCTTTCCCTTATGCTCAAAGTGTGGAAAGAAAAATGGAGGGAGTTGTCTTAAAGGGACAAGTAAATGTTTCAAATGTGGAAAGGAAGGTCATCGGGCATTTGAATGCCGCGATAATGGGAAGAAGATGTCTAATGCTGCAAACAATGGAAGGGATACACAGAATGAACCTACTACACTTCAATGTTTCAAGTGCAAGGAGATGGGGCATTATGCCAATCAATGCCCAAATCCAAGGGTTGATGATGATGGTCGACGTCAACAAAATATTAAGGCTAAAGACAAAGGAAAGTCACAAGCAATTTCTATCAGAGATGAGGAGTACGATAACGAAGTGGTGAAAGGTACACTTACCATCCACTCTAAAGTAGCTAATGTTTTATTTGATTCTGGATCCACCCACTCTTTTATTTCTGAAAAATTTTATAAGGGTATCACCGTATCACCTGAACAATTAGATGTTGAGTTAGCTGTGACAACACCTAATGGCACAACAGTCGCATAAAAAGTTTATAATTCTTCTCCGATCGAAGTTTTTGGGAAAGTGCTTCCTGCAAATCTTGTGATCCTTCCTTTAGTGGAATTTGATGTGATTATTGGCATAGATTGGATTTCTCTACATGGAGCTCATATCAATTGCCGAAGAAGGGAAGTCACATTTCATATTCCAGATCAATCTACGATCGTCTATCGATGCAAGGATGAGTATAACCTTCCAGTGGAAATTCCTTCCCCTTTATGGGTCTTGATTCCACTAAATGAAGGTTATTTATCTCAAATGGTTGGTGAGAAACTTACAATTAAGAATATTCCCATAGTACGGGAGTTTGATGATGTCTTTCTGGAGGAATTACCGGGTCTTCCACCAAATCGTGAAGTTGAGTTTTCAATAGAACTCGTACCGGGTGCTTTGCCTATTTCAAAGACACCTTATAGAATGGCCCCAATTGAGTTGCAGGAATTGAAGAAGCAACTCCAAGAGAATCTTGATAAGGGATTCATACTCCCTAGTACGTCACCTTGGGGAGCACCTGTTCTATTTGTTAAGAAGAAAGATGGATCAATGAGACTCTGCATTGATTATCGAGAACTTAACAAGATCACTATCAAGAACAAATATCCTCTCCCACACATTGATGACTTATTTGACCAACTACGCGGAGATCAATACTTTTCCAAGATTGATCTTCGTTCAGGGTATCATCAATTAAGGGTCAAAAGGGAGGATATACCAAATACGGATTTCCGTACAAGGTATGGACACTATGAATTTATAGTGATGCCATTTGGTCTTACTAATGCCCCTGCTATCTTCATGGATCTAATGAATAGAGTCTTTAGAGACTATCTTGATCAATTTGTGGTAGTCTTTATAGACGATATTCTTGTCTATTCAAAGAGCAAGGAAGAGCATGAAGATCACTTGAGAATTATATTGAAGACCCTGAGAAAGGAGAAGCTTTATGCCAAATTTACCAAGTGTGAATTTTGGCTTCAAAAAGATGCATTTTTGGGTCACATAATCTCAAAATTGGGGATATCTGTGGATCCAGCAAAAACAGAGGTTATCGAAAGATGGTCAAGACCAACAACAGTAACTGAGATCCGAAGTTTTCATGGTTTGGCTGGATATTATTGACGTTTTGTAAAATATTTTTCACGATTATCTAATCCACTCACCAAGTTGACTCGGAAAGGAGTTAAGTTTGTTTGGACAGAGGAATGTGAAGAGAATTTCAAGGAGTTGAAAAGAAGGTTATCCAGTGCACCTGTGCTCACACTTCCTTGTAGTGGAGAAAGGCTTGTGATCTACAGTGATGCATCCAAGAAGGGATTGGGGTGTGTTCTTATGCAAAATTATATGGTGATAGCTTATGCCTCACGACAGTTGAAAATCCATGAGCAAAATTACCCAACACATGATTTGGAGTTGGATGCGGTAATCTTTGCATTAAAGATTTGGAGGCATTACCTTTATGGTGAAAGGTGTGATATTTATACTGATCATAAAAGTTTAAAGTATATTTTCACACAAAAGGAGTTGAATATGCATCAAAGAAGATGGTTGGAGCTGATTAAGGATTACGACTGCTCAATCCATTACCACCCTGGGAAAGCAAACAAGGTGGCAGATGCATTAAGTCGACAAGACCATGCTAGTTTATCCATGATGAGGATCTCAAAAGATCCAATATTTATGGATTTACAAAGGATGGATCTTGGAATTATAATGGAAGTGGAAAAATATTATCTTTCTCAAATGAATGTTCAACCATCTATACATGTGAAGATTAAAGAGGCAGAGAAAGAAGATGTGGAGTTAAAAAAGAAGGTGAGAAATGTTCCTGAATTTAACCTTGATTGTGATGGGATAATAAAGTTCAGGAATCGGGTTTGTGTTCCTCCCATCCCCGAATTAAAGAAGGAGCTGCTGGATGAGGCTCATAGTTCATCATTCTCTATTCATCCTGGAAGCACGAAGATGTATAGGGACCTGAAAGAGTACTTCTGGTGGGATGGCATGAAAAGAGATGTTGCTGAATATGTCTCTCGATTCTTGGTTTGTCAACAAGTTAAAGCTGAGAGACAGAAGTCTAAGGGGATGTTACAACCATTACCCATACCCAAATGGAAATGGGAAAACATCACTATGGACTTTGTCACAGGACTTCCTAAAACATCCAAAGGCAATAATGCTATTTGGGTCATAGTTGATCGTCTTACAATGTCTGCACACTTCATTGCTATTAGAGAGGATTTCTCTATAGATCAGCTTGCCAGGATATATGTAAAGGAAGTGGTAAGATTTCATGGAGTACCACTTTCTATTATATCTGATCGGGATCCGAGATTTACCTCGAAGTTCTGGCGAAGTCTTCAGCATACTCTGGATACAGAGTTGAGTTTCAGCACTGCTTATCATCCCCAGACAGACGGTCAGTCTGAGAGAACGATTCAAACACTAGAAGATATGTTGAGAGCTTGCTCTATGGATTTCAAAGGAGGTTGGGATCAACACCTACCTTTGGTGGAATTTTCTTATAATAATAGCTTTCACTCCAGTATTCAGATGGCTCCTTATGAAGCTCTCTATGGAAAGAAATGCAGGACTCCAACTTGCTGGGATGAAGTTGGGGAAAGAAAGCTATTAGGACCTGATCTCGTTGATGAAATGGCAGAAAAGGTCAGATCTATTCAACCACACATAAGAGCAGATCAGAGTCGACAGAAAAGTTATGCCGACAACCGAATAAAAGACCCAGAGTTTGAAGTGGGTGATAAAGTGTTCTTAGGAATATCTCCCTGGAAGAGGGTTATGAGATTTGGAAAGAAGGGGAAGTTGAGCCATAGATATATCGGTCCTTTCGAAATACTGGATCGTATTGGAAAGGTAGCTTACCGATTGGTGCTTCCACCGAATCTCTCTCAAGTTCACGATGTGTTCCATGTATCTCTCCTGAGAAAGTACATACCTGATCCTTCACATATACTCAACTCAGAAGTTGTACCGCTGGAGAAAGATCTTTCTTATGAAGAACAGCCGATAGAGATTCTGGATCATAGCGAAAAAGTCCTACGAAACAAGACCACTCGATTGGTGAATGTTTTATGGAGGAACCACCAATTAGAAGAAGCTACATGGGAGCTTGAGGATATAATGAGGGAGAAGTATCCACATCTGTTTGTTACAAAGTGACGAATTTCGAGGGAGAAATTCTTTTTAAGGGGGGTAGAATGTAACACCCGAGATTTTTATGAGTAATATTTTGTTCAAAGGAATCTTTCCCTACACACATGCTTGGCTTACTTTACACACAATCACGACCTTCCTCGATAGCTTGCGTCATACGCAATACCGAGTTTCATTAAACAACGATATGCTATTAAAATATTATTAAAACTAGCCGTTATGAATAGTAATAACCACTTTTTGAAATTTTATAAATTTTATTTTCAAAATGGACTTCATTTTTGGATTCGGAATACCGAAATTAGCCTAGGGTGAAATTTTGGTATTTTTCTGAAAACTTTCAATTTTCGACGAATAGTGACACCACTAAGTGGTAGGTTAAAAAATAAATTTTGCATAAAACTTAATTTTACCACTTCTGTGAATGGAATTTCGAAAATACGACAGACACGGTTGATATCAGTAAGTAAAACGTGGTTCAATGAGATAAAAATAATTTTTTTGGTGAATAGTAACTTTTTACTTTTTCTTACTGCGGTTAATAGTAAATAGGGTAACTAAGGGTAAATATGATATTACTATTACCCTAACACATGTCCTAATTATATTGGATAAGTTTAATTCGACCAAAAACAACATTATGAATAAAATATGACCATTTAGGCCCACTTGAGTTAGATTAGGACATTTATTATTAATTTATTTAAATAAGGGTTAAAATAGTTAAAATCAATGTTTAATAAGTAAATAATTTTTAATATGGGGTTATACATCAGATAAACTCGAAAATAAATATTCATTAGAAAGCTAAAACGATTTCCTACAGAATGGTATTTTATTTATAATTTTTAGACATTAAATAATTTAATTTAATTATGACACAATGACGATGCAATAATTATCTTATTTATGAAATATTGACATAATTGATGTTATAAACACCAAAATAAATGTAATTTGAGACTTTTTATGAATTACACTAATTTTATAGGTTACTATGATACATTAGTGTTGATTTAATAAACTTGTTTGGAACATATAATTCTGTTATTACTTTCACAAAAATCATATATCAAATAGTGTCAAAATTGACACAAAATAGTTTTTAAATCAAATATTATATTATTAATTGTTATTTTATTCTTAAAAATCTAAGGTTCGGCCAAATGACTTAGATAAGGATATATATATTAATAATAAACAATTTGGGGTTCGTTTGGCATGTTATAGTAAGTGTATTAACCATATAGTGAAAGAAAACAAAAAGACATGGTAAAAGTTAAATTATTTAACTTAGAGTTAAATCTAATTGATAAGGTTAAAATAATACCCTAAACTTGTCTACATCCTATTGGTTGATAGGATTTCGACCCATCCCCACTTTAGCTTCGAAATAAGACCCTTTGGAACCATTATAAACCGATTTTCACTTTAATATAAAATAATATTTTGAGATATTCCTAAGGTGCCCCTCTCCTCCCTTATAAAAGGGCACCTCCTCCCCCTCCTCCTCACACCAATTTGAGCACTCAAGATCGGCCAAACCCTGCCATTTTCTTCTCTACACTTCCCTAGAATAATCCTAGAGGTCCTGGTCTTCTTCAAAGACCAATCTTAGTTCCCTAAGTGGAGGATTCAAAGAGGCGTTCCAAAGTAGAGGTAATATCCATTACCGATCTTTTCAATTTCATTCTTCTTCAACTTCTTCTTCTTTAGTTGTTTCATTATAAAGTAATAACATCAGTATTACTTACATACTGATATGTTATTATAAATATTAAACAACCCTAATTCACCTTCTATCCATCCTACGGAAAAATGAAATCACCGCGCGTGCGTACGTACGGAATACTGTCTCCACGCCGTGGTGTAATCTATTTTCCACCATCACCTTACAAGGATGGGTATAATGATGTAATGAGTAACTATTTATGATTATTATAATGTAAAATTGATACTTAAATAATATATATATATACTCAAATACAATTCCATGATCATAGGAACGATATCATCACTCGTGCGTACGTACGGAATACCGTCTCCACGATGTGATGCGACTCGTCCTACATGATCATCATTACATAGTAATTATATAAATGAATTGAACGAATAAATATGATATATGTTACACTAATACCATTCTGTATATAAGGTATATATAACCTTAAAATAAGAATAAGAATTTATTCAGCAAAACACGCATAAGAACAAAAGGCAATAAAGACCCGAGTAACAAGTAACAATGAAATATTACTAACAATAAGCTAAAAATATGACCATATATGATATCATATCAATATGTATGATTCTGGAATAAGTCAATAACATTATTTAAACCATTATACAGGAGCTTCGGATACGTACAAAGAAAATCGGACCTAAGGTAAGGGAAATATCACAATCTCATTTTTATCCGAGATTGTTTATTCGTAAGTATTTACTGGGGTGTATTTTATCATCCACATCCATATTACCTCAATATGTAATATTGTTTCCATACACTTAAAATAGTTTAAATCCAATTTTACCCTTCGGTGAGTTTTTAGTAAAGAATATGAAAGGAATCTTTTGTCGTTTTTTCGTATGAGGTACTTTTTGACTTTTCCGACAAAAGTACGAAGATTGTTTTTTTAACTTATACGGCATGAATGGATTTTTAAGACATTGTTTAAAAGAATATTAATTCAAAATTTTCCAAGTTTATTTTCAATCAACTTCTTTTAGTTTATAATTTTATGACATTTTAAGAAAGGAAAAGTGTTTTTGAAGTAGAAAGGATATTTTCCTCAAGAATGGAGTTCAAATGTTTTATCAAAATTATTTTCCATCTAAGATAATATAGGGTTCTGTTTTTATCCATATTATTACATTTATTTGATTATGTTTTGAGGAAATTATTTTTATGAAGTCATTTACCTTATATGATTTGTTTTATGATGTCATAATGTTTCAAGAATCCCATTTTTGTTACATGTGTTATGCAATGATGTATGATTTATGATTATGTGGCACACATAAGAAATGATTCATTATAAGATGGGTGGGACCTATATCTCCCTCCAATGCATTGGGTAAATATTTTATATCTCATGAGATAGACATGGCTGGAACGGTAGGTTATACTGGTTCAGTGAGACAGGACTGGATCGAGGCTGACTCGGTTCAGAAAGGGACTTTGTCCACTAAGATAGTCTTGGCAATGAGTCATGACTAACAAGAAATGATTTTCCATGATTATGTGTGCATGCCACAAAATTTCAAGTTTCATGTTATGATTATGGGGATCTAATTTTCACTTCTATGATTTGTTCCATGTTAAGATATTATGATCTCTTTTGCAGGTTATGATTTTCAAAAAGATATGATATGATTTTTATTTCCATTATTTGCCCTTGCTGAGCATTTGAGCTCACCCTTTTATGTTTTCTTTTCCCCAGGTCAGGAAGATGGATATTAAGTAGAATATGCTAAAAGGGACCCTAGATATGATGAAATAAATGGGAGACACTGTAGATGATTTATGAACCAGTTGTTTATGTTTCCAAGTTTCTAAAGACACTATACCTATACGGTCCTTTGTGGTTTTGTCATATGTTGTAATAAGTGTGCTTAAATTTTGAAGTATTAACAATGTATGTAAAGTATGGGTCATTATAGCACCGAATATAGGCCAAGTGTCTTTGGAGTCCTCTTAATTATTTCAAGTTTAGAGGTGGTGACATAACAATGATAGATTTGTTTTCTTAGGATCAACTTAGATACCATGATGGTGTACAACAAAGCCAAGAAAATATCTTGAGGTTACCCCAAAAACACATTTCACAGGTTTCATCTTCAAACTGTGTTTCCAAAGTTTATTGAATATAGTCTCCAAATATTCCAAGATATTGGAACGTTTTCTAGATTTGACCACCAAATAATCCACATAACATTCAAAAAATTTCATTAAGAAGGGTATTAAGATATGGTGCATGGCACATTGGTATGTTGCACCTACATTTTTTAAACCAAAGAGAATTCCACGATAGAAAAACACACCTTGAGGGGATCTGAAGGCTATGGATTCTTCATCCTCTGGGGCCATACAGATTTGATTATACCCACAATATCCATCCATGAAAGAAATATCTTCATATCCAATCATTGCATAAATTAAAATCTCTATAATCAGAATTGGAAAATCATCTTTAGAACAATGTCGGTTAAGATCTCTGAAATCAATGAAAACACTAATTTTTCCAATATTCTTTTTCACTAGGAAAATGTTGTCCAACCATTTTGGATATTGAACTTCCCTGAAAAATTTGGACTTTATAAGCTTTTCAACGTCAGCTTCAATTTTATAGGCATGAGTTGGGACTGTTATTCTTACTTCCTAATTGAATCCACAATGTTCTTCTGGAAAACCTAAATGATGGGTGGACACATCAAAATTAAGACCTTCAATTTCATTATAATTTGAAAAAATTATTTCTCTATATTTCTTTAGAAATGAAATATACACATCTTGCTCTTCAGAGGTCATACCACACTAATTAGAGTGGGGAGTGGATCTTCATCTGTATCTAGATTTATTTCTCTGAGACCATCTATGGTGGTAGAGACACCTTCCTCAAATGCGAGAGGAGCATCCAAGATATATTTCTCTACATCTTCATTATGAGTTACCTCTTATGTTTCCACTATCATAGTAGATGAATAGGAAAAAATCCTTGAGATATAGGAGGAGTCATTATTTAAACATCTTGAAGAAGAGGCCACAATATATTACCCTACTAATGATGAAGTGTCCTCTTGTAGTAATAAAGATGGAATGATGGATTGAGAATAAACATCTTTGTCTTCCTCTAACATTATTACAATATCTTCTGCTCTAGTTGATGAAGTAGAGGCTTTTTTTAGTTCAGTGGATGAAATAAAGACATATCCATTTAAACGTCCATCACTGCTTGGTGGATCAATAGATTCTCTCATGTTGTTAGGATCAATTTCCTTAATGAACATTATTGAAATTTCTGTACGAGTGCCTAGATTTGGGTTTTTCTTTTCAATTTGATTTATGGGTAATACATAACCTGTACTAATATGTATAAATGGATTTTCTTGGATATTTTACAATCCATTCAGAGAATTAACTCTAGTTATTTCCTTTTTTCATGGACTTAGTTTTTGTGTGTGATGAAAATATACCTCAATGTATTGGGATTCACAAGTTTTGAATGGATCCTTGTCACCATACAATGTACCGATTTGACCATTGAAATAGTACTTAATACATTGGTGGTATGACGAAGGTATGGCTGCATATTGATACCGCCAAGGACTTCCAAGCAGAATATTGAAGGTCATGTCCTAACGAAAAACCATGAAATTAGAATTAGACTCAAGATATCCAAACTAAATTTGAAGTGTAATCTCGCCCAGAGGATCTTGTTCATTATTATCATAAGATTTCAACATTAATGTGGAAGGAGATAAGTCAGATTCAGTAAATCTCAATCGATGAAGTGTATGAACAAGAATGAGATTGACTCTGAAGCCATTATCAATGAAGGCTCGTCAGATGTCTACAACTTTGACCGTTTGAGAAAAATACAAAGGTCTGATGTGCCCATGTACAACATCATCATTATATTCATATGTAAAATATATGACTGCATGACATTGTACATGATCATTCTCTATACGGTAATCCTCAACAGCAGCGACATCAATTTCAAACTCTTAAGGACTTGATAATGCCTCAATGAGTGCGTCTCGAAGATCTTTTGACAAATTAAAAGCATCCAAAATTGATAACATGGTCAGTACTTGGGCCAATTGTTTCAAGACATCATACATTTGGTTCAAAGGTCTGCATTTACCGACATGGAGATGCAGTTTTGTAGGTGCTTTGGAAGTTGATGTTTCTAATATAGCTGTATTCTGTGTCGGAGAAAAAGCTAGAAATACTGTTGACTATGGTATATTAGACTGACATGGTCTATTCACTTACTGAGAAGAAGACAATTTATCTTCTAATCGGTGTTCCAAAATAATTGTAGCAGAACCGAACATATCTTGCCTGGAAGAAAATCATTGTTCTTGTTGATCCTGCAGAAGGGACCTTCCATGAGTTTCCTCTACATATATGGTTTGAGAATGGGTAGAGTTAAAATATAAATTTTTAGAATTCCCACGTCTTCCACTGTATCATCAACCTTGTCCTCTTCCTATATTTCCCCAATTAGGTACAAGGAATTTTGGATCATTATAATCAAAACCACTATTGGCATAAGGATCCGTTAAATGGATAACATTAATAGAACCAAATATCAATTCTTCATCTAAGAAATATTATTCTAGATAGGTTAATTCTGGTTGTGCCATTTGCTGGGGTGTAGCCTGTGATTTTGAAACAGATATCATAAAATCTGCTAGGGTGAAGGACAACTTTGGCCTTGACACATGCTTGACTTCTTCTGACTACTCTTTATCCTTATAATCACTTCGTTTTATTGAGGAACAACCATTTGATGAAGGTTGTTTTGTTATGGTGGGAGTGGAACAAGTCACAATAGGTTGTTTCAACTATGTTCAGAAAATGGCATGAGTCTGGTGGATCATTTTCTAGGCCATCCAATCATCATATTTCTGCACATTTTTACTTTGGACCTCTTACCATTCGCCTTCTTCCTGTAGTTCAATAGCTGTTACGCATGCTACTTGAGCTGATGAACTTTTATGTTCTACTTTCCCAGAGTCTACCATCTTTCGCAAGAGATCCTTGAAAACAAAAAATTTCTGGATGTGATTTCCTAACATCTGGTGAAAGGGAAAATAATTCAGAAGATCTTTATCATCTTCTTTATTTGGTTTCTTCGGACTTGGAAACTATACCAAATTATTTTCCTGAGCTTAGATTAATTATCTAGGAACTTCTTCATTTCAGAAAGAATAATATTTTTTATTTAATTCTTCAAATTATTTCATCCTTTGATCGATTTGATCATCTTGACGAGGCAGTATTTCTTGCTGATGCTTGATCATACCATGATTCACTGTGTCATTTCCACCCTCACACCATTGTATTAAACTGAATTAGTATTTTAAATTAAAGATATAATAAAAATTTGACTCCACTTTTGATTCAATTATTTTGTGTTTAAAAATATTAAAAAGGTAAATGTTACTTGTTTTGATAATTTCATTAAAGGTGGAGGTGATTTTGAAGACCCATGATGAAGTCCATGAAAAATGGGCCAAACTGTGAAAGACCCAATCACACCAGTCGACCCATCTGCACACTGCTACTAGAACGTGCATAAAAATGTGCAAGAATGTTTTGGGATGGTCCAAAATTCATTGGGATACATTTTATATGAAATTATACAGGACAAATTCATCCATATAGTGGCCCAACTGATCTGATCTGTCCAGCGCATCAAATCTGTGCAATTTCAAATGCAGTGTTCTGTATTGTATCCATACACTACTACAAAACAGTCATTATCAGCACTCAAAACAGGATTTATCAGTGCTAAAAAAGTGCTGTAAATCTCGGCGTTGAAAAAGGGGGTATCCTTTATCAGCGCATTTTTAGCGCTGATAAAGTAAGCATTTATCAGCACTAAAAAGGCATTGATAAAACGAACCTTTATCAGTGCTAAAAGAGCGCTGATAAATGTGTGTTTTATCAGTTCTCAATTAGCACAGATAAAATCTCTTTTTATCAGTGCTAAAAGAGTACTGATAAATGCCATGTCTTCTACTAAAAAAAATCTCTAGCAGTACACCCAAACACCTGCAAAAAATTCAGCATCTCAATAAGCTAATTAGACCAAGTATAAACATAAAAAATTAAAACATAAATCATATGATATTTGTACCATGTATACCCATACAAAAACTATAACCTTACACCATTAACACATAATTCATAAGTTAATTAAGTACATAAAGAATTTAATTCGGAATTCAGGGGGTTTGGGGGCCTGTTCAGGGGTTTGGGGTGGCTGTCCAAGGGGGGTAGGGGTGTCCTGGTGGAATGGGGTGTCCAGGGGGGTGGGGTGGTCTAGGAGGTTGGGGTTTTCCAAGGATGGTGGGGGTGTTCAGGGGGTTAGGGGGTGTCCAGGTGGTGGGGTGGTGTCTAGGAGGGGGGGGGTGTCCAGGTGGGGGGGGGGGTAGTCCATGGGGGTGTCCAGGGGGGTGGGTTGGTGTCCAGGGTGTCAGGGGGGGATTTCCAGGGGTGGGGGTTTCCGGGGGGTAGGGAGGTCTAGGGTGGTTGGTGGGGTTGTCCAAGAGGGGTGGGGTGGTGTCCAGGAGGGTGGTATGGGGGTGTCCGGGGGGATAGGGGTGTCCAGGCGGTGGGGGTGTCCAGGGGGTGGGGGCGGTCCAGGGGGTGGGGTAGTCCATGAGGTTTGGGGGGCTATCCAAGGGGGTTGAGGTGGTTTCCAAGGAGGTGGGAGTTCAGGTGGGGGGGGGGGGGTAGTCTATGTGGTGTCCATGGGGTGGGCAGGTGTCGATGGTGTCAGGGGGCTTTCCAGGGGTGGGGGTGTCCTGACGGGTGGGGGGGGGGGGTGTCCAGGGGGTGGAATGGTGTCCAGGGGGGTGGGGATGGTCCATGGGGTTTGGCGGGGATGACTCATACACATCACAAAGGACCCATGGATCGTTCTCTAAAAGGATCAATACAATCCGAATGTGTTTGGTCGGATTTCCATAGGCCAGTTGTTGTTTTCACTTAAAATTGTGTCCATTTAAAAAAAAGAGACCCTTGGATTGGTACCGGCCACACCATTCCTTGAATTGAGGCGGGGATGACTCATACATTCCAAAAAGGTCCCATGTATCATTGTTTTAAAATATCAAGACCATCAAGATGTGTTTTGTCGGATTTCTGTAGGTCAGTTGTCGTTTTCACTTAAAATTGTGTCCATTTAAAACAAAAGTGAGACCCTTTGAGTGGTATCGACCACCCCGTGCCTCAGATTGAGGTGGGGTTGACTTGTAAACATCAAAAAGGACCCATATATCATTCTTATAAAATATCAAGTCAATCCAAAAGTGTTTGGTCAGATTTCCGTAGGTCAGTTTTTGTTTTCACCTAAAATTGTGTCCATTTTTAACAAAAGAGAGACCCTTTGAGTGGAACCGGACACACTGTGCCTTGGATTGAGGCTGGGATGAATCGTACACGTCACAAAGGACCCATGTATAGTTATTATAAATGATCAAGACAATATGAAAGTGTTTGGTTTGATTTTCATAGGTCAGTTGTTATTTTCAATTAAAATTGTGTCCATTTTAAACAAAAGAGAGACCCTTAGAGTAGTACCGGCCACACCGTGCCTCAGATTGAGGCAGGGTTGACTCGTACTCATCACAAAGAACTCTTGGATTGTTCTCCGAAAGGAAAAACACAATACGAATGTTTTTGGTCAGATTTTTGAAGGTCAGTTGTTGTTTTCACTCAAAATTGTGTCCATTTTAAACAAAAGAGAGACCCTTTGAGTGGTACCGGCCGCACCGTGCCTCTGATTGAGGCGGGGTTGACTCATACATGTCACAAAGGACTCTTGTATCTTTATCCTAAAGTATCAACACAATACTAATAGGTTTGGTCAGATTTCCGTAGGTCAGTTGTTGTTTTCACTTAAAATTGTGTCCATTTTAAACAAAAGAGAGACCCTTTGAGTGGTACCGGCCACACCGTGCCTTGGATTGAGGAGAGGAGTACTCTTAGACATCACAAAGGACCCATGGATCATTCTTATAAAATATCAAGACAATCAGAATGTGTTTGGTTGGATTTTCATAGGTCAGTTGTTTTTTTTCATTTAAAATTGTGTCCATTTTAAACAAAAGAGAGACCCTTTGAGTGGTACTGGCCACACCATGCCTCAGATTAAGGAGGGGTTGAATTTTACATGTCACAAATGACTTTAGGATCATTCTCCTAAAATATAAACATAATTGGAATGTGTTTGGTCAGATTTCTGTTGGTCAGTTGTTGTTTTCAATTAAAATTGTGTCCATTTTAAACAAAAGAGAGACTCTTTGAGTGGTACCGGACACATCGTGCCTCAGATTGAGGCAAGGTTGAATTTTACATGTCACCAATGACTCGTTAATCTTTCCCCAAAAGTATCAACACAATCCTAATGTGATTGGTCAGATTTTTGTAGGTCAGTTGTTGTTTTCACTCAAAAGTGTGTCCATTTTAAACAAAAGAGAGACCCTTTGAGTGGTACCGACCACAATGTGCCTCAGATTGAGGCGGGGTTGACTCATACACATCAAAAAGGACTCATAGATCATTCTATTAAAGGATCAAGACAATCCGAACACGTTTTTTTTGGATTTTCATAGGTCAGTTGTTGTTTTCACTCAAAGTTGTGTCCATTTTAAACAAAAGAGAGACCCTTTGAGTGGTACCGGCCACACTATGCCTCAAATTGAGGCTGGGATGACTCATACATGTCCAAAAGGAACCATATATCATTATTATAAAATATAAAGGCAATACAAATGCGTTTGGTTGGATTTTCATAGGTCAGTTGTTGTTTTTACTTAAAATCATGTCCATTTTAATCAAAAGAGAGACCCTTGAGTGGTACCGGCCACAACGTCCCCCATATTGAGGCGGGGTTGACTCGTAGAAATCAAAAATGATTTTTTTATCATTCTTCTAAAATATCAACACAATCTGAATGCGTTTCGATAGATTTCGGTAGGACAGTTGTTGTTTTCAATTAAAATTGTGTCCATTTTAAACAAATGAGATACCCTTTGAGTGGTAACGGCCACACCGTGCCTCGGATTGAGGCGGGGTTTACTCGTACACATCAAAAAGGACTCTTGTATCGTTCTCATAAAGTTTTAAGACAATAAGAATGAATTTGGTTGGATTTCCATAGGTCAGTTGTTGTTTTCACTCAAAATTGTGTCCATTTTAAACAAATGAGAGACCCTTTGAGTGGTACCGGCCACACCATGCCTCGTATTGAGGTGTGGATGACTATTAAACATCAAAAAGGACCCATGGAACTTTATTATAAAATATCAAGACAATAAAAATGTGTTTGGTGGGATTTTCATAGGCCAGTTGTTGTTTTCACTTAAAATTGTGTCCATTTTAAACAAAAGAGAGACCCTTTGAGTGGTACCGGCCACACTGTGCCTCAGATTGAGGCGGGGATGACTTTTAGATGTCAAAAAGGTCCCATGGATCATTCTTACAAAATATCAAGATAGTATGAATGCTTTTGGATGGATTTTCATAAGTCAGTTGCTGTTTTCAATTAAAATTGTGTCCATTTTAAACAAAAGAGAGACCCTTTGAATGGTACCAGCCACACCGTGCGTCGGATTGAGGCGAATTTTACTTTTACATTTTACAAAGTACTTGTGGATCATTCTCCTAAAGGATCAACACAATCCAAATGTGTTTGGTTGGTTTTCCGTAAGTCAGTTGTTGTTTTCAATTAAAAATGTGTCCATTTTAAACTAAAGAGAGACCCTTTGAGTGGTACCGACCACACCGTGCCTTGGATTGAAGCGGGTTTGACTCTTACATGTCAATAAGGAATCGTATATCGTTCTATTAAAGTATCAACACAATCCGAATGTGTTTGGTCAGATTTCCATAGGTCAGTTGTTTTTTTCACTCAAAATTGTGTCCATTTTAAACTAAAGAGAGACCCTTTGAGTGGTATCGGCCACACCGTGCCTTGGATTGAGGGGAGGATGACTCATAAACATCTGAAACTACCCATGGATCGTTATTATAAAAGATCAATACAATCTGAATGTGTTTGGTTGGATTTCCGCAGGTCAGTTGTTGTTTTCACTCAAAATTGTGTCCATTTTAAACAAAAGAAAGACCCATTGAGTGGTACCGGCCACACCGTGGCTCGTATTGAGGCAGGGATGACTCTTAAACTTCAAAAAGGACCCATGTATAGTTATTATAACATATCATGACAATCTGAATGCGTTTGGTTGGATTTCCATAGGTCAGTTGTTGTTTTCACTCAAAATTGTCTCCATTTTAAACAAAAGAGAGACCCTTTGAGTGGTACCGGCCACACCATGCCTCAGATTGAAGCAGGTATGACTCTTACACGTCACAAAGGACCCATTTATCCTTCTTATAAAATTTCAAGACAATACGAATGTGTTTGTTTGGATTTTCATAGGCCAGTTGTTGTTTAAAATTAAAATTGTGTCCATTTTAAACAAAAGAGAGACCCATTGAGTGGTACCGGCCACACTGTGCCTCATATTTAGTCGGGGTTGAATCTTAGATATCACAAAGGACCCATGGATCGTTCTTATAAATTATTAAGACAATAAGAATGCGTTTGGTTGGATTTTCAAAGGTCAGCTGTTGTTTTCAATTAAAATTTTGTCCATTTTAAACAAAAGAGAGACCCTTTGAGTGGTACCAGCCACACTGTGCCTCGGATTGAGGAAGGTATGAATCATACACATAAAAAATAACCCATGTATTGTTATTATAAAATATCAAGACAATAAAAATGCGTTTGGTTGGATTTTCATTGGTCAGTTTTTATTTTCAATTAAAACTGTGTCTATTTTAAACAAAAGAGAGACCCTTTGAGTGGTTCAGCATTATTGCATGTTGCTGGTGCATATCATCTGCTAAAATGGAATAATGACTCATTGGAGAAAGTATTTTTTATTTAATAACAATTAAAATTTTCCTACAAACATTTACATACAACAATGTTTCATCTTTTGATCCCCTTAACCCCTCTAACAAATTACCACCAATTGTACATGTCCCCAAGTCAGATCTTCATTCTATTTGTGTTCAATCATCCGTCAGGTATATGACCCACTCGTTTCTGAACACATCTATATTGTCTTGTGAGTATGAGGATTTTTGGTAGTCAGAGTAGTACTACAAAATATAAAAATAAATAATTAATAAAGAAATTAAACGAACTAGTAGTTGTTTTTGAAAATACCTCTTTAGGGATGCTAGTCTGTTGATGAAAAATGATCTCTTTCATAAATTTACAAAAAAAATAAATGAAATCAATATCGTTTGTTTTTTTTGGAAACTGTAAAAAAATTATCATTAGGAGAATAAGTAACTTCTGTTGAGATGTGTTTGGATAGTGAAATGTTATTATATATACCCTGATATTTTTCCAGACATAGTACTTGCTCGCCTCCTTATGCTTAGCCCCTGCCCTAATTCCTTTTTTAGATAATATTGATACACTAACCTATCATAATTTAATCCTCAGTAAAAGATAATATAAATTATATTACATGATGTTTAGACCTAAAACTTAGGATGTTATGTCTTACAGACTCACAAACTCCATCATGTGTGGTCATTTTGATGGATATCCTTGCTTTTAATCCAGAAAATAAATCTTTCGAGTATCAATGTTCACAGCAATTAGAAACCAAAGTTGTCTAAAAACACAAAAAGGAATAATTAATAAAATAAGTGTAAATATAATTGATATTCTTTAATCTTACAAATTTACCCCTACATGGTTGGTATTAAGAATAGTCTGTCATATGTGATCTTGCTTTCAAATGTTTTCAGCAAGCCGTAAACTATTTCATCCTTTTTTTGATGGCTCTAATATTGTTAGGTGTGTTGATGTGGTATGAGGACTAATGAGTCCTAATCTTGGCTCATGGGAAAATTCCTTCAAATGTTTTTCATAAATGTGTTTTTCAATAATATAAAATGAATTTAGTCATAATTTTCACATTAGATCAGCTTTTAGAAAATCAATTAATGAAAATATACCTCATATATATATTTTCAACTATGACACCTAGCCGACCGTTGTCAAGGATCTCATTTATATTTTTAGCAGCAATGAAATATTGACTTTCCTCTCCGTATATATTATTTTCGAAAACCACTATACGACTACTACCATATTTTACCTTCGTATCCACATGATTCTTCAGTGCTAGTAAATGTGGATAGAGAATAGGTGGTGTTATTGTGCTTTTAGTAGCTCCTTGGGATCGGTTGGTCGATCCTTTAGATGATTTTGAGCCGACATTTTTCACCCCCTTCCCTTTCTCAATCTATAATAACAATCATTGGTTCAAACCCTTTTTTCATTAATTATTAATGTTTTAGCTTAAAAAAGGAAATAAATACCACATTGTCCGCATGTAGTCTTACAAGTTGTGACGACCATGCAATGAATGCCCCAATAGCCTTTTCGATTGTATGAATATCATCGACATCAAGTGGAATAGGTAGCCCCGCATTTGGCTAATGAGATACAGTAATCATCACTTTCAGATGATCTTTTGGAAGTGGTCTATTATGCAGTGTGGAATCTCAGATATTGAACACTGTAGCCCTCGCTAAAAAGTGATTGGTGGGTGTTGACAGATATAAATCACAATCATTATCACCTTCTAGAAGATCAGTACAGAAAAAGTATCAGTGTTTGTCTGATTCACATTTCATGGGAAGAATTATTAGAATATTGATTACCACGACTAAGACAGTTCTTTGAGGGGAATGGCTCACCTAAAAGATGGTGGGGGGTGGGGTGAGATGTTCACATGCTGTTTCTTCCTGAGTTTTGTTTTATCTTTGCTTCCCACCAATAAAAGTTTCTAGAATCTCTCCCTGCCATTGCAATAATTCTTCAAGGGATGCTATTTTTTAACTCATTTGTTACAATTTTTCATCTATATCATCTGTTTTTCCTCTCATAATTTATTCGGGGTGTCACCCCAAAACCCGCACCTCTGACACGACCATATTTTTTTGGCTTCTTAAAAGCCATTGATAATAGGTCTGCATCCGCTATAGGAGTAGCTGATTCCTGTGACTGTCGGATAGAGGAAAATAACTAATTATTTTTATGTAATAGCAATTTAAAACAAATTTTTTTATCATCGTTTCATACTTACACATATTTCCCACACTTTTTGTGTGTTCTCATCTAATAGATTCCTTTCTTTATTCACACGTGCCTCCTTCCACAGCACATGATGTGGGATGGAAGTGTATTTGGTTTTAGACACATCAATCTACATATAAACATAGAAAGATAATTATGATGTTGTTTATTGGCACCTAACAATATTACTATATATTTAAAATACGTACCATATTCTTTTCTAATGAAGCGTACCCCATCCTTGATTTACGATAGGGGTATGTTGGTTTTGATACACGTTCTTTATTTTCAGTACAGAGTTTCTATTTCATAAATAAAATATTGACCATCAAAGTGATGAATACATGTATCCTCAAATAACGTATTATCACCCACAATGTACCGAAACCTTCTTATCCCCACGGTAGCCAATAAATGAATCCCATGCTTCTTGGGATATCAGGTGAGCGTAGATAATGGGTGGGTGCGGGTTTATTTTACCTTTTGAATCTTTCAGGTGAAATCTTGTTAAAATAGTGAGAAAATCTTGATGAATCCTTCCTGAAAGCATTAGTACATAATCCTTGTGTGAATATTCTACTATAAATGTACTCTAAAAGAGATTGAGAAGAGTTATACATTGTTTTATTTTTTTATTTTCTATTAAATTAAAGTAATAAATTCACAATTTTACCATAATTGTTTCCTAGATCATAGCCTTCATCCCGGACACAACATGGTGCCATGAATCTATATCAATCGGCATGCATTGCCGAATGACAACTCCAATGTAACTATTAAACATAGCCTTGTTGGGATTCACATGTTTGACTCGTGAATTCCATCTAACATAAAATTTGATGCCTTTTATTTTCGCCTTATGTACTTTGGATAACACCGTCAAACTATGACACACCTGTGTTCTCTGCGACTTCGGTCCTTCATTCCCGACCATTTCATCGATATCAACATCATCTATATGTCTGTATAAAATGGTAGTAGTGACATGTGCTGATGGTTTTTGGGCATCAACCCTAGTAGAATTTGGAGCCATAGCAGGAGCAGCAGCAGGAGCAGTAGCAGGAGCAGCCGCAGGAGCAGCAAGAGCCGCAGTAGGGGCAGCAGCATGAGCACCAGCAACTGTAGCAGGAGCACCAGCAGAAGCAGCAGCAGCTTTAGCAGCAGCGGCTTGAGAGATTTGTTCAGCATCAAGGTTAGGAGCACCAGAATGTGAAGAAGTCATTATCTGCAAAAGTGGTTGAATATTTAATTTAGATTACATAAATTTAGTAATGATAAGATAATAACATGAGAAAACAAGATCTATATTACAAAAAAAATATAACCTATTTATTGAACTCTCTTTCTTTTTTTCAAAGGTTGAAGGGATTTGACACCTATTTCGATCATCCAAATACCTTCATTGTGGTATCCTATAACATAAAAGGCATCATCTACAATGGGACCGCTCCAAAATTACTGTGACGTACCACTGAAAGGATCGTCCTCAACTGAATTTTTATCAGAATCTTCAGTAGTTTTGGACGATAACAGAACAATCGAACACCTTCAGTTTGTAGGATCTAGAACATAAACAACTTTTACCACTTGTGATGCCATTATAAATTGTTCGTCATTGTACCCTTATTTACTAAAATCAACTTTCACAAATCTCCATTCATCTATTTTAACACCACTGTTGTTATCAACCCATTTGTAATGAAAACTTGGTAATTGGAATGTCATATAATCCAACTCCCATATTAGTTTGATAATTCCAAAATATAACATATTTTGATAAATTGGATTTCTTTCCTTACTACATGAAACATGCATCACTTCAACCAATAGTTTAACTCCACTATTTTGTATGGTACTATCTTCATCGTGTTCATATGTATAGAATGTATAACCATTGATTACATAACCACAGTAGGATAATACATACACACTTGGTCCAGCGGCTAGCCATCGAAGTCGTTCTGAAATTGAATTCGGATTTTCATCCAACTGCTTAAAAATATGGTCCTAAAACCGTCCTATAAACTGGTGATTATGTGTATTTGACAACCATTTTTCATCCCTTGATGGATTCAACTGCCTAAGAATTTATTTGTGAGTTTCAATATATGTAGCAACCTCCCAATTGTTATGCAAAAAATAAAGGTGGTCCTGCTCCTGATCTATAATAATTATTGTCACAACTTCTCTTCCAGAAATTCCCTCACCCACAATGCATCCAGTGTGACGAGATTTCAGGAGACCAATGCTTTCCACATCAGATAGGTATTCGGTACAAAATTCAATGGCTTCCTTAACAATATATCGCTCCACTATACAACCATCTGGATGACTTCTATTCTTGACATACCCTTTCAAAATCTTCATATACCATTCAATAAGATACATCCAGCTATAGTGAACAGGACAAAAAAGTCTAATCTCTCTCACCAAGTGAATCATCAAATGAACCATCATATCTAGGAATGTTGGAGGGAAGAATATTTCTAATTCACATAATATGATAAAAATTTCTTTTTTCCATAGTAGACAATTTTTCTAGTTCTAAAACTTTGCTAGATATAGATTTGATAAAGAAAAAATGTTTGATTAATGTATTACCAAAATTCTTGGGCCAAATGCAATGTAAAGCTATAGGAATTAGATCTTTCATCAAAACATGGTAGTCATGTGATTTCAACCCTTTTAACTTCAAATCATTCATTGACACAATGTTCTTGATATTTGATGACTACCCCTCTGGAACCTTTACATTATTAAAGAAGTTGAAAAACTGATATATCTCCTCCCTAGAAAGAGTATAAGTAGCTGGAGGAAGAAACATTAGATTTTCACTCTTCACGGGAGCCAACTCTTCTCGTATTCCCATGTCAACAATGTCTAACCTTGCCTTAATTCTATCCTTTGTTTTGACAAGGAAATTTATCAACGTTCCGATAACACTTTCACATAAATTTTTTTCCACATGCATCACATCAAGAAAATGTCTGACGTACAAACAATTCCAGTATGGTAATTCAAAATAAAACTGATCTCTTTTTCCAACCAATTTTTGTAAGGTTTTTCAAAAATGGTTTACCAAAAACAGTGTTCATATCTTTTAATTTCTCAAACAGCTGATCACATGTTAGTGGAGACCGTGTTTCATATTGTTCTGAACATCCATTGAATGATGTCATCCAAGATCGGTACTTATTCCGATGAGGTAGAAATCTACGATGTACTAGAAACACAGATTTTGGTGAATTTTTCAACCTAATTGATTCTGTATCTTCTTCGCACATGGTACACCCTTGAGTTCATTTAATGATATAGCCTGAAAATTTTCCATAAGTAGAGAAATCATTTATTGTCCCATACAACATCACTCTCAATGTGTAGTATTCATTTTTATAAGCATCACACAACATAACACCTGAATCCCACAATAACTTCAAATCCTCGATCAAAGGAGCTGGATAAACATCAATATCGTTACCTGGTTGTTTTGGTTCTGATATAAGCATAGATAACATGATGAATTTCTGCTTCATGCATAACCAGGGTGGCAAGTTATAATCTAATAACATAACAGGCCATGTTCTATGAGTGCTGTTTTGAAAACCAAAAGGATTCACTCCATCTGTAGATAACGCAAGAAGAAATTTTCTCGGATCTTTTCAAAATTCAGGATACTCATGATCAATTTTCTTCCATTGAGGAGAGTCGGCCGAATGACGTAATTTCCCATCTTTATTTCTTTTATCTGCATTTCACGACAATTGTCTTGCAGTTTCTTCACTTCCATATAGACGCCTAAACCTTAGAATTATTAGAAAGTAACATATAACTTTTGTAGGATTAGATTCATCTTTCTTTTATCAAGAATCACCACACTTTTTTCATTTTGTATGTGATTTTTTCTCCTTGAAAAACAATATAAAGTCTTTCGGGCAGGCATGTATTCTTTCAGAAATCATACCCATCGAGCGTAGCATTCGTTGAGCTTAATATGTCTGGCTTGGGAGCTCATTATATTTCGGGAGCATGTCATTCAAGAGAGAAAGTAGTTCCGTAAAACTGACATCACTCCATCCATTTCTTGCTTTCAATTTATGCAACTTAAGTATAGCTGACAATGTTGTATACTTAGTGCAACCAGTATACAATGGTGTCTTTACAGAACTATTTAACTTCTCAAACAATTTTGGGAAATCACAGAGTTCATATTAAATTTCCTTTTTCATTTACTCAATACGATCTTCATCATCATTAACATCTGTAATCATATCCTCTATACAGTCTTTTTCATTATCCATATTTTTATTCATATCTGATGATCCATAAAACGTAGTTTTATGCCAGCCAGTAGCTACATTCCCTTTCTCTTCGTGTTTATTCCATCATTTATAACTCCGATCTATTCCGTGAAATATCAAATGTTCTTCCAACTCCTCTGGAGTAAGTAGTCTAGAATAATAACAACAACGTAAACATAGACAAAGGATTTGAGAATAATCCTTTGCATGATCCTTTGAAAACATGCAGAACTCTTTCACTCCATTCTCGTACTCTATTGTTAAATGATTAGCATCCATCTAATCTTTATTCATCTTCATCCTATTTGAATCTCAAATATTAGTATTTATGGTTCATGTACAGAAAATAAGACTACCAAATACAGTAGAAGAGAACCACTCTCTAATAAAAATAGAGATTAATAGATCCTAACAATTTCCAATAATGATTTGGAAATCAACATAACCAGGATAGACCCCCCATAAAAATCAACACAGTTTCCAAACACAAAGGGGTTCGCGGGGATAGTCACTTGTGTCATAGATGGTATTACTCACAGAACATCATCCTCTATGGATCATACTCCTCTATCTGGTCATCCCTTCTATGGTCAACTAGTCCATCATTTTACACCTCACCAACCTAAAATACAAATGGATGAAAACTAGTATCCAACACTATAAGTAAATAAAGGATTCTTATAATCTCTAAAATATGGAATTCTTTAAATATAACTACTTTAGATTCATTATAGTTTCTTGAAATCACCCCAGTCCTAACATAATAATAATCAATAATGATACATCTACTTGGTACCCAAGCAGTCTTCATGGATATAAGTCTGGACAAGGGCAAGGGGATTTTCTCTTGATTGTTGACAAATTTATTTTTGGGTTTTGAGCTTAGATAGGGGACCGAGCATGCAGTTCATAACCACTATAGGAGCATTTACTTGAGTCTGTAATTTAGTTGTTTTCTGGTATGGCCTTCAACATGGAATCTAGGTGGCATAAATTATGGAATTACATGGTTCATTATGTTTTCATTGATCAACTACATGGTGGAAGGGAGGAAACCCAAATTTGGGATTGTAATTATGTTAATTACAATAAAGAACCACAATAATTTTTTCATCCTTTTGACCCACTAATACAAATTCAAAACAAAAATACCAATCAACATTACTATCAATAGTGGAGTGGAAAAGATCCACTATGAAATTAGAGACCACCTGGGTTCCCACTTCATAATCCATCTCCTCAACCACAAAAAACAATTCACACAAAAACGTTTCCCTACTACGTCTCATCATTTTCCACCCCCTCATCAGCAAAACTTTAAACAAGATATGATGAGGAAGCCACAAAAATCCCCAAATCAATAGTCAAATATTGAAAAGTATTCTTATATAATTCATCTAAAATGTGGTCTAGAGAATTAATACATAATAAATATAGATTCATAATCAATTGGATGCTCTCTGAATCCCCAATCACAAAGTATGGAATATCTATAAGACCTTATTGGATAGACTACTAGGTACACTACCGAGTAAAACTAAGACACATACAAGAGAAGAAGAAAAATATGTTGTTTTTCATAGTGAAAACTAGATAATATTTAAATAGACATAATAATAGAAGAAAATAGGATTGAAGAACTTTAATCACATGCCACAGTGATCAAAAAAGCCAGCAATGAGAGAACAAACAAAGCTGATAAAGAAAAGAATCTAGAAGAAGATAAAAATGAAAAATCTCAAGTCCAAGACCAACCCTTCATATAATATTACTATGTGGAACCTCCACCACACATACCCCTTCTTCCAATCCAAAAGAGAATGAGACATGGGAAAATTTAGTGTCAATATTGTAATTTTTTGGAACAGTTCGAGAAACTCTAAATAAATAAATGAAAAAAATTTGGTAATTCATTAGTCCAATGGATGTGATTAACATTAACCCAATTATTTTCAAGACTATAAACCAAGAAGAATAATTCATGGTATGAATGTGTGATGTTGTAGTTCAGGTATGAATGAATTTCCAAGAATTCGGTCAACCGAACATCCATTTTTCATAAAGGATGAATATAACCATTTCTGCTCGACTACATGATGGTAGTAGAGTAAAATTCTATCCACATTTAATTCTAAACTCATTTACACTCTATTTTAAATACATTGAGTGTGCCAATAATTTCAACATCAATAGATGAGACAACTCCATAGGGTCTACAAAGACATCCCAGGACATTGCCATTATGATTCCTAAAGACTACTCCAAATCCTAAAGGTCCTAGATTCCCTCTTCATTCCCTATCCGAGTTGCATTGGATCAATCCAGGAAATGAGGGAATCTATATAACAACAAATGTTTCTGAAGGAGTTCATAAATTACCTATAATTTGAAGATTCGTAAGAACAAAAATGTCAACAATGGAGTTATTACAATGAACATTTTGAAGGGAGTTCACATTTATTGATTGAACCATAATATTTATGAGGGGAGATTGAATATTGAAGGAAGAATACCCATGAATCATATTATTTTTGTTGTTACATATAATAAACATAATTTATACACTTGACACTTGAAGTATGTTGAGTAGTTCTTGGGACAAAGTAATCCAATAGAAGTATTTGAGATTCTAGAAGAGTATGTGTAATAGGGGACCAAAAAAATTTTCACACCTGGTCTGGAAACGTGAAGATCGAGGGTGGAGGAGGTTCGAAAATATGAATATTGATGGCGGCGGATGTTTGGTAATGCAAAGATCATGGGCGGTGGAGGTCCGGTAATGTGAATATCGGGGGCGACAGTGGTCCGGAAATGCGAAGCTTTGGGTCAGTGGAGAAGAGTCACAGGGTTTCAGTATTGCGAGAGCTTTAGGTCGTTATAAAACGAGGACATTGTGAGACCGATTATATAAAATATGGGACTACGGTTTTATCAGCTCTTTTTTTCACTGATATAGGGATTCTTTATCATCATTTTTTAGCACTTATAATGGAATTATTTATCATCTCTACAAAAGAACTGATAAAGATCCCCTATATCAGCACTAAAATTTTAGCACTGATAGAGGGAATCTTTATCAGGGATTTTCTAGCGGTGATAAGGAATGCCTTTATCACCTCTAAAAAAGAACTGATAAAGACTCCCTATATCAGTGCTAAAATTTTAGCGCTGATACAGGGTTTCTTTATCTGTGCTTTTTCTTAGCGCTGATATAAGGTGGTGCCGCGATTGCCCATTTTTGTAGTAGTGATATATCGAGATGTAGTTGTTCAAATGATACCAAAAATTTGGGGGCGATAGTAAATAGGTTTTAAAACATGTTTCTAGTTTAGTCCAAAGTGAGATTCGACTGTCATGTTGTCTAAATATATCGGCCAAGTGGCTTTACACAATCTGTGTGCCCAAAACCACCTTCTATTTTTCCTATAAAATGGAAGCTTGGGATCCTCATTTGGGAGTTTGAACCAGGAGCCAAGATCTGCAATTTTGGAGTCCAATAGAAGTCTCTTCATCATCCTAGATGTTCTGGAGGCCCCTATCATCATATGGGGATCACGTATGAAGATGGAGTTCCCCCCACACCTTCTACTCCTCTCGATGGAGAGCTAAACAGTGGACAGTCATTTTGAGGGAGCAACACAAACATGAGAGGGAGTTACAAAACATGTTATTCTACTGGGTTTGTATAATTTTTTTGTTTAATATTTCACTTATTTGGTATCTTGTCATTATTCCCCTAGTTATATTTCATTTTATATAATTAAGTGGAAGACTTTTTATTTCCACACCGATTCGGTTGATAATTCATGTGGGAATCTTGGGTTGTTCCGATTGGACAACACAATAATCCGATTTATCTCACACATACATAAGATTTAAATATGATTTGGTAGACCTTTTATTCTATGTTTTGAAACGAAATCTTGGAAACAGGATTGTTGTGACATGGGGTGGTTCTTTAAGAATCATTTGAAGAGGTAAGAGGGGAGTCAAGATCTTGACAACCTTCAACCAAAGAATTAAACAAAACCGAGTTAAATATTCAGAACAATGAACTATCCATGATTTTTAGTGAACATGAAATGATCTTATTCTCTCATTATTATTAATACACCACTTTTATTTATCAACTATTTAACTCTTTAATTAAGTAATTTACCTAAAATCTATTCCAAATCCACCCCTTCTTTTAGTAATTCTTATTAAAAATACATAATAAAACCTATCACATCTCCTTGAGAGATGACCTAGGGTCTGACCTAGACTATAAATAAACTGTAAAAACATAATCAATTTGACATGTCATGATATCGTGGTAAACTTTTGGCGCTATTTCTGGGGGTCACGTTGGTTTTAGTGCATGTGTTTGATAAGTTTCTTTGTAAATTTTGGGAATGTTTGTTTGTTTTATCTTTTACCTTTAAATTTATTTTTGTGTTCTAATTTATTCCTTTTTTAGGTTGTGTGTATGACGTGTTCTACTCTTGGATAATTATAACATTTTGAACCCAAACCAGAGGGGATCCTACATCAGGGTCCTTGAGATACACAAGATGAACCTTTGAAAGAGGACACACAAAACATCAACACTCATCTTGATCCTTCTTCTTCTTATTTGGAAACCCACATTAAAACTGAAATTAACATGAATAACATGGATGAAAACAATCAAAAACTAAAATAACTGACCTCACATGATGCTGATATCCAACCCACCAATATTCATTTAAATGGTGAGGCACCCAATTTTGAACTAAAATCTGGTTTAAATCATCTATTACCAAGATTCCATGGACTTCCTGGAGAGGATGTACACAAGAATTTAAAACAATTTCACACTTTGTGCTCTACATTGAAACATGAAAATGTGGATGAAGAATAAGTAATGTTAAGGGAATACCATTTTTCATTAGAAGACATAAAAAATGATTGGTTATATTATGTTAATTCCCCAATAAAAGGCTGGGTGGACATGAAATGCCTTTTTCTTGAAAAATATTTCACAGCCTCTTGAACAAAAACAAAAATGAATGTAATTTGTGGGATAAGACAATATCAAGGAGAAACGTTACATGAATATTGCGAACGCTTTAAAAGGTTATGTCCAAGTTTCCCACCCCACCAAATAAGTGATCAACTTTTGATTCAATATTTTTATGAATGTTTAATTACTATTGATCGAAATATGATAGATGTTGCTATAGGTGGGGTGCTTGTTGATAAGACCCCAATTGTAGTAAGAACCCTAATTGATAACATGGCACAAAACACACAGCAATTTGGTTCAAGGTCTAATGTACCGATTCGAGGTGTCCATGAGGTGAAAAGTACTGAATTCGAGAAGAAGGTGGACACAAAGATCGAAGAGGTAAGTACCCTTATTCAACAACATGCTCTTTCCCAAGAAAAATAACAATATCCTCCTACCATCCATTGGGGTATATGTTCTTATGACACCCACTAATCTGACCAATTTATTCAATTGAGGGAAACCTTTATGAGTTTTGAGGCAATATTTCCAGGCCACCCCTATAACCAACCATTTAAAGAAGAACCTTAATATACATCCAACCGTGGGTGGAAAGAGAACCAAGCCTATAGGAAAGGTCGGTATTCAAACCAACCTCAACAATAATGGAACCAACCGGGGTAGAGTAATCATCCACCACCACCACCCATAAATCCTCACCCACCCCAAAGGCATTTCCAACAAACCCCTCCAAAACCCAAGCCTTTCCTACAATATATGAAGAAACAAATGGATTCCAATAATATCCAATTCTATCAAACTACATAGGAAGATAGACAAGACCTCAAAACCCAATTAGTCCAACTAGCTAACATGGTGGGTGAAATTCAAAGTCACAGATCCGGTAAACTTCCCCCTCAACTAGTAGTTAACCCTAGGGATAAAGGAAATGTTAGTTCCATCACCCTTATGAGTGAAAAAAAATTTAATGTAAAATTAATCCTTCATTATAGTCATTCCCTCCATAGGAAGCCTCCATCCCAACCATTAAAAATGATCCAAATGTTGAAGAACCTTGTCATGAGAGATGACCTTCCAAAGTAATGAGTGTGTATATTGATGAGTCACTTAGCCCAGCCATTCCTCTTTCATTTTTCAAAGGGACACCCAACCAAGAAAACAAAGAGAAACTGAACTTGATATGGAAATATTGAATTTTTTTAAGAAAGTTCATGTTAACATCCCATTGATTTATGATGTGAATGAAATTCCACGGTATGTTAAGTTTCTAAAGGAGATGTGTACACACTGAAGGAGACTTCGAGGTGATAAGAAAGTGAGATTGGGGAGTAATGTTTTAGCATTGATAGAGCCATCATTTCCCACAAAGTGCAATGATCCTGGAACATTCTCAATTATAAGCATATAGCGACTCGAGCCCTTTACATAAAACATTTCACGATTTTAATCATAATTAACCATCAAAGTACAAGACAGGGGTTGTTATGTCTAGTGTCTTGGTAGACTAGGTACATAAAACCAAAATCAAGTGGTAAAATAAACTTATTTATTTAATCTCCATAAAGATATTCTGACTTACTTTTAGCTCTTACATCTGCATAGGGTACCCTAGGGAACACATGAACAAAGGGATGAGATCAAAATGCCCAGTAAGGGAATACACATAAGGATACTTCTCAAGCATATGAGTTAAGAGGCATGACATAATGATATCCAAAGCATGAAACTTATGAAATCATTTAATATAAGCATGGGATCACATAAACACAGAATCTTATAAATGTTTCAGAATCATAAATCATATATTTAGTATGGGTCAAGGATAACCGCCAATCATGTTTCCCATTTCAGTATGGGTCAAGGCTAACCGCCAATCCCGTTGCACATCGCATCTCATAAGACTTATCCTTACCCAATGCATTGGAGCGCTTTTTGGGAACACCCATTTCAAAATATTAATGAATATTTATGCCACATAAATAATCATTCCACATAAATAATCATACCTAATCAACCATACCTAAACATAAGGGTACCCATGGAAAGAATTGGGTACCACAATCATGACACTAAAAATATCCATTGGGCGTATCATGAAAGTGTCCATGAAAGGAATGGATTTAGAACATAAATGGACATTAACAGGGTAATATAGGAATATAACATGGTAATTGGTGTCAAATATAAGTGACAACATATAAAAAATTTATTTTAGAAACATTACCATTAAAACATTTTTGTGCGGTTTTAAGGAAAACACTCTAGAGCTTTTCAAATAGAAAAGAGGAAATTATTTTATATAAAAACAGAATTGAACCAAGAATGTTTTCATAATAAAAATACTGATTTTATAAAAACAATGTTATTTTAGAACATAGGATAGGGTGCACTTGAAATTTGGGTAAAAATTTGTGAAGTCCCCATAAAACAGGTTTGCTTATCGGAATGTTCTAAGGAGGGAATCGTTCAAAATCATGTATATCCCCGAAATAATGTGATAGAAGGGTCTTGATATAAGAATATTGTAAAAATAAATATAAGTAATAATACTAACATAGATAGATAAGATAACACCATTTTTAATGAAAGATAAGGCAACCCGAAAAAACAAATAAGGTTCGGGTAGAATTCGTTACGATTTTATCGGCATGGTGTCGGGTGTGACCAAGAGGGATTGATGAGAGAGAAATGGGTTTTATCATCACTTATAAAATTATAATGAAGTATGGGGGAGGTTCGTAAACATACCCCACAATTTTATAGTACACATATAAATGCATAGTATAGAGGACAATCTTGATTAATAGAGAAAAGGAGAGGATCCCTTACCTTAAATCTGGCGGTGTTCTCCACTTGTTATTAATGACATGAATAGACAAATTAGGATTATTAATTCATAAGTCCAGAACCTATTCTATATGTAATTTATTTATTATAACCCTTTTTAGTTCATTAAAATCCATTTTTATTAGTTATAAGGTTCAATTTCATTGTTCGAGCTCATTTGTTTACTTGGCTTTAATGATAGGTTCCCTTATATTCAAGTTTGGATTATATGCTATATGAAAGTGGTTTCCCAGAATTGAAGTTATATTCTTTAGTTAATATATAGGATATTAAATGGTTTTAATTTTAATTAGGTTACTTTGAGTGATGTTTAATTATTACATATATAACCTTAGTGATAACCGTTTTTGTTATTCGGTGGGTTTGATTACAAAGAATGTGTTTTGATTTATAAAATAATTCCATTTGTACCAAAGGATTAAAGAACCAAAAATAGGATATATTACACATATAATAATATGGTTCAACCATAACAAAAATGGATTCATGACCAGAATTAATGATAATAATAGAAATTGACAAACCGTTGTCCTTGAATGTGCTAAATTAGCACATCTCAAACAATGCTTTCATTTCTTTCAAATAAAAGGGTGGGGAAAGGGGAGAAGATAATTAAATAAACCACTGGAATGAAGCAATTACAATATAGGTATGTTACTAGATTTATCATAATATTATGGGGAAGGGAGATGAGGGAAAAAATAACAAAGAAAATAACTTAATGGAAAAGAAGAAATTTGGGAAGAGAAATTTACCTCTTGAGACGTCCTCATTTGAGAACCTCATAAGGGGATAGGTTTTTGTATTCTGAGGAGGTTGAGAGCTTTAGGAAGTGGGGGAGGACCTTGGGGAGAGATTTGGGATGAATTTAGAGAAGTCTTGGAGCTTGAGAAGAGTGGAGAGAAGAGGGAGTGAAGGGGGGTTTTTATAGTGGAGGAGAGGAGGGATTTCATGATATTATAATTCGTAATTTATAATTTCTTCACAAGACATAGAATAGTAAGTATTCCATGACCCAGAATAGTAAATGGGTCATTATAATTCTAACCATGGGTGGTGACATCATCCATGATGCTAGGAACAGTTTATTTAGCTTATAATGTATATATACGGTAAATTACTGTATTTTACTATTCATAAAAATTTCAAGTATTTCAGAAAAAACTCAAAAATTAACCCTAACCATTTTTAGATGTCTAAAATCAAAAAAATTAAGTTTATTTTTCAAAAATAATTTTCTAAATATGATTATTTTAATTTTTAATTAAAAATATTTATATATTATCAAAAACCAGATTTAAAACATGAATTAACTCATTCTAAAACATAGGTATATTGTACTTCCAACTTTAATATTATTTTTATACTATCATAGGTGAGGTTACTATTGATTAGGGTATATCACTATTCATAAGGGTATGTAACTATTCATTAGGGTAGGTTACTATTCACCAAAAAATTATGTTTTTTTATCGGACTCCAAAAAACCTCTTGAACACAACCGTGTATATCAGATTTTCAAAATCCCAAACACAGAAGTGACACAATTATGTTTAAAGGACACTTATCACTTAGTAGTTCATTACTATGTGATTTTATGGAATATTTATAAGAAGGAAATTTCCATTAAAAACATTTGGTCATTACATTCTTTTCCCCTTAAGAAATTTCACCCTCAAAATATCATTTTACATTCTAGAAAAAAAAACAGATGTGGGTACTTTTCCTTCATTGCTTCCTCCAGTTCCCATGTTGCTTCCTCAAACTTAGGGTTCCTCCACAACACTTTGACAATGTGGGTTTTCTTTTTGTGTAGAACCTTATATCTCCGATCCAAAATCTTTACTCGCTGCTCCTCATAGGAGAGATCATCTTCCAACTGCACCACCTCTGAGTTTAGTACATGTGAGGGATCAGGTATGTACTTCCTCAAAAGTGATACGTGGAAAACATCATGAACTCAAGCCATATTTGGTCAAAGTGAAAGTCGATAGGCCATGACTCCTATGCGTTCAAGGATCTCAAAGGGACCAATATACCATGGGCTTAGCTTACATTTCTTCCCGACTCACTTGAATCTCTTCCATGGAGATATTTGAAGGAAGAATTTATCTCCAACGCCAAACTCAAATTCCCTTCGATGGTTGTCAACCCATCTATTTTTCCGACTTTGAGCAACTTTGATGTGTTTCTGGAAGACTTGAACCTTCTCGGTCATCTCTTGAACAATAGTGGGTCGAAGTATATTTCTTTCTCCAACTTCATCCCAAAAGGTTGGAGTTCTACATCACTTTCCATACAGAGCATCATATGGTGCCATCTGAATACTCGAGTGGAAGCTATTATTGTATGATAACTCAACCAATGGTATATGCTGATCCTATATAACTTTTAATTCTAGAGATCAGGCTCTAATCATATCTTCAAGCATTTGAATAGTTCTTTAAGGCTGGCCATCAGTTTTGGGGTGATAGGTCGTGATGAAATTTAATTCAGTACTCAAAGAATGTTGAAGGCTCCTCCAAAATTTAGATGTGAACCTTGGATCGTGGTCAGGGACAATTGAGAGTGGAACACCATGCAGTCTCACCCCTTCCTTCACATATTAATTTTCAAGTTGTTCAAGCGAGAGATCTTCCTGAATAGCGATGAAATGTGATGTCTTGGGAGTCGGTCAACCACAACCCATTTCGCATTATTTACCTTCAATGTCTTCGGGAGACCCATGACAAAGTCCATAGTAACATTTTCCCATTTCCACATGGGTATAGGGAATGGCTGCATCATACCTTTGGACTTGTGTCGCTCAAATTTAACTTGCTGACATACCAAGCACCTTGATATATATTCTACAATCTTCTTCTTCATGTTATCCCACAAGAAGTGTTCTCGAAGATCACGGTACATTTTTGTACTCTCAAGACGGATAGAGAAGGCCGAGCTATGTGCATCATTCAATATATCCTTCTTTATCTTTGGATCAGATGGTACACATAATTGTGTCCCAAATCTTACAACTCCTTCCACATCAATTTTTAAATAGGAGGATTTCCCATTTTTAACAGCTTCCTCCCTTTTCTGAATTTCCACATCCATTCTTTGACCAACCATTATTTTCTCCATGAGGGATTATTGAGCAATCATTTGAGAAAGGATTGATGATGTTACTCCATTAATTATTCCCATGTCCATCATTTGAAAATCTAAGAAGATCAGATCCTTTTCAATTATCATCATTGATAAAGATGCATGATCCTTTCTACTTAGAGCATCTGCCACCTTGTTTACCTTACCAGGATGGTAGTGGATTAAGCAGTCATAATCCTTGATGAGCTCTATCCATCATCATTGGCGCATATTAAGCTCTTTGTGTGTGAATATATATTTGAGACCCTTGTGATCGGTATATATCTCAAACTTTTCCCCATAAAGATAATGCCACCAGATTTTCAACGCAAAGGTCACAGCTGCTAACTCCAGATCATGCGTGGGATAGTTTTGATTGTGGTTTTTCAACTATTGCAAGGTATAGTCTATCATTTTATCATTTTTCATTAGTACATAGCCTAAGCGTTTCTTTGAAGCTATTTATGTTGGCTCTATAAATTCAATCCTTTCCAAGAATTACATCAAATTCCACAAAAGGGATACTTATATTATTTCAAAGATGAAAAGTTTCACAAAATCAACATGTGATACATAATCAATGAAGTTTTCCCCAAATGATATAAAATCATTTTAAGTAGCGACTCGATGTTCCTAGAAAACATTTAAGACATTCTCATTGGGAATGAACTAAAATAAAAAATGACATACATAATAATTTTAAAGAGGTTACATGTACTTCAGTCACCATGATCTATCTCAACATTGGACTTGCATTGTCCCATTATCATTGGAGATTGTTGATGCTCATCATGATTCTCATCCCTTCCAACAGATCATTTTCCTGGATAATGTCCAAATTCTCTACATTCACAACAATGAACAGTATAAGGTACATTAGATATAACCTTATTGGCGGCCATGGTGCCCGCAATCACGAGTATCAATGGACAGATGCCCATCATCGCGTCCCTCACCGACAGGAGCCATCCACTCAGGAAGGCGGTGAGGAACCTGACGTACCAGACATTTGGGTCCTAGGTCTCAATGACACAGTAGCCCCATGATTGGTATTACCCCGCCTCTAGGGTCCTCTAGTTTGACCATCCCTGCTTCTCTGAGCCGCGGTTGGACACCATTTACCCCGTCCTGACATCTTGATTGCCGGATCCTTTTCAAGGAACTGGCTGAACCATCCCTTGTAGGCAATGCCCTTCAGAAAGTCCTTGACCCCCAGCCTCTCATTGGCCATGTCCAATAGGTGCCACGTCAGCATAGGGGTCTGGGACCTGTCTTCCCAGGTGTTCTTTCGAAGAACGAACTCGTCGTATTGGTAGCCCTCCAGTGGGATACCTACGATGTAGTGAATGTCCCATAGGATAATGCCAACTTCCCCATGGTGAAGGTGGAATGTGTTGGTATTAAGATACCACTGGGTGAATAGATCCAGCCCGAGCTCAGGTTGATGGTGGAAGTGGAACTGCGACGTCCACACCGCCTAGAATAGGCCAATATGCCACAGTTCATCCCCAAACTGGTCACAGGTAAGGCGAACCCAGAATGCCCAGGCCCACTCACTGGTGAAGTTTCCCCTAGACCACAGGTCCCAATACTTCAGCCAACCCTTCATGTCATCCGTGAAACTCTGTCGGAAAGTGCTCACGTAGAGGGCCGAAGAATTCTCTACAACAGGCTCGTCCCTGGTAATGGTCCTGGTCCTCGGGATCAAGACATATTTGTCCATATGTCTGGTTTCTCTGGCATTATGGCCGTTGTTGGTGATGTTATAGCATGGAATCTCATCCTCCCGGGTCACCCATGACCACGGTGTGTCCACCTCGATGCCCGGTAGGGGCACCTCCTCCAGGATGCCAAAGTTCCAGAGCGACAGGTTTTCAGATAGGAAATACGTCTTCTGGGCTGGAGTCAGCAGATTGAATAAGGTCAGGTTATTGGAAATGATCACCTTGGCACCATAAACCTCCTTGTTTTCCACCATTTCTATTCTACGAGCGGCGTCTTCCCCCTCATCAACTCGGTTTGTGGCCATATCGAATATTTCGAGACTTGCGGAAAATCAGGATGTAGTGTGCAGAATCGGAGAGTGCTGCATGAAATCTGAAGTGGCGGTGTGAAATCCATTAGTTGGGCGTGCAATCGGCATGCTAGGTGGAGAATATCTCGAGTAGGCGCACAAGTGCGGCCAAAATTTGGAATGAATTACGCGCTGCTAGAGTGTTTTTACGCGCAGCCATGGGAGAAATTTCGCGCATGAGAGTAGTAAGCCTATCGAGCAGAAAAGCCTGAGTACCGAACTTGGGACCCAGCACCCCTTCTTATAGGCAAGGCCAGGGTTCTGTGCCGCACGGAATGAAAATTCTGCACTGATCTGTCGTTTTGCGTGCCTTCTCGGTTTTTTGCGCGCTAAGTTCCCAGGGGAGGCCCTATATCGGCGTTTCCCTCAGAATCCAACCATTGCGACCTCTCGCCGATCCAATTCTGAGGGGGGGGGGGAATTTGTATATGCCGAAAAGTCTGTAACTCCCAGAAGAAGTTTCGAAATGACAAAGAGAATTCAAATTCGGAATCAGAGGCCCGGTCTGGAGGCCCTGGAAGTGGTGCACGAAATAAAGGAGGGCTGGCGCGAAATAATGTTGTACACGTGAAGCATCCCTAGGATTTGCGAAATTGAGCCGGTGGTGCATGCAGTTTTGCCTTCTCGGTTCAGCGTGGTGAAGTCTCACGCGCCGACTATTCCTGGTGCGTAATATTTCGCGCGCCGCCTAGATTCCGCGCCGGCAGGTGCCTATAAATAGAAGACGACCCCAAACGGTTTGGGGTTGTGGAATTTGGAAGGGCTCCCATGCGCGCAATTCAGACTCCCCCTCTCACAAGATTACTTCTAGGTAATTCCTCTTTTCGCTCAACCTTGCCCCGGGGTTCGCCTTTGCGCGCAACTCCACCAGCTTAAGTGAATTTTCCCACTCCTCCGGGTTCTTCCCTTGCGTGCAATCCTTGCCCCTTGCGTGCAATCCCCTTCTTTGAACGCAATCTCAATCCTTTGCGCACAATCCCCTATCCGCGAAATCCTCTGGGCCAATTTCGCACAATCCCGGTGTTTTACGTGCAAACCTTCCCTTTGCGCGAAACACCTAGGACCCTTTACCTTGATTCCCCTTGGATGTCCCTCCACATCGGAACCTGATGTCTTCCCTGCTGGGCATGCGTGCCATGCGTTGTTTTCCCGTACGACCTTCCAGGTTCGTACGAAGTAAGCTCAAGGTCCCTTGGGCGGTGTTTCCTGTTGCGTTGCTTTGCTTTATGCTTCTCCGCATAGGCATGCTAACGGCTATTGCTTTTTCGCATAGCCAAGCTAACATGGACCCCTTGATGGTTCGCCCTGCGGCCCCCCTTCACTACGGTCTTTCTGATGTCTTCCCTCCCATAGGGGTTAGAGGGTGTTGGGCATGTAAGCCCTAGGGGTGTGGAGCGAGCCCGCCTCGTCCAAGATGCAGGACGTTGAACTGCTAAGCACCTTGTCCTTAACACATGATGTTAAACTATGGTCCGACCCCGTGCTTCGCACGCAGGGTCCCCCCTGGCTCAGACATTCTCTATGCCCACTCGTCTCCATGGGAATGGATTATTCCTTGCGTGGAATGAGATTGTCCTTGTTGGAGTGGCATTTGTCCACAGGGGAAGGGCTGCCTCAGAGCGTAAGCCCCTAGCCTCTCTTGCGAAAGGTTGCACCCATGCACCTCTGTACTTCCCCACTGCCAAGGCTAGTGGAGTCCCTTTCCCACTGCACTTTGTCGCACCACGTGCCTCCATCACAGAGTAAGCCCCAGCACCAAGGGCCACTAACCACACGTAAGCCCCTGTTTCCTCTATGGGCCGCTCAACGCGTAAGCCCCTTTCCGCTTCTCACAGACACACCCTTTGCGACATGATCGTCTGGTCCCTGCTACCTCTTGTTTCTCACACCGAGCATGAATCACATGGGCTTAGAGCATGCATCGACCATGACATCCTCCAATGGGCCTCCTCAGAGCGTAATCCCCATACTAGTGAACTATGTGGACTTTGATCCATGCTAACGCATGGTACATAGGAAGCCTCCACGACGTTCAAGCCCACCACCCGGTCATTCCGACCTCTCCACGTCTGTTCCCCGACCACCATGGGCCGCCTCAGAGCATAAGCCCCATATCCACTTTGGGCTGCCTCAAAGCGTAATCCCCGAATGCCCTCGTCCCGCATGACATTAAACTCTATTCTCTTGTCCCGCATGACGTTAAATTGTATGTCATCCCACATGACGGTTAACTATATGCCCTTGTCCCACAAGATATTAAACTATATGTCGTCCCGCATGATGTTAAATTGTATTCCATCATCCAGCATGATGTTAAACTGTATCCCCTCTCGCATGACGTTAAGCTGTATCTCGTCCCGCATGACGTTAAACTGTATGACCTAAACTACGTGGACTTTGATTCCCTTCCATGGGGATACGTAGGAAGCCTCCATGAGGTTCAAGCCCGTCACCCCATCACCCATCCTGATCCTTAGCCGGGCCGCCACATCTCGGTGAGATCATGCCACCTCATTCCTCTCCACAGTATCTGGGAAGCCGCCCACGTGTTGGACCCAACATCAGTGTTCCCCCTAGGGGGTCCTTCAATATTATCCACTCTCTGTGTTCCGATCAGTCCGATCCATCTCTGCAAGACGTTCAACTCGCGGCATACCCCTTGTTAAACATGGAAAGCTGAGGAAAACCTCATATTGTACACAACCCCCGCATTCAATGTGGGATTCCTCGGGCTTCCGTGCCCTCGAGAAACCCTGCGATAAGGGACATAAGACCGACATGCCAATCCCCCAGCATCAAGACATGCCAACGACACCCCAACGTGACCATTTTACTCACCGAAGGTTGCTGCCCCGACAAGACCCCTTGGAGCGTCTTGACGGAAGCAGCGTAATTAACTGGAATCCATGCAGATATGGCGCCCGAAACGAGCTTCATGAACCCGTCTAAAATCTATGAGGGAGTCCCGGACTAGGTGACGAGCTCCGAGGAGGAATCCACAGAAGGAAGAATCGACATCCCATCATCCCAGTTTCGATCAAGTAGCAGACATCCCTGAACAAGGAACGGATGCCGCCCACCTTTGGAAAGTGGGAATGCGGGGCAACAAGTCGCGCGTCCTCCCATGCATGACGGACACGCGCGCGTGCACCCCGGCGTAAAAGCATCAGAAACAGTAGCATCAAGCTAATTTGAAGAAGAAATTTTTGACGGAGATCTTCCCACCCAATAATAGATCGAGACTGTAAACTTGTATACTAGACAAAACTTGGTCCTTGGAATGACTGCACAAAAAATCCAATCTTTTCTACTTCTTATTATTGAGAATATCCCATTATGGGATCACAACGACAAATAAAATGTGTTATGTGTTGTCCCAAATCTCCCAAATCAATAATGATTGGGAATGTGGTATTGAAAAAATTTGGTGGTGGAGGAATTTCATCCACCCATTCAGGGTAAGCTCTCTTTTCCGACTGAACTGGTGCACGTCAATCCTCCATATCTTCCAGTCGAGGCATTAATTCATCAATTGTCTTCATAAGCATTTGGGGAATATACAGATGAGCTAGATTCTATGAAGGTATAGCAACTAGAGCTTGAGCTGGTGTAATGAATGGAAAAACCACTAATGGTTGTACTGATATCCACCTTGGATAACCCACAAGAACATGCCTATCATGATGTGTTTGATCCATCCTTGATTGTGTACCTAGTGTCGGGAATTCATTATCCTCATTTTTAGTTACTAAAAATATTCTTTGATGAGGAGCTTCTATAGGATTTTCATATTTAGGACCTTCCTAGGGTGTACATCTAGCAAAAATGCTGTTTCGAAGTAACTCAATATAGAGTAGTTTCAACTCCTTCATTTCCTCTTCCTTCTATGAAATTATCTCTTCACAAAAAAGAGATTGACCTTCTCCAATAGAAATGTGAGATGCGATCTGACTATTTCATTTCGACTTGTATGATGCCTTTTAGAGTGGGGGGATTTGGTAATTTGAAGGCATACCTAGATTCCGGGTAAGCCACTGATTTCAGGTGCCCACACCTTCTTCATTTGACTTGGTGTATACCATATTATGGATAAGAACTTCATCTTCTTAATCCCTTGAGCTGGACTCATTTTCTTTAAGATCTTCTACAGCATTGTAAATGAAATTTACTGACGCATAATTAATTAATGGTATTTTTTCAATGTTTTTGCATGAACATATTCCTTTGTGTATTCCATGAGACATTGTTATCTTAGATGATGAATTCCATGGAACTGTTTGTCTTACAATAACCCAAATGGAATCCATGGATTGTTCAGTTATACACTCTCCTTGTGGATTGTTTTCTAATTGGTAAAATACTAAATTTTGTTGAGGAGGGGCTCACAGATTTGAAAAATCCCCCAGCCCTACAGGTTGGTGATGTTCCAATTCATCTTCTTCTTCAAAATTTTGAACTTTGTGGAATGAATTTGAAGTTTTAATTAAATGATCCCTCAACCTTGTATGCTGGGGTGATTCTTGAACTACTATGAATGAAATTCATGCAACTGATCTTCTGATTTTGCAGATTTTGGTTCAGACATTAGGTGGGAGCATCATCCAAAAACCACTTAAACCACCTGTTTCAGAAGGCCACTATACTATTTCAAAAAATTTAATTCTCTGACAGATGACATACTCTAAACGGGTTTCCTGCTGAAGATTCTTAGATGGTTGATGTAAAAGTAACTCAACAAATTCCCTTCTTTGGGATTGACTCTGATGAGAATTGGTTGAAGCCTATTTTTGAAAGTACATTAAATTACATAAAAAATCTATTGATTGTTGTTGACCATGGGAAATAACATTTCTTGAGACCACTTTTGGCAGACATTACAAGTTTTAGAGTGCAGTGAAATGCAATGCTCCATATGCACCTCATCCTATAATAAGAACACCAGATAGGGAATCAGAAATTAACTGGTGTAGACTCTTTAGAGTATTAAGACATTCATTTTGAAGGGTTCTCTACTGTTTTTCATCCATTGGATGTTGGGAAACAAGAAAGATGCCAAGTAAATTTGGCGTTGCAAACCTTCTATTACCTTGACATTATTTTGATATTCATCATATGGTAATACATTGGTTTTCAAATGACAAAGAGTTTTCCATAAGTTGATGTGGATTCCATAAATGTAATATTTTGTCATCAATTCTAGCATGTTATACTGAGAATTTTCCAAAGTCTAGAATATGACTGACATTTCTCCTTTGGACGATTTTTTTCTCATGTTTAACATATCTTTATCATCTTTCAGTAGAGGCTTCTCCACTAGGTATGACAAAGTGGATTCTCTGTATTAGAAGACAAATGACCGAGGGGTGTTTTGAAGAAAGAATGTTCACTTAAGATGTTTTCTGGTTGATAAAGTGTTTCACCCATAAATGAAAATGCATCAGACAAGACTGGCCTTGTGTTTGGAAGTGGCTCGAGATAGTAAGTCTTTCTCGTCGCTACATTATCAATTGTGAAATTTTCTTCATAATGCGAAATAATACTATGGAGAGGACTTTCATAGGGAATTACATCATGGGGAGGATCACTATGATGGATTACAACAAGGGATAAATTTTCATTCTCCTTGGTCTTCTGGCCACACTGAGGGTTGTCGTGGCTCTCATCCGGAGGTAGGCACTCTATACTGACTGAATTTTAATAAATAAAGCTTTCATGATGAAGTGTCCGACGAGGAAATTCAGATTTACCACAACCACTTCAATAATTTGGTAATGGGAGGGTCGTATCATGAGGTGTAATAGATTAATTTTTGAGGGCTTTAAGAACTCCCGCATTAAGAGGAGCCAAATCACAGCTTGACACTTGATTTTCCAACAATTCTTGGCGATACTTTTTCTTGTATGTTCTCTTATACATATATGGGGCCACTTACTGTGAAAAGTTGTTTTCATGGGAAAGTGTAGGTGCCTTCCTTGGAGTGGCTACTGCAACAGACTAATTACCTATAATTTGAAAGGGTGTATGTTCCTGATCTTGTTGTCCGTATGATATGGGGGAGTATGACCCATTACCCTCCTGGACTAGAAAAGAGGTGTGTATCTGCTCTGGGATGGGATGCCGATGTGTCATACCATGTGTGGGAAAAAATTTATTTATATATTCCACTGATACTACTAATGTAGTTGTTATAATATCCTAGCATGCTTCCAGAATATGGAGAAGGTTTGAATCTTCCCTATCACCATTGATAAGATGTGTTTGGTGACTTCAGCAGCAAGAATGGAAATATACATCCATTCTATATCTGGAGAAGGTGTATGTTCCTACTTCTGTCATCCTTTTACAGTCAATAAATATTGACAGTACTCATGAATGTGGGCAGAGAGTTGGGTATGCCCCAAATTTGTCATTGGATCTTTCCGACTGACTTCTCCATGTGTAACCAAATGGGAGTGTTGGCGGACATGATGAACATTGTTAGGTGTATATACCTACTGGATATTTCCTATCAAGTATGATTGACAGACTTCCTTCTATATAGGTAGACGAGAATGCTGACCTAATTGGTGATTTTAAACAGGTGTATGTTTCTCTTTACCAGTTTCTGCCACATTAGATGTGTATGATTCTTTAAATGTAGTCTGACGAGCCTACTGACTAGTTGATAACTTGTAATTAGGTGTATATTCCTGTTCACTATACTCCACCAAATTTATCTAGTGGGATTGATGGATTACTACCAAACGAGTCTGATGAGCCTAAAAATTAGGATGTACGAGTGTTTGTTCCCGCTCATTTTTTTCCATCAAGTTAAGTTGATGGACTTCTTCAGTGGAGGCAGAGGTGAAAACCTAGTCCCTGTTGACTGGACGTTGTCTCTAGTAATTCTTCTTGCATGCCCGGGTCTGAGACACCTAGTCCAAAAATCTATAGGCAACAACCCTATCATGTTGGGGGTTTACTACTGCGCAATTCTGGCGGCGATTGTTGGTGGGAATCCTTTTGAAGGACTCCTGCATTCTTTAATTGAGGCCTTGAGTAGCCTCTTGATCCGCATACCTGTAGTACGGGAGGGATTTTTTTGTTGTGGTCCAGGGATAAGGACCCAAAACGGTTGGAGAAAGTGGTGGGAACTTTCTTCTTCATGATCATTGGTCATTTTTGTCTAGATGATGGAGGATTGTTATTGACCTAGAGGGCTTGATGGGCAACCTCCAATGTCAGGATTGTACCATGCTAGTGACATTCCTTTACCAGCACATTAGAGACCCAACATTGAAGATGCTATGTTGGTGATGATGTCCTTCCCATGGATGGGGATCCATCTTTAGTAGTAGCCGAGAAGTTCGCAGATGTTGTCTGGAAGAAATACATTTTTTAAATGAAGGTAATTTTGAGAAAAAAAACATAAAAACAACTACAAAATCCATTAAAGAAACATTTTTTCAGATGGATACATGCAAGATTTATTCCTTTGTCTGGACTTCCCTTATCAATTGATAGGGGCCTAATAGGTGTGTAACATTACTAACTTGGTTAAGTATTCACGTCAGTTTTACCATTTTTGTTTCGTAGTTCCTTGAAACGCTTTTTCTAGTTTTAAGAACCAATGTTTCTAGGTAGTATCCATTGGATTTATTAATTGAACCATAAACTTCCAACAGTTCTTTATCTAAAGGGGACCTCCTTTCCAAAGGTAGGAATTTTTTATGTTTGAACTTTTTGATACTTTTGAACGTGCATTGGTCGAGAGGATGGGAGGTTAGACTCATCAAACCATTTTTGGTGGAATTATTGTCTAATCCAGGACTATTTGTAAATTTAAGATATTTTCATGATTGCTAATTAATTAAACAATTATAACATCTATTTCCCTTATAATTTATAATAACTTATTAACATGGGTAAAATTTAGAATCATCAGTATGCATTCAAGGTTCTTTAATAATAGAAATATCCATATGTATTCGAGGTTTCCCATCAATTGTATCTTATAATATACTTCTTAGAGATTCTTTTAATCATATTTATAATGATACCAGTTTTAAGACACTCATTGGGGAACTCTAGAATTTATTTTTGTCTAGGGAGATGACGTTTTGGTTTGATTTTTAGATCGTGCCCATAAAATGGGCTACCTACGTATCCTTATAAAAGGAATTACAACCCCCATAGTTCTGTGCCACTGAATGGGATACACCATACCTATTAAGGTCATGTGATAAGGACCTATCCATATAGTTTAATTTCATGTAGTATGGAAATCTATGTGGATGGGGCTTAATCAAAACACAATGTGGGACTTATACGGAAGCAACCCAATGACATTTGGAAAGAATATGGGTTTCCAAGTAGGATACGACCCTGTTGGGAATATCAACCAAGGAGAACGTGGTTGATTTAGGGTATTGGGTTTGAACCTCAATGGGGCTTCCTATGTATCCCATATAGATGGGAATCAAATCCAATGTAGTTCAATAAGTCTCATAAGAGAGTATGGTCCTTTGGGAGAGATGATTTTGGGATTAGTTTCTGAAAAGGATGCCAAGATGATTTGGGATTTAATTTGTGTATTATTACTAAAAAGGATGACTAGATTAAGGGAATTAGGGTTAGATTCATAAGGAGTATATCTAGTGAGACCGGGCCCTGAAAGGGCTTCCTATGTATCTGGGATTGAACTGGAATCTAAGATCTTGTAGTTCCTTCGATTGTGCAAATTTTGTGACCATGAAAAATCTCTAACCCCATGTACGTCATGCTCTATGTATGAAACAAAAGGATGTCAAAGATTCAAAAAAGGAATTCACAATTTCAAAATTTTCCACCTCCGCTGGTGGAATAGGGTGCACATATGGTGTCCGAGGTGAATGAGGTCAAGGCGACCATGGAAGAGGGTGAGGTGAGGAGCCTTCGATCTGTTCTATTTACATTGGAAAGGGGTCCAATGTAGGGAGGAAGGGATGATGGTTAGGGTATTACACTAGGATGGATGTACATGGTGACAAAGCCTAACGAGAGTGGGAAAGGGAAACAAAAGTCCCTGTGACCGTCTCTCCTCTGGTCTTTGGTACCGAAGAAGAGAGGAGGAGAAGTGATGCCACCTCCTATAAGAAAATATAGGCACTTATGCTAGGATGGTTTCCCTAATATTTATCCTCAAAGGGGAGGGATACTTCTTCTATGATTGCATGGAAAATAAATGTTGAACCACACCTTCCCTACTAGAGACCTGAGGTTCCAGGCCATCTCTTCGAGAAGGGAGAGGCCATGACCCAAACCTCCTCCAAACCAAGATATTCCCAACACTATTATTGGGAAAACGTTCCATGTGATTGTGGTTATACAAATCTATAGACACTCCATGAAGCCTAACCCTATTATGAAACAAATTTTTGAAACCTCTGACTATGGATATAAAACCAAAATAGGAGACACACTAAAGTTTCATTCCAAAAGTTTTGATAAGTTAAGAGGTTTTGGTGGAGGTATCAATAGAATAAATTTTAGAAAAGGGATACAATGAATAATAATCCATTCCATGAATGTATTTGAGGAATTATTGATGGCTTGTAGACTGAAGAGAGTGAAAAAAGTAAGTGAATCAAGGAGGGGAACCCAAGTATAAAAGGGTGCAAAAGTATGGGCACACTAGTAGATTTGGGTGATCTGATTTCAACATAAGTGATGAAAAAACTATATGGTAATACTTTGGCAAGACCTTGATCAAGCCTTCAAGGTTATTCACAGGTGATCCCAGAAGAGGGGAGATCAAGTTCTTATAGGAGGAATGGGTGGCGCGCAAGTATTTCTGATTGGGGGAGGTTGGGTGCTTTATGTGCACAAGTGTTATGGTTTTCAAACAATAAAATGAATTAAGTCCAATTATCCTCCCTTAAATCCTCAAATCAAGGTGTTGAAATAATAACTTGAAAGTTTCAGAAGAATTGAGTAAAGTACGAGGGCAACCAGAGCAGCAATTGAGCTTTAGGGAAATTCATCTGTAAAAATGAGGCCCCCAAGAGTCTATTTATAGAAAAATATTGGACCCTAAGATAAAAGGAAATGGGAACAAAATTAAGTTGTCTGACACATGGTGGCGCACAAGTGGGATGCGTTCCAAAATTTTGGTGTGCAAATAGGCTACACGCTGACAGAGTTTTGGCTAGAGTAAGGCGGCCTAAAACTCATGCCTTTGAAAATCTTAACTTTTCTTTATGAATTTACCCCTTATTCTTTCTAATGGATTCCCTTTCTCATATTTTTAGAATCTCTGAAGGAATGGGGTGTCAACACCTCTTTTCTATAATGATCTTGGAAAAATGGAAAGGTTACTAATTCTTATGTACGACATACCGTCTCCATGATCATAACATATTTCTTTTATCAAAACCATCACAAATGATTAGATATAATATTATAACAGATGAATAAATATAATTTTTTTACATTATTATTATTAAATATATTATTTAACCATGATCAAATTAATAATACATAAAGTAAAAAATCCAAGCATATATGGAAAACAAAACGGTTATTACCCAAAACAGGATTTTAAAAAAGAAATTGGTAATAAAGAGTTAATAAATCATCCCGAGTAAATAATATATGAATGATATACATAATAATTTCAATTTAATATATTTATAACAAAATTATAATTATAATACATGAGTTTTTATTGTGTATGATGGAATTCAAGAAATATGGGAATGGTTTTGTAGTCCATATTTTATTTTTGGGAGATAGATGAAAATTCACTACCTACTTCTTTTGTTAATTTTATATAAAAAACAATTGACATGTAATATAAGTTATCTCCTTTTTTAATTATATTTTATGTTTCATGTTATTTTATTATTTATTAGGTTATATGATTCATAATATACCCTTGAAGTATGGGATTTTTTTGTCTATACGCCTTTCGGGATACATATGTTATGTAATGAACCTATATTCTTTTATGAGTTTTATATATGAACTGATTGACATGTAATATTAGGAATTAATTTTTTCTCATGATATTTTATATTTTATTTAATAGTACACATTAATTGGATTTACAACCCATAGTTACCAAATTTTTGGGGTTTTATGTTACAGTCTCATCATTTAACACGATTGTTTATGATTATCTTTCAGATGATAAAATATTATGATCCACTACTAGAAAAACTCATGATTTTTTTAACATTTTATATTTCATGAGAATACACTTTTTCACTTAAATTTTCCCTCTTAATTTACTTTTGAGTTTACAATAATTTTTTAGGAAATATGATCTTAATTACTATCTTCGATTGAACACTCTTTTTTCTTCAAAAGCATATTTTATTAAAAAAACTCAAAAATATTTTTTTAAAATTGTAAAAAAGATTTATTAAAGAAATTTTTACCCATGTATTATGTTATAAAAAGTGTTTTAATATAATATTCATGTGATTTCACAAACCAAGAATATTTGGATTTTAATGAAATTGGAAAAAGAATATTTTTTTTAACATGCAGGACATGAATATAATATTTGATTATTATTACCAATAACCGATTTAAACTTCACCTACATTCTTTCAATGTTATATTAATTTTTTCCATTAATATTTTGGAAATATTTATATTCTAATTAATGTCATTAATGTAAAAAAAATATTTTAAAATGTTTAAAAAAATTTCTTTCAATCCAAAATGAAAGTATATTTTAATCATGAAATGTTTTTAAATATTTTTAATGACAATTTTATATGTTTTTATGGTTATTTAAAATCGAAATGATTTCATAAATATTATTTGAATTTTATTTTTTAAATTGTGATTTTCAAATAATACTGATCTTTCTCAAGGAACGTTTGAAGTGTTTTTTCAATAAAAATAGTTTTCCATATAAGATGGAATACTTTTAGCCAACTTATGATTTTTTGGGTTATGAACCTAGGGTAAAATATGTATTCTTTATCTAAATACATTATGATGAAAAGAATATTATGAAACCTATTTTTCATCCATAGGTTTTACCATGATAAAAATATTTGGAAACCAAATTCTTTTCCATAGGTTACGCTGTTATTAAATTATGAAATTATTATGAAACTGTCTTTTTACATAGGTTTTCATATGAAAAAATATTTATGATGCTCATTTAATTTCAAGGTTTATGATATGATGAATTTATTTATGGTCTTTTGGTAGATATATATAATATTTTCATTATGTAATGGATGTGACCTTTATCATTATCTAAGGAATTAGTAATATATTTATATATTATAAGAAAAATAGAATTGGAATGGGGAGTGAACTGGGTTCAAAAAAGGGATTTTTCTGTTATGATAAACTTAGGAGTGCAATTTAACTACTATGATGTTTTTGAGAGTAAACCCATTCCATTATGATACAATTGGAAAAAATCATTTACTAAAAGAGAAATGATTCACTATGAATATGTGTATACAACAATTCAATGTAATATGCCAATGATATGCTCTCGTAGTTAATATTCTTTTACTTTAATTATTATTATTATTTGAACAAAAAACATTTATTTTATGACTCATGATTATGATCATTTGTTTCTGTGGAATGTTTTAGAAATGTTATTCTCATGTTTTCAAGCCTTAATGTTTGTGTTATTCAAACATATCTCTATTATTTACCCTTACTGAGTATCCAATCTCACCCTTCCGGATGTATCCATTCCATGGGTTATGAAGAAAGGTTTTAAGTTGGGTATTTTTTTGAAACATAATAGAGAGTAATTTCATTATAGTTTATATTAAATATATTTCAAAAAATTAGAAGTATTTTTATATAGTTTCAAAAAATATAAACTATTATTTTCCTTGGTCATTTATTTGTGTAAATTGTTTTTTATTTATATAAAAATATCTAATATCTATGTGTGAAATTAATGGAACACTATAGTTGGTAGTGGTGTAAACGTTTATTTAACCATTGGAAACTAATATGAGAAGAAATAGTGAGATTACTAGGTACATTAAAATAGATAAGTCTATTGATGGGTCAAAGTATAAGGAAATGTCCAATAATTTTGGTAAAGGATAGTGTGAGTGGTTTAGAAGAAATTAAATCCATATGTATATATAACATGAAGAGGTTTCTCTAGAACAAACATACCTTGGGTTAATAACTGTGAAAAAGGATCATTGATATGGCTTAATTTCCATATGGTTCACCCCAATGGGCCTTGCTAAAAACATATGATTTGTCACTCCCATGAGTTATGATTTGCAATTAAAAAACTCATTACAAACCTTCACGGGGGATCCAAATGGATGATGACTATGAAAGACCTATGATATACCTAAGGTGTCAATGATTAAAAAGAAGGTATTTGGATGTAATATAATTGATTTTAATGATTACTTGGTTTCCCATTATGATTAGCTTTTCCCAAAAAACACATTTTTTTTAGTTTATTTTTTTGAATTGATTGAATCGTTTAAATGTTGAGTGTGATGATCAATGAAATTATTTTTCTCCATCGAGTCTAATACTTATGGGATATGGAATAAAAAATCGGGTTTCTATAATCACAAATCTTTCTCAGTCAATGAATCCAATTGGACTTCCAAATAATAAATAGAGTGAACAACATTCTGTTAAGTCCTTTATGAGGAAACAATAACCCTCCATTAATGGCTTTGCTGACCCACTAGTTGATGAATAATGGATTAATTCAATTTAATACATATTTTTCATTATCTAGAATTCATTGAATAAAAAATTTATTTTGTCTATTTATAATTTTGTAGGTGAGGTGGATTAATTATGGAATCTTAAGTACAATACCTAGAAACATGGAAAAACTAACTCCATAGATTGAGACAATTTCATGAACTTATTTTACAATAAGTAATTTTCCAATATTTTTTTAAAATATTGGTAAAGTTAAAGACCCTGGAACACCTTGATAGGGGAGGGATGAATTAGGGTGTCATTTTTTTCATCTAAAGCAATGAACTTTATTCCTATATTTTCAGAAACCTTTTAAACATATCTGATCATAATGTTAAATAATTAAAACATTCACATATGGTAAGGAAAATGATGAATTTGACTTGGTTAAGAACTATGGTATAATCTAATTAACATATTACAACAATGTTTCAGTCATACATAAATCCACTAATCTCTACTAGTTTTGGAATATATTAGCTTTTACAAAGTTACTCTGAGCCAGACACACTTCCTTTAAACTTGTTTAGGTATAACACACTGCGTCCATCATAAACACATCCGTAAACTCCCCCAAGATAACGGATTTGAGAGAAATATAACCCATTTTATTAACATGGAGGTTGATTCAATATATTTTCATTAATGTCTATGTCCCAATATGGAATGTGACTCGGTTTTCACCACAGAATAGAGTTGATGCACACTAAAATCCTTGTTCCTTAAAAAAATGATATTCAAATATTTATTTCATGAATCATGTCACACCCCAACCCTTTTAATTATTTTATTTTCTTATTTTCATGGATTTGAACAATTTTTCAATGTTCAGGTTGAGTCCAAATTAATTTTTTTTAGTTTTTATTCAAGGATGCATGTTTTGAGTTTCACAGAATTTGGCGCACTGGCAGAGCACAGTTTGGGGGACGTATGACATACCTGATGTTTAAAATAAATTTAAAGTTAAATGATAAACATGATGAAATTAAATGGGATTTAAGGTAGAATGAGAAAAACTAAATTAAATTTTTTTAAATTTCTATTTTAATAATAAAAATATAGATATTATTATAATTTTTATTGGGAATATTATATTATCATTATTATTATTAAAATTATTATTACTCTTATTAAATAATTTAGGAATTATTATTATTATTATCATCATTTTTTGGTTGGTTTTAAGACAGTGCGCGGGCACCACATGGTTAGAAAAGACCGTACAGTCAGCCCAGGTACCCGTACGATAGCTTTTGGAGTGGGCAGAAGCTAACACACGGTTCACACATGGTCTCTTAAAACTTTTTCGGACCACACAATTGTTAAATATTAGGAATAAATAAAAAAAACAACAAGAAATAAATTAACGCCAAAATTAATATTTAATAATAATTATAATATTAATATTACAATTATTATTAATATTTATTAGCAATATTGTTATTAGTAAATATTTTAATTAAATAAAATTTTATTTATGGTTTTCATTAAATTATTTATTATAAATTTTATTAAAATGGTTTTCATCATTATTATTATCAAAATGAAATGATGATGATGATGATGATGATTATTATTATTATTTTAATTATAAAATTATAAGTATCGTGAATATTAGTTAATAATAATAATAATAATAATAATAATAATTTTTATTAATTTTTTTCTTATAGTTATTAATAATATTGTTAGTATTAAAACTAAATGAATATTTTTATTTTATTTTTTTTATTTTTAACATAATTTTATTGTTATTTTTTATATTATTATTATTAGAAATATTATTATTAATTTAGGTTAATGTTTTAGGATTTTTTTTATTTTTCTCCTCCAACTATCCTCCCTTCTTCTCCCCCACACATCCCTCCTCCTCCCTTCACCTTGCGAAACAGCCCTAGCCACACCCCCACCCTATTCACACCTCCCTCCTCCATCCGATCTCTCCGGTGCACAGGTCACCGATACTGCCCCTCTAGTCGGTGCATGACCCATCCACAGCCAACCCCCTTGCCATGATTTCTACCTCACAACACGACCCAACCCCCTACATGCACCACCCCAGTCCGCACCTTCTTCTTATGGTATTCCCTCCAATGCGGCCATCTCCTGGATGACTCTCCTCTGAGCATGGCTCCCTCCTTTGGCCAGCCTGCTCCCTTCCAGTGTCGTCCCAGTCAGCCCACTTTATTTTTGGCGAGTTCTTCCCCTTACTCTGATATATCCTCTTTCCATTTATATTATTATTCTTGTTTTTTATACTATATTTTTTGGGGGTTTTGATTGTTAAGGGTTTTTTTGGTAGTTTTATGGTATTAGATCCTGCGTAGAGCGAATTCGGGTATGTTTCGTCTTTCCACCATGGTTCCAAGGTATCTCTCCCGTTGCACCTAACTTTATAATTTGAGTTTTATTCTTTTCTTGCAGTTCAGAACTTACATACTAATTAAGATTTTTTGTTCAACCTTTGTTTTTGTTTTTGGGTGCACAAAGTGATGGATTATGCCATGTGTTATAATAAATGTTGTTTTTTGTTAAAAATGTGTATTCCGCTTATTTGGTAAAATGACCTCTTAGTTTCATATGTGTTTTATGAAATTTAGAACATCGTTCAATAACATAATTGAATTTATGGTATGAAATTTTGTATTTTGTACCTTGTTAAGTGTTAAATGGGATTTGGTTTTTTAAATATTGAATGTATTATTTTTGGAAAATGGCAAATTGGAATCTCTGTGTTGTAGTTTATTTGAAATGATTTGTTTAGATTTTTAAATGCATTGGAATCATGCGAGATGTCATTTTTGGGACTTTTTTAGGGATTTTCGAAGTAGTTTTTGATAGAGAAATAAGTGGGTGTGGGGTTTTTAGGGGTTTTTTCTTATATTGACAAAGGGAATCCTATTTTGACATTTTTATAAAAAATGGTTTGAGCCTTGAGTGTGTAATTGAATGTCTTATGTAGGTTTTGTGAATATTTTGGTTTATGAAATGGCGTGTTTACACCCATTTATAAAAAGTTCACATGTGTGTTTGATAAAAGTAGGTTTTGGTGAAGTGATGATTTGGGATTTCTTGGTAGTATTTTTCAATGGATTTAATTTAAACGAAGTGTGTACTTAACTTTTGAAAATCAGTTGAAATGTGATGATGAATTTACTCGTAGATGGATTTTTTATATAAATTTGTATGGTTGGAAAGTGGGATGGAAATATTTTGAGGTTGTTATATAAATATTTTTAAATGGGAATAGTGTGTATGACATTGCTTCTTGAAAAAATGGACTTAATTTTTAATAAAGGATGGTTTTGTGAAATGTTTAATGTCCAAATTTTATACGTTGTAAAAATAATGAAAATTTTTTATTATGAAAACCTCTGTTGGATGTTCTCATTCCTTGTATTGAATAATTGGTGGTATGTTATAGCTGTGGAATCATCTGGATCAATTATCAGGTGTCCATGGTTGGAACCCTTTGTGTTCAATTGGTTTTAAGGAATGAGATTAGTCCATGGGGAGATTCGAGGTGAGACCTATTATGAATTATTATTATATATATATATATATATTGTTATTGGATACTCTAATGACATTAGTGGGATCACCCTCTTTTATACACATGAGACATGTGAACCTGACATATTGAGATAACCTTGTGAGAATGATTTCTGCTCTAGTAGTTCATGTGATTTCCAATACCACAAAGTAGGCAGATATATATTTGGGTTTATTACTATAGGATTGGGCCACTCGACATGTCCTAAGATAGAGTGTTCGGGCATTTGGGTGTCTTTCTTTTCATCATGTGCGGCATACCAACGAGGATAGAGTCTCATGGATTAGTATATTATGTATTGTTATTAATCTCCTAGGTCCACCTATGTGTACTCATCCTTAGTGAATATAGTGTTTAATGTGATACTTGTATTTATTTTATTCATTACCCTTGTTGTGTAACTAATTTAGTGATTTCATGTGTAATGATTTTATTAGAAGGTTATGTGTGGTATTAATGCGGCTCATCAAAACACCTTTCAAAGAAAAGTATATTATCTCTTTTTTATAAATTAAAAATGTAAACATCACTTTCCAATTGAATTTATTTTAATTTTTCACAAATATAATGACATTGGTTTTACAAATGAATAAGGGAAATGAGATGTACTTTGTTTTTAAAAAACATTTAGAAAACCATACTTTTATATATTATAGGTGAAACATGAAAATGGAAATTTGTTTTTTTAAAGGAAGTACATTGGAAATATATTATTGGGATAAAGTACTATATTTTATACTCATGACTATAGTTTTTTTTGTTTTTAGATCTTGTGAAGGTTTCATCTTGGGTTTTGTTCACCTTGAGAGATGGTTGATGTTTCTGTTTGAGAGTGACACAAAGTGTCACATGGAGATAGCTTGGTTATCAGGATTGGTCTATCCATCTATATTGATCAGTTGTACTTTCATATTCTTGTATAAATTATGTTCAGTTCCGATTCATTTATATTTTGGTTTGTTTGGTTACTTTCTTCTGTTTAGTATATTTTTTATTTGTTGGGTGGAATCATTCACTTGTGTTCTCTGATAATTCCCAAAACTAGTTACCAACCCATAGGGATTGGAAACTCTCTTATGGGAATTGAATTATGTGGTGCACCATAATTTTTTCCTTCTACCATGGAATTCTATATGGCTTCATGTGTAATTAAAAGAGTAAGTTTCAGTTAAGGGATTAACAGCGCCTGACTGCGAGGATGTAGATTCTTCATACATGAGATCTCCAGCTATAAGTCCTAGAGTAAAGCTGGTGTGTAGTCAGGAATCCCGAAGGATTAGAGTCTGGTAAAATCAGTGCCTCTTCTATTGTGGTGAGGCAGTTATAGTGTCTCTACTGTGTTTTCCACTTTGTTACGAACTTCTTCTTGTCGCAAGGATCATGGTTTACTTACCCATTATGCGGTGTTTGTGGTTATGAATTCTTGGATGCGAGTTCTGATCAGTGTTCTTGGATGGACCACCCATGTGAATTGGGTGTGGACTTGGATTTTATCCATTCTTAGGTGAATCTTTTTAGGGTTTTTTGATCATAAAAGAAGTTTTGGGATAGTATTTATCCCCTCCATTCGATAGTGGGTAGTTTAAATTCTATTGACATGTACTTATTATTTAGTTTCCTTCTTATCATGGGTAGGTTTTTGTGGAAGAGTTTTGGTTGGCATGTGTGGGAATGACCCAGTTTTGAGATCATGTCAAATCCTTGTTTTGTTGTTTTAGTTGGTTCTTAATGGTGGGGAGACCCACCATAGATCTGATTGAGTTTTCTCTTATGTCATTATCAGAAGCTAGTTGAATTTTGTGGTAGGGATTTTGTTCGGGCCTCCCAACCACTAGTGGTCTATTTCGGGCAATGTGGTTATGTTCCATTGATGATCTGTGAAATGTACTCAGATTGAGGGGTTAGATCACATTGATATGGAATCTGAGGTGTTGATCAATCAACTAGAAAGTGTTGTGACTTTCCGAGGGTGGAAAGTTATATGGTGGGATGAATTTTCACACCTTGACCCATGTAATTATTTTATTATGTTATTTTCTGGGATTTGAACAATTTTATCAAGGTTTGGATTGATTACCAGTTTAATTTTTTATTATTATTCATGAATGAATGTTTTAATTTTCACGACATCCAATGCATGGGCGGAGCACAGTTTGGGTTTTATGCGGCCTGCCTGATGTTTAAAATAAATTAAAATTTAAATGAGAAACATGATGAAATTAAATGAGATTTAAGGTAGAATGACAAAAAGAAAATTAGAAATTTAAAAATTATATTTGAATAATAATAGGTTTATTAGTATTATTTTTATTGGGAATACCATATTATCAATATTATCAATATTATTATTATTACTCTTATTTAAAATGCGATGAATTATTTTTATTATTGTTATCAGTTTTTTGTAGTGGGTTTTAGGCTAGTGCACATGCACTGCATGGTTATAAGAGACCATACGGTCGGCCTGGGTACCCGTATGACCTCTTATGGAGTGGGTAAAAGATAACACATGGTTCACACATGGTTTCTTGAGCCGTGTCAAGAAAACATGGATGTATAATGTTTGTAATAAATAAAAACTTTAATGAGAAATAAATTAATACCAAAAAAATAATTCATAATAATTATAATATTCATATTATAATTATTATGCGTATTTATTAGTAGGATTATTATGAGTAAATTTTATAATTAAAGAAGATGTTATTTATTGATTTCAGTAAAAAAATTTATTAGAAATATTATTAAAATTGTTTTCATCATTATTATTATCCAAATGAAATGAATATTTTAATTAATAATATAATTATTATTATTATTATTGTAATTATAAATTTATAAATCTTGTGAATTTTAATTGTTTTTATTATTAATCATTTTTATTAATATTATTATTAAATTTATTATTATAGTTATTACTAATTTTATTAGTATTAATATGAAATTAATATTTTTATTATTTTTATTTTTATTATAAGAAATTATTTATTGTTATTTAATGTATTATTATTTGAGATATTATTATTAAGATATGTTAATTTTTTTGGTTTTTCCTATTTCTTTTACTTTTTCCACTCTCCTCCCGTATTCTCTCCCACACATCTACCCCCATCCCCTCAATTTGTGTAGCATCCCTAGACACACCCCCACCTTTTGTGAACCTCTATCTTCCAGCTGATCATATCGGCGTGCAGCTTACCAGCACCGCCATTCCAGCAGGCACCCAACCCATTTACAACCATCCCCCTTGCCGTGTGTTCTCCCTTACAATGTGACCCGACCCCACAACATGCACCAGCATAGTCTTAACCCTCCTCCAATGCATCCCTCTCTGGAATGGCTCTCCTCCAACTTTTAATCCCTCCTCCAGCTAGACCTCTCCATTCCAGCACTATCCTGGTCAGCTCACTCCCTTTCCGATGCATTTTCCCCTTTGTCTGGTATACCATATCTCAATTTCTATTTTTATTCTTGATTTGTATCCTTGTTTTGTTGGTGGTTTTAATTATTAAGGGTTATTTTTGGTAGGTTTAGGGTATTAGAACCCGCATTGAGCGAATTCAGTTTTATGTCATATTTACACCATGGTTTCGAGTTAGGTCTCCCATTACATCAACCAATATATTTTTAGTTTCATTATTTTCTTTAAGTTCACACCTTATGTACATATTAAAAGTTATTTTTTGACATTTTGGTTTTGTTTTTGGGTATACAAATTGATGAATTATGCATTGTGTTAGGATAAATGGTGTTATTTTATAAAAAATGTGTATTCTTCTTGATTGGAAAAATGATTTGTTATTTTTGCATTTGTTTTATGAAATTAAAAACATGGTTCAGTAGCTTAAATGAATTTATTGAAAAAAAATTGTTATTTTTTATCTTATTAAGTGTTAAATTGGATTTGTTTTTTAAATTATTGCATGTATTTGTTTCGATAAAATGCCCGGTTGACCTCTATGTGTTGCAGGTGATTTAAAATGATTTATTTAAATTTTAAAATGTACCGGTATCATGTGAAATGAAATTTTGGGGTATTTCTAGGGATATCCAATGTGTTTTGGGATTTTTAAAGAAGTGGGTGTGGTTTTTAAGGTGTTTTGTATTATGTTGAAAAAGGGTAGCATATTTGTCATTTTTATAAAAAATGGGTTAATCCTTGAGTGTGTAATTGAATGTCTTATGTAGGTTGTGTGAATATTTTGGTGGAGAAATGGTTTTTTTACATCCCTTTATAAAAATTTCATGCGTGTGTTTGATAAAAGTAGGTTTTGGTGAAGTGATGATTTGGGGTTTCTTAAATGATTTTATCAAATGGATTTAAGTTAAAAGAACCGTGTACTTATATATTGAAAATCTGTTGACATGTGATGATAAATTTTAGACCGATTGGAATTTTTATAAAAAAATGGTTTTGGTATTAATGTGATTTGGAAATATTTCGAAGGAGTTATGTAAATATTTTTATATGGAAATGGTGTGTTTGACATATCTTCTTGAAAAATTGGCTTCCTTTTTCATAAATGATGGTTTTGTGAAATGTTTAAGGGCCCATTTGGATAGTTTGTGAAAATAATGAAATTTTTTTATTATGAAAGCCTCTATAGGATATTTTCATACCTTTTCTTGAATAATTGGTGAGATTTCCTAGATGTGGAATCCATAGGATCCATTATCATGGTTCTTCAGTTGGAACCCTTAGTGTTCTATTTGTTTTAAGGCATGCAGATAGTTCTTGGGAAGACTATGGGTGAGAACTATTGTGAATTATATATATATATATGTGTGTGTATGTGTGTATGTGTGTGTGTGTGTGTTTATTGGATGCTCGCATGACATTAATGTTCTCACCCACATTTTTTGAACACACATGAGACATGGTGACTTAGAATATTGACAGAAACTTATGAGTAAGATTGTTTCACTAGAAGTTCACATGTTGACCATCAGACCATAGTAGGTGGATATATATTTGGGTTTTTTATTAAGGGAATAGGCCACTTGACCAATCCTAGGTTAGGATGGACTGACATTTAGGAGTTTTGATTTTTATCACGTGTGTAAAGACAATGGAGATACAGTCTCATTTATTTGTACATTTTGGATTATTCTTGATATTCTGGTTCTACCTATGTCTACTCGTCCTTGGTTCTTGTAGTGTTTAATGTGATACGTGTATGTATATTATTCATTTCACTTGTTGTGTAACTATTTCATTACTTTCATGTTTAATCTTTTTATTGGAATGTGATGTGTGGTTTTAATGCAGCTAAAAAAACTGCTTTTTAAATAAAATTGTTTTATCTTTTTTCATACAAATTGAAAATGTAAACGTCGATTTCCCATTTAATTTTTTATTGTATCACTAATAGAATGGATTTGGTTTTAGAAATGAATATGGGAAATGATCAACACTTTGTTTTTTAAAAACATGTAGAAAACCTAACATTTATATATTATAGTTAAATCTTGAAAATGGATATTTATTTTATTTTTAAGGGAAATGAATTTGGAATACATTACTAGCCTGTTGTAACGAGTTTTATACTCATGCCTATAATAATTTTTTGTTTTTAGATCTTCTGTAAGTTTCAGCTTGGGTTTCATTTTCCTTGAGCGATAATTGATCTTTGTGTTGGAGAGTGACCCAAAGGGTAACATGGAGATAGATTGGTCATCAGGTTTGGTTTGTAGAGCTGTATCGATCAGTCTTACTTTCTAATTATTGTATAAATGATGTTTAGTTAGGTATCGTTTTTATATTTGGTTTCTTGGTTTCTTTACGCTGTTTATTTTATTTTTTATTTATTGGGGAAACCATTCCCTTATGTACTCTAATGATGCCCGACACTAGTTTCTAGGCATTAGGGATCATGAATTCCTCATAATCCCTATTTCAGACCACCTCGAGTGCCTGGTTCAGGGTCTACCTAGAATAGTTCATGAAAAATCTCCTTCTAAAGCACCCTTACCTTCATGGAACAAACTGACTTTGCAAAGCTGAGTTAACATGGTATACCCCATTACCGTGAAGCTCACTTTACTTGTTAGCATTGGAATATGTCCTGACTAAGAAATTCATTTCACAATTGTCATGCATTCATAGAAACCCAGATTCATAGATCTATCCGAGATTCATGAAATCAAAGAGATTCAGATATTTACTTGAAAATTATGTTTGATGTGAAGAGGGGTAGCCTTTTATTTATAGGTTCAATGCTCATGATGCTCCCTTACATCTACGAAAATTTTAGGGATCCATAAAAAACATATTCATGATGATACTTGCTTCATGATTATCCACTCAAATTTGATGTAGTCATGAATTCCACCATCAAACTCTTCACGCCACTATGATTCTCCAATTCCCATAATCACACAAATCACTGTCATCCTTCACGATGATCTAATTCTTCATCCTTCGAGATGATCGTCTCTGTCGCACAAATAATCGTCATGTTTTCTTGATACTTCCTGAAACACCATTAAAAATGTCTATATTCATGAATGTCATTCATTTTTCTATATATACATAATCCCTAAGAGGAAATCCAATTTTTATGATGCTTGACAAACCCTAAATTTTGGACCCCAAAAATTCAGAAAATACTTGGAAATAACGCCACATGCAATACTGTAGCATGCTTATACTGGAATATATATTTCCTTGAAAACACCCTAATATTACATCTTAGGATTTAAAAATAACACAAAACATACTCCATTTCTAGAAAATAATATCTTGGTTCCAATAAAAAAGAGTTCCTTTAGCTAAAGAAAAATGATGATGAATCTATTAGGCTATTTGGAAAAAATTTAACAAGAATTGTGAGGTAACATTTTTCTATTATCATCTAACCTATATTTAAGTTTTATCAATTCTTCATTATCATAAAACCAAGTATCTAAAGAGTGTTAGTCATAATAGATATTATTAGGTATAAAGAGATTTTTGATGTGCTATCAGGATTGAAATACATGTTCTAGTTACATATAAATCACATGGTTTTGATAAGAAGATAAAAATGGGATTATATAAAAATAAAAAAAAACATAAAGAGAATAAAATGACATTTCCCTTATTCTAAATGTGTGTGAATAAACATGGTGGAAATTTAATTATGGGACCTAGAAAAAGTTTTATGATTAGAATAGAAGATCGTCAAAAAATTACATGTGAAAATTATTGGAATATGTTATAAAATTATTTAAATATATAGAAAGATTCATATAGTAAACCACCTATAGTAAGACTCAATTTTAATTCATTGATATTATATCACCTTTGAATAATTCTTAATACATTACACAAACAGACAACTAAATTCAGTATTAGTTTAGTGCCTTTGGAAATATGTAAACATAAAAATTGGTACCTAAGTGAGCTATATTATCTCCCAATAGGTTCTTAATTACTATCTCCCTTATTAGACACATCATACACAATACACATCTTGATAGTATATGGGAAGTAAACATAATAATGGGTGATCTCAGACGCTCGGTAAGGGTAAACAAGGGATATATATATATATAGTCATAAACAAGCGCATAAGGGGTTGAGAATATGATCATGACATTAGAAGATCATAAACTATATATCAAAGATCATAAACATGAATCATGGAATAAATATTGTTAGTCTAGAAGACATGAATCATAATGTAATCAAGATCATAAGCCATGAAAGCACAACATATGAATTGAATTACAGCACACACATAAACATGTAATATTATTTGCTATAAGTTAATACATATTTCTAGAACTTATTTGGTCCCATATTGGGGAATAAACATACTAGGAGATAAAAACCACTATCCCTTGTCAATGTCCTTTCCTTGTAAGGGATATGGTTTCCCCATCTTCCCATAGTAGATCATGTTTCCCCACAGACCCATAGTAGATCAAGTTTCCCCATCTCCCCACAGTATATCGGGTTTTACCATAAATCCATATTTGATCAAGACCATTAAATTTATTCCCATTATTATCACATTGGATATAAATCTTTACCCAATGCATTAGAGTGAGATATAAGTCCCACCCATATCATAATGAAAACATACATACATGTTCCATAAATTCACAAACATTCACATCATAAACCATGAAGCAAAATGAGTTTCCTAAACAAGAAATAATACCATAAAATGTAGAAAAATAATGTTTTCATACTAATTTCATTAAGGCATAACTTTTGAAAAGAATTGGCTTTCATAAGAAAATAACCTGTAAAAAAGAAACATGTTTCATAAAAATCATTCCAACAAAACATAAACCATTGAGATAAAGAATACGAATGGGACTCTTGGATAATTTACCCATAAAGGCATTAGTAACACCAATGGATGTTATCTTATAAGGAAAATAATTGGTAATATCTTATAAAAAAATTTCTTGAAAAAAAATATCCCTTGTTGTTCAAAAAATCCATTTTAAAACAGAAAACATTTTTAAAAAACTTTTTTGTTGAATATATCTTTGAAAACATATACAAGAATCTTGGAAACAATGAAACTTTTTTAAAAAAAATTCATTGAATATTATCTTAATATATAATCTTTAAAAATAAATTTGAAAATATTTTTGATTTTTTTTATGAAAGGTATTTTGTTTGAAATTCATTGCATGTGTCTCAAAGAAAGAAAATTGAGACAAAACTACTTTACCAATTTGGTTACTTTTGAAACATTAACCCCAATTAAAGATATATCATCAAATGGATATGTAAATACCAATAAATTTGAGGATAAAATCATTATAATATATTCATGGGTATTATATAAACCACACAAAAGAAACGAGTGGTGAATAGGGCATAAATCTAATATAAATAAAAGTGAGACAAGAAATCATATTACGTTATGTCATGAATCTATTCGTACTCACTAATAAATCCTGTATAAAAAATATAAGTTTATTATAAATCTATCATATAACTATATTATTATATATAATACCATATATTTCTTTACAATACCCACTTATTAACACTTATATGTTAAGGTTATGTTATAGTTAATATCATTTTTGTTTCTCGTATGTGTCTTAATTTGTTATATCTTTGGTCGTCATACATACATAATTATTTCCATAATGTAAAATATTATACAGAAATAATGTATATTAATCATATATTTATTTATAATAATCCATTAATTATATAAATATGAAATTAAATAACACATTCATCAAGACAGTAGGTCGTACCAACACATAAATGAAATTTTCATTAAATTATTTTTTTAATGAAATAAACTAAATTAAACACACCCACACACTCAAATATATATATATATATATATTAATTATCTTATAAATTTTATGTCATATATATCATATATTTTTACTGAACCCATCCTTGATACATTCCAGGTAGAGTGTGAACGAATCCCATCACTTTAAGGAGGCACTAGTAAACACTTCCCCAAACAAGGTATCATTATTAATAAAATGAAAAGCCTAAAGATACATGTTATATAATTATTAAACAAGAATAAATCCATCATAAATATCATAAATATTATTTAAATTCATATTTCCATCATAATTCCCAACCATGAAAGGTGGTAATGTAAAAATGAACAACATCATTTTGTGAGGTGGTAGGTCTCTATACAGAAGAATAATAAATTCATTACCCATTAGATGGAATTACGTGTAAGTGTGGTTAAAAACCATAGATTGAAAAAGTATTAGTATATTGAGGACACATAGGATATTATATATTAATTTAATATGAATATTTGGGGAGGTGGAGAATGAAAATAGAGTAAAGGATCTTGAGGAAGGATGTTACCTCTTATTTGGGTAACTCCATTTCGTTTTCACCAAAGGGATTATTTGGTTTCCTCTATGCCTAAATGGAAGCTTCAATGAGGTATTTATGGATGTTGGGAAGTAAATTGGGAATATAACTTCCAAAATTTAGTGGTTTTACAGTTGTCAATACGGTGGATATGTGGTGGAATTCATAAGGCAGGGGAGAACACACTTGGAATTTTTGAAAACAAGTTAGTTGAACCAACATTTTTGCATAAAAAAGTAATAAAAAACCAAAGAAACTCAGAAATAGATTATTGATATTCATATAGTGCCAAAAAATGGGTATTGAAAATGTGGCTATGTCATTTCATATCTTAGGGTTAAGGTTTAGTTCATTGGTAAGCTTAATTTTACGTTAAGAACTCTAATTATTTTTGATTACATTCACTAATATTTTTTTTATCAAAAATTAAGTTAAAATTGTTAAACTATAAATATAATAATAATTAAAACCATTCATCTCAATTTTAATGATTAAATTCACATAAATGGAAAAATTAATGATAATCCTGTAGACATAGAGAGAAAGAAGGTTTTTAAAGTGAGGGTGTTCAAATGTTCATTAAGATTTTATGACTAAATTGAATATAAAAATGATTAAAATGACTTGAATTGTGTTAATAAATGTTTCATTGATCTATTGTGACTTTAAAACCAAATTATAAAATAATTAAACATTACAAATAAACTAGATAAAAAAGAAGTTTTGAATCAAAATTCAGCAATTTTAACTATTCACCCCAAAATTATGTTTCTTAGAAAAATCTCAAAAATCCAACCAAAGATATTTTTTACATTATAAATTAAAAAATAATGTTTATTTTCTAAAATTAAATTGCATTGAGTGTCTAAAATTAATATTACAATAATTTATAGAAGAACATAAAAAATTATTTCATTTGAAAAAAAAGTATTTTTAAACATCAGAGGCATTACAAAAAATTATATTAATTTGTGTTATTTATATAAATCTATTATGAATTATATTTAAAAGATATTTATTAATATTCATATTACTATATTGAATAATGGGGTTATAACTATATTGTTTCAATATTTATAATAATAAAGTTATTTTTTTTACAGAAACAAAATGTTTCGTGAAACTCAATATTGACTTGGTATAACATATAAAAATGATTGAAATAGTGTATAATGTAATAAAATAAAATAAAATAAAATAATTAATTATAGAAAAAAGGTAAATAATAAAATGTTTTATTTCATTCTACCCCCTTAAAATTAATTTCATCCTCGAAATTCATCATTCTGATTAAAAAAATTATGATATTTCTACCTCCTAATATCCTAAAGTTCCCATGTAGCTTAATCTAACTTGTTTTATCTCCAAAAAACTTTGACAAGGTGAGTGGTATTATTTCTAAAAAAAATCTTGGTATGATCCATAATTTCAACTGGTTATTTCTCATAAGAAATATCCGGATCCAACAGTATGACCTCTAAATTCAATAATTTGAAGGGTGAGGTATATAAAAACTCATGAGAGAAACATAAAACACATCATGAAATTAAATGATATTTGGAGGTATTTCCAAGTGATATTATACCATTCCTATTTGATTAAGATTATCAAAGGGACTTATATACCTAGGAATTAGTTTCCCTTTCTTCCTAAACCTTATAACATTATTCCACGAAGAACATCATATAAAATACATCTAAATAAATTTAAATTATAGGTCATGTTGATGGTTATTTATATTAATTTTATTTATATATTGAGAGGCCTTGATATGATGCTAAATAGTTCAAGGATTTTCTACCATTTCACCAATAGTCTAAGGTCCCAATTTTTTTATTTTCTATATTCATTAAATAAAGTTTTATCTCTGAATTTCTTCCCATAGAGGGTTTCATAAGGATTCATATAAATTCTTTAGTAGAAGGTTGTTATTTAAAGAAAAATAAACTCGATGAAGGTGTTGATCCCAACTCACTTTGAAATCCAACGAACATGATCTAAACATATCCTATATTGTTTGAATTATTCTTTTAGATTGACCATCCATATGAGGATGATAATAAATGATGAAAGTCAATTCTGTATCCAGTGTATTCTGAATAACTTTCCATAACTTTGTGGTAAACCATGGACCCTGATTAGATACAACAGAAAGTGGTACCTTATGAAACCATATCACTTCCTTAATTTAAATATTGGGAAGTTGATCTGTAGAGAATTATTCACTGATAGTAATGAATATCACTTACTTGGTAAGGTGATCAAATACCACCCATATAGTATTAAATACTTTAGAGGTCATGTGTATTCCACCCAAAAAATCCATAGTGATGTTCTCCCATATCAATTATAGTATGGTTAATGGTCATGTCATACCATTATACTTTTATCTATATTCCTTAACTATATTTAATTCCAACCACTAAGTAATGAACTCTGTGATATCCCTCATCATGCATTTCCACCAAAATCATTCCTTCAAATCTCTATACATCTCCATACTATGAGGATGAATACAGAATGAATAACTATGAGCTTTCTATAACACCTCCTTCTTCAAATATAGTATTACAGGAACACATAAACGGTTCCTAAAACATATCATTTCATCTTTATAAATGTTAAACTAAGAACATTTCAAACCTTGTTTTGTTCCTTTGCATCTTCCTTTCACACCTATTTAACCATTAATTGAATAATGAGATGAAAATTTAATTGAGAAAGATATTATTTTACACATATTTCCATATTTCTAGATCTATTCTTTGAAAATCCTTAAAAAATGGAACTTTTGTGATCCTAATAAAGGATAATATTACATGATCCTTTCAACTCAATGAATTTCCCACATTTTTTTGCTTTCATAGGGTGGAATGTGTTTAATAACCATAATACTTTATGAGCTTTAACTGTCTTTCATAGACCATGATAAAAACCTTCTGTGTAAATATATATTTTAGAATTTTATGATTGGTAAATATATAACCCTTATCACTACAAATATAATTCCTTGATATCGTTTATAAAAAAATACCATAGATAATTCCAAATCATAGGTTTAGTAAATTTGGTAATTGATCCTGAAATGCCATGAGGAATAAGAAATAACCATGTTATTCTACATAATTACACATCTCAATCCCTTCTTGTTTGAGTCATTATAGATTACATACCCTTATCCACTACAACATAATGTATGAAAATGTGTGGTGAACATCTTTCCCTTCAGTTCTGCAAAAGTTTCCTCACACTAATTTATACATAAGAACTTGGCACCCTTCAAAGTTAACTATATTAGAGGATTGAATAATCATGATTAAATATAAAACAAATTCAATAATATCACGATAAATCATGAACACTATAGATCATAGTCATTGTGGTTGTTCTAGTCCAACAATAAATACCCTCTGTATTTTATGAATCCATTTTTATAAAATCTTTTGAAAAAATGTCACCATGAAATAAAACATTTGTCATCCAAAATTTAGACCATGTCAAATATGCATACAATTTATCCTTCCTTAGAGCCTTTAGTACAATTATCATGTGGTATTCATTCTCTTTCGTTCTATTTGAATAGATAAAAATTACATATATAAAGACAACCAAAAGTAATGAAGGAAATCTATAAAGACTTTATTAATCAAATCGATGAAGATAAAAAGGGGTATTAGTAAGACCAAAAAGCATAAATATATATTCACAGTGTTCATACGTTATACATAATTCTGTCTTGGGAATATCATCCTTTCTAACCGTTAATTGATGATATCTAGAATAAAGGTCAATATTAGAAATGTATTTATCTCCACACAATTGATCAAACAAGTCACTCATTTTGGTAAGAGGATACTTGTTATTGATCGTGATATAGTTCAACTTCTGATAAATAATGAAATGTTTCATTGAGACATCTTTATTTTTCTCAAAATTAATAGGTGCACACCATGGTAAGAAAAAAGGAAAATGAATCATTTTTCAAGGTTTTCATGGAGTTTATTCTCAAATTTCCGTACCTCTACATGTGTTATTTTATAGGGAGTCATTACTATCTATTTGGAACCAGGTATGAGTTCTATCAAGAAATCCACAACATGTTTTGGAGTAATATTAGGAATATCTTCTAGGAAAACATAAAAAAATTCCTGAAAAAAAGTAATTTCATTGATACTGAGTTTTTACCCACCCATTTTAGACAAGGATTCATTCTAAATATTAATTAAGACACATAAATTGGATTTAATATCAACAGAAAGTTCATAATTATCATCACATTGATTAATGATCATAGGATGGTCTGAAATACAAAACATAAAATCAGTTCCTCAAAAATTAAAGTGATATTTATGTAGATAAATCGAATCCATGTGTAATATGACATAAAATTAAACCATAGGAATAAAGACCATATTTTCCAGTATCACATTCCCACAATCATCAAATCGAGAGGAATCATATACTTGAGATGCAATCATAAGACCATTAGGGAATTACACAGCTAATTACACTTTTAATATATTTTGTGGAATCTTAATACACTTATAATTTTTTTTAAATATGATAGAGTGGGTAGATCTAAAATCAAATAAGACCACAATTATTATAGAGAGTTTGGTAAATGTAACTTTTAACACATCGTTATCTCTATCCTCTTCAAAAATGGTGATCACATGAGATTCCCCCTTTTGAATCATTTTAAGAGGTTAATGTCACCAATCATCATCAACAAACCCTATGTTTAGGAACAAGATATCATAACACCCATCTTCCTTACGCTCAAAGCATTGAAGTGTGGGAGGTATATTCTCTATTTCTTTCTCTCTATTTGCATCATTGGAAAAATTCTGCCTATCGGTTTGATAATAATTTTCAAAAGGACCTTTCCTCTAAAAATAAAACATTTATTATCCACCATAACTAAATTCCATTCAATCTTATTTCCATAGTTCAAGCATAATGGAAGGAGCATGTTCTTATCTTCAATATTTTTAGAATATCCTTTGAACTCCATCTTCCTTTTCGTGTTAAAACTATGTGATTGATATGTAATCCTAAACTTTATTTCAACATTGATTTCCCAAAGAACAATCTATTCATAGTTACTAATGTCTTTATGACCATCTATCTTACAAGAATTTGATTTACACCATTGAACACCTTTTCAAATTTACATTCAGGTTGGAAGATAACACCAGAAGCGTACCTCGCATGTCTTTTGATATTATCCTCATAGGTACCAATAGATTCATTATAATTTTTCTTCAAATCAAGGAACTAATTTTTCATCTTAGTACTAAGAACATGACTAAAGTACTTATTTATGAATATATTCTTGAACTCATCAAAATCCATGGATTTAATTTCATTTTGATTCCTCGAATTCTTGATTAGAGACAACCACTAGATTGCTTCATCTTCTAGTTGAAAAATAGCCAGATTTAATTTTTCCTTCTCTGTAAACTAGATAAGAGATAATATATTTTCAGTGATACTTATATAGTGTTAATAAAAAATTGGATCAGAAGGCACACTAAAGTAAGGTGGACGTTGCCTCATTAAAGTGTCAACATAATGTTGTTCTCTCTTTTTCTTGTTTGGAATCCCATCATGATTCATATCCTGATAAATCAATGTGAACATATTAAAAAGGGTTTTTATTCCATCTCCCATATTATTCGGATTCTCAATAGAAAAATCATTTAATTTTCTGTCATAGTCACCATTAACACGGTTCCCTTAGGTTCTAGCCATTGATTAAAACCAAAAATCCTAGAGTTAGAAACATTTTTCATAGTGAGGAACTACATAATCCTTAAAAACAACATATAAGATGTATAAATTATGAAACATTTCTTAATATATGAAACCCTATATTTATCCTAGTTTTACCATATCCACCTTATTTTTAAATCCTTCGTGATAGTTGATGAAGTGTTTTTGAAATACAAAAGAATATACCCCAGGAGTGTCAAACCAGATGCATAGTAAGTCTTGTTCTAATGTACAAGGTTACACTCGAGTTAGGACCAACACACCTTGTTAGAGTTGTTACACCTAGGTATATATGTGCCTAAACCATTTTCACTTATAGTATCCAGAAAGATAAATATATATCTACGAAACCACATCCTTCATCCTTTACCCAGATTATAGGACATTTTCCCACACTCTTACTTATCCTTATAAGTATCCTTAAAAATGTCCTTAAATTTCTCACTAAGGTTTTCTCATCCTAGTTACCATTGTTTAACAATTTTTTTTTAGTAATACCAAATTTAGTGACCCACAATTTTCATACAATAAAATGACATCACTTTCATGGAACACATAATAAATTACACAAAGATACACCCAGATACCATATTAGTTTAGTTTATTTGGAAACATGGAAATATAAACCCTGGTATATAAGTGAGATAAATTATTTCCCAGTAGGTTATTCATTGTACTGTAGAAATATATATGTAGATTCCCAATTAAAATATGGGAGTGAATTGTATGTTTAAAAACACTCCCATTTATCCCTAAAAGGAATCTATGTTTAACATAGCTAACCAATGTAATTCCAAAAATTATGTTTGGTTCTTAAATATGATTTTTTTCTTACGATCTAGAAATATGGTTCTAGAAAAAAAAGCATAAGAAAAGTTTACCTAGGGAAATATTCAACCTTAAAGCATATAAAATCTTATTCATTAGAGTTTACAAATATAAAAAAGTATAAGAATATTATAATTTCTTTATTTAACAAAATTGTAGTAGAAATAAAACTTTTAACAAGAAAAATTAAACAATTAGGAAATATTTTAACCCATTGAGGAGGGTATCCAACAACTTTTTATAAAGTTACCTTCCTTTATACTTTCATGAAAATCTGTCTTACCCACACCAAGGTAAATCCTCGATAGGAATATCGAAATATGTCTTGCAATCCACACACACCCTTGAACATTATGGAAGTTGGAACCTCCATATTCCTATACATTTAAGTCATCTATAATTAAGGTAGTCATCACCTCTATTATCCTATCCATGGAAGTACTCGATTAACTCAGCAACAATCATAGTCGCACTAAGAATGTTTGAATATTTTTTTCAAGGTTGAACAAGATGTTCACAGATTGCACAAGGCATGAGAGTTTCTCTGTCTTGAAATAAATTCATAGCATCAAATAATGTAATCTCTTTATCGATATTGAGATAATTCAAATTATATCCTATTTATAGGAAAAAACTTCGATGGTCGTCTCCCTCCTCTAATAGTTATATTTTTTCATAAATCTTAGAGGGACCTATACACATGGCACTAAAATAATTATTATCTTATCATATATTGTATGAAATAGTTCTATTAGAAAAACATGGGAAACATTATCATTATTAATAAACAATAATATGTAAGAAAAATAATATCTTGTTTAAGAAACTATGATACAATAAAATTGAAACAATATGTTAGGAATGTAAAGTAACAATAACAAATATGAATAATAAAAGTCTAGAAAAATAATCAGAGCCTGAAAATATAAACAATCAAATTATATAAAAATGTATATTCAAAGTCTGTATTCTTAGGTATTAGGTTTCTTAATTCTGATTCTAATATCAGTGAATTTGGGGTCTGAATTTCTGAGAATTTTGATTCTGAATTATAGAGAATTTAGAGTTTGAATTCCAAAGAATTAAGAGTTTGAATTTTAGAGAATTCAGATTCTGAATTTCAGAGAATCCAGAGTCTGAATTTTAGAGAATTCAGAGTCTGAAATTAGTAATACTCGATATTGAAGAACCGTATGGTTTTGAGGTTTTTGATAAGGATCCATATTCATGAATAAAAAAAATTAAATCTTGTTTTAAGAAAATACTGGAGAAGAAAATTAAAAACATTGGAATACATAAAAATATTCTTAGATAAAGAAAATTATCCTTAAGAAAATAATTCTTAGAGAAGGAAAAATGTTAATTAGTGAAAATGTGTTTTTGATTTTGCAAACATAAAAGAATAAAAAATCCATATCAGAACTTATTGACTTAAAAATATCCCCCTCTTTGTAAAATACAAAAAACTTTTCAAAAAATAATATAAAGAATAAGATTTTTTCTTTTTTATGTTTAAAAATAAATATATATCTCCCTTTACTTTAGAACCATGATGAATATGACTGTCTCCCCCTTATGGTTTAAAAACCATAAGGATCATATTATTGTTTTTCATTGGGATGATACTTCTTCTTTATTAAGAATATATTCTTTGTTTTATTTTCCCTTAAATAAAATCCTCTTAATTATGGAATTATATTATTTTGACTTAATATTGTTTTAGTAATTCTTTTCTACCCCTTTGTGATTTTCAAAAAGGAGTGGAGGGAATGAAAAAAGTTTACCAGAAAGATTAAAAATATACAAGAAAAAATATTGGATGAAAAAATTCATTATGATTGGAAAAAAATTAAAATTAGAATACCAAAAAATATCTAAGTTAATTGAAAATCATTCACCCTTAGTTTTGTTTGGAATTAGCTTTTATAGAGTGGATTTCAGCTTCTTCAGCTCTTTTTGATCAACTTTAAATCTCTTTATGAAATGATCCTGATTCTAATTTGTCTTGTAGTGAACTTTGATTATTTTTTTCTATGGATTTAATAATTTCTTATTGAGATATTATGACCACTTATTGATTTTTTAATTTTTATTCCAACTCTTCCCTAGGTTCCCTTTCTCTCTTAAAATTTAGATCAACTGAATTGATATTTCCATTCAAGTGTCCATCCCCTTGAATCCAAGAATCGTTCCCTAGATTCAGTTTCCCTAAAAGTATTATTGTGAGTTTCTTGATCATGTAATATGACTTATCAAAAGAATCCTTTATTGAATATTGAAAATCATCCATGATTTTCATATCAGTGATCGTTGTCTTAGAACATTTAGTTACTTCCTTGCATGATCTCATATGATCATCATTACAAATATGATGTGATCCCCCGACCCCTATTAACCAGAGTCGGTGCATTATTACATAACATTGGAATAATCAAAAGAGATCACACCCTGAAAGACTGATCAGTTTAGTAGACATGGAAGTACCAGATATATACATAAGATCTACATTACATTATGAAATAGAAAAATAACAACATTGTGTACCCTATGAACACAATCATACACATTAACATATTACTCCAGGTCATTCATAATATACTTCTTCATATCTTAGGAAAAAAACCTAAGAAAGGGGTGAGATCAATTGATCATTAAGGATAACAATATATTGGAAACTATCATAAATAAGCATAAATATTTAATGTAATGTATAAGAATAAAACACAAGGATTTTAAACTTAAACTTCAGCCAAATATGGAAAATATAAATCATATAATTCCATTTACTTACAGAGATGTATATTATACTAGTCAAATAATAACATGTAATATAAATAAATAATTTCATAATGATAGAATGCATAGATCCGGACATCATAATCATATTTTCAAGGCCTCATACCATGACTACAAATACAATTTTTGTTAAGGCCTTGTTCCAAGACACTAATTTGTCTCATGAGACCTACTGATACAACGAGGGGCTATAGCTGGCCCCACCCATCACTTACTATGTCTAATACATTCTTCATATGAAAATGTTTAAACATAACATAAATATTCGTATTAAAACGTTCAAATGAAATGTGAATAGTTTAACCATAAACCATTAATGGTATAAAAATAGCACATCCACAATCCAAAATATCAAAAAAATATATAATATGGATGATTTTATCATAATGAATCAATATCAAACAAGTGTAAAATCCATCAATGGATGTGGACATAGATGAAAATCAGTCAAAAAACTAGTTGAGTTAAATATCTATTTCTACTTTGAAATCATTTAAAAGTAAAAAAAATTATTTTGAAAGTTTTCTTATAATTTTTCAAGGTATTCTTCAATGGTGTTATAATGGCATAAAATAATAGTACCCACCGTATAATTTTAAAAAAATCCTTTCCTTAATTTGTCAAAAAAGTCATAAAGTACCTTGTTTGGAAAACAACAGAAAGATTCCTTTCAAAGTTTTTTTTATAAAAGTCAAAAAAGTTTAAAAATTACTTTAATCCATAGTCTAGGAAATAGTAAAAATGTTTTTGAAATAGATTTTAAGAAACATGGATGTGGATGATAAATAATTCCTAGTAGATACTTATGTATAAACTACCTCGGATAATAAATAGATTTTGAAATTAACCTATACCTTTTACGATTCCTTAGTCTAGGGTATGGTAACCTCTTTTATGATGGTTAAATAATTTTTATTAAATTATAAAATAACCACATACATAATATGATATCTTATATGATCATCAAATATTACTTTGTTAATTATATTTCTGTAGTATCATTGTTTCAATTGTTAATTGATTCATTTTCCTTTATATGTTTTGTTATGTAAGTCATATTTTCTCTAGATAAGATGTATTTTATACCTATAAATACTTATATTAAGTTATTAAACATTATTTTAATCATCAGATGATAATTATTCTTTAATGGTTATGATGGGGAACAACATCTCATTGCGCCTTGGAGACAGTAAGTCGTACGTACGCACGAGTGAAAATATCATTCTATTGATAGTGAAATCATATGTAATTTAGATGGTATATTTTTTATACAAAATCATTAAATTTTTATATTTATTATTTACTTAAATTATACTCATTATTATACCAATCAAAAAAATGAATTTTTCAATAACAAACTACACCCCCACATGGAGACGGTAATCTGTACGTAGGCACATATGGTCACTTTATCATTCATAGAATGGATAGAAAAATGAATATGGTTGTAACATATTTATAATAACATAAAAGTTCGTAGATGTTACCATATTTAATATTTTGGTATGGAAACAAAAAAGAAAGAGAAAGTGGAAGAAGAAAAGAACATTGAAAGAGGTGACGAAATAATTACTTCTTATTCGAGTGCTTCCATTTGATTTGGACAAAAGGGCTCCATATGTTGGCTTTCTGATCGAAGTAAGGACTCTGGGATGAATTGAGGGTAGTTGTGAGGATATTTGAGCAGGGTTTGGTTGATAAAAATGGATTTGGAGGTGTGAATTTAGATAAGGGGAAGTACCCATTATAAGAGAGGTGAGGGGCACTTTAAGAAAAGGTTAAAATATTAATTTATTATAAAATAATGTTCAGTTTCTAATAGCTCCAAATTGATTTATTTTGGGTTTAAGGTGGTAATGGGTCTAAAACCTCTCAACCAATAGGTTTTAAATAAGTTTAGGTCACCATATTGACCTTATCATTTAGATTTAACTCTTAGTTAAATAGTTTAACTTTTACCGTGTCTTCTTGTAATATTATAATAAATTGTTAATAAACATAAAATAATATTCCAAGACAAACTAAAGTGTTTCATTAATGAAATATATGATTTTATATAAGTTTTTTTTATGAACCATATGTTTTTAGGACTATTATATAATTTAATAATGTAGTTTTTTTTAAAAAACTCATTAATGACAATTTTGACACTATTTAGTATATGTTTTTTTGAAAGTCATAACAACATGATTAATTTTTTTTTTTTTTTTAATTTAATAAACCCTAAAATGTCATATTAACCTAAAAAATTTATTTAATTCCTTAAAAGTGTCAATTTACATTTATTATAATATTTATAACATTAATTATTTTAGTTTTTAATTAATAAGTAAATTATTGCATCATCATTGTGTCGTTAATAAATAGAGTTATTTAATGTATAAAAATTATAAATGAAATACCATGATATAAGAAATATTTTTATATTTCTAATGAATAATTATATTCTAATTTATCTTGAGTATAACCCTATATTAAAATGGTTTAGTTATTAAATTTGAATTTAACACTTTTAATTCTTTATTAAATAAAATATAACAAATGTCCTAATCCAATCCACATGAACACAAAAAGATCATATTTTTTTCTCCTAAGGTTGATTTTAACCGAAGTAAACTTATCTAATAGAATTAGGACATTTGTTTGGGCAATTATAATATAATTTTTACCTCTAATCAACCTATTTACTTTTAAGTGTGGTAAATTAAATTTTAAAGCTATTATGCACCAAAAATTATTTTCCTCATATCGAACCACATTTTACCTACTAATTTCAACTGTGCCTCTCAGTTTTTTGAAATTAAATTTATAGATGTGGTAAAAGTCCGTGTTATGTAATTTTGAAAATGTTTCTAGAAGGTGGGTAAAAGACAGTAAAAAGGTCAATAAAATTTTATATATCTAATATTATTATTAAATGACTTCAATGAATTAAATTAGAAAAATATAGGAATTATGTATCTGTTTTGACTTTAAAATAAATATAATTATAAAATAAATATTTAAATAAAAATTCGGTTCTAAACAATAACGTAGTATTTTTCACTATTCATCAAAAATTGAATGTTTTTTGAAAAATTACAAAAATTCACCCTAAGATAATTTAGATATTCCACATCCAAAAAATGAATTCCATTTTGAAAAATAAAATTTATAATATTTGAAAAAGTGTGTATTACTATTAATAACTTCTTTTTTAAACTAGAAGTTTGATTAGTCGTGGTGTGCTAAAACTCGAAGTTGCGTATATCACATGCTATTGTATTATTCAAAATAAAATGTACCACAGAAGATTAGGGTGTTACATTATTCCCTCTTTCAAATAATTTTCCCTCTAAATTTCTAGAATATTTCTGCATAAAAATATTTGGATGTATCTTCATTATAAGTTCCTCAGGTTCCCACATTGCCTCTCCTATTTTATTGTTTCTCCAAAGAACTCTTTCCCAAAGATTGATCCGGTTTCTCAACAACTATTCTCTAGTATCAAGAATTATGATTGGCTCTTCACAATAAGACAGATCAGGTTCCAGCCCTATTTCTTCATAGGTGAGTACATGCGTTAGGTCATGCATGTATTTTTTCAACAAGGATACATAGAACACATCATTAACTTTGGAGAGACTTGGAGGCATTTCCAAATGGTAAACTACAACTTCAATTTTTCTATAATTTCGAATGGTCTTTTGTACCTATGACTTAATTTATCCTTCTTACTAAATCATATAACACCCTTCCGTGGAGATAGCTTCAAGAAAACATGATCTCCTTCTTGAAATACCAAATCCTTCCTTTAGTTATCGGCATAACTCTTTTTCCTACTTTGATATTCTTTGATGTGGGTATGTATAATCTTCACCTGTTCCATTGTTTCCTCAACAAGTTTTGGGCCTACAAGTTTTCTTTCACCAACATCATCCCAACAAGTTGGCATGTGACATCTCTCTCTATATAATGTTTCATATGGTGCCATCTGAATACTTTAATAGAAGCTATTGTTATATGAAAATTCTATTAGAGGTAAATAATGATCCCACATACCTTGAAGGTCATGTCAACAAGATCTTAACATGTATTCTAAGGTTTTAATAGTCCGTTCATATTTTCCATTAGATTGAGGGTGATTGGATGTGCTCAAATGATGATTAGTATCTAAGCATTTCTATATACTTTTCCATAATCATGATGTAATAGGTGGATCACGATCAAGATCAATCGATAGGGCCACACCATGAAGTCTTACAACTTCATTAATATATAGTCTTACTAAACATTCATGTGGTAAATCATCTATTATAGAATGAAATTGTGCTGACCTGGTAATATGATCTATAATGACCTATATTTCATCCCTCCTTCTAGGATTCTTTGGTATCCCCATGAAAATTTCCACCAAAATAACATTCCATTTCAATTCTGGTATGGGAAGCGGTGGCATGACTTCTCCAGGATGTTCTATTCCAACATTAACTTTTTAAAAAACCCTACATCTTGACACATAATTAGAAATATACCTCTTCATGTTATCCCACCAAAGATGAACCTTCAAATATCTATACATATTAGTGCTACAAGGTTGTATAGAGAAATTGGATCTATGAGCATCATCCAACAATACCCTTTTCAGATCAGGTTTATCGAGAAAACAAATCCTCTTCCCAAATTTCAAAATTACATATTCATATATGAATTGAATCAATCTCCCATCATTCAAAGATTTAATTTTATTTTGAAACACCTCATCATCATTTTGAGAAATGTTTTTATTTTCTAGTAAATATGGATTTAAATCCATTTAAAAAAGTATTCATGTTTCACCTTCCATGATTATACCCACATCCAACTTTACTAGATCCATGAACATAAGATCCCATTCAACTATAAGATTGTTTAGAACTCCACAATCCTTTCTAACCAAATCATCTTCCACATTATTTTCCTTCCCCACATGGTAGTGTATTGTGGAATCATAATCCTTGAGTAGTTCGAGCCATCGTCTTTGCCTCATATTGAGATATTTCTGTGAGAAAAAATACTTCAAACTCCTGTGATCGGTATATATCTCATAATTTTCACTATAGAGATACTATCTCCATATCTTCAGAGAAAATATTATAGTTTCTAACTCAAGATCATGCGTGAGATAGTTTTGTTCACTAATTTGTAACTAACATGGCATATAGGCAATAAATATACCATTTTTTATAAGGACACAACCATGTCATTTCTTTGAAGAATCACTATAAATAACAAATCCATCATTCCTCGATGGTAGATTCAAGAAAGGATCATTGAATAATATTTTCTTCAATTCTTAAAAACATTATTCACATTGTTGTTTCCAACCAAATTTAACCCCTTTACATGTTATCTTGGTTAATGGGTTATCAAATCGAGCAAAATTTTGGAAGAAATCCCAATAATGACCTACTAAAAAAATGAAACTTTGTACCTCAGTTAAATTCATCGGTGGTGGACATTCTTGGATTTTCCTTGTCTTTGAAAGATCAAAATATATTCCATCCTAAGAGGCAATATGGAAAAAAATAAATTTCTTGAAGCCTGAATTCACACTTGCGAAACATCAAATTTAATTCATTTCTTCTAAGAGTCATCAGAATAGTGCATTTGTAATTTTTATGATCTTCATATCTTTTAGAGTATACTAAGATATCAGTAATAAATACCAATACAAAGTCATCAAGATAATCCTTGAAAACTCTATTAATTAGATCCATTAAAATTGAGGGTGCATTAGTCAGTCCAAAAGGCATTACTCTAAACTCATAATGCCCATACCTAGTTTGAAATGATTTATTTGAAATGTATTCCTTCTTCACAGACAATAGATGGTATCCATATTGAAGGAAAATCTTTGAAAAACATTGATCTCCACAAATCTGATCCAATAAATCATCAATGCGAGGTAGGGGATACTTTTTCTATATTGTTGTAGCATTGATCTCTCTGTAGTCAATGCACAAACTCTTAGATCCATCTATATTCTAATGAAAAAGAACATGGGATCTTCATGGAGAAACAATAGGGTGAATAAATCCATCATTACTAAATTCCTTTAGTTGTTTCTTTAGTTCCACTAATTACCCAGTGACCATTTTATAAGGGGTGTTAAATATGGGCCTTGAACCAGGAATTAAGTCAACGATAAACTCAATTTTTCATTCTAGATGATGCCCAGGTAAATCCTCTAGAAACACATGAACATATTCTTGAACAATGGGTAAATCCTATATTTATATATTCATTTCCTCACATAAAGTTATTTCAATCTCTTCCTCCCCAATAATTGAATTTAGTAGAGCTACTATGAGTGGATCTAGAAGAGATTCAAATGATGATGTTTCTTTTCTAAAGATAATAAATTCCTTATCATCATAAAAAATTGTAAACTCCATATTCTTACAATAAAATTTCAAATCATGGTATGAAAGACAAGCCATGATGGGGATTATATCAAATTAATTTATGGGTATAATAATAAGACTGGAAGATAAAGCACATTTATATGCCATAATTGTAACTGATTCACCAAACTTTGTTGAAATTATACCTCCCTTATGAGTTTTGATAGAAAAATACCTTGTTATGTAAAATTGTAAATATGTAATTTTCTTGGAAATATAGGAAGATATAAAATAATGCGATGATCCAGAATCAAATAAATCATTTTATAATTTTTATAAAATTATTAAAGTACCTTCCCCCACTTCATTCAGAGATTCATACTCAGAAGTAGTGATTGCATAAGCTTGGCCTTAATCCCTTGTCCTTTTCTGATGTATTATTCCCTAGAGCTTAGGACATTCATTTGCATAATGCCCCATTTCTCTACAATTGCAGCATTCAACATTGACAACCTCTTTCTTTCCCTTACAATTAAGAGCTTGGTGTCCTTTTTTCTACACACTTGTAACAAACTAAAATCCCCTTCAGGAAAGTATTGGGGGGTTTCTTCCCACATTTACTACAGGTTGGAAAGTCAACTTTTCCCTAATTCCCTATATTTTCTTTTTCATTGTGTTCAACAGATCTCTTCTTCTCTTGCTTCTCTTTAAATTCATAGGACATAGAGAATTCTTATTATGTCTTGATAGTAATTGAGACTATATAATTGTATAATGAGAAGGATTTTGAGACTAATTCTCGAAGGAGAAATGGTTTTAACCCATCAAATAATCGATCAATTGATATGCATATCCTATGAGGTGATAAAATTCCATGACAACTTTTTCCCTTTCGCTGCTCCCCAAAGAATGAAATTTTTTCTCTATGGAACTTATCCATTTCTCAGCTATAGATTGATCTGTAGTCCCATTTAATTTTTGTGTTTGATACCTCATGAAATAGTATAAAATTTATCCTCAACATTTTGGATCAGGGTGCTCCATATGGGTAACACTATTATTCATAACCTGAGTGAGTGGTCCTAGTATGGTTATAAGTTATTCAGCACCAATTTCATTACCAACTCCACTATAATTTTCTTGAGTAGGGGGGAAATCCCAAAAAGGATGACATGTGTTGAGAAAATTTCCATTACTTTCACTAGGATACATTTCTAAACAATGGTATACACTAGATTAGATTATGAATCAAAATTTATAATTCCAAAACATGTAAAATACTTACAAAAAAATGAAAAATTTATGCATATAATCCATAATCATACAAATGTTTTCTTTAGGAAATTATTCTCTCATAAATCCTTTATAATTGTATTTAATGAAAATGTGAATTATCCTAAGAATATCCCCCCAGAGTGTCGTATCCAAGAGTAGAGCAAGACCCGTTTTCATGCACCAGTTCCCGTTCGAGTATAGCTCAAAGTAGTGTTTTTTGGTTTTACACCTATATAAATCTATTCCAGAGCCACATTTACCTGTTTGTATCTATATATGGATGTATTTTATTGGAAAACCAACATAATATTTAAACTATCATAATTTTTTGATGTTATTCTATACTTATCTTCAAATTCTATCTTGGGGTAATGTTCTCTAATCGGAGTTTTTCTAAATCTAATTTCCATGGTTTCTACTAAACTTCCTCTGATACCAACTATAATTCCCAAACCTAGTTACCCAGAGTCAGTGAATTATTACATAAAATTTTCATGATTCTAAGAGATCATGTACCGAAAGAATGATCAGTTTAGTATCCTAGGAAGTACTAGATACATACACAGTTTTACATTAAATTATGAAATGAAAAAACATCAACATTATGTCACCTTTGAACACACTCATATCCCTTAGACTATTTATGCAGGTCAATCATAAAATATATTCTTTCGCATTGTGGGAAAAATAAATCTTAATAAAGAGGTGAGGTCAAATGCTCAATAAGGATAACAATATAGCAGAAACTATCATAAATAAGGATAAAAATATATGGAAGTGTATAAGACTAAATCACAAGCCTTTTAATCATAAAATTCTATATAATATGGAAAAGATAAATAAAATAATTCCATTTACTTATTCACATGGATATTCTACTAGTTGAATAATCACATGTAATATCAATAGATAATTTCATAATGATGGAATGCATATTTCCAGACATCATAACCACATAGTCAAGGCCTCGTGCCATGTATAAAAATAAAAAATTTTCCAAGGACTTGAACCAAGACAGTAATTTGTCTCTTGAGATCAACCGATATGTATAAGGGATATAGTGGGCCTCTCCCCTCACTTACTACATCTAATGCATTCCTCATATAAAAAGGTTGAAACATAACATGACCATTCGTATTAAAAATAGCAACCGAAATGTTAGTACTTTAACCATAAACCATGAATGGTATAAAAATAGAATATCCATATTAAAACATATCACAAAACCTTCAATATAATATTGAGGATTTTATCATAATGAATCAACTACAAACAAGTGTAAAATCCTTCAAAGTATGTCGACATATATGAAAATTAGTTCAAATACTATTTGAGTGAAATATCTCTTTCTACTTTGAAATAATTTAAAATTAAAGAAAAAATATATTTTGAAAGTATTCTTACAAGTCCTCAAGGGAATATTAGAATGTTTTATAATGGTGCAAAATGGCCACACCCACTGTATATGTTTAAAAAAGAATTATTGCCTTAATTTTTCGAAAAGGTCATAAAGTACATTCTTTATAAAACGACGGAAATATTCCTTTCAATGAATTTTATAAAAGTCAAAAAAGGGTATAAATGACTTTAACCCATTGTTTAGGAAATAGTAAAAATAAATTTAATATACATTTTTATGAAACATGGTTTTGGATGATAATGAAGTCCATGTAGATACTTACATACAAATAACCTCATATAATAATGAGAATGTAAAATTAACCCTAACCTTGTAATTTTCTTTAGTATATGGTATGTTAACCTACATTATGATGTTTAAATCATTATTATTAAATTATACATAAACCACATACATAAATATGATATTATATATGATCATCTAATATTACTTTGTAAATAATATTTCAATAGTATCATTATTTCTGGTGTTAATTTGATTCATTTTCCTTAATATGTTTTGTTATATAAGTCGTGATTTTTATGGATAGGTTTTATTTTATTCATATAAATAATAATATTATGTTATTAAAATTTATTTTTAATCATAAAATGAAAATTATTCTTTAATGGTTATGATGGGGAACAAAAATCTCATCGAATCGTGGAGATGGTAATCCCCACCTACGCAGGAGCGACAATATAATTCTATTAATGGTGAAATAGTATGTAATTTGGATGGTATATTTTATATACATAATCATTAAAATTTTATAATTATTGTTTACATCAATTATACTCACTATTGTACCCATTCAAATAATGAAGTGTTGAATAATAAACTACACCACGACATGGATATGGTAATCCGTACGTAACACGTACAATGTCTTTGTTATTAATAGGATGGATAGAATAAGGAATATAGTTTTAACATATTTATAATAACATAAACGTATTTATAACATACTGGTGTTATTATTTTGGTATGGAAACGTCAAATAAAGAGTAAGTGGAAGAAGAAAAGATCTTTGAAAGAGGTGATGAAATAATTACCTCTTCTTTAAGTGTTACCTTTTTATTTGAATAGAGGGGCTGTTTAGGTTGAATTTATGATCAAATTAAGGCCTATATGATAATGTAAAGGGAGTTTGGAGGATATTTTAGTAGGGTTTTGGGGAGAAAAATGGCTTTGGAGGAGTGAATTTGAGAGAAGGAGAAGTACCCATTTATAAGAGAGGTGGGGGGCACTTTAAGAAAATATATGAATATTAATATATTATAAAATATTTTTTGGTTTATAATATCTGAAAATTTATTTTTTTCGTGGATATGGTGGTGAGGGGTTGAAAAACTCTCAATAAATAGGTTCCAGGTATGTTTAGGTCACCATATTGACCTTATCTTTTAGATTTAACTCATAGTTAAATAGTTTAACTTTTACCATGTCTTCTTGTATTATTATAATACATGGTTCATAAACATACTATTAAATTCCAAGATAACCTCAAGTAGTTCATTAATTAAATATATATCATTATATAAGTCCTTTGGTAGAACCTTATATTTTTATAAATATTAAATAATTTAATAAAAAAGTATTTGTTTTGAAAACTCATTTACGTCAATTTTGACAGTATTTAGCATTTGGTTTTTATGAAAGTCTTAAAAACATGATTAATTCAAAAAAATTAATTTAGTCAACCCTAATATGTCATATTCACCTAGAAAATTCGTGGAATTCATCAAAAGTCTCAATTTATATTTATTTTAATATTTATAACATTAATTATTTTAGTCTTTCATTAATAAGGTAATTACGACATCATCATTGAGCCATAAATAAATTTAATTATATAATTTATAAAAATTATAAATAAAATACCATGACATAGGAAATATTTTTATATTTGTAATTAATACTTATAGTCAAATTTATCTCATGTATAACCCTGTATTGAAAAAGGAGTTTTAATTAAAATTCGAATTTAAGACTTTTAACTCTTCTATAAATAAATTATCATAAATGTCCTATTCTTATCCAATTGGATAAATAAGGATCATATTTTTGTACTATGGTTTATTTTGGACTAAATAAACTTATTCAATATAATTAGGTCACGTGTTCCATTAATTATAATAAAAGTTTTACCTTTAATTACATTATATACTTTTAATAGTGGTAAATAAAATTTAAAAGTTACTATTCAACAAAAATTATTTTCATCTAATTAAACTAAATTTTACTTTCTGATGTCAACCATGTGTCTCATATTTTTTAAATTAAATTCAAAAAATTGGTAAAATTACGTTTTATGAAAATTTGAAAATGTTCCAAGAAGTTGGGTAAAAGACGGTAAAAAGTTCAATAAACTTTTATATATCTAATATAATTGTAAAATGACATCAATTAATTACATTGGAATAATATAAGTATTATGTATCTATTTTGAGTTTAAAATAAATTAAATTTAAAAATAATTATTTAATTAAAATGTTTGTTTTAAACAACGACATAGTGTTTTTCACTATTAATCAAAAATGAAATGTTTTCAGAAAAATTCAAAAAATTCACCGTAAAATAATTTTGATATTCCGAATAAAAAATGAAGCCAATTTGGAAAATTAAAACTTATGAAATTTTTAAAAATAGGTATTACAATTCATAACATCATTTAAAAAATTAGTTTTATTGGTCGTGGTGTGATAAAACTCGAAGTTTCATACAACGTAAGATATTGTATTATTCAAAGAGAAACGTACTATGGAAGATTGAGGTGTTACATATGAAATTTTTTGAAATTAGATTCAAGCTAGATAAATATTTATACGAGCATGATAATTTAATCTAAAATTTTCTTGATAGAATGTTGAAGCAACAACCAATTTGAATCGATACATGGAAATTAAGGTATTTTAGTAACTCGCTTATTCAAAGATTGGACAACTAAATCTTGTATCATAGAAGATAAAGATTTTGAAATAGATTCTATTTCTAGCGAGGAAACATTATGTATTTCATCATCTATCCTCTTGGATGTTTTGACTACATATTTCTTAGATTTCACAACTATATCATTTTTGGGAGAATAAAAAACCACTTGTTTTCCTCTGTAATCTCTAGAGATTGCTTTCTCAATTTTTAGAGTCTCATGCACGCTATAAGAGACTTGGATTATATTGTCATCATCAAGATCATCATTATTAGTACCTTCCTTAACATATTTAGGATGGATGAATTCATGAGTGCTGCTTTCATCATGAGTAGGTTTATCAACCTCATCCTATTCATCATCATATTTTCCTTTTGAAATTATTAAATTTAATTAAACTGGGGAAGTTATGATCGACAACTTGTCTAAATAATTTTTTTCCCATGGTATTCTTCTATCTTTTTATATCATATTCACTTTGTTATTCCTCTTCTCCTTATTCTACTCATTTTTGAACTATTTTTTCTTCCATAATGGGTTCAAATCTTGAAAATTTCTTTCCTGTTGTTCCTAGTGGAATTGACTATTAAAGGAAAGATTCTGGTATTTGGATATATTCAGATACTTTCTCAATATCTTTGAGTAAGTCTTGAACGATTTCACCATCTAACATTTTATTCTTTATCTTCTTCTATTTTTCTTGCATCTCATGTTATTCAGAATCATGAAATATTAAATCTTTTTCCTTAGCAGGGTCTAAACCAAAAAACGTATCTCCTTCCCTCTTCTTCCACTTTTATTTTCCCTAATTGGATATAACTTCATCAGAAATGTTTTTTATGTTTTTGGATTTGGTGGACCAAACTGGGTTTTTGGAATGGTTTCTTCGTTTTATTTCATCCGGTTCTTTTATCCTCTATTTTCATCTAGGGTTTCTTTTATGTTTCCCCTACTTCCCCTATATTACCCAAATCATTAATTTCTATTTCAAAAAGATCATAGAGATCTTCTATATTGATATTGAAACTTATTTTCATACTCCTCATAGTATCATCACTTAATAACATGATCCTGAATGTTGTTTGTTTTTAATTCCAAGGAATTTTGAAAGACTCTAAACAAATAATGATGATCTTTGAAAAGATCACTAGATACATGATTATCTAAGACTTAAGGGTGCCATTATTGGTATTTCTAATGGTTAGGAGAATATACTTGACAAGGTTTACCTTTCTCAGATTCACTAAGAAATCCATCATAAAAATATCACACTTTTTGAGGGAATCTTTATCTCTATTTCTCAGAATGATAAATCCATTCACCCAAAAATCTAGAAATCTATAGTTGGTTAAAATATGATTTATTTTTGGTGAGTTAAATAACTTGAGTACAAGGAACTCAATTTCCTTTACCTTCTCAAAACATCCTTCCTTATCTAGTAGCTTGTGAGAGTGAAAGATTGATTCACCTTCATAAGGAATATTGAGAATATTTGTAGCCTTATTGAATGATAAAAAATAAGTATTTCCATAACTCTTAATGGAAAACATTGCTCTTCCTAATTTTTCATAAAAACATCTTGAATTATAGAATTCTATGAGAAGTTCTGAATGAACTAGATCCTTATTTTTCATCTTGGATACAAAAATACTTTCCCTACTATTATTCTTTGTGAATTTCAAAATTAAGGAATTATACATTAGAAAGAAATTTGGTTCAAAAAATCGTTATATATAAATTTTCCATTATTTAACTTCATTGTTTGAGGTCATTTTATTTTGTGAGGAATCTTCAAGAGACATCCAGAATTTTATGAAACTAAGAAATTCGAATGGTTGATTTGTAGGGAAGTAGAGTCTTGGGGAAAAAACTATGAAAAAACCAATGTGGGACACAAATATGGGTACTTTATATAGGCTTCACAATGACTGTTCAAATTCTTGATTCAATTCAATGGTTGACGTAATCTTTATATGATCTAACCATTGATATCAATGCCAAAGAAGTACTTGGAGGTTCTGATATTTTTTGGTTTTAAGAAAAAATTAAATATAAGGAGAGTGAATCCAATAAGGTTTTCTTAAAATAAGAGATAAATACCGACAAGTAAAACATTATAATTATTTAATTTAGGAAAAAAACCTTCCAGATTATTTAGAATGAATTGTTACTATTGACTAGGTTCTTATTGAAGAACAAAGATCACAGAAAGTTTATTAAGGGAAGAAAACTTTTGGCCTTGAAAAAATTTATTATGAAAGGGGGGAAAAGTAGGTTCTGAAATAAAAATTAAGGAAAGGAAAAATTTTCGGTTCTGAAATTTTTTTAAAGATTAAAAAATATATTCCCCCTATGAAAAGGAGATTGTTAATTTAAGGATATAGGTTAACACAAAAATTTAATATAAATGAATACATTATAGTTGTAATTTTTACATTTTTTTTAATATATTCAAATTTTTTGGAGGGAAAAGATTTGTAAACATTTCTACAAGTTGATCATGAATTCTGATAAATTTAATAATGTTATCTCTTTTAAGTGTGTGATCCATAAGAAAGTGAAGCCTAATAACTATGTGATTTGGACTAGAGAGATGTGAATGGTTTTTTCATAGGGAAATGGAACATTTATTATCTCACAATTTTTGTGTCTTGGTAAAACTCATGCCATAGTCTGTGAGTATGTGTTGCATCCACAACACCTGAGCACAATAACTTCCAACTGCTACATATTCAACTTCCGTAGTGGAAAGTGCTACTAAGTGTTGCTTCATTAATGACCAATAAAAAAATTAATATCATATGAAATGACAAGTTCTGAATTTACTTTTCCTATCCATTCTACATCCACCAAAATCATCATCCGGAAATCTTTTTAGAACCAAATAATTTCCATATGAAAAAAATTCCTAAATCCATGGTTCCCTTTAAATATAAAAAATTTATTTTCACTACTTTTAAATGAGATTCCATAAGATTATATTGATATCCTTCATATACGAATACTTAAAACATTAATTCTGGATGACAAGATATTAAGTATAATAAACTTCCTATAATGCCTCTAAAAGAAGTTTGATCTACTGGTTTCCCAACTTCATCAAGATCAAGGGATTTTGAGGCACTGATCAGAGTACATATACATTTAGTTTTATCAGATCCATACATTATAAAGATATTTTATATACTTATGTTGAGATATATAAGTCCCTTCTATTATTTTAGAAATTTTAAAACTAAGGATAGATGTTAACTAACCCATCATACTAATTTAAAAATCATATTTCATGAGATTTACAAATGAATCAGTTCAAAATTCATGAGTTGATCAAAATATAATGTCTTAAACATAAATTTGAACAATCAAAAAAATTTATTATCTTTATGTATAACAAGAGTTTGATCAATAGTTCCTTTAACATAATAATTTTATAAAAAAAATCATGTAAGTATATCATACTAGGCTCTAGGGGGTTTTTTAATCCATAAAAAAGATTTTGTATGTTTGAAAATATGTCCAAGATGTTATCTGTTTTCAAAAATAGGAGGTGGTTCCACATAAACATCCTCTTGAACATATCTATTAAGGAAATAACATTTCACATCCATTTAAAAAAGTTTTAAAATAAATAATTCTACAAACGTTAGAAGAATATGAATAGATTCAAGACTAGCTACTAGAGCATCGGTTTTTCATAGTACACTCCTTCATGTTGATTATAGCCTTTAATAACTAATCTTTCCTTATTTTGAACAGTGATTCCATTCTCATCACATTTTTTTGAAGAACCATTTTACACCAATTACATAATTTTTCTTAGGTATTTCTATAAAGGTCTAGACTTTGTTCCTTTCAAATTCATTTAGTTTATCTTGCATAGATTTAATCCAATCATTATCACCTTAATATTAATCAATGATTTTAGGTTCTAATTGGGAAAGAAATACTATATATTCATCATAATTTCTTAAGTAACATCATGTTCTTATAGGTTGATTTACATCACCAATGATACTATCACGGAGATGATTCTTAAGAAATAACTTATTTGGGTTTTATAAAACATGTTCATCAAATAGGGTAGAAAATATTATGTGGTAAATACTTCATAAACATTTTATTGAGTATTTTCTTTATTAGAATAATATTCCCCCAAAGGATGATAATTATTTTTTGAAAACACATCCCATGATTTATGTTTGGGTTATTTAAAAAAAAGGATCAGTTTCATCAAATTTAACATGCACTATTTCTTCAACAGTACAAGAATTTTTGTTGAAACCTCTATAAGCCTTAGAAGTAGCGGAATATCCTAAGGAAATTCCCTCATCGGATTTGGGTGACAATTTATATAAGTTATCTTTAGTATTCGAAATGAATAATTTCCCCAAAAGTATTTAAAGAAAGAATATTTAGGTTTTCTACAAGTCCACAATTCATAGGGTGTTTTGTTATGAAAATGTATAATTAAAAATCTATTTATTGTATAACAAGTATCACTAATATATTAAGCCCAAAAATATTTAGCAATTTAATATTCACTCAACATGGTTCCAGTTATCTTCTGAAGATTTCTATTACTTCTTTCAACAACACCATTTTTTGGGAGTTCTTGGAGTTGAAATGTTAGTATTAATGTCATTATTACTAAAGAATGTTCTAAAATATGAATTATGAAATTCTCCCCCACGATCACTATGAATATTTACTAATGGAATGTTTTTATGATTTTTAACTTGGGATTTAAATGTTTTAAAGTATGAAAATACTTTATATTTCTTTTCTACAAAATATACCCATGTAAATTTATTGTAATACTCAACTAAAACAAATACATTTTATTTGCCTCAAATACTCCCCGTTTTTGTTGGACCAAAAAGATCCACATGCACTAGATGTAATTCATCAAATGTTGAGACATCACTAATTGATTTAATTATTGACTTATGTATCTTTCCGTATTAAAATGGATAAAAAACTTTGGAAGAGTCAAAACAACACTAGGTAGATCCTTAACAAGTCATTTCATTGAGGGTTTTAATCATTTCCTATGGTTACAATGTCTTAGTATTATATTACATAACCAAGATATCTCTTCTATTGCAATATTTCAAGGTAGATCATGGAACCTACAATATTATATGTTTAGTGTATAAACATTATAATACCTATGGTAAGAGAGAATAAACTCTTCCTTGGAATTGTGTACTAAGCATTTATCATTCCTAAAGATCACAAGGTAACCATAATCACATAAGAGGATTATTCTTATAAGGTTTTTCTTATGACCTATGACAAATAAACCATTGGAAATTAATCCTTTTCCAAGAAGAACATTGTTACCTAAACTAGTAATTTCTCTCTGAGCATTATGTCCAAAAGTTTTGTTTCCTCCTTTAGTCTTGATAATATTTATAATTTTTTTATAACCAGTCATTTGCTAGGAACATCCACTATCAATGAACCATGTATTGTTATTGGTACTTCTTTTTTCCTAAAAATAAAATAGTTAGACTTTTGGAATCCATACTTTCTTGGATCTGAATATTTCAGTATGTAAAATCATAGGTATCCACATTTTCCTAGAAAATTAAGATTAATGAAAACCTAAGTATTTGGTTTTATTGAAAGAGAAATGTTATCCCAATGTCAAAAAAATTACACTTTGTGAAAAAAGGATCACTTTGGAGAAAAAAATAATTATGACTAAAAATAGGCTTTGAATGTGTATAACCAAATCCCGAAAAATTCCTAAGAAGAAGAAGGTGTGAATACATTTTATAATATTCGTTCCTTCCTAAATTAAAATTTGATAAAAGTTTCTTTGAGGAAAATATTTTATATTTTACTCTAATGACTAAATTATTATTCTAAAAGTTATTAGTCTTAGAACATGAGTTAATCTCTAAATAGTTTTTTATAGAAATAACATTTTCATGAAACTTAGAATGTTTATACTTCACAAAATTAACTTACGATTTTTAGAAACATTTTCAAAATCAAGAGTTTTCTTATCAAAACATTTACAATGATATTATACTTCTTTTTTTAAAACATAAATTCTTGAATTATCATTCACTAACTTCTTTTTTGTCTTAGTGTTTTTATTCTCATATAATTTTGAAAATATAAAAACTTCTTCATATGAAGGTAAGGTATTATCTTATGATAAAGAAGATTATTCATCTGAAGATTCAAAATATTCTTCATTTGGAAAATTTAAATTTAAATAAATATTGGTTAAAGATTCATCATTTCGTACCTTATTCATAAGAAAATGATTTTCAATAGGTAATATGGCTATAAGACTAATATTTTTCTGACATGAAGATTCATATTCTGATGATTCATGTGAAGAGTAACCACCACTAGCACTCCATATTTTTTTAGCCTTCAATAATTTCATAGCCTTAAATTTTTATTACTTATTTATGGTCCTTTCAGAATGATTCTTCTTTATATATTTTCTCTTAAGCATAGGAAAATATGGTCTAATATTTATAGATCTTTTTCATTCATAACAAGTTACTTCAAAATATTTCTTTTCATTTCTATCTTTCTTATAATATCTATTCTAAAAAATTTATTTCCTATAATGTTCTTCATCCTTCGAGACAAATTGTTTAATTTATTTTCAGACTTATCATTGTTTCTTGATTCAGATATAAAAACAGTTTTCATAGCTTTAGATAGAGCTACCCTTTCTAGAGTCCTGGATTTAGAGGTAGTAGTGAAAGAAACACTTCCATTACCATTATTTTTCTTATTGAAATTAGTATCTCTCTTCATTCTTATTTCATGATGAAGAAGAGTTCCAAATATCTCATCAATATTAAGGTTAGATACTTTCCTATTTTCATCGAAAGAATCTTTTTATATTCCCACTCATTGGGAATGATATCTATTATTTTGTCCACATGAAATTAATCATCATGAAATTTTTCTCAAATAAATTGAATACTATTGAAAATAGTCATAATCATTTGTTGCAATTTTCAAATAAGTTCTTTATACTGAAATAAAAATCCATGATACACAAATCTTAACATTGATCTTATAGTTTCTATCACTTTAGATGTTCCAAAATGTGTAACTTTGAGTTTCTTCCAAATGCTATTGGCAGCTTCATAAGAAGATATTTGACTATAGATATTATTGGCCATGGAACATAAAATAGTATTAAATACCTTGTAAATTTATTTATATTCTTGTTTTTCATGGATAGTGAATGTTTTTTAATTCTTTATCTGGAATTTTGTAATCTCTAGTGACCATGACAAAATTATCCACTCCAGTGTTAATAACTAGATTCTTTATCATATCTCTCTAGTTATCATAATAAATACCATAAAATATTAGTCGTCTAGTAGTATTTAGTTTTTCTATAGAACCAACATTAAAAATATCTATTCTATAATAAAAATAATTTTCACAAAACATGTCAGAAATAATATATTTTGAAGAAACTTTTTATGAAAAATGTGAAAAATACAAGTTGATAAAGAAAAACATGAGAAAGAAAAAATATATGTTAATATAATTATTTAGATACCTTTATCTGATAAAAATGTTAGGATTTAAATATAGATATAGATGCTCAATCACAAGGGGGTTGAATTGTATGTTTAAAAACTATCCATTTTATGCCTAAAAGGAAATATATGTTTAACAAAGTTAAACAATGGGAATTCAAAAACCATATTGGGTTTATTATCAAGAAATAATGTTTCTTAGGATCATGATATATGGATCTATAAAATAAACTTAAGAAATGTTTACATTGGAAATGATTCTACTAAATGCATATATAATCTTATTTATTCAAGTATACAAGTACAAGAAAGTATAAGAATGTTATACTTTATTTCTTTAACAAAATTACAGCAGAAATAAAACTTGTAACAAGAAAAATTAAACAAGTAAGAAATATTTTAACCCAATGATAAGGGTCTCCAAAAAATTTGGACAAAGGTCCCTAGATTTATACTTTCAATAAATTATGTCTTACCCACACTAGTGTAATCACTCAATAAGAATATCAGAATATTTCTAGTTATCACCTCAAGCCCTCAAACATTCAAGTAGTCAGAACCTCTATCTTCATATCCATGGATGTACTTGAACATTAAAGTAGTTGGAACATCTATATTCAAATCCTTGGAAGCCATCGATTGTACTTAACATCAATCAAAGTCGTAGTAATCATGTTTGAAAAATTTGTTCATAGTTGAACAAGATGTTCACCAATTGCAAAAGGGATGATGATTTCTCTCTGTTGAAATCACTTCACAGCATCACAAAATGAAATATCTTGATCCATATTGAGCTAATTTTAATGATCTCTTATTTATAAGAAAAAAATCAATGGTTGGATCTGTCCTCAAACTATTATATTTTTTTGTAAATATTTGAGGGACTTGTACACATGACACTCAATCAATGGTTATATTATAACTGATTATACCACATAGTTTTGTATGAAAAAATTTAGAAACATTATCATGATTAAGAAATAATCATATTTATAGAAAATAATATCATGTTTAATAAAATAGTGTCTGATAAAATTGAAACTATATGTTGGGAAAGTAAAGTAACTTTAACAAACATGAATAATCAAAATCTAGAAAAATAATCGAAGTCTAAAAATATAAACAATTAGTGTTTAGAAAAATGGATATTCAGAGTCTATTTTTTGAGAAATTCCGAGTCTGAATTCAGAGGAATTCAGAGTCCGATTTCTGAGGAATCTAGAGTCTAAATTCTAAGTAATTCAGAGTCGGAATTCTGAGAATTCGGAGTCCAAATTTAAGAGAATTTGGAGTCTAAATTTTAGAGAATTTGGAGTCTAAATTAATGATAATTCAGAGTATAAATATTAGAGAATTAAAATTATTAATTTTAGATAATTTGAATTCTAAATTTTAGATAATAAATAGATTTAATTTCATAGAATTTGAATTCTAAATTTCAGAGAATTCAGAGTCTGAATTTCAGGGAATTCAATGTATGAAAATAGTAATACTCTGCATCTAAGAACTATAATATTCTGGGGATTTATATAATGATCTAATTAAAAAAATTAATATTGTTTTATAAAATTCGTATAGGACAATGAAAAACATAGGAATAGATGTAACTTATCTCAGAGTAATAAAAATTTCTTTCAGAAAATAATTCTTAGAGAAGGATAAATTTTCCATAATGAATATTTGTTTGTGATTTTCAAGACATAATGAAATGAAAAAGTCATAAGGGAACTTATTACCATAATATGCATGACTTTAATCATTATTATGTGCACCATACATAAAACATATCTTAATAAATTGAGGTAAGGGAAAAAGGTGTGAGGTCAGATTCTCTGTACAGGTAAAAAGGTATATATGTATGTATAAACATGATTATAAGGGTATGAGAATGTGGTTAGGAAATTAGAATAGCATACCCTATACATGAATGATAATAAAAATTAATCATGGAATACTGATTGGAAGTTAATAAGTCATGAATTATAAGGGAATCAAGATCATAACCCAAGAATGAACAACATATGAATTTAATTGTAGCAGAAACATAAACATGTAATATCATTCCTCATAATCAAGACACACTGCTAAAAATTATTTGGGAAAATAATTGAGACTATAATTACTGGGAGGAACATACCATCATACCATTTCATAGCCCGTTCCCAATATGTGATAGAGTTCTCCCTTCTTCCATAGTTGACGGGTTTCTCAATATTCCTATTAGGACCAAGATGGTGAGGAAGATATTTGATTTCAAATATTGTCTTTGTTTTTGTTAAGGATTCTTAATATGAATAGGAAATCACCTCACTTTGTTTTTAGAAAATTATTCAGATTCATGTTTTCAAAAGAATCAGAGTCACTTTTTCCATCATAATGAGAAAAAATTGTTTGAATGAAATGCTTTTGATCAGACTCACCTTGGGTTTAGAGTCGGAGGAATTTATTGTAATCCAATTTTTACTAAGTCTACAAATAAATGATTTATATTATTGAGAATTCATCTTGTTGGAAGTAAATGGTCATCATATTCACTCAGAATGTTAAATGAAAGAAGTGATTATTTTGATGGATAACCAGAGTTTTCATGAATAAGATTAATTAAATGTGACGATGGAATATAGATTTTTTATTTCATGAAAATCATAATTTTATTAGAGAACATATTATACTATCATGATTATAGAAATGGGGAATAAAAGTTATATGTTCCAAATCGTACCCAGATTAATCGCATCCAAATGGAAGAGAAGAAATAGATGCTACCAATTGTAATAAAAATGAGTTGAACTGGACGAAAAAGGGTTATTTTTATAGTATTCTGGGAAAATTAATTCTAGAAAATCATTTTTAGGATAATAAAGAAAAGGATAAAACTCAGAATAATCATACTCATGATGATTGTTATTAGGATGATTGTATCTAGGCCAATCATATTGAGAAAAGTACGTACATAGATTGAGATGAAAAGAAAGAAACTATAATGAATAGAAAGTTGAGATACATTTCAATTGACATCTGATGATGATGATGAAGATATTTTCAAATGAATATAAATCCATAAAAAAAGTCATGATACAAGAAGATGTTTGTGAATGAAGGAAGTTTCATAATATTAACTAAGACTGATGAATATTTCAATGAAAAAAATTGATCGATAATGTAGTCAACCTTTCAAAAGGGGTTTAATTAAATTAATTTATCTTCAAGAGAATTATCAAGTGGATAAACATAGATAGATAAGAATTATAAGTGGTTATAGAGTATATATGTAAGAGTTTTATGAATTTTTAATCAAGGGGGATCTTGGAATTAAAAAGAATGATTATCTTCAACATTCGTAGTGGTATCCATTTTTTCATAAATTTATATATTTAATTGGTATAGAGCATTGTATTGAAGAAATTGGATACAAAAAATTAGAATCATGAATTCAAATTAGATTATAAATTGAAAAAAACGTTTGAAAAAGTAATGAATATTTAGAATATTTGAGAACAATTAGAAAATATTAATGAAGTCATAAATTCACTCGAGATTTAAGGGAAATCAAGATTTTTGTGAATTTATATGATCGAAGAAGATTTTGGGAATCCCACCAAAGCCTCTCATGGGTCACCTATAAATGAAAAAATGTACAATTTAATTTTTTATTGACTAATGTACTATTCAATGTATAAGAGATAGAATCTCGGAGTTTTAGAGAGAAAAAAAAGTTTTTGTATTCACTTTTTTTGAAGATGTTTTTACAGACCAAAGTGAAAGATGAAGAAACAAGATCATAAAAATGTATTCAGTTTATCATCATATTATATGATAATTTTATTTAAATGATTACCATACCCATCATGTCAATTTTATTTGGATGATCATTGTATCCAGATGGTTTTTGAATTTGGATTTTGTTACTGGGTATTCTAGACTGAGGAAGAAGGAGGTCTAAATTGTCTCTATCATACTCAGAAAGTGCAATATTATTTCATATTGGGTAATTGAACTGTGAATAATTTTACTAAGAAGATTCAGGATGAGATAACTGTATCATGAATAATCATATCAGTTATAAACATACTCGGATGAAATAGACTTGGAAAATAAAAATGCAAAAATCAGTGTTGATTTTTCCTTAACAAAGTATAGGAAGTTCTTACATCTTCTCCGTAATAAAATAAATATTTATTTTAAAAGGAATAAATTTTTGAAGTTGAAAAGAATCACATATAACATGCATTGATACATGAACTTTGTATTACCCTATTTGTGCTAAGAGGGTGCGCACACACTATTGGAATTATTTACATAGTGCTACATGAGTGTATGTTTATTATGAAATTTTTGTAATCTATGAATTTATTTCTAGTTGATTGTGCTGTATTGGATTACTTAAAATCCATACCAAGGTCGTAACCATTCTTATTGAAATTTTATCCTTCAAAATTATAGTGTTCCTGTGGAAGAGTGTTTGATTTGTTCTCATAGGGAATTCAAATATTTAAACATACGTGAAGGTTGTTTCAAAGAAACAAAAAATAAAAGTATCACTAATTCACCCCCTCCCCCATCTCATTGATATTATTTAACTGAATGGGAACATTAAACTAGTATCAGAGCCGAAGTTTTACTTCACATATTCTTTGCTGATGGAGAATTCGAATTTTGTCATCAATAAAGGTATTCCGATTTTTAATGAAAATAATTATCATATATTCAAAGATAGAATGTTTCCATATCTTATGTTTATTAGTTATGATGTTCTTGAATCTAAAACAATTGGGTTCATCCATTTTATGATAAAACCCCTCTTATATCTATGGATAAAAATAATCTGGAGGATGGTAGAAGGGTCAAGAATGCTATATTATCATCACTTTCTAAAATATTATTCCAAAGGGTGAATGGTATTTCCATAACCAAAGGTATTTGGGATAAAATGAGAAAGATATAAAAATTAAATAAAAAAGTCAAGAGGCCAATGTTAAAAATCTAGAGATTAAAATATGAAGATTTTAAGATGGGAGACAATAAATATTTTTGGGAATTATTTACCAGGGGGAATGAAATCGTGAGTACTATCAGATATCTTTGTGAAAATTTTGATGATTCTATAGATGTTGAAAATATATTGAGTATCCTTCCTAATATGTTTAATTCAAAAGTTTCTTCATTGCAAGCCAGAGATCTTGAATAATCGTCTCCTGATTACTTTCATAGAATTGTCATCACTTATGAATTAAGAATAGGGAAATCTAGGAAAAGAAATATAAAAGTGTATAGATAAATTCCTTTCAAGGATAATAAGAAGAACAATTCAAAGAAAATTATTATTTAGAATGAATATGGAGATTCAAAATCAAAACACGAGGTATGTAAAAATCTAGATTATATTTTATCATTGTTTTCTAAAAATGTTAAAAGAGGTCTTGGGTAATTCACTGTGAAAATTCCCTTGAATTTTTTTAAATATAGAGGAGTTGGAAAGTTTATGAAAAATTATCCCTCTTGAAAAAAATAAGAAGACATTAATGAAGAATAAATAAATACAAAAATATTGTTCATGTAACATGGAGACAATTGAAAATTAAATTCCATAGGGAATGAAAAAAATTCTTCCAATATAAAAGAAGAAGTCTTTGGAAAAAGATGAATAAGAATAATGAAGTGATGATGAATCCAAAAAATCATTTTAGTATGGTGTTTAATATAATAGTGAATGTTGAATAATTTGTAAGGATTAGTTATAAAGAAGAAGAAAAAAATCATCTTGAACATCATTTGAATGAAGAGCTGAAAGATTTTTTTATGATGATAAAAAGGCCATAAAAGAAAAACAAAAAGTTTGACGATTTATTTTAATCAAAAAGAAATCAATAATTTTCTGCTGATGGAATGTAAGGATGATAAAATCTATTTATTACTTGAAAAAATATCTTGAAGAGGAAAACAATCATAATGAGCATCTAGAGGTGATGTTCAAGGAAAAAATGAATTGATAGAACTTGGCAACAAAAACATTTTAAAGATGAATTGAGAACTATAAGTTTCCATACTCAATCATTGAAGTTGGTGAAAGATATAAAAATAATAATCCTAAGAATGTTAAATTAAATTTACCTTCAAAGGGTGATATGAAATATTAAATTGTATCTGGAAAGAAGAAATATGTGAAATTTGTTTATGTGGCCAGGATTGAAAAAGTGAAGAATTCAGAAGTTAAAAAACATCATGAGTTTTAAAAAAATTTATTTAGATCTAGAAACATTTCAAATACTTATTATTTTATATGGTTAAAAAGAATAATAAGAATCGGATTTATAATGGAATGGATGGTGGGTTAGAAAATAAAGACCTGAGAGCTACTGAGAAACATATTCACTATTCCCATCAATATGTAAGTTTTAGAGGAAAATATTTTTTCTATGGCTATTGGTGGTTTTTTAGTTGATTCAGAACCATAGAAAATATATTTTGGTTCAACCAACAACATTACTTTTATCCCATAGGTTATTAAAGGAAAAGGTTGAGGGGGAGACAATATCCTCAAAGAAATAATTATGAGAAGGTTGTTTTTAAGAAACCCAAAAGGCTAAAGTAATGATTGAAAATTGGTTTCAACCATTATAAAATATTTATGAATGATGTGAACAACATGAACATTATTCAAAAGGATTATTTGTTTTTCTACTTTTATAATAAATGATTCTTAAAAAATATCAAATCACGAAGGTGAAGAATGAGAATAAAGGAGAAAAATAAATTATTGTTGAAAGGACATTAAATTCTAAAAATGAATAACGACCTTGGATTCTTAATAGTGGATGTTCTTCTTACATGATAGGATATTGAAATTTTTGAAGATCATGAATGATTTTAATGAATCCATAGTGACATATTTTAATTATGAATCCTCAAAAATTAGAGGTGTTTGATCCTACATCAATGTGAAATTGAAGATGAAATCCAAGAAAAATATGTATATTGATGGGAAAAAACAATATTTGTTAAGAGTTTCATAATTTTGTGATTATGGTAACAAAGTTATCTTTAAAAAGGATAGGTTTTTTTTTGAAAATTGAATAATATGGAAATATTGTTACATGAGTCCAACACAAAAAAGAAAACTTGTTTCATATTTGTGAAAGAAAAAACTGTTGTTACATGAGTATGGTGGAAGTGAATCAACTATTTCATAAAAGGGTGGGAAACATGTTCTGAAGAAACATGACTATGTTGTCAAAGAGATAATGTTTCCAAGACATTATTTATTTTACATTAAGAAGTGATTAGTGTTGCTCTATTTTTTACAAAGGAATGAATACAAATGATGATAATAAGAATGTTTAAATTTCTTTAAGACAACCCCTAGAGATAATTAATTATGATATATGTGGGTGTAATGAGAAAATAATAAAAAATAGAGATAAGTATTTCATTACATTCATTTATGATTTTACACACAATACTTGTGTTATGTATATTAAACACAAACCAAATTCTTTGAAAATGTTCAAAAGTTTTAGAAGGAAATAAAAAAAAGTGTGAGTACTCTGTGAAGAAGTTGAGAAAATAAATGGTGGTGAGTACATAAGTGAAGATTTTGAAATCCTTATTGAGAATGTGGGAAATTTCATGAATATTGTTCCACATACACTCTAAAAAAAATTGTGTTTTTGAATAAAAAAATAAGTTTGGTGGAAATCGGATGAACGAGGTTACTTAAACATGGTAATTATTATTACATTTAGAGTTAATCTAGGAGTACTGTAGTTTATATTTAGAAAAATTATTTCTATATGGATCAATCAGATATGACTGAAGATGAATTGTTTGGTTAAAAAAACCATGTTTAAAATAGATTTGAGTTTGTTGGATTCCATTCATTTTATAGAATCAAGGTGTAAACTATAGAACGTTTGATAAGAAAGTTAAAGGTGGAATCTTTCTAGGATATGATTATGAAGTAAAAGGATACACATTCTTCAATAAAAAGATAAAAAATAGTTATTGAATCAGTTTATGTAAACTAATTAAAAGAGATGATAAAGAAAACCAAATTCAATGAGACATGGAAGTTGAGAAAGATAAAGAAAAAATATTTGATAAGGATACAAAAAGTTGAAATCCTTATCAAGATGAAGAATCAAACTCATCCATTTCTAGTGATGAGGATGAAATTAAAAAAATATCATCCTAGGTTTGGTAGATAAGTGGAATATTAGAATACAATTGGGGATCCAAATCATAAGGTTCAAAAAAGAACAAAAACCAATGATATTACACATACTTCTTTATATTCAAATATGGAGTTGAATTATGTAAAAGTGGCTTTTGAGTATCTAGAATAGGTTCTTTATATGAATAAACAATATGATCAAATTTAAAAGAATGATACATGGGAACTCATACCCAATCTTGAAAACTAAAACATTATTGGCACAAAGTGGGTCTTCTATAACAAGATGAATAAAGAAGGTGAAGTGATAAGAAGAAAATCATTATTGGTGTGAAAATGGTATTCATAAATTGAATGAATTTATTTTAATAAAACATTTGATCTCGTGGGAAAACATCAAATAATAATATTTTTTCTTAATGTTTCAACACAACAAGGATAAAAGATCTTTCAAAAATATATTAAACATTCATTATTGAGTAGTTATACTGATTATGAAGTTTACAATGACCAACCTTGTGTTTTAGTTGTCGAGAATAATGAAAGTTATGTATGAATATTTATGAAGGATTTGTATGGGAAAAAAGCTTCAAGGGGTTGGTATTCAAAATTGGATACATGATTAAGTAAGATTAATTTCATGGAAGGAAGAGTTTATAGAAGTTTATACATCAGAGACTGTCATGGGTATTCCAACATTATAATTGTTTAGTTTGAGGATATTATCTTCAGTGGGAATGGTGATATAGGTTTTGAATTTTTTTGTGGAAATGAAAAGGGTGTTTGAAATCTACATGTTGGTGAAAATGAAATACTTTCTTCAGTTACAAATCATAAAAAGTATAAATTCATTTTCATTTCTCAATAATGAATTTTAAGGAACTTCTCAATATATTTGAAATTGAAAAATAAAAACCTTTTTCCACCCCAATTTTAGTAGGAATAATGTTTTCTAATGATGGAGAAGGAAAAGAAGTTGATTAGAAATAATTTCAAGCAGTTTATTGGATGTTTATCATCTTTGACTACCTCAAGACCTAAGATTGTAAACGTTGTTACCTTATGTAAAATATATCTGGGTGCAAAAAATGAATAAAATTTACTTTCAAGAAAAATAATTATTTGATACATCAAAGGAATAAAATGTTTCAGAATCAGGCATAAAAGCTCCGATAATATTGATTTGTTTTGGTATTTAGTTGCTGATTGGGTAAAAAATGTTAATGGTATAAGATCAAAATATGGATTATTATTGTTTATGAAAAAAAAGTAGTTTGAATTCAAATTAAAATAATTCAGTAACCCTCAATACATATGAAACTATGTATGTTTTAGCCAATCAATCTACTGATCAACATATCTAAATGAAAACTCAATTATAATATTTACTTATTTATGTGATGTTACCCTTACTATTGGGTTGTAATAATCACTAGAAATCCTGATCAAAATTCTCATTCAAAAAATATTTATATCAAATATAATTTTATTAAAGTGCATGTGGAGAAAAATGAATTGAAGATGGAGTATGTTCCAATATTGGGTAAAGTTGGTGACATTTTCACAAAACCATTTCTACAAGAATCATGTTTTAGTTTGAGGTAGAACAAGGGTGTACAACCTCTTTCTCATCATGTTTTAGGTGTGTGTATATGTCCCCTCTCTCATCTTACCTTTCGATAGTTTTTTCAAGGGGGATAATTGCATTTTTTTTCATAGATCTATCCTCAAAAGGAATGTAAAAAGGGTGAGTTATGGTTAATCTGTGAAGTCGGATTTGTAAGTGTATAAACAATTCTAACTATTTATGGGTGTAGATGTAGTAAAAAATTTTCTCTTGTAAATTTGAAGATATGATGAAGAAAAATGAAGAAATGTTTTCATAATCACAACATTTGGACTTCATGTTTTCGCTAAAAAAATTTCGTATTTCATAAAATGAGCTAGCTTGTATATGCTTATAATTGGTGATATCAAATGCATTTCTTAAGGATACAATGTTATGTGATTTATGAATCTTGGATAATAATAATATCCAAAGGGGGAGATTGTTAAGTCCATGCTATTGAGGAAGGTATTGGTTTTCAAATTTTTTCTCTTATTTTCAAGGATGTTTAAGATTACAGGGAAATAACTTCACTTTGTTTTTGGATTATAATTGGACTTCTATTTAAAAAATAATTGGAATCAATTTTTCGATCCTAATGAGAAGAAGTTTTTTGGAAGGAATGGTTCTAATAATACTCTCCTTTGGTCCAGAGTGGGAGTAATTGATAATAAATAGATTCACAATGAGTCCAGATTGAAAGGATTGATCTCATTGAGAATGAATCTTGTTTGATGTAAATGTTCATTGGATTTACTCTGAATTTGTTATGAAACCAGTGATTATTTTCATGGAGAATCAGAGTTTGAATAACTATGAATAATTAAAAGTGAAGATACTTTACTGATTTTTATTTCCCAAAAATCATTAGTTGATTGGAGAAATTAAGATGAAATATTTTTAAGATAAAGGGGGATTGAAAGATTTATATACAAAATCATACCTAGATTAATAGTATTCGGGATGAAGAGAAGAAATAGATTTTTCCATTTTAAATCAAAATGATGAGATCTAGATGAAATGAAAAGGGTGATGTAGATAGTATTCATAACAAATGAATTATGGAAAATTTTACTCTTACTAAGGAAAATAATTCTACTCAGAATGACCATACTCAGGATGATCATTATCAGGATGATAAAATCCAGGACAATCGTATTCCAAAAAGATTTTACTCGGGATGAGAAGAAAAAAATAAGACGAAATGAATGTGAAGTTACAATACTTTCCAATTGAAGTATGATGATTCTAATGAAGTTCTCAAATAAATATAATGTCATAAATGAAGTCATGTTATAAGAAAAGGTTTTTTAATTGAGGATTTTTCTAAAGATGAGCTGAGGCCGATGAATATTGAAATGAGAAAAACCGATAAAAAATGTATTAATCCGTTCGAAAGGGGGTGAATTACATTGTTTTATTTTCCATAAAATTTTCAAGAGGATCAAGGGAAGAGGTAAAAAAGTAGAAGAGTTTTCAGAGGAGATATGAAAAATATTGTTGAATGTTCTGTCAAGGGGAACATTCCATTCAATATTCTGATTGTATTTATAATTTAGAGTTGTATCAATTTATTCATACATTTATATATTTAATTGTTACTAATAACTTTATTAAATAATTTTTATTTCATAAATCGGACTCATGAATTGAAATCAGGATGGAAATTGAATTGAATGTTTAATGAAGAAGTGAATATTGTTGAAGATTCAAGAACATTCAAGAAGAACTGAAGAAGTAATAAATGCACTCTAGATTTTTAGGGAAATCGAGATTTGTGTGAATTTAAGTGATCATGAATGATTTTAGGATTCCCACAAAAATATCTCATGAGAAATCTATAAAAAGAGAAAAGTATATTGTACTTTTATGATGACAAATGTACTATTCACTATAAAAGAGAGAGAAACTCCATGTTTTAGAGAGAAAAAGTGGTTTTCTTATTCACATTTGTTGAATAAGTTTATACATACCAATGTGAAAGGAAAAGAGAAAATATCACAAAGTTGTATTCAACTGATCATCATATTCAGTGATAATTTTACACACCTGATTACCATACTCGTCTTGTTAATTATATTTGCTTGATCTTTATATCAGTCTAGATATTGGATCAAGATTTCTATATTGGGATTTTTGGACTGAGGAAAAAGGAGGTCTGAATTGTCTCAATCATACAAAGAAAATTCTATATCTTTTTCATTGGAAAATTGTACCAGGAAGAATCAGAATCGGATGAATTTGGTTGAGATAATCGTACAAAGGAGAATTGTATGTGAGAGAATCATACTCAGAGAAATCAGACTATTAAAATCATACTGGGGAAATCAGACATGGTTTTTCCTTAACAAAGTCTAAGAATTAATTGCTATCTTCTTGGATAAGAATGTATTTATTTTAAGGAATACATATGTGAAGTTGAAAAGAAGCACATGTAACACGTTTTGTTACACAAACTTTGTATTATGATATTTATGGTAAAAGGGATATGATGAACTATTTTAATTTTTTACATACAACTACATGATTGTAGGCATATCTCATACTCTGTATTTCACATATTTGTTTCTAGAAGATTGTGTGGTATTATATTACTTCCAAACCATACAAATAACATACCGATTATTATTGAATAGTTAAACTTGTAAATTCTTATATTCAAGTGGATGTGTGTTTGATAGGTTTTCATTAGAAAAATAACATCTTTAATTGGAGGTAAAGTTTGTTTCAAAGAAAAAAAAGGAAAAAGTATCAATAATTCACCCCTACCCCTCTCAGTGATATAATTTCATTTGAGTGTGCACTTTCACTTTACATAGTGGACTAGGCTTCCCCATCTTCACATCGTGGATCAGTTTTCCAAATCGTCCCATAGTGGATCGGGTTTTCCCATCATCCCATAGTGGATAAATCCCATCTAGTTTATTACCATCCTTATATCGTGAGATATAAATCTTTACCTAATCCATTTGATGAACATATAGGTCCATCATCACATAAGTAAATCATACATACATGTGTTGGAAATTATCAAATAATCATATCATAACCCATGGAATAAAATGGGCTCCATAAATATGTTATCATATATTAAAATATGGAAAAAATAAGGTTTCATAATCATTTCATCAACGTATATTCCATGAAAAGATACAAAATTCTCATGCATATAACCCATTCCTGAGAAATGAGTTTCATAAAAATCATTCCATTAAAACATAAACCATTTAGAGAAAGAATATGAATGGAACCTTTAGATAATTTCTCCATTAATACTTGAGTTACACCAATGGATGTTATCTTAGATAGGAAATAATTTAGTAAGATCTTTTAAAAACATTTCATGAAAAAAATATCCTTTCTTCTTTAAAAAATGATATTTAAAACACAAAACAGTTATGATAACCATTTTTAAAAAAATAAACTTTATAAATTATAAAGGATTCATGGAAAAATTAAAAATTTATAATAATTTTTACTTGATTTTAAGATTAAAATATCATCTATAAAAACATTTTTGAATTTTGTTTGGATATTTATTTTGAAATTCAATACACGTGTCTCAAAGAAAGAAAATTGAAACAAAACTACTTTATTGATTTGGTAACTTTTAAAACATAAAAAATGTTAAACATAGATTATAAAATGGATATATAAATTTACATCAATTTTAGGGTAAAAACCTCAGTAAATTTTCATGGGAATTATATATACCAAAAAAATGAAACAAGTGGTAAATAAGGCATAAATCTCACAAAAATAAAAGTAGGACTAAAAATCCCCTTACATTATGTCTTGACTCTCTCCCTATATTCTAAAACCACATGTATAATAAATATAAGTTTATTATAAATTTAATATAGAACAATATTATTATATATAATACCATATTTGTCTTTATTTTACCCAATAATTAACACTTCCATGTTAATGTCACTTTTCAGGTAATATCTACTTTGTTGTTTTCATTTTTCTAAATTTGTTATATATTTTGTCCTAAGTTGTATATCATGATTCAAGGAATTTAAATAATGATATTAATATCATGTATACTTATTATATATTAATTTATAATAATCTATGAATTCTAGAAATATGAAATGGAGTACACTGTTCATGGAGATTGTATGTTGTACATACGCATGACCAATGTTTACATTTAATTATCATACTGAAAGAATGAATGTAAATGGAATATATGTATATATATTAATAAAAGTATAATTATTATGTAATATATATCATATAATTTTATTTAATCTATCCTTAATACATTCCATGTAGAGTGTGAACAAATCCCATCACTTTGATGAAGCGATAGTCCACACTTCCGCAAATGAAATTATCAAATTTACACAATATAGAAATTGGGATTATATGTTTTATATTATAATTAATGAAGTATAAATAAAAAATTTATTATATATATCATATAAAAATATATTATACATCCTAATTCCCAACCATGAGAGGTTTTACAGGAAAAATGAACAACCTCATTCGTTAGGCGGTAGTTCACCAAATAGAAGAACAATAAGTTTATTACCCATTAGATAGAAGTGTATATAAGTGTAGGTCTAAAAAATATAAAACATATATCTATGTATATTGATGATACTGAAGATTTTTTATATTTATGTAATAAAAATATTTTAGGAGGTGTATATGGAAAATAAATGAAAGGGGCTTAAGGAATGATTTTACCACTTCTTTTGGTAAGTCCTTTTGATTTTCTCCATTGAGAATCCTTGGTTGGTTTTTTCCTAGGTGTAGGCTTCAATGAGTAAATAGGATTTTTTTTAAGTGAATGAGGATGATATTTTATGAAAATATTTGGTTTGATAGGTCTAAAATTTTGGGATAAGTGTTGGGCTTATATAAGGGAGAGAGCGGACACCCTTGGTATTTTTGAAAATAGGTTTGGTGAACCCATATTGTTATTTACAAAAAGTCATAAAAATAACAAAAAACTCATGAATATAATAGTTAATAAAAATATCTTTCCATACAATGGGTTTTATACAAGTGGATATGCCATTTTGGATGTTAAGATTAAGGTTTATTCCCTTGTTATGTCTAATTATAACTTAATCACTATAATTAATTTTAATCAATTTCACTAAAAAGTTTCATCAAAATTTAAGTTAATATTATTATACTATATATATTATACTTACTACAAAAATTTATTTTAATTTTTATAAATTAAATTCATAGAAATGGAAAAATTAATTTCAATTCTAATCCCTGACATACCGAGAATGAGTGTTTTAAAGTGATAATGTTCAAAAGTTCATTAAGATTTAATACATTAATTCAATATAATAATTATTCAAATGAACTAAAATGTATAAAAATTTATTTAATTTATCTATTTATACTTTAAAACAAACATAAAGCAATATTTATAAATAGAAATAAATTAGATGAAAAAGTAGTTTTTATTTAAATTTTAGTATTTTTCACTGTTTACAAAAAAATGTTGTTTCTCTAAAAATTCCAAATAATTTAGCCAATGATAATTTTTAAATTAAAAATTAAAAAATTAGTATTATTTTATCATATTAGATATCAAAGAGTTTTTAATTTTTTTATTGTTATTCATTTAAAGACCTAAAAATCAGTTAATTTAGGAAAATAGTATTTGAAACTTAAAAAATAATTACCAATAATTATATTAAAATGTTTTCTTTATATAAACACATTAGAAGTAATTTTTAAAATAATTTTATTAATATTAATATTAATTGGTTTAATAGGTAGGCTATAACTATTTTGTAAAATAATCATAATAATAAGGTGTTGTTACACTAAATCTCAAGGTTTTATGTTACGCAAGCCCATTCATTGTATTTTTAATTAAATATTATCATTAAATTAAATATAAATATTTTTTGAATTACTGTATCACGAAATATAAGACATCAAATAAAATTAATATATTTTAGGAAAAAAGGTTCATAATAACATGATGTGTTCCACCACCCACACTAAAGTGTTCCAAAGGTAAAGAGTATTGTAATTTTCAAATTAATTTACCAATACAAGGTCAAATGAGTATGATAATCCAAAAAAACCACTAAAGAAAAACTAAAATGTGTAAAATAATAAATCACAATGATTTATGAAATTATGATAATGGGAGAACACTTGTCCTCCAATCCTTAGATAGGAATATAATTTTTGATTTTTTGTGAATTATATATATGAAAATATATTTATTTCTATTAAATAAATTTTATGTGAGTTTATACATTTATTTTCACCCTCTACATAGATTATGGAATTATCAAATCATATTAGATATTATATCAGAACAAGGTTAAACCCATGAATATAATGGAAATATTTTTTGTATAATAGAAGTGATTAACTATGTAATAAAGGGTTAATTATCTATTATAATCATTATTTCTCCTAGAAATACTATCTTAAGAGTTATGGAAACCATAGTATTTTATGATTTTTTGGTTGATTATAAGTTCAAAGACATTGACACCCCATTTTATGTTTTACATGATAGAATTTTATCAAGATTATGAATATTTTAAAATACATTATCAAAATACAACTCTATGGGTTTTTTTATTTCAAGAGACAAATTTATTTATCATGTAATACCTTTACCATTTTGGACATATGGTTAAAGTTACTGGTTACATTTAGGGCTCATCTCAACATAGATATACAGATAATTATGTGTTTTAACATTTTACCTTAGAAATTCACCACACATCATCTAGATTAAATAAGACATATTTCTTGATCATGTCACCGATCTTTACATTATGGAAGTGGTAAAATTTCATGGAGTAATAGACTAAATTTGATTTGATTGGGATCTAAATGTTACCATGATGTTTTTTATAGATTTTCAATAAAATCAGGATCAAGTGTTATATTTAAGAACAGTGTGAGAGAACAACTCAAACCCTATAAGATATTCTAAGACATCGTTATATGAATTTAAATATTGGTTGTGATTAACACCTTCCAATGGTTTATTTTTCTTAAAAAAATAGATTTGACTTGAGCATTCAAGAGGCTACTTATGAATACCATTATAAAAATAACTATAAAAAAATATTATAATAAAGCTTCAGAAGTAATTATTCTTGGATTTAAACTAGCTAATGAAATTGATGAGAAGGATATAGCCATTCAGAAACATTTAAAATAAATATTGAAAAAATAAAAGGAAAATAATTGTCGATTTGATTTTTAATTTGAAATTTGTGAGAATTCCTTTTGTTGAATTTATATATGGAATATTTTAAGTCAAACTATTCCCTAGGTATGTGAGTCCCTTTGAAATGTTTGAAAAAATCTTGAAACAATATTTTCTCTGGATACTTGAAACAAAATTCTCATAGGTTCATGATGTGTTCCACCTGTCTCTCATGAGGAAGTAAATACCTAATCCGTCACATGTACTGAACATAGAGATCATATCATCATATCATGATGTTTCTTATGGGAAATTACTAGTATAGATTTTTTATCGAATAGATAAAATTCATTATTACAAGACCACTCACACAGTGAATTTTTTTCGATGAACCCACCAGCTTGAGAAAACTATATGGGAACATGGGGATGCAATGAGGTAGATTTGACGTCTATTGTTGGTACAAAAGTGACAAATTTAGCGGAAAAAATTCATTTTATGTGGGGTATAATGTAACACCATAAGTTTTTTTATAATATATTATTTCAATTTCATTTAATCTCTCTAATATTATTTATTACATGAAATAATAATTTTATAATTCTTTACATGTAACACTTTTTTTTAAATGAAAGAAGATATACTTTTAAAATATTATTATTTAAAATGATTTTTATCTGATACATATTATAATTGAGCGTATGAATAAATATTACTTAATAATAAAAGTATATGGTTTAAAAATATATATAATTAATTATTTAGTCACCAAATAATTTAAAATGAGAATAAAAACTATTTGAAAAATTAGTGAAATACTTTTGTGAAAAAGTATTTTTATTCAAAAATTTTTTTAACTCTGTTAATTAGAAAAATAGTTTTCATTGGTTTTTTTAATTAAATGTGCATATTATATATTAAATTAATAATTTATCATTCTTATTATGTGTTATTCAGATAAGAGATTAGAATAAATCTAATATTACGTTTAAGACTATATTTTTTTGATAATATGTTTTGCCACCTTTTTGCAGACTTATTTTAAAAATAATTTTTGAAACATTAATTTTTTTAAAATAATAATGTTAAATTATTAAATCAACATATAAAATTTTTCTTCGGGTTTATTTTTGATAATTATATGAAAATATTGTTTTTGATTAATATTGAAAGAAACATATTTTTAATTGAAGACTACCTTTTGGATTAAATTAATTCTAAAGATAATTTAGATTTCAAATTAGTTGAAAATTAATATCAGTTCAAATATATATCTATTAATTATATTTATTACATTAAAATCATTTTATGTTAAATTTTGGTATAAAAACATGGTAAAATTTTAAACGGTTTCTCTTTAAAGCATTGTATTGTCATTAAGTCTACATGATTAATTTTGAATTATATTTTTCCACATATTAGAATAGAATTTTGAAAAAATAATTCAATATTTAGAATAATAATTATTTATATTAGAAAAAAATCAACATAATTATTTACCAAAATGAATAGTGAAAATTAGAAAAATTATATACTCTCGTTAAGCTAGAAATGGGTTTACATGGGGTAAAATAAAATGACATGAATTCTAATCTCCTAAAAACTAGAATAAAATAAATTTTAATGGAAATATTTGGACCCTATAATGTCTATGTCTCAAAAATAATTTATTTAGGAGCCTTATGGCATGAGGAAAACATATTTACAACTTTTATATTCAAAAACTAAAATTATTCCACTCACATCTCTAATAAAAGTCCACTTCCTCTCATCTCTTCTCAACAACATAAAAAATTAATTTTATATCCATGTACCGAAAAAATAAAATTAAATCATAAAAAACTCACATAATATAATTCTTACATGGGTAATAAAAACCATCATTATAATGATTTTTGTGAAAACCTGATGAGTTTACCCAAGGAAGAGGTAACATTCTTCATGACACATTTTTATTTTATTTATTTCTAAAATTCCTTCAATTATTATTAAAACATTATGAAATAATAACCTTATTATATTAAAACTTATTATATGGTGTTATGGTGTGTTCACAACCAAAAAACATCCCCCATTCCATAAAATGGGTTACAAAATCATCATTTAGTGTATGACAGATTACCACCACACAAACAGATGTTACATGTTTTTCTATTACAACCTCCCATGGTTGGGTATAATAATGGATATAAAGTATATATATGATATTTATTAAATTATTATTCCCCTAGATTTATATATCATATATAACTTTTTCACTTTCATTTCTGTGTGGTGAACCATAATATCACTCATGTTTACAGTGGAGTACTACATCGCGAAGATTCATTATTTGTTTTTCACTAATGCATTACATGAAAAATAATTATGATAAAGGTAATGAATATATGTGACAAAAAATAAAAAAATTATTTAATTCATGACATATTTATCTTTATGAAAAGATTAAGTATCTTTTTACTTATTACCTTTTAAAGAACTAAATGATGATAACATCCTCCATGTATGTGTAGACTACCACCTTCACAAAGTAGTGTGACTATCTATTTTCATTACCACACCAATTGGACGATAATTATAAGTATATTAAAAAATATATATTTTTATTTATTAAATTATAATAATTTTTTATAGTTAAAATATTATTTAACTCCATTCTATAATGATTGTTAAAAATTGGAAATGTTACCCTTGCATGTGTACGACCTACATTCTCTATTTTGGTTACATATTTAATTTTTAAAAATATGATTCATTATTGGACTTAGAACTATAATTTATTTATAAATATGTTAATTATGTCATTATTAATATTATAAATATTATGGAATCGTGATCTATATAGTAGTGTAAAAATAAAATATCTAAATATACAGAGATAACAAAGCAGTTATTACCCAAAACATGTTTTTAAAAATTATTTGTTAATAAAATGTCAATAATTAGTCATAATTAAACCATATATGTTTGATATGTAAAATTATTTTTTAATAATAAATCTACTAGGAAATATTATTCAGTATACAATAGGTTAAAATGTCTATGAAATATGTTGAGACTTACGATAATAGATTTGAAATCTATCTTTTATTTCTCGGAGACATATGAAAATTCACCACTTATTTATTTGTTTGGGTGGCATATATACTAACCATTTAAAATTTTATATCCTGAATATCCTAATTTTAATTATATTTATTGTCTCATTATATTTTATTCTTTATTGGTTCTTATTATCACAAATACACAAGTAATAAGGGATTTTTGCCTTCATTTTACTCCCTTAAAACATATGTTATTTTTTGAACCTATATTATTTTATGAGGATTACATATAGACTTAATGACATGTAACATAATGAATTTACATATTATTATGAAATTTTTAGATTTATTTAATGTTATTCCTTAATGTTTCTTACAATTCAATTTTACCAAATTTATAAATTTTTTTTTGTTACAATGTCATCATTTATCAATATTGTTTATAATTAATTTTTAGATGATAAAATCATAGGTTCCACCTGTCATGAAACTCATGAATTCTCTTCTCATATGGTTATGTCATGAGTATACATATTTCCATTCATTTTCATTTCTTCATGTACTTAATATTCTAAGAACATATTTTTATAAAAAATAATTTTAATTTCTCTATTTCTTAAAAAAAACATTCAACTTCAAAAACCATGTTTTCTGAAAAAATACATTTAAAAATATATTTACAATTGTATGAATGATTTATTAATGAAATGTTTACCCATATTAGAAAATTTATAAAATGTTTTGAAAGGAATATTAATGTCGTTTTCGAAACCATGCATATTATTATTTTAGAGAAAATATAAATATAATAATTGTTTTTAACATGCACATAATGAATGTTATTTCCCAATATTATGTTTGCTCAAGGATTTGAAGAATCCCTTATAAGTATTTAATCTTTTTATAAAAGAAATTTTTTTATTAATATTTAGAAAATCATTTGATTTTAAATAATTGATTTTAAAGTAAAATATATTTTGAAAATGATAGATTTCTTTTTCAAAGAATAAATGAGATTTTCTTAAAACAATTAAATAGATTTTAGATTTTACTTTATAAGTTTTCATTGTCTTTTTCAATGAAAATAATTTCAAAAGAATTTTATAATTTTATTATTAATTAAATTTAAAAGAACAATTATCTTATATATGAAACATTCCATATGACTTATATTTCAATATCATTCTCTATATAATATGACATCCTTTTTTAAATATAATGATTTGATGGACAGATGAACAAAGAATACCATTGTTTTTTATTATCTGAAGAGTTCGTGATGAAAATATTTATATGAAAAAAAATTCTTCTATTTATTTTACCATGGTATTTTTCTTATGAAACCCACTACTTTCCCATGTGTTATACTAAGATAAAATGTTGAAAGAATTATAAAACCACTATCTTTTATATAGGTTATGATTTAATGAAATATTTTAGAAATAAATTTCATTTCATGGTTTAAAATATGATAAATGTTTTATGATATTATGGAAAACATATATATGATTTTTATTATGTTATTTGTTAGAACTATATCTCCCTACAGTGCATTGGGTAAATATTTATATCTCATGAAATAATCAGTACAGGAATGGAGATTGAACTCAGTTCATTAAGGGACTTTTTCTACTCTGATGGCATTTGGAGTAAACCTTGACTAATATGATGGTTCAGGGAGTGAACCCACTCCACTATGATAGCCTCTTTAATGAGACATTGCTATAGTGGAAATAATTCACTATGATTATGTGTAAAATATAAATCTATGTCTTATACTAATGTTATTCTCCCTTAGATCATGTTATGTTATTTTTTTATGATTACTATCTTATGAAATTACAATAATTATGGAATGAATCATGATTATGATCTTTGACATGAAGGGAATAGTTTTAATATATTATTCTTACTATATCACACACTTATATTCTTGTTATTATTATGTGTCTCCCTTTATTACAATTAATATTCACTTAAATGAAATCATCCTTATGTTTCCTTTCCCAAGGTTATGAAAAACTATTTTATAAAGGGTGTGTCTATAAAGAATATTAATTATTATTATCTTTATGGGAGATTTTGAAGGCCATTCACAATATTATAATATTGTGTACCTAATATCAAAATACACAAAAAATATTATAGTTCCTAACCATTTTTTGTGTAATGTATTGAATAATCATCTAAAATGATGTAATATATTTGTATAAAAATCCCAGGTCTCTATACATGTATCACCCAATTGGTGGCTAAAGTTGAGTTAACTGGACTCTACCTATAAAAATTTTTCTTATAGGATATCTATATTCAAATTTTACAACAATGGTTTTGAAAAATAATTTTAGGGTAATTTCAAGGGTGAAACTGATGTTCGACATAGTGGTGATAATTGAAAAACTATGATACTTGTGTGAAAATTCATAGAATAAATACCAATTATGGATACATCATAATCTGAATGATAGATAACCACACAGACCTAGGAGATATCCAAAGAGGAGCTCTTATAGTATTCGACCACATTGTTGAAGGGGGATATCTGTAAAATGAATGGATTCTGACCATTTTTTTTAAAAAAAGTCCATGAAATATTTGTAACATGATTATTTTTCAGGTCATGATAATATTTGGTTCCTCCCCTAGGGATATCCAATTCACACCATGTGGGGGTCTGGCCCGACCAATTCACAACATTACATAGTTCATTAGCTGGACTCCATCCTAATGTTATATACTTCTCATAGCTAAACTAACAAGCTTAAAGGTGTTACACTGAGGTCTAATACAAAATGAAATTCATAACTAGGTTTTAACCAAAATATAAAGGATATAAAACTCATATGATGAATATGGGATCTTATAGATCCCACCTTCCAATCCCTTTATTATTTCCCAATGGCCTATTTTTGTGGTTTGAAATACCAAACATGATGAATGATACTAAAACTATTGTACCCGACTATAGTAACTGATATAGTACCCAAAAATCTATAGTACTACAACAACAATGAAAATATACCCCACCTAAATGTGTAATTTTATTTGATGTAAGATTTCTGGGAGTCTTTACCACATGGGTAAGCACTCAAGTACTTTAATGTAATAAAAAAATAATTACCAATAACAAACATAAATCTTATAGACATAAAATATGTCTTAAAAACTATATTGTTATATTATTATAATTTTCAATTAACTATAACAAAAAAATAGTTTTTTGAATAAAAAATATAATAAATACTCAACATATAATTTATACTATAATATCAACTATGGAATTTGTTAGTAGACAGAGATATTCTCCCAAAATACCTCAATCTATCTAGGTTTAATTAGAATGAATTTAATATTGACTCCCTCAACAATAATTTTAGAAACCTTTCCCTTAATATTGGGAATAATTAACTATATTATTGATTTTGAAACCAATGTGATTTTATCATCATATTTCCATCAATATATTATTACAAGCTGATTCCAAATATGGAATGGTTTTCCATATCCAAATGATTGATATAAAAATTATATTGGGAGGGAAATTTCATTCCAAAAATCATATCAAATTCTAATAAGGGAAGAGGAAATAAATTTATAGGATGCATCTTCAAAATAATATAATTTTAGGAATTATGATTTACCTTTGATTTAATATTCATATAATTAAGTGTTTTGATGAACAATTAAATATAAAAAATAAATTGATATGAGTAAAAATTCATATATATCATGTAAGATAGGATAAAACTAACTAAACAAGAATAAAATATGTTATTTTCCATTAGGAATCTATATGTCACCAACTCTATTTCATGAATCAATTTCAGACCATTAACTAGAAAATAATACATAGCATGAGTTAAAATTTAATAATATATTTTAAGAATAAATTTAATTAACCATAATAAAAGTATCCATAATATTTATTATTCGATGAAATCATTATTTTATCATATGGATATATTATTTAAACTAATATTTCATTTTTTTGGGTAATATTATACTTCAAAACAAATTCCAAAAAAAATTATCCTTTTGATACCGACTGAGACACCCCATAACCCCACATCCAAATCGAGTTCTTAAAACTAATTCTTTTTTCGCATTATTTATAACCAACTAAGGGAACTCGAGCGTAAGATGCATATTTTGTTAACCTATTTTAATTTAATACAAATTAAATCTTAAAAATGATCTCATAATCCTGGAACACATACTTTTAGCCTCCTAAGAGACTAGGTACACAAATATCTTATCTCACAATACATCCTAATCAGGTATCAAAATAAAACAACCACATATTATCCTTTGAAACACATTTTAATAAATAATATCCATAAATAATTATGGACTATCCATATAAGGTTAAGTGAGCTAAAAATCTAAGAATGAGAAATACATTTACTAATTCAGAATGTTTGAGATCATGATCATGGGAGTAGTATTTATTTAGAAAGAATATGGAATCTAAAGTATTATCCATATGTAATTATAGAATGACATATATCCACAAAGGATAATATATATACAAGACTAATGAAATTTGGAGACATGCTAAAATAATCAGTATACATGGATTATATCATAGGATACCACATAAACAAAGAAACTTTTCCAATGAATAATAATTTAAAATATAACATTGTGAACTAGCTAATGGTAATAATATCTATACATTAACCCATGAAAAAGTGAATCATTTTCATGGAAAATAATCATTTCTTTATCTCATGAGATATGAAACGTTATAATATTCGTTGGTGTTCAATATTTTACACCCATGTTATATAATAATATACCCTCTAAATGTGTCATATAAAGTCAATAAAAAATATCATCATGAAGAACCCACAAAATGAACATAAAGAAATTAACATTTTAAAATGGAATCATAAAAAATAGATCAATAAAAAATTAGGTCGACATAAAAAATTTCAAATCCAAAATAAGAATATAATTAGAGAATTTAATGTGTCATTCAAGAAAAATAACTATATTTATGGTAGATAGTTTTATGGTAGATAGGAAAATTAAGGGAAAATCATTGTTATAGTTCTCATAAAACAATTTTAACGTTGTTGTAATTGTAGAAATTATGAGGCATGTTTTAAAATAATTTTAACGAATGTAATATGAAGGGTTTTAATATAATTACATCATATGAAAATTCAAGTTGTGTATCATAGATAGTAAATAAAGTATTTCTAATGAAACATCGTGTGGAAGACACAACATAAATAAAAGTGGTATGAAATTATTTTAAACTTTTAGGAAAGTGTTAGTGAAAAATCACATATATCAAAATGTTCTAAAACATTTTTTTTTGTAAATTGATAATTAGAAACATATTATGAAATATAAAACATATTTTGATTGAAAAAAATAATAAATATTTTTCATATCAATGAATTTGGACATGGATGAGTAAAATTTATTAGATATGATGAAAACTATCTGTCAACATATCTTATTATTATATAGAATAAAATCCATCAAAGATTAATATTTTTACATGAATTATTACCTTCCATATATTAAAATATAAAATATAATATGATTTTGAGAAATTTAAAATTATAAAAACATTTAAAATCATAGTTAATGAAGAATGTTGATGAATAAATTAATAGAGATCAAGTTAACAAAATTTTTTTATTAACATTTATTTCAAAAGCATTTTTTTAAAAATAATAATTTAATATATTTTGTAACAAAAATAATTGATTTATGTGTTTTAATTGTTTATAAAAATAATTTTTATGTTGGGAAATTATTGTTTAAATATTATAACTTAATGAACGAAAATATGGTTAAAAGCAGTTATGAATGTGATAAAAAAGTGAATCAAATAAATATAAATTGGTTTCAAGTAAAATACTTGTTAATATGTTGACTAAAAAATTAATTATGAAAATATATATCATTTGAGATAGAATTGAACTATATTGGAAAGACTACAGTACAAAACTGAAACATGTTGAAATGATGTTAAATTTAGATAAAAAACCAATGCTTTACTTTCATGATGGGTCAGTTGTTCTCTAGAATACTATATAGTAAATTATGATTTATTTTTTCATATATATATATATATCAAAATTATATATATTTATTTTACATTATACCACTAATTTTTAAAAAATCAATACCAAATTATTGATCTTTTATTTTTAATATAGATTTTTTGGTGTTAAATGGCTTGCTTGTTTTGAGCTTTCTATATTTTAGTTGTTTAATTCATTGGTCCTTGATAAGTTATTAATCACATATAGAATTACCATGGATGTTAAATATATTTTTTTTATATATTACAAATTAAAATAGTCATTTTTATTGAAGCTATTGTGACAGTTCATCGAGCATATTTGATGTAATGTTTTTGTACATTTTGAATTGTTGAAAAGAAAATAATTTTATTAATTAGAAAAATAATATATATTTACATTAAAATTTCTGGAAAAATCATAAATTCATCATTATTTTATAATAATACCATTTTTATGTTCTCTTTTTCATTCATGATATATTATTTTTACAATGTTCATGTAGGAGTCAGAACCAAACCAGACACAAACACGTTATAACGACACAATGAGTAAGGACATGTCAGACTATAGTAAAAATATAACATTTAATGAATTTTAATTAGTTAAAAATCATTTTAATAATTGTTTCATTATTTTTATGATGATTTTATAGAAAAAATATAAAAAATTATAGCCATTTTGATGATAAAACATACATTGAAGATATGAAACTTCTCTTAGAGAGACTCTTGGAAATAATATATTTGAGATTCATTTTTTGATACCATATGAATGAAAACATCCCAATGTATATTAATAGTGGTAATTTTTTCTATGATAAATGATGAAAATAGTTTTACATCTGATTTAAAATGGATATTAGAGTGGAACTTTTATAGGTGTGCTTTAGTGGATTTTTTGTAAATATAATTTTATTAATGTGCATGGAATGTAAAATATGAGGAAAAGTATATTCAAACTGAAAAAAGTGTGGTGATAAGATAAAATTACATTAAAAATTACCTCATATAATCACATGTAGTGATTATTTCATGATATGTTAATCTATTACCCATTACTGAATTCCATTTATCTCCTTTTACCATAATCTTGGTAACTTAATTTTCATATCGATGAATTCATTTCCAAAAAAATTAAAACAAAAATATTTTATAAATTGGAATGTATGATTCAAAATACGAATTAGATTTTATTATATACATTTTTTAAATCTAAATATATTTATTTTTAGTAATATAATGAATAACATGGAAATATGTTTTTGTGAATTTTTTTGTTTTTATTAATGAAATGAATTTATTCATATTCATTTCAATGTAAAAAAATATATGAATAATAGTTAAATATATTATATATATAAAAACTATATTTAATTATAATTACCATTTAATAGTTCAGAATTTATTATATTATGATAAGAAAACAAACCAAAAACAAGAAAAATTACATGATAAAAAACAATTTTTACCATTAAATGATTTTATATTTATTTGTAAACATTTAATAATCCAGAAATTAATTATTAGTTGATTATTTATATGTATAAATAATAATATATTAAAATTTTAATGTTCTATACTTTTTAATTTTATCTTTTAATAAAATAAGAAATATACAATTAATTCATAAGATTAATATTTCTTATTGTGTTCTAATAAATTCATGGATGTTATTATTTTATATTAATAATAATTCATTTATTTTTATAAATATATTTTATTAATATGATTCTCTTAATGTATTATATTTAATAATAATAAAATATTTATAATAAAGATTCTCTATAATAAGAGGGCCCAAATGAAATATCATCATTTAATTCTATTAAAATATAAGTGACTATTTTATGAAATATTTATTTATAAGGAATATATATATATGTTAAAATAAAAATAAAAATTATATATATGAAATATATATCGTTAATTCAAAATAGTTAATATGTTAATAAAAATTATACCCAATATCAATATACCCTTTAATAACTATTATATTACAGCTATATTACCCCTATTGGACACTATAAATTAATCTTGTTGTTATTATTATTATTATTATTATTATTATTTTCATTTACGATTTTCAACATGTTTTCACCATTCATGATGTGTTTTAATTATAGTTTCATATATTATAATTTTTATTCTCATGGGCTAATATAATCTTATGGACTCTAGAATTGTAAAAATATAAATCATTATTGTTATTATAATATTTCATATTTATGCATTTTAATGTATATAATGACCTATAATATGTAATATATCATTACTTATACATATATTATGGGAAATATTATGATTGATGTTATTTTTGGTAGTTTTATTAGTATATTTTATATATTACTTCTTTATCTTGTTCAAATCTATTAATGTAATAAAAAATAATAATAAATGGTATACCTATATTTTATAGAAATAAAATATTTCATAAAACCTAGTTTGGTGTAGTGGAGGTAATGTTTTGGATATAGAGAGATGGTTTTGGATGTGATATGATAATTATTTAGATGTAGTTGATCATGTGTGATCAGTTATGAAAATTTTATGGAAAAAATATTTTTTTGGAGAATCAATTATGGTATCTCCAAGAGTAGTTATTTTTTTATGGTCCTTTTCCGTAATCACATTGATTATAGAAACCTACTATCATCTTAAAATATTTATACTAATTAATTTTTCAATTAATTTCAATAACAAGTAAAATATTATAAGATCGTGATTATGAGATTTATTGTTATTATATTTCCCTCTAAACACAATTACATGCTCAATCTATACTATTTACTATCAAATGTTCTTTATTTTATGATATCACTCATGTCAATCTAAAAACATTAAATATGGATGTTTGATAAATTATTTATTAATATAATCCTATTTGTTACTCTGAATTATTCACCTCTCTAGTTTTCATGAGTTTCAAATAATGACTGGTCCATACACATTATAGTTAATATTGGATGGGAAGAAAGTGTTTAGTCTATATATTCATCCATGATTGTAAGATTAAATTCAATTAACATATATAGAAGGTTTTTATTTTTTAAATATAATATTATTAGTTATTTATGGGTATTATTTTTATATGAAAACATTTTTGATAGATTATATATTTATAATTATGCACATATTTCTGACATATGTTTTCATAATTAGATGTTTATATATGGAATGATGATAGTTAAATAAAAATCCACTAAATAGTATCCAAATATCCATCACCGACCAACATAAGTCACATAATGTGGATGAAGTTAATCTTATTATACAATATAACATGTTTTAGAGTGGGAGATATTTAATACCGTGTGTATAAAAAAAATAAATGTGACATTAAATTTGAATAAGTTTTTCATTTTATATTGGTAATGTCACTATGTGATAGTGTTTTTTAAAATATTTTTAATATATAAAATATTATATTTCACATACTTCCATGTTAATTATTCTAACATGTCACTATGTTCCTCAATATTTAGTACAATTTTAGAATATTTCATTTATGGAATGATCGATTGTATCACTCCATGAAAGGATCGTAATGTTAAAATACTTCAATAAGATAATTTTTTATATCAGTGTGATACAACATTAACGTTACAATACATTTCCATTTATATAATCTAATCATCATGAAATTACTCTTATGCATGTGAGGACAAATCCATTTTTACTGAAAATTATTTCATGTTGTAGACCTTCACAAAGGAAATACCTTATTCTAATTCTATAATCATCACATTATATCTCTATCTATTGATATATAAATCTACAAAAATTATATTCATATCTATTTAGAATCTAATTGAAAAATCTCAAATCATTAAAAAAATTGGTTATAAAAATATAAAATTTATTGTATCTCTGTGTCTTTACTATTAAAATCATTATAAATTGAATATTAAATTTCATCTCTAGAATGATTTCTTATCCCACTAGAAAAGTATTTTTCAACCACAGTTGAAAAATTATAATATCAACACGTTCAATAATATAAGTATTTAAATAGAACCTTTTAAATAGAAGAATTATTTCCTTTATTATATAAAAACTAAACAAATGAAATTGGGAATCCCATTATACTAAAATTCGATAATTCAATGATGAATTTTATCGTACAGAATCATTAGAACACTCTCATTATTCTAAACCTTTTAAAGATTATAACCCTTTATTAATTTAAAATAGAATCTCATTACCCTATAATGGCCTTTAAAAAATTAATAGGTGACATAATGATCAATATTTGAAATGATAGCAGAATACAACACCTGTTGTTTCGAAATTATTTCACTTAATTTTTCCCAATATACTCCACCATGTTTTTATCATTAATGAATATGAAATGAGATGATTTATTCAACCAATTAGTCAAAAACAATATATTTTTCAACCACTTATTTATAAAAGTAAACCTGATAATTAAATTCATATACACCACATCTAATATATTTAAATAGGTAATGGAAAATGAATAATTATTCCAGTGGGTTTTAGATTTTTTTTATAACCTAATGGTTGGGTTGATATCAAAACATGAAATCAAAATATTATTTATCATATTGTAAAAACATCAATTCATTGAATTATAATACATAATAGAGTATCCTTGACATCATTCAATACTTTTATAATGGATAGAGGAACCACATTATGAATATTAAAAAAGATAATTGTTAAAAAAGATAAAGACCACTCTAGGGGGATCTCTACTGATATATAAATCTCCTATTCATTTACTACTTTCATCCATCAATTTCTTCAGCTGGGTAAGTTAATGGAGAGAAATATTCCAATTAATATTTTCCCAAATATTTATCTCATACTCTTGAATAACTTATATGTTCATTAAATATAGATTTTTATTTAGTTACACTATTTATTAGATTATTTCAAGGATTTTTCGGTAAATTTATTACAAAGTGAATTAATGATTAAATTTCCATTTCCATTTTTATTGGAATACTAAAAATAAACTATATGATAGTATTACACCATTTTACCTAACCTAATATACATTTCCCTTTCTAGAAAATATATTTAAATGTTCAATGATTAGTATACATCCTAAATTTCTCACCAAATAGACAATGTCACCAAATTTTAGAGAAATTTTAATTTCACTTATCTATTGATATTGGATTTTGATATTTCTTTAATTTTACTAAAATTTATTAGAACCATATTCCACCACTTTTTCTACATTCATAATAGGTAAAACCAATCCCATATATGATGGATTACTAGACAGAATATCCCTTTGTTTCTTCATGTCTAATTAAACAGTTCGTGATGTCAAACACATCCTTAACTAATAAAGAATGATTTTCATTTATATATAGATATAAATTTCACTGTTTTTTATGTGATATAATCCTAAGGGTAGATATCATATAGAGTTACTTTAAAAATAAAATATATTTTCCCATCAGACCTAAAAATGTTCATATCATAACGACCTTATTTGGTTAGGTCACATCCATGAGTTTATTTTGAGGTATTTTATCTTTTATTTTTTGTTGTATCATTTTATAGGGTTTATTGGGTGTTTTTGAGATAAATGGTATCTTTTGTGCTGGATAGAAGGACAGACTCAGTTGGAACATGGTTAGTAGAAACCCTACATCATTTTTGTGGGAACTGTGCACCCTAGAAAATTGAACATTCCCGGTCGCACGACCTAACCCATGTGTGTACTAACATCAAGGGCTAACTATTTTCCAATGATACTGGCTCTGTCTGAGGAAAATGACTAGAAGCATGGGTGTCTTTACCCTATAGTTAAACCATGTCGTATGATTTCCTCTTTGATAGAGGTGCATTATGGTTGATGCAGAGTCCTTCAAACCATGTGGATAAACACTACAACCATCCATATAATTGAAAAGTTTGAAATTATTCTTTTTCTCATTCCCATTTATAACCTCAAATCAACAATTCCCTTCCCCATCCAAACTCATCATTCCAAGGTGTCACCCTCTACTATTTCTCCCCATTTGGCTCCAAATAATTGTTGGACTTGGGTGGAATAATCGAGAAGTCTCTAAGTAGTGCCATTATATTATTACAGTTTCTCTTATCTTGGTATCTTATTCCTTCTTTCCTGTGTTCTCATTTCCCCAGCAGATAAGATGACCTAATGAGGGATAAATTATGTTACATTGGGTTGGATAATAAAGATTTTTTATGATATTCCCTCTATAGGTTTCCTCTTTGGTGTAGTTGTAGTTTCCAACACACTTCTAAAAGTATCCACAAAAGAGGTAAGTGGTTCCATGATTTGAAATTATTTTAGGATTTTAGTATGATTACATTGTCTATCAAATGGGTTTTATAATTTTTTTTGTTTAAAACAAGTTTTTCGAAGGATTTTTCTAAGCATAGTTATTTAATAATGACTTTCATATTGAACACATAAGCTTGGCTTGTGTTTTTCAGTTTTGGGGGATAAGATAGTGTAAGATTAGGTTCATGTGACATGTGAAATGTAATTAATGAAAAGGTAATCCTGGTATTCTAGGTGGGTAGCTTATTCCTGGTATTTTAGGTTAGTTAGTAGGGACAAGGCCCAACTTCCCTAACTGGATTACGTAACAACACCAAATAAACATTAATGTTATGTGGATTACTAGCTCAAAGTGTATGGTTGAATCCTTGATATAGTTTGATCATGTAAATTATGTGGATCCCCTAACCACATTAACCATAGTTCCTTACCAATTTATGGTGGTTCTCATATTATGATTACAACTTCTCTTATAGTCTTGTTTACTTTTCCACTTTTATTTCAAAGAGTGATTTATTAAAAAATTTATCTCTTTTTAGAATATTTAATGTTAATTTGACTAATAATGTAACTTAATTGAATCTATTGTTGTGATATCTTACTAAAAATTTATATGATACCATACATACAACCATATGTGTTTTTACACCTTTTTATGTTTCACCAAAAAAGGCAAATCTAACCATGGTGGGGATAATAGACCTATGTGCTAGTGGTTTATCTTTTTTCCTAGTGTTGGTGGAGTTGGAATGAGGGTGTTGACCCTATTGTTACATCGAGGCTTGGTTTTATAGTTTATTCCTCACCCCATCTTCACATACTAGAATTTTTATAAAAAAACAAAAGTTTTTACTCATGTTAGATACACTTTTGTGATGGATATTTGTTGTGTTGTGATATATAATTGTTTTGATTTGTTTTTGGATAATTATTATGGGATAAATAATTTCCACAAGTGATTCTTGATTCCAAGGTAGAAGATTCCATCCTATGGGGATCAATAATTCTCATCAAGCTATTCTAATGACTGTGATGGGTTTTAGGGTATATGTAAGACTATCCTAGTTCATTAGAAAATGGAATTAGAGGAGGTTTTTTACTTTTATTTATGGGAATTTGAATAGATAGGAGCTAGAGTTGTGAGGGATTGAGTATTTGGTTGTGAGTGGAATGTCTGGCCAGTACACCTCCTAACAGGCCTTGGGTTATCATGGGGGTTTTTGGGTTTTTATTGACTCCTTCTATAGGTGTTATGTGAAGGCTATAAAAATTGAATATAAACCAAGTGGGGGTAGAGTGGTTTTTCTTTTAATTGTGGTTGTTATGGTTTCTTCATGATTTATGGGAATATTTTTATTTTTTATTGCTGAAATGTTCTTCGGTTAATGTATTGATGATTTTATTATTCTATTTAATTCTTTTAGTTTCATGACTCTAAATAGGATTTTAATATAACCATGGGAAGATTCTAGATAGAGTTTTATCTCACCAATTTATCAATGCTAAGTGGAGGTGGTGGTTCAGGATGTCTTGGAAATGGATTAGGGAGTGATCTCTAGTACTTACCATGCAAATAAAGTTGAACCAGTTTAAGGAAAAGGATAATTCTCAAGGGTTTCTCTATAAGAAACCTCCTATATTTATAGGTATAATATAACCATAGGAATATGATGATTATATTTAAAATATAAATTGAATTTTTTGATTTCATGATACTCCCAAGGTATCCAATGTGAAGTGTGTGTCAGTCATGTTGGATAGACCTCATCCTTGGTGGAAGAAATTAGTGGAATTGGCCTGAAATCATTATCTTATGGGCTGGAAGGAATTAAAACTTTTCTTTAATGGGAAGTATTTCCTAGATAATTTGGTCCTTTCTCAGACTTGGGAGTTTTTGGATTATCATCAAGGAGATCAGAACATGTTGGAATACACCAAATGTTTCATAGATTTGGTCCATTTCCCACCTGAGATAATTTATAATGAGCAGTTGAAGGCTCATAATTATAAAATGGTCATGCATATAGACTTTCGATCCTAGTTATTATTTTTCACGTTGTTGAAATATTATGAGATAGAGGATCAAGTCCTAATGGTGGATATTGGGCATGCTGGTAAATGATGTTTCTATGGGAATGTTATAGTTTTGGGCTAGTGTAGTGGTGGCTCGTATAGGAAGAAAATGAATGATGATGAGCAGTAAAAGAAGGGATGTAGAATCTTAGGCCACCCATCTTGACCCCTATCGTCTATAAGAAATGGTGTTCGGTCAGCGCTATGGTACTATTTATGAAAGACATGTAATGTGCATGTAGTGTGTCCATTTTCACCTATTATATTCCGTTAGTGTGGGTGCTTGGGTCCCATGAAATGGTTCTATAAGAGTAGTGCACTTACTCAAAGTGGTGCATGTTTCTTAGACCATATAGAATTACTATCTTAGTATTATGCACTATAGGATATGTGTTAACTCTATGTTCGACATGATGGCTTTATTGGAACCTCCTATGGTAAAGTTAGCTTTAGGAAAATCCACTGGTCAATAACAAACCACAAGAATCTGTGAAGATAAAGAACATTTAATGTTATGTATTTGATAGTAGTTGAATTATATGAAAGATTGGGAATTGTTTGAGGTTTTACTATTATTGTATCATTCATATCTGTTGTTTTTTATGAAATGGGTGCTTCTAATTGTTTAATTTCTACCTTCCATATGGAGCTATTGAGACAGACAACCAGGCTCATTACATATGATATGTAGTTTGTTACACTGCTTTTCAAGATGAAAGAATATGAGTCTAGATGCCCATATTGTACTCACACAATGGTAGGGTCCATGCTTGAATGATATTTCATGGTTTTGGAAATGGACCTATTTGATATGATCCTTGGCATGGATTGGATGGTGCATTTCAAGGGTACATCGATTTTTAACATAGGTGATTGAGCATTGTGTAACCTGATTAGAGTACCCAGGTATTTCAAGGGGAACAAGATCCTTAACCAGGGTAGATATACAACCCCTTACAGAGTTATGAAATATTTTTTTACAGATTAAACAATAATTTTTGAATATGGGGGTGGTGGTTTAGAGTATGTGTTACCTACTGAGATTGACGAGTTCTAGAAGGGGTTTCCCAAGAATTTCAAATTTTTTTCCTCTAGAATAAGATATTGATTTTAGCATCAATTTAGCAATAGGAACATAGCTCATACATCCTCCCCCATATTGTATATCCCCAAAGAGTTGAGGGGATTAATTATATATCTAGGGGACTTGGAATATAAAGTGTTAATTCTATCAAGAGTCTCACCATTAGTCACTACAGTTTTGTTTACTAAAAATTACCATAAATATCAATGATTTCACATCGATTATGAAAATATTAATAAGGTCAAAATTTAAAATATATATCATTTCCAACATCAATTACTACTATGATCATAGAAAAGAAGAATTATTGTTTTCTAATATTGACCTATGCGCTGGGTAACATCAGGTCAGGGATTGAGATGCATAGATTCCAAGTACATCCTTCTAATGAATCTAAGGCCACATTGAGTATTTTTTCATTCTATTTTGGTTGAATAACTCAACATCAGTATTTGTGGATCTTTTAAATAGTGTTTTTAATCAATACCTCAACTCTTTTATTTTGGTGTTTGTGGAAAACATCATAGTCTACTCCAGGATAGAGGAAGAGCCATGGAATCATTTTAGGATCATTCTGGGAACTCTTCTAGATCACCATCTATATAATAAATTCTCAAATTGAGCTTTCTAGATTCGGGAAGTGATGTTTCTAGGCAACATGATCTCGAAATGTGGGGTTTTAGTGGTCCCTTATAAGATCATCATATGGGAGAAACTGTGGAACATGTTCGATATTGTGATACTTTTAGGCCTGGAAGGGCACTACATGCACTGTGTTATAGATTTATCTTAGGTTTCTTTTCCCATGATTGTTCTTAATAGAAAATGGATAATGTTGGAATACAAAACAAAACATCAGAAATAATTTTAGGTGCTCCAAATTTGTTTAACCACTACTATGTGTTTCGGTATTACTAGAATTTAAAAAGATGTATGTGGTCTATTATGGAGACTAATTTATGGGTCTTGGGTGTTTCTTGGTATATGATGACAATGTGGTGGGATAAAACTCTTTTCAACTATGTCCAATCAAAATAAATTACCCAACCCATGATTAAGAATTGGAAACAAGGATGCATGCCTTGAATACATGGAGTCGATATTTCTATTTGGAGAAGTTTTTAGTCTGCTCAGATCATAAAAGTTAGGCCTACATCTTCTCCCAGAGGGGTTTGAATCTAATGTGGTTATGGTGTGTTGAGCACCTTCAGTTGTTTGACTTTACTATAAACTATACCCCATGAAAAGGATATGTGGTTGTAGAAGCACTAAAAAGGAAAGTGTCAATGCATGCCTTAAAATAGTCCATTGATGAGTGGAGTCTGGTGGGGTCTTTTCACCTAGTAGATTTTAGAAAACAATGATCATAGTGGTTTCATATTATTGACTATTTTTAGGTGACTCCCTCCCTCTAAGAGCTGATTCGGAAATAAAAACTGAGTGATGAGTTGTTGAAATGTTTTATGATATTTCTAAATGGTGGGGATGTTCTCAATGAGTGGTAATTATATTTCAACGAGATTATTTGTTTAGCAGGTCATTTTGTGGTGCTGTTATCTCTATGGATGGTGGTGATGCAATACATCCATCAGTCATAGTGGGTTGTTCATCCTGGTACAACCAAGATGTTCTATAATGGGTGTAACAAGTTCTACTGGCTTGGTATAAGGCAATATATTTCTAAATACTTATATCGATGCAATACATTGAAACAAGTTAAAGCTAAGCACCAAAGGCCCCTCAGTTTTTTCAATCCACTCAACATTCCTACATGTATGATGGATGAGGTCTCTATGGATTTCATCATTGGGATACCACATACACCCTAAGGAAGGAAAACGATTTGGGTTGTTATTTACCTATTGGAAAAATCATCTCATTCTATTTATAAAATCATCCACGGTGGATGAGTTGGGTAGATTATACATCCAGAAGACAGCGAGGCATTATGGTGTGCTACTATCTATTATTTCAGAAAAGGTCCTCTATTTTAGCTCATTTTTAGAAAGTATTTTAGAAGGTAATTGTAACAATGGTAAAATATAGCATGTCATATTATCCAAAAATTGATGGTTAGATGGAGTATAAAAACCAAATTTAGAGGAAATTCTCTGAGCATGGATGATGTATTTTGTAATCTCGTAGGGAACCATTTGGTATTGGATAAATTTTAATATAATTATGATAAATAGTCCTCAATAAGAATGGATCCCTTTGAGGGGATTTATGGTTGATTGTTTCAATCAATTCTATTCTAGAAAAAATAGGGTGAGATGACCTTTCTAGGACTGGGCCTTATATAAGATATGTTCGATAAAATCCGGTTTTCCAGTTAGTATTTATTTATAACGTATATATACCACAATTCATTTTCTGGTCAGTGGATCTAGGACATATAATTTTTAGTGGATGATTGGGTGTTTCTATAGGCATCCCATCCTTTAGTTCAATGTCATATTCAAAAAAAGGGGAAGCTAACTCTATGGTCTATCGAAAATTTTGTGATTACCTAGATAATTGGTAAGGTCACATTCCATTTTAATTTAATTTATTAGTTAACATTGATCCATGAGTAGTTCTATTTCTCATAATTGAATAAGTATAACTAGGACCCATCTCACTTGTGAAAGTGGGAAGACTTGGTACTAGAATTCAATTTTTCTTTGACTGAGAGACCAGTTAAGACTCTGAATTCCATCAAGAAAGTTATTTAGGGGAAATCCATACTATTAGTTTGGATTCATTGGTAGCATGGGTATTACAAGAATGGTATATGCTTGAGAATGTCATAGTAGAGGAACTATATAAACATTTATTCTCTGATCATGATTTGGGATGACATTACTTCAGAGTAATGTTTTAATAGTGTGGTTAATTTTCACATTCATGATGAAATTTTGAGGTATTTTATATTTTATTTTTGGTTTTATCATTTTTTATTATCATTTATGATAGTTTTTGAGAAAAAATGGTGGTTTTTAGGCTAGAAAACATGAGGTGAACTGTTGGCACATGATTGGTAGAAAATTTTCTCCATCTCAGAGGAAACTATTCTCCATGGACAATAGTTTTGTCTAGTACACATGACCAAGAGAATGGGAGTGTGTCCCAAAAGAGCTTTCCATGTGCCTATGAAAGTAGACCTATCTAAGGTTCTTGACAGGGTGAATAATCATTATCCCCTCTATAAAAACTATGTTCCTAGTATTCTTATTAGATAGAGGGTTTTTATAGTTGATGCATGGTTTGGAAAACCATATGTCCACACCCTATAGCTTGGATGGTCCTTAAGAAATTTAAAATTTTATTTTTTTCATCCCTATATTTGAAACAAAAGTAACCATTTTCATACTCATTTGAACTCCCCAATCCTAGGTTCCCCTATCCTCTTTTTTATCCTTGGACTTTAAATATTGGGTGGATTTTGGTAAAATATTCCATAAGTCTCTATGTATACCCCTAAATTTTTTCTCCTTTACCTTATCTTAGTCTGTTCTTCCATCATTCTTATGTACTCATTTTTTCAGCTGATAGAACGGCAAAATAAAGTGGAAATCCTATTTATTTAGGTTGTATATTTATCCTTTTTTATTTTCCTTCCACTATTAGGTTCCTCCTTGGGAAAATTTTAGTTTCAAACCAATTTCCAAATGTTTCCAGGTAAGTGGCAGGTGGTTCCATATTTTGAAAATTTTTGATGAGTTTTTTATGCTTTCTTTGGTTATAAATATTTTTTTAATATTTTTGGTTTAAGAAAACATGTTTTCTAAGGATTCTAGTGGGTGTATGGATTTAAAAATAGATTTCATATTGAATATAGACGTTTTACATATGTGTTTTTATTATTAGGGATGCAATAGTGTATGAGGTGGTATATGTGAAATGGAAAATGGAATTTACCACAATTTAATCCTGGGTATCTAGGTGGAAAGACTGGGTCTATTCAGATATGTAAGTCGGTAAGGATGAGGCCCGATCTCCATAACTAGATTAATTAACAACACTAACTAAACATACATGTGACATGTATTGGTGTCTTGAGAATGACTGGTGTATCAAAGATATGGTTATAACACCAAGAGTATGAGGAACCTATTACCCGTCTAATCCTAGTTCTATAATTATTTCCCATAGTGACCATGTTATTCAAACAATTCAACTTGTAATATTATTACCTATATCTCTTTTATTTAAAATCATATTTTATTTTAAATTGTATCATTATTTTTCTTTAAAAAATGTTAATTTTTCTATTAATTACTTTAAATTGAATTTATTTTGGAGGTATCCTTCTAGGAATTTTTTCCATAGCCTAAATACACCCTCAGGAGTATGAAGACCATGTTATGATTGACCAATGTAATGTTAAGGTTTGTCGTGGGGAAGATAGTGGACCTTTTTTCTAGTGGTCCTATTTATGTCTAGTGTTTTTGTAAGTTTCATGAGGGTGTTAACCCTCTTATAACATAGAAGTTTGGTTGTATAGTTTCCCCGCCCCATTATGGTATTTTGGGTTTTTGTTTTGAAAAGAAAAGATTTAATTCATGAATGTTAATCTTTTGGTTAATGATGTTTCTTGTTATATGATGTATCATTTTTGTGGATTTCTGTGGTTGATTAATATAAAAGAAATTGTTACCAAATGTGTTTTTTGATTACTATAAAATTATTTCGTGCCTTTTGGGGTCAGGAATGCCCTTCAGACCATTCCATGGGCTAGGTCATGTGTTGTATTGTATGGAAGTCTATCATATTTGGTGAAAGGTTCTTCCTAGAACATAACAATATTAAATTTATAAGGATAAAAATAAATACATTTTTCCATCTACATAATTGTTATGATCATGAATTCCAGGATCCAAAATATATACTTTGATAATTTTTCAAAGAGGTAATAGTGATTTACTATTTTCAAATCATTCAATGGGTGATCCTCATATTCATTTTCTATTTACGAATAATCAAAGAATTCATCTATAAATACCATGATGAAAGATCTGAGGTATAAATTAAATATTAGGTTTATATGATCCATTAATAACCAAAGATGACCAATTAAATAGAAAGTCATATCATTGTACATCATGTGACCATTAATAATTTTAGATATTTTCATGGGAAATTTATTCCACATCACACTAAGTTAAAAATATCAAAATCGATGGCCAATTTTTTAGAACCACCATTCCAATTTTAATTTATAAATGAAACCATCAATGTTGGAGAAAATGGATTTATTCTTGATAATTTGATTGATAAACATACTATAGTTGATAAATAACCATTTAATTCCATTTCATTTAATTAAAAACAATATCTGAGTACCCCATGGGGAAATACTAGGATAAAAATATTATTTTGTTTCAAAATTATCCAACAAAACAATTCACTAAAAAATAACTATATCATAAATTTATAATGAAATAAGATATGTCCTATGAACCTAATATACAGAAAAAGTTTTATTATTTCTCAATTGGTAACCACAAGAAAACATTAAATAGATTTTCAAACACTCCTAAACCATGGTAGCTAGTTCAATAATGGAATTATACTCACAAAACTCTACCAAAATAGATCATATATAGCATTTTTTTCTGCCCTTAGGAAGGGGAGGACCAACCTGACTCATACTTAGGATCCATTCACTATGATATTAATGATATCTATTAGGGAGAGTGAAATACACCCTCTATATATAAAAATAAATATGGAATTTAAATATGGTCTTCCAATACATCATAATAATAAAATAAAAGTGGTGAATCACAAGAATAATAAAGTCTAATGGTAGATCCCCATCAATTTTGGAGACAAATTATGAAGGGAATCATAATCCCACTACTTTTGTATCCCAAGAGGTATAGACATAAAAAACATATGAAATATTATTAGATATAATATTTAATATATAAAATCTATGAGAAATGATAAATAGATTAATGTCACTAGAAATAAATAATGAATTCATAATAGATAAAGAAATAAGAATATTACCTTGCAAAATTATTAAACCTGTATATAATTCGATAGTCACTTAACTTTATGTTTGAATCATACTAGAATTATAATGATTCTAATTAATAATAAATTTATAAAGAATAAACCTTAACTAAAACTTACCAAATAAATTTTCACTTCTTCCTCAATGCCCATATTGTTGATACCCTATTTCTTTGGAAGCATCAAATTTAAATTTAGAAACCATGTGTGCTAAAAAACCTAAACCACTTCGTATCGGTTTATATTATCTAAAAAATATAGTTTTAAACACACTTACCCAAAATTTTAATCTATTGGGTGCCTTTGTGTAATATTATTTTATATTTCAAACTCCAAAACATTTATATAAAATAGGATAGTTACACCCTAATGTGGTAGAGAAATCTATTTTAGATAGATTTCATGAGACAATGCTACTACCCCTTAAAGATTAATCATGTTTCTTATACATTTTATAAAGATAGACATCACCGATACATGGAATTTAAGCATAATTAATAACCATTATCATCGCATTTTGACTTATTTATATCATCAGGGATTAGTGCACATCATCTATATAAGTCAAAAGCTTCAACTGGAGGAATTGGGATAAGATGTTATGTTGAAGTACCATTTCAGATCACATGGTTTTCATCCTATCATTTGAAACCATATATAGATGAAAATTAATTTTCTTGAAATTAATTCTTTCATACAACATGAACAACTAGTTTCATTTGGATGGTTTTTTTAGAATTCTCTAGGGAAATCATATCTAGATAAAACTATAGAGTGATGATTACTCTAATGTATTTCAAGTCATGGTCTAAATATAGGATAAACTATGTAATGGATTCTAAAAAATTTATTTTTTCATCTCCAATAATCAAAGTGGAACATTTCACGTTGACTAAATCTAGAGTTTGTACTAATTTAATAATATGTGTAATATTTTCCAATCAACTCTCTACCTCATATATTTTACTACATCAATGAATGAATATAGTATAATGGAGAATAAATTATTATGTGTGGTCCTTATCATGACATCGAATTGGTCCTACATCATTTGTTTGAGATATGACATTTTTTACTCAATTAACCTTTGTAATGACGATTTTCAATATATTTTCAATGAAATTCTGATCAACATTAGGATGTGATTGCATAGAATTTCCAAAAACTCCCTTATCAGGGATCACTATGATTTATTGATAGATAATGTTACTCTATATAAATAAATTAAGATTTATATGATAATTAAAATGGAATTCTAACATTTATTCAATCCATAAAAAACCATAAACAAGTTGAATATTCCTGATAAGTCTTTTAAAATATGGGAAATTAAAACCATGAATATATCAAATTTTCACAGTTTACCAAACCATGTTCAAACAATGAGGTTCTTAATGAATATCTCAAAGTTACTACATGGATTGGCCGAATATTTTTAGACAACATTAACCAAATACATTGGGCATACTTGAACACTCTTCTTTTATAGGTTTCATGGTTTTCTACATGTTCCGTAGCTCAAGAATGTAAATTTTATTCCTATAAAACTCCCTATAACATTTTAATGTTTATTCCAAAACTTCTCTCAATCAAAATATAAATTGAAATTAATTCTAAAACACTCATTTTAATACATCAGGATACTTAAGTCATTAAATGATTAACTTTTCCATACACTAACTGACAACCAACCCACGAGTACCATGTCATCTCAATGCATGTCATCCTTAACATTCCAAAATCATATTATTAAAATCATGATTTGGAACCATTATTATTTTAACCAAGATGAGCTAAAAAAGAACCATAGCTCGAATAAACCATGTGGATTAAGTTGTGTTCCCATTCTATATAGGACATAAACGTTTACATATGAATCTAGTTTATAAATTTGTAAATGGGTTTTCTCAATACATAAAACTATAATCATAAGGGTCAATTTTTTGTACATAATTAACCTTCCTATATTTTTGGGAATCATTCAAAAAAATAAAATGATTCAGGAAAGAAAGAATATCAGCACAAAATATCAAAAATATATTGTCAATATAATTACAAATTATAAGAATAAATTGTAATGGCCCGGACCTCCCTGGTCTATTACTTTGTGAAAATGTGGTGTCGGAGGTGTTCCGGGAGGTCAAGGTGACTTATCCCCCAGTTGCTGCCTATCGGTAGCTCGGTCTACCGGTAGCTGCTACCTACCGGTAGCTCGGTCTACCAGTAGCTACTGTATACCGGTAGCTGCTACCTACTGATAGCCGGTTTACCGGTAGCCGCGACGTAATGATTGCTCGGTATACTGGTAGTCGCAGTCTAGCTGTAGCTCGACTAACACTTTACCAAATTTCCAGTTCAGTGAAAATTGTTTCTATCAGTGAGGTTCAGTGAACAGTGTTTCTATCGGTGAGGTTCTATCGGTGGACTTCTATCGGTGAGGTTCAGTGAACAGTGTTTCTATCGGTGAGGTTCAGTGAACAGTGTTTCTATCCGTGAGGTTTAGTGAACAGTGTTTCTATCGGTGAGGTTCTATCGGCGGACTTCTATCGGTGAGGTTCAGTGAATAGTGTTTCTATCGGTGAGGTTCTATTGGTGGACTTCTATCGGTGAGGTTCAGTGAACAGTGTTTCTATCGGTGAGGTTCAGTGAACAGTGTTTCAATCGGTGAGGTTCTATCGGTGGAATTCTATCGTTGAGGTTCCGTGAACAGTGTTTCTATCAGTGAGGTTCAGTGAACAATGTTTCTATCGGTGAGGTTCTATCGGTGTACTTCTATCGGTGAGGTTCAGTGAACAATGTTTCTATCGGTGAGGTTCAGTGAACAATGTTTCTATCGGTGAGGTTCTATCGGTGGACTTCTATCGGTGAGGTTCAGTGAATAGTGTTTCTATCGGTGAGGTTCTATCAGTGGACTTCTATCAGTGAGGTTCAGTGAACAGTGTTTCTATCGGTGAGGTTCAGTGAACAGTGTTTCTATCGGTGAGGTTCTATCGGTGGACTTCTATCGGTGAGGTTCAGTGAACAGTGTTTCTATCAGTGACGTTCAGTGAACAATGTTTCTATCGGTGAGGTTCAGTGAACAGTGTTTCTATCGGTGAGGTTCTATCGGTGGACTTCTATCGGTGAGGTTCAGTGAACAATGTTTCTATCGGTGAGGTTCAGTTAACAGTGTTTTTATCGGTGAGGTTCTATCGGTGGACTTCTATCGGTGAAGTTCAGTGAACAGTGTTTCTATCGTTGAGGTTCTATCGGTGGACTTCTATCGGTGAGGTTCAGTGAACAGTGTTTCCAGAGTTCATAAGAGCTACCGATTCCATACTTTGCCAAATTTTTTGAGCATGTGAACAGTGTTTCCAGCTTCGCAAATTTGACGTTTTCTTTGATGTAAAATACTTTTAAAACCTTATTTTAAGGACTTTAATACCGATTCAAAGGCCATAAATTCTATATTAATTATTCCTATGGCCGGGATGTTTTTACTTGGTCAAACCGCATGGGTTAATACGATCCGTTTTTAATGGAGAATAAATCGGATCTTAAACCGTCGCCCCATTAAATCTTCAAAAAGGGACGAGATATCATTCTCCCTTGTTCTTTCCCTTTGTTCTCAACTAAGAGGCACTAGAACCGTTCAATCCTTTCCGTAGGAGTTTCACAATCAATCTTTACTCCTAGGATTGGTTCTGCTCTGTTTTGGATGCAACCAAGGCGTGTCGATCAATCTTTGATATAAGGTATGTTGTATCATCATTCTTTTGGGGTTTATCTTCTCCTATACTCCTTTCCATAATTATACCATGTAATTTCCAAGATTCTAATGGGTTTTCATGGGGTTGGTTGGTACTGTCGTACCGCAGCATCCTCCGGTGGATGCAGTTGTCGCGAGGGGAGGATCGTGACCTGTTGTGTGGATAAAGAACGTGAGGAACTGTTTGAGGTAGGGGATTCATGGCTTCTCTAATTGTTTATATGCAACTGTAGAATTAGCATGATTTAGTCCTTTGGATCACAATGAAATTGACCTAATTAAATACTTGAACCGGATTAAATGAATTGGTTGATCTCATGTTGTTTCTTTGTACCGTGATAACGGTTTGCCTCATGTTTTTCCAAGATAGAGTGATATCTATGTTTTTCTTTAATTAGTTGCCCGTTCATGATGGAAATTGATAAAGAACGTAAACCTAGAATTATTTGTTAAATAATTGGCTAAAGATAAAGAGGCATGTTAATGAATCTGTTAATTCAAAATGGATTAAAGAACTATTAGTTCGATAATTTAAAAAGGGTTCTGAGTCACCCACTTGCTGGTAAGGCTGAATGCCTTGTGGTTTTGAGCTCTGAGTGCTCATTTTTTGTGAAGGCTGAATGCCTTGTTAAAGGGCCGAGAGCCCATTTTGTGATCTTTGATTTCCTGCTGCTTGTGATTTGATGTGAGCCTGGATGGCTGCTGTGATATGTGGAGGTATGGGGACTTGTGGTTGTGGCAGCGGATGACGCCTAGTGTGGCGAGATGCATCGGTTTATGCATGTGGGTGTCGGGGAGGACACCAAGGATGATGGTATGAGATGAATGTGTTGGTTTGATGTTGGTGGTTTGGTTTGGTTGTTTATCTGATTTACTTTTCCCCACTGCTCAAGGCAGCTGGTATTTCTTACCCTCTTGACGAAGGAGGTGAAGACACGTGGGGTATGCCACGTGCTTTCCGTGTTTAGCCTCTCGATGGAGGATGGGTCTATGCTCTTTCTATAGGCGGCAAAGACCCGATGGGTAGTATATCTACTCGCCGTGTTGAGCCCCTTTGTGTTTAGTAGCATAGGATGCTTTTCTAGAATTCCTGGGAATATGGGAAAGTAATTCCATAATGAAAGTTTGTTTAAATGGTGATAATCCATGAGGATGGAGAAACTGGAATTTAATAGTGATGTGAATCCTAAAAAGGAGCAGTTTTTGAATGTGATGCCAATTTAGTTTAATGTGGTAAATTGTTCACGGTTAATTAATGTTTAAAGAATTAATTAACGTACAGTGGAACTGATAAAATGAGAATGGAGTAATCTAATAAAGCTCTTCAAATGGTTGTGTGCTTATAGGATGCCTAGTGTTAGAAGTAGCAGCCTGAAGTCTGAGAGACGTTAGCTGCAGTTGTGCCTATGACTAGGTAATTCCCATAGTGTGGTTGTGACTCATATAAATTCTGTACTTTTGTGTTTCTATACGCTACTCCACCCTGTCGGTAAGGGAAACCGACACCCCGGGGATTCTGAGCCCTGGGGGGTGTTTTCCCTGACATTCTGATGGGAGGTTGAATGGATGACTACCCCCTTTGGCCCACTCTCTTCTCTTGGTAGATCTTTGTGCTGGTACGAACAGTGGTTAGTTTTACCCATATATGTGTGTAGAGGGCTGTAATGGCTTGTGGTTATTTCATACACATATATTCTAGATATATTATCCTATGGACTACTATAGGTGTAATGTGTATAGGCTATAATGTCTTGAGGATCCTTACTCGGAGTATGGGCTGTAATGGCTTGAGGTATTATACCCGACGTATGATACACATTATGCGAGCTGTGGTGGCTCTCGGAAACTACATGGTTACTTTTGGTTGTGAGGATGGTGTGGTGCTTCACCCAGGTGTCTGCGGGAAAGCCTATGTGGTGCACGAGGTGAAGATTGTGGAGCTTAGCCCAGGTGTCTGCGGGGAATCCTTGGAGAGAGATGCACAGGACGTATGTCATTGGGGAAAAGCGACAAACCAGTGGGGAAGTAGTAGCGGGGTACCCTTGATATTCTTTACTATATGCTATATTCTTGTATGCGTTACATGGAGAGAGTATCCATGGTGAGGTTGGGAACATAGTATACCTGTTTAGGTGACGAGTTAGTTTCTCTTGTTGTTCACTGGGCTTTAGCATGCTTTCTTTACTTTTTCATGAGAGGCTCGGGTAGGATCCTACTGAGTATACTGTTATACTCACCCTATGTATGTATAAACTGTTTTTTCAGGTCACTTGGAGCAGGTTGGAGATCAAGCTGGTTACTACTAGCTTCGGTTGGAGGAGGAGCTGTTCGGGCTTGTGGTCGCTGCCGTTTTACTTTCTTTTGGGTACTTTTAGTTTCCCCTTTCAGTTGTAGCACTTTTTCATGACATTTCATATATGTACTTGGTTTCCTTTTATATCTCAGTTCTAAGTTGGAGTTGATTTGAGTTTATTCTATCTCTCTCTTCCGCATGTTTTCTCTTAGAGGGTAATGCCTCCCATTTGTGTGTGTATTATACCCTCGGTGCTAGTCGCCAACCCGGGGCCTACTGGAGGCAGGACTCGCGGGTCATTATCTCCCTTCTCACATTGCCGGCCCAGGAGGGGTACACTTTGTGGGGAGGGGGTCGTGACAGAGTGGTATCAGAGGTCTGGTTGAGGGATATGATGGAGTTTGGAGTTAGGCACAGGTGAGGATGCATGGGATGGTAGGGAAACAGTGTCATTCATGTTTATAAAGTGGGGTAAACACTGGAGACCGGCAATGACATAGGCGTTTAGGGACCCCTATGATCTGTTGCACGTACGTTTAAGTTTACTATGGCTACTAAACAAAGTGATACTGGTTGCAGGGTAGAGACCTAGGAAAGGATCATGCATCATTATTCTTTGTGCTTTTGTTTGAATGGGTAGTCCTTGGGATAGGTAACCTAAAATAAATAAAACAGAACAATTAATTAATTAATGTTGAGTCTTCCATATTCCAGGCTTAGGAGCTCTAGCAGTTGTTATTTTGCATGTATGGCTCCAGGTCGACGTCCTCATCAGGTTTACGCAGAAGATGCCCATCAGGCTGTTCCAGCAGATCGCCGCCAAGTAGAGGTTAATGACGATGACACTTGGAGGAATACACTTCGATAGTTTCAGCGCCAGAGTCTACATAAGTACGAGGGATCCGTTTCAGATGCAGTCACAGAAGACTGGTTGGAGGAGATCGAGATAGGCTTCAGTTTGATTCGTGCTCGGAAGGAACAATGGGTGTCCTTGGTTGTGACGATGCTGCGTGGAACAGCGAGGCAGTGGTGGTTATTATTCCTCGGTGACCGTGAGGAGTCAGCAATCTCATGGGAGGAGTTTCGAGATAGGTTTAGAGTCGAGTTTCTTTCGTCGACTGCGAAGGTGTCCAGTCGCCAGGAGCTTCTCACCCTTCGACAGGGGAGCGCCAGTGTTCAAGAGTTTGGAATCCATTTCAGGAACCTTCTAAGATATGATTCAGACCTGTTACCAGATGATGAGGCCAGGGCGAGGCATTTCGAGGAGGATTTGCGTCCAGAGATCCAGCGCCAGGTCACCCCATTTATGATGAATTCATATCTTGAGGTGCTGGCGAGGGCAGAGGTTGTTGAGAGGACATTGGCCAGGACTAGATCGTCACGAGAGGGGAATCTTCATGATTCCTCATGAAGCAGAGCTGTGGTCCGGGGTTCCCAGTTTTCAGGACAGAAGAGTTTCCGTTCACCTGGGGGTAGGTCCCAGCCCTTCCCATCTCGTTTCTCCGGAGGAAGAAACTCTCAGACCTATGCCAATGGATCAGGCGCTTGTTTTTCTTGTGGTGGTCGTGGTCATCAGTAGCGGGAGTGCCCGACTTTTCAGATCAGTCATCGTGCATCGGGCGCTCCACTCCAGGTTCCTCCGTTGAGGCAGTTCTAGCCGAGGCAGCAGCAGCAGGTTGCACCAGTTTTAGATCAACAAAGGGTAGATGGAGCAGACAGAGGACAACCCCATGATGCTCCACGTCCTCAGAGATCAGAGTGCGGCCGTGGTGGTGGTCGTCATCAGGGTTAGAGAGGTCGTGGAGGAGGTCGTCGTCAGGTTCATGCTCTAGCGTTACCATCCCCAGGCGAGCCAGATGTCGTTCGAGGTACCCTTTTCTTGTTTTCTACCTTGGTGTATGCCTTGTTTGATTCAGGAGAAACACACTCCTTTATATCACCTACCCTTTTCCATTCTTTGGGACTTGAGGTAGAGAGGCTTCCAGTGCCCTTGGCGTTGACTACGCCAGTTGGAGGTCGAGCTGACCTGTTTGAAGTATGTAGAGACTGTGAGCTAGTGTTGGGGCAACACCGCTCTTGGGGATATTTCCTATGTTTGCGAATACAACCATGTGATGTCATACTTGGCATGGATTGGTTGTATTCAATGCAGGCTGTTGTGGATTGCTACAGGAAGAAGGTCGTTTTATTTGATGAAGATGGAGAGAAAGTGGTGTTTGTTGGTGAGAGAGATCCTCGGATGAGTCATAGACGAGTTCCATCCTCATCATCCATGATGGATGGGTTGACGTTGAGTTCTTCAGAGGTTCAACAGTTGGCGTTTCGTAGGGTCGTAGAGGAGTACCCTGACGTCTTTCTAGAAGAGGTTGTATCCTTTCCCCCTTGACGAGAGATCGAGTTTGGGATCGAGCTACACCCAGGAGCGTCTCCTATCTATATGTCTCCGTATAGGATGTCCCCTTATGAGTTACGAGAGCTACATATTCAGCTCGACGGTCTATTGCAGTGTGGTTTTTTTCGGCCAAGTGTGTCACCGTGGGGTGCACCAGTTCTGTTCATGAAAAAGGCTGATGGCAGTTTGCAGTTGTGCGTCGATTATCGTCGGTTAAACAAAGTGACAATAAAGAACCGCTATCCTCTCCCGCGGATTGATGTCTTATTCGATCAAATGAAGGGTGAAAGTTGGTTCTAAAATATATACTTGCAGTCAGGATATCATCAGATGCGTGTAAAGGATGAGGATATCCCGAAGACTGGTTTCCGCTATCGTCATGGGCATTATGAGTTTATTGTAATGCCATTCGGCGTGACGAATGCTCCAGCTGTTTTCATGGGGTTGATGAATGCTGTGTTCCATGAATTCTTGGACATGTTTGTTTTGGTTTTCATTGAAGACATCCTTGTGTACTCCACATTGGAAGAGGATCCTGCCGAGCATCTACGAGCCGTTTTGGGAGTTCTTAGCCAACATCAGTTGTTTGGGATGTTGTCCAAGTGTGAGTTCTGGGCTCGAGAAGTTCGTTTCTTGGGACATGTTATGTCCCAACAGGGAGTAGCTGTGGATCCTTCTAAGATAGAAGCTGTGGTGTCTGGGCCAGCCCCCAAGACTGTGTCATAGGTGCGAAGTTTACTTGGTCTCGCAGGCTATTATAGGAGGTTTGTAGGTAATTTCTCCGGAGTTACGACTCCTCTGACAGCTTTGACCAGGAAGGACCAAGCATTCATATGGACTGATCAGTGTTAGACAGCTTTTGAGTATCTAAAGGAGAAGTTGGTAAGTGCTCCAGTCCTTTGTCTTCCAGCGGAGGGAATCCAGTTTGATGTTTTTTGTGATGCTTCACATCTGGGGCTTGGTTGTGTTCTCATGCAGTAGAGGTCAGTTGTTTCTTATGGGTCTCGGCAGTTGCGTCCCCATGAATGCAACTATGCCACCCATGATCTTGAGTTGGTAGCTGTGGTGTTTTCTCTAAAGTTGTGGATACATTACCTCATTGGTGAGCACTTTGTGGTTTTCAACGATCATAAGAGTTTGAGGTATGTTTTCTCCCAACGTGACTTGAACTTGAGGCTGCGTCAGTGGATGGAGTTCTTGCTGGAATACGACATTGAAATATCATATACACCTGGAAAAGGGGATGTTGTAGCTGAAACACTAAGCCGAAAGATACGTAATTATGTTGTGCGTGAATCTGGTGATTCTTAGAGAGTGATGGAAGAGCTATCAGCATTTCATCTTGATATGGGAGAAGTTGGGGGTAGAGGTTGTCTTTTCCAGATGACGGTGCAGTCATCCCTGATGCAGAAGGTGGAAGAGTCTCAGTTGGGTGACCTAGAGGTGGAAGTTTGGAGAGACAGAGTTGTATGTGGTGAGGCTCCTGATGGTTGGTCGGAGGATGAACAACACTGAGTGTTGTATCATGGAAGGCTTTTTGTTCCCTTGGCGATGCGCGGGACGGTTCTCCAAGAGTTCCATAGTTCACCCTTGGCGGTAAATCCTGGTGTGACGAAGATGTACCGATCCTTGAGGAGTCCGTTTTGGTGGCCTGGGCTGAAGCGTACAGTTGCAGAATGTGTGTCTCGATGTTTAGTCTTCCAGAAGGTGAAGGCCGAACACCGTGTTCCTGGTGGTCTTCTCAAGCACTTAGAGATTCCTCAGTGGAAGTGGGAGGACATCTCAATGGACTTTGTTACAGGTTTACCTCGAGCTTCGGGAGGACATGATGCTATATGGGTGGTAGTGGATCGTTTAACAAAATCATCCCACTTCATAACGATCAAGGAGTCCAGCTCAGTGGAAGTTTTGTCGAGGCAGTATCTAGAGGAGGTGGTGAGACTCCATGGAGTACCTAGGACGATCATTTCTGATCGAGATCCTCATTTTACCTCTAGGGTGTGGAGAGGTCTCCAGCATTCCTTTGGCTCTCAACTGTGCGTTAGCACTGCTTTTCATCCGCAAACGGATGGTCAGACAGAGCGAACCATCCAGACTCTTGAAGACATGTTGCGCTCTTGTGTTCTTGATTTTGGAGGTTCATGGACAAAGCACTTACCCTTGGTAGAGTTCGCTTACAATAATAGTTTCCACTCAACCACTGGTATGGCGCTGTTTGAAGCCTTGTATGGCCGGACATGCCGTTCTCCATTGGGCTGGACTGGGGTCAGAGAGTCAGCAATTCTCGGACTAGAACTGGTGCAGAATACAACAGAGATGGTTCAGGTGATTCGTGAGAGGATGAAGACAGCACAAGATCTTCAAAAATCATATGCTGGTCAAAGAAGGAGACCCTTAGAGTTTCATATTGGGGATCATGTGTTTCTGAAGGTGACTCCCCGCCGTGGGCAGCGAAGGTTTGGTCGTGGAAGTAAGCTTTCTCACCGGTTTGTTGGGCCTTTCGAGGTGTTGGCTCGTGTTGGAGCTGTGGCATATCGAGTAGCACTTCCCCCTCAGATGAGTCAGATACATGATGTTTTCCATGTATCACAGCTCCGTCGTTATCTTCATGATGAATCTCATATTATAGATTGGGGAGAGATCGATATTGACGATGATGCAACCTTCGAGGAGCGACCTGTGGAGATCCAAGACCGTAAGGAGAAGATGTTGCGTGGGCGTTCTATTCCTTTAGTTCGTGTCTTGTGGCGACATGGTGGCATGGAGGAGAGTACCTGGGAGCGTGAGTCACAGATACGTGCTCAGTACCCAGAGTTGTTTAATGTTTAACTCTTTTCATGTAATGACGTTTCCTTTATGGTTAGACCTTTCATTTTTTATTTATGTACCTTTTTTTGTGATGTTATAATTGAATTTTTTGGATATGGATTGTTTGTTTCCATATTCTAGGATGTCATAGTTTGGTTCCAGCTTTCGAACAACTCATGGTGGTTTTCCCCTGAGAGGTATCTTATGGGGTGGTTGTTCGGACCCCTCTGTTCCTCTGAGTTGGTTTTTAATTCTCGAGGACGAGAATGTTTTGAGAGGTATCTAATGTAATGGCACGGACCTCCCTGGTCCATTACTTTGTGAAAATGTGGTGTCGGAGGTGTTCCGGGAGGTCAGGGTGACTTATCCCCTAGCTGCTGCCTACCGGTAGCTGCTGCCTACCGGTAGCTCGGTCTACCGGTAGCTGCTGCCTACCGGTAGCTCTGTCTACCGGTAGCTGCTTCCTACTGGTAGCTCGGTCTACCGGTAGCTGCTGTCTACTGGTAGCCGCTGCCTACCGGTAGCCGGTTTACCGGTAGCCGCGGCGTACTGATAGCTCGGTATACTAGTAGCCGCAGTCTAGCAGTAGCTCGGCTAACACTTTGCTAAATTTCCAGTTCAGTGAACAGTGTTTCTATCGGTTAGGTTTAGTGAACAGTGTTTCTATCGGTGAGGTTATATCGGTGGACTTCTATCGGTGAGGTTCAGTGAACAGTGTTTCTATCGGTGAGGTTCAGTGAACAGTGTTTCTATCGGTGAGGTTTAGTGAACAGTGTTTCTATCGGTGAGGTTCTATCAGTGGACTTCTATCGGTGAGGTTCAGTGAACAGTGTTTCTATCGGTGAGGTTCTATCGGTGGACTTCTATCTGTGAGGTTCAGTGAAAAGTGTTTCTATCGGTGAGGTTCAGTGAATAGTGTTTCTATCGGTGAGGTTCTATCGGTGGACTTCTATCAGTGAGGTTCAGTGAACAATGTTTCTATCGGCGAGGTTCAGTGAACAGTGTTTCTATCGATGAGGTTCTATCGGTGGACTTCTATCGGTGAGGTTCAGTGAACGGTGTTTCTATCGGTGAGGTTCAGTGAACGGTGTTTCTATCGGTGAGGTTCAGTGAACAGTGTTTCTATCGTTGAGGTTCTATCGGTGGACTTCTATCGGTGAGGTTCAGTGAACAATGTTTCTATCGGTGAGGTTCTATCGGTGGACTTCTATCAGTGAGGTTCAGTGAACAGTGTTTCTATCGGTGAGGTTCCGTGAACAGTGTTTCTATTGGTGAGGTTCTATCGGTGGACTTCTATCGGTGAGGTTCAGTGAACAGTGTTTCTATCGGTGAGGTTCAGTGAACGGTGTTTATATCAGTGAGGTTCTATCGGTGAGGTTCGGTGAACAGTGTTTCTATCGGTGAGGTTCTATCGGTGGAATTCTATCGGCGAGGTTCAGTGAACAATGTTTCTATCAGTGAGGTTCTATCGGTGGACTTATATCGGTGGGGTTCAGTGAACAGTGTTTCCAGAGTTCATAAGAGCTACCGATTCCATACTTTGCCAAATTTTTTGAGTATGTGAACAGTGTTTCCAGCTTCGCAAATTTGATGTTTTCTTTGATGTAAAATACTTTTAAAACATTATTTTAAGGACTTTAATACCAATTCAAAGGCCATAATTTCTATATTAATTATTCTTGGGGCCGAGATGTTTTTTCTTGGTCAAACCGCGTGGGTTAATACGATCCGTTTTTAATGGAGAATAAATCGGATCTTAAACCGTCGCCCCATTAAATCTTCAAAAAGGGACGAGATATCATTCTCCCTTGTTCTTTCCCTTTGTTCTCAACTAAGTGGCACTAGAACCGTTCAATCCTTTCCGTAGGAGTTGCACAATCAATCTTTACTCCTAGGATTGGTTCTGCTCTGTTTTGGATGCAACCGAGCCGTGTTGATCAATCTTCGATATAAGGTATGTTGTATCATCATTCTTTTGGGGTTTATCTTCTCCTATCCTCCTTTCCATAATTATACCATGTAATTTCCAAGATTCTAATGGGTTTTCTTGGGGTTGGTTGGTATTGTCGTACCGCAGAATCCTCCGGTGGATGCAATTGTCGCGAGGGGAGGATCGTGACCTGTTGTGTGGATAAAGAACGTGGGAACTGTTTGAGGTAGGGGATTCATGGCTTCTCTAATTGTTTATGTGCAACTGTAGAATTAGCATGATTTAGTCCTTTGGATCACAATGAAATTGACCTAATTAAATACTTGAACCGGATTAAATGAATTGGTTGATCTCATGTTGTTTCTTTGTACCGTGATAACGGTTTGCCTCATGTTTTTCCAAGATAGAGTGATATCTATGTTTTTCTTTAATTAGTTGCCCGTTCATGATGGAAATTGATAAAGAACGTAAACCTAGAATTATTTGTTAAATAATTGGCTAAAGATAAAGAGGCATGTTAATGAATCTGTTAATTCAAAATGGATTAAAGAACTATTAGTTCGATAATTTAAAAAGGGTTCTGAGTCACCCTCTTGCTTGTAAGGCTGAATGCCTTGTGGTTTTGAGCTCTGAGTGCTCATTTTTTGTGAAGGCTGAATGCCTTGTTAAAGGGCCGAGAGCCCATTTTGTGATCTTTGATTTCCTGCTGCTTGTGATTTGATGTGAGCCTGGATGGCTGCTGTGATATGTGGAGGTATAGGGACTTGTGGTTGTGGCAGCGGATGACGCCTAGTGTGGCGAGATGCATCGGTTTATGCATGTGGGTGTCGGGGAGGACACCAAGGATGATGGTATGAGATGAATGTGTTGGTTTGATGTTGGTGGTTTGGTTTGGTTGATTATTTGCTTTACTTTTCCCCACTGCTCAAGGGAGCTGGTATTTCTTACCCTCTTTCCGAAGGAGGCGAAGACACGCGGGGTATTCCACGTGCCTTCCGTGTTTAGCCTCTCGATGGAGGATGGGTCTATGCTCTTGCTATAGGCGGTAAAGACCCGACGAGTAGTATATCTACTCGTCGTGTTGAGCCCCTTTGTGTTTAGTAGCATAGGATGCTTTTCTAGAATGCCTGGGAATATGGGAAAGTAATTCCATAATGAAAGTTTGTTTAAATGGTGATAATCCACGGGGATGAAGAAACTGGAATTTAATAGTGATGTGAATCCTAAAAAGGAGCAGTTTTTGAATGTGATTCCAATTTAGTTTAATGTGGTAAATTGTTCATGGTTAATTAATTTTTAAATAATTAATTAATGTACAGTGTAACTGATAAAATGAGAATGGAGTAATCTAATAAATCTATTCAAATGGTTGTGTGCTTATAGGATGCCTAGTATTAGAAGTAGCAGCCTGGAGTCTGAGAGACGTTAGCTGCAGTTGTGCCTATGACTAGGTAATGCCCATAGTGTGGTTGTGAGTCATATATATTCTGTACTTTTGTGTTTCTATACGCTACTCCACCCTGTCGGTAAGGGAAACGGACACCCCGGGGATTCTGAGCCCTGGGGGGGTGTTTTCCCCAATATTCTGATGGGAGGTTGAATGGATGACTACCCCCTTTGGCCCGCTCTCTTCTCATGGTAGATCTTTCTGTTGGTAGGAACAGTGGTTAGTTTTACTCATATATGTGTGTAGAGGGATGTAATGGCTTGTGGTTATTTCACACACATATATTCTGGATATAGTATCCTATGGACTACTATAGGTGTAACGTGTATAGGCTATAATGGCTTGAGGATCCTTACTCGGAGTATGGGCTGTAATGGCTTGAGGTATTATACCCGACGTATGATACATGTTATGCGAGCTGTGGTGGCTCTCGGAAACTACCTGGTTACTTTTGGTTGTGAGGACGGTGTGGTGCTTCGCCCAGGTGTCTGCGGGCAAGCCTATGTGGTGCACGAGGTGCAGATTGTGGAGCTTATCCCAGGTGTCTGCGGGCAAGCCTTGGAGAGAGATGCATAGGACGTATGTCGTTGGGGCAAAGCGGCAAACCAGTGGGGAAGTAGTAGCGGGGTACCCTTGATATTCTTTACTATATGCTATATTCTTGTATGCGTTACTTGGTGAGAGTAGCCATGGTGAGGTTGGGAACATAGTATACCTGTTTAGGTGACGAGTTAGTTTCTCTTGTTGTTCACTGGGCTTTAGCATGCTTTCTTTACTTTTGCACGAGAGGCTTGGGGAGGATCCTACTGAGTATACTGTTATACTCACCCTATGTATATATAAACTGTTTTTTTTTCAGGTCACTTGGAGCAGGTTGGAGATCAAGCTGGTTACTACTAGCTTGCGGTTGGAGGAGGAGCTGTTCGGGCGTGTGGTCGATGCCATTTTACTTTCTTTTGGGTACTTTAAGTTTCCCCTTTCAGTTGTAGCACTTTTGCATGACATTTCATATATGTACTTGGTTTCCTTTTATATCTCAGTTCTAAGTTGGAGTTGATTTGAGTTTATTCTATCTCTCTCTTCCGCATGTGTTCTCTTAGAGGGTAATGCCTCCCATTTGTGTGTGTATTATACCCTCGGTTCTAGTCGCCAACCCGGGGCCTACTGGAGGCGGGACTCGGGGGTCATTATCTCCCTTCTCACATTGCCGGCCCAGGAGGGGTACACTTTGTGGGGAGGGGGTCGTGACATAAATAATTAAATAACATCCAAAACATTAAATGTAAACAATGAACTATGTGTCAATATATATAATTATATATTTGTTCAAAAAACTATTTTTTAATTACATGATATTATATTAAATATAATATCCAAAAATTTAATAAATTATATCCAATAAATTATATTTTATTTTTGAAACCAATTTTTAAATTTTTTAAATAATTTTTTTTCATTTTTATCCAAAAAATATGGTGTGGTAGAATGTAAGTTAACTTAGTAAATTTAAAATGAGGTTAAAGTGTTAAGTAGATGAGTAATAATCTAAATTATTTACATCCTTATCAATAAATTGTGTGTATTGGGGAAGAATGTACTACCATCTTTATATTCATTGATTTGTTTTACATTCCTTATGAAATGAAATTCCATACACGTTATTGAAATGGTATTTTCCAGAATTAAACTAATGATCACCTGTAAAAGGACCCCTTATCTACCAACCTGAAAGAATATAAAACCATTAGTATCATCATGAATACATACCAATATATTATTGAGTATAATATTCTCCAAAAGTATGTAAATTCTAGTCACATGAATAATTCACAAATTCACCATTTTGGAGCGGTTCTCTATGTGAAGATTCTACACTTCAATATAAGTGTTATCTTGTATTGAATTATTTTTCATTATATTTTTCATCAAACTCATCTATAATTAGATTTATCAGTTTGATATGATTTTATAAATTTATTAATATCCTATTGTTACTATAACACCCCTAGATTTTATTTTACATTATCTCATTAATGTAATTCAATAGCCTGCGCTACACAAGACACTGAGTTCAAACACACCACAACATACCAATCTAACCGTAAAAAAACCATTATGAATAGTATTAACATTATTTGGAATCTTATATACTATAAATAATTTTAACATCCATATTATGTGTTTCTTATACATAGTATATGAACTAATTTATTTTTTTTAGATAAAAGAAGTATTTCTCAAAATATGAAATTTTATTGCCTTTTAATAGATAACCATTTTCAAAACCATATTTGACACTTTTATATATTCAATTTAATGAAATTAAATTCTACTTTAAAATAAGGACATAAAAATATAGTTTGTATAAATTTTTCGGTACCTTTATGATAACTTTCATATTTTAATGAATACTGAAAAAAACTAAATTTTAATTGAGAACAATTTTTAAAATTGAAATAATTAATAGTGTTAAATTACACATTTAAATTACTTTGATGTATAATTAGATTCTATTTTTACCATTTAATCCAATGTTGGTCATTGAAAGTAATTTCACTTTGAAATTGACCACAAACAAGTGTCAATCTTTTGATAATTATTATTTCTTGAAAACAAGCTTTTTGTTTTGATAAAAAGAAATAATTTTAAATTAATAAATTCAACTTATATGTTTTGAATTTGGTAAAACATATTCTTTTGAATTCAGAATATCAAAATTATCTTAGAGTGAATTTTTGGTATTTTTCTGAAAACGTTCATTTTTTGATGAATAGTGAAAAACATTGCGTTATTATTTAAAATATGATTTTTATTTAAAAAATATTTATTTTATTTAAATTTATTTTAAGTAAAAATAGATATATAATACCTATATAAGTTTAATGTAATTAATTGGAGTCATTTTATAATAAAATTATATGTATAATTTTTTTTGATCATTTTACCCTCTTTTACCCACCTTCTAGGTACTTTTGCAAATTTACATAAAATTTAAATTTTACCGATTCTGTGAGTTGGATTTCAAAAATATAAGAGACCTAGTTGACATTAGTATGTAAAATGGGGTTTAATAATATTAAAATAATTTTTGGTGAATAGAAACTTTTGACTTTTATTTACGACGGTTAAAATTAAATAGGGTAATTAAGGGTAAAAATTATATTATAATTTCCCTAAGACATGTCCTAATTATATTGGATAAGTTTAATTAGACAAAGAAAAACATTGGAATAAAATATGATCCCATTTTCTCCACTTTTATTAGATTAGTACATTTATAATTATTTTATTTAAAGAAGAGTTACAATATTTAAATTCAAATTTTAATAACTAAAACATGTTTAATATTTGGATAATCATAATATAAATTCGAATATAAATATTCATTATAAAGATAAAAATATTTCCAACATAATTGTGTTTTATTAATAATTTTTATAAATTAAATAATTTAAGTTATTTATGACACAATGATGACAGAGTAATTACCTTATTAAAGAAAGATTAAAATAATTCATATTATAAATATCCAAATAAATGTAATTTGAGACTTCTGATTAATTAAAATAATTGTATAGGTTAATATGATATGTTAGGGTTGATTTAATAATTTTTCTCCAAAGTAATCATGAATTTATGAGTTTTAAAAAAATGAAATACTAAATAACGTCATAAATGAAATAATTTTGTTTTTAAAACAATTACTATATTATTATTTAATATAATATTCCAAAAACATTATGGTTTGGAAAAAGGACTTATATAAGGTTATATATATATATAATTAACCACTTGAGGTTTTATTTGAATTTTATTGTATTTTTATTAACCATATAATATAAAAATACAAAGAGACATGGTAAATGACAAATTATTTAGCTAAGAGTTAAATCTAAAACATAAGGTTAATATGGTGACCTAAACCTGTATAAAACCTATTGGTTGAGATATTTTCTATCCATTCCCACCTTATCTTATAAATAAATTATTTTGGATCCATTATAAACATAATAATATTTTATTATAAAATAATATTTCCATATTTTCCTAAAGTGACCATCACATTTCTTATAAAAGGTCCCTTCCCCGTCTCTTTATTTAAAACCTCCAAAGCCTTTTGGCTCGGCCAACCCCTTCCCAAATATCCTCCCAATTTTACTGTCTTAATTTTAGAGGACTTCATTTGGTCAGAATTCCATCCTATGGAGCCCTTTTGATCAAATCCAATGTAATAACCTGAAGAAGAGGTAAATATTTATCATCTCTTTCAAGTTGTTTTCTTTTTCCACATCCTCTTTATTTGTTTTTTCTATTAAAAAATAATAAATATAGTATCCTATGTATATTTTTATGTTGTTTTAAAAAATTTACAACCATATTCATTATTCAATCCATCATATGAATGGAAAAGTCACCATATATTCGTACGTACGACTTACCATCTCCACGTCGTGGTGTAGTTTGGTATTCAAACACTTCATTATTTGGATGTGTATAATAATGAGTATAAATAATTTAAATAATAAATATATCATGTTAATTATTATTTATATATGATATTTTTTCCAATTACCAAATATTTCAGCATCAATATAATGATATTGTCGCTCGTGCATGCATACAGATTGTCGTCTCCATGAACGCGATGAGATTCATTCCACATCATAATAATTCAAGAATAATTTTCATTTTTTGATGAAAAATAATTTTTATTAACATTATATAATTATTTATATGAATCAAATACATCTTATCCATAATAAAAATTCCTTATGTAACCAAGCATATAAAGAAAATGAATCAGTTAACACCTGAAACGATGATAGTACTGAAATGTTATTAACAAAGCAATATTAAAGGATCATATATGATATAATATTTATGTAAATAGTTATTGTATAATTTAATAAAAAAGTTTTAACTATTATACAGGATGTTAACATATCATCGGCTAAGGAAAAGTAGAAGTTAAGCATTAATTCTAAAATCTATTTACATATCTGAGGTTGTTAAAACGTAAGTGTCTACTAGGACCTCTTTATCCACCACATCCATGTTTTCTTAAAAATGTAATTCAAAAAAATATTAAAATATACTATACTATGGGTTAAAGTTATTTATAACCTTATTTGACAGTATATGTTTTGAAAGTAATCATTCTATCATTTTCCAATCTAGTTACTTTTTGTCCATTTTGAAAAAATTAAGGTAAGAATGGCTTTTTTTAACTTATTTGGTAGGTGAGGCTATCTTCCACCGTTATATCATCGTCGAAGGTTCTCATACAATATTATAATAATATTTTCTAAATAAATGTTTTCTTTTATAATTATATGACTTTTAATGGTTTTCGAAATATAAAGAGATATTTCCCTAAAATGGTTTTGATTTCATCTATGTCTACATCCTTTGATTGATTTTAAGCTTGTTTGAACGTGATTTATTATGATAGAAATATTCTATATTATATTGAAGGTTTTGTGATATGTCTAACTGTGGATGTGTTATTTTTACACCATTAATGTTTTATGGATAATGTATTGATATTTCGTATGATATTTTTAATAGGAATATTTATTTTACGTTTAAACCTTTTCATATGAGGAATGAATTAGACTTAGTATGTGATGGGTGGAGCCTACTATAGCTCCTTGATACATCGGTAGGTCTTATGATACAATCATGTGTCATGTAATAAGGCCTTGAAAAAATATTATTTGTAGTCTAGCACAAGGCCTTAACTATGTGGTTATGATGTATGTCATTATTCTTTCCACCATTATGAATGTTACTATCGATATTGCATGTGATTTCTCAACTAGTTGAATATCCTTGTGAATATGTAAATGGAATTATATGATTTTATCTTTTCCATATTATGTTTAAGTTTATGTTTAAAAGGCTTTTTTTAGTATTATACATTTCATTAAATGTTTATGATTATTTATGAAAGTTTCTCCTATATTTTAATTCTTTCTAGGCATCTGAGCTCACGCCTTTCTATGTTTTATTTTATCCCAAGATGTGAATAAGTATTTTATGATTGACCTATAGGAATTAGGCTAAGAATATAAGTGTGTTCAAAAGAAGACAAAATGTTGTTGAAATTTTTATTTCCTGATGTAATTTAAAATTTATTAATGTATCTAGTACTTCCAAGCCTACTAAACTGATCGATCTTTCTAGACATGATTCCTTGTATTATGCCAATGTTATGTAATAATGCACTGACTATGGGTAATTGGGGTCATGTCGTTACAGTTGTTATCAGAGGATTTTTTGCAACAACCTTGGAAAGAGATTTAGATAAACTCTTATTAGAGGACATTAACCTAAGATATAATTTTAGGATTAGCATGGAATAACTTCCTAGAATTTTGGTAATGTAGATATTTTGTGTATTTTCAAATAAATACATCTCTTTTTGGATACGAGCAGGTAGAGTCTTCTATGACATAGATGTGCCTAAGAGGGAAAACTTTGACAAGGATTTTTGGGCTTGACCCAGGGCATCCTGGTACACGACAACAGGCCTTGATGCACTCTTGGGGGATATTCTTCGGATAATTCACATTTTCATTACAAACCATTATGAAGGATTTAAGATTAAACACTTTCTTAAATAAAACATTTTATGATTATATATTATATGTAGAATCTTTTAAATTTATGTTAGGTATTTTACAAGTTTGATATTATGCTTTACGATTCATAAACTAACAAAGTGTAAGACAATGTTTAAAAATGGCGCCTAGTAGAAGGAAGGATAATTCCAGTAATACGAATGATTGAAAGATTAAGAAGGATCATATATGTCATGGTATTAAGATAAAATTTAAAAGGGAAATATTCTCCCACATATTCTCATCATATGAAGAAATAATATCATGTTTTAATAAGTTAAGTAAATAATTCCTTGAGTCGCATGGCTTTGAAAGTAAGAAAGAGAAGAAAAGGATGGTAGAGAGAAAGTTGGATAAAGGGAAGAGGGGAAAGAAGGATTTTCCCACATGTGATAACTGTGGAAAGAATCACCTTGGTTAATGCTTAAAGGAAATGTGAGTTTATTATAAGTTTGGATAAAAAGGACACCAAGTACATGATTTCAAGGGTAAAAAAGTTTTCAAATGTAAAATTCTTAATCTATAAGGATTTGTGACACTTCACGAATCAATGTCCTAGTCATCAGAGTATACTGTGAATGATGCTGTTAAACAATAATCAAATTATGATACTACCACAGATGAAGAGTAATTCCAAGTTTTCTTATGTTGTTATTATAGTATTGTGTCATTAGAGTATTATATTAATTATGTACATGTTATAAGAATTATTTAATATATAAGGATTGTATTTCAGTACTATTTCAATAAGGACTTGAGATTGTGTGGAACCAAGAAAAGTGACTCAATGGAAGGTTATTTTTTTGGAAAATATATGTATGAGAGAAAGATAAACCTTAATATAATTCTGATACTAAGGTAGCGATTTTAGAATAAGACAAGATTTATTTGGATAAATTATATTGGATATTTTGGACTACCATAAAATTGATAATGATTTTTATATTCTATCATATTTTGGAGTTTAAAACATTTTTAGATATAAGGATTATATCCAGTATTTTATACGAAATAAGGGAGAATGAATGTAATAAATATAGTTATAAGATAATTTATGGTGTTACCATGTTTTAAAAGAATACATGATGAAGGTATTCACAAGTTATTACATGGAAAAAAGGATCTTCATTGTGTTTACATTCCTGATAAATTTTTGATAGTTAGTTTGGAAAAAACTCTTTTGGATAAGTCTAAAGGTTGGAATCGATTAAGTTTGACATTGGATACTATTGTTAATGTTAAATAATTTCTTGATATTATTTTTTTATTGTCATAAAAAGGACATCCTGAAAGTCGAGCGACCAACTGTCGTGTCCGGTAAGGCCGCGAGACTTGAGCCCGCAACCAAATGGCGACAAGGGTGCATCACCTACCACTGGAATACATGATGTCCGAGTATTAATAATGTAGTTGTTTTTAAATATACTGAAAAATGAATTATGAATTAATTATTTTTTTAATACTATATGATTAGAATAAATAGAATATTTTTTAATTCTATTATCTTTGGTGTGAAAGATGAGTTTGTGGTAGGAATTTATTGAAGGATAAAACTCTACTTGTAAAGTATATATTTTTTTCTCTTATTCTATGAATAAATTAATTTTTAACTTTAGGGAATAGATATTAAAACAAAAAATGTTCTATCCTAATACCTTATGTTTTTTTTGAACTTATGATATTTTAAATAATCATGGATCTATGGCTTTGAGTCCCTAAATTGTATACTTGTTTTGGATTGATGACCTCAATCACTCTGTATAAATATTTACATTTTTCCTCCAATTATGTGTCTCTAATTGACGCCAATTTTCCCCTAATCGAGATCATAATTTGGTGGTTACTTTTTCATTTCCATTTCCATCTAATTATGAATAAATTTAATTGAACCAATTTCCGATCTGTGTTTTCCACAAAGGTATTTTTCTATTTTTATCCTTTATTTGTGAAGAACAATTTCGAATTACAAGGACGTGATTTATTAAAGGATGGGAGAATGAAACACCCAAATATTTCATTGTTCGTTATCTCATTAAAGTAATTCAATAGCTTGCGCTACACGTGACAAAAAGTTCGAACGCACCAAAACATACCAAACTTTCCATTCAAAAAAATGGTTATTAATTGTATTAACTGAATTTTTAATCTTATAACCTACTTAATTTTAACATATATATTATGTGTTTCTTAGACATAATATAAGAAAAAATTCATATTTTAAGATAAAAGAAGTATTTTTTTAAAAAATAAATTTTAACGTCTTTTAATGGAGAACCCTTTTCAAAACCAATATTTGAAAATATTATATTGTCAATTTACTGAAAATAAATTCTTCTTTAGAAGAAGGGAATTAAAATTTAGTTTGCATAAACTTTTGGTACTTTTCTGAAAACTTTTATATTTTGATGAATACTGAAAAGTACTGAATTATAATTGAAAACAAATTTTTTAATAGACATAATTTATAGTGTTAAATTATAAATTTTAATGGTTTTGATGGATAAATAGATTATATTTTCACCATTTAATCAAATGTTGGTCATTGGAATAAATTTCACTTTGAAATTGAACATAAACAAGTGTCAATTGTTTTATAGTTATAATTTCATAAAAAAATGCTTTTTGGTTTGGCAACGAGAATTAATTTTAAATTAAAAAAATTAAACTTCTATGTTTTTAATTTGGTAAAATAGTCTTAATTTTTGAATTCAGAATATCAAAATTATATTAGGTTGATTTTTTTGTATTTTTCTGAAAACTTTCAATTTTTGATGAATGGTTAGAAGCACTGTGTTATTATTTAAATCCAAATTTTTTATTTAAATAATTATTTATTTTATTTAAATTTATTTTAAGTCAAAATAGATATATAATACCTATATAAGTTCAACATAATTCATTGTAGTCATTTTATAATAAAATTAGATATATAAAATTTATTGAACTTTTTAACCACTTTTACCCACCTTTTATGTACATTTGAAAATTTGCATAAAACATAATTTTACCACTTTTGTGAGTTGAATTTAAAAAATCCAAGATTCACAATTTAAATCAGTAAGTAAAATTTGTTTCAATAAGATGAAAATAATTTTTGATGAATAGTAACTTTTGACTCTTATTTACCACGGTTAAAAGTAAATAGGGTAATGAAATGTAAAAATGATATTATAATTACCCTAAAACATGTCCTAATTCTATTGGATAAGTATAATTCGACCAAAAATAACCTTATAAATAAAATATGATCCCCTTTGGTCCACTTGTATTAAACTAGGACATTTATTATTATTTTATTTAAAGAAGAGTTTAAAGAGTAAAATTCAATGTTTAATAATTAAACCATTTTTAATATAGGGTTACACAGAATATAAATTTTACTATGAATGTTAATTATAAATCTAAGATGATTTCCTAAAAAATAGTATTTTATTTATAATTTTTAGGCAATAAATAATTTCATTTATTTAGGACACAATGATGATGTGTTGATTACCTTATTAAAGAAATATTAAAATAATTGATATTATAAATGTCCAAATAAATGTAATTTTAGACTTTTGATGAATTTCAGTAATTTTATTGGTTAAAATGACATGTTAGGGTTGATTAAATAACTTTTTTTCGAATTAATCACGTAGTTATGATTTCCACAAAATTAAAATACTAAATTTAGTCAAAATTGACATATTAGAATTTTTAAAACAAATACTATATTATAAATTGATATAATATTCATAAAAATCTACGGTTCGGAAAAATGACTTATATAAGAATATATATATTAATAATGAACTACTTGGGGATTTTTTGTAAGTTTATATTATGTTTTTTAATCATATAATATAAAAATACTAAAAGACATGGTAAATGACAAACTATTTAACTAAGAGTTAAATATAAAAGATAAGGTTAATATCATGACATAAACCTCTATAAAACCTATTGGTAGAGAGTTTTTCAAACCATAATCACCTTAGCCTATAAATAAATTATTTTTTATCCATTAGAAACCGAAAATTATTTTATTATAAAATAATATTTCAAGATTTTCTTAATGTGACCCTCACCTCTCTTATAAAAGGGAACATCCCCAAAATTTAATTTGACACCTAAAAAGCCTTATGGATTGGCCGAACCATACCCTAATATCCTACAAACATTCACTTATTCATCATATATTCCTTACATTGGTTATAAAGTCAACCTATGGAGCCCTTTTGATTAAATCAAAAGAAAGAACCTGAAGAAGAGGTAAATATTTCATCACCTCTTTCAAGTTCTTTTCTTCATCCACTTCCTATTTCTTTTTTGTTTACATTATAAAAGAATAAATCCTGTATCTTATATATACTGTGATATTATTATAAATATTTTACAACCATATTCATTATTTTATCCATCATATGGTTGACAAAGTCACCATACGTGCGTACATACGGCTTACCGTCTCCATGTCGTGGTGGAGTTTTTTATTCCAACACTTAATTATTTGGATGGGTATAGTAATGATTATAACTAATTTAAATAATAAATATAACATGTTAATGATTCTTTATATATGATATATAATCCAATTACATATGATTTAACCATCAATATAATGATATTGTTGCTCGTTCGTATGTATGGATTACCGTATCCATGAACGCGATGAGATTCATTATCCTTCGTAATCATAAAAGAATAATTTTTATTTTATGATTAAAAATAATTTTTATGAACATAATATAATTCTTTTTATGAATCAAATACGTCATATACATAACAAACATGGCATACATAACAAATTATATAAAATAAAATGAATCAGTTAACTCCCAAAATGATGATACTATTCAAATATTATTTTTAAATGCAGTATTAGAGGATCATATATGATATCATATTAAGTATATATTTCTTGTATAATTTAATAACAATGTTTTAAATATTATACAGGAGGTTAACATACCATCAACTAAGAAAAATTACAAGGAAAGCGTCAATTATACAATCTCTTTACTTAACTGAGGTTGTTAATACGTAAGTATCTACTAGGACCACTTTATCATCTACGTCTGTGTTTTCTTAAAAATGTAATTCAAAAGAAAACTATATATTATACTATGTGTTAAATACATTAATACCATTATTTGACAATATATTTTTTGAGAGGAATCTTTCCGTCTTTTTCCAAACAAGGCACTTTATGACCATTTTGACAAAATTAAGGTAAAAATGTCTTTTTTTAACTTATACGATGTGTGACGCTATTTCCTACTATTATATCATTGGTGAAGCTTCCCAAAAAATATTATAATAATATTTTCATAATAAATGTTTTCTTTTATAGTTATATGACTCTTAAATGATTCCAAAATAGAAAGTGACATTTCTCTAAAAAAGTTTTCATTTCATCTATGTCAACATCCTTTGATGGATTTTAAGCTTGTTTGAAGTTGATTTATTATGATATAAATCGTCCATATTGTATTGAAGATTTTGTGATATGTTTGACTACGGATGTATTATTTTTAAACCATTCATGGTTTAAGGATAAAGTATTGACTTTTCATATGCTAGTTTTAATATGAATGTTTATGTTATGTTTAAACCTTTTTATATGAGGAATGAATTGGACTTAGTAAGTGACGGGTGGATCCCTTTATATATACTCAATGCATAGGTAGGTATCTTGAGACAAACTAGAGTCTCGATATAGGGCCTTGAAAAAATATTATTTGTAGTCTTGGCACATGCCCTTGACTATCTTGTTAGGAAGACTGGAATTATGCATCCCAACATTATAAAAGTGGGTATTGATGTTAAATGTGATTATTGGACTTGTAGAATATACATGTGAATAAGTAAATGGAATTATTTGATTTTATATTTTCCATAATATTCTTAAGATTATGTTTAAAAGGTTTTTAGTTTATTCGTATACATTTCTTTGAATTTTTATGCTTATTTATGAATTTTTCTGCTATATTGTTATCCATACTGAGCATCTGAGCTCACCCCTTTATATGTTTTATTTTCTCCCATGATGTGAAAAAGTATTTTATGGTTGACCTACAGGGATTAGGTTAAGGATAGAAGTGTCTTCAAAAGGGTACAAATTTTTTTGATGGTTTTATTTCGTGAAGTAATGTAAAATTTATGAATGTATCTAGTACTTCCAAGGATTCACAACTGATCGGTCTTTCAAGACATGATTCCTTGTATCATTCCAATTTAATGTGATAATGCACTGAATCTGGGTAATAGGGTTCGGGGCGTGACAGTTTTTATCAGAGGAAGTTTATAAACAACATTGGAAATAGATTTAAGTAAACTTTTAATAGAGAATATTAACCTAAATAGGATTTGTATAGAATAAATTACTAGAAATTTGGTAATGTAGATATTTTGTGTATTTTCCAAGAAATACATCTCTGTTTGGATATGAGTGGGTAGAGTCTTCTCTGGAATAGATGTACCTACAAGTGAAAACTTTGACAAGGAGTTTCATGCTTGACTCGGGGAATCCTGGTACACGACAACAGGCCTTGCTTCACTCTGGGTTACGAAACTCCTGGGGAGATATGATTTGGATAATTCACATTTTCATTAAAAGCCATTAAGAATGATTTAGGAGTAACTAATTCCTCAAAGAAAACATTTTATGATTATAGATTATATGCATAAAATTTTCAATTTATGTTAAGTATTTTAAAAGTTTGGAATTATGCATTTCAATTCATAGACTAACCTAGTGTATGACATTGTTTAGAAATGGTTCCAGTAGATGGAATTAGAATTCCATCTATACGCATGATCAAAAGATTAAGAAGAATCATATATTTCATGGTATTAAGCAAACATTTAAAAGGGAAATAGTCTCCCATGTATTATCATCATATGAAGAAATATTATCATGTGTTAATAAGATATGTAAATAATTATCTACGTCCTATGGATTTTAAGGGAATAAAGAGAATAAAAGGATGGTAGAGAGAAAGATGGATAAAGGGAAGAGGGGAAAGAAGGATTTTCCCACATGTGATAACTGTGGAAAAAATCTCCTTTGAAAATGCTTAAGGAGAATGTGAGTTTGTTATATGTGTGGAGAAAAAATACACCAAGTATGTGATTTCAAGGCTATAAAAAAATTATTTAAATGTAAAATGATTCATCCGCAAGGAGTTGCGACACTACGCAAATCAATGACCCAGTCATTAGAGTATACTACAAATTATGCTATTGAATAATAATAAAATTATGATACTACCATAGATTAAGAGGAATGAATAGTGTTCTTATGTTGTTATTAATGTATTATGTCATTTGAGTATTGTATTAATGATGAAGATGTTATAAGAATTATAGAATATATAAGTATTGTACTACAGTACTGTTTCATTAAGGATATGAGATTTAGTGGAACCGGGAAAAGTGATTCAATTGCAGGTTAATTTTTTTTTGAAAAATATATGTTTGAGAGAAAGTAAAACCTTAATAAGATTCTAATACTTATCTAGTGATTTTGGAATAATATATGATGGATTTGGATAAATTATATTGGATATTCTTGACTACATTAAATCTTATTAATGATTTTTATATTCCATATTTGTTGGAGTTTACAACATTTTTGGATAAGGGAGTATATCCAGTATTATATTAGGAATAAAGTAGAATGAATGTAATAAATATGGTTATATGATAATCCAAGGTGTTACCGTGTTCTAAAAGAATGCATGATGAAGGTATTCACATGTTTTTGTGTGGAAAAAGAATCTTCATTGTGTTTATATTACTTATAAATTTTGGACTGTGAGTTTAGAAAAAAGTATTTTGATAAGTCTAAAGGTTGGAATCAATTATATATGACATTGGATACTATTGTTAAGGGTAAATCATTTCTTGAAATTATTTTTGGATTGTCATAAAAAGAACAACACGGGGGTCGGCCAACAACCTATCGCATCCGACAAGGCCGTGAGACTTGAACCCATAACCAAAGGGTCCCAAGGATGCATCACCAACCACTAGAATACGTGATGTCTTGGTTTCTATAATTTAGGTGTTTTTAAATATTCTTACAAATGAATTATAAATTAATTATTTTTTGAACACTATACGATTATAATAAATTTAATATTTTTTAATTCTATTATCTTTTGGAGTGAATGATGAGTTTGTGGTAGGAATAAGTTGAAGGATTAAACTCTAATTGTCAAGTATATATTTTTTCTTTTATTTGATGAATAAATTAATTCATAACATTAGGGAATAGACCCTAAAACAAGAAATGTGTTATCATAATAACTTATGTTTTGTTGAACTGATGATATTTTAAATCATCATAGATTGATGGCTTCGAGGCCATCACTTATACACTTATTTGTGATTTATGACCTCAATAACTCCCTATAAATGTTTATGTTTTACTCCAATTATATGTCTCTAATTTCCACCAATGTTCTTTTAATTGAGATCATAATTTGGGGTTACTTTTTCATTTCTCTTTCCCTTTTGTTAAGATTAAATTTTATTGAACCAATTTCTGATGTAGGTTTTCCACAAAGGTATTTTTTTATTTTTAACCTTTATTTATGAAGAACAATTTAAAATTGCTAGGAATCAATTTAGTGATGGAGGGGAGAATGTAACACCCCATGATTTTATAGTACGTTATCTCATTTAAGTAATTCAATAGTTTGTGCTACACACGACACCGAGTTCGAATGCACCACAAAATTCCAAAATAGCCATTCAAAAAAATAGTTATGAATAATATTAACGATATTTTTAATCTTATATACTCTACATAATTTTAACATCTAAATTATGTATTTCTTAGATATAATATAAGAACAAATTCATTTTTTACGATAAAAGAAGTATTTTTCAAAAAATTCAATTTTTCGGCCTTTTAATGGTCAACCCTTTTTAAAACCAATATTTGAAACTTTTATATATTCAATTTAATAAAATAATTTTTTTTAGAATTAGGATAGAAAAATTTATTTTGGATAATTTTTTGGTACTTTTCTCATAACTTTCATATTTTGATAAATACTCAAAAATACAAAATTTTAATTGAAAACAACTTGTTTAATCGAAATAATTTATAGTGTTAATTTATACATTTAAATTTATTTGATGTATAATTAGTTTATATTTTAACCATTTAATACAATTTTGGTCAATAAAAGTAATTTCACTTTGAAATTGAACATAAACAAGTGCCAATATTTTGATAGTTATTATTTTTTTAAAACACGCTTTTTTGTTTTGACAAAGGGAATTACTTTTAAATTTAAAAATACAACATCTATGGTTTTAATTTGGTAAAATAAACTTCATTTTTGAATTCAGAATGTAAAAATAATCTTAGTGTGAATTTTTTGTATTTTTCTGAAAACCATCAATTTTTTATGAATAGTAAAAAAACACTGTGTTATTATTTAAAACTGACTTTTTATTTAAATTTTTTTTATTTTATTTAAATTTATTTTAAGTAAAAATAGATATATAATAGATATATAAGTTTAATATAATTATTTGGAGTTATTTTATAATAAAATTTGATGTATAAAATTTTAAGGAACTTTTTTACCTCTTTTACCCAATTTCTGGGTATAGTTGCAAATTTTCATAAAACATAATTTTATCACTTATGTGAGTTGAATTTAAAAAATACAAGAGATACTATTGACATCAATAAGTAATATTTGGTTCAATAAGATGAAAATAATTTCTTTGAATAGTAACTTTTGTCTTTTATTTAGCACGGTTAAAAGTAAATAGGTAAATTAAGGGTAAAAATTATATTATAATTACCCAAAAATATGTTCTAATTCTATTGGAAAAGTTTAATTCGACAAAAAACAACCTCAGGAATAAAATAATATCCCCTTTGGTCCACTTGGATTAGATAAGGACAATTATTATTATTTTATATAAAGAAGAGTTAAAAGAGTTTAATTAAATGTTTAATAACTAACCCATTTTTAATATAAGGTTACAATCAATATAAATTAGACTTTAAATATTCATTATAAAGATAAAACGATTTAATACATAATGATATTTTATTTATAATTTTTATACATTAAATACTTTAATTTATTTATGACACAATGATGATGTAGTAATTACCTTATTAAAGAATGATTAAAATAATTGATATTATAAATTTCAAAATAAATGTAATTTTAGACTTTTGATGAATTAAAGTAATTTTCTAGGTTAATATGACATGTTATAGTTTATTAAATAGTTTTTTTCAAGGTAATCATGTTGTTATAAATTTTCAGAAAAATCAAATACTAAATAGTGTCAAAATTGACCTAATTGAGTTTTTAAATCAAATACTATATTATTAATCGATATAATATTCCTAAAAAGTAATGTTTCAGAAAAAAGTCTTGTATAAGGTTATATATGTTGATAATGAACCACTTTTGGTTCACTTGAACGTTATTGTATGTTTATTAACCATATAATATGAATATACAAAGAGACATGTTAAATGACAAACTATTTAACTAAAAGTTAAATATAAAGGATAATGTTATTATGGTGACCTGAACCTGTCTAAACCATATTTTTTGAGAGGTTTTCGACCCATCCCTACCTTATAATCTATCTAAATTATTTTGGAGCCATTGAAAACCGAAAATATATTTTATATAAAATAATATTTCAATCTTTTTTTTAAAGTTACCCTCACTTCCCTTTTAAAAGGGAGCTTCCCCTTCACTTAATTTCACACCTCCAAAGCCTTTTGGACCAGACAAACCCTAACCAAATATCCTCCCAACATTATAATATTCATCCTAGTGGCCTTATTTTGTTTATAAAGACAACCTATGAAGCCCTTTTTATCAAAACAAAAGGATGAACCTGTAGAAGAGGTAAATATTTCATCACCTCTTTCCGGTTCATTTCTTCTTCCACTTCCTATTTCTTTGTTGTTTCCATTATAAAATAATAAATCACATTTCCTGTATATATTGTTATTTTTTTATAATATGGTACAACCATATTCATTATTCTATCAATTATATTAATTAAAAAGTCACCATATGTGTGTATGTACAACTTACCGTCTCCACGTCTTGGGGTAGTTTGGTATTCAAACACTTCATTATATGGATGGGTATAATAATGAGTATAAATAATTTAAATAGTAAATATAACATGTTAATTATTATTTATATATTATATAACATCAAATTACATACAATTTCACCATTAATATAATGATATTGTTGCTCGTCCGTACGTATGGATTAACGTCTCCACGAACATGATGAAATTCATTCCCCATTGTAATAATTTCAAGAATAATTTTTATTTTATGATTAAAAATAATGTTTATGAACATAATATAATTCTTTATATGAATCAAATACATCATATACATAACAAACATAGCTTACATAACCAAGCATATAAAAGAAAATGAATTAGTTAACACACAAAATGATGATACTACTGAAATATTATTAACAATGAAATATTAGAGGATCATATATGATATCATATTTATGTATATAGTTCTTTTATAATTTAATAATAATGTTTTAACTATTATAAAATAGGTTAAAAAACCATAGTATAAGAATAATTACAAGGTTAGTCTTAATTCTATAATCTCTTTACTTATCCAAGGTTATTACTAAGTAAGTATCTACTAGGACCTCTTTATCATCCACATATGTATTTTCTTAAAAATGTAATTCAAAACATTTTTACTATATACTATACTATGGTTTAGAGTAATTTATACCCTCATTTGTCCAAATATGTTTTTAAAGGAGTATTTCTGTCGTTTTTCAAACAAGGTACGTTATGACTTTTTCAACAAAAATTAAGGTAAGAATGTCTTTTTTAAATTATACAGTGTGTGAGGCTATTTTCCACCATTATATCATTATCAAAGCTTCCCATAAAATATTATAATAATATTTTCAAAATAAAAGTTTTATTTTATAATTATATTACTTTTAAATGATTTTAAAATAGAGAGTTATATTTCTCTAAAAAGGTTTTTATTTCATCTATGTCAACAACTTTTGATGATTTTTAAGTTTGTTTAAAGTTAATTTAATATGATACAAATCTTACATATTTTATTAAAGGTTTTGTGATGTGTTTGACTATGGATGTGTTATTTTTACACCATTCATGGTTTATGGATAATGTATTGACATTTCATATGCTAGTTTTAATACGAATGTTTATGTTATAATTAAACCATTCCATACGAGGAATGCATTGGACTTAGTAAGTGATGGGTGGAGCTATATATATCACATCAATGAATCAGTAGGTCTCATGAGACAAACTAGAGTCTTGGAACAAGGCCTTGACAAAATCCTATTTGTAGTCTTGGCACAAATTTTTGACTATGGGGTTATGAAGTCTGGCATTATGCATTCCATCATTATGAAAGTGGCTATTGATATTGCATGTGATTATTAAACTAGATAAATATCCATGTGAATAAGTAAATGTAATTGTTTGATTTTATCTTTTCCATATATTTCTGATGTTTATATTTAAAAGGGTTTTGTTTTAGTCTTATACATTGCTTTATATTTTTATGATTATTTATTAAACTTTCTGCTATATTGTTATACTTACTAAGCATCTGATCTCACCCCTTTATATGTTTTATTTTTTCCAGGATGTGAAGAAGTATTTGATGGTTAACCTGCAGTGATTCGGCTAAGGATATAAGTGAGTTCAAAAGAGGAAAAAATATTTTTGATGTTTTTATTTCTTGATATAATGTAAAATTTATGAATGTATCTAATACTTTCAAGGCTACTAAACTAATCGGTATTTCAGGACATGATTCCTTATATAATTTCAATGTTATTTAACAATGCACCGACTCTGGGAAACTAGGGTTGGGGAATTGCAGTTGGAAACAAATGAAGTTTAGTAACAACCTTAAAAATATATTTAGATAAACTCTCATTAGAGAACATTAACCTAAGATAGAATTTGAGGATTAGTATAGAAGAACTTTATAGGATTTAGGTAATGTAGAGATTTTGTGTATTTTCGAAGTAATACATCCCTATATGGATATGATCAATTTGAGGCTGCTCTGGCACAGATGTACCTAGGAGTGAAATCATTGACAATTAGTTTCGGGTTAGACCTGAGGTATCCTGGTACACAACAATGGGCCTTGATCCACTCTTGGTTACGACACTCCCTAGGGACATCCTTAGGATAATTCAAATTTTTATTAAAAGACATTATGATGGATTTAGGAGTAAACACTTCCTCAAAGAAAACATTTTATGATTATAGATAATATACATAATATTTTCTATTTACGTTAGGTATTTTACAGTTTTGGAATTATGCATTGTGATTCATAAACTAACCTAGTGAATGATATTGTTTTGAAATGGTGCCTAGTAGAAGGAATGAGGATTCCAGCAATACACATGATCAAAAGATTAAGAAGGATAATATCTTTCATGGTATTAATCCAATATTTAAAAGTTAAATATTCCCCCATGTATTCTCATCATTTCAAGAAATAGTATCATGTGTTAATAAGATAAGTATAGAATTATCCGAGTCCTATGGCTTTTAATGAAATAAAGATAAGAAAAGGATGGTAGAAAGAAATATGGCTAAAGTGAAGAAGGGAAAGAAGGATTTTCCTACAAGTGATAACTATAGAAAGAATAACCTTGGTAAATTCGTAAATGGAATGTGAGTTTGTTATAATTGTGGAGAAAAAGGACACCATGTATGTGATTTAAAGGGTAAGAAAACAGTTTTAAATGTCAAATGATTCACTTTCCGGGAGTTGCGACATTAGGTGAATCAATGTCCCAATCATCAGAGCATACCGCAAATCATGCAGTTTTATAATAATCCAATTTTGATACTTCCACAGATGAAGAGAAATGACTATTGATCTTATGTTATTATTAAAGTATTATGTCATTTTACTATTCTATTAATTATGTACATGTTATAATAATTATTGAATATATATGTATTGTACTGCAATACTATTTCATTAAGGACTTTAGATTGTGTGGAACCAAGAAAGGTGACTCAATGGCAGGTTAATGTGTTTTTTTGGAAAATATATGGTTGAGAGAAAGATAAACCTTAATCTGATTCTGATACTGAGGTAATGATTTTGGAATATGACATGATTTATTTGGATAAATTATATTGTATATTCTTGAAAACCTTAAAACTGATTAATGAGATGTATATTCCCTAATTATTGGAGTTTACAACATTTTTGGATATAAGTAGTATATCCAGTATTCTATAAGGAATAAGAGATAATGAATCTAATCAGTATAGTTATATGATAATTCATGGTGTTACCGTGTTTTAAAAGAATACATGATGAAGGTATCAACATGTTATTACGTGGAAAAAAGGATCTTCATTGTGTTTACATTCCTTATAAATTATTGACTGTGAGTTTGGACAGAAGTATTTTTGATAAGTCTAAAGGTTGGAATCTATTAAGTTTGAAATTGGATACTATTTTTAAGGTTAAATAATTTCTTAAGATTATTTTTGTATTTTTATTAAAAGGACAACCTAGAGGTTGGGAGATAACCTTTCGTGTCCGGCAAGGCCGCGCAACTTGAACCCGAAACCAATGGCAAAAAAGGGTACATCACCTACCACTGGCATATGTGATGTCATGGTTTGTATAATGTAGTTGTTTTTAAATAGTCTGACAAATTAATTATAACTTAATTATTTTTGGAACCGTATACAATTAGAATAAATAGAATATTTTTGAATTCTATTTTCTTTTGGTGTGAAAGATGAGTTTGTGGTAGGAATTAGTTGAAGGATGAAACTCTACTTTTCAAGTATATATTTTTTCTCATATACTATGAATAAATTTATTCTTAAACATTATGGAATAGATCATAAAAAAATATGTTATCCTAATACCTTATGTTTTGTTGAACTAATGATATTTTAAATCATCATAGATCGATGGGTTTGAAGCCCTCAATTGTAAACTTGTTTGTGATTGATGACCTAAATAATTACCAATAAATATTTACATTTTCCCTCTAATTCTGCTTGTATAATTTTCACTAATTTCCTCATAATCAAGATCATAATTTGGTGGTTACTTTTTCATTTCCCTTTCCCTCTTGTTAAGACTAAATTTTATTCAACCAATTTTCGATGTGGGTTTTCCACAAAGGTATTTCATTATTTTTAAAATTTATTTTCAATGATCAATTTCAAATTACGATGAAACAATTTATTAAAGGAGGGGAGATTATAACTCCCCAATATTTCATAGTACTTTAAGTCATTAATGTAATTAAATAGATGGTGTTACACATGACACTGAGTTCAAACGCCCCACAACTTACCAAACTAGAAATTCAAAAAAAAAACGGTTATGAATAGTATTAACTAAAATTTGAATCTTATATACTCTATATAATTTTAACATCCATATTATGTGTTTAATAGACACAATAGAAGAAAAAATTCATATTTCAGATAAAAACGTATTTTTCATAAAATTAAATTTTATCGCCTTTTAATGACAAACCCTTTTTAAAACAAATATTTGAATCCTTTATATACTCAATTTAATGAAATTAAATTCCTCTTTAGAAATAGGATATGAAAAATTAGTTTGCATAATTTTTCGTGTACTTTTCGGATATCTTTCGTATTTTGATGAATACTGAAAGATACTAAATTTTAATAGAAAACCACTTTTTTAATATAAATAATTAATAGTGTTAAATTATAAATTTTAATTGTTTTTATGTATAATTAGATTATATTTTTACCATTTTATCAAATTTTTGTCATTGTAAGTAATTTCAATTTGAAATTGATCATAAATAAGTGTCAATATTTTGATAGTTATTATTTCTTAAAAACGCGCTTTTTTGTTTTGATAACAGGAATTAGTATTAAATTAATAAATGAAACTTCCATGTTTTGAATTTGGTAAAATAGACTTCATTTTGTAATTCAGAATATCAAAATTAGCTGGGGGTGAATGTTTGATATTTTTCTAAAAACATTCAATTTTTGATAAAAAGTGAAAAAATACGTTATTATTTAAAACCGACTTTTTATTTAAATAATAATTTTTTTATATAAATTTATTTTATGTAAAAAAATATATATAATACCTATATAAGTTCAAATTAACTCATTGGAGTCATTTTATAATAAAATTAGATGTATAAAATTTTATAGGATTTTTAACCTCTTTTACCCACCTTCTTTGTACATTTTCAAATTTTCATAAAACATAATTTTACTTCTTCTGTGAGTTTAATTTAAAAAATTAGAGATATATGGTTGAAATTATTAAGTAAAATGTGGTTCAATAAGATGAAAAGAATTATTGGTGAATTGTAACTTTTGACTTTTAATTACCGCAATTAAAAGTAAATAGGGTAATTAAGGGTAAAAATGATATTATAATTACCCTAAAACATGTCCTCATTCTATTGGATAAGTGTACTTCTACCAAAAACAAACATAGGAATAAAATATAATCCTCATTGGTTCACTTGGATTAGATTAGGACATTTATTATTATTTTAGTTAAAGAAGTGTTAATAGAGTTAAATTCAATGTTTAATAACTGAACCATTTTTAATATATGGTTACACAAAATATAAATTCGACTATAAATATTCATTAGAAATATGAAAATATTACATACATAATTGTTATTTATTTATAATTTTTAGACATTAAATAATTTAATTTATTTATGACACAATGATGATGCAGTAATAATCTTATTAAAGAATGACCAAAATAATTGATATTATAAATATCTAACTAAATGTAATTTGAGAATTTTGATGAACTAAAATAATTTTCTTGGTTAATATTACATGTTAGGGTTTATTAAATAATTTTTTTTTATGTAATCATTCTGTTATGATTTTCACAAAAATCAAATACTAAATAGTGTCAAAATTGACATAATTGAGTTTTTTTAAAAAATACTATATTTTCAATTGATATAATATTCATAAAAACATAAGGTTCAGAAAAAAGACTTATATAAGGTTATATATATTAATAATTAACCATATGGGGTTCTCTTTGATGTTTATAGTATGATTATTAACAAAATAATATAAAAATACAAAGAGACATGGCAAGTGACCAACTATTTAACTAAGAGTTAAATATATAAGATAAGGTTAATATGGTGACCTAAACCTCTCTAAAACCTATTGGTTGAGATTTGTTCGACCCATCCCCACCTAATTCTTTAAATAATTCATTTTTTATACATTGGAAACCTAAAATGATTTTATTATAAAATAACATTTCAACCTTTTCTTAAAGTGACTCTTACCTCTCTTATAAAAGGGCACTTCCCCTTCTCTTTATTTCACACATCCAAAGCCTTTTGGACAGGCCAAAACCATCCCAAATATCCTCCTAACATTCCTATATTAACCCTAGAGGCCTTACGTTGGTCATAAAGCTAACCTAAGTAGCCCTTTTGATCAAATCAATAGGAACAACCTGAAGAAGAGGTAAATATTTCATCACCTCTTTCATGTTCATTTATTCTTTCACTTCCTCTTTATTTGTTGTTTCCATTATAAAATAATAACTCTAGTACCTTATATATAATTTTATGTTATTATAAAAATGGTACAACCATATTAAATATTTTATCCATCATATGAAAGACAATGTTACCATACGTGCGTACGTACGACTTACCGTCTCCACATCGTGTTCTACTTCGTTATTCAAACACTTCATTATTTGGATGGGAATAATAATTAGTAAAACTAATGTAAATAATAAATATAACATGTTAATTATTATTTATATATGATATACCATCCAATTACATAGGATTTCACCATCAATATAATTATATTGTTTCTCGTGTGTACATACGGATTACCGTCTCCACGAATGTGATGAGATTCGTTCCCCATCGTAATGATTTAAGAATAATTTTAATTTTATGATTAAATTTTTTTTATGAACATAATATAATTATTTATATGAATCTAATACATCGTTTACATAACAAACACTGCTTATTTAAACAATAATATAAAGGAAAATGAATCTGTTAACACCCGAAATGATGATACTACTGAAATATTATTCTCAAAGCAATATTAGAGGATCATATATGATATCATAATTATGTATATCATTGTTGTATAATATAATAACAATGTTTTAACTATTATAAAATATTTTAACATACCATAGACTAAATAAAAGTACATGTTAATGGTTAATTCTACAATCTCTTTACTTATCTGAGGTTGTTAATATGTAAGTATCTACTAGGACCTCTTTATCATCAACATCCCTGTTTTCATAAAAATGTCATTGAAAACATTTTTACTATATACTATACCATGTTTTAATTTCATTTATACCCTGATTTTACCATATATGTTTTCAAATGATTTTTTTTGTCATTTTTCAAACAAGGTACTTTATGACCTTTTCGACAAAAATTAGGTAAGAATGTCATTTTTTTAACTTATATGGTGGTTGAGGCTATTTACCGCCATTATATCATAATTGAAGCATAAAATACAAGATAATAATAATATTTTCAAAATAAATGTTTTATTTTATAATTATATGACTTTTATATGATTTTGAAATAGAAATAGATATTTCTCTAAAAAAGTTTTGATTTCATCTAGGTCCACATGCTTTCGTGGATTTTAATCTTGTTTGAAGTTGATTTATTTTGATACAAATCTTCCATTTTGTATTTAATGTTTTGTGATATATTTGACTATGGATATGTTATTTTTACACAATTGATGGTTTATGGATAATGTATTGATATTTCTTATGCTAGTTTTAAAACAAATGTTTATGTTATGTTTTAACCTTTTCATATGAAGAATGAATTGGACTTAGTAAGTGACGAATGGAGCTCTCTATGGCTCATAGATTCATCGGTATGTCTCATGAGACAAACTTGTGTCTTGGTATAAGGCCTTGATAAAATCTTATTTGTAGTCTTGGCACAAGGCCTTGACTATTTGGTTATGAAGTCTGGCATTATACATTCCATCATTATGGAAGTGGCTGTTGATATTTCATGTGATTATTAGACTAGTATAATATCCATGTGAATAAGTAAATAGAATTATTTGATTTTATCTTTGCCAAGTTATGATGAATTTTATGTTTAAAAGGCTTTCTTTTAGACTTATACATTTCCTTAAATGTTTATTTTTATTTATGAAAGTTTCTGCTATATTGTTATCCTTATTGAGCATCTGAGCTCACCCCTTTCTATGTTTTATTTTTTTCCCAGGATGTGAAGAAGTATTTTATGGTTGACCTATAGAGATTATGATAAGGATGTAAGTTTGTTAATAAGAGGGAAAATGGTGTTGATGTTTTTATTTCATGATGTAATGTTAAATTTATGAATATATCTTGTACTTCCAAGGATACTGAACTGATCGGTCTTTCGTGACATGATTCCTTGTATCATGCCAATGTTATATGACAATGCACCGACTCTGGGTAACTGGGGTGGGGCATTTCAGTTGGTATCAGAGTAAGTTTAGCAACATCTTTGGAAATAGATTAAGATAAAATCTGATTAGAGAACATTATCCTAAGATAGAATTTGAGGATTAGTATAGAAGAACTTCCTAGAATTTTGGTAATGTATAGATTTTGTGTATTTTCCAAGAAATACATCCCTATCTGCATATGATAAGGTGGAGGCTTCTCTGGAAAAGATGTACCTAGGAGTGAAAAGTTTTACAAGGAGTTTCAGGCTTGACCCGGGGTATCCTGGTACATGACAATGTTTCTTGCTACACTCTTGGATATTACACTCCCACGGTATATGATTAGGGTAATTCATATTTTCATTACAATCCATTATAAAGGATTTAGGATTAAATACATCCTCAGAGAAAACACTTTATGATTATATATTATATTTATAATCTTTTCAATTTACATTAGGTATTTTAGAAGTTTAGAATTATGCATTGTAATTTATAAAGTAACCTTGTGTATGACATTGTTTAGAAATTTCACCTAGTAGAAGGAATTAGAATTCCAAATATACGCATGATCAACTGATTAATATGCATCATATATTTCATGGTATTAACCCAACATTTAAATGAAAAATAATCTCCCACGTATTCTCATCATATGATTAAATAGTATCATTTGTTAATAAGAAATGATAAAATTCTCTGAGTCCTATGGAATTGAAGGGAATCAAGAGAATAAAAAGATAGTAGAGAGAAATATGGATTTCGAGAAGAGGGGAAAGAATGATTTTCCCACATGTGATAATTTTGGAAAAAATCACCTTGGTAAATTCTTAAAGGGAATGTGAGTTTGTTATATGTTTGGATAAAAAAACCATGTAAGCGATTGCAAGGGTAAGAAATTTTTTTCAAATGTTAAATGCTTTATCTGCAAGGAGTTGTGACACTACATGAATTAATGTACAAGTCATCAGAGTATACCGCAAATGATGGTATTAGATAATAGTCAAATTATGATACTACCACAGATGAAGAGGAATGACTAGTGTTATTATGTTGTTATTAAAGTATTGTGTCATTTGAGTATTGTATTAACGATGTACATGTTATAAGAATTATATAATATAAAAGGATTCTAATATAGTACTATTTCATTAAGGACTTGAGATTGTGTGGAAACAAGAAAAGAGACTCAATGACAGGTTAAGGTTTCTTGGAAAATATACGGTTATGATAAAGATAAACATTAATATGATTCTGATACTGAGGTATTGATTTTCGAATTAGATATGATTGATTTCGATAAATTATATTGGATATTCTTGACTACCTTAAAACTAATTAATGATTTGTATATTCCTTCATTGTTGGAGTTTACAACATTTTGGTATATAAGAAGTATATCTAGTATTCTAAGGAATAAGGGAGAATAAACGTAATCAATACAGTTATATGATAATTCAGGTTGTTATTGTGTGTTAAAAGAATATATGATGAAATTTTTCACATGTTATTACGTGGGAAAAAGGATCTTCATTGTGTTTACATTCCTTATAAATTTTGGACTGTGGGTTTAGAAATAACTATTTTGGATAATTCTAAAGGTTAGAATAAATTAATTTTGACATTGGATACTATTGTTAAGGATAAAACATTTCATGAGATTATTTTTGGATTGTCAAAAAAAATGAAAAATCTGAGGTCGGGCGATAACCTATCGCATCCAGCAAGGCCGCGAGACTTGAACCCACAACCAAATGGCGACAAGGGTGCATCCCCTACCACTAGAATACATGATGTCTGGGATTGTATAATGTAGTTATTTTTAAATAGTCTGAAAAATAAATTATAAATTAATTATTCTTGGAAACCTATACGATTAGAAAAAATTGAATATTTTTGAATTCTATTATCTTTTTGAGTGAAAGATGAGTTTGTGGTAAGAATTACTTGAATTATGATACTCTACTTGTCAAGTATATATTTTTTTATCTTATTAAATGAATAAATTAATTCTTAAACATTAGGGAATAGATCATAAAACTAAAAATGTGTTATCCAAATACCTTATGTTTTGTTGAACTAATGATATTTTAAATCATCTTTGATCGATGAATTTTAGGCCCTCAATTATACACTTGTTTGTGATTGATCACATCAATCACTCCCTATAAATATTTATATTTTCCCTCCAATTATTTGTCTCTAATTTCCACCAAAGTTCTCTTAATAGGGTTCATATTTTCGGTGGTTACTTTTTTATTTCTATTCCCTCCTGTTAAGACTAAATTTAATTGAACTAATTTATGATGTGGGTTTTCTAAAAAGGTATTTTTCTATTTTAAACCGTTATTTTCTAAGAACAATTTAAAATTTCAAGGACATAATTTATTAAAGGAGGGGAGAATGTAACACCCAAGATTTCATAGTATGTTATCTCGTTAAAGTAATTCAATAGGTTGCGCAACATGCTACACTGAGTTCGAACGCACCACAACATACCAAACTAGCTATTCAAAAAAATGGTTATGAATAGTATAAACTAAATTTTTAATCTTTTATACTCTTAAAAATTTTAACATCCCTATTATTTGTTTCTTAGAAATAATATAAGAACAAATTAATTTTCTCATATAAAAGAAGTATTTTTCAAAAAAATAAAATTTTACCACATTTTAATGGAGAACCCTATTTAAAACCAATATTTAACACTTTTATATATACAATTTAAGGAAATTAAATTATTCATTAGAATTAGGATATAAAAATTTAGTTTGGATAAATTTTTGGTACTTTTCTGATAACTTTCATATTTTGATGAATATTCAAAAATACTAAATTTTAATTGATTTTTTTTAATCAAAATAATTTATAGATTTAAATTATACATTTGAATGGTTTTGATGTATAATTAGAATATATATTTATCATTTAATCCAATTAAGTTCATTAGAGGTAATTTCAATTTGAAATTGAACATAAACAAGTGTCAATCATTTGATAGTTATTATTTCTTAAAAACATGTTTTTTGTTTTGACAATGGGAATTAATTTTAAATTAATAAATGAAACTTCTGTATTTTTAATTTGGTAAAATAGAATTAATTTTTTAATTCATAATATCAAAATTATCTGAGGGTTAATTTTTGGTATTTTTCTGAAAACATTCAATTTTTGATGAATATTGAAAAACATTGCGTTATTATTTAAAACCGATTTTTTATTTAAATAATTACTGATTTTATTTAAATTTATTTTAACTAAAAATAGATATATAATACCTATATAAGTTCAATGTTATTAATTGGAGTCATTTTATAATAAAATTAGATGTATAAAATTTTATTGTACTTTTTAGCCTCTTTTACACACCTTCAAGATATATTTTCAAATTGGCATAAAACATAATTTTAGCGCTTCTGTGAGTTTAATTTAAAAAATACAAGAGTCATGGCTGACATAATTAAGTAAAATGTGGTTCAATAAGTTGAAAATAAATTATCATGAATAGTATCTTTTGAAGTTTATTTACCACAGTTAAAAATAAATAGGGTAGTAAGGGTAAAATTGATATTATAATTACCCTAACACATGTTATAATTCTATTGGATAAGTGTAATTCGACCAAAAATACAATTAGGAATAAAATATGATCCCATTTGGTCCACTTGGATTAGATTAGGACATTTATTATTATTCTATTTAAAGAAGAGTTGAAATAGTTAAATTCAATGTTTAATAACAAAACCATTTTTAATATAGGGTTACACACAATATAAATTAGACTATAAATATTCATTAGAAATAAAAAATATTTTTCATACATAATGGTATCTTATTTATAATTTTTATTCAATAAATAAATTAATTAATTTATGACACAATGATGATGCAATAATTATGTTACTAAAGAAAGATTAAAATAATTGATATTATAAATATCCAAATAATTGTAATTTGATACCTTTGATGAATTAAAATAATTTTCCTGGTTATTATGACATGTTACGATTGATTGGATTATTTTTTCGATGTAATTTTTCTGTTATGATTTTCACAAAAAACAAATACTAAATAGTTTCGAAATTGGCATAAATGAGTTTGTAAAACAAGTAATATATTTTTAATTGATATAATATTCCTAAAAATATAAGGTTTGGCCAAAAGACTTAGATATGTTTAGATATATTAATATGTAACCACTTCGGATGCTCTGGGAAGTTTATAGTTTGTTTCTTAACCATATAATATAAAAATACATAGAGACATGGTAAATGACAAACTATATAACTAAGAGTTAAATCTAAAATACAAGCTTAATATGGTGACCTAATACTATCTAAAACCTATTGGTTAAGAGGTGTTCAACACATCCCTGCTTTATACTCTAAATAAATTATTTTTAGCCATCAGAAACCGAAAATGATTTTATTATCAAATAATATATTAACCTTTTCCTAAAGTAACCCTCACCACGGTTATAAAAGGGAACTTCCCCTTATCTTAATTTCACACCACCAAAGCATTTTTGATCATCCAAAACTATCCCAAATATCCTCCCAAAGTTCCTCTATTTTTCATAGAGGCCTTCCTTTTGTCATAAAGCCTACATAAAGACCCTTTTTTAAAAAATCAAAAAGAAGAACCCGAAGAAGAGGTAAATATTTCATCGCCTCTTTCAAGTTCTTTTCTTCTTCCACTTATTATTTTTTTGTTGGTTAAATTATAAAATAATAACTCTAGTATCTTATATATAATTTTATGTTATTATAAAAATGGTAAAAACATATTCATTATTCTGTCCATCATATGAATGAAAAAGTCACCATACGTGCATACGTACGGCTTACCGTCTCCACGTCATGGTGTAGTTTGTTATTCAAACACATCATTATCTGGATGGGTATAACAATTAGTATAAATAATGTAAATAATAAATATAACATGTTAATTATTATTTATATATGATATAACATACAGTTATAAATTATTTAACCATCAATGTAATGATATTGTCGCTCGTGTGTACGTTCGGATTACTGTTTCCACGAACGCGATCAGATTCATTCCCCATCATAATAATTCAACAATAATCATAATTTTATGATTAAAAACAATGTTTATTAACATAGTATCATTATTTATATTAATCATATACATCCTATCCATTAAAAGCAAGGCTTAAGTAACCAAGCATACAAAGGAAAATGAATCGGTTAACACCCGAAGTGATGATACTACTGAAATATTATTAACCAAGAAATATTAGAGGATCATATATGATATCATATTCCTCTATAATGTTATTTTATAATTTAATAAAAAAAATTTAACAATTATATAGGAGGTTAACATTCCATCGTCTAAGGAAAAGTACTAGGTAAGGTTTATTTCTACCATCTCTTTACTTATCCATTGTTGTTAATACGTAAGTATCTACTAGGACCTCTTTATCATCCACATCCGTGTTTTCTTAAAAATATAATTCAAATGATTTTTAATATATACTATTCTATGAGTTAAAGTAATTTATACCCTTATTTAACTATATATTTTTTGAAAGGAATCTTTCTATCATTTTCTAAACAAGGTACTTTATGTCATTTTCGACAAAATTAATGTAAGAATGTCTTTTTTAACATATATGGAGTGTGAGGCTATTTTCCACTCTTATATCATCATCGAAGCTTCCCATTAAATCTTATAAGAATATTTTTAAAATAAATGTTTTGTTTTATAATTATATGAATTTTAAATTATTTCAAAATAGAAATAGATCTCTCTCTAAAAACGTTTTAATTTCATCTATGTCAACATCCTTTTATAGATTTTAAGCTTGTTTGAAGTTGATTTATTATGATACAAATATTCCATATTGAATTGAATGTTTTGTGATATGATTGACTATGGATCTATTATTTCTACACAATTCACAGTTTATGGATAAATTATTGACATTTTATATTATAGTTTTTATATGAATGTTTATGTTATGTTTAACCTTTTCATATGAAAAATGCATTGGACTTAGTAAGTGATGGGTGGAGACCTCTGTATCTCCTCGATGAATCGGTTTGTCTCATGAGACAAACTAGTGTCTTGGAATATGGCCTTGAAAAAATATAATTTGCAGTCCTGGCACACGACCTTTACTATGTGGTTATGAAGTCTAGTATTTTTCATTCCATCATTATGAAAGTGGATATTGATTTTCATGTGATTATTCAACTAGTAGAATATCTATGTGAATAAGTAAATAGAATTATTTGATTTTATCATTACCATATTATTTTGAATATTGTTTTAAAAGGCTTTTTTTAGTCTAATACACTGCCTTAAATGTTTATGCTTATTTATGAATGTTTCCGCTATATTGTTATCCTTACTGAGCATCTGAGATTACCCCTTTCTATGATTTATTTTTTCCCAGGATGTGAAGAAGTATTTTATGGTTGACCTACAAGGATTAGGCTAAGGATATTAGTGTGTTCTAAAGGGGACAAAATGTTGTTGATGTATTTATTTCATGATGTAATGTAAATTTATGAATGTATCTATTACTTCCAAGGAAACTAAATTGATCAGTCCTTCGGGACATGGTTTTTTTTATCATGCCAATGTTATGTAACAACACAACGACTCAGGGTAACTAGGGTCAGGGAATTATAGTTGGTATCATAGATATATATAAGAATTTATTATTCATTCATTCATTCATAATAATGTGCTATTGTTTCGGCTGATTATACAACATACCTAAATGATGATATGATTTTTACATCAAGTTTTATTAAGAAACTATATATATTGATGCCAAATTTACCATTGAGATAAAGGAGATAATGACTGGTTTACATATATTATTTTAAATCTTTTAATTAAAAATCTCATACTTGTTATGGTTAATGATCCACTAAATGATATCTCACAGGGTAACTTCATATGTAATGATAATAAGAGATAAAACAATACATGGTATTCCTAGGGTTTGGTTGAACGACCTACTTTATTCCATGATTGCTAGATTACGAAAAATTTATTGTAGAATTTAATTCAATCATTTTTTAAAATTGATAAGGTAATAAGTAGTTAGACACCATAGTAGTCAATCCACTAATTGATCCATGTTCTACACCCCAATAACAATATTGTTTTCTATAGTAGGTTAAAAACTATAGTAGTTTTCTATTATCTTCAACAAGTTAAAAAAATCCTACCTAAATCATATTCGGAAATTGGTCATACACCCAATTAATAATCCCCACATTCCTCGAATTTTTGATATAATAGCATAATGTCATTAAACATCGATAGAGTCCACTACCTCTATAAGTGTACTAGATATTCTCTAATCTCATATGAAATCAAGTCTATACATCATTTTTACATTAGATAATGACTTCTTGACTTTCTCAATATCATAAATATCTTACTTATCTTATATGAATATCCTTGTTCATTGTGAAAATTTATGAAAAATAATTTGAAATGATCTAGTTCTTCTCATCTTATTGAATACTCATAAATATAAGGAATACTCTATTTGTATGTTTTCTCTTTAAAAAATTAAATTCTGGTCATTATTTAAAGTTTTGATCATTCTTATTACGGTCAAGTGGTCATGAAAGATATTTAATTATAATTATTATATTCTTGGCGGCAAAAAATTATTATTTTATATTACTTTATGGAAGTAATATATTGAAGAAGCTGTATTGTATTCTAATTCTTAAAAAGCATCATGTATATACTTTTCACATTACTAATTGTTATAATTAACAATTAATGTTCTTAATGACTATATTAGTCTTTTCTATATCACATGGATTACTTGATGAATGTTAAATCATGTGTATTAAAAACACACACTATTATTTGAATTTCCATCATGCCAGCATATAACATTCCATGTGTATAACATAATATATTTTTTATATAATTTTACTAATGTATATCACATGATGCTACTATTTCTTTAAGAAATACTAGTGTATTTTATCTATGTACATTATTATATTTTTATCGAATAAAATACATGGATCATCTTCTCCAATTAATGCATGAAAAAATATTCATATCACAAAATTATTGTTATTCTTGAATACACAACATAACATAATCAATGTGTGGATCATATTTATTTGGTGTGTGATATATTTTCCTCAATGTATCCATGTAATGAATGTGGGGTTACTCTTCTCCATATGACCAAATAAATCATGATCTATTATTATTTATGGTAGATTAACATATAATGAATGATCCTTATCTTTATTTTAGAATATGGGAATGCAGTATCTCTTTCAAGTTAAAATTTCAAGTGTTCATCTTATCATTTAAAAATAAGGATTCCATGGATGTTATTTTTTCTAGTTGAAAAAAATATCTCATATTAAAACCTTATCAACAACAACCTTTTATTATCTTGGATGCTTGATATTTCTAGAATATGTTCAGTACCTTTCCATTGGTCTATAACTAACATATTACATAGATTTTTATGCACAATCATGTATGATTTTTCATTTAATAAAGATATTGGGCTCTTATTTATTTTTGAAATATGAAAATTTAAACTTTTCAAAATCATGTGGTGTCAAGGATTCACTTGATTGGATTGCCTCTTTCATGAAAATTTTTAGTGGACACATGATCTTGAGAAAAAGGGTGTCCTTTATGGGACTGTCTTGTATACATGGTTATTTATGTGATTCCATAGTGATTTTAGGAATTAATTCCCATAATATGTATTTTTTCTTGTCATGGATTTGTGGAATACCATCTGTAGATATAAATTAGTGTGGAAAAATTATATTATTCAAATAATCAAACACATGTAAGGTGTATTTTTAATTCATGGTGTTGATATAATTAACCTTGAATAATTATATTGTCTTTATAACTGGAAATGGTTGAAGGATATTTTGAATGAGGTCTTGTGTATATCTAATGAATAAAACTGTTAAAATGACGGACCATGATGATCAAATATTGCAGATTCAATGGATCAGATAACCCTACTTTTATGATTATGTATTTTAATAGATGAATTTGATCACACACCCAGGATAACATATCAATCATCAGTGATTATTCCCTATACATAATAATTCCTACTCATTCATTTTGAAATCAATTTGGATATAAGGTTAGAAATGATAGAAAACAACATGGATGCCCATCACGTGCCATGGGACCAAAAAAAATATCCCCCAAGAACTCACCAATATGGCCTATGTTCACGATATGAGATACCATATACACGTACTCAAGGAGGAATCCATGCCCACTCTCACCTATGCTTATGGATGTCTAAGTAAACCTACCTCTCACATGAGAGAATCTTTTCTCCATAAATAAGGTTGAGGTGGGTCCTTGGATGGATATGGCTATTATATTTTTTTATAAATTTCAATAATACGTGTTTGAAAAAATATTATCTTAAATTTCATGAAATAATTATCCACGTCATATTATAACCAAGTATTCATTTCTAACACTCTTTTTTAAAAAAGTAATCTATTTTTCATAAAAATCTGATTTAAGAATCTGCAAAAGATATTGTAAATTTTTTCCATTTTACTTTTCATTCCGTTTTTCTCAAAATTCTTTTAGAAAACCTTATCCCTATGGTATTATCTATATTATCTTCTTAAATAGTTATCATAAAAAATAATAGTTTTCATGGAATTATTAATCATTCAATCTTTTAAAGAACACTCTCAATGATTGTTTATATCACAAATACCTCGAACATATGGGTTTGAGTTAATTACAAGTTCAAAAATCCTTATAATTTGTATTTCCACTGTGTCTTGTGAAAATGATAAGGTATTTAATACAAAAACATCACACTCCTTTTTAAACATTTCCATATAAAATTGTTGATCCTCAAATAGATTAGGGATTTACAAGGAGTATTTTTCTAGAATAATACACAAGGACCCAGTATGATCACCTCAAAAGATAGTTCTTCCTTCTATATTGACATCCTGATATGATGAAAATAAATAATATTAATTAATTGATATTTCACCTTTTTATCTCTACTGACCCCATTGAATTTACTTTCAAAACATATTTACTTTACAAAGTTAACTTTTGCCACCCCCATATTGATAATTTTTGAAATTGTGTAATACGGTAAATCCCATATTCACTAATCCTATTATCATGTCATGATGAAACCCCCTTCCCCTCAATTCATTTAATTCCTAAAACATATCCACATGTATAGGAAGGGTGAAATTACTTTTATTTATTGAGGAAAGATCCTTTACCTAGAAACTATTTATCAATATGGGTCATCCATGTGTTGATAATATATTTTTATAACTGAGTCGATTATTTTCATCAATAATTTATAATATTTATGTCATCAAGAATAGATAACTCACCTACACACATTTTTATATTTATAAGAAAATTATATCAAAATATATAATGTCTCCTATAAATATCTAAATAGAAAAATAAAAATATTAATGTTATAAAATATTTATCACCCCACATATTAACTCAATATCAATTATTTACAAGTAGAAATATCTGAGTGATTTGCATACCCCACCTTAAAATTATATAATAATGATTATTATTTCAACATCAGCTCTGTAATAAAATTTTAACAGATTTAACACACTAATTTTCCTCTATAATTAATGAATCCATATCCTTCAATTCCATTCATTTTATTTTAAATGAACATATAAAAGGGAATAAGAAGGTACCCATTTGTTCCTATGAGAAACATTTACATAAGGGTATTATTCACAAATTAGCATTATCTTATTCAATTATCTTCTTAGGAAGATTTATTTAGACTTTACTCTTTTTTTGAGTCTCATATTTCGATGTTATTCTCTTCCAATTATAATTTTTCACCAATTAAAGTTTTACATTTTTCTCAATAAAAACATCCTCATGTGGAGTGGTCTATCTCGTATTTAAGGGAATTTTATTTGAAATTTTATTTTATCTTCCACTTAATATTCCCTTCTTGGGATTATAGGATGGATAATAAATTCTTCATCCCATTTTCATATTTTTAAAAATCATTATATAGATTCTTTTGAATATCTAGAACATCACTAGTAGATGATTTATTATGAAATTTATCCACTTCTATTATAATTAATAATAGTTTCACTGTCAAATTTGATATTTATCTATTTTTTTATCATGTTTTAGTTGATCAAGTCAAATTACAAAACATTCCTTTATTTTATGATAATGTTTTTTGGATGTCTCACCTTTCATCTCAAATGTACACGACTTCCACTCTTATATCTTCCAGATTTTATTTCATTCATATTATATGGACAAATTTAGGTAATTTTCGTTTTCATTACTCAACTCTATGACCTTCTAAACCCCATCTCCCAAAAGCGTCTTCAATGAAATTATGCCTATATTGTTTTTCAATATTTTATGGATTTTCGGTGAGTGTTTTTTTCCATTAATATTATATTATCATATGTTCATTATAAAAACACATTGCTTCCTATATGTTTCATGGAATTGAAATTTTATACCATAATGAGTAAAATTTATACAAATGCCATTCAAAACACTATAAAGAACCAATAACAATAAATCTACCACCATCAAACGTATTCCCTCTAAAAAATATTATTATTATTATTATTCAATCCAGTCTCACCTTTTATAAGGGGATAGTGATTTTAGGGACATGTTATTCTATATCTTTATATTATAAGAGGATAACGCAATTATAACCATGGTATAAGTAGATCAATATTTATTTTTTGTCACCGACACAATTTCTCTTTTATTTTTGATTATTTTTTGGTTAGTATGTTTTCAATTATCAGCATACTTTCATCCCATTTTATGTCACTTTTTATGATTTTAAATAATTGGAATGTTATTACAACACTATAGTTATATATATTAATATGTTATTATAGAAACAGCAATAATTATTTATGATATTTATTATCTTCAATTTTTGCAGTCTATCAAGTTTCTAATGGGTGTGTACCTTCTTATTTATTGACCACGACCACCACCCTCTTCGAAACTTCTTGGGGGATAATAATTCATACATCCATTTTCATAAAACAATGGTATGGAGGGGGGGGGGGTATTTGTATTTCTTATAATATATAAATTACCTTATTTCTATTTAGAGACTATGCTAATAATTAAAATAATATTAGTACTTATGACATTTTATGACTTATGGGATTCCGTCTATATTAAGGGTGTATCCATTTGTTTATGGAATGTTATTATTCTATTAATTTCAAAAAATCACCCTTCCTATATCATGACTATAAATGGTTATTGTTTTTTTAAATATTTCATCTCCCTACATTATAGGAAGTTCCAACTTATCGTGATTCATGATTCTCTAATCTCACATACAACTTAAAAAACATCATGTTAGGGGATTTATTTTTTTAATCTAATAATATGAGCTTATATTTTTAATCCAACATAATATTTTTTAATTGTTATTAATGAAATTTTCATGATTTGTTTATTAAATATTTAAGAACCATTTATCTATTTCTTGAATCCTCGAATTGATAAGATTTGAAGACCATAAAAAAATTGGTCAATTTTTCATGTTCATGGAATGATTCTATGAAAATAATATCAATGAAATATTTCCCATTAACATTAATTTTCATTTATCAGTATATTAATCACATGAGTTTTGAAAAATATAAATTATTTATAAATTTTCACATATAAATATTTTGTTGTCTTTCATATGAAAACATTTTTTTCAATACATTTTCCATAGAATTAACCACTTCTATGAGCTATAATTTTATATCATGAAGGCCATTGATAGTTTACTCAAAATGATTTTAAACTTATTTGGGAACGTTTGTCAGATGTTATTTTAGTTAACAATGTAGATCACTAAGTGATACATCATCATCATAGATATGACAAGAATAATTTAAAGAATAATAATTAATACAATTATTAAAACTCATGCCCCTCTGGTTATTTTTTTTTGGAATCTCTCCCTTTATAATATGATATTTCATCAACTTCGTTGTATATCATTTCTTAATGTTTTTCTTAGTCTTAGAATAAATCCCTTTTATTTTATTTATGTAATTATTTTCCTTTTTATCCATCTAAGAGAAATCGAACATTTTCTAAATTCTACAATTAAAAAATCAGGACTTTTATATTTATAGATAATCATCCCTCTGATAAAAATTATAGATCTGTAAGCTATAATTTCCCCTAATATGTAGTAATGGATCATTATTTTACCATTATATGAATTATTTTTTTTTAATTTAGAATATTGAATCTGTTAATTTTCTCTATCAACTTAATGATATATCACGGTCTATCCTCAAATTTAGAAATAATATTTTAGATCACCAAAGGCATTACATATAAGGTTTCATACAATGGGAATCACCATTTCATTTTGTTTAGATGTCACAATCTGGATTCCCCTGTATAGTTAGGTCAATTTTTACAATGTATAAGTAATGAATTGGTTATAAAGAATAGTATTATAACCTCTAATTGATCCTTATTCCACACATTAATAATAAACTATTATAGACTGATGGGTTTAACATCCCAATAAAATTATGTACTCCTTAAATAATAAAAAACTACAGCCTATATCATCTTTTGTAATTATTTAGATACCACATTAATAATATTCTCCATATTCACATTATTTATAATATAATAGAAAATACTCTACCCTGTTTTGATAAATATTTATTAAAAATTATATTGAAACTACTCCTCTTATTTTAACATCATATCAACACATCAAGTAATCTTAAGAACATAAAAATCTGAATTTCTATAATAGTTCAAATATTTTAATAGAATAATCGCATAATCATGTTATTCTTGAAAATACATCATAACAGATTCTAAATGATCCTGTTCTTATTGGATTATTGAATGTATAGATATAAAATATGTCATCAGTAATGATGTTCTGGATTAATCCTTAATAAATTATATCTTCAGTTAACAATCATTATCATTAACTGTAGTGTCAAATTTTATGGTAAGATTTATATTTTTGATGATTAAGTAACCACACCCAATAAATCATCCTTCAATATTATTTTATAGATTTATGAACTTCTAGAACTCTGGTTTTCATTTTATTCTAATATCACTTTATGAATGTACATTTCACATCCCCAATTATTATCCTTAGTATTTTATGTAGCTAATTAATACTTGGATAATTGATATCTCGCATATATTACTTCTTGTAAGTGAAAACATGTGAATTCAAAAAAAGATTATTTTTAGTATTACCTTCACGCATGAATATTACATATAATGTGAATCATGTTGTATATTTTTAAATTTACTGTATAAAATTATATTTCATGATACTATTTATTTTTTAAAAAATATTTATGGTTTGTTTTCATGAATATTATTCTTTATAAGTATAGTAGTATATGTGAATCACCTTAACCTATTAAGATAAGAATAAATATTTTCATAACGTGGTTTCTACCGTATCTTATGCTTTTACCTAATGCATATAATTTTTGGATCATAAGAAATGATCACAAGATCACTTCTCCTTCATGAAACCAACTACATAAACATGTCTTATTATCCTTCACATGAATAAACCAATAAAAATATAATTTCCCTTTTTGTAATCCATATATGTTATATGTGACCTTAATGATTTTTTTGTAGATGGATGGATATTCTCTCCTTATAAAAACTATTGCATTCACCGATATTCTCATCATGAAACAAGATATTCAATAATGATCAATTTTTCTGGTTCAGAGTGAGAGATCTTCTCAAAACAAGAATGATATAAAATTTATCTCTTCTTAGATTCATTGTATTTATCGAGGCTATTGACTATATATACTTTATTCCTTCATCATCATAATCCTAAAATTACTATTCTATGTTAAGGATAATTTAAAATTACTAAAGATTCTAAGATCACAATTATTTATAAATACTAAAAATCTTAAACTCCCGGAAACATGTTACATTGAGGCTTTACTTGATCAGATTAGATCAATCATGTGATAGCTCGGTAGACACAAGATCATGTTATTAATGTTGTCCATGATGGAAGCTTCTAAAATAAATTATTTCTTAAATGATGTTATGATTATTGTCAAAATTGAATCATATGTTTACCTAGTTATATCAAAATATTAATAATAACATGAAATGTTTGGAATTTCCTCCTTCATCGAAGGAGAAAGTGGATATTGAGTTTTTTATATGGAAAATGACCATCACCATTCAGTGGGTTATCCTATCAAGTTATCATTGAAAATGTGTTAACTCAATAGAGAATATCTTTTCTCTTACCTACTATAATGGTAATGTGATGGTGAATTAATCCATCTATAATTATGACGGAGAGGTCGAGAAATGACAGTAATTGGGAAATAATAACAATATTAAGGATGAAAATACAGATATCAAGTGGGAATAATTATTAAAAATATTTCAAAACAAGTCCTTCCCTTTAAATATTTATACAATTATAGAGATATAATTATTTTAAATGAATAGAAATCAATCTAACCCTATTATTTATTTTAAGGAAACTATTACAAGTATTTCAATATATATGTTGACATTTTTAAAAATAATAATAGTAAAATAGATTGATTAAATGGTGGTTTAAAGTCAAACCTATGAATGGATTTGTATATTAAAGGCTTTGAGAGTTAAAAATATTTCTGTTCTCTCTCAATGTAGAGATGGATTCTGGATAATGGTGTCATCATTATAGATAAAAGAACATAAGAATGGAGTTTCATGATAGTGAGACAAATTAAAAAAGAGGAAAAAGAATCTATCCTCCTACATATTAAATATGTGGGAAGAAGTATCATAAGAGTTTCCATAATAGGATAGGGAAATACTTCAATCAGGGGAGAGAAATCAACCAAGCACATAAATGTCAAAGAGTCATGAACAAGATGGACATTATATTGGACTAAAGTAGTGAACCTATTAATGAATCACCCATGGTTAAATTCTTTAACTCTAGGGAGTAGGGTCAACATGAAATATAGTTCTCTAAAACACATGTCATTGAGCTTAATTGTGGTAAAAAAACTCTTAAGATAGAGGAGAAAAGGAAATATTATTCCATTAGTACTAGTGACGTCGATCATGAAAATGAAGTCATACAAGGCATAATTATTATTCACTCAATAATGGAACATGATTAATTTGATTATAGTTCTAATAATTCCATTATATTTTTCATGTTTTCTAGAACTATTGACAAAAATACTGTATACAATTAATAAGACATATCTATAAAATCATATAGGGATTCAATAATTTCATCCCATATGTTGGACTCTTCTCATATCAGTGTGTGTGGGTGGATTATTACAGAAAATATCATAATCCTTAACATAATGCAATATGATTCTAAAATAAAAATGCATTTGATCTTTGTTAAATAGATAAAACATAAACTCCCAGGAAAAGGAAATAACTTCTCATATTTAAAACCATCCCATTATCTTGTACATAGTCAGGTAAGATTAAGAATCTCCTTTGTAAAATCCAATATTGTGTAGAAATGTATAACCAATGAAGAAGCATACCATACAGAAATTGTTGACATGAAGAGAAGTATCAAACTTTAAAAGATTCCCATTTAAATGGAATACACTGATGTATTACCTGAAGAGTTCTCAGCAATTCCCCTAGATATTGAGGTATATTTATCACTAAAAATATAACTGAATCCAGTAATATCTCCAAATTTTCCTATAGTATGGACTTGATTGAAATGGAGGAGTTAAATTATTGGAAGAAATTGAATTTAAAAAAAGGGTTCATACACCCGAGTACTCCAACATAGGGTGCACTTGTGCTATTTCTCAAGAATGATTATTTATAAATGTTTTTGAGTATCAATTATTTAGAGATCAACAAAGTCACCAAATAGAACAAGTATCCCATAATAAGGACTTATAACTTGTTTGATTAACCATAATGACCTCATTAATTTTCAAGGTAAATCTTCATTATCAATGTCATCAATTGAAGTTAAAGAAGTTTGATATTTAGAAGGCATCATTTTATATGTGGTCCAGGAACTATGAGTTTTAGTGATTCCATTTGGAATTACAAATCACCTTGAGGCCATCATGTATTTTATGTATAGAGTATTTAGATACTACCTAATTTTTTTGGGTAGTTCTAAATTATTATATTCTGAGTTACTCCTAGTGTAAGAAAAAACTTTAGGATAATATATGGATTTTATAGAGACATTATGAAATGTGAAAATATGTGTTTTGTTTTATTAGTGTGACCATTTGATGTTGTATTTCAAATTATTTTGGAATGAGATCAAATGCGAGGGAATTTATATGGACCCTTCAAAGACAAAGGAAATTTTATAATGACTCAGACCCCAAAGAATCATGGAAATCCAAAGTTTTCTCTTCCTTTAAGGGTACTACAAACATTTTTTGAGAAATTTATCATTATTGTATATCCAATTAACTATGTTAACATAGAAAGGGTAATATTATTTTTGGATGGAATAATGTAAGTAAAATTTTAAGGATGTCAATAAGAGACAAATCACTACACATTTACTCACATTAAAAACATGTGGAGAATGTTTTATTATTTAAAACTATGCATTGGGGACAGTTATGGGTGATTTACTAAGGAATAATGATAATGAGATAACCTATCTATTATGAAATTTGTAGAACTATGTATAAACCTACCCAACACATGATATATAAATATTATCCAAGATATTCACCTTTATAACATGACAATATTACATCTATGGAAATAATTGTGACATATATCTATATCACAAGTGTCTAATGTATAAATTAACACAATTGGTCCTCAACATATGTCAATGAATATCGATAGATATAAACAATTAATACAATTTATTTATTCATAACCATCCTCAAATGTAAAAAATATGGATGATGCACTTAGTAGAAAATGATATAATACTTTATCCATGATATGTATTGAGAAATATTTTATCTTAATCAGTATGTAATTAATTGACCAGTAAATCATAATGGATGGGAATACAAAAAACCTTTCAAAAATTATTTCTTAACCATATATCCATGACAATATGAAATAAGTGGAAAGGGAGGATATATATAGCTTCAAAAGAGGGTTAAATTAGTAAAGGAGAGGATGATTTGGGAATTACATATCAATTACGATGTTCTTATTTTGTTTTAAGATAAAATTTATATTGCTTCATCCCCTAAGGTAAAATATATCTATAAAATAATACTGATGACTCGTCATTATCTATCCATCAGTGATGTTTCAAGATGTAATATGATCTATCAGAAAAAATCTCAGTGGATGACATGAAGCAATATATAATTTAACATACCTCAATGTTCATGGAATGTCATCAGGTTAATAAAGAGAGAAAAAAACATAATGTAATAATGAAAAAATTACCCATACCAAAGTAGAAATTTGAGAAAAACACCATGGAAATTATAACTGGTCAATGAACGTAAAATATTAAAAATAGTGTGATATGGGTTTTGGTGAATCTAATAACCACGTATTATCAAATTATTGGGATATGAGGATATTTTTCATATGTAACAGAAGTGGTGAGGAAATATGGGTCACCATATTTGTTTATCATTGATCATGATCCAAGGTTCACCAATAAATTCAAGAATGGTATTCAACATGATATGAATTCTAAATTTAATTTCATCACTTTCTAAAACCCATAATCCAATGGACAATATAAAAATATTATTCATATGTTTGTGGATTTATTGAGAGAATTTAATATTGAATTTATAGAAATATGGGTTCATTAATTCAAAAAAGATGATTTCTCATACAAATAAAATTACACATGTGTATTCGAATGGATATAAATGAATATCTTCATGGGAATCAATGTCAAACATGGAATTAGTGGGAAGATGTTGGAAATTGAAATATTCTTGGACTGGATCTTGTACATGTGATAACATAGAATGTTATAAACATATAACAACACATACAATATACTCAGATTCAATAAAATAACTTCAATTATATGAAATAGAATTTAAAATTAGTGGCAATGCTTTCCATAAATTATATCCATTGAAAAGATTAATGTAGTTTGGAAAGAGAAAAAACATATCCCTTTTTACATTGGCCCCTTTGATAACCTTGGTCCAATCAGATAAGTGGGCTATAATCTCCCATATCCACCAAATATGGATCTTGTATATGATGTGTTCCATGCATATCTATTAAATAAGTACATACCCAATCTTTCACATGTATTAAACTCAGAGGTGGTACAAATGGGGAAAGACGTATTGTGTGTGGATTATCTTTTTAATATCTTGGAATATAGAAATAATGTTCTAGGAAATAAGAAAATTAACCATATCAAATTATAATGGATATATAATAAAATTGAAGAGATGACCTAGGAACTAGTGGAAATAATTAAATATAAGTACCCTCACCTATTCTCAATTAGTAATATTAGTTTATATTTCTGGGGAAAATTTTCGAAAGGGAGGAATAATGCAACAACTCAAGAATTTATAAATTATATAATATATTCATGAAATAATAAATGCCTTTTAATATATAATATAATATTATACAAATAAAATTTATAAAAAATCCAAAACAATTTTTTTTACAAATAAAAATCATTAGATTGGTTGAAATCTAACCCTATACAAATTCCAAAATTACAATCAGATAAGAAAAAGTATGTTGAGAAATGTTGAGAGAGCATATTTAGATCCTTCGGATCTTCTAGAATAATCACCCTATTTCCAAAACAATAGGAAATAAATAGAATATTACCAAAAAAATATAACTTTTAAATATTTAAAATAAATAATCTTGATATTAATTATGTGAAATAATTAATAATTGAATGGAATAGTATCTATAGGAGGAAATGTGACCTTTAGAATAGTAATATGATTATTTGGAATAACATCTATGCCGTGGGAGTAATAATTTAGACTCAAAATAAATCAATAAATTTAATTTCCATATTATAATACTCAAAATAAATTAATCACATTTTATAAAAAGTTTATTTTTATATATATCATAGATATTATGTTTTTTATATTAAAACTAAATATTACAAATTATTGAAAATTATTTTAAAAAAAATGAATTTAATTTCAGAAATAAACACATTTAATTTTTCCCTGTTTTATTTTTTGGTAATAATCTAAAACACTTCAATTTTTGGTGAATAGTAAAAATAATGTTTTTCATAAAAAATATATTTTAAATTATATCATTTATATTTTAATAATGACCTAGTCAATTCTATAAAATTTTTGTTGACAAATAACATGTAAATTTTTATAAATTATTCATTCAAATACAATATACAGGTTTCCTAAAGCATAAAACATTTTCAAAAATATAGTGTAAAAATGTTCCCTGAAAATAATTTCTTTCGGATTTTCCCTTTATCTTTTAGTACACTATTAAAGCTGAATTATAATTGGTTTTAATGTCCTAAAACCATTATATTATATTTCTATATGATATATTTTTTCATAAAAAATCACTATTACAAGTTTTACCATTGGTATAGTATTTTATTACAAAAATACACATCTTCTCATGTATAAATAACCTCTCTACCTCCCCTAGGAAAACCATTTCACTTGCACTTAACCTATCTATGTAAAATTATAAATCATCTATATAAAAACACTTATAATACATAGAGTTATTTGGGAGTAATCAAGAAAAAACTTTCTCAAATTGAAGGGCCATAGAAAAGGAATCACTTCAAGAATGAGGTAATGTTTTTAATCATTTTATTCAATTTTCCTTTTCTAATTTCATATCATACTTATATTTTATAATTAAAAAATTATTAAACCCATTATATAGTATTTTAACATGAAATTAGTAATCTTAATATACTATAAAAACTATATTTTTTTATAATAGAATATATTCTACATATCACACCTCCTCTTTGAAAAATATCCAATTAACGGTCAGTTAACAGCCAATGAGGAAGTTTCAAAATAGTTTAATATCATAAACCATATGAATGTATATAGTTATTTATAATATATAAATTTTTGAATAAAAATATTTTATACTTCAGAAATAAATACTTCTAATGTGTTAATAAATATAAACAAAATAGAGAAATATAGGAAAAGTAAGGAACATTTACAGAAAATATTACACCAAAATGATTCAACATAAATTAAATAAAATAAAAAATATTATACAAGTATTATAACTTATAAATATTGAATAAATGAAAAAACAAAATTACTTTTGGTTCAATTATTTTGTAAAATAATGTTTCTTATTTAGAAGGTGGAAAAGCGATGATATAAATGGGACTTATGGTAAGGGTATTCTCAAACCCAAACCCTTTTTTGGGTTATCTCCTATTTCATATTTAATTCGATATGAATATTCCTATAATATCCAAATTATTTTCATTGAATATTATTTATTATTTATTTCAAGAATATACTGGTTTAAACACTACAAAATGTTATCTATTACATTTTCAATTCTTTTTCAAACATAATCCAATTAACAAAAAATTTATTGTATCATCTTGAATTGTTTCTCTATTAAAAGAATAAAATTATATTTTATGCCAATTTATGATCTCATGTGTTCTTTTTATATATACTAAATATCATTATGTAAAGTATTAAATGTGATTTTTTAAAATCCATTCTTTTCCATGGGTTTTTAAATATCTACCACATCCATCATTCCTTATTGAATGTATGTTTTTTTATGATTTTATAGTGTTAAGGGTGGGATCAGGATTATATATGTTTTCAAATCAATGTTTAATATGATTTATCTCATTATATAATGTGTATTATTCTTGAAAAATATTCTATTGTTGTTCAAAGTGACAATGTTACATTATACAAATATATTATACATAAAGATGATGTTAGGTTTTCATATAACTATGTGTGGTATTAGACCAATATTTTATGATGTTTAATAATAATTTATATTCCAAATTCCATTAAATTATTAATTTATTTCATAATTAATATAAGGATGATCATATTTTTATGATATGATTATCATAATTATTCTCACCCATGTTTTATTGATTCAGGTCCCTTAATACTCCCCTTAATAAGAATTTATCTCCCATATTTCATTGATTTATATCATTAGGTGTTACATGTACTAATTATGACACATGATTTTAGAAGGATAAATAATAATTATTTAAATAAATTTTTATTTTTTATTATGTGTAATTTTCTTATGAGACTAATTTTCTCAACACACTAACCATTCGGATCCATGATTTGTAACCCTATTATTATTTTTATCTTGAGAATTATATAATAGTAATGTAAGAAACAAATTCACATTAAAAACCCCATTTAAAATCTATGTTGAATGATCTCAACATATCCTCTAGGGTCTGAAAGGTCCTATCAGACTGACCATATGTTTAAGGACAATAAGAATTATTGAGACACCATTATGTATCAAGAGCATACTATATACATCATGACAACATTAAGGTAAATCCCATGTCTATATAAGATTCCAAATAATATATTACTCCAATAAATAATAATACACCCTTAATATATATCTACTCAATTTGATCATGAAATAAATCACCTATGACAGGGAGTAAGTGAATCGACTTCATAAGGTGTTTCACTACAACCCAAATTGCATGATGGCTTTTAGATATTTTTTAACAGAATGATGAAATAAATTGGGATGTTTAAAATTTTACATTCTTGTATGGGTAATAATTTTAAGATATCCTTAGACTACTGTGTCTCTACTATAAATTTTTATCATACCATCATGGCAATAAAAACTCTACAGTATCTATCATTATGTTTTCTAACCAAAGATACTCTTTTATGTATCTATACTTCATTGGATAGAAATGATAAAAAGAAAATTATGATCTATGTACTTCACCTTAAAACACCTTTTTATATCTATTATTTATGGGACGCATAATCTATTCTTGAACACTAAGATACCATCACAGTATATGTTGATCTTTGGATCATTTATGACTATATTTTTTAGCGGTATATCATCCTTATGTGGCCTGTTAATAGTTACATGTACTGATGATTAAAAAATAGTTTTATAAAGGTAATTTTTATCTAATATCTATAATATTTAAAGGTCCATCATACAACACCATAAGATTATATTACATATTTTTTCAAATAAATTTATTTTCCTTAAAAGATTATGTTACATGAAACACCGATAATTAACGAACTATAACACAAAATTTAATAATAAACGTTCCAATAAATTATATATTGTAAATAAGAATACATAAATAATGAAAATTATATTGTTTAAACTTTATTAAAATAAATTTAATGGATATCTATTGATTATAAATGAAAATAAAAATCATTTCAATATAAAATATATGTTTTCCTAGAAAACTATTGTTATGAACACATTGTGTTTCTATATTAATAAATCAAATGAATCAATTACTATGAACTATTTAAAAAAATTTATACAATATATTTAATAAATATTTTTTTATTCCTCTAATTTTTTTATTCATTGGATAATAATACTTTTTTTACGATTAATAACTCCATTTTTATAAAAAAAATTGTTTTCATGTTCTTAAACCTTATTTTAAATTTAATATTTTCCAAATAAAAAAACTTTAATTGAAACATTGAACTTATGTTTTGAAAAGAAAAATGTCGAAATTTTATTTATGTTTATTTTTGATATTTTACAAAAAATATTAATTTTTTTTGAATAGTTAAATAATAATATTTTTTATTAAAAATTAATTTTTAAAAAATATTAAAAGAAAAATTGTTTTAAAATTAATTTAAATGAAATGTTATTTCAATAATATTGTTATTAAAACAATTTAGATAAATTTATTTAATTTCATGGTGATTTTCGATATAAAAAATTGTTATAGTTATGAAAATGTTATCCTTGGAAAACCTTTTTCCAAGTATATGAATGATTAATTTTAAATTAAATTCCACAATGTCTATGAACCGAATTTGATAGAAATAGATTCTATATTTTATAATGATTATAGTTAATAATATGTAATATGGTAAAATTATTTTTGGTATAATGAATATTTAATGTAGTAAAATATAATTACCACTGTTAATGTTAAAATTAGGTTTTGCGCATTTCTTATGCTTGTAATGAAACTAAATTTAAACACAAAAAGTATTCTCATTTGATTATTTATATTTAATATCTATAATGTATGGATCTAAATTATCTAATTATCACAATTTTGTTTTTAGTATTAAATGATAATTTACTTAGGATAAAAAACTACTTACTATGATGAAAACTAAAGTGATAAAATTATGTAAGGATAATGGGTAAGTGAAAAACATTTTATAAACATGTTATTTTATTTTTCGGGCAGTTTACCATCATATATTCCATATAATATATTATTTATATATTTTTGAGCCACATGAATTAAGAGTGACTTACAATTATTAAAAAGATTTGGATATTTAAAAAGATGTAAATCATTGTCATATATAAAAGGTCTCATCCTAGACTCTTTTTAACACACTTAAAAATACATTTGGATTGGAAAATAAAAATAAAAAAGACTTACTTAATTAATGAAGAGGTATCCTTCTTAAAGAATATTTTTTATTTCTTCTAGTAAATATGTCAAATCAACTTCAAATATGTCAAAATAAAAACACCAATATCATCCATATATTTATATTTTATTATGTCAATAATAATACCTATATCCTTCTTATCCTTCATCATATGAAAAAAATAATTACTGATCATGTGTACAGCGAACTACTGGCATACAAACTTATATAATTATTCGTTCATCACAACCTCCCAAAAATGGAATGACTGATGAATTTAATATATATATATATTTATGAAATAATTAATCTTATGAAATTATAATATCCAATCTTCCTTCTTTCCTTATAATGATTTGAAATATGGTAATGTCGCTTGTCCTTAAATGTAGACTACGACCTCCATAAGGCATTGTGATATTTTTTTCAACTTTTTTTTGAAATGAATAGTATTATGGACGGATTTAATGAATATATATGTTATATTATATATAAAAATTATTTTAGAATGGTGGTATAATATTTTCTTATATTTAATTTCATTTTTCATGAAAAATGTAATCAATATTCATGCATACATACAGACTATCGTCTCCATAAACATCCAAATTCATTTTTCTATATATAAATTTATAGGGTGAATATAAATATTTATATAATTAATATATATTATATTCATATAATAATAATAAATATTTATAATATGGAATAATAATTAATATAAAAATACCACAACTACCATGCCAAACCATACAAGAAAAACAGAACAATTATCACCCAGATTAGTGATTTTTATATAAAATTGTTAATAAACTGATGGTAAAATGTTGTAAGTTAATATTATATATAATGATATAAATATGAAAATATTTTTTAATAAATTTATATTAAATATAAATTATCAAAAAGAAGTTTTTATCAGGTTCCAAGGATATTGGAAGTGAGGTGATAGATTTTTATTTCAAATTTACTTCTATGACACACATAGAACATTCACCAGAAGTTTATTTTACATGGTATATATACTAATCATGAATATATATTATCATTATTATAATATATATATATATATATATGGTTCTTCCCATCATGGTGATTATGATTTTAATACTAACAAAATATTAAGGGTTCTATCAATTCCCTGGCCAGCACGTTTTGCCTTATTTTAGAGCGGGTCTGGTCTAGGACCAAACTATTGGATATGAAAAGTTAGGATTTATATTTCGGTATTTTTATAACTTTTTTATTGTATGGTTTTTACTAAACCACAAAGATATTTTTTAAAAAAATAAAAAAAATGTTTCTGTGATCTTGTAAGCATTTTTTCTTACAATATTGTTAGTTGTCGTGAATATTTATGATTATGTCTCTAATGGTGAAATATTGTGATATATATCTCATAAAACTGATGAATTTTACTATTAATATATTTATTCATCAAATTAGAAGTTTTTTATATATTTTTCCTCACATAATTTACTCAATAGTTCAAAATAATATTTTTATAGAAACCCCGACTATATTTCTTTATTTAGACAAAAGTCCATTCTTTTCCATATCTATATTTTGAAAAAAAATTAAATAATTTATTACATATGAATGAAATGAATTTTAATCATTTATTACCCTAGTTATAATTTAATGATATTATTTTAATGTACTTTTCCTGTGGTTTTCCAAATGAGGTAATTTATAGTTTTTTTCAAAAATTATGAATGGAATCATTATATTAATGTAAAAATAATGAACAAAATCCCACCTTTATGTCCACATAAATATTTGAATCTTCATTAACATGTTTCCAAGGTTATTTTCAATGAAAATATTTCCAATATTATTTTCAAAAATTTCATATTTTTGAAAAATAATTCCAATTTCAAAAAAATAGAGTTTTCTTAATAATTTTTTAATGTCACATTAATGGTATTTATATTAATTAATTTAAACACCCCATAACTAGACATATTTTATATAGTGTAAATGATTAATTATACCATCTATATTCTTTATTCGGATCATTTATGATTTTTCTTAAAATATTTTAATGAAACCTTTTTCAATTACACGAGTAATGTTTATGAAACCCATTTCTTTTCCATGAGTTATGAAATGATGAAATGTTTATGAAAACCATTTCCTTTGTATAGTTTATGAAATTATGAATTAATTAATATTTTATAGAACCCATATTTATAGCTTTAATATTTTTAGTATTTTTTTCCGGATTTATATATCCATTCAATTCAATGTGTAAATATTGATATCTTATTGGATAAATTGGACTCAAATAGTGACTAAACCAAATTCAGTAAGAAAAATTTTCACCTATGATATTCTTGGGAGATATTCTTGAATACAGTGATGGAATTGGAATTGAATTGGACCCACTATTATGGTATTGAAAATTAGACATGACTACTTTGGAAATGATTTTGTATACTTATTTTTATGCCCCAAATCTATGTATAATTATAATGTTATATTCTCACATATAATGTTATTTGATTCTTTATGATTAATGGATTATGATATTCTAATATTTATTCTATAAAACAACATTATGATACATGATATGAATAGTATTATTTCCAAATTCTAGGATAATGTTCTTATACCATCATAATAATGTTATTTTGAAGTGATCATTGATATCTCCATTTTTTACCCATAAAAAGAATATAAGATCTCAATTTCTTGTTTTTACATTCCCTAGGTTTTGAATAATGTTATTATTTATGAAATTTAAAATAAGGGTTATAGTAATGTTAAAGTTAGTAAGAGATTATTTAGTTCACATGTGAACTAGTTTTTTCTCTATCCATGTTTCTAATGATAGTAGAGCTATTTGATTCATGAGTCAATATTCATGTTATGTAAAAAATTTTGATATAAAAAATTTAATATATTTTTATGAATGTTTTTAGTTTATCTACAAGTTATCAAAATATGGTTTAGTTAATATTTGGAAACACAAATATGTAAAATTGAATGAAAACCCATAAGAATAGTTAATGTATTGGAAAATGTATGAGAATTTTAGAGAAGGATAGAATGAGTGGTTTAAAAGAAGTTACATACATTCTTGGATATTGAAAGTGGACGCGGATCTAAATGATTTATACCTAGAAGTAATGACTTTGAAATGGGATCATTAGGATTTAACTCAATCATCACTGGGTGCATGTTAGTATTATTTTCTACCCGACTAGTTTGATACTCTTTGGGGACATGTTTTGGAAATTTACATTTTTTACCAATCAACATGACTGATTGGAATATATAATGACCTTAAATGACCAGGGTTACACTTAATGATTCATATATTGAAAATAAATTTTCAATAATTATGAATCTGATGAATTATTTTTTATTATTTGTCAATATCATTAATGTTTATTGATTATTATGCTACCCATTATGATTTTTAAGGAATTACTGATAAAATGAATATGTCTAGGTTGTAATAGGTAAGATAAAATAAAAATGTTTTTCCATTATTATTAGTTTAATGAATAATGGAACCTCTCATTGAATGTAAATTTCTATCCTAAATTATTAGTTATTAAACTATAAATTAATCAATTAATATAATTATGATCACATCTCAAGTCAATGATTCATTTTAGATTGATGCTTTTGGTAATGTGCATCCGAAAATTCTTATTATTCCTTCTTGTTTGGAATTTTATGTTATTATTGGAGTGTATTGAAATTCCTAATATAAATCTGATATCAATTTTTAAAGAATGGATTTCACATTTCATATTCCAAACCAACCAATGATGACTTATCAGTGTGAGGAAATGTGTGAACATATGATGGATATCACATCTTTTATTTGGGTCAATATTCATATTCAAAATGTGCATCCAGATTAATTTGATGGGAATAAAATCTATATAAAATATTTTCCTATTGTGTGGGAGTTTGTTGCTTTTATTATGGAAGAGTAAACTACTCTCCCACCAAATCATTATGTTTATTTTTAAATTTAACTAAAAAAAGTGTTGCAACTAATTAAATCTATCCATAAAAAATGAATTGGTTAAGATGCATGAATTAAAGAAGTAACACAAGTAGAATCTTGAAAAGGGGATCATTTTTTCAAGTGTTTCACCATGTGGTGACACAATTCTTTTTTATGAATATATATGGATAAATAATACTTTTTTATCAATTATCATGAAATTAACAATATCAATATAAAGAGAGAGTATCAGATAGCCCATAGTGTTTACATATTTGATCAACTACATGAAGATCAATACTTTCCATTGATTGTCCTTTTTCTCAATATAATTCATCGAGGTCAATGAATGAGGATGTACCCAACACAGTATTCTATACATGGTATAGACACTATGAATATTTAGTAATTTAATTTGGTATTATTAATACCCAACTATATTTATATATTCTACAACTATATTCATTAGATATTATATAAACTAGGAAAATATAGTCTTTATAGATAATTACATTACATATTGAATGAGAACCAAATGTGCAGGAAAATGAAGTGGGATTTTACTAAAGACCTTAAGGAATTAGAAGTTCTATGTGAAATTAAAAAATTATAAATTTTATCAATAAACATTTTAATTTTTGGTTTATTTAATCTAAAGATAGGTTATATTATGGTATCCATAAAATAAAATGGCCACTAAAAATTAGATTACAACAACCAAGATAATTAAGATATGTAGTTTTCATGTATTAAATATATATTATTGGTGATTTTTTAAAAACATTCATTGGATTTATGGTCCACTCATCATGTTAAATTAGAAGGTTTCCTAGTTAATTGAGAATGATTAATGTGATGAAAATTTCATAGAAATAAAGAAAAGGTTATTCAGTGAACCTGTGCTAACATTATTATTTTAGCAGAAAAGGGTTTATAATATATAGTGATTAATTGAAGAAGGTATTGAGATTATTTATCATGGATAATGATATGGATATAGACCAAACCACACAAAAATTTAATTGTTATGTAAAAATTTATCAAACTCATGATTTGGAGTTAGTTACTGTAATTTTAGAATTAATTATATAGAGGCATCATATTTATGGTATATGGGGTGTTATGTATTATGATAAAAAAAATTTAATTTGTATATTCACATAGAAAGATTAGGATATTAACCAAGGAATATGGTTGGAGCTGATTAAATATTATGATGAATAAATACATTACCACTTTGGGAAAGATAATTTTCTATAGGATGCTTTGAGTCGAAAGGATCATTCTTGCTTAGGGATGGTAAAGAACACAAAATATCCTATATTTCTATATATTCAAAGGATATATATTGAAATTTTAATTGATGGGATATATCTTATCTTTCTCAAATTCATGATAAAATATCAATCGATGGGATAATTATAGTTGTTTAGAACGAACAAGTTGATCTATAAAGGATTTCGAGAAATGTACTTAATTTTACCCGTGATTAAAATAGAATTATAGTGTTTAAGAGTTGTTTATGTGTTCCATATATACTAGATTTGTAGAAGGATCAGTTGGATCTTGCTCATATTAATTAATTTTCTATTCATCATAGAAATATGAATAATTATAGTGATTAGAAAGATAATTAATAGTTAGAAAACAAGAAGGAATATTTTGAAGAGTTTGTATCTCATTGCTTTCTATGTAAGAAAGTAATTAAAGAGAGATAATATTATAATGGAATGTTACAATCAATACCCATTAAATTATATAATAATGAGAAAATCTCCATGGATTTTTTCATCTGAATCTCCATAACATCAAAAGGCCATTATACTTGTTGGGTTGTATTTAATCATCTTAAAAAGTCAACACAATTCATTGAAATTGGCAATGAATTATCTATGAATTAGATTTTCATGATATAAATTAAGTAATTTGTAAATTTAAATGGAGTACCATGTGATATTATATATAAATGGGATAAGAATTTTACCTCAATGTTCTAGATAATTGTTCAATAATATCTTAAAATAGAGTTCAGTTTCATCTCTACATATCATCCTCAAATAGATTTTCAGTCTGAGGGAAAAATTGAAACAAAATAGGATATGAGGATATCTTGTTATATTGATCTAAAATATATATTTTATAATTATATTTCTTAAGTTTAAACTTTTTTACCAAGATATATTTTAATCATGCATTCAGATGTCTCAATATAAATGCATCTATGGAAGTATGAGTAGAACTCCAATTTTCAAGGATGAATTTAGAGATTGAAATATATTTGTACATGAAAAATTTTATGAAAAGGAATATAATTATTAATCCATTACACAACCCATAATGGCAGTACAAATTTGAATGAAATGTTATGTTGACAATTGTTGGTGAGATCTAGAATTCAATGTCAATTATGCGGTGTTTCTGTGAATTTCTCAATAAAAGAATGTTACAAGATTGGGGATGAAAAAATATAAGACTGAGGTATTTTTCATAATTAGATATTATTTATTTATTATGAACAATATCTTTTCACTTGGGGTTCCCACCAAACTTCTCTCAAGTCCATTTTGTTTTCCATGTAACCCTCATATGGAAGTAAATTCCTGATAAATAACATTTACGAAACTCTTAGTTCGTATATAAAAAAGAAATATATTCTATATGTGGAAAAATGGTTGAGATTTTGTATAATATAGGGAAATTACTGCAAATTAGACCACTCACCTGGAAAAATTTTTGTGAAGCAAAAACTAATTTAAGAAACCTAATTCGGTACCTAATTATAATAAGAAGAAGTTTTTTACACAGTTGTTCAAATTAGGCAGGAAAAATCATTAGGGATAAATTATTTTTATGGTGGTAGAATGTGACACACAAATAGGATATGATAATTCCTTTAAAAATGAATTTATTTTCTTTGATAGCTTGTGTGACATAAAATACCATTATTTAACCGTAACATAGTATACCATTATAACATATCCAATAAATTTTGAGTATGAATATGAATAACTAAATAATGAAAGTTATATGGTTTATTAAATATTAAAATAAATTGTATGGTTATCAATTTATTTTATATGAAAATAATAAACAATTCAAAGTAAAACAAATTATTTCATAAAAAACAATTATTATGGTAGTAATGTGTTTTTATATTAAAAAACTAAATTAATATCTATTTTTTATTTATTATAATGAAAATTACATATTATATAATATATAAAATATTTTATCATTCATTTCATATTATTTAATAAATGGTATTCGAATACATTAATTTTTTGTTTCAATACCTATATTTTTTTAACAAATTCTGTATCACATTTTGAAAACATTTTATAACATTAAATATTTATTATTTCAGAAAATTTGTTTAAAAAATTATTTTCTGTTTTCAATAAAAAAATTCAAAATATCTAATTGAGTGAATTTTTGAATTTTTTTTGAAATGAAAAATTTTTCATTGAATAGTAAAAAATTACTGATTTCTATTAAACATTTTAGTTTTTATCAATGCATTTACAAATATTTTTTAAATTTATATAAATTAAAATTAGTACCATTATATAATGAATAGAACATTTAGGAAATTATAATCAGTTTTATGCTTAATTTCGAAATGAAGACTTTTTATACTTATCGAAACATTTTCTTTAGAAATGTGTTCTTTGGAAACCCACTCGTTGTCTCATATACATGGATAATTTAGAATTTAATTATACCACTTAAATGAATTTAATTTCAAAAAATGTACTTTATATTATGATTCAGTGTAATTAATAGTATATAATATGTTCAACTTAAATATATTAAAATTCTTAGTAAAAATATTAAAAACAATTACTATAGTTACAGATAAAATGGTGTTTTTAACATTCAATGTTCTTTTGTCAAAATTAATTTTTATCTGACATAAGATTTTTTACATAAATTTTACATCATATTAAGAATTAATGGGTAAAAATTATCTAATATGAATCATTTTACTGAATGTTAAATTTTTATTATAAAATTCTTTTATGAAAAAATTGATAATCCTTCATGTTAAACATAGAAATCAAACCCTACAGTAGATAACAAAATCATTATAGGTAAATATCTCCCCATACAATTTCCAAGTCAGATCTGTTTCCTTTTTAACTAGTTAAACATTGATGATATCTATTAATTGGTAGGCCAATTTCTCCCATGTCTGTAAGAACTCCACCACTTTTATTTTTCGTCTTAAAGTAAAAATTACCTTGGTAGTAAAAACATTTAATGTGTTGAAAATTAAAATGGAAAAATCAAGTATATAATTACCCTGCTCAATATTACACCCATAAAAATGATTTATTACATATATTTTTACTAAAAATGACTCTAAGGATCATGAGGTATAGGTTATTGAGAAATTAGGAACATTATATAAAAACATAAAACATAAAACACAACATCATTATGAAAAAAATCTTTTACATGACCACGACATTCCTTCATACGTAGAATTGTATGGGATAACCTGAGGACATGTATACGGAACGGGTGAACTATAAAGCCTAGTAAGGGAGTAAACAAGTAATTGCATGAAAAATATAGTACATGTTAGAAAATAGGCATATTAATAGAAAACAAGAGAAACATGAACATAAAGGCATGATATAGCATGATTATCATAACATGGAAATGTGGAAATAACATTTAACATGATATTAGAATGATCCAAGGATCATTGCACATAAAGCATAAATAAACCCACATTTCACATGAATTATCAAATTTAAAACCTCATTGAACTTGAATTACAACGAGTAAAACCTCATTGAACTTGAATTACAATGAGTAAACCCTCATTGAACTTGTTGTATCATGATACTAATCTTTACCCAATGCATTGTAGCGCTATTAGGGTACACCCTTTACAAAATTTCATTTCATTCGTAAGTGGGCCACATGGATCTTATAACATGTAATCATTCAACATAATCATTTATTTCATAATAAAGTAATGTGGAATATATACATGTAACTCTATAATCTATAAGTATATGAGAAAAAAGGTGAATACCCTTGATAGAAAAATGGTAATGGTATTCACTTACACTATGATTTTGGTATGAGAAATTTTGGTAGCATAACAACATAAAATAGAATTATAAAATGGGTTGATGAAGGATAAATTGGCCTCTAAAAATTTAAACATGAAATGGGTTAAAAGTGAGACATGGAACATAATATCCCAACATATTTAATGGAATTTATCTGCATAATATAAAATAATTTCTTCAATATAAATGAGAAGAGATAAATTCCTTGTATAATTTTGGCATGGTTATAGGTGTACATGGGAGGTATTAATGAAAGATAAATAGGTATCTCATTATTAAAAAATAAGGAGGTAAGTATGGGGGAGGTGAGAAATCATACCCCAATATTTTTAATTGAAAATATATGGGTATAAAAATATAATGAAATTTTAAAAAAATGAGAAAGGAAGAAATACCTTACGTGGATGTGTGACCCTAAAGGCTTGGGAGAGGATTGAAAGAGGCTTATAGGGATCTTGGGGCACCTTGGAATAATTCTACATTGAGTAGGAAAGAGTTAGGTTGAGATACAATGGTTTTGAGTGATGATTAATGGGAGATTAATTTGTTTTATATAGGAAAGGATAGGGTATTCTTTATTATTTATGCTTTGGACACTACAAATAAATCTAATAAAAACCCCAAACTGTCTCATGGTCTTTTCCCATGGCTTTTTCGAAATTAGAGTGGAAGAAATTATTTTATAAGTTAAATTTCCTAGATTAATATAATATTAGACTTTATTATGTGGAGGTGAGTCACACTCTCAAAAAAATAATTTTAAATAGATAAAATATTTTATAAGTCTTGGACGGTCCACTAAGGAAGCATAAAATTAATCAAACACATCAAAAATAACATTATCTTAACGATAAGACATATCTAGACCAAACATACTTTTTATAGTATTTCATTAAATCACTCTTGTGTCAATATGATGTCATAAAAACATTATATATTTCAACTGTATTTAGTTTTTACAAAAAAATTTGACTATCTTATAAATTTTTAAAAATTCACTATTAGATAATTTTGACATCATGAATCCAAAAATTATATTCATTCGATATAAATAATTTTCTAAATATGTGATTTTTTACATTTAATATAAAAAACAACATTTATTGAATATTAATCGGTTTTGACAAAAACAACTTTCAAGAATTCAAAGAAATTACAATTTGATCATAAAAATTATTTGATCATTTATATAAAAATTAATTTAGAAAAAATATCTTATTAAAGTATTATTTAATGAAAAAATACACTAATTAATAAAAATATATTTCTTAAATAAAAAAATAAAAATTTTTCTTTAAAAACCATTTACAAAGTAAGAATAATGAAATTAATTTATATTAATTATATAAAGATAATTCACATAACCATAGTGATAATGTATTTTCACCTAAAACCTTATAACAACTGCATAACACCTAAGGGTAAGTTGTGGGATGGTAACAAACTCTTGAGGCAGCTCAGATAACAACTCTTGGGTGGTAATCTCTATTAAAGTCTACTTCTTCTGTAGACTATTATATTCAAGTATAACTCATTGAATGTCAGCTTGGGCTTGGTCAATAGTGAAGCCCAGTGATGCTACCTCCTTTCCGAGATCTGATAAATGGGCTTCGTATGGAGCAATTCTACTAGATGAGGTCATCACTTCCTTTTTTTGAGTAAATTGGATTTTTAAAGCCTTATATTTATACTAATCAGGAGATCAGTATTCAATGACTATATTAGAAATGATAACAATTCTAAATGGTATTTTAAAATCCAAAAACCTAAAATTAAGTAAGTACATATGTTTTTATATAACCATTTTATATAATAATACATCTAATTAGATTAAGAGTAATTTTCATTAATAAATTTTTGAGCCATTACAATCCTCCCCCTATAAGTAATTTCTCCCTTGAAGTTTTTATTTCCCACACTAAAATAGATGAGGGTAATTATTCTACATCACTTCCTCCAATTCCTACATTTTCTCTTCAAACTTTGGGTTTCGACACAACACCTTGATGAGAGGAATTGTCTTATTTCGTGGAAATATTTTCCCTACGATCTATGATATTAACTTTCATTGGAGAAGTTATTTTCCAATGGTACCATATATAGATTTAGTATATGTGATGGGTTACGAATATACTTCTTCAAGAGTGATACATGGAATACATCATTTACTTGAGATCGGTTTGTGGGGAGTTCTAGTCGATATGACACTACTCTAATGCCCTCAAAGATCTCAAAAAGGGTCGATGTACCTTTGAATAAGACTTCCCTTCTTCCCAAATTTCATAAATATCTTCCAAGTTGATATATGGAGGAAAACAATTTCTTTAACATCAAACTCTAGGTATCATTGATGATTATTAACATAGATCTTTTGTTGACTCTGAGCATATTTAATGCTCTACTGGTTGGTCTTAACCTTCTCCACCATTTCATAGACCATTTCTGGACCTAGAAGTTTTTTCTACCCAAATTCATTACAACATTCTGGTTTTCTACACCTCTTCCCAAAAAGGGCTTCATAGGGAGCCATTTGGATGGTTTAGTGGAAACTATTATGGTAAGAGAGCATCCCAATAAGAAGATGTTGATCCCATCATCCTTTGAAGTCCATGGATAATTATCTCAAAATTTCTTCAAGTGTTTGGATTGTATGCTGATATTAGACATCAGTTTGAGGGTGATAAGCTGTATTTAATGTTTATCTCATTATTCAGATTGTGTTGGAGACTCTTCCAGAACATAGAGGTGAATCTTGGATCTATATCAAACATAATCGATAGTGGCACTTCATGCAGCCTTACCTCTTCTCTAATGTTTATCCACTCCATTTGATCTAATAAGAAATACCCCTGAATTGTAATGAAGTGTGTAGTCATTTTAAGACAATACACAACAACCCAGATAGCATTGTGTCATTTGGATGTCTTCTAAAGTCTGGTGACAAAGTCCATGGTGATGTTCTTGCATTTCTATGTTGGTGCAGGTAATGGTTGCACCACCCCCTTGAGCTTATGCCTCTTATCCATCACTTGTTGAAACACCAGGAAGTTTAAATTATACTCATCAATCTTATTCTACATGTTATCCCACCAATAATGATCTCAGAGATCTTGATGCATCATTTTGATTATTGGGTGAATAAAGAAATTATAACTATGTGCATCATCCAATAGTTCTGTCCTTAACCCCGGATTTGATGGAACACACAGTTTTGACCCAAATATCACAATTACATATTCATTAACAATGATCTATGTTGATTTCCTTTTTTTAACAGTTTCCACTTTCTTCTAAATTCCTACATCATCCTTTTGAGAATCAATTAACCATTCCAAAAGATATGGTCGCACAATTATCTGTGAAAGGTTTTATGATGTTTCCTTATTTATGATTCCCATGTCCATCTTCATCAAATCAAATTAGATGGGATCCTTTTTAATTCTTATCAATGATAGAATTGTTGGGTCCTTTCTACTTAGATAATTTGCCTATTTTTTCGCATTCCCAAGGTAGTAATGGATTGAGTAGTCATAGCCTTTGATCATCTCTAAACATCTTTGATGACACATATTCAACCGTTTCTTTGTGAATATATACTTGAGGATTTCGTGATCCGTATATATTTCATAGTTCTTTCCAAATAGTTAATGTCTCCAAATTTATAAATTGTATAATACTGTAGAAAACTTCATTTCATGTGTTGGATAGTTTTTCTCATGAAATTTCAATTTTATTGAATCATATTCAATGAATTTGTCATTTCTCATCAACAAAAAACACATACCCTTCTCCGAATCGTCACTAAATACCACAGAAAGTTATCTACTGGTAAGAAGTGTGAGTAGAGGCATAGTGATAAGCCTCATTTTGAACTCCTTGAAGCCGTATTGGCATTCATAACTCCAAGAATACATGACTACATTACATGTTAGCATGGTATGAGGTTTTGACAATTGTGGGAAATTTCTCACAAATCAATGATAATATCCCGCTAACCCTAGGAACCTATAGATATCCTTCACCAATGTTTGCCTTGACCATACCTCAATTGCAGCTGTCTTGGAGAGATCCGTAGATATCCCAGTTCTTATGATGATATGACCTAAGATGAGACTTCCTTCAACAAGAACTCACACGTTCTATACATTTCATAGAGGTTATACTTTCTCAAGGTCTCTAGTTGAGTGATTAGATGCTTCTAATGCTCCACCATGGTTTTGGAGTATATTAGAATATCATATATAAATACTACCACAAAAATGTCGAGGTAATCTCTAATGGATCTATTAATCAAGTACATGAATATTTATAGAGCATTAGTGAATCCAAAAGGCATTACTATGAATTCATAGTGCATGTATCATGTATGAAAAGCAGTATTGAGGATATCCTCTCTCTTCAACCATACATGGTAATAACCCGACTACAAATCCACCTTGGAGAAGTATTGTTCTCTTCATATATCATTGAAAAGTCATCAATTCGGGGTAGAGGATACATGTTATTTATTGTGAATTTGTTGAGTTCAAGATAATCAATGCAATGACACATTGACACATCCTTCTTCTTGATGAAGAGGACTGGTTCACCCCATATTGAAACACTTGGGAATATAAACCCTTTATCCAAATTCTATTTTAGTTGTTTCATTAGATAATAATGTTCCATAATAACTATTCTATACAGATTCTTGGATATTGGAAATTCTCTAGGTATAAGAGCAATTGAGAATTCCACATTGTTGGTTGGAGTGGATACTCAAGAGGGGGGGGGGGGGGGTGAAAAGAGTTCCAATTAAAACTTCTGTTAAAAAATTTTAGGATTAAAATCCCCCAAATTAAAACGGCCCAGTAAATTAAAGCAGCAGAGATATAAGTGACTTATTATTCAACATGTTTCTCAAAGGTTGATTACTCCTTAGTAGAATTATTATGAGAACTAATTCCACTTTTGAAACAAGTTTACTAAATGGATCACATATACTCACTATCTTGAACATACTATCAGGGTGAATATAAAAACGGATTTCTGTCTTTGCTAATATAAGCACAGTGGATAAATGTAAAACAGAGTAATGGAAATATGAACACAACAAATTAAACAAGTGGTTCAATATTAAGGAAATACCTAGTCCTCTCCATTTGGTGATCACCTGCCACCAAGAAATTATATTAAAAAGTGATACATCGCCTGTATCGGGCTTTACAATAGTTTTCACAAATTGTCTAGGTTTTTCAACTTCTACCACAGTTATATGTGGGAAGAATAAAGTACCAAGCCACACTAGGCATCTTTCACAATTATCCGTGGGAAACAAATGTAAAGAGAGTTTGGTCTGTGGATTTTCAGTATCCCTCAGTACAAGCACAAGAGTAAGTGTGTGTAACATAGACACACTGCTCACAAATGCAAAATACTTATACATAGTAGATCTAAATATAGTAGGGATAAGTTTAGAATGCTCTGTTGTGTTTCAATATCAGCACTGGACTCATTAGAATGAAGGAAATGATGTTTTGGTCTTTCTCTGCAATTTGACTCCAAAACAGAGTGTCCCAACATCCAGGTGTTGACTTCCAGATGTAGAGATGATCAGATTCTTGGGTTTAAAGATCTTTTTAGCACACCACTACATCTTGAAAGAGATTCTTTTAATAGATCTTTGTGATGATCTGTGTTCCTCTAAATGAGTTCTTGAGTGTTCTTCTTCTTTCTTGTATTTTTGGGGTTGTATGTGTCTCTTATGTGTATTCGATATATTCTGTGACTTCTCTGTATATATGTATCGATTTATGTCTCTACTCACATATATATATATATATACTTCTCCAACATAGCATCTTCTCATTTGGTTCAGCAGGGGCCGACAATAGAAATGCTTCAACCACGTGTGGTCTCCCTCGTACCTCATACTATCTCTTTATATGCCTGTAAATAACATTAAATAATGTCAGGTGCATTAATTTGTCCAGACATGACCATTATAACAATAATAATAAAATTGGTTTAGAAAATAATAGAATATCATTAGATTGGTATCATATGCATGTCGCATAGTAGACTTCAATGTTAGCCTCTAAAATTATGGGCTTCATCTGTAGGCTTGTAACGGTGAACTTTGTGTCAGTGGATGTCTTGTAATGATACTTGTTACTCTATGTAACAGTATATCCTCATCAGTGGACTTCATCGGTAGGCTATTCAACTGTGGGCTTCATCAGTAGGCTTGATCAGCGGTAGACTCCAACAGTAAGATTCTAATGGAAGCTTTGTAATAGAAAACTACTTTAACAGTGACCTTTCCAATTGTAGACTTATCTCAATAGGTAATTTCATTAATAGCATAATATGTCCATCAGTAGACCTTGAACAACAGTCGAGTATCTTGACAGTAGGAGTTTTCTAGAAGTAGCCTTCTACTAACGGTAGACATGTCCAAATGTAGACTTGAAAAGTGATGCTCTCAATAGAAGACTTGAAAAAGAGTTCGACAGTGAACTTCTAACAGAAGCCTTTCCACAACAGTGAACTTGTGACGGTGACTCTTTGTCTATGAGTTTTAATAAGCAGATCAACGGTAGACTTGTGACAGTAACCTTATACCGGTATATCAGTTACATTAGATCTTGAATAGTAACCTTCTAGGATCAGTGACCTAGAGTAACAGTGAGCTATAACGGTGACATTGAACAGAAGGATCTTACCAGAAGCCTTTAACTGTGAACTTATATAGAGATAAATGTAAACTGTAAGCTGATGCAACTAAATTATGAGACTAAGAATATATTTATAAATATTTCAGGATAAAGAATATAAATACATATTAAAAGTGTTAGAAACTGGCTTAATATATCATGGTCAATTATTTAAACATGATTTGGGGCTATTAAAACAGGTGAGTCCAACAGACATCTCTCCAAATAGGAAGACCAAAACATTCCTCGGGAAATGCTTAAGTAAATTCCCTCACAATAGGCATGTATTCAAGGATGGTTTTTTCCATAGACTCAATTATCAGAGCAAGATATGCATACTCATAGGTAAGTAATATTCATGCTTAAGATAATGGTGCAAATTAAGATTCATCCTCCATCGTGCACTTGTATAGAATCGGGGGGGGGGGGGGGTCGATTCTCCATTTGGAAAGTTATTTCCCATTCACGGAAATTTATGTTGGATCTATATATGGAAAGAAAATTCATGCCAGGAATTGCATCAAATTACATAAGAGGTGGTAAGATGTGGTTCACTATGAAGTTCAATATGTAAGTTATGATATGGGAGGAGTTATTTTCATGGGATGCAATGGTTGCCCCATTTTCCGTTCACACCAAAATCTTTACTTCCATGATTTGTGGTGGTGTTGGGATTATTCTAAAAAACATTTAGAATATAAAATAATGCATAGACCACGAATAAAAAAGTACATTTGATATTATTGTATGAATAACTAGAATATCTTTCACCTCTTCATTATCAGGGTTCACTTCAGCGGTAGTGAATTAAAAAGCTCACCCCTACTTCCTAGGAGGTTTTTGGATGCCTCCAAAAAACCCTTCACTTAGGGAACTGGATTGCAAAGTGTCGTGGTTATTTGTAGTTGAAGTAATGAACAATGAATTTAGGGTTGAATAGAGCTTTCCTTTACTATATCGCAATAGTGATTTTTTCTTGCCGACAATTAATGGATAGGTTCACTTCTCTTCCGCACCTAAATAATTTCATTATCCCCTTTATGAAATATCTACGGTGCTTATTTCTAAACCTTTGGAATGTGGGGTGATACAATTTCTTAGTTCCGTTGGGTTTACCCATCGAACTGCCAAAGATAAATTACACCTTCTGTTTCTTATCTCCATGGTACCCCTAATGTCATCCAATCTATATTTCAACTTTGAGGGCACATCGTAGAGTTTCCCCATATCTATCTAGGTCACGGATCACAATGGATTTCCATAGCCTCGGTTTTATTCCCCCAAAATTTTGTCTAACTTTCATTTGGGGGTAACGAAAATCTGGAGGCATACCATACAAGCCTTTTAATGTTTTCCTCATACGCTCTGATGGATTCGTCATCTTTTTTTGCATGTGGGCAAGGAATTCCATTTTCATCTAATGTCGAAGGGTGTGCAGAAAGTAATTATTGAAAAATATTTTCTGGAAATCATTCCATTACAACACCTCAATCTCTTCCTTAGGAATTTTATTTTTGATAAAAGTCTACTATTGATCAGCTTCACCCTCCATACAATAAGTATCTAGAAGAACCTTCTCTTGTTTGGAACAATGAAGGATGGATAAGATCTTTTCAATAGAGTTGATCCATTGTTCGATGACTAAGGGATAAGATGATCATTTAAAATTAAGATTCATTTGTCTCATGATTATCTCAATTTAATCTTGTTATTTATTACAGGGGGGTCACAAAATCTTCTTGAATCATGTTTCTATTCAAAAATTGTGTTAACTAAGAGGTTATCATGACAATGTTTGTGATTACCACTCCCATTGGATTGAGAATCCCATTAGAATAGCCATCACATTTATCTTTGCATCGGATGTTATCTGAAGTCCTCATATTACTATCTATTAGCTAGAATAAAAGGAAAGTTAGGGGTAAAACATAAAGGGAAATCCAAAGAAAAAAAGGGATAACTTATAAATTAAAATTATTTCCTCATCTTATGAATTTATAGGCTTCAATCTATGTTATCTATGATCAAATTCCCAACATATATTCTTATGGGTTTTTTATTCTCATAATAATGGTTTCTACTACGCTTATGAATTTACCCAATAATATCCTCCAAGAGTGTCATAATAAAGAGCGCAACAAGTCTTGTTTTCGTGCACCAATTCATGTTCAAGTCTAGATCAAAGAGGTATTTTCAGGTTTTACCCATAGATACATCTATGCCATAGCCCCCTCTAATTGTTCATATCCAGACATGGATGTATTTTATTGACAAACCACTTACTATAAGCTCACAAAAATTTATGAATATTTTTATTATACATAGTCTTATCCCTAAGGAATTCATTAGGGTTTTGTAATCCTAATCCTAAAAATAACAAAACTTATCATATGACACCAAATATTATAATCATACTCTTTATAACACACAAAAACATGATTTAGTACATAGACCTGCAATCAATATGACTATGAGGATCAATAGGTATAGTTTCTTATTAAATTTGGAACATTACATAAAAACTAAAAACATAAAACACAACATCTTTATTAAAAACTTCTTTTACATGGCCACAACATTCCTTCGTAATTAACATTGCATGGGATAACTAGAGAACATGATTAAGAAATGGGTGACCTATAAAGACTAGTAAGGGTGTAAAAAAGGAATAATATGAAGTATATAGTACATGTTAGGAAATAGGCATATAAATTGAACACAAGATAAATATTAACATAAAGGTATGATATATCATGATTATCGTAACATAGAAATGTTGCAACAACATTTAACATTATATTAGCATGAACCGAGGATCAATGAAAATTGAGCATGAGTAAAACCACACTACTTTTGAATTAGCATGAGTAAACACTCATTGAACATGAATTAGCATGATTAAACCCTCATTTCACTTTACTTATCATGATACTAATCATTACCCAATGAATTGGACTGTTATCAGGGCACACCCTTTATAATCATTTCAATTCATGCATAACTGTTCCACATTGATCATATAACATGAAATCATTCAACATAATCATTTATTACTAGATAATGGAATTTAGAATACATATATAGATCTTTATAATCAGTAATTATAAGTGCATAAATGTGATTACCCTTGACATAGAAATGGGTATGGAATTCACTTACATAATGATTTTCGCATAGGAAATTTTGGCAGCAAAACAACATCAAATAGAAATCATAAAATTGGTTGATGAGAGAGAAAGGGTTATATCATCATTTATACATGCAATGGGAATCAAGGGGGTCCTAGAACATAATATCCAAATATATTTAATGTAATTTATATGCATAATATAAATTAATTTCTTGAATGTAAATAAGAAGAGATAAATTTCTTAGGGAATTTTGGCTTGGTAATATGTGTGCATAGGAGGAATTAATGAGAGAGAAAGAAGTATATAATCATTAAAACATAAGTAGAATAGGATTTGGAAGGTGAAAAATCATACTCCAACATTTTTATTTTAAAATAAAATGGTATATAAACATAATGAAATTTGGAAAAAAATGAGAAAGGGAGAAATATATTACTTGGAAGTGTGATCTCAAATGCTTGGGAGAGGATTGAGAGAAGATTTTTGGGATATTGGGGAATCTTAATAAGATTCTAGAGAGAGGAGGGAATAATTTGGTCGAGCTCTATTGGTTTTTAGTGAAGATGAATGAGATATTGAGTGGGTTTATATAGGATTGGGGAGAGAATTATTTATTAGTTAGGTTTTGGACACTACACATTAAATTAATCAAAACGACAAACCATCCAATGTTTATTTCCCATGATTTTTTTCGAAAGTAGAGTGGAAATAATTATTTTATAAGGCCAATGGCCGAAAATTTTAAGATATTAGGCTTGATTATGTAGAGGTTATTCACACTCTCACAAAAAAACATTTTAAAAAGTTAACATATTTTATTAGTCTTGGAGGGATCACTAAGTATCCATAAAATTAATAAAACAAATTTGAAATTATGTTAGTTTAAGTATAAAAAATACACTGGATGAAAAACATTTTTATAGTATTTTATTACATTACTGTTTGGTCATTGTGATTTCATAAACACATTATATATTTAAAAAATATTTATTTTTAACCCAAAAAATCGACTATCTTGAAAAATTATGAAAAATTCACTGTTAGATAATTTTAACATCCTGTGTCAAAAAATTATATTCATTTTATATAATTAATTTCATTAATATTTGAATTTTTACTTTTAATATAAAAAATGACATTTATAAAAAAATAACGAGTTTGGATAAAAACAGCTTTCAAACTGTAATAAAATTTACAATTGTATTCATAAAAATTATACGATCATTTATATAAAATTAAATTTAGTAAAAATATTTTTCAAAAATATTATTTAATTAAAAAATACAAAAACTCTTCAAAATAGATTTATTAATTTAAAAACAAATATTTTTTTTAAAAAAACATTTACAGAGTGACAAAAATAAAATTAATATATTTTATTTAAACAAAAATAATGAACATAACCACAGTACTAGGGTATTGTTATATAAACCCTTATAACACCCTCATATGACTTACGGGTAAGGTGTGTGATGGTGACAAACTCTTATGGCATTTAAGATTACATCACTCGGGTGATAATCTCTATTAACATCCACTTCTCCCATATGAAATTTCGTTCAAGGTTAACATGTTGAATCTCAGCTTAATCTTGGTCAAGAGAGAATCACAGTGATGATATATGCATTTTGAGCTCCGGTAAATGGGCTTCGTATAGATAAATTCAACATGATGTGGCCACGTTTTTGTTTTTTTGAGTAAATTGGATTTGTTAAAGCCCTATATTTATAATAATCATGTGATCATTGTTCAACAGATATATTAGCAATGGTAACAATTCATAACAATATTTTAAAATTAAAAAACATAAAACCAAGGAATTTTATACGTTTTTATATAATAATTTTACATAATAAGACATTTAATTTGATCAATATAAATTTTCACTAATAAAATTTTAGGACGTTAAAAAGTAAACATCAATATTATGTGAATAAGATTTATAAATTTTTTTTTCTAGTTTTGGTGGTCTTTGTTAACTATATATTTTCTAAAAGAAAATATTTATCAATTTTGGATCCACAAATATTTATAGCAACTTCCCTTTATTAAATGATTTTGTTTATTTAGTAAAATACCTATATTTCTCACTTATAAATGGTACTTACAATCTTATTTCCTTCCAATATTCGATGAAATTTGGTCCCAAAAAGAATAGAAATAACAATTTATATAGATTTAAAATGTTTTATAGGAATGTTTCTTTATTATAAAACCCTTTAATAAATGATTTTCGTGATCTCATCAAGTGGTTTTTAAAAAAATAGGCATCGTTCTTAGCTGATATTTTTTATGCAATTTATTTTTCCAACCTCTTATAGTATTTTTTAAAATATCATGAAATAATAAAATTTAATATATTCCATATACTGTTATGTTATTATTATATTAGAATAACCTATATCCATATCCTCTTCTGTCAAACAAGAAACAAAGTTATCGATCATGTGTACAGTAGACTATAACCTCATGAACCAATGTACTAGGGATTTCATAACCACTTATCTAAAATGGATATAATGATGAATTTAATGTATATATATTTTATATCTAAGAAATAATTATAATAATTTTGTTATAATATCACATGTTACATTTTACCTTCCAATCATCTACAAGATGATTACATTACTTGATTGTACAAGTGGACTACAGCCTCCATAAAGCATTGTGATACATTATTCCAATTATTTTGACATGGATGGTAATAAGGATACATTTAATTAATTTATATGATATAAATTATATAAAAAATAATCGTTAAAGGTGAATTGACATTTAAATTTATTTCTATAAATCCTTTGAAAAATGGTAACAATTTTCACGCATACATATTACCTACTGTCTCCATTAATGGTGTAATTCAATTTTCTACCTCTAAATTTTGTATATGAATATATATATAATTAATATATATTATATTTATTCCATAAAAAAATTATTTGATATTATAACTGTATAATCATAGAAAAAGAATTAAAAATTCCAGACTAAAACATACATGAAAAACAAATCAGTTATCACTTGAATTAGTGAATTTAATAATGAATTGACAATAAACAAGTTATAAAAGCATTAATTAAATCATATATGGTATGATATATATATAATTATATTTAATTAATAGATATATAATGAACCTATATTTATTTTACAGGAGGTTTTAACATTTATGAATGGATTCGGTCTTCACGTAATGGTTTTTTATCTCACTCTTGCATATGTGAGACAAATGAATTATTCAATATATGTTTATTTTGAGTAGTTTATATACAACCCATGAATTTAATTTAGTATTAATGTCTTTATAATTATTGGGTATTAAATAAATTTATTTTTTATTCTTTCAGGGGATTATTATTCAAAAGTTACCATTGTGGTAAGTGTTTCATGTTACAATCTCATTGTTTATCATGATTGTTCATGATAATGATTTTAATGATGAAATATGATTTTTCTCACAAAAACTCACGAATTGTATATTCATATGGTTAAAAATTTATATTCCATATATTCCATTAATTTTAATCTCTTTATTTTTTATAAATACAAAAGAATATTTTCAAGGAAAACCCTACTTTATTGCTCCCTTCAGTCAAAACCAATTTTTATACCATGTTCATGTTTTCAAAAAATGTTTCTATCAGTGTATATATAGTTATTCAAAGATTATTTTAATTAATTTTACCCCTGTTTTAAATTATACATTTTTTAAAAGGAATCTTCTTTTTTCTTCCTTAATGAGGTAATTTTGAATATTTTACCAAAATTGGTAAAGGGATATTGGGTTTAATGTAAACATCATGAAAAAATATCCCCCCATCATTGTAACATACCAAGTAATTAATGAATAATAGATAACTTTATCTATGTCAATTAATTAATTAGATAGTGTTTTAGAGGCTTAAAATGAAAATAAATCCAATCTTAAGCATCGAATACACTAATATTTTTAAAAGATTGTTTTACTGCCTTTTGATGAAAAACCATTTTTAAATCTATATTTTGAAAATTTTATAAGCTATGTTTGTCAAAATAAACTTATTATTTATGATTGAGACATCAAAATTTAATTTGTGTGAATTTTTGGTATTTTTCTGACAATGTTCATTTTTTTAATGAATAGTGAAAAATACTGCATTTTACATCAAAACTGCTTTTTAATGTAATTTATTTATATGAATAGATTATATTTTGAATTGGTCTTAAAGTTTAATATGAATATATATTTACCATTTAATCCAATGGTGGTCATTGGAATCAATTTCACATTGAAATTGGACATAAACTGGTGTCAATCTTTTGATACTTATTGTTTCATAAAACACTCTATTTGCTCTGACAGCGGGAATTAATTATTAAATTAATTAATGTGACTTATATGTTTATAATTTTTTAAAATAGACATCAATTTTGAATTCAGAATATCAAATATAGCTTAGGGTGAAGTTTTGGTATTTTTCTGAAAAACTTCAATTTTTGATGAATAGTGAAATCACTAAGTGGTTGTTAAAGAAACTGATTTTTCGTTTAAATGAAATTTTGCCACCATTGTGTTTTTAATTTCAAAAATTTTACATACATTTTTTTCATTAAGAAGTAAAATGTGGATCAATGAGATTAAAATAATTTTTTGGTGAATAGTAACTTATTAAGTTTTTAATCGCGATTAGTGGTAATTAGTGTAGTTTAAGGTAAAAATAATGCTTTAATAATATAAAATGACCTAGAAATATTCCCTATCATTATTGGATGTGTCATGGGCGACCAATAAAATCCATGGGTCAACTTGGGGACCCCATGGAGCCACTTTGGTTGGGAAATGACATAAATAACTTTTTATTTAATGTAAAAGTAAAAATGACACAAACATGAGTTATTTTATGAAAACAATTTTTAAATGGGGTTATAAAGATCATATTTTTTATTATAAATAGTCAATGGAAAGATAAAAAGATTTCCTACATCATAGTATTTTGTTTGAAATTTTTAGACTTTATATAAATTAAATTATTTATGACATCATGATGATGCAGCGATGACCTCATTATTTAACAATTTAAATAAAATGAAAAGATAATGTAATATCTAAGACCTAAACATGTCCAAAACCTATTGTATGAGTGTATTTCGAACCCTTATCACCTTATCCTCGAATTATAGAAATGTGGGACCTTTTGAATCCGAAACGCATTTTAAAATAAAGTAACTTATCTTTACTTTCCAAGAGTGCCCCTCCTCTCCACTTATAAAAGGCCCCCACCTCTACCACCTTATCCACACTCCCAATGCCTTTGTCTCGGCCAAACCCTGCCCATTTTGTCTCTAAACTTCCCTATCTTACTCCCTGAAGCCTCACTTTGGGTATAAGTCTTCCCAAGGAAGCATTTGAGCTCAAACCAAAGGGAGTTACCCGATTTTAAGGTAATGTCTTCACTTGAGTCCTTTTGTTTTATTTTACTTCTCCAACCCCCTAAACTCTTTTTATTTATTTCTTTTGTAACAACTCCCGTATATTCAATATACTAGGATGTTTTTATAAGAAGTATTCAAGCTAAAATTACACACACCTACATCTAATGGTTAAGGAACATACGGTTTCCGTGGATGGTGAATTTATGCCTCCCGAAACGATGATTGTTCAACATTCTTTTAACACATTAAAAGGTGGCCATTAAGATGAAACTATATTTATATATGATATATAATATGTTTATGTTTTCCTTAAGCTTCTGTATTTTTCATTTTGGTCATAACTTTATGGTTTCCATTATGGGTAAACGCGATATCTTCATTTAAGGAAGTGCGGACTACCGCCCCCTCAAAGTGATTTGATTCGTTAAATACCATATATGGGACGTATAAATAATGAAACTATGATATTATATATGATATTATACTGGAATTATAATATACCTTTATATCATTATGATTCCATTATATAAAATACAAAATAGTATTGGAAGTAGCGTTCATGCGTACGTACAGCTTACCGTCTCCATGAACGGTGCATTTCATTTCTTACCTCTAAATGATTTTGTATTATTATAAATTCACGTATATTTTGGATATGTATGATATATATGATATATACATCATGATTATAATCCTGGACAAAATGGATACATGAACAACTTGTAATTATAAAAGGTTTTATTATGACTCAAGTACCAATGATCGTTAAAACGACCGTTATTAACTTAAATAATTACATAGTGTTCATGACATGGGAATAAGTGTTATAAAAGGAATAATGAACTTGAAAAAGGATCTTAAACAAGTAGAAATTACTTCATGTTTATTATTCAGGACATTAAATAATGATCGAGTCAAGTCAGACCCGAGGTATGGGACTTCGTCTCAATCTCCTTTCATTGAGGCATATTTTGTTTTATACACAACCTTATTTTATAAGGTGTATAAACCCCTTTGACTTTTACGTTTATCCAAAAGGAATATTTTTTATACGAAGCATTTTACTAAATGAAAAAAGGAAATGTTTTTGTCGTACGTATGCGGCGACAATGACTTCTCCACCGTCGTGACCGTTATTTGAGTTTCAGCTTCCTCTACAAGCCATACCTTCTTTTTAAAAGAAAAATAAATACCATGTTTTACTTTTCTTTTATTTTGGTATGGAAAATGGTTTTCATAATTTTTTTTATATCAATGTGTTGTATTGATATCTTGTTATTGAAAGGTGGGAATGTTATGTTTCCTTTCTGCATGTTTTATGTGATACGATTATGTTGTGGTTCTTGGGCATTATTATGAAGACGGGAGGTTCCGTGATAAACTAAGGGCGGGTGAGCCCGATATAGCTCTCCAATGCATTGGGTAACGCTAAGGAGTGAAACGTTAAGGTTTCTCCGAAGATATTTAGGGAATATACTATGATGGGTATTCCAAACGTAACCAAGAGGGTTACTCCCTACGTAAGAATGTTATCAATGCTTCAAGTTACCATTATGTCTTATGATTTCTATGATTTATTCATGATTTGATGAGGTATGTTGAAGTTCTTATGTTTTATGGGTAAAGTATGATTTCATTCTTATGTATATATGTACCCATGTTTCCTTTCCATATTTTTATATCCCTTACTGAGCTTTTTATGCTCATCCCAAGTTTTTTTGAAATGTTTTTCATAGGTCAAGGGAAAGGTACATGATATGATGATAGTGTCAAGGAAGTGTCAAGAAAGAATTCATGTTTTATTTTAAATATGTTTCCATTGATGGGAAAGAAGAATATTATCTTTATGTAACTACTTTGTTTATATGTGGAATGTAATGCAAGTTTTATGATCTAATTCTCTAAAACTCTAAACCCGAAAAGATCCTCAATGTGTAATCTTGTAATAACTCAAGATTAAGTAAGGTTTAAGGCTGGGGCCTTATAGTTGGTATCAAAGGGTCGGTTAAGATAACTTTAAGAGTTAGAATTATATTAAATGATTATCCAAAAATATTTTTTTTATGGTCAAATTTAAGTGATATAGAATTTGAAGATTACCATGTTACTTCATCTAAGACATGTTTGTTCAGAATGGTTTTCCGCAGAGGAAACAAGGAAGCAGTGCTAGGAAGGCATACAGATGGAAATAACCTCCAGAATCAGCATCCTGAGATGGTCGGAATTGGAACTGAACAGTTTGTTGTAGTAATGGCGCAGTTGACTCAAGCGATAAATGGTGGTGGTATCCATGCACGAGATCAGCTAGATCAACCGCAGAGGAACATGTCAGTGGTGGAACATTTCATGAGGCAACATCCCCCATCATTCAGAGGATCATCTGACCCTATGTTATCTGAAGGGTGGATTAAAGAACTAGAGAAGATTTTTGATCTCATGGGGTGTTCAGACAATCAAAAGGTTAGTCTTTCTATTTACCGTTTGGAGGGTGAGGCAGATCAGTGGTGGTTGATGGTTAAAAATATCAGGGACGCTGATGATATTGATGCTCTCGACTGGGATGAATTCAAAGGTATGTTTCTTGAGAAGTATTTTCCTAAGGCTGTTCGACTTAGGATGGAAAATAAATTCTTGGAATTGAGGAAAGAGGAAGACTCAGTGGCTTCCTATAAAGAAAGGTTCACTCGAATTTCAAGGTATGCTCCAAATTTTATCCGAGACCTTGATAGTAAAATCAATCGTTTTTACTCAGGATTAAAGCCAAAATATCGAAGGGCATTAGCTTCTCGTGAGTTTAAAAGTTATGAAAACCTTGTTCGATGTGCTGAGAATGTAGAAATGGAATTTGCCGATGATCAAGTGTTATATAACAACCAACAGAAGAAGAGACTGAGGAGGCATGATAAAGGTAAAAATTCTACAAAAAATTCTGATGGTAAGAAAACAATGTTTCCAGTTTTTGATAAATGTGGAAAAAGGCATGCTGGGGAATGTCTTATGAATTCTGGAAAGTGTTATCGATGTAGTAAGATGGGACATAAGGCTCGTGATTGCACTGAAAAGGATCATGGTGAAGGAAAGACCAAATTTTATTTACAGTTAGTGAAATGTTATAAGTGAAATGAGATGGGTCACTATGAAAACGAGTGTCCGACAAAGAGCTTGAGTGATGGGAAGAAGTTAGAATACAAGCAGAAAGGGGTGGTGAAATCATTTGCAACTACTTCAGCAGATGTTGGGCCATCAAATGAAGTTGTATCAGCTCCAGGGAGCTCTGTTTTTTTCAAAGATTGACTTGAGATCGGGGTACCATCAGCTGAAGGTAAAGGAGGTAGATATTCCGAAGACCGGGTTCCGTATGAGATATGGCCATTATAAATTTGTAGTAATTTCTTTTGGGCTAACCAATGCACCTGCTGTATTCATGGACTTAATGAATAGAATTTTCCAAGACTTCATGGATATGTTTGTAGTGGTTTTCATTAATGATATTTTGGTGTTTTCTAAATGTAATGAGGAGCATAAAAGACATTTAAGGGTTATCTTGCAAACCTTAATAGAAAAGAAACTGTATGGAAAATTCAGAAAGTGTGAGTTTTGGTTGCAAAAAATTTCATTCCTTGATCATATTGTTTCTAAAGATGGAATAACTGTTGATCCTGCAAAAACCAAAGTTGTGGAAGAATGGATAAGACCCACAAATGTAACTGAGATTCGTAGATTCCTTGGTTTGGAAAGCTATTACCGAAGGTATGTTATAAATTTTTCACGATTATCTAGTCCAATGACTAAGCTAACTCGGAAGGGTGTTAAGTTTATCTGGACAAAAGAATGTGATGATTGTTTTCAGGAATTGAAATGAAGATTGGTGAATGCTCCAGTATTGGAACTACCTTCCATGAATGGTGAGTTTGTTATATACAGTGATTCTTCATTGAAAGGACTTGGTTGCATCCTAATGCAGAATGATCAGTTAATTGCTTATGCTTCAAGACAGTTGAAGACTCATGAGGTAAATTACCCTACACATGATCTGGAATTAGCTGCTGTTGTTTTCGCTTTAAAAATTTGGAGGCATCATTTGTATGGAGTAAAGTGTGAAATATATACTGATCACAAAAGTTTAAAGTATATATTCACTCAGAAAGAATTGAACATGAGACAACTGAGATGGATGGAATTAATCAAGGATTATGATTGTACAATTCATAACCATCCGGGAAAAGCAAATAAAGTGTATGAGGCTTTGAGTTGAAAAAGTAATGCTTCATTAGCAATGTTGTGTTTGGAACATGATCCTTTGGTTAGGGATTTGATGAACGTTGGCATAGAAGTTTTTGGTGCAGGAATTTCTCCTGTTTTGTTTCAGGTATCAGTGAGATCATCTCTATCAGACAGAATCAAGAAAGCACAGAAGCAAGACAGTGAGTTGCAGAAAAAGGTAGAGTTGGTTCAGAAGGGTAAGTTGCCTGAATTCAACATTGATAATGATTGTGTTTTGAGATTTGGGAAGAGATTGTGTGTGCCTTGTGATTCACATTTTAAGAGATAGTTGTTAGGAGAAGCTCATAGTTCTCCATTTTCAGTTCATCCAGGTAGTACTAAGATGTATAGAGATCTGCGGGAGTATTACTTGTGGGATGGAATGAAAAGAGATATTGCTGATTTTACTGTGAAGTGTTTGACTTGTCAATAGGTTAAAGAAGAGTGGCAGTTACCGAAAGGGATGCTTCAGCCTTTACCAGTGCCAGAGTGGAAATGGGAGAATATATCCATGGACTTTGTGTGGGATTACCCAAGACATCTCGAGGTAATAATGCAATCTGGGTTATGGTTGATCGCTTGACCAAGTCTGCTCATTTCTTTGCTATACGAGATACTTTTTCCCTAGATCAACTTTCCCGTTTGTATCTTAAAGAGGTAGTCAGGTTACATGGATTTCCTCTCTCCATTGCTTCTGACCGTGATCCCAGGTTCACTTCTAACTTTTGGAAATGCCTTCAGAAGTCGTTGGGTACTGAATTAAATTTTAGTACAGCTTTTCATCCTCAATCAGATGGGCAATCAGAACGAACAATTCAGACATTTAGGATATGCTACGTTCGTGCTCTATGGATTATTGGGGATGTTGGGACCAACATATTTCTTTTTTTGAATTTTCATATAATAATAGTTTTCATTCCAGTATACAGATGGCACCATTTCAGGCATTATATGGGAAGCGGTGTCGAACTCCATCTTTCTGGGATGAAGTGGGTGAAAGGAAGTTGATGGGACCAGAATTGGTAGATGAGATGGCAGAAAAAGTTCAGCTGATTCAGAAACACATGACAACAGCTTAGAGTAGGAAGAAGAGTTATGCAGATAACATGATGAAGGATCTATCTTTTGAGGTAGGTGATCATGTTTATCTCAAAGTATCACCATGGAAAAGTGTGATGTGATTTGGTAAGAAAGGAAACCTGAGTCCAAGTTTCATTGGACCATATGAAATTCTGTAGAGAGTTAGATCAGTTTCTTACCGGGTGGCTTTACCTCCGAGTTTATCTCAGGTACACAATTTTTTTCATGTTTCGATGTTGAGAAAGTATATTCCAGATCCATCTCATGTTTTGAGTCCAGAGGTAGTTCAGCTGAAAGAGAACCTATCTTATGAGGAACAACCGGTCTAGATTCTTGACCATAGGGAGCAAGTGTTACGGAATAAGGTGATTTACTAGGTAAAGGTTTTGTGGAAAACCCACATGATTGAAGAGGCAACATGGAAATCTGAAAATGCAATGAGGGATAAGTACCCCCATTTATTTGATAAGTAAATAAATTGCGGGGACGCAATTTTCTAAAGGGGGGAATGATGTAACATCCCAAGTAAGTAATGAATAATAGATATTTTTATCTATGTCTATTAATCAATTAGATAGTGTTTTAGAGGCTTAAAATGAAAATAAATCCTATCTTAAGCATGGAATACACTAATATTTTTAAAAGATTGTTTTACTGCCTTTTGATGGAAAACCATTTTTAAATATATCTTTTGACAATTTTATAAGATATGTTTGTCAAAATAAACTTATTATTTATGATTGGGACATCAAAATTTACTTTGTGTGAATTTTTGGTATTTTTCTGACAATGTTAATTTTTTTAATGAATAGTGAAAAACACTGCATTTTACATCAAAACTGCTTTTTAATCTAATTTATTTTTATGATTAGATTATATTTTGAATTGGTCTTAAAGTGTAATCTGAATATATTTTTACCATTTAATCCAATGGTGGTCATTAGAATCAATTTCACTTTGAAATTGGACTTAAACTGGTGTCAATATTTTGATACTTATTGTTTCATAAAACACGCTATTTGCTCTGACAGCGGGAATTAATTATTAAATTAATTAATGTGACTTATATGTTTTGAATTTTGTAAAATAGACTTCATTTTTGAATTCAGAATATCAAATATAGATTAGGGTGAAGTTTTGGTATTTTTCTGAAAAACTTTAATTTTTGATGAATAGTGAAATCACTAAGTGGTAGTTAAAGAAACTGATTTTTCGTTTAAATGAAATTTTGCCACCATTGTGTTTTGAATTTCAAAAATCCGACATACATGGTTGTCATTATGAAGTAAAATGTGGATCAATGAGATTAAAATAATTTTTTGGTGAATAGTAACTTATTATGTTTTTACTCGCGATTAGTGGTAATTAGTGTAGTTTAAGGTAAAAATAATGCTTTAAAAATATAAAATGACCTAGAAACATCTTCTAACCTTATTGGATGTTTCATGGCCGACCAAGAAAAGCCATGGGTAAACTTGGGGACCCCATGGAGCCACTTTGGTTGGGAAATGACATAAAAACTTTTTATTTAATGTAAAATTAAAAATGACACAAACATGAGTTATTTTATGAAAACAATTTTTACATGGGGTTATAAAGATCCGATTTTTTATTATAAATAGTCATTAGAAATATAAAACGATTTCCTACATCATAGTAGTTTGTATATAATTTTTAGACTTTAAATAAATTAAATTATTTATGATATCATGATGATGCAGCGATGACTTCATTATTTAACGATTTAAATAAAATGGAAAGCTAATGTAATATCTAAGACCTAAACATGTCCAAAACCTATTGGATGAGTGGATTTAGAACCCTTATCACCTTATCCTATAATTATATCAATGTGGGATCTTTGTAATCAGAAAATCATTTTAAAATAAAGTAACTTATCTTTACTTTCCAAGAGTGCCCCTCCTCTCCTCTTATAAAAGGCCCCCACCTCTACCACCTTACCCACACTCCCAATGCCTTTGTCTCGGCCAACCCCTACCCATTTTGTCTCTACACTTACCTCTCTTACTCCCTGAAGCCTCACATTGGGTATAAGTCTTCCCAAGGAAGCATTTGAGCTCAAACCAAAGGGAGTTACCCGATTTTTAGGTAATGTCTTCACTTGAGTCCTTTTGTTTTATTTTCCTTCTCCAACCCCCTAAACTCTTTTTATTTATTCCTTTTGTAACAACTCCAATATCTTCAATATACTAGGATGTTGTTATAAGAATGATTTAAGCTACACTTACACAAACCCACATCTAATGGTTAAAGAACATACGGTTTCGGTGGATGGTGAATTTATGCCACCCGAAACGATGATTGTTCAACATTATTTTAACACCTTCAAAGGTGGCCATTAGGATGATCATATATTTATATATGATCTATAATATGTTTATGTTTTCCTTAAGCTTCTGTATTTTATATTTTAGGCATAACTTTATGGTTTCCATTATGGGTAAACATGATATCTTCATTTAAGGAAGTGCAGACTACCGCCCCCCTCAAAGTGATTTGATTTGTTAAATACCATATGTGGGACGTATAAAGGATGGAACTATGATATTATATATGATATTATACTAGAATTATAATATACCTTTATATCATTATGATTCCATTCTATAAAATACGAAATAGAAATGGAAGTAGCGTTCATGCGTACGTACGGCTTACCGTCTCCATGAACGGTGCATTTCATTTATTACCTCTAAATGATTATGTAATATTATAAATGAACGTATATACTGGATATGTATGATATATATGATATATAAATCATGATTATAATCCTGGATATAATGGATACATGAACAACTTGTAATTATAAAGGGTTTATTTTGACTCAAGTACCAATGATCGTTAAAACGACCGTTATTAACTTAAATAATTACATAGTGTTCATGACATGGAAATAAGTGATATAAAAGGAATAATGAACTTGAAAAAGGTTCTTAAACAAGTAGAAATTAACTCAAGTTTATTATTCAGGACATTAAAGAACGATCGGTTCAAGTCAGACCCGAGGTATGGGACTTCGTCTCAATCTCCTTTCATTGAGGCATATTTTGTTTTATACAAAACCTTCTTTTATACGAGGTTTAAACTCCATTGACTTTTACGTTTATCCAAAAGGAATATTTTTTATATGAAGCGTTTTACTAAATGAAAAAAGGGAATGTTTTTGTCATACGTATGCGGCGACAACGACTTCTCCGCCGTCGTGACCGTTATTTGAGTTTCGTCTTCCTCTACAAGCCATACCTTCTTTTTAAAAGAAAAATAAATACCATGTTTTACTTTTCTTTTATTTTGGTATTGAAAATGGGTTTTATAATGTTTTTTATATCAATGTTTTTTATTGATATCTTGTGATTCAAAGGTGGGAATGTTATGTTTCCTTTATGAATGTTTTATGTGATACGATTATTTTGAGGTTCTTGGGAATTATTATGAAGACGGGTGGTTCTGTGACAAACTAAGGGCGGGTGAGCCCGATATAGCTCTCCATTGCATTGGGTAACGCGAAGGAGTGAAACATTAAGGTTTCTTCGAAGAGATTTAGGGAATATACTGTGATGGGTATTCCAAACGTAACCAAGAGGGTTACTCCCTACGTAAGAATGTTATGAATGCCTTAAGTTACCTTTATGTCATATGATTTCTATGATTTATTCATGATTTGATGAGGTATGTTGAAGTGCTTATGTTTTATGGGTAATGTATGATTTCATTATTATGTATATATGTACCCATGTTTCTTTTCCATATTTTTATATCCCTTGCTGAGCTTTTTATGCTCATCCCTAGTTTTTTTTGAAATTTTTTTCACAGGTCAAGGGAAAGGTACATGATATGATGATAGTGTTAAGGAAGGGTCAAGAAAGAATTCATGTTTTATTTTAAATATGTTTCAATTGATGGGAAATAAGAATACTATCTTTATGTAACCACTTTGTTTATATGTAGAATGTAATGCATGTTTTATGATCTAATTCTCTAAAACTCTAAACCCGAAAAGATCCTCAATGTGTAATCTTGTAATAACTCAATATTAAGTAAGGTTTAAGGCTGGGGCCTTATAATCATGATCACACTATTCATTTAATTTTACTTAAAAAGTTTCCTTGGTTATTTTCAATGAACATTTTTCTATAGTAATTAGGAAATTTTGAGATTTCTCAATATGTTATTTCAATATTAAATGGATATATTCGTTATGAATGTTTTTTATGATATTTAAATGATGATTCTATTCATTGATGATAAAAACCATTTATTATAATTATTATGTACTTAGGAAATAATCCATAAATACCATCACTATTATGTTTATATACGGTATATGATTATGATTTAAATGTTTATATTAAACCTATTTTCTTTCTATGGGTTGTGTTTTTTAAACCACTTTTTTTAAGTTGATATTCTTTGATGAAATTATTTTAAAAACAATTTTATTTTTATAGTATATGCTATGATATTTCTTTATGAAATTAGTTCACACTATTTTAGGAAATTAATTTTTTTCTTTGGTGGTAGAAAAATTATATATCCAATAATGAATTGTTTAATGAATGATAACTCATGAGATAAAAAGGTTTGAAATGGGTAGTGAGTCTAATTTTTCAAGGGAAATTTTATACTTTCGTAATATTGGGAGTGAACCTTAACTACTATGATGGTATGGGGTGAATACAATCCACTATTATAGTCATTAAAATGATCTTTTACTACTATAGAAATGAATGTTTATAGTTACATTTAGGACACAATGCTATGTCAAAAGATAATGTTATGTTATCTGGATCGTTTTTATTGATTCCATTACAACTCAGGATTATAAACCACCAATATTATACAATTATTTATTATTATGATCTATGAAATACATGGTATTTTATTCATATTTTATTATCTTGTTCTCATACACTAATTCTAGTTATATATCTTAATGATCATTGATATCCCAGTTGTTTACCCAAACTGAGTATCTTCAATCACCCTTTCTAATGTTACTTCTCCCTAGGTTAAGAAGATATGTATTATGTATGATATTTTTAAGAAGGTTTCTAGTTATGGATAACTCAGATGGAGAAGATACATTTCATTTATGAACCTATATTTTTTGTATATATGGTTTTAAAATTTAAATACTTATACGATTATAGAATAAATGATTGTATTATGTAATGAAAATTCATCAAGTAAGATGTAATATCTACATATGAAATGTATGGTTCTCTATAGATCATTTACTATTGAATAAATAATGGATATTTTTTATCCTCCATAAAGGTAATCTAGCGTTATCTTTTTGACTCGTAGCATCCCCCATATTTTTTTCATTCCTATGGTGGTAATTTTTTTAAGTAATAGCCTTTAATATAATCCAACAATATTATAGAGAATATATTCAACTCTTTATGAGTTAATATATACATTAAATTTTTTTATATTATAAATTTTACAACTTTCTCCACAAAGAAAATGCTTTTATATCACTAATGAAATGATTATCACCACTAACTCTAGGTTATGAATCATAAAAAAATTTAGCCTTAAATTTTTATATGACATAAATTATTACTATATAATACTACCTATGGATTCATCACAATCCTTTCTTTTATACATCACAATAAATCAAAAAACATTCTCCATTACAAGGTAGTGTGACCATATGTGAATAGACCATCTTTCTCTTTAGTTCCATGAAAATTTGGTGACATTTATATTTCCAAATGAACCGGTCCCCCTCCATATTTAACGTTTTGGGTAGATTAGATATCTGTGATAAATTATTAAACAAATATTTGATAATATATTTCTAAAACAATAATACAACCATCATTAGTCACTGGGTTTGGTATAGAGAAATTCTCAATAATGAATTTCTTTTGTGGATAAACTTGTATACACTCTCTTAAGATAATATGAATAATATATGATTATTTTATAGAAAAAATTCACTGCTGTTAATTTTTTCATTCAACTTATCCTTCCATAGGTTATTCACTAGAATACTAATTTTAATTTCATTATCCTCCATTATCTTTGAATATATAATAATATCATCTATAAATACTTCCATATAATAATTGAGGTAATCTCTAAAGACTCCATATATTAAATCTATGAATATTGTTGTGGAAATAATAAAGAAAATGGGATTGATATAAATTCATTCTTCTCATAACTCACATGGATTTTTTTATTGGGCAGTCATCACTTATGAACCAGAGTTGATATTATCCATATCAAAGATTAAAATCGGTAAAATATTTACCTCAATATAATTTTTCAAAAAATATCAATATGGGATAGAGTAAATAAATTATTGATCCTAATCATGTTAATTACATGCAAATAAAGAAGATTTGAATTAATATATATGATTTTTTTAAAGAATAAGTTCCCCACATGGTGGGGAACTTCTCTAAATTATTACCCTTTTAAGGTTATCCTATAGTGGATTATTTATTTACATAAACTCAATCAAAGAAATTATATAGAATCATAGGAATAGGTGCAGAACTATGTATGAGTTATGCTAAAAACTCAACATCACTATTCATTGTAATATTATAAACCTCTTCAAGAAATACATAAAAAACACCCTGACAATTGTAATATCTTCGTTGTTATGTTTCTCCCACACCATTTGAGATAAATATCCATTTTTAATTAGAATAAAAAACTATAATGTTTTTTTATAATTTCAATTATAAGTTCACATTTATCCTCACATGGATAGCCATTCATGGATTGTGTTGGAATATAAAAAATTTATTATATTCATTGGTAATTGATATGGTATTTATATAAATATATCCAATAAATTCCCAAAATAACATCAAATTCCACTAGAGGATGAATAATGAGTTTTTTCTGATGAAAATTTAACAAAAACATTAATTAGGAAGGAATCATAAACTAGAGATGTGATTGTTGTACCAATAGAATTATTCTTTGTTTATATAATTTCGAATCACTAAGGTGGTATTGTGACATCCATAGATTTTTTTTCTTCTAAAATAATATATTTGAAAGATAAAAAATAAAATAAAATGTACAATTTCTACTGTGGATGGTATGTGTAATTTTTATCAATTTGTTTTCATAACCTACATAAAAAATACTTATTTTATGATATTACACCTTCTCTCTATGATTTTTATGTTTTTTAAATTTTTCATTGTCATTAACATTCATATTTTAGCACTTGTTATCACAATGAATATACAAATATTTGTTGAAACACATAATTGTGGGTACTGCCTTCTATGGAGATTTTTACACATTTAAATCATTAGTTAACTTCTTTCTAGAATATTTATATTAATTTTCCTGATAAAATTCATTTACACTCAAAAAAAATTGAGTGTTTTCTTAATAAAATTTCCACTTCATTTCCTTCCACAATTTTAGCATATTTGAATTATTTTATTTTCCATACACGATTTATTTATTAATGATTCCATTAAATTTCTTATTTTATTTGTTTTTTCAAAATGAAGTGTAAAATGAGTAACTACACTATATATTAATACATTTATAGAACATGGAATGATTTCTGCATCGCGATTGATTTCCCTGATAGAAAATTACCTATGGATAATTATTTTAATCTATTTATTAATTGTTAAATATTAATTTTAGGTTAAAAAATAACACAGGAAGCATACCTTGAAAGTTCTATAAATGTTTCGGCATATATACAAATAGATTCATTATAGTTCTTCTTTAGCTCAAGATAATACTTCCCTATTTTCTTATGAATAATAAGTGGAATATACATGTTAGAAAATATCCTTATAAAATCATCCCACTTAATATAGTAAATATAAATTTTTTTTCTTAATTTTCTTAATAAAATTAAACAACTATTATTATTTACCTTCTAAATGAGAAACTACCAAAACAATCCTTTCATTCTACATACCCTAGTAATTGGAAAATTTATTTTTAGTTTTACCTGTCCATTTGTCACCATATAGTGGATCAGATGAGCCACCAAGTTATTATGGATGTTCCCTCATTATAGACTCAATAAAATATAGTAAAATCCATTTATCTTTTGGTTGATTAGTATGATTAATATCTTGATAATATTTCATAGGCATCAAATTTACAATTTTAATTCAAAATCATATAAAATTTGTTTTCTATGGAAGAAATTCATTGAATTTCCCCTGACATTCATCATTATAGGGATTCCTTTGTGTTCTAATGAGTGACTAAAAACCAAAAATGTTGTTTAAGAAAAAATAATCATATTTTAACACCATATAATAATTAGGAATAATTAATAGGATGTATTTTTAAAATATAACATCATATATTTAACCAAGTCCATCCATATTCATCACATATTCAAATCCATCATACTAGTTTATAATGAAAATTTTAATTAACCGATGAATATCCCTTAAAAATATATATAATATTTTTAAACCATGAGACCACTAATTATACCCCAATTATGATTGAGTTTTTACCCAATCTACCCCATTAATCATTGTGACTCTATGGTATATCTATGCCACACACACATACATAGGTTCATTACCTAACAAAGATGTATTTTATTTAAAAACCACACTCCATTCATTAACATAACACAGTATATTCTCATACACATAGGCTTTTCCCAAGGGATATCACTAATTTTATATCATTATAAATTAAAAAGTAATAATATGTTAATGTGATTCCAACTATAGAAAACAAAAAATTACAAAAATAACTATTAAGTTTATTTATAAGAATATTCATTATATATTATTTATAATCTACATGAAAACCAAAATGATTTAATTTATTTGGAATCTTGGATACATAAAACACTAGTGCATAAAATATAACAACCACCTCCCACATATTTACTCTCAAATATAACTATTCATAGACCTATCATACTTAAAACCATTATTTTTATCCTTGAGAAAATGAATCATAATTATGTATTGGATAATTTTATTAAAAATGGTAAAAAATGGAGATAGAAATGATAACTTTTTCATAACATAGGCATACGTATTTGAGAAATTTACTTTAAAATTTGAAGGAAATATCCCAAAAATCGTATATCATAAACATGTGTAATGAAATAATTCTAGTTAGATTATATGATATACCTAAAAAAGAATAAAATTACTTTATAAACATGATAGTAATCATGACATAACATAATATTATAAGATATTTTCATAAAGTTTGACCTATAAAAAATCTTTATAAACATATATCAGGCATACTGACCAATAAATTAGTGACATGTTATGATTTGAATAACCACTAATGTACATTATTTAGGCTTGGAATAACTTCGTATATACCCATTTTTTGGATCGGGATATCCTTATATATTTTCTTCATACTAAAAAAAATTATTATTGCCTAATGAATTGAAGGGTTATATTGGACTCATATTTCACATAATCGTAATCGTATCATATTTAGGTCACAATATCATGAGAAAATTTATCATTCCATCATAACATAACCCATTGAAATGTAAATGAGATTCATAAAAACAATAATAAAAATTGGTAAATAATAATTATAGTATCATAGAAAAATATAACCATCTAAAAATGTAACATTACATGAGGTTTTCATTGATGATAAATTCATTTTATATATCATTTGAACATTTATTAAGGAAAATATACTTTTTATTTTAAAATCACACATTTAAAATGAAAAAAATCACAAAATATTAAATAACAGTTTTAATTGAAAAAAAATTGAATCATTTATGTAATGCTTAAAGATAAAGAGTATTATGTATGGAGAGAATAATCATTCATATTAATAATGTTAAATCATTTATTCCATTCACATTATCAATAAAATGTTAATATTAAATAATTCAAAAAATAAAAAGGTGAATAAATTTAAAAATATTTATAGTAATGAAAAAAGGGGAAAAATAAAATTAAAAAAATCAAGGTAAAATAGAAAAATATTATTAAAAACATTTTATTGCTAATATAGACATAGAAGAAAATATTTCCAACTAAAGAGGGAAATTAATTCATCTTATCTATAATTTTATATCACGAGTACTTTAAGAGTTAATAATGAATGGAGAACATGTAATCTCATATAGTAAATATAGTATAAGTAAATTCATGATAGCATGGATAGATCTATCATATATTTTTATAATTAGAAGTAAAATAATAAAAACCCTCGGTAGAGATGAGATTGAAACCTAAAACTCTTATTCCAGAATATAAATTATTCAGAATGACCTCAAGAAAAATAAATTTATATGTTTTATTATTTTATATATTAATAATATAAATAATTGTAATATACTATATTATCCACATAAAACCTTTAAATTCTCATTTAAAAATAATTTATTATTAAAATTATTTTATATAAATCCAAAGGATGAACCCACTTGAGGTCACTCACATAGTGAATAAGAAATATTTCATTACATATATGTTTGATGCTTTATGGATGTCATCTTTGGGTGTCATCATTTATTACATAAAATCCATTTTGTTTCAGGTACTTTTTTAAACATTAAACCAAAAGATATAATTAAACAAGTGTTTTCAGCAATCTCTTTTTTTGATGGAGGAGGTAACAATCCTTTAAAATGATCTCCATTTTTTTCTAATTTTAGTTATTATCAACTCTATTCGGTCACCTATTTTACTAAAAAAGACTCTAGAAGCCTTTGGGTTTTTTGGATTTTATTTTGGTATACTGAAATCTATGATTGTGTTCTTCAAATTAGAATATGAAAAAAAATTCTATTTTTTATAGATGAGAGACTTTTGGTACTCCATTGGTTTCTCTATGATATTTTTGAAGTGGTACCCAAATTTTAGCACTAACTTTGAGCCCCCGTTTATTCCTATCTGGTTAGAATTCCCTAATTTTAAACATTATTTATTTAAATATGATTACCTCTAACAAATTTCTATATTGTATGGGTTACCTCATAAATTATAATCCCCAAATAGAAATATCATACAAAATTTTATCAAAGAGTCTATACATAGATCAATATATCTCAAGAAGTTACACCTCTCACATGGACTCAAAATTGAGACTAAGTATTTTTACACAAGTGTTTCTTTAAAACCAATTTTTTATTATAGTAAATTCATTAAAATTGGAAACTCCATAAAGGAATGTGGAAAAAATCCTTTCATTTATTGATTCATTACACAAAATAGATGAATTTGGGTTGCAAATGAGAAGATAAATGGGGGTGATACTAATTCCCCAAGACCACCAAGGAGTCTTGTTGATAAAGATATTTACAAGTATCTAGCGGGACCATATATGTGTCATCTCTATCCTAAAACGTTTTCTATATTTATAGTTTTTGTTCTTGTTGTTAATACTATCAATGAGGATATGTATGATCTTAAAAATACTAGGCATTCATCCCTTGAAATACTAAAGTTTTTCAACTAATTAAAATGGAATAACATAATTTCCACTCTAATTCTGGTGAATCAATCCATGATTATTTTGTTTAATATTGGTTTATTGAGTATTTTTACTTGAATTTTAATGATAGAATAGCTAAAATACCCAATGGTTGACTTGGATGGGTTAATTACTCTACATACTTGGAATAATTTTATATAAATAGAGTGTTATAATATTTACAGAATAATTTCTACTCGATACTTTAAGAGATCTATAAATTAAAAAAATAGATACTCCCCCACCTCACATGTCCTTTTAGAATTTAATGTTTTCATATAGTGATAATTATATTTACTTTAAATAATATACATAATTAAATGGGAATGATGATGAGTTTTTTGAACATATAGTGAGGGATTCAAATCATGTTATAGATAAAATGGTTAAAGAACATAAATCTGGGATTGATGAAAATGATGTAATTGTTTCCAAGAAATATTGGGATGGTGAACACGTTAATGTGGTTTAAATACAAATGAAAAAATATGTCTTCAATAGGATAGGAAATGAATTTAAATTAAATCATAATTTTTAACATTATGTTTATTATGTGGAATAAATTGTTTTATTTATTCATTATTTTTTTATTTACCTCCATATAATTTTTTATTATATATTCTGACTTGTTTAAATTGATCATTTTTTCCTTAATTTATTAGGGAATGTTATTTTTAATTCAATTTTATTGGTTTTTATTGAAAAATATATGATGGATTTTATGATAGTGTTTTGATAATGAAATTGGGATAATGTCAGTAAGAATATATTTTTTAATCGATAGGTTGCTACTAAATTTCTATTAGACTTGGTCAGATCAAGATATGAAAACCATCACCATACATATTTTGAGAATTTATGGGGTGGATAAGTTCATTTAAATGATATTATTCTTTTCTGGGATTTTTAGTCATTGAAAATTAAATTATATTCTTAGTTAAATTGTTTTTTGGACTTAATTGAAGCCACAATAATGTTCCCTTGGCTACTACAAATAATTTGGTTGATGCACCTCGTTTATTTTGAAGAATATTCTTAAAGAGGCATGGGATTCAAACTGTGTGGATTTGGAGAGGATACCTTCACTGAATGTGATGTTTCCCGGGATTATGGAATGTTGTATTTGGATAAAATATGACTAGGATTGAGTACTTCACAGGATCATTTGGTGTATTGGTTGACCAATTTGAAGCATTTTTACTTGAACTGAAATTGATGTTCTATGTTTTTAATTTAATAAAAATGATGTGAATTTTTATGTGTGATTAAATGTGGGATGAACTAGTCATAATGGATATCCATTCCTGATGACCGAATTTTACTAAGATGCTAGAACACATGACTTCAAATGATTTTTTCAATGAATCTAGAAAATATTGGAACTTAACTGAGAAATCGAATACATTATATATTTAATTGACCTAATTATGGTGGTATATGGATATAGTGAAGGTTGTATAATTAATACAAGTATAATTTTTAGTGCATTTTATCTAGACTAATTAATTGATTCTTTAAGTAACTCCTATTTATATTGATGAGTTATTCATTGTGTATATTTCCATTATATTTATTTCATATTCAGTAAGACTTGGCCTAGTTCAACGTTAATTATTCACATGTATAAAATTGATATCCTTTTTTTAAAAACAAAATTATGGTAAGTTTGATTCTAGTTTCCAATTCATACTTCAAGACATTTTGAACAACAATTTATTTGTTAAATATTCATTTTCAGGTCTTATTAGTCTCATTTATTCAAAAAGGTTATGGTACATCAGTTCTTTTCCTTTTACTTAATTCATGGATCCATTATCACCATAATGTTAATATTGATATAAATATCATGTAATTTAAATATATACATATTTAAATTCACCCATTTATGTTACAAATAAAAAAATTATTTACATTATTCATGGATGTGGTAATTCGTAAGTATACATGAACAATTTATTAATTTTATAATAAAATGTTATAAATAAATATGAATAATATTTTATCATTATATAATCATTTATTTATCATTTATATCATATGTATTAATTAAATAGATCATGTTAAATATCCATGTGAGGCTTTGTTGGAATAAGATTCATATTCCCAAATAGAGGCGGTAGTTAACACATCTATAAACATAATACATTCATTTCCATTTTGACGGAACAAAGGTGAAAAAAAATCAATCATATTAATAAAATATTAGTATATTTAATATAAATTATTATTAATTTTTTGTTTGATAAAATATTTTTAGATAAGGTGGAGGAGGAAAAATATTAAACAACTGAGTTAAGAGTTATAACACTTTTGTGAGAAACCACTTTTTGCTTACACCTTAAGCTTTAAAAAATTTGTATTATGAGAATAAAATGGACTATATGATTTTTGGATGTAATTTTTGATTGGATTTGGGTACATATTATCCTAGATAATATTCTCTATATTTTTTCACCATATATGTGAGTTTATTTCGATTTATAAGAGGAAGAGGAAACTGGTGAAATTTATCTAATTATTAAATTATAATAATGTCGTACTTGAGATATATTCTTATATATGACTCATATTTGAATATTATATGATATAGGGATGAAATATATATATATATATAATTTTATTTATATATGACTAATTTTGATTCATTTAACTATATCTTTATTTAATCCAACCCTCAAAAAAAATATCAATAACCATGGTTATTTTTTTCTATTTTAACAAGTCATTATGACTAAAAAATAAAAGTTGAATATTTAACAATTTTTTAAAATTTTATAAAAAAATATTTAATGAATTTTGTTATAATCAATTTATACATATTCTAGAAATTAATTTTAAAATAATCCACAAAGGCCCTTCAAAAAATAGTTTTTTAGAAAAATGATAAAATTGTTTTTATAAAAATAATAAGAATAATTACTACTATAATGAAATATATATTATTATTTAAAACCAAAATTTACCAATAAAATATTAATATCAACTCCAAAAAAAGGTATTTTTAAATATTTTATTGGAAAAGTCAGTTTTCTATAAAATCTATTTTTTTAGTAATCACGAAAAATAAATATTTCTCTAATAATTACAAAATTTGAACTTCTGATAATTTTAATATGAAGATACAAAACATGATATCCTTTTTATAAATTTAAATTTCTAAAATTAGAAGAAATTAATATAATATCAATTTACAAAAGTATATCAAAAACATTTATAAGGAAATATATGTTCAAAACTTAATATGACATTATTAAAAAATTTGTAATTTTTTATTATGAATTAATAAATAAATTTTCATTAAATAAAACCATTATAAATTGTTTTTAAAATTTAATGAATCCAATTTATACACACTCTTTATTGTGATTATCACCATTTTATAATTTTAAATAGAACACAAACAATTAAAATGTATAATGTTTCCATTTATGTGATGTGAATCACTAATTGATGAATCATATTATATCCCATGAATTATCCATGGAAAATTTTTCTTATATGTTTTAGATCAATTGGTGAAGGATATAATATTCTTAGAGGAGCTTGGAATTACATGGAAAAGCCACTTCGTGAATGAAATAGATAAAGAGAGTATAAGCCATCCTATATAGTTTCCTAAGACAACAGGTAGATGGACCATTATCTCCCATTTATTACAAAACCCCACGATCTATATAATAAGTTTTCCATAAAAATTACTTAATCTAGTTATTTTAATATTATATACCACTTCTTCTTCTAAATGATCTTTTTCGTTTAAATTGTTTAACAATATGGACACACTCTTACATAGTAAACACAAAAATTATATCTGGAAACATATACCCAGTATCCATTTTTCCATAAAATAATAATCTTTAAAATAAGACATGATTTATTAGGCTAATATATCTTAAAATTTTTCCCTCGATCTCATCCATGAATTAACTCATCCTTAAATCCTCTGTAAAAAATTATGAATAGTAGGATTACGAAAAAATATCAATAACCGATGTAAAATTAATGAAACCATTAGTCTCATGATATGAATAAATCATTTACTAAAAACATACCATTTTATCTTGAGAAATTTATTGTCATTGTAAAATGGACATTATCTTACCTTTTGAAAGTCAAATAATTTTCATGATTACTCATAAGAAATAATATAAAAGATAACTATATAACATGGGAAATAAATAAAATAAAATATAATAACTTCATAGTCTAATTACTTACATTACACTCTTAAGAATGTAAAAACCATATAGTTGACTTCCATACATGTCACACTTCTAAATGGATATACCATAAGACGGTCTTCCATACCCAATGCATTTGAGGTTTTAACGTAATAACCCATCCTTTGTTTATCACCAAACTACCCATAAAATATACAAGTACCATTATATATTTATAACACATAAAATATTTAAATTTTCTCCATGTCTGTCATAATATTTAATTTTCACCCATAAGAAAACATTTGACATTATTACAAAAACCAATACATTTTCCAATCCCATTTTGACATTTTAAATAATATTTTTAAATCAAAGTGTCCCATAACACATTGAATGAATTGAAATATAATAAAAAAATATAATTCTAAAAAATTCATGTACATTAATATTTATTTATATAATCCATTTTTAAAACTGCTATATGAAATATTAATATTTTTAAGAATAAATAATTAAAATATTCAAAATGATGATTTAGTTAAAGAGTCAATTACCTTGAGTATGACTAATCAGAAAAAATATTTATCTTCCTAGAACATCAACATAAGTTATTTATTTACTTTTATAAAATCCTAATTAATGTTTATTATTCCATTTATATAACTTATTATCATGTTATAACAATTAATTTTTATTTATGTACATGTCATATGTTTTGTAAATATTTGGTACTTTACTCAGGAATGAACTTAGTATGATGTCAAAAGTGAAAGTGTTAATAAGTCCATCATTTATAAAATTATATTCCGGAAATAATAATAACTTTTATAGATAATTTTTATTAAATCCAACCATTATATGTAGATATGAAAAATGAATTTTGTTACATTCATAGAGACGGTAAGTCCAACATACATATAAATAATGTTTCCATTTTCAATGATCGATATAGAAAGAATGTAAGTATTATATTATATTTTCAAAATTAGTATTATAAAAATAATTTTGTATTCATAATTTAGATATACTTATATATATCATTCATGTGATTTGGTGATGAAAATCGAATGACATTGCTCCGTGGAGGTGAAAGCTCACACGTGTGCGAGACCTATATTAACATATTTATGTGCATGGAACAGTGAGAACGTAAATGACATATTGTTATTTAACAATAATAAATTTGTCATTAATATCACATATAATCATTAATTTTATCATTATAAACATTATCTAGATATGGTTATGGAAATAGAATAATATCAGTTTTTGAGGTGGCATTCCACCGTACACACGAACAATTAATTCATTTCCCATATGATTAAAGTAGAGATGGAATTAGGTGATGATATTTTAATAAAAAATAAAATTATATTGAGGATACTGGGGTTATTATTTAATAATGGTTTATGAGGATTTAAAAGAAGTGGAAGAATAAATAAAATAGATATACTTGATTAAAATAATACCTCTTCTTCGAGCGATCTCTTTTGATTAACACCCTAACACCTTTATGAAGGGTATTATTCCTAAATGAATACCTATATAATGTGGCTGGGAAGATTATAAGAATTTATTTGGTAACATATTGAAAGAATAAAATAGAACATTATGTGTGAATAAAAGATAAGAATGGGTTCCTTATTATATGATAGGGGAGGGGTACTCTTGGAAATTTAAAAATATTAAATTAATGTGAATTAATTTTCTATTTCCAATGCTTATAAAAAGATTTATTTCAAATTATTGATTATTTTTGATCATATATAATTCAACCAAATGAAAATATTTAAGTTTTGACTATTTTTTAATCCTTATCGTTAGGACGTAGCCCTTATTTAACCTCCTTAACACTTACCGCGATAATTTTTATTTTCACTCTTTAATGGATAATATAGTACATTAAAATTCCAATAAAATAATAATTATGTCATTTATGAAATATTTCCATGTATCCCAATGATTTTGAATAATTTCAAATTGTTTTTAATTTTTAATCATTTAAGAAAACATTATTTATTTTAAAATATCATTAATGTCAATTTTAACACTATTCATTACATGACTATTTAAAAAAATAATAAAAACATGATATCATTGAAAACAATAATTAAAATCATAAAGAAAATGCCAAATGGATGTTGAAAATTCATTTATTATAGTAATTATACAATATGTTTTTTATTTTAATTTTTTTAACATCATATTATTGATACTTCCATTAAATAAACAATTATTCATCATCGTTATCTCATCAGGTAATGTAATTATTTTATCAGAAAATAAATTATAATTAAATTTCCATGATGTTGATAAAACGTTTATCTTTCAAAATAATATTTTTAGTCAAGCATATATTCTATATAACCCCATATTAAAAAGGTCATAAATGGTCTTACAACCGATCCAATAATTATTAAAAGTGAAAAAATAATCATCCAATAAAATTTTGAAATTTTTAGGATAAATTAAATATATTTATAATAATATATTTACCATTAGTTACTTCATTTACCCATAAGCATGTTGATAGGAAATTTTCTAATGATACTATTCATATTATCCAAAAATAAAAGTAACTTATTTAATTAATATATAACTTTTTTTCCCAGATATAAAATCTTTTTTTGAATTTCCAAAAAATTGAAATTTCGGAAATTAATTAATAATTAATCTTCTTGATGGAACAAGAAAACGAGTATTTAAAGTAAAAATCCTTCAAAAGATCGAAAGGTTTTTATATCCCAATTCCATTTGAAATTGATTAAAATGACCGAAAATTGGCTAATTGATAAAATATAGATATAATTGTATAATAATACCATTCAAATATATAATTAAACACTACATGTAAATTTTAGGAATAATCAGTTTTCAATTAAAATTTTCATCTTTCACTATTCATCAAAACATGATAATTAATAAAAATATTAAAAAATTAAACCAAAGTAAATATTAAAATTATGATTATAAATTGTATTATTATATTTAAAAATATATTTCATAAAAGTGATTGTGTTATATTTTGACGAACTGCTCCATCGGAAGGTGACAAAACTACATTTCTAGGAAAATTAACTATTTATGTTTAATTTTGGATTTATTCTTATATCATGTCAAGAAAACACATAAGATGAATTTTTAACAATATATTGAACATTATATATATATATATATTATTAATATAATTAAATTAGAGTTATTTTATTATTTATTAGTATTAATCACATTTATGCACAATTAAAACGTTCTTCCGAAAAACATTTAATTTTTATTTAAATGGGGTTTGATTTTCATATATAATTAATATTTCACTATAAAATTATATATACATGTGGAATCCTTATTTTCATAATGTATTTAATACTATTCATTAACACCATACTAAGGTATAGGTTATAACTACAACACTTAAATAATAATCATTAGTTTTTTGTTTATTCTCAATGTGGCCTATCATATATGATATCAAACATTGTGTTTATTTTTTTAGATATTGGGATGATATATTATACAACCTTTAATAAATTTCATCCTTGAAATTTGAACATGGGATAAAAAACTGTGGGATATACATTTCATAATTCTTTTGTTGAAATTCCATATCGGAAAAAAGAATTAGTGAAATTTCCACATCAAAATAAATAAATTCAATTACATAGGCCACATTACATAATACATAATAGGTTCCTGTGTAGGAATATATGGACATATAATAGAATAAAAATTATCAATTTCTTATGGAGAGTGATAGAGAACATAGTCAGGATAAAGTTAACATTCAAAAAACAATAAATCTTTGATGTTTAAAAAGGTCGTTGATTTCTCAATAAGAAAATTATACAGAGAATGTTTATTTTTTATGATCCTTCTCATAGATTTTAGGAATTATTTGACTACATGAACTACGAACATAAATAAATATACTTACTGGACAAATATAGTTTAATTCATTAATCAAATTCAACAAAAACTCATCTTTTCCTCTAAATGATAAGTATTAAAAATGAATTTTCACACCCAAAGCACTAGACTAAAATTAAAAAGAATCATATATTCCAAAAAATATTAACTATATATTTATCCTATCATTAGATATTAAAAATAAAATTAGTAAAATATATTATAATTCCCTAAAAATAATAAACCATATATGATGAAAAGCTACTTCAATCATCAAAATCCAACTGTAATATGCAAAGCTCAACATAGAATATTCAAAAGATAACTATCCATTAATTTTATCAATAAAATTACTATGTTTAAAACCCAAATAAAATAATTATTTGATCATAAGATATTCCAAGATAAATATTAACATTTATCACCAAATAACATAAATCAATTTTAATGTTTCATACCATAATGTAATTTCCCTAATAAAATATTCTCTAAGATAAGTTAATAATTTACCTAAATAACCTCAATAACCTAAAATAATATATCCCTATAAAATATATATAAGCTTTATTTCCCTAATAAAATCCCACAATATTATTTTGAACACTATCAAATAGAAATTTCCTTCTGAAATAACATTAATCTATTAATCAACAAATCATTTTCAAATCCCGTGGAAATATAATCAATAAAACATATATTTCAAAAATAAACATATTGTTAATCCATAAAATCATTAATATAGAAATAAAAAATTATAATAACAATAATTTCATGTATACCTATGGTAGGTGATGCACTATTACCACCCTTCGATTGTGGGTTCAATTCATATTTCCATAATGGGCACAACTAGTTGTCACCCATCCAATGAGTTTCATTTTTCTAAGACTATATAATTTTTATGACATTAACAAAATAATTAATATTCATAAAAAATAACCATTAAATTTTTTAACCTTAAATATAATCTCATAACAATCAATTTTCATCCCAGAATGTAGTAACACATAAATACCTCAAACAAATGTCTCATAAAATATGGATATTTACCTTAAAAATTATAAAATAAATCCTAAAATGTGTTTCTAATGCATTAATAATATGATCAACCTTAGAATTATAAAATAACTATGATATCCCTAGCTCTTATGAAAACATCATAGTCTCTAATTTTTTAAATACCCTAATCTCAAAATAATTTTAAGGACCCAACCTTTGACATAGATTATTATAGTTATTTAAAAAATTAAAATCACTTTATTTTCTCAAAGATCATTTAGGATTAGAGTTTTATCGAATTTGGAAAGCCTCTTACACAGTAACACCATAAATTACACATGGAATCTTTTACATAGTATCCATTTTTTTCATAAAACAATAATTTACAAAATGGTATATGATTTCTTATGCTGATATATATTCTTAATTTTCCCTTGATCTCATTTTTGAACCATGTTTTCCTTAAAAACTATGAAAAAAATTACAAAACAGATGATCATTATAGAAGATTAGTTGGAGAGTTAGAAGAATATAAACCATTATTTCAGTGAATACCCACAAAACATTTCTTGAAAAATATACATTTTTACCCTAAAAATGATCATAATTTTCAAATTTTCATTATCTAACCTTTTGAAAATAAAACTAATTTCATGAAAACTCATAAAAAATTATAGAAAATAAAAATTAGTTTTCATGAGAAGTAATTAAAAAAATGTAATATACTTTATGTCAAATTCCATACATGTCACTCTAAAAAATGGAATAACGCTATTGTCGACCTCCATTCATGCCACTCTTACAAATGGAATAGACATATGACTATCATCCATACCCAAAGAATTGGTATTTATAACGTAATCAACGGTACTTGGTTTATCATGAAACATCCCATAACATATAAGAGAACCATTATATATTCACACCACATAAAATATTTCAATTTTCAACATTTTAATCATAACATTTCATTTGAAAACATAAGAATATATTTCATGTTATTTTATTAACCAATCCATTTTCAAAACCAATTTTAAAAATATATATTGAGAAATTTAAATAAAAGTTCCCCATACCACATTGAATCATCTTCATGAAACACAAAAATTAAAATTTGAAAAAATTCATGTCCATATAAATACATTCATTAAAACCATTATGAAAACATTGAAATGGTAGGTAGAAATTTAAGTGAATAAATATTTAAAGTATTTTAAACGATGTTTGAGTTAATGGGTCCCTTACCATGAGTCAGAGTCACCACATACAATCTTTATACTCCTTAACAATAAAAATAAGATAAATATTTAAATTAATGAGATATTTTTTAATGATAATTATTCTTTTTATATAACTTATTATATGTTATAAAAATTACATAGTTGTTTTTGTTTTTGTTATATGTTTTGTCAATATTCGATTCTTGATTTGGAAATGAAGATGATATGACGTCAAAAGTCATAGTGGTCATAACTTCATAATTTTAAGAATAATATTTATTATCAAATAATAACTTTTATTAATAAATTATAATTTTAAATTCATCTATTAAATATGGATAAGAAAAATTAATTGTGTTACAATCATAGAGACAGTAATTCGTACGTGCAAATAAGTAACATTTCCATTTTTCAATGATCGTAATTGAAAAAAGGTAACTATTTTCTAATATTTCCAAATTATAATAATATAAATAATATCACATTAATAATATAAATCTACTTATTTATATCATTCATGTGATGTGGTGATGAAAAAACAATCCCAACGCTTCATGGAGATGATAGTTCACACGTACGCATAAACGAAAATATCATTTTAATGTGCATGTAAAGGTAAGAATTTAAATGATATATTACTATTTAGTAATGATAGATATTTCAGTAATATCTAATATAAACATCAATTCAGTCATTATAACAAATCCTATGAAACAATGATGGAGAATGAATTATATTGGTTCATATGGTGGTTTTTCTCCCTATACAAGAACGATTTACTCATTTCTCATTTAATGGAAGAAGATATGGATTTTGGTGAAGATAGTAAAAAAATATCATATTAGTATATTTTGGATAGTAGATTTATTATTTTATCCTAGTTGAAGAAGATTTTAAGTAAGTGGGTGAATAAATAAAAAAGAAATATGTGATTCAAACAATACCTCTTATTCGGACGATATCCATGCATTTAAACCTTAACGACTATAATGTGGGTGTTATGCCAAAAAAACACTCCATAATTTGAGGAGTAAATATTTTAAGTTAATTTGGTAGAAATTTTCCAAAAAATAGGTATTTGTGTGTGAATAAAAGAGAATAATTGGTTCCATTTTATGTGAGATAGGAGGGGCACTCCTTGAATTCATGATAATATTATATTTATATAAATTAATTTTCAATTCAAAATGGATCCAACCTGATTTATTTTGAATAAATTCTTAATTGTGGTATAATTTAATCCCATTATATTTAGATGTGATTTAACTATTTTTTAATCCATATCTTCTTGATTTACCTTTATTTATCCACTTTAACTCTTACCATTACAGTTTGAATTTTCACTATTTAACGGTTAATATACATACAATAAAATTCAAAACAAACCATAAACGATTAATTTTAGATATTATAAACATTATCCTAATCATAATGATGAATTTAATATTTTCATGAATTTTATATCATTTAATAAAATATTATTTATTTTAAAATACCATTAATGTCAATTTTGACACTATTCATTACATGACTTTTTAAAACGTCATAAAAACATGATATAATTTAAATAAACACTATAAATAATAAATTACATGGATAAATAATCAATAAAAGTAATATATTCCATTTATCATAACAAATTATATTTATTTTAATATTATTAACAATGTTTTTTTGATTCGTTCATTAATTAAAAATGTAATTCATCATTCTTGTGTCTTTGTTTAATGTCAATATTTTTGCACAAAAAGGTATAAAAAATTAATAATATATAGATATAGATTTCATCTTCATAAATATTATTTCTTGTCAACCATATCCATATTATCACCCCGTATTAAAAATATTTCTCTCGTTAAAAAAAAGTATGAACAAATTGAAATTCCTTTGAATATAATATTATAAAGGTTATATCTCATCCAAAATGATATAAATTGTCACCTAATTGATCCTTTAATTCTTATTAATGAAATTACTCATCCAATAAAAAGTTTAAATTTTTTATGGTAAATATAAAATATTTGTAATTTTAGGTTTACCTTTAATTTCCCAATTTACCATTAACTATGGTAATAAAAAAATTATTAAAGTTACTATTCATATTATTGAAAAATAAATGGGAACTATTTAATCATTTGGACCATATGATTACAAACATGGAGAAACATTTTCAAAATTAAAAACATGTACATTTCATAAATTATTGAAAAACTAATCTCATTGACCAAATGAGAAAATGAGTTTCTAAAGTAAAAAACTTCAAAATATTGAAATGTTTTTATACCCAAATTCAATATGAATTTGATTACAGTGGAAGAAATTTTATTAAATGATAATAACTAGATATAATTATACTTTAAAACCATTATAATATTTAATTTAACTCTATAAATAAATTGAATGAAAAAATTGTTTTCAATTAAAAGTTAGTATTTTTTCAATATACATCTAAACATGAAACTTATTCGAATAATAAAAAAATTAACAAATGGAAATTATAATATTGAAATTTAAAATAAGATGTTTTTCATGTCATATAGAATTTATAAAAGTGTTATAAACTCAATTTAAAACAAGAATGCCCTAAAAAGGCGACAAAGCATCCTTTTTATAAAAATACAACTATTATTATTAAAATTGCATTTGATCTTATATATGTATAGAAAACACATTAATTGAATTTTAAAAATGAAATATAATATATATATATATATATATTATTAAAACAATGCAACATGTTTTATTTTTTTTATTGTTATTAAACCTACTTTTGCACATTTAAATTTTTTTTTTCAGAGAAAACATTTCCTTTTATTTTGAAAATGTGTTTTACTTTCATTTACAATGAATTGGTAATGAAAGAATTATTTATAAATTTAGAAAAAATATTTCATAATTTGGTTAATATTTTTCATTCACTCCATTCTAATGGATATGTAATAACTATACTATTTAAATTATAATATTTAGTTTTTCATTTAATCTCAACATAGCGTTTCATGTATGTTATCGAACATAGTTTTTATTTTATAAGATCACTAATACTATAGAATATATAGAAGAGTAGAACTAGATAGATGATGTTGATGGATTTTGGGAATTATTCTAATATGAGAACAATAGCCAGAATTTAGAGTTGTAATAGTTGAGTGATGGAAAATGCATTGCAGATGAAGAAGTTGTGGGCCCTCCATCTACTGGCTATTGGAGACTAGGGACCAAGATGTGATGAACAATCATATCTCAGACTATAATTTAATGCGGTAGATATTAATTTAATATGGAAAATTGTAACTTAACTACTTCCAAATGATCCCATAACATTACAAATTCTTTTTCACCCTATAAATAAGGACCATGGAATGCAATGACATCAACCACCCACTTTAGCATCTAGTCACCTACACCAACATGAACCATTGAAAAAATTATCTAAAAATCATTCTCCTACCAAAATAATATTTGACTCTGTAGAGTGTGTCTTAAAATTACAATATCTAATAACCATATTCCTTTATTATAATTCTCTCCTATGATTCATTATATTAATCATATCATTCTCTTCTGTGACACAGAAACCTCTCTATGGCATTATATTCTTGACATTTTTGAGTGTAGATGGTTACTTTTTGATACCACCAACATGCAGATTCAGAGTTACATGAAGTTTTCTGTGTCTCAGCAGATCAAAAACGTTTTGGTCGCGGCTGTCGCAGAACATCTTCAAATTATATGGTATGGCAGAAATGAAATGATTTTCCGCAATAATTATTTTAAAATTAATACAAAAAACGAGAATACTCATGGCTATTTGTGAAGCGTCCTCTATCCAAAAATCTCACTACAACAATTCTGTCTGTGACTTTGGGATCCTTTAACGTGTTGGGGTGGAGGGGATCTACCCTTTCCCCAACTTTACTCTTGAAGTGTTTTGACTCCCCCACCCCCTAGGATATGGATTAAAATCAATGTGGATGGAGTCTCCAAAGGAAATCTGGGACTAGCGAGTTGTGGGGTCATCTTCAGAAATCACATGGACGAGTTTCTTGGATGCTTCTATGGCTCTTTCGAATCATCCTCTACTTTGGAACTAGGAATTGTGGGCAAAATCCATGCCATTACCTTTGCTAGATTACACAGCTGGAACAATATTTGGATAGAGAGCAACTCCACTACAATCATTCTGGCCATTTGGAATGGTACCATCCACCTTTTTTGGCCTCTTACTACCCGTTGGATGGACTATTTGAATTCTCTTGTTGGGATTAACTTCATCGCCACTCACACCTTCCGCAAAGCCAACTGGAATGCTGATGGTCTTTCCAATCTTTGAGTTACTCATGGCTTACATTGTATGGATGGTCTCCCTTCCGAATTATTCCCATTTTTATGTTCGGAATGTCAGCTAAATTCCTTACTTTATACTTGTGTAACCCCCCCTCTTTTTATCAATAAAATTTTTCTACTTTTTTACAAAAATATTACTACCATTAATTTAAGGGATCATAGTTTCAATAAAATTTCACTAAAAAACTAATGGTTTTATTCCTTTTTGGTTTCTATATTTCATGTTAATGTACTAGTTTCTTTTCAAATTCTAGTTTCATGATACCACTTAAAATTCAAGGGGAAGTGTTGGTATCTTTTTTCTGATAGATATATTTAACTAATACATTAACCCATAAACAAATTGTGATAGTTAATATTATGGATCATTCTAGATATATATATAGAAAACCATACCTAATATCTTTCATCTTTTATTTTTTCACAAGGTCTGTTTTTTATCACATTCAATGTTTTTTTTAATTCATACACTAATCTATTAATAATTTTTATATTTTAATCACATAATTGTTTAAGTATTCAAATCACTTAATTTGTATCCAATATTTTTTTATATTCATCCATCATTTTTATAATAAATCATATTAGTGTCATATAAACATTGATTTATTCATTTTCTTTTGTTATTATTTTTTTTAATTCGATTGTTTTCCATTAATTATTTATAGTAAAATTCACCCTAAGTATATTATTTTACTTATATTCAACCAATATTTGGATCTAATGGGGGGTTGATTCATTTAGTTTCTTTTTTTATTCTTTATTTTCTTATTTTATTTTCAAAATCATTAACCGATATTTCAAATGATGATCCCTTTTAAAGCTTTTTCAAACACCCATGGTTGTCCAGAAAGAAAATCCTTTCGTTGTGCATCATTTTTTATGGTATTAATTATTCTTATTAGAACTACTTATTTTATTTATTTATTAGAACTATTTATCATTATATTTATATGATTCGTATGAAATAATATAATATTTTATCTATAAAGATGAAAAAGGGACCCATGATGATATTTCTTATTTTGAACTTGAAGGTACGCAATGAATGTATTAAACATGAATTTATATATTATTGAATTTTATTATATTTATATTCCTCCCCCTATGGTTCCTTCCCCCGGTGATGGTGAATCACCTTAGGGACCTTGTTTCATTATTCTTTCTTTTTATAGATTCTTCATAATTTTCAGACTACTTTTTTGATACATCTTGGGATATACATTTCACATGGAACTCTCTAAATTGGATACCTAGGTTTCTAGTGCACTTCTTCATCAGTGATTATTACTTTTCCTATCCTACCACTTTATATTACCATAGTTCTTCTTCGGTGGTTTCTCCATGCCATTGTTTTCTTCTTGGGGTTTGTGCCTCTTGTTTTCATGAATTTAACATCAAACCTCATCTTCTTTTTCAATTGAATAAAATATGTTGGACTCCATTTTTAGTCCCTTTTGTAATAAATCATAGTGGTTTGTGATGTCTTGGGGGTTCCCCTTAATGGATCATAATTGAGGACTTTGTCTAGACCTTACATTATTCCAATGATAACTTCCTAATTTTTATAGTGGTGTATTTACTTTCATCCTCAACATCAATGTCTTTTTTGTGTATTTTCTTTTCGGATATGGTGATTTATTTTAAATGGTTCTATTCAGTTTATTTTGTATGTTTTTAGTTCGTTCATCCAAAAAATATAGCTCAATTTTGCTTTTTTTATATGCTTAACTCTTTCCTAGAATCAGGTTTCAATGATCCCATCTGATTCGGTATGGTGTGATGTTTTGAAAGGATGTTTTTGGTGGTTTTTTTGTGTAGCTGAGGGAATTTCATGAGATAATATAGTGTTGGTAATTTTACATCAGCTCTATTTGTGACATTCACATCAATGATGGTTGGAAACAAACCTCGGGGGGATGGTTCTTCTCCCTTTGTTATAGTTTGATTTTGATTTTCTAGTGGTTTCTCTGGGTTGGTTCGGTTATTAGTTCACTTTTGAAACTAGAAAGGTTGAATTTATCCTGATGACTTACTTCAAGATGTTGGTTTTATGATGATTATGATGGTGACCCATGATGATGATGATGGATTTTGGTTGTTTCCTATACAACGTTGTGGTATTACAATAGGTTTTTTTTGTTAGGGAAATGTCATGAGGTGGTGGGACATGGCTCGAGGAGAAAAAAAAATTTATAGTATGAAATTTTAATTGTGAGAGCTGTACTATTAATTTTGGATTTTCAATATGGTTTTTGTGGTGTATATGTGGCATCTAGTGGTCATGTATGGTACACACTAAACCAAAACATTTTTTTATCAAAATAATAAAAAAGTGAACTAAGTAGGAGTAACATTGTTATCTAGATTTACCAATATAAGAAATGTAAAAAACTCTCTTGATGACAATCATTCTTTAGAAAATATTATTAAGAAAATACTTTGTGTTTTACTAATTATTTTTCTATTAAATGCCACAATAGTATCAGGATCTAGTTTTTATGAGAATATTATGATTAAGGATCTCATAATTTCTATCATGGTGTTTGAGCTTACCATTATTGGATCAATAGAAATAAAATATAAAGAGGTAAATGAAACTCAGAGGAAAATCTATTTCCATGAAAAAATGTCCATTCATCAGTGAGTGACATTATCATTAACAACATTTCAATGATGATGGAAAACTACAAGGATAATAAGATATTATCTCAAATCAATAAAAATGAAAATAAATAATTTTATGTGACTTGTTTTGGTTGTAAGACAATGGTACATGTAAAACTAGATTTTCCTTGCAAAATAAAATGTCAAATGTAATGAGTAATTTTAAGAAGTGTCTTTAGGTATCAACTTTGAGTTCTAGTTAGGACTCCATTTCATTATATAAATCAAGAAACAAATTTCCCATGTATCTCATGACCCTCAATGAGGATTGTATTCTGGTTAGTTCATATATGTATCTTTCTCCCTTGTTATTCATCTTGTCATTATTCTTTGTCTTCTACTTTTTATTTTACATATTATCATATTCAAAATAATTAAAAAAAATTCTGATATTATTTATAAAATAAATGATCATAAAAAGAAATAATTTCATCTTATTTCTAAAAAAGATAAAATATTAATTGAAAATAGGATTTGGTGTTATAATCCAAATCAAAAAAAGATTTGATTATCTGAAATTTCAAATTAATGATCTTAAAATTTCCCTTTATGATTTCACCTTAGGTGAAGAAAATATAAAAATGAATTTGGGATCTCAAGATATTATGAAAAATTGATAAGGTTTCATTTTTATAAACATTCATATATACCTAAAAATTAAAAATAGTATAATTTTTAAATGATGTCATTAATGTAATTTTTTTATTATTTTAAGAAAAATGATCTTCTAATTTATTAATGAAAGTTTTAAAATTCATGATATTGTATATCGAAAACTATTCATCTATCATATCATATTTAAAATCAAAAATCATGATCTAAGAAAATTTGGATTCCATAGTCATTATAATATAAATTTAGTAGATATATGATATGTGTACGAATAGAAATAATTTTTCAATAATTTATATAAAACGATTAAAACTAAATAATTTACATTATATTTAGATAGTGGTTACTTGAACAACATGTGTGTTTTTCCTTCTGAATACGTTCATATCAATTATTTTTATTGAATTCCATTCACATTTAGATATTATTCCAAAGGAAAAATTACATGTATATGGAAAATTTATTTTTATGACTGTAAAATAATTAAATTTATTTTTGGTGAGATTATTGAAGAAAATTTTATAATCTACTTGTTAATTATGAAAATTTATTTTTAATATTATACTTAAAAATGTTTTCTCTAATATTTTCATTATGCCCAAATTGGTGATTAGATTCTCTCAGGGGGTGAAAGAGGGTATGATTATTCATTACGAAATTCTTTGTACTCCATTATATATTTAACTCTTTATTGTAAGGGTTAATTTATTTTCTCATATGTATTTATGGTAATAGTATTATTTCGTTCTTTATCAAATGATGACACTATAAAAGTAATATTGGAAAGAAATAATAAGGACACGTATATTTTACATGGTTCACCCTCAATGCAATATATCCAAGGAGCATACTAAGACAATATGACAATGTACCAAATCCACTAAGTATCACATCCAAAATTAATGGTATGGGATAAATCAATTCTATCTACATTGTCTCTATATTTATAATGTTTTGGGATAGGTAACTACCTTCCCATGGGTAACTCCCTGAGTCAGTTTGAATGGATCATTGTTAGGGGAAAAGATAAATTCTACCCTTTCATTTTCTAACTACTCTGGAGAGGATCCACACATAGTTTATATAAATTTAGGTCCCCCAATTATCAATAATAAAAAATACTATGTTTTAGATAGATGCATTTATGGAGATATACTATCATCCATGTGATTAATACAACATTACCACATATCAGTAATATAATTTTCCCCCTTCATTTTCTCACATTGTGCACAACATTTATGTTTGGTCGTTGAAGTTCATCATGCACACAACTTTTACACATTTCGTGTAACTCTATCGGTCATACAGATGAAACTTCATTTTTGGGCATAATATATATTTAAATAGATCATTCACACAACACTATGAGAATTAAAATTCTATTCCTCGCATGAAAATCTCTATTTATGAATGTCCCTTTGTGAACAAATCTTACATGATTCAAAGCATGGAATTTATCTAGGGGTTGATCTTCTAAAATGAAGGGTGTATCTATAAATTTATAAATACAACCATAATTGTGCAAAAAAACCCCTATGTTCCTTCCTCTATAAAAGTAATATTCCCCCATAGCATAAGATATTGGTTTGATGTTTCATTTTGTGTATAAATTTCTTTTTTGGACAAGCTCAATATCTATTTCAAAGACGAGAAAAACTCCGCTTTGGTCACACAAACTCATTTTTTTCCACATTCAAATATTTCATGCACTAATTTAATTATCCATATTTTCATGGGATGATCTTGAATCTTGAATTTTAAAAACATTATGAATCACCAAAATACTTGGTGGAAATATTTTAATATTTTTGGAAATACTTACTTTTCCAAAAACACCTTTTCCATTACCAAGTTTTTGGACGTTTTTTTGAAAACACTGGTAAATAGTGCCACCTTGTTTAAACATTGTTATTTACATCCATCGAATCATACATTCCTTTTTCATAATTATTTTTCAACAAAACTTGTAAAAAAATATCTTTGCAACTCCAAAACTAACCATATGAACCAAATTTCTCAAAAAACACTATCAACCCAAAAAACACTATCATGTTACCTTGATGTATTTTTGATGAGAAATTATTATTCATAAAGAAATAATTTATATAAAACTTCAAATTTTCAAACATATAATATTATATATTTAAAATCTCTTGAGGAAAAATATGAATTTTCATGTTCAACATTAACAATTCATGGAATTGGAATCAGTTCTTAGGTCAATAAAATATTAATTATCCCATCATGATCAATTGGAATAGACTAGTATGATATTTGGTGAAATTTTATTCTAATTATTAAATCATATGTTAAACATCCTATATAGTAAAGAAGAAAAATCCTTATTTAAGAACTAAAATATTTTATCCCTTTTTTAGTCATCTGAGTTAGTTATCTGTTAACATTTTAGACCAACTGAATTTGTTTGTATCAGAGGTAAAAATTAAACTACTCAATTATTAATGAATTAACTAGATTTATATGGTTTTTTTCTAAGATCACATGAATTATGGTTGTAATTAGTTTTTAAATAAATTTATGAAAATTGGAAAATGAATTAGGATTAAAAATATTTTCCTTAGCCATGGTGGAAAATTTCAAAATAATGAAATTCATGAGTTTTACACTTATCAAGTTTATCTTCACTCCTATTCATACCCTTGAACACAATAACAATATGGGGTTTTCAAAAGATAAAATACAACCCTCTAAGAAATGTCTGTGACCCTCAAAAATCTATCTTTTCTTCCTCAAAGTTTTTTGAATGAGGCTGTAAATACCGTATGCATTGTCCTTTAGTGTATCATTTTAAGAAAAATCTTATTAGAAAACCCCTTATAAAAATTGGAATTTAAAAACTAAAAAAATTATAATATTTTGACTCTTTAGTTGTAAATTATTTATCATTAATACAAATGTTAATCTAGGCATGTTCGACACCTAATCTGATGAATGAATTTTTCAAGGCAATTATAACTAATGTAAATCCTTTTATTGCATAAATAATAGTAGAAAGATACAAGAAGATTAAATTCACATAAAATATGATGGGATTATTAATAACTCACATCCATAAATTTTTTATGTTTTGAGAATCTCTATTTGACCCTTGTAAATCCTCAATCTTCTTATATAAATAAGGATGCTCCAGAATCACATTCCCCTCATTTACCCAAGTCTTGGATTGAATCCAAATAACATCATCAATAGATTATTGTAAGAGAAATGAGATTAATAAATTATACTATAAGGAATATATTAAATTAGACTGAACATCAATCTTTTTATGATAGATCATGAATGGAATTATTTTGATTACACTGTTAATAATAATAATTGGATGCTTTCCATGCAAGTGGTGTATAACTAGTTTCAATGGGACACCATTTCAACACACATATAACATCCTTATAATCATTATATTATGTTATCAGGTAGTATTTTTTTATAAAGACACAAAAAAGTAAATTTTATCCATATAAAGGATCAACTTGTTTCTAATGTATATATTTAAGAAAATATAATTGATCATGATAAAACTTTTTCACCCCTAAATATACATTAATATTTATGGAATTCACTAATTATTTTAAAATATAACATATAGAAATGAATATTAAAAGTTATTTTCTAAGTGGTTCTATTCTTTAAAATGTTTTTTGGGCTAGCCACATAGATTTCAAAATTTTGTTTTCTAGATAACAAAATAACTATAATGTTTAAAAAATTCCTTATAACTAGGTTTGAGAGGATAAAAAATATCATTTACCAAATGACTTCAAAATACAAAACATTTATTCCATATTTTTTATAAAGACTTTTTTAAAATGATTTAGTAATATTTAAATAATATTGATGATGTGATATCCATATAACATTAATAAAAATCATTGTAACTAAATTTATGATTTGATCAATAAAGAGTTAGAAATGGTTTTTATGGGAGAATTTAAAAGCTTCCTCAGTTTTCAAATTTCCAAAATTTCTAGTGGAACCATTTTGAGCCAATGTAATTACACTAAATAAATTTAAATTACATTTTTCATTGAACATGTTAATATAATTTGAAATCCCAATATTACAAATAGTAATACAATATTGGATTAATCCTATCAATTTATCAACATCATTATTGATTAAAAATGATTGGAATTCTAAATTTTCTTAATACAACCTATCATGTAATTATGTTCATTTTATCCATTTGTTCTAATTTTTAATTAATATACAATATAATATCATTTAAAATACTTGAAATGAATTTTTCATTATTTAAAGGGTAATAAAATATTGGAATAACTTTATCCCAAGGAAACTGATTTTAAAATATTTTGTTTTCAAGATACTGATTTTATATAATTACAACTATATAAGAGAGGAAGTGGTGTAACTTGTACTATACTTGAAAAATCCCTCATCTCATATAGTAGTAATATGAAATAATTTATTTATATTTTAGTAGGCAAAGATGAATATACAGTGCCTGTTGTTATTTCTGGTAAACTATATAGATGAAAAATATTCTTTTTTTGGGTAATATATTATCCCTTATTATAAGGTTTTATTGAATTACTGTGATTTCTATATCTAAATATCCAATAAAACACTATCATACTAATCACATTAACATGAGAACCAATTTTCAATGAGATCACATTCAAATATGTGATATTATTCTTGAATCTATTTCCACTAACCAGGAATATGGTAATATCCTTAATAAATTCGATCATCTTGATAAATTTGACATCATTTAATGTGAATTATATATTATTTTCGAGTATTTTTTTTATCTCTTATAAATTTAATGCTTTAAGATCATTCAAATTGTTTTCAAAATGGATATCAAAAATAAGTTTTAAAATAAATAATTATTTAATTTTTTCTACAATTTATGAAGATTGAAGGCATTATGATAAACCAAGAAAATAATTCTTGTTTGGATTAAAATATGTGTATTTGGTTCTTGTGAAATAATTTCTAGGTATTAATCTATTTTTTTTTTGTTTTTTATCCATATATTTATCTTCCAAATAATTACTGGGCCTTTATTTCACCTCTATTTTTACACTCTTAGGTATATTTTATACGGTTATATAATAAATATTTAGCAAAACCTAATAATGGAATAATTTTGAGAAATACATATTTTATATTAATTTGTTATTTATTTTATTTTTGTCAGTGGTTGTGATCCCCTTATCTCTCATTATGCATTAATTGAGGTTGAGCTAATCAAAGAAATACTAAAATGGTCAAGGAGGAGACATTATATTTATCAAGATCAATTTTAAAATTACTTTTTAATTTTTTTACTATAATTAATTTAGTATATCTTTTAAATTTTCTATTAATAATTTAACCATTATTTAAAAAATAAGAAATTTTGTTTTGTTTTTATATTGATATTTATTTAAAATGTATTGTTTATTCTTTTTATTTTTTCTCTATTTGTCAAAAAATAATTTTTTATCACTATAAATGAACATTAATATTGATAAACATAGTTGTAAAATTATTTAAAATCTTTATACATTCATATTTTAACTAGTTTTTTTATCATCTCAAATGGGGATCAATTAAATATTTTATTATTTGAATGATTAGTTCTATGTATTATTTAATGGTATGAAAAGTGGGGAGAGTATTTCCTTTTATGTCAAAGGGGGAGAAATATCAATTTCTCCATATCACGGTGATCCATTCATTTTATCAAGTTATATTATTTTTTTAATAAAAACATTACATATTTTTTTAACAAAAAAAGGTGGATATTAATGTTCTCATCACCATTATTTGATTTCAATGATCACAAACACACATAATGTTTTTAATGTTTTCAATTATGTAAGGGTGAAGAATGTTTTGATGAAATCATATTAAGTACCAGAAAGGATACATAAAGTTATATTTATATATAATTTTTATACATATAAGAGGTAAATAATATTCTTGATTGATATTCAAATGACTTAGGTAATCACTTTTTTGAAGGGAATGGAAAAAGGTAGAACCAGCTAGCTGGTACATTCCACCCGCCAACAGATGGATTTCCAAATATCTCCACAACCAAGTTTATGTTGATGGATAATGGGAAAAATTAAAATAGGATTACATATTCTCTTTAATTGAGATTATATGGTCACTCGCTGGAATCAAGAAGTGCACAAAAAAGTAGTAAAAAGCACACAAACTACCCAGATGTTTTTATTAGGTACCCATGGTGTTCGCCGAGAAGATCTTAGACAAAAATTAAATATCATTAAAATTTATTTAATATGGATTTCATCAACTTAATAACTAATGAGGTATTCTAAAACATTAAAAATTATTTTATATCCTATAAACAAATATCCTTTTAGGACGTAAAAATGAAAACTCGCTTTCTCATATGGTCTTTAATTCCAATGTGTTACATTTCTAAATTTATATAAAAATTTAACATCATTAAAATTCATATTTCTATTTTTAAAATATTTTCCAAATTTATATAACAAAATAAATCTCTTCTATTATTATTATACTCTCATAGAAATTTTAATATATTTTGAGAAAATTCAGAACATGCTAAAAATCTATTGCTTTATAGAAATCTCCTCGTATTAATATTTCTTTTAAATTTTTTTTCTTACTACCTTTCATGTAAGGAGGCATAATTTTCCTGGCATTTCCTTTAAAAAATAAAGGGATTATTCTTTTTAGGTTTCTATATTTCTTGTTAAAGAGGTATTTTCTATTATAAATCTAGTTTGTTGGAAAAAAGTAAAAAATAAAGGAAACGTTTTTATATCTTGGAAATAATTAAATCCAATGGAATTTGAAATTAAATCATATTGTGATTCAAGAGGTTGATTTAGGTTTTCCCATTGATATTTATTATCGAAATTCCCAACTATATATATATATATTAGTTAATTTCTACAATTTATTTTATTTATCTCTTTCAATCGTTTGATTAATTTATAAAATAAATTCCTCATGGTTTTTATATTTGAATTACTTATTGAGTTTTATATTATAATCACATAAGAATTTTTTTTACATTTTTTTTATTCATAAATTTTTATTTTTATAAATTATAATGTTAAAATTTCTATATTGATTATTTTTTTATTATATCACTTAAAAGAACATATATAATAATAGATTATTTTCATTTATTTTTTTGAATGTATATTAATCCCCAACAATTTAACTCATTATAGAAATAAAAAAAATATATTTTTTCATTTATAATTATGGTTTCATTATAATCATTATTTCGAATAAATGAATTTTATTTTAGTAGAAATACAAATAAAATAATTGGGCGTTAGAGTTAATTTTATAATTGTAGTTTGTAATCTATATCATTAGTAGGATAATGATTTTGTATTAAAACTAACATATTCATATCAATAAATATATGTTTTTCTTCTAAACCCATTATTCAAACTATCTATGAATTTCGCTAATGAAAAATGGAATACCTCGATACGTGGATGCGGTAGTCTGCACATATTTATGGGTGATGTTTTTCATTTTTTAGAATGAGATAAATGACCAATATTTTTAAATATTTAATACTAAAAAAGTTAATATATATCATATTTATTTATTAAATTATTATTTAATATTATCAATTAATTATTGTGAAGGAAAATATAACATGTTTATTTTTTATGGTGGTAGTCCAGAGACACACACATGATTTATGTTTTCTTTTTTATAAATAGATAAACGAATGGTTGTTAATTGTTTTACTAAAACTATATAAACATAAAAAAATTATAATAATATGGATTTTTTCATTTATACAAGGTGTAATATAATTATTTATAATTTATCATATAAATAAGTAGAAAATACAAAGAAGATGTTATAAATTTATACCTCATTTCTTAGATTATATTCTTTAAAAATTTCTTAGGATACTGAGGGATGGTATATTGAGAATAAAAAACCTCTTGAAGTAGAATATGAATGTGAAGTATATTTTTAGATATAGTTTTGGATGAAATAAATGGGTTTTGGTTCAAGGGGTGTGAGTAGAATAATTCCCCTTTTATAAGTGAAATGAAGTCACAATTTTGTAAATACTAAAATATTTTAAATATTGTGATTTCATTCTCAAGGAAATTATCTCGAAAATTGATAGATGTTGGGTAGGGAAATAGATATGTTTTATGAACATCTAAACCATGGAATAAAATATATTCTATAATTTTTAAGACATTTACATATTTGGTTATTCATTTTAACCATTTTGGTTTTCTAAAAAATAACTAGTTCTTTCATTTCCCATTTATCCTTTATGACCAAAAATAAAATGATATTTATTATATATTTTGTACCTAATGATTTCAAATTTGAAATCAAATTAATTTTTTTAAATTTATAAATTTGAGAAAAAAAATTAATTTCAATATAATAAATGTTTAATTTGTTTTTTAAAACCATATCATTTGTTTTAACATGTAAAATATGGTCTTTCAAATTAAAAAAATTATTTTCAAGCTTATAAATATAATTATAAAATAAAAATTTCGTGTTATAAAAAAGTTGAATGAATATCTAATTAATTATTATATATTTAAAATGTGTTACATTTCATGTTATTTCAAAAAATATTATTTTTCACTATACACATAAAAATAAATTTTTTAAAAAACTATTGATAATAATTTATCTAAATTTAAAGTATCATTATAATACCAAAAGTATTTTTATATTTTCGAATTCAATTTTGGGAATTTTCATCTTTATCATTTAAATAAAAACATAAAATATAAGGAGAAATAGTTTTTGTAGTTAAATTGCTTTTTCAAATACGAGTTTTTGCAATTATTAATATCATTTAAATTGTAAAGAAGATATAATTAATCAATAAATACTATATTTTGTTAACATAAAATTTTTACAATAATATACTAATTTTTCATGAATAAAATTTACCTTGCAGTAAATGTAACATTCGTAAACACCACAATGAATAATGTAAATTTATATAAAATATATCTTGTATATAAAAACATATATATTAAAATATTTCATGATTTAGTTACTCCATATCGTATATAATAATTAAATGTCTATATTTTTTTAGTTTAAAATGTTAATATTTTGATTTTAGTTTGATTTTGTGTTTATAAAAACCTATAGAATACATTATTTATTTATGAAAAATTTTCATAGAAATATTAAGAAGAAATATGCAACGTACGAACAACTTTTTATTATTATAGAAAGTTACTACATTGTTGATGTCATTAGATTATAATTTTTATTCTCTTACTAATATAATGGTTGGTCATATAAATTCTGATAGACATAACATTCGGTAGTCTCAACTTCAATAAAAAATTATTTTAAGTAATGATTTTTAATAACACCTTGATGATTAGTGTAGAAATTTTATGATCCAAGAAAATTAGTTCTGGAAACTTAAAAAAATATTGACCTAATAATAAATAATATATCACGTTATTTCATGAAAATATGTTTCATTGTATTAAAATGTTTTGAATTCATTCATTATCTTGTCATAATCCTGATTAAAATGACCAAATCAATTAATCATATTCAAACACATGGATACACCATTATTTTTACAAAATCATACCACTACAGGAAACATATTTAGAATATATCAAATTTTTATTACATGAATGACTCAAAAACTAAATGGGATGTGTAATCTCTTGAGAAATAAAGATATTAATGAGAATTCTAACATGTAGAGGTAAGAGCCATTGAAATCATTTTTTTAATTTAATTATTTTATTATTCACTTTTATAATGAATAAATAACCTCTTTGTGAGAGACATTTCATTCATTAAATTATGAGGGAACTACTTTATTACACTATTAATGAAATAAGGATCCATCGAATTCATATGGAACCTACTTCTACCACAACCACTTTTCCTCAAATTCTTGGAACTTCACCATATCGGGAATTCATATTTCACATGGTAATGAATCGATGTATTTTTATTTATTACTCACATGGATTATCTCAACAGTTTATATTTGAACTTGGTCACTCTCTTTTATGGATTCTGACTCATGCTGTAATGGAGTAATAATAATAATACTTTTTAAAAAATGGAAAAATATTTTCTATTTTTATCAAATATATTCCCTCTTTATATTCATATATCTACAAAATTCCAGGTCTAATTATATACCTTTCAGGAAAATATAATTGGAATACTATACAATAATTTATGAGGACATCCATGAACTAATTGGTTAAATATAATATTTGATCTTGATCCTTCCAAGAAACACATCAAAAAATGTTTTCCATCGGCTTTTAATTTATGACTTAGTCAATATAATATTTGTATCTTGTACTCACATAACTTTTTTGCCCCAATATACATATTTTAAACATTAATTATAATAAAATAAAATCAATACTCACATTCATCTCATAAATATAACTGAAAAATAATTTGGACAACAATTAAAAAAAAATTAATAGTTAAAAACCATGGTTTGTATTAAATTTTGATTGTAATTTACCCCAGACATCCTAGGTTATGTTGGGTAATTAGATTCAGTTGAAATAGAATAATTCAGTTAATAAAGTTTAAAGAAATATATAAGTGTGAGTAGAAAATATTCATGTTTTGAATTTTTGTTTCATCATCCTTATATATTCCGTATTGAGTATATATATTTTCCCTTATATCATATAATTGTGGTATTAGAATCTATAAAAGGGACTTTAAATAGTTCAAAAACGTAAAGATAAAAAAATGATATTTATGACAGTCCATCCATTAAAAACTATATATATTTATCCCTTAAATAAGGAAATGTAATCTGGTTTTTATTTAAGAATGTATAATGTATTGTGGTGGAAAATTTGAAATAGATTTAACTAAAAAGAATGAAAAATCACTCATCTTTGTTGATGGATTTCAATTTAGTGGATAATATTAACATCTACCCATATGAATTTGAGGAAGTCATGATAGATGAATTTTTATCTCTAATAAATAGGTAATTCAAATTATCCAAAGGTCTGTTTTAATAAAACAAAAAAAGGAACACATTATTTATGTGAATGTTTACTATATAAAAGGGAGATTCCAAATGTGGAAATATTGAGTATTCTGAAATTGATTTCCATTATTGTTATTGGACTTTGTAGTCACCCTAATACAGGATAAATCCTGGGTGACCAATTTTTATTAATTTAATTTAATATAGACTATTTCATCAATTAAGATGATTGAATCGATATCATTATTTTTTATGTATAGATGTTTCATTTGGTTCTATGAGGATTACTCCTTAGTGAAATGTAAATGATTTTATTGAAATATAAAACAATTATTTTTACTAGTTTCATTTATAGTTAGGAAAACCTACCCCTAACTATTTATGTATACCATCATTATCAATATATTTTCATTATTTTTGTGCATATTAATATGGGTAAATTGTTTATACTCAAACCAAGTGAATGTATTACTCATAAATATGATTTCATAATATTGATCACTTTAATTATTTATCTTATAAAAGGGATATTCTACCAATATTCATGAATGAATGAAATTTTAATACTAAAAGCACTATTTTTTTTGGACCTTCAGTAACACTGACATGGATTGATATTTAGCTACCTAAATAATTGAATCTTGAACCACAGGAATATTAAAAAATATTATTATTTCTATAAAATAAAAATAGGGAACTCTCATTATAGTACATCAACAATGTTATATATTTCTATTTTTTTCATGAAGTCGAACTCATTCCCTACTATCTGAACAAATGAATCTAGTGACCTTACTCCAAATATTTGGAATCTTATGTTCTAAATTTTTTATTGCAACAACACTTTTGGTCATTTTTAATATTTGTGATCTATATCTCTCATCCTTTTATCATTCAATATAGCATCAATATTGATCCCAATTATTTTATAGCCTCTATTTCAACTCGAATAATTTTCCCCCATTATATATAAAAAATTATTCTAAATAATGTAAAAAAAGATTGATATTTTGTTCAAAACTGCATGAAATTTAATCTTTAGTTGAATTAATTCAATATAGTACAATAAAATATGATTTCAACTCTTTATAAAATCATTAAAAAGTTGGAATGAGTGATATTAAAATCATCCAAAAGTATCTCCTTGAATAAATAATCCACCATCCTGGATATCTCGCATTGATTTTCTACCTCAGTGTGAACTCTAGGATATTAGAACCACAATCATTACATTATGTCACTCAAAATATTTTGGCCATATCATATAAATAGACATAAAAAAATTGTGAATTAGTGTTTTTCTACAATTCATATATTTTAGCCTCTTCTTCCACAAAACATAATATTCAATATCCTTAAGTGCATCAAACAAATCTTGATCGACTATTGTATTTTTATAATATAAATAAATTTAAATTATACAATTATTAAACATTTTCTTTTATGTTTTTCTTATGATTAGATCAACAAATAATAGACTCATCCTCCAACATTGGATGCATCTTAAATTCTATGAATATGGTCTTTCTCATTATTAATCATTAAATATGTTAGTTTTTATATAATCCCATTCACACATATAATTTTTATCACTCATGCTCTTCAAAAAGTCTGATATTCCAAAAATAATTTGCATCATATTAGGATTAGTCATCTTCGGATTGACCACAACCTCAATCTTATTATTAACCACATCATTTTCTGGCGCTTTCACCTCATCAACCTCTTCCACTGATCTTACTTCTAGCATACTCACATATCATTTTAATATTTCTTAACCTTATTTTAGATTGTATAATATCATTGATATTCATCAATTATTTAGTTATAACTTTGACAAAATAACTTTTGGTCTGATAATCAGTGTTACATATTACAGATAGACGGTCATTTCATGAATCAACTATATTATTATTGATCTGATAATTTTTCTTAAATATCTCAAAACACTATGTGGTTTTATATTCTAAAGATCGTAAATCCTATTTCATATCATTATATATTCTACTACATATTCTTCCATATGTTTAGTTTCATATAAACTACACTTCAATCCTTTGTTAAAATAATGGAATCTTCATTCTTTCTATTGTTGAAACAATATTATAATTTTATTCAAAACATTATAAAATAACAATAAGTAAATTAGAAATATCATTGTATAGATGATTTAATTTTTATGGTTCTACTATTAGGATAACTACAATTATTATATCATCTTGGATTCTTTTGAATCTATACATCTTATCCATCCAACTTTTACTTAGTACTTCAATCACTTGATTTTGGTCTCCAATATACCCATATGTAAAATTATTTTTTAAATGGTTATTTCTAAAATCCAATTTACTAAGAAAATTTTATTGATAGTATATTTAAATATTTGTATACATAATTTTTTCTTAGGGAATTTATTAATAATCATCATATGTACACATTATATCCCATAATTTTAGTGAATATTTTTCTAATTATCAGTAGCCCAAACTAATAATCCCTTCTATATATATAATGAAAATTGTATTCTATATTCCCAATAAATAACTTTTCCCATCCTTAGTGTTCATTATATGGTAGAAGTGTATGAACTCATGAAGTCTCAATTTTTTAGGGTAGCACCATTTTGATTATGAACATAATTTGGAATTTATTAACAATAAATATAAAATCTAATCAATCACCATACATTCACGAACATTGAGAAAAAGGACATTCAACACACATTTTCTACCTATAATATTTTTATCTAAAAGGAATGATAAATTTACAAGAGATGGATGGAAACACCTTTTTTAATGAAATGTGTAAAAATTCAACCCACTCTAAATATTTAAGATTCATTGTCATTTTAGAAAAAACTATTGACATGGACACCATATATTTACAAACAAATCACATGGTGATACTAAAAATATATTATAAGGGTATACACAATGAATATTGATGAATCCTACTTCCCAAATAATCTAAAAATGTTGGTCAAAATAATTCAAGTCTAAGAGGTTATTACACCGTAACAAACAAAATTTTACTTTTCCATAGACTAATAATGGTACTGACCATAGTTTTAGAACATATATCTATACATGGATATGGTATAATATCAATATAAATAAAAAATTTAGACACATATATTCTCTGAGGTTTCAGTTTCTTGGAATTCAACTTTATCATCTAGAGCATCATACACGTGATATAGGAATATTCCATTCAATGGATTTTCTATATCCATTTTCCCTAATTCATGATTTTTCTAAACATTGGTTTTTAATATTGTGAATATCAGTTCCCATGGTCTACCAGATTAATTTTCACTCCTCTAAAAGAAAAGAAAAATAAATCTTCAATATTTTTGGGTATCTAGAATAATTTCATCAATATTGATATACTTTTTAATGAAATTGTGTTGATCTATTGGAAATTAGGGAGTTCTTTTATTTTCAGTAATTAGAGAAACTATAGTAATATGTGTTTCTAAAACTAGAAACCCCTTCAATGTAACATTACTTTAATTCTTGGTATTCGCCATGGAAATCCATAGAGATCTCTTCTTGGGTATTATATTCCTTTTCCCTTTCACTTTCACATTTCACCATGTGTTATGGAATCCTTTTGTATTCTTCTAGTGTGGAACTTTTAGGTTACATTTCATATTCCTCCAACTACCTTGTTTCATTTTTTCTTGTTGAAATAATTTCTTATAATTTTTTAGAACATGTTTCAATTTTTCATAATGATTAGATTACTTATTCATTAAAACCTTTACAGTATATGTTTCATCAAATGCTGAAATAATTTTTTAAAAAAATTATATTTAACATGTAGTATTCACATTCAATTCTCATAATTATGGATAACCTTATCATACCATACACACACCTTTATAAATTTTTAATATTTTCCTTTTATGGTACCATTAGTAGAACCTAAATATTTTCATACAATATTTCATCCATAATTCCTATTTTTTTATGTCTTCCTCAGATTGATTCTTTTTTTCCTTTATATTTATAATATTAAATTGAACATTAAATTATTTATTGAAACTATTAATGAGTGACTTTTACTTCCATAATAGAAGAAATTTTTATTCTAATTTATATATTTATTGATTTATCCTTGGGTTCATTTTTCATGGAAACACAAATTTATTTCTACATGGATAATGGTTTTTAACTTTTATCCATTAATTATTATCTAAAGGTTATTGTATCTTATCATTATATTTAATTGAATTGTAATTAATATATGTCACCCTGCACTCATAATCACTATAATCACTCATACAAGGACATGCATTAAACATTTCTCAATGTTAAAATTAATGGGATATCATGAGATATTCCATTTTCTATATACTTGAAAATACATTCCTAATTTTGTAATTTCAACTTTATTAGTACCCCATTGTGCATTCCTTATAATTTTTATGAATATTTAATATCTACTCTAGTAATCAGTTGTCTAGTTCCCAAAAATTCCACATCACAAGTAATAGATAAAAATAATTTTTTCTTCAATTATGTGTGACACTAGCTTCAGTAGGGTTCTTCTAGTTTTTGGATATGATCATTCTCCATCCCAAAATCTTGTGAGGGATATCTTTAATTTTTCATCTTTTCATCTATCACTATAGTAGTGGTGGGAAATCCAACACTTTTTTTCCCTCATATCTATTTGGATCTAAATCCAATGTTAGTAATTTTATTTTAATTAATCAATAGAGGTTTAGGGGAACATGATTTATCCTCCCATAAAATTCATGGAAAATTGTATATTATAGTTTTTAAAATTTATTCTTCAAGGGTATTGAGAATTCAGTGCGTTATTTTTCACCTCAGAAATATTTGTTTGATCACTTATTAAATTCTTGTGAAACTTTTACAAGATGAGGCTGAAAGTATTTCACCATTAATTCCAACTAAATAAAAATTGAACATTTTTATTTTTTTGATATCCAATAAATTTCAATTTCACATCAGGTTTAGATTTTATTTTATGAGCATGATCAATATGAGAATTGTATTTCCCAACTTGATAAATTTTAATTTGATTTATCTATTTTTATTTAATATATTTCTAAGAATCCATAAAATATATAGAAACTTTTCATGTTTGTATTATTTATTCAAAATATGTTAAATTCAATTTTTTCATAAACAATCCATTGTAGTTATTCATTAACTAAGAAACTATGATCATTGAAATAAAATATAGATTATTTATTTTTATCAATGTTTTTGGTGTATTTTTTGTTCATAATTACCTTTTTTTCATCTCCTTTTATATTTTTCATGAATCAAATGTCGTATATTTTTTTACATAAAGTACCATTATGAATGAAAATATATAAGAGTTAATATCAAGAAGAAAATCGAAATATTAATCCATAAAATTTGTTTATATTTCTCTAATTTATTGAACTAAATAAATATCCTAAAATGCCATACTTTATTACTCATGGAGATTAATATTGATATATTTTTAGTACCCCTTAAATAATTCCTCTATTCTTGTAGTGTTGGATAAGCCTACTGATTATATAAGGGTATATTCCTTTTCTTCTCTACTTTATTTATCCTTTGGTTCATATTTTTTTAGTTGATACCTTTTTGTTTTTTATTATTGAATAACATGTAATTTATTTAGCTAAGGAATACCTTTCATTACATTTAGTAGATATTTCATTGTATCATCTGAATATTTTCACACAATGTGAGTAGTAAATAACAATTGATAAAATAATTTTTTATACAACCATCAGAAACCTTGGATTTGATATAATCTGATATTTATTGTTGGTAGTTAATTAATCCTTTTATGGAAGGGGAATAATGGTTGAGCAAATTATAATGATAAATTTCAACATTATGTTTTGATTTCATTATGTTTCTTAAACATCCATCATCTGTCAAGATATATGGATCTTCAATATTCACCATTAACACATAATCCCTCATGAAAAAGTAATGGAAATAAATAATAATAATTTTTACATGTTTCATTGAAATTATGAGAATAATAATCTTTTTTTATGTTGGATTTTTAAAACAATACAGAGATTATTACTATTCTAAAAGCATTTAATATGGGGAACTTTATTATCCTTAGTAAGAGAAAATTAGTCAACATAAATCTCACTCTACTATATTGATAGATTTTTTGGGCTATCTACTGAAGATGGTATTCTTCATTAAGGTAGGCATAATGGTGTTATTAATAGTATAATAACTACTATTCTGAGGATATTCATGAACATACTCATGGATGGTAAATAAACTACCTCCTAGATTTACAATACAATAACATGCAATTTGGTATATCATTTTCTTTTGAAATACATAATATGAATCCCTCTCATTTTATAAAATTGATGCATATAAATATCTTTTCTCATAATTTATGTTACCTTTTCATCCTTATTAAGAACTGCTAAATCCAAATACCACACTCAAAATATTCCAAATATTTTGTTCAGACATTTCCACTTATTCAATAGGTTTTAAAATATGGAATATACTCAGATGAAAGATCACTATATTTCATTTTTTGTAAAAATATAGTTAACTCAATTAATTATTATCTATACACTAATTTCACTTGACTAATGTTCCCCCTTTATATGAATATGATTTATAGATAAACATGAGTAATATTCATGTATTTCTTCAGATATATAACTAACACATTCATGCATTGAACACATTTGATATCTTCTCAGGATATTACTTCAGATAATTAGACAGAAAGATATTAAAAATATATAAAAAAATTATCATGAATTAATAACTTCATTTCATGAATATAAGACATCTAATATCTCTCATATAATCACCTCAAGTATTGTGACATCAATATTTTTTTATTAATTCAATAGGAATCTTCTAGTTAACTTACATTAACTAAAATCAATAATTATAAGACGTAAATCATTCATGTATTCAATTTATTCTTCCCATTTCTCTACCAATATCAATATTATATATAAATTATAACGAAAAATCTATAGAATTAATCTTTTACTTATGATTTATTGAGACTATTTCACATACACCATATCTAAACCTCATCATACAACTCCTTTTGGAGAAGTTAGACATCCAAAAAACATATCATCTAGTAGTAGATTCCTTATATATTTTTATATCCATTATTTTTCTTTTTGATTAATAAAATATTTATGTTATATTTCCATCCCTTTTCCACATAATATTTTCATCACTCAGGGTCATCAGCTTGACTGACATGTCAAAATTCCAGTGAATCAACTCATGGTTGGGTGTCTCATAATTATTAAATACCACTCTTAAATTAGGAACCACAACCAATATTTGGGCCTTAACTACATCACCTTATTCAATTGATATGTCTTATGGTGTATTCGTTGATTTATTCAATCAATATTCACCATCTTATAGAGATTACATTATTATCTCGAACCCTCTTATAATCAGTTATGACTTTGATTAACTCACCATGAATCCCTATTTCTTATCCAAAAAATTGATATATTATAACGGAATGTACATTGCATATAGTGGTATTAATATCTTAAATCCATTAATTCAGCTCAATAATATCAAATATCTTATAATCATTATCATCTATAGATCATCTAATGATATTGAATTTCAGCATACATTCTTGCGATGTGATAAATCGAAATGTTTGGATTGGACTACACAACAGATCATGTACATTAAAATATATCATTAAATACATTATTTTGAATTTTTAAACAAATTTATAATGTTATTATGGAACATTATTGTGTACCTATATGAACATTATAATGTTCATTCCACTAATTATAAAAATTATATGACTATACATACTTACTAGAATCCTTTATAGATTATTTTAACATTTATCACTTATGGTCCTCAATTTCAATTAGATTTATCTTCTATAATCGTCATATCCATTTGAGATTTCAATATCCCCATTTTATGGATTCAAAAATAAATATTTTATTTTATATCTTCCATTTAAATAAACAATGTTTGATGAAGTACATTGAAACCACATCATCAATTTTTTTTCACAAGAGAAATAGTTTCAGAATCATTAGATGTATATATTACTTCTAGTAACATTATAGAATGAATCTTCAATGGCTAGTATATATAACTCCAATTAACATAAAAAATATTATCTTTTTTTATCTTCATACTAAATAACTCATCACATCCTCAGTTTAATCATCTGATTATAGTTATTTCCAATATGGAGCACATGTTTCTAGTAATTCCACCCACAACAGAATGGTTGTTCAGTTTTTATACAATTAGTGAAAAATAGGACTCTTAAAATCCAAATTACACATTTATATTATCATGATTGTTTTGAAAATTAATAAAATACTTCATAATCCACATATTATGGACACATTATCTACCCATAAAAATAGTAAATAATGTTTTTATTATAATGAAATATAAAATCATGAAACCAACATAGTATAAAGAATAAAAATATTATACATGTGTGTATGGTGTAGGTAAATAATTTTAATTTTCTTTATAAATGTTAAACCAAGTTCAAATCTATTTTATAATGGATTAAAAAATAATTAGAAAGAAAAAAAGAATAGATTATAATCACAAAAAATGTGTACTGTGTCTTAATGTTTAACATGGGGGAAATTTAGAACATGGATTATTAATAGTATAATAATATAGGCCTTACTGAATTTTCAAGTATTCTTCCATGTATGTTTAGAAACAAAAATTATAAATAATTTAGATAGATACAGTCGTAGATATAGAAAATCTTGTACATAGAATTATAATCATGGAAATAGATAAGAAGCATAAAATTAAGAAACAATATATGGTAAATGATTAAATTAATTTTGGAGTTAATAAATGGTAAAAATGATTTAAATAAAATAAGAAATGTTTTTTCATAATGATTCATAAATTTTATTTTGATTTAAAAATTTTAAATTATAATAAAACATATTTTTTTTAATGATATTTAGGTGTTCTACATCCTATTATATATAAATTTTTACTATAGGGGGTTGAATACTCATTTTAAAAATTATTCAATTGAATATGATTATCTGAGCGATTAATAGTGTTATTATTATATAAAAACAAACAAATAACACGAAATATTGTAAATTTTTTGTTCAAATCACTAATATCAATGTACACTTGTAAATATCATCTTCTCGAGGTGTACACTCGTATTTTCAAGATCTTTATTTTTTATAGATAGAAATAACCTGATTACAAAAAGGCATGCTTCTTTCTCACCTGAAAGTATGACCCTTGATTTTTTAAGGAGCCATAACATACCATCCTTTTATGTTAGATGAATAACTTGACCTTCAATTTATATTGGAGGAATAACCATGTTATGAAAATTTTTGGAATGGAAAAGCATAAAAAACATTATAGAAAAGAATTAGGGTAGGACAAATAATATACTTAAATATTGAATGAATTATAAAAAAAATAAAAAAAATGATATATAAAATAAATGGAGCTAAAATTCATCGATCTATTCAGTAGTTGGTGACTAAAATAATTAATTTCATCATGATTGAGGCAATGGAATTGTAGTCATAAGGATGATGTCGTACATCACAAATCTTGTTCGAAGGTTTTATTGTCTCTATAAATCGTTGTAATTTTCTTAATATCCATAGTCATTCTTCATTGAAAACATTTAAACCGAATGTGTTGGTTCTCATTATAATGGATATATACGAGTAATTAACTCAAAATATCTTGTAAAATATGAATGTATAATCATGAAATAACATGTTAGAAAAATAATAAACAATTAAAATTTATCTATCACCATAATATGTGTTATCCCAAAAAACAATTATTTCACTGTGAAATAAAATTAAAAATCTATGAAAAATATAATTAACATTAATTATAATTAATCAAAATAATATAAAAATAATTAACATTTAAACAAACACGTAGTGATTTCAAATTCCAAAATATTAATTGAACTATGTATGAAATAAAATTTATGCAACATATTATTTCTATGAAATTTTTTATTTTCTAGTATAAGAAGACATTATAATGTATAATTATTTAATATTTAAAAATAAGTGTTAAAAAATGTAGAACATGTAGTAAATAAATATAACAAAGTAATGCTGAATAATAGTATTCTATAAAAAGTCACAAAATAAGAATAGGAAAAAATTAATTGTGAAACATAATGACCATGATATATCATACAGTTTATATAATAATCGCTCACTTATGTATTCTCACTAAAAAAAATTCATTGTCAGTAGGAACCTAAGGTGGTTGTGTGGATGGATTCGTCATGGTACATCTTCCCTTCATGCACTAAGGTAACTAATAATCCACAGGTTATGTAGAAATATGGATTATGGTGACCTTCTTGTTAATTAATATTATTAGGTCACCATAATTATAATAGTATGTTCACATAATCTGTCATGGTAATTTATTTACCATGTAGAAAATAAAATATTTGGTTAATTCTCGGTACAGTGTTGTTAGTTCTAATAGGAAAGTGTGAGGTAAGATATAGTTAAAATTTTTATAGTGCTACCATCCTTTGATAGAAGTTAGCTTTGTAGCGATATTCTAAAAATGAATACGTAGCACTCATTTTTTTAAAACTATATTGTTTCTAACACAAAATGGATAATTGTTTTACTTCTGTAAACAGATATATACTACCAAATTTAAAATGGTTACAATGTTTTCTTCATAAAATGACTACATATTAAATTAATATAAAAATAACATTTAATTAATTAAATATTGAAAATTACCTAATTTAAAATGAGTTGACTGTAATATTTAAAGATAATGGAATAAATAATATTATAAACTAACTTAGAAACAGTCTCTACATTTTTTTATATTAAAAAACAAAAAACAAAAACTAAAATTTATTGAAATTGTAAATTTTTAGCCCTAATGTTTGTCCCGAGTTTCTCTCCCCAAAATTCACTTAAAATTTTGAATTTATCAAAAAAAAATACAATGATCCCTCTATAAATAAATTTAAACAATGGATAAATCTCCCAAATTCCATGTATTTATAAAAATATATAATTAAAAAAATAAAACAAAGTTTATTCATGAACTCAAAAATTAAACTTACATATTGTAATGTTTAAGATTTAATTTTTAAAATATATCAATATAAATTTTTATAGTTAGTGTGGATTCTATTTGGTTTTAAATAGGAATGTATTCCAAAACAATGGCCTCATTATTTTCAAGATATCATAAAATGTGAAATTGGACACTAATATTAATAGTACTAGAACACATTAAGGTGTTTTTTGATATATAAATGGAAGAAGTGTCATCACATAATATTTTAATTATATTTATGTAAAAAATAAAATAAAAAGGTTTTTTCATGAATTTTTGAGAAAAACAATTAGTTTTAGTAATGTACTCAGTCTGAAATATGGACAATGTGACTAAAAATTAAATTTCAGAACTCAAAGATATTAAACAATAACCTAATATGTGAATCGTACTTGATGTACTCTTCATATCAAGTCATTATCCTCCAACATCAAAATATGATAACTATTACATATTAAAATAGATCTAATTGGATTAAAATAGAATAATGTTGATAGTTTCTTTAATAATTCTTATTACCTTTTTAAAATTATTTTAGAGACTCTCTTTAGGATTTTAATTATTTCTAGTGGACATGTTTATATTAAACATGAATTCATTCATAGATTTAGTTTGACATATAATGATTCTTATTATCCCTTTATAAGTTTTATTACTGTCAGATTTTCGAGATTCATCTATATCTAGTTTATAATTAGTTCTCATCAGAGTTATCATAGTTTTATAATAATAAAGAGTAATTTTCTTATCCAAATCTATTTAAAACATGATTTGATTTAAAAAAAATACCATCTTCTATTTATAGATTATGATGACCATGAATGATTTTTTTTCCTCCTATTAGGATCATATAAAATTAAATAGCCGATAATTTTCAATACTCATTACTATGTATATCATTTTTTGATCCAAATACAATATCATTAAAATATATTTTTGAAATTAATATATGTTTAGAACTAGTCTTTATAAATATCCATGGATCATCCTTCCCTTTATTAATATAATTTGGAGGTAAAAATACTATTATCTTTTCTTACAAAGCTCTTTGACCATTCTTTTTTCCATTTAATTCATTAGAAAGTTTGAAAACATGGTTTGGAAATTAATTATTTTCAAAACCAATTATTTTATTAACATATACTTCTTTTGAAATTTCACTATTTAAAAAATTCACTTTTTATAACCATTTGATATAGTTTATCATTTCTAAAAAAAATAAAATTATAGAAAATTATTAACAGATTACAAGCTAGAAACTGGTGGAAGTGGATTTTCAATGTCAATAAAAACTTCCTGAAAATAACCATGGGATACTAATATATACTTAATTAAAAAAATGTGAATTTAATCATCCATTTCATTTTAAAAAACCATTTATTTCTTATAAAAATTTTATCATTATCCAACGCAACTAGATTCTGTTCCTTATTCCTGTTAAACTAGCTATGATCATTAATGTATTCCATTGATCTAGTAATATATTTTTTTACAAAATTCATTAATAAGAATAGTTAAAGAATCATTTAGAAATGAATAATTAGCACAAAAATTTAAATCTATATTTCTAGTCATAATATCATATTTAACATTTCCAATACAATTTTATAATGAATGATTGTAGTGAGTTTTCAAATTTCTTAGAAAATATTGAGAAGATATATCGTTCCCCATAATTGACATAGTGTAATTTTTAGTTTTATCTTTATAAAAATTGAAATCATAAAATTATTTTTCATAATAAATATAAATTTTAAAATATGCATCATTATATTAAATTAATTTTATATATACATATAATTATATAGAAATAGTTCTCTTTTTATATAAACCATAAGATTACTATTATTTGAATATCATGGAAACATTACCAAAATACTTTTAACATAAAATTTTTCTATATTGTATTTAGTATATGTCATATAAAATATACAGCCACAAATCATAAAGTGGTCAAATTTAGGATACATTTATTAAAAAAATCATAAATGGTTTTCTTTAACAAGCCTATTTTTTAAAATATATTTAAGATATAGCATGCAGTTTTAACTAATTCAGAAAAAAATATTTAATATTGAATTCATTAATAATTATTCTTTCCATTTCATTGGTCCAAATAAATTAAGATTAATTAGTTATATCCATCATGAAGTGTTATCAATATTAAGAGATCTAAAAGACACTTTGTTTTTCTTTACTATTGAAACAGTAATCACCAAATGGGAACTTACTAGAATTAAATTTAGGATACTCTTGAACCATTTAGTGTTTAGAAAAATTATATAGTTTTTGAAGATTAACATGTCCCAATGATATGTTCTAAACAATGTGAACTGTTTCAAAATCATTTATGCACTTACAATTTTCTAAGATAGTTCTGAAATTTCTATAGAATATATATTTTATTTTCTACTGGAATAAAATAATACAATATTATATTTAAAATCATGGAATTCGTTATCTTCACACTTTATACTCATTTAATCATTACAAAATTGTTATATGATAATAAAATTGTCTATTAAGATTTCAATGTATAATAATTGGTACATTATAACATATTTTAACATACCTGCTTCTCCAAAATCATTTTCGAAGCCCTTAGAGTTGTCACTAAAAGTGAAAGTTCCCCCACCAAAATACTTAAAATTTTAAAAGATAGGGATGTATGAATTCAAGAACATTGACAACCTGTTTTACATATAACAAGAATCTTTATAATTTTTTGGGAATGTTTCCTATAAACCATATTATGTACATACAGTTTTTTATACCCAAGAAATTTGGGTTCGAAGTTAATTAGTAAGAAAACTCTTAGTAACCCATAAATATTTAATAATTTTTTATAGGGTAATATAGAGTATTGATTCATAGATATCTAAACGATGGTATAACTTAGTTATTGAGTATATATTAAATAACATTAATTACTATAATTTATTTTGATATTACATCTAAAAAAAGTAACATTTGAAACAATTCAAAAAATCTATTATAAAAAGAAGCTAAATACAACATAGGATTTTGTTTCTTTTATATCCTTAATACTTTTATTGTTATTAGTTTTTTTCAAAGACATGATATTATAAAATCATTTTTTCCTTTAAAAAAATAGAAAAGAATTATTTTTATTTAGTTGTTTTAATTCTAATATTTTCATTATATTTTTTACTGAATTCCATATCATCAGAAATTTTCACATTTAAATAGGATCTTGTATATCTCTATATATTATTATCATTATTATGATTCTCAAATTCATTATAATTTTTATCTAAAACATTATATAATAATTTAAATATCCTTTATTGATATTCATCAGTTTTTTTATAAAATATTTTATTCGTAAATTATCATCCTATGCTTAATTAATTCAAATTTTGAAACATATTTCTCTTCATTGAATTTCTAATTTTCTATAATATGTTCTCTAAACAGTTCATCAATTCTGAAAATAAAACTTGGAAACTTATTATTTTCATTTGATAATAATTTATCTTCATATTCAATATCAGATACATACACATAACTGTTATTAGAATCATTGTTTACATCATTCATTTTTGTTTCCATTATGAATTAATTTTCCAATTCTTTTTTACTACTATAACCACCAACACTAGAGATTGACTCTTCTGTATAGTTATATCCAGCTTTATATTCATTCATCAGTTATTTCATGTATTTCTTTTCTTTTCCTTCTTATTTCAATTTTATATGGTTTGATTTTATATTTCCTTTTTTTGTACTCATATAATATTAATTTGTAAATATCATAATTAATAACTTTACCTCCATTACATCCTTTTTTCTCATTTTAATGATATATTTAGGGATGATTCTTAATACCTCTCTTTATATTCATGTAATTATAGAGTACTTAGGTGAAATTTTCAATGTCTTCTCACTTTGATTTAAATAAAAATCATATGAATTAGAAATATCTTTTATTTTATTTTTTAATGTTACACATTTCATTTTTTATGAGCATTAGTATTTTAGTTCTTTATTTCATTCTCATATTAAAGATAGAATATTATTATATAATTGATTAAATATTTAGAAATATTGTTTGTCTCTTTATTTGAATATTTATTTGAGTGCCACCTATCAGTTGAATCATAAATTAATATTTTGATAAAAGCATAATTATTCATGGTTTCCCTAAGTGGAACCATACTATTTATTTTCATAATGAATCTATTTTACATATCATTGATTCTCTCTAGATCTGTCATCTTGATTTCTTGAAACTCTATTTTGTGAATACCATGATTACTTCACTGAAAATTTATCATTCTTTGATGAGGGACTTTTACTGTATTACAGGTGTGAGAAGTGGTTTTACATGCGGAAATATGACTATATATATTTGAACTTAAATATAAATATAATTAATTCATAACATTGTAATTTAGATTTCATTTTCATCATCATTACTAGTTAAGGATCCTAAATCTACATTAGGTAGTTTATAAATTGTAGAAAAATTGCCTATAATTAAATAACAGTATTTTTTATAAATACATCCATCCAATCCTTTTATGAAACATGGTCTCTTCCATAAATGTTTGGTTGAATGATGGGATTCAAAAACTCCAATTCATTACATTCTATTATAGAGAAGTAGATATTTTCCTTTGTAATTTATTTCTTGGAAAATTATATGCTCATAATAGATAATGAAATAGTTAAACTAGTCACTTTTTAGGAACCATACTTGGATACCAATTTTTACGTCCCAAAATATTGCATGATTAACTAGATGGGGTAGAAGAGTTAGTTTTAAAAAATTAATTTAATATTATTATTATAATGGTTAATAGTGTTAATTGTGAAGTGAAAAAGAAATAAATAAAAGAAAATGTTTTAATAGTGGTTCAAATAACTAATATCTCAATCCCCTCTTTAATATCTTCAACATGGAATGGATAAGGGTATTTATTATATTGTTACTTTTTATAGCTAGTAATTACCCAATTAAAATAGGAACACCTTTTTCTTAACTCATACAATAAACCCATTATTTTGAATGATTTGAGACCTAATTTTCTTTTTTCAAAGAGTTGTCACCTGAAAATCCTTATATATGGAAGGAATATCCTATTTTTGATGAATTTTGGATGAAAAATAATGAAACAAACTCTAGAGAACAAACATAGGGTAGGATGAAATATGATACACCCCAAAATTCTATATAAGAACCCTGTATTCAATAACATATATAACATGCCACACCAAGCATGTAAGGGAATATAATATATGGATACATTATAACAAAATTATAATTTAAAATTTATTCTACATATTTTAGTTCATTAAATAGTATGTTAGCATGCATTAAAATAAAGAGTGACCTTTGATGAATTGATTTACATGCAATATCGAGTTTTATTGAACAATAATATATTATTAAAATATTATTATTTTTTTTAATATGTTATAATCAATATTTTATGCTAGAAGTTATGAATTTTATTAACTATATTATGACATTTATGGTTTATATAAATATAAAATGAATTCATGGGTTACTAATTAATGAGAAACGAAAATAAGAACCAATTAGATATAAAAAGAATATTATTTATTTTATGCTTCCAATAGAGTTTTTTCTTATTAAAAATAATTAATTACAATTAGTTAATGATTATAATGAAATTTATTTTTTATATATTCAATAACATTTTTTTGATATTTATCCATCAGATTTTAAGTGAATATTAAAATGAACAAACACTACTTCACATATAAACAATTATATTTTTATAAATGATATTTTATTATCTTTTAATAGAGAACCTATTTCTACTATGAATTTTTACACTTTAATTGATTTAATATTTCAAAATAAAATTTATTTTTTTAATTCAAATTATATGAACTAGGGTAGGGTAAATTTTTGATATTTTTCTAAAACATATCATTTTTTAATTAACAATTAAAAATACTAAATTTTAGTTTAAAACTTCTTTTTCATATAATTTATTTGAATGTATTATTTATAAAATAAATTTGTTTTAAATTTAAATTCGATAAAAAATTTATCAATTAATCCAATTTATATTATTTTATTCAATATTACTTTTACATTTAATGTAGAAATGTATCATACTTTTTGATGTTTTTACTTAAATAACTTCATTGTCATTCCGCCTAATAGAATAAATTTAAATAAGTTTTTGGGACTTCAGTTATTTAAATTTGAAAATTTTGATTCTATAATTTTAAAAATCATAATTTATAATATATAATACTTCCCACTTAGTGTTTTGACAAAATATATTAGTGAATGTGATTAAAATTAATTTCAATGGTTAAAGTTAAAATGAACTTAATAAGGGACTAAACCTTGACCTTAAGGAAAAAAATTACAAATTATCTTACCCATGATCTATTGGATGTACATGGATAGAATATATCTTTACAATTCTAGGATTGGGTAAATTATTGGATCGACTTTCAACATGAAAAATGTATGAAGAATAAATTTTTCATAATATTACAAGAGTGTCACTCCTACTCCACCAAAAATTGAAACCACTTCTTCTACTTCTTCACACCCCTAAAACCACATTGGTTTTGCCAATATCTTCTCACATAATTTCCCAAAAATCACTCCCCAAAACCTTGAAGCCTTCCATTTGAAATAAAGTATTATAAGAAATCCCATTGTTATAAACCAAAAGAAGTTACCCTATTTTAGGGTAATGCTTTTTGACAATCACTTTTCATTCAATTACATCTCCAAAAACTAAAATATTATTATTAAATGTTTATATAATAACAATTATATCATAAATATACTAGGTTTTTGTTATGATATGGTTTATATCCACACATAAACACACAACCATCTAATGTGTAATGAACATACTATTTATGTGAACAACGAACTATTGCCCCATTAAATGATGGCTATTCGTTCTTCCTTTACCACCTCTCATGGTGGTCATTATGATGGAAAATCGGTTTATATATGTTATATATGATATATAATATTTTTTTAATCTTTTATAATTCTATTACAACCCATATATTTATACATTCCATTTTTTGTGTAAATGAAAATGTTGTTTGTGGATGTGTGGGCTTTCGCACCTTTAAAGTGATGTGATTCATTCACACTATTAATGGAACTTATAACATAAGGTTTTAATTAAACTTATTTAACATAAACATGAACTATATTAATTTTTGGAAATAATTAAACATATAAAAATATAATAAAATAAAATGAAATAAAATAAAATAAAATATAATATAATATAATATAATATAATATAATATAATATAATATAATATAATATAATATATATATATATCATTTTCTTTATTACCCTTTCACACACTTAAAAAGTGATAATGTTGTTCGTGGACGAGTGCACTACCGCCTCCTCAACAAGATGTGAATCCATTTGTGTCACATGAATTATATATAAGTATATATGTTAATATATCGTGGTCTTTATGATATAAATTTTATTTTGTAATGATATATTTTTACTTAAATTCTTTCCATTATTATTATTGAAAATTAGAACGTTATTCAATAATAAGCATGAACTATCTTCTCTATGGTTGTAATGATGATTCATTTTTGATAACCAGATTTAATGACTAAGTTTAAAAGTATAATTATTTTATAAATAAGATAATTATTTCTCGATTATTATTCGATATATGTTATATAATGAATGATTTGACCATATTTAATCTAACAAAGTTGTTTTTGACAAATTAATCGAATTTGGTCAATAAAAACGATTTTAAATTAAATGTTTAAGTAGATCTACGAAATATAGAAATAATGTGAAATAAATGTAATTATAAACATGATATAGTTTATGTCTAAAGTATAAAATTAAAATAATTTTATTATAAATAAAGTTAAATGATATTTACCTGAAAGAAAACACATTTTAAGGGATTTTTTATGTCTCTTTTTTACTTCTGTGAGATAAATGTCATGTTCACCACATAATTGTTTTGGTGAATCTCTACCCCGTTTCAATATTATATCATGAATTTATATATTTTAATGGTGTTTAAAACTTCAATTTAATATTATTACTTCATGTGGTTTATGATTTAATATTTTTCAAAGTGGTATGAAACACATTGTAATTTTCAAAGATTATTTACCTCACCAATAAAATTAAATATTTTCCAACAATATTTCCATTTTAGGAAATAATATGAAAATTATTCAATAAAATATTTAATTTTCCTCTCATCTAGATACTCGTGACCATTTTCAATTATTATTCCCACTTTTCCTCTCTTTGGTAATTAAAATGTTTCAGAAAATGGCTTAAGAATACCCGAATTGATTTCTATCTTTAGTCAGAGATCTTTTTTTCTTATAAAAGATATTTTTAATTAAAAATATCCAAAAATTATTTAAAAATTATATGGTAAAGACATTTTTATCTGTTTATATATTTTACTATTTTTTTAAAGGGAAATTATTTTCCCTTTCCCGAAAAGTGATTTTTCAAAAACATTTACCATAAAAAAGTATTGTTCTTTAAAATCATATAAAAAAGTACAAATATACTCATCGTCATTAATTAAATCATCATTTTCCAGTTTAAAAGGGTACTTCTTAATGAAAATATTTTAAAAAGTGAATTTCAATGAAAATGTTTTTCATTTTTTTTACAAAACAATATGATATTTTCCTCATGAATTATTATAAAATAAATTTAAACGTATTTCTATTCATCAATAATAAAAACCATTTATTTTTCCTCCTTATGGGATTTGTTGCATTGATGAAAACCTTATTCTTCCTCTGGATGGTTTATTATTGATTTGTCTAAGGATATTATTCTCATTCACTTACTTGAATCATTTTATGTTACCCTAGAAATATTCAATCATTTATGATCATTGAACATTAGATTTCCCCTTAACTATCCATATCAGTTATCATGGATATTAATATTTACCAAACTATATACCATTTTACATATGTTTTCTACTTTGACAATTATTCTATTATTTGTTGTAATAATTATCATTTTGAATTATTTATTTAACATGGATATTTTATAAGGAGTATTATTTATTTTTTTATTTTATATAAAGAATTGTTTCGATTCATAATGATGGGTGGATCCAAGAGTTTATATAGGTCTTTGATGCATCGATTGCTTCACTGAGATAAATATGTTGTGCACATTTAAGAAGTTTATATACATACCATGTCGTTAAAGGTCAATATGGTATTAGTTTTTATGCTCCCTAGACATGGTATATATTAATAAATATTTAACATTATTTACATTTAGTTATTATTCACCCATGAGATTTTTCATCGAAATATCTGTGGATAAATTTCATTCTCAATTCATTGATTAAATGGCTTGTTATTTTTTGGTTCTTACTATGCCATTTTTATTTTTCCTTATATAATTAAATAAATGGAATGTGTTTCTATTAATTACCTTTCAATATTTATTATGAAGTTCCATCTCAATTTTTTTTGTGGAATGTGAGTTCAATTATTTACTATTTGATAATTATTATTCTCATAGATTCCTCATTGATTCTGTAATATTTTTTCCTTATTTAGTTTTTGAGATCACCCTTATTATGGTTCATTACTTATAAAATAAACATGTATACTGTGAAAAATATTAAGGGATTTACTATATAGAATAACATTATCTTCAAATTTATTTTGAAATAAGAAAAAAATTTATGTTGTAATTAGTGTATTATTTTATAAAAAAATACCCATGTTTTTATCTTGTTTACCAAGAGAACTAAAATATTTTTCCTTTGATATTTGATTCTTTGTAATAATGCTAATGTAATTAGTAGTAGACACCATATTCTGGCTATCTGGGGTCGAGTTGCTACTATTGGTATCAATGGAAGTTTAGTAACAATAATGAGAACTAGATTTTAGAAAACGTAGGCTGGAGAACATAACTCTAAGGTATAATTTGACGGTATGTAAATAATAACATCCTATTATTTTGGTAAGGTATAGATTATGTGGGTATTAATAATAATAAATCCCTATCTGGATACTATAAGTAGAAATAGTTCTAGAACAGATTTACCTTGGAGTGAAAGAACTGATTAGGTGTTCTAAGCCTGACTCAGTGTAACTGGGTACACAAAAATAGGCCTTACAGCACCTTTGGTTTGATACTCTTGAGGGATATGCTTAGTAAAATCCCCTATTTCTATATAAACCATTATGAATAATATTAATAAATAATTATACTGAATAATCAAGGTTAAACCTAAGGTGTTTTAGATTTATGATAAGGTTTCATGGTTTAGAAATCCTAGAAATGACATTATATATAAACTCAAGAAAAATAAAGGATCTAAGTATAAATATCTGGATGAAGTATTTATACATTGAGTTTATATTGAAATCCTTACTTAAAATTATATTTATTGATAAGAATTGTTTCAAGTATTTTCATTTTAGTTATTTTATAAATTAAATTAATATTGTTTTAGAAATGGAAAACCTATATGTTGAGTGAAAACTAATCATGTCCATCAAGTCCATAGGTCTTGACCCCATGAGTGAAGAAGAAAAATAGATTCATGCCAACCCCTGACTTACTCAATGTCCCGGTCAAAATATCATTGTTTTTAGTTAAATAATTTGAATAAAAAATATTATTGATGAACTAGTTAAATTTATTTTAGGTTTATATATTAATATATTTCCCATATAAGTTTTGGAAAAGAGTTAGAGAAAAATAGTGATACCGGTCACTTTTTTATAGTCCTTGGGATCATTAAGAAACATATTTTAATACTTCAGGCATAAAAATTTATTTTTTGGATGAATAAAAAAATTATACAAATAAAAAACAATGGATGAAATTATGTTCATGTAAATATATCAATTAAGAAAATTTCATAATATCATTAGGTAGTAAATGAATTATCCAAAATTATGAAAATGATTTAGAAAATAAAATTGTATCCTAATACCTATATTTTGGTAAAACTGATGGTTTCTAAGTCATAATAGATTTATGGATTTGAGGACCTCACATTATATTTATTATTCACTTGTTTTTTATTTATGACCTCAATCACTCCCCAAAAACATTTACACTTTTCCTCCAAGTATGTATCTCTACTTTCCACTAACGTTATCCTATATGGATACCTAGTTTTATGTTTGTCCATGTACACTTTTAACTTATAATTCTATCTTATATTGAGGAATTTTTATAAACCCTTATCATGATTGAGGATTTAGAAATAGGAAATATCAACAAATATGTCCCCATGATCGAGTTTAAATTGATATTATTCAATTCAATTGAGTTAGGGAAAATGTAATACCCTATAATTACAATGTAAGAACCCTGTATTCAATAGCGCGTATGACACATGACACTAAGAATATAAGTGAATATAATATTCATATAATTTATAATATATTTACAATGTTAAAATATATTCTTTATATTTCAATTCATGAAACAATGATTCATCATGTATTACACATAAAAGAGTCCCATTTTCAATGGCTTGTGTTACACACGAGAATGAGTTTTAGCGAACAATAATATATTATTAAAATGTTATTATTTTTTATAATATGATATAAAATAGCTATTACAATAGATGTTATGAATAGTATTTAATATATTAGGAATATTATTGTTTTATAAAAAATGAATTAATAGGTTACCAATTAATGAGAAATGAAAACTAGAACACCTTGGATATTAAAATAAATATAGTAATCCCACTAGGGTAACAACCTAGGGGAGATGCGCTTGTAAGGGGCTCTCGTTCTAGTTTTTCGCTCTCTCACCGCGACCGGCTCCTCCGCTGTGGATCGAGGGTTTTCTTGCGCTCGGTGGGTTGGCGGTGGATCTCTTCTGTTGCTTTGACGCTTCGCGGTCCTCGATCTGGTGGTGAGATTCCCTCGGGCGTCGGTGGTGGCTGGTTCTGGTCCACGGGTGTAAGACCTGTCTTGGAGACGGCATACTCTCTGGAGCGACCATGGATAAGATCTCGGCTGCTATCTGTTGTCTGATGGGGTTTTATTCGCGTTTGAGGGCCACACTCACGCGTTGGTGGCTCTTCTGCCTCCTCCCAAGTGAGTTCGCTGGGATTTCCCTATGGTTGACGCGGTTGGTTTGTCTAGTTGCGGCTGGTTCATTCGTTCCTTGGGTGTTTTCTTTGTTTTTGTGTTTTGTGTCGTGTTTTGTGGCTGGTTCTGGTGGTTTTGTGCCGAGGGTTTCTACCTCGCTGATACCAGTGACGAGGGTTTCTTCCTCGTTGGTATCAGTGAAGGGTTCCACCGGTGGTGATGCTGTTTCTCGTCGCCGGTGCGGGTGATTGCGTGATGATGGGCATCGGTGAAGCTCATCGGCGTTCTGGTGTTGGGATGATGTCTGAATGGTGTAGATTCGTTTTTGTTTGACGACATTGATGGATGAAGATGGCCGGGTTCTCTCGCCGGCGACATGCTGTTTTTTGGTGATGTTTTACAGGGACGACCACGATGGTCGCCGGTGATGACGATGACGGGAGCTGGTGCATCTCACCGGTGTTCCGGTGAATGTGTGGCGCATGACAGTGGTTCTATTTGCATGCGGGCTGTTGGATGGACGTGCGGTGCGCGACGCGAGGCATGTCAGTGCTGTCGTGGGATTAGTTGACAGGCTTGATACGATCGTGGGCGCGTGATGATGATACGGGTTCGAATATCGACATGGCAGGTGGTGACCTGATTTTGACATTTGAAATGTGTTTTTCATCCGGATGTGTAGAAGTGGTTTAAAGGATGTATGGGTACCGGCAACCCCTTAAACCGGCTTCAGAAAATGAAAAAAATTATTTCTAGTAAAAAAAATATAGTTTTAATAATTACAAAATATTTTTGTCCTAATAATAGTAAATAATTACAATAATTTAATTATTTTAATGACATATATATTTTATAAATTTAATAACATAAATTTAATATTCATCCATTAGGTTTTATTTGAATTAGATAAAAACAAGGGATATTTCACACACAAAAACCAATATTTTTATAAATATACTTATACTGCCTTTTAATGGAGAACATATTTTAAATATTACTTTTGAAAATTTAATTGATTTATTATGTCATAATAATGTTAATTTTTTAAATATAAACATAAGAATTAGGTCATGGTGAATTTTTGATATTTTTCTATATCATATCATTATTTAATGAATAATTAAAAGTACTGAATTTTCATTGAGAACGTCTTATTAATAAAATTTGTTTATATAGATAAATAATAAGTTGAATTGGTTTTAAAGTATAATTAGATCATATTATTATAAATTAATTCTATTTAGGTCTTTGGGGTCATTTTTACTTTTAAATTAATTGTAACAAGTTTTCAAACTTTTTCACATTTTTACTTAAAAATCCTATATTTTCGTACAACTTGTGGGATTAAATTTAAATTAATTTCATCAAATTATATGATTTGAATTTTTAAAAATCGATTTCATAATTGAAATAATAATAATTTCTAATTTATAATTAGGAAAAATATTTATTTGATAAAAATTATTAATTGATGTGATTAAAATTAATTATAATGAATAAGTTTAAAATAAGTTTAATATGGGACTAAACATAACCATAAAGCCCAATAAGATCTATACACACATACAACGGATATTATATGGCCATATTTAGAACCTATCCTCACTTTTATATAATTAGGTCCATTATTGGATTCACCTGAAACATGAAAAATTGGGAAGAATTTATTTGTCAAAATATTTAAGAGTATCATGCATCCTCCACTATAATTAGACACCACATCTCAAACATACTCACACATAAAAAACCACATACATTCAACAAAGATACTCCCTAATATATTACCAAATTACCTACCCTATACATTTTATCCTCCCTTTGGGAAGAAATTATTCCAAGGAAACCCTTTAGTATAAACCAAAAGAAATTACCAGATTTCTAAGGTAATTCTTTCCAAGGAATATTTTTCATTTAATTACATCACCACCACCTAAATTATTATTATTACATGTTTATATAATAAAACAAATATCTTAAGTATACTAGTTTTTAAGGTTAATTTTTTTACTTAAACTTACACACACATCTATCTAATGGATTACAAACATAATGTTTATTTGAACGGTGAACTACCACCTTATGAAATGATGATTGTTAATTCTTCGTTTACATCCTGTGATGGTGGTAATTATGAGGGAAAATCTATTTATATATGATATATATATTCTTTATTATATATTTAATATTATTAATTTCTTTTATAAAACATATCTTTATACTATCTATTTTCTGTAAAAATGATAACATATTATGTGGAAGTGTGGGCTACTACCCCCTCAAGACGATGTGATTCATTCACACTATACCTGAAACACAGAAAATATGGTTTTAATTAAACATATGTGACATAAAAAACACTATGTGATATTCATTAAATAATTTTCATTCTATAAATATAATATATTTCATTTTCTTCATTACCATTTCCAACACATAGAAAGTGATAATATCGTTTGTGGACATGGGGATTGTCGCCTCCTCGACACGATGCGATTCCTTTTACTTCACAACAGTTATATATATAGGTATATGTGATTATATAAAACTTTATTATTATATAATAAATATTATGTAATGATATAATGTTACTTACATTCTTTTTATGGTGAACATTAAAAAATGAGAACATTGCTCATACGTACGTACGACCTACCTTCTCTATGATTGTAACATTGCTTCATTTTTTATAACCATATTTAATTATATATTTTGAAAAGTATACTAATTTATAAAAATTATAAATATGTCAATATTATTATTATGTAGATGTTATATAATGTCCCCTTTGACCATAGTCAACCTAAAAAAGTTTCTTTTGACTCATAAATTTAATTATGTCAAAACTACTTTTGTAAACATAATTTTTTACATAGTTGTTCGAAAGATGGAAAGAAGTTAAATAAAAGTAATGATAAACATGAAAGATGTTTTATAGGAGATATAAAATTAACATAAGTATATTACAAAAGAATTAAAAGGATTTTCACCCAAAAAGAAAACTATTGATAAGGGATTTTCATCTCACCTTTTACTTCTTTGTGATAAATGTCATGTTAACCACTTACTTAATTTGTGAGGTGTATCTGCTCCACATTTCTGTATTATATAATGAATTAATTTATCTTCATGGTATTTAAAATGTCTGTGTTATATTATTACTTCATAGGGATTATGATTTTTTTAAAAGGGGTATGGGACACTTTGGAATGTTTAATTAATATTTTCCTCAAAAATAAATGTAATGATTTTTCAATGGTATTTATATTCGAGGAAATTATTTGAAATTTTTTTAATAAAATATTCTAGTTTCCTATAATATGGTTATTCATGCCCATTTTCATATATTATCACCATTTTCAATCTCTTTGATACAAAAAATGTTTCATCAAATATTTAAATAACATCCAACATTATTTCACTCTGTAGTCGGAGAAAACATTTTCATCTAAAAAACAAGTTTTTATAATAATGATTAAAAAATTTATTATTATAATTTTACTCAACCAAATATGAAATGTATTGATTTAATCCCCATAATTTCTTATAAGATTCATTTTCATTTTTAAAATATACTTTTTAACAAAATTGTTTTCAAAAGTGAATTTAGAATAAAGATTATTTCAAAATGTTTTAAAATATAGATATTTTCCTACAAAATTATTATAAAATATATTTTATAGTATATCTATTAATCCAAAACAAAAAACTTTATTTTTACACCACTTTAATTTTTTTGTGTGGATACCATCCTTATTCTTCCTCTGGATGGATTATTATTGATTTTTTTGAGGATAGTATTCAAATTCACTTCCTTGAATCATTTTTTATTCTCCTTGAAATTTTAAATATAGCATGATAATTGAACATATAATTTTCCCCTAGTTATCCATTTCATTTATCAGGTATATTAATATTATATAAACTATATTCCATTTAAAATATGGTTTCTAATTGATAGTTATTTGATTATATGAGGAAATATTAGTAATTCTACATTTTATATTCAATATAGATATTTGATATGGAATATTATTTTTTTATATTATTTTATATGAGGAATGCATTGAATTTTAATCAAGGTTAGATATTATAATTTATATAGATCTTTTATTAATCAATAGGTTCTCATGAGATAAATATATTTCAAAAATTAAACAGGTTTCTATACAATGTTTTAAACTATTTTGTGAAAGGTTGTTAGAGTATAGGCTTTCCAGTTACTTAGACATAATGTCCATTGAGAAATAATTTCCTTCATTTTGGTTCATTTATTATTCATGTAGGAGATTTTAGATCAATATATCAATGGTTACATATCATTTTTAGTTTTTTAATTTAATGGAATGTGTTTCAGTTTCTTACCTTGGCATATTTATTTATTGTTATCTATTTATTTGAATGACATGTTTTTTCAGTTATTACCTTGCAATATTTTTTAATCGCTTAAATCCTAGTTTATTATTTTTATTGAATATGAGTACAGTTATATACAATGTAATAGATATTATTCTCATTTTAATAAATTCACTATATTTTTTCTTTATAGAGCATTTTAACTCACACTTATTATGCTTGTTTCCCTAGGAATCCATGAAACATATTATATAAGATATTCCGATATTTACTAAATAGAATAATTTTATCCTAGAAGTTATTTATAAATAAGAAAAAACATTATTTTTTAATTAGTATATTCATTAGTAATAAAAGACACATGTATATATCTTTTTTACCAAGACTATTAAACTCTCATTTCGTAGATATTTGATTCCATGTAATCATGCCAATGTAATCAGCAGTACACACCGTCTCTAGGCTATCTGGGGCTGGGTCGCTACAAATAACACCATTTAAAATAAAAAATAATTTAGGAACAATATAATAGATGAATATTTACCAATTCAATGAAGGTCATGTCATTCGATCACATTGATAATGGATGATGAAAATGATGAATTTATTTGAGATCAAAGAAATAAGACACTATTAATATGGAATATGTTGTACTTCACAAAGCATGTATGAAAGTTTTATTTTACTATCTATATAAATAATTTTAATTATTTTAATCACGATCATGAATATTCATTGAAAAAACTTTTATCACATTAATCGGTTTACAATACAACATCTTTATACAATAAATTGACACAAAATATCGTAGAGCATATCAATTCATAATCATGTAATGACGCATTAAAAATATAATAAATAATGAAAATATATTTGTAACCTTAATATGAATTAATCTACTGATATTTTATTTCTTTATAAAATGAATTTGAAGAAAAAATAAAATGATTGATAACATTAATGAAAATTATTCAAATTAATATAAAAATTAATAACATTTAAAAAAACTATTAGAAATTTCCTTTCTATTTGTAAGTTGATTTATAAAACATGATGGTTATAATATATAATTATTTATTAAATCAAAATAATAATTAAAACACAATTAAAAAACATGTATTAAATTAACTTAATAAGAAACGTTGACTAATAAAATTCTATAAAAAATATTTCAAAAAATAAAACGAAAAAGGAACAGATGGATATGTGACATAGTAACATGTGATATTTTGGAGTCCATAAAAATTACATGTATAATTGGTATGTTTACTATGTGTTTTCCCACTAGAACTATAAAAAAATAAATTCATAATTAGTATTTTCCTCAGGCAGTAAGTGTACCACCTAGATGTTTTTATGAAATTTTTTCTTCAAACAATTTTAATTCATTAATGACATGCATTGCATGAAACTGTGAGTTTTAGAGAACCATGAGACACCCTTAGTTTGAAATTAATATTTTGACCAAGTCATTATGTTAGAGGGAATAAATATAACTAACTTATGAAAAAGTATGGTGAAGTCATTCACTACATGTTATTTATGAAAAATATAAATAAATTATATATTTTTAGTTTTTAATAAATTGTGTGAATTTCTATTAGTCTGTTAAATTAATAAAATATATATGTTATATAATGAATAAAATATTTTTTATATTCATTCAATAGATTTTTTTTAGTTTATGAATAAACCATATTTTATGTACAAAAACATATATTTTTTAAAAGGGTAATTTTCTTCCTTTTAGTAGAGAACCCCTATTAAAAAACGATTTTGACACATTTATAATTTTTATATGAAAACATAACATTTTTATTTGGATATGGTATAGAAAAATTTACTTTGCAAGAAATTTTAATATTTTTCTAAAAACTTTCAAATTTTGATGAATGGTAAAAATGCTATAAAATTTTATTTGAAAAATATTTTTTTCAACAAAAAATTTATAGAGTTGAATTATTATATTAAAAAGATTTAAAGTATGAATAGAATTTATTTTTATCCTTAAATATAATTTATTCTATTTTCATTAATTTTACATTGAATTCTAATGTAAAAACATTTCAATCTTTTGCAATGTTTCAACTTTTATACCATGTTTTCTCTTTTAGAAAAATTTATTATTTTTAAAATAATTATTATAACTTCTATGTATTGAATTTTGAAGAAAGATTATATATTTGGAATTACAATGTCTAAATTTTGTAAAAATCATTATTTTATTCTATGGCATTATGAATTGTAACTTTGGTAAATTTTTTATTAATACAGTAAAATGATAAACTAGGTAGTTAAGGGTAATAATACTATTATAGAATTACCTAAAAACTTTTATTAATGTCATTTTATGAGTTTTTTTGACCTAAATTATTATTGAGACGAAATTTAATCATTTGAAGGCAAGTTGGATGAGATTCAGACATTAACTTTATTTTAAATTTAACGAAAAGATAAATATGTATCCCCCAAATTTTAATAAATAAATAATTTTTGTATAATGTTATAAAGAAGATAAATTAGATTATAAATTATAATTTTAAATATAAAATGATTTTATCAGGATAATTTATTTTTAATGTTTAATAAATAAATAATTACCTTAAAGATGTATTATTTTATGGTGTAAAAATTATTTAATTAATGATAAATCAATAAAACAATTCTTATTAATATAATAATAACCATAAAAGGAACCAAAAACATGAAAAAATATTATTGGCCAAGTATATCTCGATCATATCCATCCACGTGTTGAGTTAGTGACCGTTTAGAGCCTTATATAATTTATTGTGACAACTATATTAGTTTATTTAACATGATGTTAAATTTGTCACGTTTATAATTTTATAAGTATAATTTTTTAAATGTTAGATTTTCGAAAATATAAATTCAACTAAAGAAATTAATTTAAAAATTTTATATTTAGCTTCAATATAGTATTTTATTTCTAATATTTATTTAAAAAATAATTATATAAAATAATAACACAAAATTGAAGTATTAATTATTTAATTAATAGTGCTAAAAAATAAAAAGAAAAACTAAGTGTTAACTAAAAATATAAATTTTAAATTAATAGAAAAACCTCTCTAAAATATTTTGGTAGATTATATTATATCCATATCACATATCATATTTGAAATTGGTAAAATATTGATGTTTTTGGATGGGGTTTTATTTTTTTATAAATTAATATTTTTGGAGATCTCAAAAGTGCCCCTCAACTCAATTATAAAAGAGAACCTCATCCCTTAACTATTAAAATCACATCGAGCCTTCTTTTTTATCTATACCCTACCCTTTTCCAATATCAACATCCCTAGTCATATTATAGATGTTCTGGTCATCTTAAAAGACCATCTATAGTGCTCAATGTGGATATTTAGAAGAATCACATCAATGAAGAGGCTATCTCTTCTACCGATTCTTTAAAACTTCTTTCTTCTTATACATACTATTCAAGAACTGCTTAAATATAAATTAATAAATCCAATATCAATTATATAAAAATAGGTTATTATTACTTTATAAAAAAAAAATTTATTTTTTATCCATCATACGAAAAACAAAATCATCAGGCGTTCATACGTATGGCTTACTGTATCCACTCTGTAGTGTAATCTTTTTTCCACCACCACCATACATCGATGGGAATAATGATGTAAAGAATAAATATATATTATAATTATAAAATTATATTGATTCTAGAATAGTATACGCCATTTACATCAATTTCATTCAACCATTATGAGAATGATATCATCACTCGTGCGTACGTACGACCTACAATCTTTATGATGCGATGCGATTAGTTATACATGATATTCATTAAATCATGATTATAAGAATTTATAGAATGAATAAATATAATATATACTGCTAATTTTATTTTCTTAATTATATAAATAAGACCAATTAAGGAGAACTGAACCTTATTCAACCAAAAAATGGATAAGAAAATGAAATAGTTAATACATGAATAACAAGTAATAATGAAATGTTATCAACAAAAGGATTATAATATTATCATATATGATATATTAAAAATTAATATTATTCTCATATAAGTCAATGAAATTCTTTAAATCATTTTATACGATGTTCGGATATATAAACAAGAATATAGACCTCAGGATATGTATATTTCACCAATCTCATTATTATCTAAGATTGTTTATATGTAAGTATTTACTGAGGTATATTAATCATCCTTGTCCATGTTTCATAAATATGTAATATTATTTCTATTCATCTAAAAAATATAATGTTAGTTTTAACCCTTTTTATTTTTTATTAAATATTATGAAATGAATCTTTTTCCATTATTCAATATGAGGTACATTTTGACTTTTATAGTAGAAGTACGAGGAAAATGTTTATTCAACTTATACGACATAAACATATTTTTTTCAAAATGCCTTATTTTCATGAAGCATCCTATAAACTATTTCATGTTTATTTTAAAATAAATTATTTTCTTTTAAAATTGTGTGACATTTTGAGAAAATAGAATGCTTTTTGAAGAAGAAAGGATATGTTTCTAAATAATTAATTTCAAGTGTTATATCAAAATTATCTTCCATATAAGATGGAATTATTTAATAGGGTTATATTTCAAGGATAATATCCTTATTTTTCCTATAATTTTATTGTGGTTATGATGGAATTATATTTATGAAATCCATCTGTTTTACATGGATTATGTAATTGTGGAATGATGTATAAAGAAACCCATTTTCTTCCATGGGTTATGATGAATGGTTTGTGTTATTATGTCACATATAACAATGATTTCCCTTATGAGATAGATCATACATATATCTCCATAAAAGTAATCATTTATAGATTTATATCTCATGATATAGACATGGTTGGAATGGGAAATTATAACAGTTAAGTAATATAGGGTTGGAATGAGGGTTGAAATCATTTCATCAATGGACTTTGTCTATAATGATGGTCTTCACAATGAGTCCTGTCTAATGTGATATAATTTTTATGAATATATGTATACCAAAAAACTTCATACCTTATGTTGTATATGATTCCCAGGTTCTAAATACACCATATCTATAAAGTTCTATCATGTATTTTTTATATTTTGTAATAAATATTCTACTAATTTTAAGTTATATCAATGAATGTAATGTATGGGTCGTTATAGTTTGTATTAGAGGAACGGTATTTTTTACCTTTGGAAACTTTGATGAGAAAACCTTACTAAGAACTCAAAGGATATGTCAAAGTATATTTGACTATCCTAGAGTATTAGAAATGATCATGATTAACCTAATATTAAACTTAATGTGTTCTAAATTGAAATCTTATTCTTGATGTGTTTTTTCCAATTATGATTAGTGTTTCTCACATTATTCTTATTAGTTTTAGTCAATGGATATAACCTGAAGGTACCACATTAATGATGAATGCAATGGGAAATGCAATGATTTTTTTCCTGAGCAACTGAAAGTTATGGGACCTAAAATGAAAAATTATATAGCTATTATCACACAACATTATCAAGATATGAATCATGTCGAACATCCACACAAGAAAATAAGGGAAAAAAATTCTATTGTGTCATTCATGAGGCAATATCCAACATCTTTCAATGTGTCTTTTGATCCGTTATTGGATGAATCATGGACTGGTACAACTAGAAATATATTATCAATTCTCCATTGATTAGAACATGATAAAGTCATATTATTAGTCTATCTTTTGGAATATGATGGTGATCAATAGTGGAACCTTATGATAAATACATTACAAAGAGATGAAATTGAATCGATGAAATGAGATTAGTTCAAGAGCTTATTTTTCAGTAAGTACCTTCCACATATCCCTCAAACAATGATGGAGATAGAGTTCCTTGAACATAATAAATATGAATATGAATATGTTGGTACCAACTAAGACAAATTTACAAGACTTTCAAGGTATGATTCTGGAATTATACGCAACCTGAAAGTAAAATTGATCGATTCTTTAGTGTCTAAAAAGAAAGTCTCTGAAGGGAATTAGACATAAGGGACTTCAATAGTTATGTAGTAATCATTAGATGTTATATAAAGGTTGAGATATATATTAGAGTAAATTATCAGTCCTATGGGTTTTATAAGAAGAGAAAAACTGTATTCAAAGGAAAATCTAATGACCAGACAAAAAAGAAGATGACATTTCCCTTATACTAAATTTGTGGAAAGAAAGGTAAAGGAAATTTTCTTGATGGGACTTGTAGATGTTTTAAGTGTGGAAATGAAAGTCATCAGACATTTGAAATCATATTTGTTGGGAAAAAATATTTCTAATGATGCAAGTAGAGAAAAGGATACAAATAATTCACCTCATACACTCCAATTTTACAAGTATGAGAAAATGAGGAATTATTCCAATCAAAGACTTGATCCAAGTGTAATTGATGATGATCGGCGTTAGTAAACTTTTAAGGCCAAATAAAATGGAAAGTCACATGATATCACTATAAATTATATGGAGTATCATAATGATGTGGTGAAAGGTACACTTACCATCCGCTATAAAGTATCAATTGTTTTATTTGATTCTAGATCCACCCAATCTTTCATTAAAGAAGAATTTTCTTAGGGTATCTCCATATTACCTCCCTATCTAGATATTGAGTTAGCTATGAAACTCATAATGGAACAATGATCACATAAAAAGTTTATAATTCTTATTTAGTTGAAGTTTATGGGAAAGTGATTCCTTAAAATCCTATAATCTTTCCTATAGTGGAATTTTATTTGATTATTTTCATAGATTAGATTTCTCTATATGGAGCTCTTATCAGTTTCCAATTAAGATAAGTCACATTTCATATTCCAAGTGAATCTATGATCATTTATCGATTAAAAGATGAATAAAACCTTTCATTAGAAATTAATTCAATATAACGGTTCTTGATCCCTATAAATTAAGGTTATCTATCTGAAATGGTTAGTGAGAAACTCATAATGAAGAATAATCTCATTGTAAAAGATTTTGATGATGTTTTTCAAGAATAATTTATAGTTATTACCCTAAATCGTTATGTTTATTATTCAATATAACCCATACCGGGTTCTATTCCTATTTAAATGACACCTTATAGAATGATCCCAATTGCGTTTGAAGAATTTAAGAAGAAAATACAAGAGAATTTTGAGAAGGGATTCATAAACCCTAATGCATCAGCTTGGGGGTGAACTTGTTGTTATGAATTAAGATTGACCAATAAGAGTCTGCATTTATTATCAATAACATAACAAGATCACTATCAAAAAAATATCATCTTCCCTATATTGATGAATTATTTTACCAACTATGTTGAACTCAATACTTTTAAAAGATTTATCTTCATTTAGGATAGCAATAATTATGGGTCAAGCAAGAGGATATACTAAAGACAACATTATATTCAAGGTATGGACACTATGAATTTATAGTGATGCTTGTTGTACTAATTCCCACACTATCTTCATCGATCTAATGAATAGTGCATTTAGAGACTATCTTGATCAGTTTGTGGTAGTCTTCATAGAATATATTATTGTTTTTTAGAAAATAAATAATTATCATGCATATCACTTTAGAAATGTATTGAATACCTTGATAAAGGGGAAGCTTTATGAAAAATTTACCGTGTCTGAATTTTGGATTTTGAATGTTTCATATTTTGGTTACATAATCCCATGAGAGGGGATATATGTGGATCCAGTAAAAATAGAAGTTATTGAATGTTTTCTGAGACTAACAATGGTAAATATTATTCTTTGTTTTCTTGGTCTAGATGGATATTATTGAAATTTTGTGAATTATTTTTTTATGATTTTATAATCCACTCACCATGTTGACTAAGAATGAAGTTATTTTTCTGTAGAAAAAGGAATGTGAAGAGAATTTCAAAGAGATAGAAAGAAGGTTAGTCAGTGCAACTATGCTCACAACACCTTATAATAAAGACATTTTTGTGAACTATAGTGATAAATACAAGAAGGGGTATGGTTGTGTTCTCATGCAAAATTATATGGTGATCTCTTATGCCTCGCAAAAATTAAAAACCCATGAGAAAAATTACCCAAATCATGATTTTGAGTTAGTTGTGGTCATATTTGCACAAAATATATGGAATAATTATATATAAAGTGAATGGTGTGATATTTATACAAATCATATATGTTTAAAGTATATTTTCACACAAAAGGAGATGAATATGATCAAAGAAGATGGCTAGTGTGGATTAAATATTAATACAACTTAATACATTACCACCCTGGGTAAGAGAACAAGGAGAAAGATACATTAAGTCCAAAATACCATGCTAGCCTATCCATGATTAGGATTACAAAAGATCCAATATTTATGGATTCGTAAAGGATGGATCTTGAGATTTTAATGGAAGGGGAGAAATATTATCTTTATCATTTGAATTTTCAACCATCCAAAAAGTGAATATAAATGAAGTGTAGAAGAAAGATATAGAACTACAAAAGAATGTGAGAATTGTTTGTAAATTAAACAATGTTTTTGATGGAATAAAAAGGTTCAAGATTCTGGTTCGTATTCCTCCCATACAATAATTAAAGAAGAATCTATTTGATGCGGAACATAGTTATTCATTTTCTGTTCTTTCTAGAAGCAAAATGATATATGTGGACATGAAAGAGTATTTCTCATGGGATGACATGAAAGGAGATGTTGCTGAATATGTCTCTTGGTACTTGGTTTGTCATCAAGTTAAGGCTGACAGATAGAAGACTAAAGGGATGTTACATCCATTACCCATACTATAATGGAAATGGGAAAGCATTACTATGGAATTTTTAATCATACTTCCCAAAACATCTGAAGCCCATAATTCTATATGGGTTATAGTTTATCAACTTACAAATTTGGTACACTTAATTTATATTATAGAGGATTTTTATCTTTATCAGCTTTCTAGGATATAATATTTCATGGATTAGCACATTCTATTATATCTTATTAGGATTTTAGGTTTACCTTGATGTTCCAGCAACTTCTTTAGCATGATCTAGATATAGAGTTAAGTGTCAATTTTTCTTATCATCATCAAATTGATGGTCATTCTGGTAGGACAATTCAAACTCTATAAGACATGTTGAGATCCTGCTCAATGGATTTCAAAGGTGGTTGGGATCGGTACCTACCATTGGTGGAAATTACGTACAACAATAGCTTACACCTTAGTATTTATATGGATCCTTATAAAGACATCTAAAGAAATAAGTACAGACCTCTAACTTTCTTTAATGAAGTTGGGGAAAGAAATCTATTAGGAACTGATCATGTGGATGAAATGGATGCAAATATCTGATCAATTAAATATCACGTAAGAGAAGCTCGAAGTAAAAAAAATTTATGATAATATATGGGGAAAAAATAGAGCTTGAAGTGGGTGATTATGGGTTTATGTGAATATATTCTTGTAAGAGAGTAATGATATTTGTAAATAAGGGAAATATAATTTCTACGTATATTGGTTCTTTTGAAATTATTGATCGTGTTGGGATGATAGTTTACTAATTGCCAGATCCACTGAGTATCTGTTAAGTTCATGATGTGTTCAATGTATTTATTGTAAGAAAGAACATACCTGATAATTTACATTTAATAAACTCAGAATTCCTACTACTGGAGCAAGATATTTCTTATGAAGAACCACATATAGTTATTCTTGATCGTAGTGAATTTTTTTTAACAAGACATCCCACTTGGTTAGGGTTTTGTAGAAGAACCACAAATTTTATAAAGCTACATGGGAATGTTTGGATATTATAAGCAAGATATATCCTTATTTTTGTTTATCCATGTGACGAATTTCGAGTGAGAAATTTTTTTAAGGGGGGTAAAATGTAACACCTAGATGTTTTTATAAAATATGTTCCATAAACAATTTTAATTCTCCAATATCTATCATTGCACACAATCATGAGTTTAAGAGAACTAAAAGATTACCATAGTATAAAATGACCATTTTAACATAGATTTTAGGTTAGCAAGAATAAATATAGATGAATTATGATAATTTATGGTGAAGTCATTCACTACCAATTATTTATGGAAAATATGAAACAATTATAAATTTTTATTGTTTAATAAATTGAGTGAATTAATATTTTTAAATTAAATTAAGTAAATATATATGTTAAATAATTTATAAAATATTTTTATATCCATACAATATTTTTTTCATGGGGTATGAATAAACACTATTTTCGGTTTAAAAACCTTTGTTTTTCAAAAGGGTAATTTTTCACCATTTAATGAAGAAACCCTTAATAATTATGATTATTATAAATTAATAATCTTTATATGAAAACATAAACATGTTCTTTTGATTTGGTATATAAAAATATACATTTGATGAATTTTTAATATTTTTATAATAACCTTCAAATTTTGATTAATAGTAAAAATACAATAAATTTTATTTGTAACATTTTTTTTCATCGAATTAATTTATATAGTCAAAAAAATTTATTTAATGGTTTTAAAGTATAAATAAAAAATATTTTTTTCAATAAATATAATGTATTTAATTAAAATTAATTATACATTGAATTTAGATGTTAAAACATTTAAATCTTTTTCAATGTTTTAACTTTTAAAACTCTTTCTATATTTCCAACAATGGGATTAATTTTAAAGTAATTACTAAATCTTATATGATTTGAATTTTGAAAAATTTATTTCATTTTTATAATCATTATGTAAATATTATTTAAATAAATTTATTTCATATTTGGGCTTTATGAATAGTAATTTTGGTAATTTTTTGTTAATATGGTAAAAGGGTAAACCGGGTAATTAAGGTTAAGAACGCTATTATAAAATTACCCCAACATTTTTATTAATATAATTGGGATATTATTGTGACCTAAAAGATAATTTGGTTAAAATGGTGTCTTTTCAAAGCCACAGGGATGAGATTAAGACATTTTAAATTATTTTTATTTAAAAAAAAGATAAATATGTCTCAGTGAAATTGAAATAAAAAAATAATTTTATATATAAGTTTATTGAGAAGATAAGTTATATTATAAACACAAATGTGAAATCTAATTTTTTTTTATTTATCATCATAATTTATTTTTTATGTATTATAAATAAATAATTACCTCAAAGACTTATACTTTGATGACGTAAAAATTAATTAATTGATAAGAAATAAATATTTTTTTAAATAAATAATAACCATAAAAGATCCAAAAACTTGAACAAATGTTGTTGATCGAGTATATCTCTAAAATAACCATCCAGGGATCTAGTTTTTGACCATTTGGTTCCTTATAGAAGAGGCTGTGAAAGTTATATTTTTTTTAAATTGATGTTAAAGTTGTCAAATTAATAATTTAAGAAGTATAAAATTTAAAATGATAGATTTTACAAAAGCTAAATTCAATTGATCAAGTAATTTTTAAATATATTATATTTAGATTAATCATAGTATTTTACATTTATTTTTTATTTAATGAATTAGTATATTAAATAATTACACAAAATTGATGTAGTTATTTTTTTATTAATAGTGATAACAAATAAATGATATTAAAAATATTTTAATAAAAACAATTCGAGTAGAATATTAAGTCTAATAAATTTTTTAAACGAACATGACATATTAGGATTATAAAAACATAGTTGGTTCAATGTTAACATTTCATATTAATATTTTTTAAAATAAATTAATCTTATACGGTAAAAATTGACACTGTTGATTGTTTATCAAAATAATGTTTTATTAAATCATTTGAAAATCATAAAACATTTTTAAAAATTATATAATAATTATTATATGGTCAAAATTGACTAAGATACTGATTTATTGTCTAATAGAAATCATATAAGTAAATATTTTTCCCCTTTAATATTTAAATATTTGATACTCTATTTAAAAATAAATTATAATAACTAAGTGTTAATTAAAATGATAAAGATTAAATTGATTGAAAGACATTTCTACAATATATCGGTTGATGATTTTATAACACTATTGTATCTTGACTTCTGAAATGGGACATTTTTTCATTTTTTTCTGATGGGTTTTGATTTTATTATAAATTAATAGTTTTGGAGATCCTAAAAGTGCCCCTCACCTCAATTATAAATGGGTACCTTCTCCCTCGCCTCTTCAATTCACTTTAAGTATTAAATCTATACCTTACCCAAAAAGTTTACCTTCTCTGCTACCCTTGTCATATTCTAGAGGTTATGGTATTCTTTAAAGGCCAACTTTAGTGCTCTAAGAGGGGATTTAGAGGAAGCATGTCTAAGAAGAGGTAATCTTCTATTCTAATTCTTTCAATCTTATTTTTTCCTATACTTCCACTTAATAATTTGTTTCATTATAAATTAAAAACTTCAGTATAACTCATATAATGAGATGTTATTGTGATTATGTGACAATAATATTCCATTTACTATTAATCATATGAAAACTGAAATTATGACGTGTGCGTACGTACGACTTACCATCTCCACATCGTGGAGTATTTTGTTTTTCACCACCACCTTAATTTGATGGGTATAATGATGGAAATAATAACTATATATAATTATTATAATAGTATATTTATTTTTAAATATTATTCACAATTCACTTAAATTTCATTCAATAATTATGGGAAACATATCATCGCTGTTGTGTACGTACGACATACCGTCTCCACTATGAAATGTGATTCATTCTATGTGATATTCATTAAACAATGAATATATAAATTTATATAATGAGTAAATATGATATATATATATATATATAATGTTAATATTATTATTAATTATATAACTATGACCTACTAAGTAGATCTAGTATGTATTCGACAAAACATGCATAAGAAAATAAAGCATTTAATACCCAAATAACAAGTAATAATGAAATATTATTTACAAACAGTTGATAATATGATCATATATGATAACATAAAAATTAATATGATTCTAAAATAATTCAATTATGTTACTTAGTTCATTATACAAGAGGTTTAGATATATATAAAGAAAATCATAACTAAGGTAAACAATACTTTCATAATCTCACTATTATCCGAGATTGTTTATAAGTAAGTATTTACAAGAGTATTTTTATCATCCACATCCATTTTTCCAAAATTTGTAATATATTTATATTCTTATAAAAAATAATTAATGCCAATTATTTTGATTGGTGAATTTTTATTAAATTGTATGAGATTAATCTTTTGTCATTATTTGATTATAGGAAATTTTTGACTTTTTTGGAAAAAGTACAAGTATAATATTTTTTTAACTTATATGACATGAAGGGATTTTTTTGTTTTAATAAAACCTTATTTACATGAATATTCCTCTATATTATTTTATGTCTATGTTCAATTAAATTATTTTCTTCTAAAATTGTGCAGAATATTGTGAAAAGAAAGTGTTTTTGAAGAAGAGAGGAAATTTTCCTCAAGAAATAATTTCAAGTGTTATATCAATAATTTTTTCTATCTAAGATGGAAATATTTAGTTGGTTTATGTTTCAAGTATAATATACTTATTGGTCATTTAAATATATTGTTTTTATGATGTAATTTTATTTATGAAATTCATTTTATTTACATTGATTATGTTATAGTGGAATAATGTATAAACAAATACATTTTATTCCTTGGGTTATGATGAACGATTTATATTATTATGGAACATGTAAAAATTATTTAACTATGAGATTGGTGAGAACTATATCTCTCTCCAATGAATTGGTAAAGATTTATATCTCATGAGATATACATTTATTGAACAAGAAATATTCTCGATTCAGTAATAAATGGCTAAAATAAGAAGTGAACATGGTTCATTAATGGATTTTTTCCAATATTATTGTATTGGGAAAGAGCCTTAACTAATATGAAATCATTTTCTATGATTATATATTTTCCAAAAAACATAATGTCTTATGTTATTACTTTTGGTATTACATTTATTGATTTTTATAAACATTCATTATAACCTAAGGAATGTGAAATTAATAATATTTCCCCAAACTTATACGTTTCACCATACACAAAATGAGTATGTTTTTTACTTCTGCAAATAGCTACATAGTTCCAAACTAAAATAATTTTTTTTATTGATTCAAGAAATGACTATATAGAAAAAGAATATGTAATTAATATGTTTTTAACCACATATTTAATGTTAAGGATTTTTAAATTATAGGACTTCAATTTATCAAAATAATAAAATAAATAAAAATATTAACTAGTAGTGAAAAAAGATGAATAGGGTAAGGAATTGTAAAAAATAATAATATGATTTTTCATAATTTCGTGAATTATTAATGACCGAATTGAATTGAAAAAGTAAAACATAGACCCAAATGTGTCTCATAAAATAAATGAATGGGGAATGAGAAAAGTGATTGATAAAATATTTCAACCTAATTATTAAGAGTTATCCCAAAAATAGAATTCTATAAAAAAAATTATAGAGATGTAGGGTGATTGATGTTGTCATACCCTGGATGAAGTTTCTAGACTTTGGTCACACAGTTAATATAATTAATTATTTTAGGTATTATAAATGTTACTTACTAACAATATATCATAGTATAATCAACTATGAGATGATATCATATACAAAAAATATAGGATAATTTTTTACCAATACTATTTTCACTATTGAAACACTGTATATAATGATTTTTTTCAAGGATAGTATAAAATTTTTAATATCATGACTTAAACATAAAAACATTTGAAAATTTATTATATCCAGCTAAATAATATATTTTTACAATATTACATATATATTCATGATTTATGGGAGTCTGAATCCGAACTCAACATAATAAAATTTTTCTCGAAACCAAAAAAAAGATTAATTATATCATACCTTTATAAAAAAACATAAAAATAGTAATGTTAAAAATAAATATATTCTAAATATTTGGTTTCTATAAAATTTAATAGATTATTTATATGGAAAAAAGAATTAAATGATTCAGTTTGATTTAATATTTTTTTATCGAAAATGATTGGATTTTAATATTGACCATAGGATTAAAGGTTAGAAAAAGCGGAGTTGTAGAATATTATAATACTCCATGAGAATGGACTTCGGTACAACCTAATATGTGTGAAAAAATATTTTTATTTAGAAATATTATTTATATTCTAACATATGTGTTACTAACAAAATATTTATTTTAAAATAATAACAAGATTAATAGATTTGTTAATTCGCAATAGAAATAATTTAGTGAACAAAAATATTATATAAAAATAAAATTATTTAAATGTGATCACTATAACCATGTTCATAAATTGGTGGTATTAATTGGAATAAAGAAATTATTAATGAAATATGTATAATTGTTATATAAAAATATGATGTATTAATTAATGAATAATAAATAGGTACCCAATTATCAGTAATGTCATTTAAAAATTCAAAAATATGTTTTCTTCAAAAATTGGTTTTATTGCCACTTATGAATGGAAATTATAATTTCATCTTATATTTTTTAAATATTTTATTTTAGCAAAAAAACACCTTTTTATAAATCAGCATGTCAGTATTATCATAGGATTATTATATGAGATTTTTCAAAAAAAAAGTTTTATGTAAATAGTGAAAATAGTAATATTTAAAAAATATCAATATTAATTATATCAAATTACATAAAATATGAATTTTTTTTTAATTTTGTGTTAAATTAACATAACTATCCATTAATTATAATTTATATAAATTAAAATTATGTTTTATTTTTTTCTAAGATCATTTTTAGTCTTAATAGAAGATTCTTCGAAACCCTGTTAGTCATCATGTTTAAGAAATTTTAATTAAAATATAGTTCTTACACTTATAGATGTTGAAAATCTGGAATGATTAATTTTATTACAAGTGATATCAAAGGGTTTGTGTTGTAGGTGTATAATAAAATATTTGGATCATTTATGATGGATATTTAAGTAAAATTTAAGGGATTTCCCCCTTTTGATGGAACCAACATAAAGATTTAGAAGAACATAATGAGATCTCATGTCCAATTTTATGGAATGGAAGTTAACCTTAACAAGGATTAAGGGATTCATGATAGTGATGTGTTAGGATTTTTTATGACTGAATTAAATAAGAAAATTATTGATGTAGTTTCAAAAGATCAAAATGTACTTATAGAAGCACTATTATATCAAGTATATTTGAAGGTGATAAGTTTCACTTTAGAAAAGGCCATGAGGGAGAATTTAGAAAATATATAGAAATGTTAAAACAAATTAAAGGTTGAAAAAATATATATAATGCACAATAACTTTCATTTTTTAATAATTAAATACGATGAAACATCATAATGTTTATTTAATCGAATTTATGATGTTTTTTGTTATATTCAAGTTATTGGTGAAGATAATAGGCATATTGAAATTATAATAAAAATCATGAGAAGGATTCCATCTATATATAATTACTTTTTTTCTTCTCATAAAAAAAGGGATCTATCAGTACTTATTTTTTAGGATTTACTAAGAACTCTAGTGATTTATGTGATTACAGTTAAACCATAGTAAGCACTGATTCAAGAATTTAAATAGATGGTATTTAAATCCATTTAAAATCATGAAAATTAAAAATAATTTATTATATAGTAAATTTGGATGATAAATTTATTTCTCTTGTTTATATAATATTACTTAGTGTAAAAGAGAGATTTTATAGAAATCTATAATTTTAATTTTTGTTATGTAGTAATGTTAAGAATAATTTTACTCAGTGGTAAATAAACTTTTATGATGAAGAATGTGAAGGGAAAATCATATAGAGGCTTAAGAGGATATTACTGAAAAAATATGAATTCAAATGAGGAAATATATTATAAATGAATACCTTATTTTGTAAAATGGAAAAAGGTGATAGGGACATTTTGAAAAATAGTATGAAAAAGGATTAATTATGATGTTCAAGATTCCATGATAGATACGATTGAAAAAGAAGAACCTATGAATGTTTAATAGAATTACTAAGGAATGTTTTTTTTCAATATCACTATGAATATTAATGGGAATGTTATGGGAATTTAATTAAGTGAAATAAAAATGATTTATTAGGGCTTTTTTAGAGGAATCATAACAGTATCTAGAATTGAATTAAGTAGAGACCAATTGACTGAAAGAAGAGGAAGTATAAAATTTTACAACTTATGATATATTAGGAGGGGCAGTATAGTTTAAACTAATGATTGAAGAGAATGAAAAATTTATAAATAAATATATTTCAAGATTACTGCAGAAATATATTATAGTTTAATGACATAATGAATAACTCATTTCCACATGAAGTTAAAGGAAAACTATACAAAAATCATGGGAATTGAAGAAAAAATTTAAATTTGGATGTTTCAATGATGTAGATATTTTAAAAATATTCAAATATATCTCTTATAGAGTATATATATCATTAAATGATAAAAAAGGTGTGGAAGTTAATTTGGCTATGATATGGGAACATGAGTGGATGGAAATGATATGGGGAAAACAAATTGTTGTATAAAGATGGTCATTTATGTGACATCACAAAGGTACCTGGTATTCTAAAAGACATAACTTCAATCCAATAAAATAAGTGGTAAGAAAACCATCATAAATCTATAAATGATAATTTCTTAATAAATTCCTATATGAATGTGGGGGATATGAGGAAGAATAATCTAAGAAGAAATTTCATCTTATGAAATTTAAATTATTTATCTTTTTGGGCCATATCATGATTTATTATAAATAATAAAGGATTAATATAAATATATAAGTAGCTTCTATTCAATAAAAGATATTTTTAATATATCCTCGATCATATAAGAAAATTATTTTTATGGATATTTTATTCATTAATCCAAATTTAATCATAATTCTATGTATAATATGCAAAGATAATGTGAAAACTGAAACTATAGAACTCAATAATATTGAATATAGTTCCCCTTTAATTGAAAATAGTTACTATATATGGGAATAAGAACATGAGAATGAATAATCAATGATAATTGATAGTAGATTAGAGAGGCCATAACAAGCCTTAAATCAACTAGATATCTCATGGAATGAAAAAAGAATATCAACAAAGTCAACCTAGAAGAGATATTAATTGAAGCTACATTGTACCGAAGTACATGGATTATTGATAGTGAATTCCCATACCATATAAAAAAAGAGAATTTAGTGAATAATATGATGGAATGAGTTAAAAGAATAGTTATATTAGAAAATGATGGTTCCATAAAGATTAAATATACTTTAAATAACAAATTAAAGGTGATGAGTTGAAGAAAAAATGAGATCCTGAGATTGATGGATAGCGCCACAATAACCTAAGTGTAAGTTAACACTAGAACTCAGGGTTGTTAGTGAAATATAATCATAAAAGATACCCAATCAGAGGAATTGTAGGAAATTACCTAAACAAATTTAAAGTGAAATGGTAGTAAGAACTATGTAGATAATATGGAAAAGAATAGTTTCATGAAAATTTAAGATAATAAAAAACTTTTAGCACCGGTGTTTGGGTAAAATTATCAAAAAGATCATAGAATAATTATCCATGATAAAGGTTATAGTGGATATCCAAAATTTGAATCATGATTGAGATATGAAAATTGATTCTCTATTATGACGATGAATAGTTTAAAATTCATATCATCCGTGTATAAATGAGGAAAAAATTATACTTGATCTAGTCCAAAAATATATTTATGGTCCTAAAAATATGGATGGAACATATGGAGATAGGAACATAAATATTTATAGCGGTTATTATGATAGAATGAAATGTGTGATGCATATTTAGAGTAATCAACGAGTGTTTGACTATGTGTAGAGATGCCTCTAATGAGATAAGAAATAAACTTGACACACAATCCAGATATTATTTCCAGACAATAGAAAATAATACCCCTCCATTGAATATTAAAATTTCTTTCAATAAATGGGATTAGGAATGAGGTTTCATTAGCGATTGACCTTAACACTTTTTTTCAAAACGAATAAAAATATATGTTAATAATATGGATAATTTTTTAATTAAGAGTATTGTTTCTCATCATTACAATTAAGGGAGTTTGTAGGTTATTATATAAATTTTTTATTGGATACGGTTGTTTCAATGATAGTAAAGGACATCATGTTATATATAGAATGGAAATAATCCCTCACTATTTTTTTAGTGTTGGATGGAAAATGATTCATCATGAAAAATAAAAAATGTCATAGAAATTATAAAGATATTCTAGATGCTTGAATATTCCATGGATAATAATTGAAGAGTATATGTTCTTCATCCAATAATAATTTATTATGAAAAATAAAGAAGATAAATGATGTTTATATCATTGAAGGTAAAATATGATATACTAAAAAAGCTCATATGTTGATATATTTTGTAAAGACTCTAACATATCATTCAAAAAAATTACATCTTAATAGATTAATATTAATTACATGATATAATAATTTGTACCATAAAAGATTATATATAGTGCATTTGGAAATGTAGAAACATAAAAAATGGTCCATAAGTGAGCTACACTATCTCTCCTAATGTAATTAACAACAAGAGACATTATTAAAAATATCATACATAATAAACATATTCATAACCTAATTAATAAACATAAAAAAGGATGATCATAATATATAAGTAATGGTAAAAATGGGAGATATCAAAATATCATGAGAATATGGTTATGTGAACATGATAATATCATTTGAAAACCACAACCTGTATAAAATAGATCATAAAAATGAGTCATGCAAAATGATTTTTAGTTTATAACAAATTAATCATAAGGAAATAAAATAACATGATCAATTAGAACATAATATTTTCATAAGTTATACATTGTTATAATTCTAATAAGAATTTAAAATCATTTCCTCAGTAGTTTAATGATTATTTTCACAACTATCATTCTGGAATGTGATCACTCCCTAGATCATCGTAGTGATCAAGGGTTAATCCAAACACTATTATAGTGGACAAAGTCCCTTACATTATTGGCTTCACTCACCATACGATTCCTATCTATCACATTAAATATCAATAAATACTCAATTCAATGGAAGGAGATACTGGTCCCAGCTATAATATAATGATAATCAAACATAATTATCCCATTAGATAATAAAAAATAAATCATATCAGAACCCATGAAAAGATATTGGTTTCATAAAACATTCATTATATAATAAACTATAGAATAAAAAAGGTTTCATAATCATTTCAAATTTTCATTATAGCATAACCCATGAAAAAATAAGTGGGTTGTATAAGAATTATATTATGATATAAGTCATGGAAGAGAAAAGGGTTTTATAATATTATTTTTATCATAAAAAAACCACTTATAAAAAGAATATGAATAATATCCTTAGAACATACCCCCAACTGAGAATAGGTAGAATCAAAGGATGTCATCTTAGATAGAAAATAATGTCTAAATAAAAATCACATGGAATATTTCTTGAGGAAATTATCCTATATTTGAAAATCCACATTAATTAAAATATAAAACACATAAAATATTGTGGAAATAATTTTCATTGAAAATAAACTTGGAAAAAAATAAATCGGCAATTTAATTAATTGTTATTACTTGAGAAAAATATGTTTATACCGAAACCATTAAAATAATGATTTCTTTTAAAAATTTTGTAAAATCCAAACATGTATTTTTTGTGAAAAAACATAAATAATAATTTAATATATTTTTTAAAAATATTCCAAATGGGTATAAATATCTATGAAAATTCATCTAGATGGTGTTTAGAAAATTGAAAATATTTTTCAAAATCATCGTATTGGAAGAAAATTTATTTACGAATCAAAAGAGATATTATGAGAGTTTTCTATGAAAAAAATAACTTCAACTCATGAGTACATAATTAGAGTAAAATAAAGGGATAACATGTATTTTTATGACATGATATGTTTGTAATAAAATAAATGAGTTCATTTATAGATATCTCAAAATATTTCACCATTTAAATCATAATCATTGGAATTCTTGTTAAATGATTAGATTGTAACATAATCCCCTTGTGAAATTAGAATATTTGAATCATAGGAGCCATAAAAGAATAAAATTAAATGAAACTTATTTTTTATTTATGATATTAAATGTAAAACTAGTTGAATATACACCTCCTAAAATATATAGGTTCTTAATATAACACAAGTCACAAAGAGGAAAAACATAGAAAAAAATCTATTTAATTCAGCCTAAAATTCTTTAGAACATGTTTAAAACTATTTTATAATAAATATTAGATTATTATAAATCTATTATATAAAAATATATATATATATATATATATTACCTAAAATGATTTACTAATAACCTTTTATTACACATTTATTAAAAATTCCAGGTTAATGTTATGTTTTGAGGAATAATTGATTTATTTAATGTCTATTTCAATTTTTTATATTTTGTAATCAAACAGTAAGATTTATTGTATAATAAAAATATATTTAAAAATTATATAAATATAATAATTTTTCAGTATATATATATTTTGAGTAATCCGTAAAATTTTGAGATAGAAAATGGAATTCATTGTTCATTGGGATGAATGGTCGTACATATGCATTAACGTTATTTAAATTTTCTCGATTGATTGGAAATAATAATTCTAAATAATATATAAACATTAAGGGATCGTTTACATGGCATATATAACACATATTTCTATTAAAAATGTCTTTATTCCATTCTTCATCGCTTCTTGAGGCTGTGGATTACAGTACACACAAGCGATGTTATCTTAAAAAAATAAATTTAGAAGGTACATATGATATAATAATTTAAAATGAATAAAACTATAATATATATAATATATAAATATTTAATCTATCATTATATTCGATCACGAGATGTGGTAATTGAAAGAAAATAACATCGGTGCTTTAGGCGGTAGTCTACCTTACCCACAAATGATGATTTCATATCCCATTTGATAGAAGATGATATATATATATAGGTTTTGAAATTACCATAATAAAATATTATTTTGGTAGATAATGGTTTTATTATATAAGAATAATTGAAGAATATTTATAGGATTTAAATGAACTAGTAAAATAAAAATATATACTTATAAAGTTTACCTTATCTTCGGGCAACCTCTTTAGGTTTAACCTAAATCCTTCCTAGATTAGTTTTATGATATCTCTAAGGCCACTAGACACTATTAAATTATTCAAGGATGAGATGTGGTTTGGTCTTTAGTGATCAAAAGTTTATTTAATGTATAAATAGGAGAGGATATAGGGTAGACTTTTATAGGTGGGGGGGAGGACACGGTTGGTATTATTGACAAGAATGTAGTGTACCCATTTTTTCCTGCTAGAAGGATAAAAACTGAACCATTATTTAACATTTTAGTTTATAAGGATGTAATATGAGAAGAAAATGTAAAATTTACATGTTTCTATGTGTAACATTGTATATTTAGTTCAGCATATAGTAAAATTATTTTAACCTTAATCACAGTAACTAATTTTTATATTCATTACAATTAATTTTGACAAAAAATTAGATTCCTTTATTATATAATATAAAGTGTTCTTATTAAAAATATTTAATCCATTTTCCAAATTCCATTCATATAATTGGAATATTTTTATTTAAAATAAAATATATAAATGCAATGAAAAGAGGTATTAAAAATGGAAAAGTTTTAAAAGTTTTTAAATTTGTATAAACAAATTAAACATGAAAATTATTCCAATGAAAAAATTATATTAATATATATATATAAACCAATTTGACTTTTATTAAATTTTAAAAACAAAAATAAATGTAATTTTTCAAATAATCTACCATTTCAAGCTATTCATAGAAAAAATAATATTTTAAGAAAAAATCAAAAACAAATTTCCCTACAATTATGTTTACATTATTAATTTAAAAAGTTTATTTAATTTTATCAAATAAATTTTCTAAATTTTATTAAAAAATAAATTTATTATTTTTCAAAAATTTAAATAAAATCACTTTTTCAAAAAAAATATTTAAACATATAAACACGTCACTAAAAATTGATAAATTCTAATCAATGTGGTTCCTTAGTATTAAACCATTATTATTAATATTTAAATTGTGTAAACACATATTCATTCATTCGTGTTAAAAAATAATGTACTAAATTTCATGTTTAATAATAATATTAATATCTATTTCTAGTTAATTAAAACATGGTGTTTCATGTGAAAAAATATACCAAAGAAATCAATTTTTTTATATTATATAATCTCTTTTTGTTAAATTTTATCCCCTTAAACTTAATTTATCCATAAAATTTTCAACACTCAAATAAAAAAATGAGTATAATTATACCTCATCACATCATGATGCCACCACATGGATTTCTCAAACTGATGGTTTTGGAAGAAAACATTGACCTTGTGAGGGATCTTGCTTCTTATAAATTTCACACTTTGATAAAAAAAATATCCAATGGTTTTTCATTGTATGAAATATATTTTTCCATTTATACAACCTTTGATTTTAGTATGTCTGATATGTACGTAAATTACTTATCCATGATAAAATGATAAAATACATCATGAACATGATGGATGTTTAATGGAAGTTCCAACCGATAGGATACTGTCCTAAAACAATCCAGAATTCCAAATGGATTAATATACATAGGGATTACTTTTCTATTCCTTCAAAATACCATTACCTTATTCAAAGGATAAATTATTAGGGACACCTTTTCATTAATTTGAAATTCAAATCATGTTACAAATTATAATCTAATCTTTTCTTCCGACTTTTTGTCACCATTATGTGGTTGTAAATAGATATAAAATTCTATATCATTGTTTCATCTATTGTAGGTCCCAATAGATTTAATTATCTAGCTTTATTCCAATATAGTGTAGTTCTTCACTCCATTACAAATAAAACATTACTATAATCTATTTGAATGTTTGAGAGAAGGCAATATTAATGTAATACCCCAGGTAAATAAGGAATATGACATTTTCATCTTTATCCATATTTGTGAATAAAATATTAATATGACTTTAAAGGGGACGCTATGCTCGATGGCGTACCCAACACGCAACAACGAGTTTCTTGAGAATCTTACGTTGCACTCTAATAATAAAATAATATTATTTTAAATGGTAGTTAACATGTAGCCGTTGTAATGGTGTGAATGGATAGAAATAACTAAAATATGATTATATATGTTCTTCAATATTTTTACATTTATACAATAAAAGATAAAGGCTTAAAATACGGAAAGAATTCAATTTTAGGCGTATATGCCCTAGTTTTCACTAAAGGTTCACATATCACCTTTTGATGGAGAACCGTCATTAAATATAGTTTTGTTCATTATTAAACATTATTTTGGACCAAATAAAACTCTTATTATGAATTGGGACATCAAAATTTACTTTGTGTAAATTTTTGGTATCTTTCCGATAAAGTTCATTTTTTTAATGAATAGTGTAAAATGTTGTATTTTAATTCAAAACCTCTTTTTAATCTAATTTATTTATATGATTAGATTATATTTTGAATTGGTTTTAAAGTGAAATTAGAAAATATTTTTACCATTAAATCCAATAGTGGTCGTTGGAATCAATTTCACTTTGAAATCAGACTTAAACTAGTGTCAATCTTTTGATACTTATTGTTTCATAAAACACGCTATTTGTCATGACAGCGGGAATTAATTATTAAATTAATTAATGTGACTTATTTGTTTTTAATTTTGTAAAACGGACTTCATTTTTGAATTCAGAATATCAAATATAGCTTAGGGTGAATTTTTTGGATTTTTCTGAAAAACTTCAATTTTTGATGAATAGTGAAACCACTAAGTGGTACTTATAAAAACTGATTTTCCGTTTAAATGAAATTTTTCCATAATTGTGTTTTGATTTTCAAAAATCCGACATACATGGTTGTCATTAAGAAGTAAAATGTGGTTCAATGAGATTAAAATAATTTTTTGGTGAATAGTAACTTATTAAGTTTTTAATCGCGATTAGTGGTAATTAGTGTAGTTTAAGGTAAAAATAATGCTTTAATAAAATGAGATGAGCTTGACACATGTCTTACCCTCATTGGTTGTATCATGGCCGACCAAGACAATCCATGGGTCAACTTGGGGACCCCATGGATCCACTTTGGTTGGGAAATGACATAAATAACATTTTATTTAATGTAAAAGTAAAATTGACACAAACATGATATATTTTACTAAAACAATTTTTAAGAGGGGTTATACAAGTCATATTTTTTATTATAATACTTCATTGGAAAGCTAAAAAGATTTCCTACATCATAGTATTTTTTTATAATTTTTAGACATTAAATAATTTAAATTATTTATGACATAATAATGATGCAGCGATGACATCATTATTTGACGATTTAAATAAAATGGAAAGATAATGTAAAATGTATGAACTACACATGTCCAAAACTTATTGGATGAGTGGATTTCGAAGTCTTATCACCTTATCCACGCATTATATCAATTTGGGACCTTTTGAAACCGAAACACATTTTCAAATAAAGTAATATTTCTTTACTTTCCAAAAGTACCCCTCCTCTCCTCTTATAAAAGGCCCCCACCTCTACCTCATTTAACACACTCCTCAAGCCTTTGGCTCGGCCAACCCCTGCCCATTTACTCTCTCCACATCCCTCTTCTCATCCTCGAGGATTCCCTTTGGGCAGAATCCTTTCAAAGGAAGCCTTTAGGCTGAAATCAAAAGGAGTTACACTTTTAAAGGTAATTCATTCTCTCATGTTCATTTGTTTTATTATGCTTCTCCAACCCCCTTAACTCTTTTTATTTACTTCTTTTGTAACAACACCAGTATCTTCAATATACTAGGATGTTGTTATAAGATTTATTTGAGCTACACTCTCACACAACTATATCAAATGGTTAAAGAACATACGGTTTCCGTGGATGGTGAAATTCTGCCTCCCGAAACGATGATTGTTCAATACTCATTTAACACCTTCAAAGGTGGCCATTATGATGTCACTATTTTCATATATGATATATAATATGTTTATGTTTTATTTATTCTTCTGTATTTTTCATTTTTGTCTTACCTTTATGGCTTCCATTATAGGTATACACGATATCTTCATTTAAGGAAGTGCGGACTACTGCCCCCTCAAAGTGATTTGATTTGTTAAATACCATATGTGGGATGTATAAAGGATGGAAATATGATATTATATATGATATTATACTGGAATTATAATATACCTTTATATCATTATTATTACATTCTATAAAATACGAAATAGAAATGAAAGTAGCGTTCATGCGTACGTACGGCTTACCGTCTCCATGAACGGTGCATTTCATTTCTTACCTCTAAATGATTATGTAATGTTATAAATGCATGAATGTACTGGATATATATGACATATATGATATCTACATAATGAATACTATTCTGGATATAATAAACATTTGGCCACACGAACAACATGTAATTGTAAGAAGTTCACTTTCGACTTAAGAACCAAATATCGGCAAAACAAATATTATTAACTTAAATGATTACATAATGTTTATGACATGGTAATAAGTGGTATAAAAGTAATAATGAACATAAAAAGGTTATTAAGGAATTAGAAATTAACTCAATTTTATTATTCAGGAGATTAAAGAACGATCAAGTCAAGTCGGACCCGAGGTAAGGGATCCTACAACTCTCTTTATTTTTAAGTACACTCTTTTATGTCATTTATTTTAAGCTCATCTTTCTTATGATTGGGATGTTCTTTTATATTACATTTACTGTAATTTTTATGTTCATGAGATGAGAGACCCTATTCTCTCTCATCAATCCGTTTTGGAAGTTTTGAGTGGCGCTGTTAGGCTGCCGAACTTTCGTAAGAGATCTAACATCTCTCTTTCTTTTTAAGTACTCTCCTTTATGTCCCTTCTTTTAAACTCCTCCTTGCAATGTTGGTGGATTTTCTTTTATATTCCACTTGCTGTAAATTATATTGTAATATGATGGGATACTCTATTTGATCTCATCAATCCATATTCGGAAGTTTTATGTGGCGCCGTTAGGCTGCCGAGTTTTCGTAAGGGATTTTTCATCTCACTTTTATTCCTGTGAGATTTATGCTACATCCACCACAAATTCCATTGAGTGGTGTATTTACTTCCCATTATTCTACTCTTTGTGTAATATAATTTCGTTTATGAGTATTTACATCAATGACCTATTGTCTTTCTTTCATGGGGTGTATGTTTTGAAAGATACCCAAGTCGGTAAGGGAACCTTTCACCCTCCTCTTTTTTAAAAGACTTCATTTATTGGGTATTTTAATTTACATATTTTTATGTTGGGATATGTTCTCATACATCCTTATTGATGTAAATTTTATTTCCAAGTGATGAGATACACTTTTTATGTCTCATCAACTCATTTTGATGTGATGTCATTAGGCTGTCAAGGGAACTTTTTAACCCAATTTTGATTTCATTGGGTTCAACTTGTAGTCATTGAATATGTCATCCATTGAATATGTGTGAATGACCTTTTATTGTTTTACACTTAATATACACTTATATTGGGTGTATATATATTTTTCACACATATTTTTGAGATTTATTTGTCCTTAATTTAAGGATACCTTCTTTATAAGGGATTTCATCACATTTGACATTTCTATTGAGGGTTCATTGTTGTTATGCACCAATTCACTCTTATATGGTGTATATACTGTCCTTTGTAGTATTATATCATGAATCCTTTTATTCTCATGATATTATAAAGTTCTGACTAAATGTTATTGCTCGATTATTGTATTCAAGTGTCTCTAATTTTGGTAAAACCCCTTTAACCAAAATATCGTTTTAAATGTTTTAATTATTTGTTCTTATTAATATCCATGTTTTCAAAATGGTTTTAAGGAATTATTCATATGGATATTAATGGTTTAAAATGTTAAAAGCTTCAAGGTGGTATGGGACACTTTGATTCAAAAATCTCTTTATTAAATGTTTTAAATGGTTTTGGAAATTGTTTCTTTTTTAATGGACTCATTATTTCAATATCCTAAAATGTTATATTGTGATTGAAATGTGGAAATGTTATGTTTCCTTTATTCATGTTTATGTGATACGATTATGTTATGGTTCTTGGGAATTTTTATGAAGAACGGGTGGTTCCGTGATAAACAAAGGGCGGGTGAGCCCGTTATAGCTCTCCAATGCATTGGGTAACGCGAAGGAGTGAAACGTTAAGGTTTCTCCGAAGAGATTTTAGGGAATATACTGTGATGGGTATTCCAAACGTAACCAAGAGGGTTACTCCCTACGTAAGAATGTTATGAATGCCTCAAGTTACCTTTATGTCTTATGTTTTCTATGATTTATTCATGATTTGATATGCCTATGTTTTATGGGTAAAGTATGATTTCATTCTTATGTATATATGAACTCATGTTTCCTTTCCATATTTTTATAACCCTTACTGAGCTTTTTTATGTTCATCCCATGTTTTTTAAATGCTTTTCACAGGTCAAGGGAAAGGTACATGATGTGACGATAGTGTCAAGGATGTGTCAAGAAAGAATTCGTGTTTTATTTTAAATAGGTTTCCATTGATGGGATGAATAAATATTGTCTTTTATGTAACCGCCTTGTTTAAATGTGGAATGTAATGCAAGTTTCATGATCTAATTCTCTAAAACTCTAAACCTGAAAAGATCCTCAATGTGTAATCTTGTAATAACTCATTTTTAAGTAAGGTTTAAGGCTGGGGCCTTACAGTTGGTATCAAAGGTCGGTTTAGATAACTTTAGAGGTTAGGTTATTCTTTAAGCATAAGTGACATTACCATAATGGTTAGGATTTCAGAAAGAGTCCTAGTTTTAGATAAAGTGAATGAGTAAGTATATCTTAGTGTTTACCTTCCTCATTAGCACATGATGGTTTTGTCGATATACTCACACTGACATTTCTGTTTTTAATGAATGGCTGGATCTCGCAGGCACCAAATTGACAATTGGTTTGAAGGAAACTCTGGTGGTTCTCTGATTAAGAGACTCGATGAAATAGGGTACTCAATGAGGAAACTCGTGGTTGTTCTAAACCAAATATCAAGGAGTCATGATCAACCACTTGAACCTTGGTATGTTCTATAACGCATCATGTACGAGATGACCAATAGATGTGGAAGTTCAGGTAATAATAAAAAAGGTAACCATTAGGGTTTATATGATCCTTACTTTTTAGGTAATTATGGGTTACTCTATGATATGATGGAAAATGAAAGTAATGAGATAAACTTGAGGTTAAAATATGTTATGATTATTCTTGAAGATTTTATCTCTTTTTGGGGAATGTTTTAAGAATTATATAGTTTTGGAAAAAGGACAACACGCAGACCGTGTGACAACCCGTCGCGTCGGACAAAGCCGCGGGAATCGAACCCACAACCAAAGTGCGACTGGTATTTATCGCCTACCACTGGACTATGTGAATTCCCTGGTTAGTTTGACTGATTCTTTGTAGTTATATGATTTTATGAATTAAGAGTAAGTTGATTTTGGAGGATATGTGATTAGGATAATTACTTTTCAATGTGAGACTTTAGGAGCAACTGAAGTTTTTTGGAGATAAATGTTACGATTTAACTTGGAAGAATATGTGACTAAATCCTTCAAATATTTGGGTTTCAATATTATATTGGTTTACTTTGAAGAATTTTATGGAAAATTTGTTTATTGGATGGTCCTCGTTGAACTTTGTGTTTTGTTGGACAAATTTTGGAGATTAAGAATAGATTTTCTTTTTATAAGTGGTTATCCTTTTCTAGATTATCTAATCTTGTACTAACCTTTTTGGTTTTGGTTTTGGTTAAAGCCTAAATACATGGGATGTATATAGTTCTCTTTTGGGGATTAGGTGATTCTCTAGAAGTTGATTATAGTACTCTTAATGCGAACAAGTCTCCCTAAATACTCGTCTTTTTGAAAAAATATGAGTTTGACTAAGGAATCTAGTAAAAGTTGAAAGTCAACATGATAAGTGATTATGCTTCCTTATTAATAAATTCCTCAATAAAAAGTAACTTAAAAGATAAATGTTGTCTATTAACTTTTCCTATTGGGGAACCCAACACCGTTTAACCCATCACAAGTTTGTGATTTTCTTATTGTTAACTTTCTCCTAAACATGTTTTTTATCACTCTCCATCGGAACATAACCCTATGTTTTCTCCTCCATGTCCATATTTTCATACTTAGAATCCTAGTATGGGTTAACTCGGGTGACCTCTGTGCTTATCTTTTTTTTATTTTAAAGTGACTGTTTTATTGACTCTTGTTCCGATGTGGGACGTTCAAGGATGTTTCCAAGCGCAATTTTAAAATTGCGAGGACGCAATTCCCAAAAGGGGGGAAGGATGTAACACCCCAGGTAAATAAGGAATATGACATTTTCATATTTATCCATATTTGTGAATAAAATATTAATATGACTTTAAAGGGGACGCTATGCTCGATGGCGTACCCAACACGCAACAACGAGTTTCTTAGGAATCTTACGTTGCACTCTAATAATAAAATAATATTATTTTAAATGGTAGTTAACATGTAGCCGTTGTAATGGCGGGAATGGATAGAAATAACTAAAATATGATTATATATGTTCTTAAATATTTTTACATTTATACAATAAAAGATAAAGGCTTAAAATACGGAAAGAATTCAATTTTAGGCGTATATGCCCTAGTTTTCACTAAAGGTTCACTTATCACCTTTTGATGGAGAACCGTCATTAAATATAGTTTTGTTAATTCTTAAACATTCTTTTGGACCAAATAAAACTCTTATTATGAATCAGGACATCAAAATTTACTTTGTGTAAATTTTTGGTATCTTTCCGATAAAGTTCATTTTTTTAATGAATAGTGTAAAATGTTGTATTTTAATTCAAAACCACTTTTTAATCTAATTTATTTATATGATTAGATTATATTTTGAATTGGTTTTAAAGTGAAATTAGAAAATATTTTTACCATTAAATCCAATAGTGGTCGTTGGAATCAATTTCACTTTGAAATCAGACTTAAACTAGTGTCAATCTTTTGATACTTATTGTTTCATAAAACACGCTATTTGTCATGACAGCGGGAATTAATTATTAAATTAATTAATGTGACTTATATGTTTTGAATTTTGTAAAATGGACTTCATTTTTGAATTCAGAATATCAAATATAGCTTAGGGTGAATTTTTGGGATTTTTCTGAAAAACTTCAATTTTTGATGAATAGTGAAACCACTAAGTGGTACTTATAAAAACTGATTTTCCGTTTAAATGAAATTTTTCCATCATTGTGTTTTGATTTTCAAAAATCCTACATACATGGATTTCATTAAGAAGTAAAATGTGGTTCAATGAGATTAAAATAATTTTTTGGTGAATAGTAACTTATTAAGTTTTTAATCGCGATTAGTGGTAAATAGTGTAGTTTAAGGTAAAAATAATACTTTAATAAAATGAGATGAGCTTGAAACATGTATTACCCTCATTGGTTATATCATGGCCGACCAAGACAAGCCATGGGTCAACTTGGGGACCCCATGGATCCACTTTGGTTGGGAAATGACATAAATAACATTTTATTTAATGTAAAAGTAAAATTGACACAAACATGATATATTTTACTAAAACAATTTTTAAGAGGGGTTATACAAGTCATATTTTTTATTATAAATATTAATTGGAAAGATAAAAATATTTCCTACATCATAGTAGTTTTTTATAATTTTTAGACATTAAATAATCTAAATTATTTATGACATAATAATGATGCAGCGATGACATCATTATTTGACGATTTAAATAAAATGGAAAGATAATGTAAAATCTATGAACTACACATGTCCAAAACTTATTGGATGAGTGGATTTCGAAGCCTTATCACCTTATCCACTAATTATATCAATGTGGGACTTTTTGAAACCGAAAAAAATTTTCAAATAAAGTAATATTTCTTTACTTTCCAAAAGTACCCCTCCTCTCCTCTTATAAAAGGCCCCCACCTCTACCTCATTTAACACACTCCTCAAGCCTTTGGCTCGGCCAACCCCTGCCCATTTACTCTCTCCACATCCCTCTCCTCATCCTAGAGGATTCCCTTTGGGCATAATCTTTTCAAAGGAATCCTTTAGGCTCAAATCAAAAGGAGTTACACTTTTAAAGGTAATTCATTCTCTCATGTTCATTTGTTTTATTATGCTTCTCCAACCCCCTAAACTCTTTTTATTTACTTATTTTGTAACAACAACAGTATATTCAATATACTAGGATGTTGTTATAAGATTTATTCGAGCTACACTCACACACAACTATATCAAATGGTTAAAGAACATACAGTTTCCGTGGATGGTGAAATTTTGCCTCCCGAAACGATTATTGTTCAATACTCATTTAACACCTTCAAAGGTGGCCATTATGATGTCACTATTTTCATATATGATATATAATATGTTTATGTTTTATTTATTCTTCTGTATTTTTCATTTTTGTCTTACCTTTATGGCTTCCATTATGGGTATACGCGATATCTTTATTTAAGGAAGTGCGGACTACTGCCCCCTCAAAGAGATTTGATTCGTTAAATACCATATGTGGGATGTATAACGGTTGGAAATATGATATTATATATGATATTATACTGGAATTATAATATACCTTTATATCATTATTATTCCATTCTATAAAATACGAAATAGAAATGAAAGTAGCGTTCATGCGTACGTACGGCTTACCGTCTCCATGAACGGTGCATTTCATTTCTTACCTCTAAATGATTATGTAATGTTATAAATTCATGAATTTACTGGATATATATGAAATATATGATATCTACATAATGAATAAAATTCTGGATATAATAAACATTTGGCCACATGAACAACATGTATTTGTAAGAAGTTCACTTTCGACTTAAGAACCAAATATCGGCAAAACAAATATTATTTACTTAAATGATTACATAATGTTTATGACATGGTAATAATTGGTATAAAAGTAATAATGAACTTAAAAATGTTCTTAAGGAATTAGAAATTAACTCAAGTTTATTATTCAGGAGATTAAAGAACGATCGAGTCAAGTCGGACCCGAGGTAAGGGATCCTACAACTCTCTTTCTTTTTAAGTACACTCTTTTATGTCATTTATTTTAAGCTCATCTTTCTTATGATTGGGATGTTATTTTATATTACATTTACTGTAATTTTTATTTTCATGAGATGAGAGACCCTATTCTCTCTCATCAATCCATTTTGGAAGTTTTGAGTGGCGCTGTTAGGCTGTCGAACTTTCGTAAGAGATCTAACCTCTCTCTTTCTTTTTAAGTACTCTCCTTTATGTCCCTTCTTTTAAACTCCTCCTTGCAATGTTGGGGGATTTTCTTTTATATTCCACTTACTGTAAATTCTATTGTAATATGATGGGATACTCTATTTTATCTAATCAATCCATATTCGGAAGTTTTATGTGGTGCCGTTAGGCTGCCGAGTTTTCGTAAGGGATTTTTCATCTCACTTTTATTCCCGTGAGATTTATGCTACATCCGCCACAAATTCCATTGAGTGGTGTATGTACTGCCAATTATTCTACTCTTTGTGTAATATAATTTCGTTTATGAGTATTTACATCAATGACCTATTGTCTTTCTTTCATGGGGTGTATGTTTTGAAAGATACCCAAGTCGGTAAGGGAACCTTTCACCCTCCTCTTTTTTAAAAGACTTCTTTTATTGGGTATTTTAATTTACATATTTTTATGTTGGGATATGTTCTCATACATCCTTATTGATGTAAATTTTATGTCCAAGTGATGAGATACACTTTTTATGTCTCATCAACTCATTTTGATGTGATGTCGTTAGGCTGTCAAGGGAACTTTTTAACCCAATTTTGATTTCATTGGGTTCAACTTGTAGTCATTGAATATGTCATCCATTGAATATGTGTGAATGACCTTTTATTGTTTTACACATAATATCCACTTATATTGGTTGTATATATATTTTTCACACATATTTTTGAGATTTATTTGTCCTTAATTTAAGGATACCTTCTTTATAAAGGATTTCATCACATTTGACATTTCTATTGAGGGTTCATTGTTGTTATGCACCAATTCACTCTTATATGGTGTATATACTGTAATTTGGAGTATTATATCAGGAATCCTTTTATTCTCATGATATTATAAAGTTTTACTAAATGTTATTGCTCGATTATTGTATTCAAGTGTCTCTAATTTTGGTAAAACCCCTTTAACCAAAATATCGTTTTAAATGTTTTAATTATTTGTTCTTATTAATATCCATGTTTTCAAAATGGTTTTAAGGATTTATTTATATGGATATTAATGGTTTAAAATGTTAAAATCTTCAAGGTGGTATGGGACATTTTGATTCAAAAATCTCTTTATAAAATGTTTTAAATGGTTTTGGAAATGGTTTCTTTTTTAATGGATTCATTATTTCAATATCCTAAAATGTTATATTGTGATTGAAATTTGGAAATGTTATGTTTCCTTTATTCATGTTTATGTGATACGATTATGTTATGGTTCTTGGGCATTGTTATGATGAACGGGTGGTTCCGTGATAAACTAAGGGCGGGTGAGCCCGTTATAGCTCTCCAATGCATTGGGTAACGCGAAGGAGTGAAACGTTAAGGTTTCTCCGAAGAGATTTTAGGGAATATACTGTGATGGGTATTCCAAACGTAACCAAGAGGGTTACTCCCTACGTAAGAATGTTATGAATGCCTCAAGTTACCTTTATGTCTTATGTTTTCTATGATTTATTCATGATTTGATATGCCTATGTTTTATGGGTAAAGTATGATTTCATTCTTATGTATATATGAACTCATGTTTCCTTTCCATATTTTTATAACCCTTACTGAGCTTTTTTATGCTCATCCCAAGTTTTTGAAATTCTTTTCACAGGTCAAGGGAAAGTTACATGATGTGACGATAGTGTCAAGGATGTGTCAAGAAAGAATCCGTGTTTTATTTTAAATAGGTTTCCATTGATGGGATGAATAAATATTGTCTTTTATGTAACCACCTTGTTTAAATGTGGAATGTAATGCAAGTTTCATGATCTAATTCTCTAAAACTCTAATCCTGAAAAGATTCTCAATGTGTAATCTTGTAATAACTCATGTTTAAGTAAGGTTTAAGGCTGGGGCCTTATAATTAATATGAAAACCTGATAGGGTGTGGTGTTAATAAAAGCAATCCTTAAAATATAGAGAATAATATCCCAAAATTTTATATAGTATTTAAACAGCTCCCTCAAACTGAATATTGTTTTGATCATGATACACCGTTATAAAACAGATATATATATCAAGAGCATATTAAATACATCTTCATAACATTAAAATAAACCTCAGAACCCAATTAGAAACAATTTGATGTCCCACTCTGTAAACACGGCCACTTGATTCTTAATATATATTAGAAATATGATCTAGATTGAAATGATCTGTAATAGTAATAATGTGTCATGCCCCTATAAGGATATCAACTAAAACCCATACATACTTATTCCCTTTATACATGTTGGGTAGTTTGATAAAAAATTCCAAAGCAATGTCTCCTAATTTCTATTCTAGTGTTGGTAATGGATAAAATGTACTATTATACATTTTTCTCTCAACCATAAATTTCTAAAATACCAATCATTGAGATAAAAACTCTATAATATCTCTCTTCAATCCATCCCACGATAAATAATAATTCAAATATATATATATATATATATCATCATACATCAAGGATGAATCGAAAATGAATAACTATGACATTATTTTTACAACTCATACATAAAATATGTTCGGAACCAAACACATACATGGTTCCAAAATAATATTATTTCTCTAGGATCAAGGTTAAACATAGGAAAATTTCTAACCTTATTTTGATTCAATACATATTCCATTTAACCCACTTTAATCATTACCTTGAAATATGTTTACAAATTAAATTGACAAATATAGTATTTTATCTATTCCTTCAGTATTTTCAAATAGCTACTTTTAAAAAAAATTGATCTTGTGTGATCCTCATTATGGATAAGATAACATATTTCTTTAGACATAATTAATTGGCTATCATTTTTACTTTCTTAGGGTGGTAATATATTGAGTAGTCATAATATTTAATCATTTATAACCATATTCTCTTGGGAATTTTCAACTCCTTTTTTGTTAATATATAATTTAAAATTGTTTGATAATTATATATATAACAATTTTCTTTATTATGATAATTCCACTCAATCATTATTACCAAAATTACAGTAACTAACTCCAAATCATGTGTTGGGTAATTTTTATCATGTAATTCCAATTTCCATCGGACATAATCTATAAAAATTCCATTCTACATAAGATTTTATATCTATTCAAGGACTCAACTATATATATTATAAACCATTATCTAATGTTGGTAATGTAAGAGAATGTGCTCAAAAATATTTTTCAATTCCACACCTTCATATTTTCCTCACATTAATCATTCTACTGTAAATTGGATCCCTTCTGAGTTCACTTAGTGAGTATAATATATAGTCACGATAAAGTTTCTATTATCTATCGATAATGACCACCAAATTAAAGAAAACTATAGATCTCAGTCATAATGGTTGGTAAATGACAATATTCAATAGCCTCTATCTTTGATAAATATACCTATATACTCTCTATTGAGATTATATGACAATAAAATGAAACATTTATTATAAAAAATTCACCAATTGAAATTTTTTATATTTTTTCCATCTTTAGGGTGTTTTTCACAATTCTCAAGTGATATTCATGCTCATACATTATCTTTATCTTGATAATAATGTCATAAATAAAGACTAAATAAATGATCAAGGTAATCTCAAGAGTCCATATTCATTAAATTCATAAAGATATTGGGGTAATTAGTAAGACCAAATGAAAACTCTATATATTTATAATTTCTACACAATATACAAAATGTATTATTGGATATATAATTCTTTATTAACCCTTAATTAGTGATATTCAGGTCAAAGGTTAATAATTAAAAAGTATTGAGATCCATGAATTTGATCAAATAGGTCATCATTATGAGGTAGAGGATAATTTCTCTTGATTGTGATATTATTCCGCTCCTAATAATCAATGAAAAGTCACATTGATAAATATTTATTTTTAACAAAAAGAATAGTTTAATCCCAAGGTGACACACATGGTTGTAATAATACATTTTCTATGTTTTCCTGGTGTAGCTTCATCATATTTTATAACTAATTCAAATCCATTCCATAGGGATTATTGAAATAATCATGGTACCATGTATGATTTATGTTGAGAAATAAAAATTTTTTGGTGTAAGGATAAAAAGTTTATTATAAAAGATAAAAAATCCGAAACAATTGGAATTTCATTAATATTGAGTTCATCCATAAACATATGAGATAAGGGTCATATTTATTAGTAATAATTACACATTCATTGGACTAGATGTTCAAATTTATCATTATACTACTAGATGATCAAATGTTCGTTTGAAAAAACAAATGTTACTTTCCTTTGAAATTAATATGGGATTTATGTATTGAAATCCAATCCATTCCTGAGCTAACATAAAATTAATATATAAGAAGAATGGTAATATTTTTATGAAGCATGTTCTCACTAAATTCAACCATAGAAGAATCATGTACTTGAGATGTAATCATCTTACCTTGAAGCCTTTTCACTAGTAATTATACATATAATAATTTGGGTGGAATATTTACACCCTGAAAAAATTTATCATATTAGTAATAATTTGTAGATTCTTAGTCAAATAAAACATTAGTTCTTTAGAGTGGGTAGAAGGTGTACCATGTAACATGTCATTATTACTCCCATTGTAAGAAGAATTGGTCTCATTATATTTAAATTTTTCTATTGACTTAAAAGGTTTATTATATTTATCATCATCATTACATAATGAATTTGGGATCTAGTTGTAAAATTTACCTTTCTTATTTAACATAAAACACTAAAATGTTGGTGGTTCCTTCCGTGGATCTTTAAATCTATTCAAATCATTAGTTAACTACATACTATAACATAATTATTCAATTTCGTTATGAACAACCCTTACTCACATAAAAAATTTACTAGTCCCATTAAGTCAATTTCTAAGATGCATTTATATGTAGGGCATGATGGGAAGATCACATTCTTCTATCGATGGTTTTTAGGGTTTCCTTTGAAATCAAATATAATTTTTCTTATTAAAACCATCGAATTTTTGAGTAAATATGATATCAATTTCCACTATAAGAGCACATAGAATGATATATTCATAGATACTAAAGTACCTTATTTCTAATTCCCTTAAAATAATTTGTTTCGAGATACTGAATAATCAGTCATCCTTATATTTAGGTGAGATGATAAATCCAAAATCATACCTCACACATCATATAAACTTTTCATCATGGGTACCAATATATATGTCATAATTTTTATGTATTATAAGTAATTAATTATCCATATTTTCTTATGAACATAAGGGATGTACTTAAAGAAAAATAATATATTAAACTTATTCCACTCTATAGAATCATTTTCATCAATTTTTTTGTATTCTAGTTGAGGGTATACCATTTATCACTTTATCCTAAAAAAATATTGGCATCCGAAATGAATTTTACATATTCCAAACATTTGAAAATGGAAGATAACTTTTTAGTGGTATATATCCATTTCTCATAATCTAGTGGATCATCTAAAACACTGAATGATACTGGAAATTTCCTCATAAATTAATCAATAGTATGTTATTCTATCTATTTCACATTAATATGTTCATCATGAATCATGTCTTGATAATTTTTCATGAGCATAGTAATGATATTTTTCATTCTCACTTTTATGAATTTGGAAAATCAAGATTAAAATCATTTCATTTTCCATCATACATATAATTACCATGATTACTACATCTTCCGTCCATTGAATAAAACTATAAATGTTATTGTAAGCAAACAAACTCATAGAGATAAACAACATAATATCAAAAAATAACATATAGTATGTATAAATCATAACACCTTATTTTTAATTGATGATGTGATAGGATTATATCAGTTATTGTAAAGACATAATATATTTATATCCTTCATGATAGATCCTAAAGAGTTTATAAATTTTCAAATAATATCCCATAGGATTTTCAAAATATTTCTGATGTGAGAGACATTGTTATGCACCATGTGACGATTTAGTCTTCATCAATACACAATTTTTGAAATTAGTACCCCCTCGTACTTCCATTCTAGAATCACATCCGCTTATAGTATTTATCTGTGGATGTAGTTTCATGGAATCTACTTACACTCTCCATTACCAAAACTCAATGATATTTTTCTTTATAGTGATACATTATTATACTTAACTTAGACATATCCTTAGTGATGTCACTGAAGTTTTCTCATCCTAGTTTCCAATGGATAACCACACCTTTCCTTTATAACTTCCGTATAGACCCAAACATCATATAAATAAATATTACATATTTATATTTGAAAATTAATAACATGAAATAATAATCCACACAAGAATAATTTATGTCTAGATAATTTGGAAACATCATCACATAGTCGACTGATCTATAAGTGATCGAGATCATCTTCAACTGAGTTCTTTATAAATTGAACCCTTCTTAAAAATATAATACATGATACATTAATCCAAAACATGGGTAAGGTAAAATTAATAATTTTTGATCTTAGATGCTCTGTAATTGAAAATATGAGATATGTTAAACATATCACGAGCATAGGTTATGATAACATGACAATGAATTTTTAAAACCAGACCCTACATATCCTAAATCATAATATTAAGTCATGGAATAAATATTGGCAGTACATAAGAGATGTATAATAAGTAAATTAAAAAACATGAATAAAGATAACATAAGCTTCTCATAATACATAATTTTTTTCATTCACATAATAATATAAAATCATTTACTTAGTAGTCTAGGATTATTTTTCAAGACTATAATAGAGGAATGTGTTCACTACCCAATCTATTGAATTTTTCAATGAACACTCCCAATACTATCATAGTGGAATGTGAACTTTATTGTATTGGATTCAATCCCCTATTAAGTCTTATTTTTTAATCATATATCTGTATTTACTAAAGGAATTAGAGGGAAATATATTTACAAAACTTCACATAGTGAAAGTCATTTACACATGTGAAACAAGATCATTAAAAATCATCAAATTAAAACACATGAAAATAAATTTGTTTATAAAATGTTTATCGTAGAATAAAAAATCGAAAAAATAAAATTCACAATTATATCAGCATTTAATCATTTCACAACCCATATAAAAATAATTTGGTTTATTAAGAATTATTTCATGGTAAAACCCCTGTTATAGATAGAGGTTTCATAAAAATATTTCCATCACTTGAATATAACATTAAGATAAATATTAAGAATGGTGTCACTGGACCACATCCCTAGTATGGTCTAAGTGGCATAAAATTGTTTCATATGTGATGAAAAATTATTTTTGAATGAAAAAATACATGGAACGTATCTTGAGAAAAAATAATTTCTTTTAAAATAAACAATGTTAAATTAAAATTTTTTAAAATATATTTGAAATAATATTTTTGAAAATAAACTTGAAATTTTATAATTTAATCTTTAAATAAAATAACTTTTTAGACCTTTTTAAATTCTTTTCAATGTCGTACACATTAAAACACATATTCCTTTCAGAATTTTGGTAAAACCTACATTGACCTTATTTAGAAATGACATGAAGATTATTTTCAACTGAAGAGTTAAATAAATTGGATTTATCTAAAAAAAAGTATTCCATTGAAAAAATGAGTGCAAAAAGAGAGAAAAATAAATGGAAAAAAATTATTTTATTAAAATAACTAAATTATAAGAAGATAAATGAGTTTCCTAATAGATAGATCATATTATTTCATTATCTAATGCATAATCATAATAAGTATTACTAAACTATGAGATTATAACATTTAACCCTTACCAGTTTAGTAACAAAGAATCATAAGAATCAAGATAAAATATAAAAAAAATGACATATATAATATAATTATAATAAATATTTTAATTATATTACATGTCAAAGGTTCTATTTGTACACTTTATAAAAGAATATTTGTTTATTACATAACATAAGTCTAAAAAAATATAGGTTGAGATAAAAATCCATTTCCTAAAGTCTTGAATTCCTTCATACACGTTAAAAACTAATTTATAGAAAATATGAGTTGATTATGAATATATTATAAAACATTAATATATACTTTATTCCATATATCATTTATTTATGACATTTTATTACACATTTTTTAATAATTCCATGATAATGTCACATTTTTTTCAATAACTGATTTGTTTTTCATGTATATTATGATTATTTATTTTTTCCTCTTAATTTGATCATGGTTAAATAAAATTTATAATTATAAAAATAACATAAATATATTATATATTAAATATATATTTATTTAGAGTAATATAAAAATTTATAGATATAAAATTATTTACATCATTAATGGAGATAGTAGATTGTATGTATGAATGAATGTTGTGTCTATTTTATCAATAGATTGAAACAAAAAAGGGTAATAATATAAAAAATTAAATAATAAATTTTACTTAATATATATAACATATTATTGTTAAACCTACCCTTATTACCTTCCATGTAACGTGTGACTAAATCACAACACGTCATGAGGTGGTTGTCTTTCGTAGACACAAGAAACATTATCATATTCCAACGAAATGGAATGTTACAAGGTATATGTGATACGATAATTAAATAAGTACTACTATATCATATATATCATATATTAAAATATAATCCTTCAATATATCAATCTATGAGAGGTGGTGATGGAAAAAAATTAAATTGGTTCGTGTGGTGGTAGTCTGTTGTACACAAAAATAATAATTTCATGTCCCATTTGATAGAAGAGGATATTAATATAGGGTATACCATTAAAAATGAAATATATAAATATATGGTAGACAATTTTTTTATAATATTAGATTAATTGAACAATATTTTAAGTATATATAAGAATAATTATAACGAAATGAATAGTTAAAACATTACGTCTTCATCGAACACCCTCTTTAGAATTATCCTAATGAATTCCTATATTGGATTTTTTATATCACCAAGGGCTCTAGGATAGGGTGAGAATATGTATGGGAGTGGTTTTGGTAGGTATTGAAGAATACATATGGTTTTGTAACTGTGAAAAGGAATCGATATTGGGTTACCTTTTCTAAGTGGGGGAGAGGATACACTAGGAATTTTTTAAAATAATAAAGTGTACAATCATTTTCACATGACCATGGACCAAAACTGGATCATTATGGAATCTTATATGTGTTATGGATAAAATATTTCCTTTAATTGTTTTACGTATTTCTATGTCATTTTATCCCTTATCATTTTTGTTTAACTCTTGGTAAACCTGTTTTAACCTTAATAGCTGTAATTAACTTTTATTGTTTTTATTAATCATTTTGACCAAAAATTATGATAAATTTATTATATAATATAAATTATGCCGATTATAAATATGGTATTAATTTTAAAAATTCAAATTTATATAATTATAATATTTTTATTTAAAATTACACTCGCGAACGCGATGAGAATGTTGTTTTCCGAAGAGAAAATGTTCAAAAGTAAAAAAAATCATTATTTCAAAATTCAAAATGAAAATGATTAAAATTAAATTTATTAATAATAATAAAATTAATGTAATTTTTATTTTAAAAAAATTTTAACCAATTAAATAGAATTATAAAATATTTAAATGAAAATAATGTTTTCAATAAAAACCAGTATTTTCAACAATTCATAAAAAATTAATTGTTTCATAAAATAAGAAAAACGCCCTACGAAAATCATTTGATTATGATTTCAATAATAAATTAAATTTATTGAAATAAACTATCTAGAATTGTTAAAATTAATGTAATTATTTTTCACAGAATACAAAAATGCATTTTTTCGAAAGTAAGATTTTCAAAACATATAAATACTTTACCAAAAAATGGATAATTTTTTCATTAAAATTGTTTCAATATATTTAAATTATACATAATATTTTAAAAAAAATTATTCATATTAATTCCACCAATTATTATGTATATGTAATAACATTAGTGTTTATATAATATTATTAATAGTTTTTCGTAATTCGTTAAAACTCGGTGTTGTATGTAAGACAATGAAGAAATGAAATAAAATTTATTTTAAAAGAATATCCCATAAAATCTCAAGGAGAAGCATGTATTTAGATGATTAATAAGATAAAAAATGATAGGTTAAAATATATATGTTTTTAAAGGATTTATTAACACTTATGATTTTTCAAATGAAGATGATTTATAAGTAGAATCAATAGAGGGATTCATCATTGATGAAACTAAACCATAACCTCACACAAGAAGAAGATAAGGTTAATTAGATCCATAAATCATTATTGGGGATCATATATCACCAAAAAATGTAAGTATAAAATTGAATATATTTAATTATTTTCACTAGTCAATGGTGGAACTAACCTCATTTGAATAAGAAATGAAGGATGAATCATGAGTTAAGGATGTGATTGGTGAGATACGTTAGTTTTATAATAACTAGTAATAGGATTTTACAATGTGGAATGATAATAAAACTTTTATTGAAACAAAGAGGATCTTGAAGAATAATTTTAACGGGTATAAAAATATGATTTAAAAAATGAATTCTTGGTGTTTAAATGAAATTCCATAATTAAGGGTGTTTATTTTGAAGATATGTTTTCACTTATTTCTCAAATAGATTCTTTTTCAAAATTCATATAAATAGACATTAAAATAGGGAAAAAATTATATCATATGGTTGTAAAAATGGAATTAATAGATAGTGTTCTTGAGGAAGAGGTGTGCAATGAAAAACAAGTGAATTTTTTGATCAGATGTTATGGAATACATGATATAATATTGATGAAGTATTTCTATAGAATAAATATGGAAACTTTAGAATAGATGGTTTCCTTTTTTTATCATAGTAATCATTAATTTAAACGGGATTTTTCGACAATACTCCTTATATAAATACACACACAGTATATTAATTTATAATAATTTTTTTGTGGCTGATATAATAGTAGGAATATAAAAGCATGGATCAAAAGGATAAATACACCTTCCTTTTATATGTAATTTATGTATGATATTTATTAAAGAATATCAACATGAATAATTTCACCAAATATTGACTGTGATTGTTTTTCATGGAAAATAAAGGATATAAGATATTGTTAAATCCAAGGACCCCTCTCTATATAGAAGAATAATTTGATGATTTTAGTATATTACTATAAAATAACCATAGATAATCATTGAAAATAATTATAGAATCACATAAAATGTAATATGTAACACCCCAAGATTTTAAAAAAAACATAATTATTGATATCATATAAGAAAGAAAAAAAACTAACCTAAAAATAGAATTTAGCAACCCGAGACTTATGATATATTTATTTTTAAATAAATTTAATCTCTTTAATAGAATGAAAAACACGAAAACCCGAATCTAATGAACCTTAGTGAAATATAAAATTATAATCTAGTTGTTAAATTGGTGGGTATGTATAGGAAAAAATTATAACAATTAGATGGTTTAAAAATGTATAAAATCAATTCAATGGTTATCTATTGATTTGAAATTAAATAAGAACCATTTGAATAAAAAAGAATATTTTTAGAAAGATGTAGTTCTCTAAAAGGTGGTTTAATTTCCCTTTTCACATAAAATTTAAATTTAATTTATAAAAAACATTAGAATTTTTTTTTTAAAATTGAAGATAATTTTTTAAATAACTATATTGATATTAATTTAACATAATATTTTTTTGATTTTTAGAAAATATTAATTTTTAGTGAGTGCAAAAAATAATTAGTTTTATAAATTTTTCATTGATTTTTAATAAATTAAATCAAATTATTATTTTAATTTTACATAAATTTAACATATATATTATTTAGTTATTAAAAAAATATAAATAATTTTATAAAAATAATATTTATACTAGATTTTAGTGTAAGTTCTTTATTGGGATTAAAAATGATATGATTTTAAAACTATTTCAATATAGATAATGTTTCTATATTTTTATTAATTAAAATAAACCCTAATGTGGTTGAATTTAAATAAATTTTATATATGATATCTCTATAAATGTTAATACAAAATCCTTTAATTGTGATTAAATTTCATATAATTAATATGATATTATCTTTTCCTTAAATAATGACTTCCTAGAAATGTCATTTTTTCAACACGTCCATAGGTTTAATTTTTAAATTAAATTATTCTACTTTTGAGTTTTGAATTAAAAAAAAGTTTATATAATTTGAATTAAAATAATTTATATTATATAATAAATTCAATGTAATTATTTACAATAATAAATTTTAAAAAATATAAAAATTATTTACCACGATTAAAGAAAAAACTACTTTACTATGGGTTAAACTGAGCATATAAGGATTAAAATTTATGAAAAAATTATCTATTTCCAATTATATGTTCACATTTGTACCTTATATATTTTCAAGTTCTAAAATTTTAAATTTAGGGGCCTTGTGGCATGAGAAAAATGTGGTTGGATTTAATTATTTTTAAAAATTCATTGCATGTTCTCTCCCACACCTATAAAAGACCACCATCTCTCATCTTCATTAAGCACTTAAAAAACTAATTATTTCAGAAACTAACTTTCTAGATATCTTCCATACTTCAATTCCATCATTTTATAATCCTTTGTTTTCTCATAATGTTATCTGAGGATTGATTTCAATACAATCCAAAATATTTTTTCTAAAGAAGAGTTAACATCAATATTCGACCATTTAATTTTATTTCTTTTTCCACATCCTTAAAATATTATTAAAACATTACAATACAATATCATTTTAATTTTTAATATAATTATATGTTGTAATGTTAATTTAATGACTTTAAAAAATCTCATCCTACATCAAATAGTAAATGAAATGGTTGATCGTGTGTACGACAAGTAACCACCTTGCCAACTGCCAAAAACCTTTTTCAATCACCGCTTGTCGATGATATATATAATATGTATCTAATGGTTATATATAATATTTATGGTAAAATTAAACTTATTGACATATAATATCAAATATGACTTCTTATTAATTCTTTTAAAGTTTTCTTTCCGTTGGAATACCTTTTTTACACATAAACACCCCATTTATTGTCTCCCACCACAATAATATAAATTTTTTTAAGGGTGTCATCTCAAAATTATTTCATAGAGACTAATATTATTTCATACAGATAATATTACCTAAATAGTGTATATATTTTCCATTTCATATTATATCATTAATACTTTATACATTATGAGACATTAATTTACAATTCATCTACATCATTCATTGTAATTTATTATTCATATTTTACTAAAGCGGTAATGGTTTATGTTTCGGTCTCATTTTAATTAGGATTTTTTAACATAAATTTCCATTATTAGGAATTATTTTATAATTTACTAGTAATGAATATACATTTTATTCCCTTATAGTTATTCATAAACATTTAACGTAACAATTTCGTTTTCCTCTATTTGCTACCTATAATTATTGAGAATATTTTTTAAGAAAAGCAAATTATATCTAAATTCCAATCAAATTTTATTTTTCATTCAAATACTTGTTTTCTAAAAATGTTTTGAAAATTATTTTAATCATTTTATAAATTATTTATCCAATACATTTTAACCAATACCTGACTTTTTACAAAAAAAATTGACTTAAATAATCATATCATTTCCAAAACAATGCACATTCAAATTTTCCCAAAAACATGAAAGGAAACATTATTTTATCATGTATGGAATTAACCAAAATTTCATTCATCAAAAAAAGGAAGTGTTTTAAAGCTTCCTTTATGTGATTAAAATATTACATTAAATTAAATTAATTTTCAAAAAAATAGAATTTTATTTCTTATTGAAATATTAATTTTAATCCTAATTGTTTTTAATATTTTTATACTATTCATATTCATCATTGAAAATAAAATTTTTTGTATTGGAATACTTATAAATTTTATATTTATGAATCTCACATATATACATATCTTTTTATCTTCTTTAATTGATCATGTAATACATCCAAAATGTTCATCCCTAAAATACCTCAACTATGAAAATATCAATGGATCATGTTATGAGACCAGATTATGAATCCCATTTCTTATCATGGTTAATTATTATGTCTTTGGTTTATGATTAATATCATTAGGTGGAATTAATATTCCTGAAAATGAAATTATTTTTAAGGTTGGATTCATAATTATATAGCCCTCTAAAATATTTTGGAGTTTTTTAGTCTCATGAGACATAATTTATGGGATTAGGGAGTGATCCTAATACACTATGAGACTTTATCCACCACGATATGGTTTCATGGATATTAAACATAACTTATGTTTATTTAATGTTACATGGTTCTACCATAAGTCCAATATTTCCCTGATCTGATGACACAAATTTATTTTTTATATGATTCTAGGGAATTAGTCATATTAATAAACTTTTATGATATCATGTTATAATTTTGAATCATATGTTATTATTCCTTATCATGTTTATTACCTTACTGTGATTTTTAGCTCATCTGTTTCATGATTTATTCCATAGGTTATACCATATAGTTTTAAGAGCTTAAATGAATTTTTGGATCCAACTATGAAAAATAAAATTAACATCCCAAGTTATTTATTAATTTTTTATATAATATGAGACTATTCCTCCAATTATTCTAGGCCTTTATGATACTTGTGAGGTAATTATTGGATATTTATGTTTCGTTGTCATTTTAAAATATGTGTAAAATATTTTTGTCACTATAGTGGGAATCAAAGGGAAATGATTAGTAAAAGATTAAAAAATAGGATAAGAAAACTTTACTGAGAACCCAATGGATAATTCTAATGATATGTATATATATATGTGTGTGTGTGTGTGTGTGATGAAATATTGGTTAATTATATATAAATTTGATTCCATGAAATTAAATCCACATATAAAAAATTCCAGTAGATGTGGATGTGGAGTAGATGAACTAGGGGTAATAACGTTGATAAAGATGTGTAGGGATGGAATCCTAAATTAATTGGTTTATGAAAATGAGCCTTACTACACACAAAGTTTAAAACTCATGTGGTATATGCTTGGGAAATTCAAAAACACATTATGAACTATTATGAAGGACTTCAATGAATTATTTAGGTCGAAAATAAATATTAATCATTACAATGAATAACGTAGATTTAAACCCATAGGCACATAATTTAAGAGCTAATTATCATTAATAATATATTATATTTAGTTTCATACATTTCCCTTTCATATGTTAATGACTTCTCATCTTTATTAATCAAATATTTTTTATTAATGGAGTTAAATATGAGAAATAATTCTAATAAACAATGTGATGACCAATGTATTGTTTTCTATAATGAGATGCCTAAGCTAATGGTAATTTTAGTCTAAAATCATGTGATCATTCTAAATGATAAATCACTAATTATGATAATATAGGGACATATTCTAATATATAAATTCATCAAAGAATATAAGTCTAGTATCGAATAGAAGTTAAATTGATAAAGATGAAATATGAAAATAAAATTCCATTTCCAAATTTTAAAAAATGTTGGATGTGGAACTGTGCAAAATTCCTTAATTGAATAGTTAGAATACTTTTGTATCATAATAGAGGGAATAAAAATTCTAATTTCTTAAAAAATGAAGAGTTTGGTGAATTATAAATAGTGAAACAATTTCATCCTAAAGCACCTATAACAGTTAAATGTTGTAACTGTGGGGAACCTGGTCATTATCTGATTCAATTCTCTAATCATAATGTAAATTTTTAAGTGAAAATGATACGAAAATCATTTGAATGGAATGATTTATTTATTTATGTTTTGGATATAAAGATTCATGTTGGAGCTTTTTATCAATTGGTTTTTTAGTGACAAGATCATGAATCTTAGAATGATTATTCATTCATTGTTTTTCATTAATGATCTTCTAGAATATTTTTAATGGTACTAATGTCCTAGAATGGAAATTAAATGGTAATGTTATAAAATAGGATAAAACTCATATTTATGGAAAATATAATCTTGTATATGTGCATTATGTTTTAGGTAATTATAATCCATTAAGATTTGTTGATTTTCTGAAAAAGAATGAGTTGTATAGAAAAATATTTTGGTAAAAAATGGATTTGATGGATTATGTAATTTTCTATATTTTCATCATAATAATGGTAATGTTTTCATGATCTTCGAGTATTATGAATAGGACAGTCACATAGATTGTTCTATAGTTTTATAAAAAGGATAACCAATGAGCTTGGGGACAACCAATTTTATATTGAAAAAGGTCGTAGAGGCTAAACCGAAAAACAAAGGGTTTTAAGGCTAAAATTTTTACCACTAACCGACATTATGTACTGGTTAGTATAAAATTTTCATTACATAAATTATTTGAATGAATAATATTATGTTGATTTCATGAACATTTTTTAAGATCAAAATCAATATATTAATTTACGAGTTTTAGTTGATTAATGATATTTTGGGAAATTATTTATTAGTTTCATATATATGTATATAATATTTGGGTTTATCATAAATTATTATATGGGATGAATTTAATTATTATTTTGGAGATGTAATTTGAAGGGTATGGGATGAAATTTTTGGTTAAAACCTTCTTTCATGTCGAGGATATTCATATTATTTGGGAAATAGGGTTGCTTAATTTTTGAACGATCTATGCACAAAAAATTATTATTATTATTGATTTTTAGAGAGTAACATATTCTTATTCATTTTGGGTAATATATCACATTATTTTTTTAATATTGGAGGAATAACATGTTTCTCTTTTTTGAATATTGTGATCTGTTAGTGTTTCACTTTAGTATTTTAGGGGAACTTTTCTATATTTGACATTCATTAAAAAGACTAAGAGGTGAAAGGGAAATTGGTCTATGTAAAATGAATGGGTGAAAAAAATATGAAATTGAAATATATCATATTGGTATTTTTTTTGTTCACTACCGTGATAAAAAAATCCTTAATCCTTCAGAATAGGTTCTTGAAACTAAAATGATATACTATTAACTTGTTATGTAATGAATCAATGGTATTTTAACTTATAAAATATTAAATTTTTTCATATTATTAACATTCAATTGATCATATAATTTACTTTGATCAATGATCTCTATCACACTCCATATGTATTTATTCTTTTCTTTCATGCCCATATTTTCACATCCCACTAATGTTCTCCAAATTGGAACCCTTTTTATGTGTTTTTTCATATGATCTCGTATTTTATTTTCCTTATTTTAATAGTAACTTTTATTAACACTTTTCATAATTTCAGGTTTTCCAGAATGATATTTTCAATTATTAATCTAGGGATTTCTGAAATCATTTTTAAATGTCCAGAGCACTATTTATTTAAGGGGGTATAATGTTACTCCCAGAGATTTTAAAAGAGTATTAACTTGTTTGATAGTGTTCAAGACATGTAAAATTATTTTAAAATTGTATATAACACCCCAATACTCTATGGTATATTTCCATTTAAATAAATGTATTCACTTCGATAGCTTATGGAATACACGACCCAGAATACTAATGAAAAGTATCATTGTATACAATTATATCCAAGTTATAAAACTATTATGTTTGAATTTGAACAATTAAATTATTAAAATTAATTTTTTCAAATTTTGTAACATAAATTAAATTCCTATATACTAATTTAAAAAAAATAAGAATCATTTCTAATAAAAAGTAATATTTTCATAAAATAACTATATTTTTCTAAAAGGATCTTTAGTTGAAAATTGGGAACATAATTTAATAATAATTTTAAAACCTTTATATTATATATATTTAAAACTTAATTATATTTTTTTAATCCATATACTGATATTTAGTTACATTGAATTTTTTTATTTTTCATAAAACATTATGTTTTCAATGAGTGGTGTACTATACACTTTTATTGATCTTTTATTTTTAATAAATTTACTCAAAATATTCCATTAAATTGATTTAAAATTAACATGAGTATTATTTATAAACATTAAATAAAATTAATTATTTTTAAATCACCTTTATTCCAGATTTTAGTATATGTTTATTGTTAGGTATGAAAACACATCTCACCAAAACATATTCTGTAGTGAAAAATGATTCTCACTTTTTATTAATTACAATCCCATAATGAGGAATTATTTATATGAAATTTATAAATTATTTATATAAAAATCGGAATATATTAATTTAATTTTGATTACTTTTCATATAATTACTATTAGACCATCATTTCAGTAATAATTAATTTCTTAAAAAACATTTTTTGACATGTTTGCATGTTTAATTTTTGAATTGAATTAATCAACTATAATGATTTGAAATTGGGAAAATGAATTATCTATTCAAAATGAAAAATATTTATATTATTTTCTATGTTTAAATTAATTTTTTACCATTATAAATAGTGTAGCAGTAAAAAATATTTAAAGTGGTTAAAGTAAAAAAAAGTTTATAATTGTTAAAATAAAAATATATGGATTTAAAATTGCCCATAAAATGTATAATTACAATTTTATAACCATATTTAGAACTTATAGGTTATATAGTTTTAAAAAGATCCATTTTGGATGCTTCTATACTGAGGAAAATTTTGGTGGAATTCATTCCATTAAAAAATTACAAATGTGTCCTCCCCCTTACCCATAAAGGCTACCCCCTCTCAATTAGAATAAAAATATTTGAAACACCTTATTCTATGAAATACCTACCCATAAAATTTATAAACATCCACCACCCTCATAAAATAACTTCTTTGTTCCTAAATCTAAATAATGTTGGATTTCTTGCAAACCAAAGGATATTGTTCGAAGAAGAGGTAACATCCTTAACCGAAAATTTTGACTTATTTATTATTCAACCTACATAAAATATAATTAGAATACGATAATATAATGTCAAAAATATCTTAAATATAATTATTTTTTTATTTTATGTTCAGTACCTATAACCATATCCTCCTCCCTTATTTGGAAAACAAAATCGTTTATCTTGTGTATGGTGGACTACAGTCTTATACACCGATGTAATTTGTTTTCCATCATTACATCTCAAAGATGTATATAATTATATCAATAATGTTTATATGTGATATTTTTGATTTATTTATAATTCATTAAATATAATTCCAAAAACACTTTCTTACCTTACATTCTATAGATACTATGATAATTCTACTAATTTGTAAGGCATATTACACCCTTGTGAAGCGATGTGTTTCATTTTTCACATAAATTTTACATGGAAGGTAATCATAATTAATTTTTTTACAGTGTTGGATTTTATGAAATATTAATAATTAATTAAAATAAATATATCATATAATTTCTTACCAAACCATCCATTAAAGAAATAATTATGTTGTTTGTGTGTATGGTGAACTACCACCTCCTGAAGTGATGTGCTTTGTTTTCTAAAAAATATTTACATGGATTATTATAAGGATAACTTTAATTAATATATGGGATATATATGACATAAAATTTAATCTTGAAAATTAATATATAGTCAAATTACTCACCCTTTCACCCATTTAGTAAATGATATTGTCACTTGTGCATACACATGACCTACTGTTTACACGAAGTGAAGTGATTCATCCTCAATGTTCAAAATTAAATAGTTTTTTAAAGATTTATCTAATGAAAAAAAAATATTTATAAAATTAATATCATTTTATTTTTGATGTATCTGTAAACTTTTATCATGATCCATAACCTTCATACAGAATCATTTTGGAGAAAAAAGGATAATTAATACCTAAAAAAAAGTGATAATATAATACTATAAAACAACGTGTAATAAGAAGTGATAAATGAATAATAAATTATATAATAAAAAATATTACTTTAGTTAAGTTAATATCATATTTAAAAGTACTACACTTTAGGTTAAATAGTTCTCAACAAAAGGGAAGCTTCAGGTAACTGGTTTTCTTAACTCAACTTTCATTTTTTGTGTTATATGTCTACTTGGTTGATTTTATTATACCAAAATTATATGTGAATTTAATTTTTATAAATTAATTTTGTATTTACATTTGTATTGGTAAAAATATTAATTTTTTACACAGAATTACCCCATTTATTAACTTTTTCATCAATGGTATTTTTGACGTAAGTGGTTCATAAAAAACACCATTCTTTGATAAACATTTTTTTTTATTCCCCAAATTACTTTTGTATGGTGTATATTATTCACCATTGCATAATATATCACCAATACATACTATATTATGAGATTTTAAAAACACAATCCATATAATTAATTCATGGGAAGTTATTATTTAAAAGATACCAAAGCAGTAATGGTTTATGCTTCAATCTCATATTAATTAGGGTTATTTTTACTTGAATCTCTATTATTTATAATTATTTAAAAATTCACTAGTAAAACAATTATATTTTTTTATCATCTATTTATTAATATACTTTTCATGTAATAGAAACTTTTTCCGTCTCTATCATACATAAAATTATTGGGAAAATAATTTTAAGAAAAGGAAAAACTATTCAACTTTTAAGTCAAAAATAGTTTTCCATCGAAACACTTATTTTTTAAAAATTATTATCAAAATGTTTTTAAAATTATACAAATTTTTTATTAAATATTTTTTTCCAATTTTTTTCTATTTATAATTTTCTTTGATTTCAATATTCATGTGAATTTCTATATAATGGTCCTTTGGAAATTATAGAAATTGTGAAAGGAATCATTATATTAATGTGAACTAAATGAATGTAATTCATCTCCATCAAGAACAATCAGTGTTTTTACTCTATATTTATAACATTTAAATATTATTTTCAAATAAAATTATTTAAAAAATATTTTGGGTTTTTTATGGGAAAGATTTTTTGTCATGACTTTTCTATCATTTTATACTAACACTATTTTTCAGTGACCACAACCATTGATTCATTAAATTGATTCAAAATTATGTATCTATGTATAACATATATAGCTATTTTATTATCTCTTTTTTTGGGTTAATAAAATAATTAATATCATCTCTAAAATTAATTCATTACAAAAATATATTTGGATCTTGTTATGAGAAAATAATATGAGGCTAATTTAATTTGATGGGTAATTATTATGTTTCAACCTTATGAATGATATCCTTTTATGGATTTTGCATTTATGAAATAACTGTGATTTGTGGGCCAATAATTATATAGCCTTCCAATCTATTACATAATATTTTCTTATCATGAGAATTCATTTATGGGAATAGGGAGTAAACCAAATCCATTGTGGGACTATGTCCACCATGTGGGGTTGTCTTGACAGTTTTCTTAGACTTATGATTATTCTAGGGTTAATGTTGTTTATAGATTTCCTATGATAACACGATCTTATTATACTATATTCCATATAATATGCTTCAATGTAATTACTCAAGATCTATATATTTTATGATATCATTTCACACCTTCGTCTCCAGTGTTATTTTTTTTATCATTTTTTTCCTTAATATGTTTTTCGCTCAGCCATTTCTGGATGTTTTCCATAGTTTATCTCAAATAGTTTTTAGGGCTCAAAACTGATTTCAAGAACTCACTATAGAGAATGAAACTAATATTACATGTTTAATATTTCTTTTATGTAATATGAAACTAATTATCCAAAGATTTCAGGACTTCACAATCCTTGTATTGTAATTACCGGATATTTATGTCTAGGAATAATGTAGAGATATATGTAAAAGTATTGGGTCATAAAATAATATTAAGGAAGCTAATTTATTAGAAGTTAAATGAATCTTGATGTCTATTCAATATAGTCTCATTTTTTATAACACATTGAAGCATGAAATGATTATGAATTGTTGTCATTTTTCTATAGTGACTAGCATTGTGATGTGGTTAATAAAAGTCCATAAGTCGAAGGGCCTTATTACTTGGAAATAAATGTGTGGTAAATTTGAGTAATATAAAAGAAATATATTTTATTAATATATATGATGATAAATATATGTTAATGAGGAAACCATACACTAAAATATTTTGGGTGAAGCAGAAACTTAGAGATATTGATGATGAGGTGAAATATAAAATGGTGATATTCCATGATAATAAGAGAAAAGAAGAGATCATGAAAAATCATGTTCATCACTCACATAGAAAACATTTCAAGATCATATATCACTACAAAAATTATAATTTTGTATAAGGAATTATTAAAATTGATCATTTTGGATATAATGACCAATTGGATATATCATGATTAATCTATTGGTTTTACCAAAACGTGAGAAAAATTTGTTAAACCTTAGAGTTTATCTTATCCAACAGTGTTAATATGTCTGTATTTAACAGCTCTACAAATTTTTTTAACTGTTATTATATTTTTTTGTTTTTGATTTAGGTTTTTGGGAGATATATGATCAAAGGGTGTTTTTTTTATGTAAGGGGAATTATATAGTCTGTTTTGGAATAATTTTTTTAATGTGGAGAATAGTGAAATTCAAAGAAATAGTGGTTTGGTGGATATGAGGTTATTTGGATATGAGGTCCCTTGAAGGGTGAAATTTTTTATTGGACTCATATTTTATAAAGATATAATTTACCACATATAATTTTATTGGTGAATTACATTTCTCACTTCTGTCATATTTTAATTCAAGGATTATTATTTAAGGAATTTTAAATTAGATTTCCAATTAACCCAATGGTGGAGATTATTATAAGAATGGTTTTTCATAGATAGAAATTATTTATTTATTTTTTCAAATACAAAATTGTGTGATTAATGTTTTTAGAATATTGGTTTATAAATCTATGTAGGTGGATTTAGTATTAATGGTCGAATATTTCTATAGTGTGTTTCAAATTTTTGAATGTATACTTATTTAGGGAGAACAATGTTGCCTAAATAGAATGGCCTTAAAGATAGATAACTATTCCATGGGGGGGAATTAATTTCAAGAAATATGGATTTGGGAAGAAGAAGATGGTAGAAATAATAAAAAAGTAAAATGTCTTGTGATAGATATTGTATCATATTATTTTAGAATCAGTAAATTATAGTTTATGTGTTTTTCAAGAAAACTAAACATTAATGAAAGTGAGGGATCTTGAGAATGATGATGGCTCAAAAAATAAAGTTTAAATATTGGAAAATTTTGAAAAATTGTGAATGATAGTGTTTCATAAAAAAGGTATTTTCCATTTAATTTAATATGACACATTTTTTAGAAATGGTGATGGTTTATAAATATAAAATATCAGAGAGACATAGTATCATAAATGAACGATAAAGGATAAATTTTTCTTAATTGATGTAACAAGAATCTAGTTGTTTGGAGTTACTAAAATTGTTTATATTTTCTAATAAATATTGATCCTCTAATGTAGAGAAAAGAAATAACATAGATACTTTTTGAGGGAGATTTTTTAGGGAAAGATGATTTGAATTCACCAATGACATATTTTGTGCATGGTTTAACACCCCATGTTATTATTATTATTTTTGAATAAATTAATTTTTTTAGTGTATTATGTTTCATGGTACACCATGTTTTGTTTTTTATACATTACAAATGACATATAGTATGCTACAAAAAACACTAACTTGGTTTCATTTCCAACATCATATAGTTTCTATGAAAAAACATTGTATTATAGTAACTATTTAAATGAGAAAGGTATAACATATCAATTATAAATAGTAATATGAATAGTAATAACTAATTATAAAATATTATTTATAACTTTTTTATACAAATTATTCATTTTGTAAATAAAAAATATAATTTTTTGTAAAGTCTTTATCTGTTTAAAAATAATATTTTCAAAAAATACTACTTTTTATGCCCTTAAGTGAAAAATAATATAATTCATTAAAAATATTTTTTGAAATTGAATTTGATAAAATAAACCCAATATTTAGTTATTATTTTAAAATTATCATACTGTGAATATTTTGTATTTTTATGAAAAAACTCATTTTTGAGGAATAGTGAAAAATAAAAAATTTTAATAGAAAACTACATTTTCAACTAATTTATATATATTTTTAAATTTTATATTATTTTTTTAATGTTTAACTAGATTAATTTTACATCAATAAATCCAATATATGTCATTGTAATTAAGTTTACTACAAAATTGGATTTAAAAACATTCCAAACATTTAAACATTTCTTCATAAAAAACGTTTTGTCGTGACACATTTGTTGGATTAATTTTAAATTAATTTAATCACATTTATTTATGACAATTTGAAAACATGGATTTAGAATTTTGAATCATCATAATTTATAATTTATAATAATATCAAATTACTTTTTTCCAACAATATTTATGAAAGTGATTAACAATAATTACATCGAGTAAGAGAAATATTAGTAAACAAAGGAATAAACCTGAATCATAAAGTCCAAAATGACTGAGATACTTAATATAAATCAACTTTGTGGTCTATTTAGACCAAGTAACATCTTGGATCTAAATTTTAAATTTAATTTATTCCCTTGATGTAAGGGAGACATCTCAATAATGTTTACCTTTTTATATTTAAAAGAATGTAACTCCTCCACCACTATAAAAAGTCACTAACCCCTACCACTTATTAACACATATGAATCCCTTTGTATTAGTAACAATTTGACCTAATATATACCAAAAATATCTAACTTAATCCAAGAATCCCCCTATTTGAAAAAGTCATCCATGGATGCCTTTTAGTGCAAACCAAAAGAAGTTACATAAAGAATAGGTAACATCCTTCATCAAGATCATTTTTTTATTTTCATTATTCACTTATTAATATATTATTATTAAATGATTATATAATAACATTAGTATCCTAAATATAATAATATTTTTTTATAATTTTTATACATACACTTAAACACACTTTCATCTAATAGAAAACAAACTTACTGTTCTTGTGTCCAACGAACTACGCCTCACGAAACTATCTTTTTTGTTTTTACATTATCACCTATCATGGTTAGGAATTAAGATGGGAAATATATTTTTATATAATATATATTATATTTATGATTTATTTATTCTTATATAATTTTTTTATAAAACATACCTTCAATATTTCTATTCTTGTAAATACAATAACTTTGTTTGTGGAAGTGTGAACTATATCCTCCTCAAAGCAATGTGATTAATTCTCACTCTACCTAGAATTTATTAATGATGAGTTTTGTAAGTTAATATGATATATTTTAACTAATTGATCTGATACAATTTTTATATATATACATACCCATTTATATTATTTAATTTCATTCCTTCAAAATAATAATTAAATGGTAACAACGTTCATGTGTACATACAACTTACCGTGTCCATGAATGATGGATTTAATTTCATATTTATGTATTTAATATATTAATATATATATTAATATAATGATTATATATCATATTTATATCATATTTTACATTCTTAAAATAAATAAATAATGATATAAGTAAGAGGGTCAAGAATAATATGTCAAAACATGTACGAAAAACCTAAAAGATATTACCCAAAGCCTAACATTTACATGAATTATTAATAAGTGGGTAATATAAATTAATATATGGTATTAGATATTAGAATATATTTTTTATGGTATATTTATAATAAACATAAATGTATTATAAAAGAAGATTTAATTAGTACAAAAAATGTCAATAAATAAGCAATTGGGATTTCTAGTCCAATATTTATTTCCCTATGATTTATTCTTTATTAACCAATCATTTGTTTTATATGGTGTATATACTTCACATTAATATATTATATTATTATTATATTTAAATTTAGGGGTATTAAATATCAATTTGATCATATCTCTTTAATTGGTTTAATGTTTCGAAATATATCAATTCAGTAATGTATGTTTGTCTTAATTTTTATTCTTTGAGACACATACCATGATAAACACATATATTCATCTATGTGGTGTAAAAACTAACCTTTGACATGTTATATTATGGAAATACTTATTTTAATGATATTTTAAACTCTAGGTAATGTAATTTTCTTCCTTTGGGATTCTGATTCAAAGTTACCAAGTGTTAAGAGTTCATTATGACAATCTCATCATTATTGGAATTGTTTATGATTATTCATTCTGGGATGAAATAATACCACAAATATTTCAGGAACACTCTTTAAATTTCTTCCCATATTGTTATTAATTATGCATTAATGTATTATTAGATTTTTCACTCTTTGGTTGTTAAGATAATTATGATTTTTTTATAAAAATCAGACCTTATTTCACTCTTTATTTAGATAACTATTTTATTCCAAAATCGTGTTCTCAAAAATGTTTTACTTTATTATAATTATATTTTTATCCTTTTTCAAGTAAAATGTATTTTAAAAATGTTTTATGGGTTTAAATTATTCTATTTAATGTTATTAAACCATTTTTAAAGAAAAATGTTTTAAAAAAATGTTAATGTTTTAAAAATCATTTTACAAAATAGAAAGTATATTTTCCTTAAGATATGTTTATAAATGTTCTTACAAAATTATATAATATATAAAATGAAATAAATTTTTATTAATATAAATTTTTTTAAAATATTAAAAAGTTCCATTTATATTGTTTCGATGAATGGTTTATGTTTTGATTCCATGATTTTTATGAAACACGTTTTATTTTAACGGGTTATATATTTGTGAAATATAATTCTCTTTCATGGGTTATATACTTATGTAACCCACTTCTATTCATGGTTTGTTATTTGATAAAAATTTTAATAAATCATTCTCTTTTTCCAATGATTTTGATATAATTACATGTTAATGAAGGCCATTTAATTTCATGGGTTTTGATATCGTTATTTATGATATTGTGGAACGTGTATGTATGGTTTCATTATTATATTAGTGGTATGTTTATCTTTCACGAATTTAATAGGTAAATATTTATATCTCATGTGATAATTATGGAAATCATGTTGAAATTATTATTCTACTATGGAATACGACGAAACCCAATCCACTTCAGGAAGTTAGGGAAATACGAACCACTACAGGAAGATGGGGAAACATGATCCCTTTTAAGGAAAGGACTATGAATGGGGATATTGGTGAGTTCTTCATGGAAGGTGTAGTCCCTATTAAGTGATCTATTATTTTTTGGCAATGCACCTTTATTTATAGGGAAATAGATAACTTATTTATGATTCTACCACAATTTCATGTCATATTTCTATCTTATGATTTCATGGAATATTCTCTTGATTACATTTTAAATCATGTCATATGAACTACCAATAATTTTTTTATTCTTCATGTTTATGATATTTGATAGGAATGGTATGATCTTATAATTTTTTTTATCATATTATCATTTTCATATTATCATGTTTATGAGTACATATCTCCCTTGAATACCCTAAATTATTAAATGTTAATTTAGTTTCAGTAAGGATTTTCATACATAATGTTATGTGAACTGCTGTGTTCGGTGAGCCATGTTCAGTAAATCACGAGTTTCCATGGAAATATTACATGAATAAACCCTTGTTTAGTGTGATGATTAGTATTTCATAGAATAAAATTCTTGATAAATGATGTCACATTAGAAAATTATATATAATATAATCTCAAAATAAGATGTTTTAAAATAATAGGATTTTTAGGAATGTTAAAAATTTCTCAAAAGTACATGTTTAGTGAATACCATGTGTTGACTATTTTTTCATGTGAGGAGTTAATTCATGGAGAATCAAAGAAGCACTATTATTCATATAGATTATCATAATAATTAGTGACAATTACTCAGGTTATAAATCTTTTAAAGATACCATAATTTTTATAAACTATTGAACTACCTTAATAGATGCAGTGCCAAAGTGTGATAAAGAGGTATTGTGACATTACTGAGGAGTGAACTGACACAAAACATTAAAAAGGAAATGCTTCCATAGTCTATTAACCCTATGTAAAACATTTTATGTTCTAAACTAGTAATTTTTTATAGATTCTAGTACAACAGTTATACTATCACTGTGGTACCCTTGGACTATATATAGTATTTAACTAATAAAAAAGTTGTGTTGTGTTTCTATTTCAATATTATATTGTATGGGTTTCTAAATATTCGTTCAAATATATTTATGGAATTTTTTCTAACCTATGGAAATGATTCATTTAATTCAATGAAAAATTTACAATGTGATTTAATCCTCACATCTCAGGGTGTTTGAGTATATTATAATAAAATATTTCTTATAGAAATTTTTTATTATTATTGACTTCATATATAAATGTTTTAACATAAATACGTGCAATAGTTTTTTACAAGTAATGATGCAATTTATTTACTAAACTATAAAATGATATCATTTTTAATGCTCACATTATGAGTTTAGCTTTCCAATTTTATATCCAATATCCTCTATTGACATTTTATTTTAAAAAAAATTAATGGTATTTTTGTGAAAAACAAAATCTCATTGTTCCATGAAATTAATTTTTGGAAAATAACTATTAATGTATTAATAATTTGATAATGGTATATATTTCACATATGTATTGGTTTATGTTCAACTAAATTTTTATTAATATTAAATCATATCTTCCATGGGCATCAATATTTTGAAATATATTAAAATTATTTTTCTCAATTTCCTATTTAAACCCATTTAATTTCATTATAAATTTGACTTCATAAATCATTTTAAAACCATTATAAAACAACTATTAATTCTTTTTCTTTCTTCTATGAATTTCTTCTAAAATAATCAACGATATTCCTCATTTTTCAATTATAACTCTTGTAAATGAACTTATGAATTCATAGTTCGTACCTAAAATTATTCATATAGATTATTTTATCAAACACTCCTCACCTATCTCTTCATATTATTATCCCCTACATATCTATATTATTTTATTATATACTTATATTCAATATAATTTTCAGTATTACTATATTTTTTTAAATTATTGAATCTTATATTTATCCACTACTCTATAAGGTGTCAGATCAATGTGATCTTATAAAAAATTTATTTAATTCATTCATAGAGAAATATTAACAATATGTATATTATTTATTTTACATTGGATGTTTATTTTTTATTAAATAATGTTTGTTATGTGTTATATTTTGGATTCGTTCATTCATAAGATGAATGCATTTGACATAATTAATGATACGATGGTGTTCCAAATATGTATTTCCATGATGAATCAGAAGGTCTCTCAAGACTTACTAGTTTGGTATTTTTTGAAATCTATATCTATTTATGTATGATTTCTTGGCATAACGTCTTAACTATATGTTCTTAATGTATAAATTCTGCATTAAATCACTATGAATTTTTTTATTATCTTTATAATGATTATCTAGATTGTTCTTATCCATTGATGTATCATATTATAATATAGTTAATTATATTTCATGATTTAAAATTATTTATTAACATTATATTATTCAGTCATTTTTTACTCCATGATATCTTCTTTTTTTCACTACCTATTATTCAGAATTTTATATCACCCTTATTATGTTTCCATTTACAAAGGATATGATCTAGATTATTAAGTATGAAATATCAAGATTGGTGTCATGTTTGGGGAATTTTAATGGAGATGTTGAGGACATATTTTAATATAATGTGTCCTTAGTTTAATGGGAATATAACTATTTGATGGGAAAGATATGGGTTGTTAGTGATTTTTCCATAACTATCTAAATCTCTAAACATAAAACAAATTGTGAATATAAGTGAATTAATTTCTGTTTTCAATATTATAAATGTAAATGGTTATGTATTATTTTTATTAGATAGTTTCAAAGCCAGTTTGTAAGTAATTTAATTTTACCAATAAATTTACTATTATGGGTTCGAGGAATCGCATTATTTGTAGATCTTGGAAATCGTGTGTGATTATTGTGTAGGAATTATACAATCTAGGTTAGTTTTATTTCTCAAAACCTTCTTGGAACCTAAGAGTTTCAAAACTTTAAATCTATCTAATATATTTAAATCATGATTAGTGTATACAATGTCCACTAAAAACATGATGAATTTTAAAAAATTATGGAAATAATAATTACCATTGACATCATGGTAGGTACTATATTAGTGTCCAATTATAATGAATTCATGATAATTTTCCACTTGAAATAAAAAAATTTCATACTCCTGATAAATCCTACCTGATTTTATAGGTTATTATGAATCATTGTTAGTTCTTGTATCAGATATATTATTACAACCTATTCAACTTACATCTTATACAAACATCATTTTTTTAATCTCAAACTTCGCTATGTTCAAAAATTATCCAACTAACTGTTTTTTATCATTTACATGTAATATATCATCTCACCCCACAAACACATTACATTCAATAGTATTAAATAAATAGTATCCATTTGTTTCATAAGGATATCATTCTTATTTGGTTAATAACCCCAAATATTCTTAAAATACCTATTGGGATATTTACAAGTCTATATTTGATATGGTGTATTTATGATTTCATTAAATTTGGTATAATTTCATTGCAAGGTAAAAATATCTAAAGGATAAACCAAAGTGAAAAAAAAGCTCTCAATAAACTAACATCAATTAATCCATGTCTAACTTGGTATAACTGCACCCATAGAGACAATATTAAACTATTGTTTTCTAGGCCGAGTTAGTTGTTGAACAGTTTCAAAATCTCTCAGACAATCATTTTTTTATTATACTAATTATTAACCACCATGATGTGTTAAGTGAATATCCATAAATTTTACTATTTTATACTATTCTTCAATATGAATATATATAATAATTTTAAATTATTCAAAAATTTTCTCATCAATGACCAATAAAAAACTACAAAAAAGAAATTTTCTAAGTACTCATGTACCTAGAACCATGATTTTATTGAGTACTCATTTGGACCATATACATCACTACATATAATATTCAATATTCAAATTTCCTTTTAACCATTTATACTAAAGGTTGATTTATTCATCAAAACTAACAAACATGATTCACGTCTATCAAACAATTCAAAATTTAATGATCCAAATAATACATCTATCTACAGTTATGGATGTGTTTAAAAATTATATTTCCATGGAGGAAATTTAAAAGGAAATAAATATTGGAATCATCCCCATCCTTTTTATTATAAATTTAATATATATTATGTTCTAGACCTAGAATTTGTAGTCTATTTACTATATTATTAAATCGATAAAAATCATTTAAATTTAAATAAAAACACTAATTCTTATTAATTAATGAAATTAACATATTTTCAGAAAAATTAAAAGAATAAAATTTCTTTTCTGGAAAGAAATAAGAAAAAAAATTCTAATTACCTAACTAACAAACATGGTGAAATTAACTCGTATGAATTGAAATCTAATGAAATAAATATTTTTCTATTGAGGGAATAATGATATAATTAACATATCATTAATTTACCCTATCATTGAGTATGTTTTTATCAGTGATGATTTGTGATAAACACTAAATATCCAATACTCATGAGTTGGTGTTGTAATAATTGATCATTATAAAATTTACAATAAAATGAAAATAGTTATTTCATTTGAGAATGATTCTCAACCTTCTATGTAACGCCTCTACCATAGTATCCCAGAGCTGGTGCCTTAATTTATTACATTGGTATAGATAAAATAGTTTACTTCCAAAGGAAAGATCAATTTAGCTGTGTTGGAAACCATATTACATAATTGAAATCCACATTACAATGTACAACATAAAATTTATAATGTGTTTTCTTCAAGCCTTCCATTAGTCCCCTTAGTGTAACCCAACATATCAATATAAAAAAATTTCATATTATCCCAAGAAAAAACATAATAAAGGTTTGAGATTAAATAAATATTAAGTGTAAGAATACAATGGAATATATGAGAAAATATGGATTAAATGATATGAAAAATTAAATAAAAAAACACAAGCCATTTAAATAATTATAAGATCCAGGAATTAAAAACATAGATATTATACTAGTCAAATAATCACATGGAATATCAATAACTAATATCATAATGATTGAATCCATAGTATTGGATTTTCAAAACATACCATCGAGGCCTCGACTAAGAAATATGAAAATAAATGGTTAAGTCATCAGCCAAACCATTTATGAAAATAAATGGGAAAGGCCTTGAAGAGGTCCATATAAAGTTTGTCTCATGAGACCTAGTGATTAATTAAAGTGATATACCGATACATTCCCATAAAATACTATGTTTAATTCATTGTTCATTTGAATGAGGTAAGACATAAACAATATATACAAAATAAATATAAAAATATTTCCCAAATCAGTAAATATAATCCAAAACAATTCAGAGTAATATAGTGAATGGTATCAAAATAAAACATAGACAGTAAAATTTCTCTAAAACAATTTAATAGAATATGGTAAATGATATCATAAAATACAAACCTTAATGGACCAAAACATTAAACAAAGGATATTGACATAGATGAAAATACTCAAATAAAATCATGGAAAATTCTTGAGAGAAATACCCCTTTTAACATTATGATTATTTATTTAAAAATATGAGAAATTAATAATCAATATATTTTATTTTAAAATAACATTATAAAATTGTAACGTAATATTCAAATAGTTAAAGGGTCATGATGGTAGAAAAATATGCTAACATTTCATAATAACAAAAATATCCCTCCCATCAAAAAAGTCATAAATTACTGTATTTGTAAAATGATTAAAATATTCCTTAGAAAGCATATAATAAAACATAGAATATTGTTTAAAAGGGTTGAAATAGTTATATGATACTAGTAAATTAATTTTTGAAAAAAATTTCAAATTATTGATATAATGTAAATATTCCCTTGTAGAGAATTAAATATAATTAATCTTTTTTAATATTGAAACTGTGAATTAAACCCTTACCATTGGTTCGATTTCCACCATATATGTCAAAAAACTGTACAATAAATATATACTAATTATAAATATTTTAAATAACCATATATAATTTAATAATTAAATATATTAAATTCTTGTAATTTCTCATTACCTTTTTGTTAACAATCATCCATTATATTCATCTTTTTAGGTGTTAATTGTCTAGTTTTTTAAGGATGTTTTGACATTTTTAGTTTTTATCCTTATTAATTAGAAAATTATTTAATTATATTTATAATTAAAAACATTACTTAAATATCATATATATTCAGAACATATGTATTTATAATAATCCGTAATATATATATATAATAAATGAAATGAACTCTACATGGAGATGGTAAGTGGTACATACATATGAACCCACTCCCATTTCATTGTCGTATTTAAAGAAGGAAATTTAAATTATTTATATTATAGTTATATTATCATATTTATTTCACATATATCACATAGGTTCATTAAAATTGTCTCTAATGCATTCCATGTATAGTGTTAAGGAATCACAACATTTTGAGGAGCTGGTAATCCACACGTACACAAATGATGTTATTATATTTAAAACATGGAATTCATGAATGTGTGTATTATATAATAATTGAAGAATCATAAATAAATCATAAATACCATATATATAATATAATAATATATATTATATAATAATTATAAACCTTGATAGGTGAGAATGAAAAAATTAACAACATCGTTTGGTGAAGCGGTACTTCATTATATACAAGAATGTTATGTTTTTTACCCATTACAAGAATGCATGTGTAAGTGTATATCAAAACCATCATATAAAATCTTATTTTTATAATGAGGATATAAATTTTGTTATATAAAAATGAAAGAAAAATAATTTATTTTTGTTTAAGGAAGAAATAAAATAAAATATTTTTTTATGAATGTTTCTTCTTCTTTTGTTATCTCTTTTTGATTTTCAGAAAATTACATCATTGGTTCGATTTCATACCAAAATATGACTTCATGGATAAAGTTAGAGATTTTGGTAGAATATTTGGATAGGTTCTATCTGAACTAAAAAGGTTCTGATGTGTGATGAAACTAGAAGAAGAGGTGTCCTTTTATAAGGGAGGGGATGTGAACTCTTGGAAATCATCACAATATTAAATTAATATAAATTAGTTTTTTAATCCAAATGAAAAAAATGTATTAATTGCAAATATATGATTTTTTTGTCTAAAAATAATAATAGTATAAAAATAAGATATGTTTTTTCTAATTTTTAATCCATATCTTTTACCTTTAACACTTATTTAACATTTTTAATTATTACTGTGATATCATGTAATCCATACTCTTAGGGTTAATATATTTACTATAAAAATCAAAATGATCAACAAATGAGACATTGATAAAATTTTAAGACTTATTACCATATCTTTTTGAAAATTAATAATTTTTAAAGAAAAATATGTCACTTAATAAAATATTATTTCTTTAAAAATGTCCATAATTTATATTTTGATACAAGTAATTACATAACGTTCTTAAAATATCCTAAAAACTAGATAAATTAGAAACAATCCTTCCAATGAATCGGTAACATGTAAAATTCCAATAAAAAACTATTGTATGACATTAATCATCCCAATCAATATTTATTTTACTATTTTTACTATCACTTATTTATTAGTTCATTGCATTAAACATTTACCACATCATCATTGTCCAAGCCTTTAATTTATTTATTTAATTTATAAAAATTATAAATAAATTATCATAATTTATATAGTCTTTTAATATTTCCAAGTATTATATATATTCAAACATATTTCTTATATAACCCCATATTAGAAAAATTTATTTGATAAAAAAAGTGTGACAAAATTGACTTTTCAATGAATATAATGTTACAAATGTCATACATTTAAAAAAGTGGCTTAAAAAGGATGTAATTTCTCCCAAGGATTATGTTAGTAAAATTAAATTCATCCATGGAAATTAATACAAGTGTTAGGGTAATTTTAAATTTTTATAATATAATTTTTAACTTTAATTACATGATTTACACTTAACTATGGTCATAAAAATATTTCTATAGTTACTATTCATATTTTCCCAAAATAAAAGTGACCTATTTAAAAAATATGGACCATCTGATTATAAATATGGAAACCATTACTCAAAATTATAAACAAATAATTGGATAAAATTAATTTAAAATTAATTATGTTGAAAAAATGAGAAAACTTGTTTTTAAGTGAAATTTTTCTAAAGATTGATATATTTTTATATAAAAATTTGATGTTAACTTGAGTCCAATTATCTAAAATGGATTAAGTGAACAAAATATATTTTTTCATAGTTATAAACCCTTTTAATATATAATTTAACACTATAAAGAAATTTATGAAATAAAATCAATTAAAATCTAATATTTTACCACTGTTCATTAAAACATGAAACTTATCAGAAAAATAAAAAAAATTCACCCAACGTAAATTTTTATGTGATGATTTCAAAAAATAAGTTTATTTTTTTCAAATAACGTATATAAAAGTTTCAAAATTTTTATGTAAAATAGGTTATCCATTAAAATGTGGTAAAACTACCTTTAAAAAATATGGTTTTTTAAAGAATAAAATTGGAATAATTATTATCTTATATATATATAATTTGGATGAATGTAAAAACATTTTATTAAATAAATAATATATATATATATATATATTATAATTCGGTTAATATTATTCATTCCCTATAATTTAATGTGTAGTTTATAGTAATATTTAAGAGTATATTATGGTTTATTTAAGTCTAGAGTTGCGAGAAATGTAAGATATTGATGAAATAAAATTTAATTAAAAAGATACATAAAATAATATCTTATGCTGTAACATTCATTCCTATTTCAATAAACGGTGTGATCGTAATTTGAAATTTAACTTCAATAATCGAAGTTTGATACATGAAAATCCCATTGTGAAAACATCCACATGGGAAATAGGGTTAAAAAACATCATATCTATAAGAGGGAAGGGGAAATGAGAAGGTCGGCATAAAATTTAGATTTCAAGTAAGAAATAATTAGTTGAATATGAAATCATTGATATAGAATAGAAATATAAATATCATGTTCTGATAGATAGAGATATAGAATATAGTGATAATTATGTCAACTAATAAAAAACTGTAAATCTATGATGGGTTAAAGAGTCTATTGATTTATCAGTAACAAAATTATAAATATATCATTTTTATTGAAAATTCAATTCCAAGATATTAGAGGAAATTTTTCTATATAGATAAGAACTACCTTTTTTCATTCCATGTCATATATGTAATCTCATCATTGGGTTGGTTTTTGATCTATATTCACCCCATTTTGTACACCTAGAACTGAATGTCCAAGAACATTGATTTCTGCCAGATGTACTTTCACAAATCATAAGATTCGTGAGTCATTCCTTCCACCATTAAATACTTACTAAAATCAAAATAGTAATAAAATAGTATACAATAAATCACACTTTGACCTTAATTAATATCCTATGTTAAACTTAATCAATTCCAATTATAATACTCCCTTAAACTATTTATATCTAAATCACCGTCCAAAAATATTCATGTAAGGTCACCATATGTCAAAAAATCAACTTAACACAATATTTTCCCAAAAAAACATAAAGTTTCGCTTATTATCGCATGAAAAATATTTAAATACCTTGATCAAATTAAAATATTTACGAAAACACTCATGATTCTGAATCCCTATAAAAGAATAAATAATGCAGTATAATCATTAAATATCTCATGATTCTTATAACCTAAGCACCATTCATGAAATAATTATTTAATCCAAATACAAATAAAATTTCATCATTCTATTTCATTCATAAAGTGTTAAATTTAGTTCATTATCTTATTCCATAATATCTCCTTTCATTATTATTTTTCTTTTGTAGTCACTTCGTCATCATCGTCAGTACTACCATTACTTCTATAACCTTTCTTATTCTAACCATTGACCAAAACATAAAGAATAATGTGAGCAATACTAGTCCTAGTGATATAGTTATGAAGAATAATTTATAAGATACCTAAAATATGATATCTTATTATAAATATCTGAGTCCATAGGTTTAACCTAGGTTCTCCATGATATTAATAAATCTATAAGATGATATCAAATACATATACTTCTCCAAAAAATGTTTTAGAGGGTTAGGTTTTCTAATCCATGATTTTATGAATATTATTTATATGGCTGATGCTAAATTTACTCTGATACCAACTGTAAATCCCCAAACCCAGTTTCTTAGATCTAGTGTTTCATTTTATTACATTTTACATGATCCAATTATATAATCCCAAATAACATATCAGTTTATAAATTTGGGAAACTATATTAAAGACTTTAAATTCAAATTAAATATAAAACATAAAATACACAATGAAATTTCTTCTAGAATGCCACAAATCCCCTAAATGTGACCATACCTATCAAAAGAAATCACATAGTATTATCCTGAAGAAAAAACATATGAAATGGGTGAGCATAAATCATTGGTAAGGGTATGTGTACATCAGAATCTATGAGTAAATATGGAATAAATAATATCTCAAGGTAAATAATTGATACCCAATCCAATTAAATAATCAAATAATCTGGGAAACTTAACTATAGATATTCTACTAGTCGAATAACTACATGGAATATCATTAAATAATATCATAAGGATGGAATGCATAATAATATTAATATGAAACATACCATCAAGGCCTCGACTGCGACATTGGAAAATAATTTGGTAAGGCCTTAGAAAAATATTTATCTAAAAATAAATGTGAAATGCCTCAAATAAGTCCTTATCTATTCTTCCCCAAGATACATACTGATGAATTTAGGGGAAATATAGGGCCCCAACCATCACTTAATAATCCCAATTCATTCCTCATATTAATGGAAAAAATATATAATATATATATATATATGACATGTAAATATGTTTCCCCAAGCAGTAAATAAAATCCCAAAATATTTTGAGTAATATGGTGAATAGTATCAAAATAGAGCATCTATAGTCGAACTAATCATAAACCATTTAATAGAATATATAAAATGATTTCATAATATATCAAACTTAATAAAACATAAAATTCATCAATAGATATTGACATTGAGGAAAATACATTCATAAAATCATTGAAAATTATTGAGATAAATACACCTTTTGACATTGAAATTATATATTTAAAAATCTACGCAATTATAAATGAAAATTTTTATGTGAAAATAACCTCTTAAACATAAAAATTAATCTTCAAAAAAAAATGGTTTCAGAAAAATAGTAAAATATTCTCATTATATGTAAGATAAAAATCATTCCTTCTATTGAAAATGTAAAAAATACCTCATTTTCTCCAAATCCTTTTTTTCTTTTTCTAGATAAACCACTTTTTGTGTTAGTGATAACCTCAGATAAAAAATTCAAAAACAACACCAGGTGGGATTCAAAAATCATAATTCAAAAACAACCAAATCAAGACCGAAAACTGAGGAGATCCCCATCAACACGTCAGAGAAAGTCATGTCGCCAAATTAGGCGGGATTGGAAAATCATAATAGTAATATCATTTATGAAAACAATTTTAGATATCATTTACATAGAAGATAAATATTTCCCAATGGAGGCATAAATAGAAGTAATCTCGATTAATGGTGATATTGTGAATTGAACCCTAATCTTAGGTTTGATTTCCTCGTTACAGGGATGATTATAATATCTAAAAAATATGTTTTGTTATAAATCATTCATATAACCATATTAATTTTTATAATAAAATATACTAGATTATTATAATTTCTCATTACTCATTTATTGACAACTTTCCATTATTATTAATATTTTAGGTGTTAATTTGTTTGTTTTTAGTATGTTTTAACTAGTTACTAATTATTTCTATTAAATATATAACTATTTAATTTGATAATTAATCTAAAACATGATTTAAATTTCATATATATTCATTACAAATGTATTTATAATAATCTATAAAATATAGAGGTTGGAAATGAAATGCACTATTTATGGAGATGGTCATCCATACATAAGAACGAATGCTACTTCTATTTCATTGTCATATATGAAGAATTAACAAAAAAAGTATGTAAATTATAATTATAAAATCATATTAATATAATATATTTTACATAGTATTAATAAAATTATACTTAATATATTCCATGTATAGTGTGAATGAATCACATCATTTTGAGGATGCAGTAGTCTACACGTCCACAAACGAAGTTATTATGTTGACACAAAATGGAAATCATGATAGATTATGTTATATAATAGTTACAGAGTAAAAAATATATAATTAAGATCATATAAAGCATATATATAATATATAAATATAATTTTTAACATAAATCAAATCAATTATAGGTGGAAATGGAAAAAAACAACATCGTTTTTTGAGGTTGAAGTTTATCATACACCGGAATGGTAAGTTCGTTACACATTAGACGTAAGTGTGTGTAACTGTTGGTCAAAACATTAATATAAAAACATTTATTATATTTAAGATACATTTTTCTTAAATAAAAATGGAATAAATGTAATCTAATAAGGTTTAAGGAAGAAATAAAAAAAATATTTGTTGATTAACATTACATCTTCTTTGGGAATCTCTTTTTGATTTGAAAAAAAAGAAATTCAATGGTTGGATTTCATCAAAAAAATAATACTTTTTGGATGAGTGTAGGGATGTTGAATGAATATTTGGAATGATTTTGGCGGAAAAAATAGGTTATGAAGTGCGAATAAAAGAGAACAATAGGTACCCTTTTATAAAAGAGGGAATGACAACTATTAGAAATAATGAAAATAATAAATTTACAAAAATTAATTTTACATTGAAAATGGATCCAAAATTATTAATTTCAATGATATGATGATTTTTGGGTCTAAATATACTCATCTTAAAAAATAGATATTTTTTGTTATTTTTTAATACTATTCTTTTTTAATAACCTTTATTTAACATTTTTTATTATTGTTGTGCTATCATGCAATTTACAATCTGAGGGTTAATATATTTACATTAAAATGAAAAAATGAAAATAAATGGGTTTTTGATGAAATTTTAAGACATATCCCATTGTGTCAAAAATTTTGTTTTTTATAAACATTATATCAATTAATTAAATATTATTTATGTCAAAATATCAATATTTTCAATTTTGACAGTATTCATTACACGACTTTTTAAAATTATCAAAATAGTAATATTTATTAAATCAAATCTTTATAAAACATCCCTAACATTATAATATTAATATAAAAATTCCTCAAGGGAATTACTCATATCAAACTATATATATTTTATTATTTTTAATATCATTTATTTGATATTTCATTTAATTAGACTATTACAAAATCATCCTTGTTCAGGCCTTTAATTTAATTATATATTTTTGAAAAATTATATTATATGATATATATAATCATTTTCTCTTTCCAAATACTATTTATATATGAACATATACTTTATATAACCCCATATGAGAAATATTGTAAATTTTATAAATAATACTGTGAAAAATTGACTTTTCTTTGAATATAATATTATAAACGACATACCCTCACCCAAGTGGAATAAAATGAAATCAATTTTTTCCCAAGGATGATTTTGGTTAGGCTAAAACCGTCCATCGTTTTCCGGATTTTTTTGTATATTTATAATATTTTAATATAATTTGTACTTTTCATTACCAGATTTACCCTTAATATAAAAAATAAAAAATAGTGCTAAATATATTATTCAGAATATAAAAATTAAAAGGGACCTATTTACTAAATTTGTAAATGAAGATTTAAATATGGAATCCATTTTAAAAAATAATAAAACCCATAATTGGGTAAAACAAATTTAAAATTAATCCCATTGACGAAACGAGAAGACATGTTTTTAAGTGAAAACTATAACATCCAAGATAAATAAGGAATAAGACTCTTTTCATATTTATTAACATTTGTGGGTTAAATATTAATTTTACATTAAAGGGGATGTTATTTTCAATGGCATACCCAATACACAACAATGAGTTTCTTTGAAATCTTACGTTGCACACAAATAATATAACATTATTATTTTAAATGGAAATTAACTCCTAGTCATTGTATTGGTTGTAATGAAAAAAAAACTAACTAAAATATGATTATACATGTTTGTTAAATGTTTTTATATTTATAAAAAAAATTAGAGACTTAAAATGTGAATGAATCTAATTTTAAGCATAATTTACTTTAAAAGGTTAATTTGACGCCTTTTAATGGTGAGCCCTCTATAAATATAGTTTTGGTAATTTTTATACGTTCTATTTGACAAAATAGAATTCTTATTTATAATTGGGACCTCAAAAATTACTTTGGGTAAAATTTTGGCATTTTTCTGATAAAATTTATTTTTTGATTAATAGTCAGAAATAATATTTTTTTAATTCAAAAATGACTTTTAATATAATTCATTTATATGATTATATTATGTTTTTTATTAGTTTTAAAGTTTATTTGGAATATATTTTTACCATTTAAACCAATGGTGGTTATTGGATTTAATTTCACTTTGAAATTGGACATAAACAAGTGTTAATCTTTTGGTAGATATTGTTTCTTAAAAACACACTATTTGTTTTGACAGCGGGAATTAATTATATAATTAATTAATGAAACTTCTAAGTTTTTAATTTTTTAAAATAGACATCATTTTTAAATTTGGAATATCAAATTTAGGTTGTGGTGAATGTTTGGTATTTTTTGGAAAAACTTCAATTTTTGATGAATAGTGAAATCACTTAGTAATAGTTAAAAAACTGACTTTTTCATTTAAATGAAATTTTACCACTTCCATGAATTGAATTTCTAAAATACAACATACATGGTTGTTATAAAGAAGTAAAATCTTGTTCAATAGGATGAAAATAATTGTTGGTGAAAAATAACTTTTGACTTATTTATCGTGGTTAAAGGTAAATAGGGTAATTAAAGGTAAAAAAATATTGTAATTATTCAAAATTACCATAACATAAGCCCTAAACTTATTGGATGAGTAATGGCCAACCATGATCTTCTTTGGGTCTATTTTGGGACCCCATGTAGCCACTTATGAAAGATAATGACACTTTAGATTAATTAATTTAATGTAAAGGCAAAAATGACATAAACAAAAATCTATTAGTAAATTAATTTTTATATGGTGTTATATAAATTATATATTAGACTAAAAATATTCATTTGAAATATAAAAAGATTTACTACATTATGGTATTTGTTTTATAATTTTTATATATCACATAAATTAAATTATTTATGACACAATAATAATGTAGTATTTACCTCATTAATAAAAGATTTAAATAAATGAGATTATAAATACTAAAATAATATCCAAAACCTGTCCATTTCCTATTGGATGTTTTTATTTATAATATAAGTAATACTATGTTCGACTTTAATGTGTTTTCGACCTTTTTAAACCAAAGATAAGTTTATAATAAAATAATGTTTTCACACTTTCCTAAAGAGCCTCTCCCCTCACTTATAAAAGGAGACCATTTTGAACAAATTCCACACACCTCTCAAGACTTTTGGCTTTCCCAGAATCTTCCTAATTAATCTCCTTACATCCCTATACTCCTAATAGAAGTATTACCTTAGGCATAAGTCACTTCAAGAAGTCATTTGGTTCAAACCAAATGGAGTTACAAAAATCAACGGTGACAGTTTCTCTTAAATTGTTTTCTTTTATTTTACTGCTCCAACACCTAAACTCTTTTTATTCCTTTAATTTGTAACAAAAAAATGTATCCTGAATATACTAGGATGTTTTTATTAGAAGTATTCGAACTAAACTTTCAGACACCTCCATCTAATGGGTGAAGAACTTAATGTTTATGTGGATGGAAAACTAACGCCTCACGAAATGATGATTGTTCAAATATCTCCAACCGCCTCTCATTGTGGCCATTATGATGGAATTGTATTTATATATAATATATATTATGTTTATGTTTTTTTAGGATTCTGTATTTTTTCATATATATAAATACTTTATGGTTTCCATAGTGGTAAACACGATAATCTCATTAGAGGAAGTGCGGACTATCGCCCCCTCAAAGTGATATGACTCGTTAATGCCTTATGTGGGATGTATGAAGGATGGAGTTATTAATATTGTATATGATATTATACTGTAATTATAATATAACTATGTATCATTATGTTTTAATTCCATTAAAATAAGAAATAGAAATGGAAGTAGCATTCATGCATACGTACGACTTACCGTCTCCCTGAACGGTGCATTTCATTTCTTACCTCTAAATGTAATGTACTGTTATAAATACATGTATATACTGGATATATATGATATATATGATATCTAAATAATTAATATCATTCTTAAGATAATGTATATCTTACCACATGAACAACTTGTAATTATAAGGTGTTCATTTTTTTACTCAAGTACCAAATATAGACCAAACGACCATTGTTAACATAAATGATTGCATAATATCTATAACATGGTAATAAGTGATATAAAAAGAATAAAAACATTAAAAATGTTCTTAATCCAGTATAAATTAACTTTAGTTTATTATTAAGGATGAACAAGGAACAAACAAGTCATGTCAGATAAGAGGTAAGGAGATTTCTTATCTCACTTTTAATTCTATGAGATTTCCATTATTCGCCATTTATTTATTGCATGTGGTGTATTATGTACTTCTGTTAGATATATATTATCATGATTATCCTTATATTCATGGTATTCTGTGATTAATTTTATGGTTATTAACTTTTGGTCAAAAGACTCAGTTGATTACAACGAGGTAAAGGGTTTCATCTCACTTTTATTCCCATCAGATTCATGCTATATTTTCCACTATTTAATTTTGTGTGGTGTATTTACTACCCAAGATTGTACTTTTGTTTAATATAATTTAATTTATGAGTATTTACATGTTCATTGTATTATCCTTCTTTCATGTGTTGAATGTTTTGTAAGTTACCAAATTGATAAGAGAACCTTTCACCCTCCACTTTTTAAAAGACTTCTTTTTGTTATATCTTTTAATTTACATATTATTTTGTTGGCATATGTTATATATCCTCATTGATGTAAAATTTATGTCCAAGTGATGAGATACCCTTTTATCTCATCAACGCATTTTCTGAATTTTAAAGTGTCGTCGTTAGGCTATAGAATTTGTACAAGGGAACTTCTTAACCCAATTTCAATTCTTTGGGTTCAACTTATACTTCTTGAATATGTCATCAAATGAATATGTGTGAATGAAATCTGATTTTTTTACACTTAATATCCACTTATATTGGGTGTATTTATATTTTCACACATAATTATGTGATTGATTTCTCCTTCATTTAAGGATACCATCTTTATAATGGATTTCATCTCAATTTACATTTCCACTAAGACGTCATTGTTGTTATGCACCAATTCACTCTTATATGGTTTATATATTTACATTTGACATATTATATCATGAATACATTTATTATCAAGATATTATAAAGTTCTGATAAAATTTTATTCATCATTTATTTGTATTCAAGCGTCTCTCTTTTTGTAAAAAACATTGTAACTAAAATATCATTTTAAATGTTTTAATGATTTATTCTTATAAATATTTCTCATTAATTTACATGTTTTAAAAATGTTTTTTAGGATTTATTTATATGGAAATTAATGTTTTTCAATGATAATTCATTTAAAAGCTTCAAAGTGGTATGGGACGCTTTGATTCAAAAGTCTCGTTTTAAATGGTTTTGAAAATGATTTGATAAAGAATTGTTTATTTCAATATATTGTTTTGATATATTGGAATGTGGAAATATTATCTGTAATTTATACTTGTGTTATGTGTTATTATTATTTTATGGTTATTGGGCATTGTTTACGTATACAGGTGGTTCCGTGATAAACCTAGGGCAGGTGAGCCCGAGATAGCTCTCCAATGCATTAGGTAATGTGACGGAGGTTACCATGATGTTTCTCCGAAGATATATAGGTAATATAATCTGAGGAGTATTCTAAGTGTAACTCCCTATATAGTTGTGATATCTACAATGTAAGTTTGATATGGATGCCAGAAGTAACCTTTTATGATTCATGATTTTTGTGTGTTATTCATAAATCTTATGATTTTGTAAGGAATGTTATGATTGCAAAGTATGGTTTCATTGATTTGTATTTATTGTTGAGATAATGTTTTCCTTCCTTATTTTAGAACCCTTACTATGATTTTTATTCTCATCCCAAGATTTTGAAATATATCCACAGGACTTAAAGATGAATAGGGTCAAGGATGGGATCAAGGAAAAGTTATGTTGTCTAAAATATGGAACTAAACATGTTTCGTTTGAAGAGTTTTATTTTATGAAAAATGGATACTGATTAGTAGTGTCTAATTGTAATATTAAAGTCGTTATGTAATTGTTATGGCTTAATTCTCTAGAACTCTAAATCAATAAATATCCTCAATGTGAATTATTCATTCAATTCGATATTATGTAATGTTTAAGGTCTGGTCCTTATAAAAACATTAAAAATATTGAAATGTTTTTATATCCAAATTCAAAATTAAATTAATTACAATTAAAAAATTATATTAAATAATAAAACAATTATCAAAATATACATTAAAACAATTCAAATATATAATTTAACATAATAAATAAATTTTATGAAAAATCAGTTTTCGATTAAAATGAAATATTTTATCGATATTCATTAGAACATGAAACTTATCAAAAAAAAATTAGGAAAAGTAAATTATTATATTATTAATAAAAATAATAATTTTAATTTTTGAAATAGATTACATGAAAGTGTCAAAATTGGATTTTAAAAAGGTTCTTTTGTAAAAGGTTGTAAAAATTCCTTTAAAAAAATATATGTTTGTAATGCATAAAATTGGATTCATATTTATCTAATGAATATAAATACATTTTAATAAATATAAATTATTTAAATTTTATAATTTTGTTAATACTATTCATTATCTGAAATTTAATGGCTAGGTTATTAAAAAATTTAATATTATTTCATGGTTTATTTAAGACCGATGTTTCTTGAAATGTAGACTATAAAAGTAACTAAATTTATTTAAAAAGAGAAATATTATCATATTCATTGGTGATATATTATATAATCATCATGAATTTTAATATAGTTCAAACAAATAAGATGTATCAAAATGATAATCAGGGTTTATAAAATAATTGTAGTTGGGGTTTAGTTAGTGGTAAGCAACCTGTAATCCTACATTAAAAATGGGGGTTCAAAACCTATTGGGAGAAGGTAATGTAGCAGTACTATATCATATTGTAGAAGTGGCAGCGCAGTAGAAACGACGAGCACTGTAGTGGTGGCAGCCTACTGTAGTAGCGGCGGGTAGTGTGGAGTACTGTAGTAGCACGGGTACTGTAGCAGTAAGATTCATAGAATGCGCCTTGGGAAAAAATTTTGCGCCTACAAGCCATGTAATGGGCTATATGCCCACTGGGCCTTTGGGATATGTATTGGGTCTCCCTCTACCCAGTTAAAAGAGGACTTTGCTTTTCTTATATAATAAATGAGGCTTCCGCCCCAACCTTTTAAAAAATGGTTTATAAAATAATATATGACGAAGAAATACTTTTGGGTGTATATGTTTTATATTATTTTATCAATTATTTTTTAAAATATATCCCCAATAAAAATATGACTCCAAATATTATACCTATTAAGTGATAAAATATCCATATTTTAGTATTAAATCCAAAAAAAATTTGAAACTACTCACTTCAATTATCTATATAGGAAAAATTTTATATAATAAGTTTTAATATTCTTATATATTTTATTTTACAACTACTTTTCCATAAAATTCATTTGGAGAATAATAAAAACTATTCATATAGTATCAAAACTGTAATGACCTCAAAATTTATGAATAAAACTCTATTTCTATTGATTTAATTAAATGTTATATGGATATAAAAAACACATTAACTTATTTTGTTTTGTTATATCATATTTAATTTAAATGAACATTATGTATCAAAAACATTTATAATATAAGCATTGTAGAATGATTACATGACTAGTATAAATATAGGGTTTTAAAAAATCTGTTTGGAATATATAAAGGATCTGATAACCCAAAATAGTAGGATCATACCCTATGAAGCCCATTTATCATAGCATCCTAGGGAGATAAAATTTCTGGTTTTTCTAGTTTTTCTCCTGGACCAAGCCCAATCCGAGATCCAATAAATTAAGCATGAGCGAAACTATTTATTTTATAATTTCTAGCTCAATGAGATCATGGCCCAAACAATGTTCATTGAATAACCCCATGAAAGCCCCACCATCATTCACCTTTCTCTTATGGAATATACTGGTGTAATAAAATGATATGTATCATGAACCATTAAAATAGATTAGGTACATTTTTGTTTTATAGGATAATGAATAAATTCTTTTATTCCTATTATTGTTTCTTTGTAAATAATTTTTTTGACGAAAAATATTTTTTTGAAAATATATATTGATGAAAAAATGTATTTTTTAAATGTATAATATTTTAATAAAAAATTACTATTAAATTAATTTTATTAAATATAATTTTCAATATAATTTTCATGAATTCAAATTAAATTTTCATCATGGTTCGAAAACTTTTATTTTTAAAAAACCGTTCAATTTTCATTAAATGTTTGTTTTTATTTTAAAAGTGAAAATTCACTTGTTTGGAAAATTATTTAGATAAAATAAATATTTTTTTTGGAATCAAGACAACAAAAGTATTAAATAACTAATTTTTCATAATTTTCAAAGATAGTCCAATTTTGTGTTGAAAATTAAATATTGCATAAATATACAATGTATTTTAGGAAATAATAATGGAATAAAATTGTGATTTAATAAATACAATATAATTTATCCTCGACCAAATATATATTTTAATTTAAAATAATATTATTTCAGGTTTATTGTATTATTTTATAAAGCCTTAGTGAATCATCTAAGACTTAAAAAAATATTTTATGATTTTAAAATCATTTCTTTGAATGGGTGACTCACAATCACGTAAGAAAGGGAAATATTTTATTATATTCAAACCATATACTTATAAAATAATATAATCCACTCACATTTTCTAGAAACCATGGGGAAAAACCCTAGTATGGTTTTTGGTTTTGAATATTTAATTATGCAGTGTCTAAAACAAAAATAATAATGAATTACCCTACAATTTATATATAAACCCACCCAAGATCCCATTTATATCAACTAATAATTCTTTAAACTTGTAAAAACTCTACAATATACTCACTAGAGACCCCTCAAGAGGACTCCCCCAATCCATTGGAGTCACACATCCAAGTAATGGATTCTCTATCTCTCCACTTTTAATTAAGCACTTCATTTATGGTATTCCTTTTTAATATCCATTTGATTATGTTAGGATAAATTATTCACAATAATAGATACCTTAAACATATGTAAAAATGATGATATCCCCTTTAACACTTAATTAACCCTCTTAATATCTATTATGTACAACCTTTACCATACCAAAATGTTGTAATATTTTTTTGTTTCTCATATTCCTTAATAGTACTTTATTATGTTAAACCTTCTATTTTATATTAATTATCTTAGGGAATTTCATTTAATTCCTCTATTATTGTTTATTTCATGTATAAATTATTATATACCCTTTTTTCTCTTATCAACCCATTTTTGGAATTTCTATCTGGTGTTGTTTTGCTGCAAAAATTGCACCATGATTTATCATGCCAAAATAATTTTATAGTGAATACCATACACATTTACCTATCAATAGTATCCACCATTATGAACATACTCTTATTTATTTTTGAATTTAATTTATGTATTACACATTTCTATATCATGGATTCTAATTATGATGTTGAATTAATCAGTGTTATATGATCAATGTGGGACATTTAAGCATGATATTGAAATGTTTATAAAGGGTGTTCCCTGATAGTGCTCCAACATATTAGGTAATGTTTAATATCATGATATGTAACATTGGTATGGGGGTTTACCAGATCCTTTTATGGTAAACCTTTCCACCATTAAGTACTGGTAGTTTAGCTTTGACTTATATTTATGATACAATGTATTAGGTTATTGCCAAATTTTCCATGTTATGATTATCATGTTATATCCTAAGTTATTATTCATGTTCTTTTCATGCTGCATTGATATGCCTATTTTCTAACATGTATTCTATTCCTCATTTTATGCCTTTTTATTCACTTACTGGGATTTATATCTCACCCCATTCATAAGTATTTCTTTAGGTTATCCCATATAGTATTAAGTACGAAGGAATGTTTGGGTCATGTAAAAAAAATTCAATAAATATATTTGTTTTCATGTTTAAATGTGTTATGTAATGATCTAAATTTCACAAAGAAACTATTTTTATTGACCTTATGAGTTTTATTTAGTGAAATTTTTTGAAATAAATCATAATTAAATGGTAAATAAAGATCAGAGTTGTTATATTTGGTATTAGAGGATATGTTTAGTAATTTGTTGGATTAGGATTAGAAAACCCTAGTGAACCCCATTAAAGATAAGTCCAAGTGCAATAAAACAACCTTAAATTTTGTTAATTATATATAATTCGTTTATCAAGAAAATAAATCCTAGTTTGGATTCTATATGTGGACATGGTTCTGGGATAGAAGTACCTAGGAGTAAAAACACCGACAAGGTGTTCTAGAGATGAATATGGGTACCATGGTGCACACACAAAAAGCCTTACTATGCGCATGGTCAAACAATATTGTTGGATGTGATTTGGTAAAATCATAATCTCATTACAAACCATTATTAAGGTAATAAAGAAAAATATTACTAAAATAATATAAGTTTGGAAGTTTATCATGGATAATCTACAATGAAGCCTAGAAAATCATATGTTATGGTGATAAATTTAATTTATAAGTTAACCATTTAATGTCATTGTATACCCCAATTATGTGTTTAATTGTAATGACCCAAACATTCATTAATGGAAATCCATCTTGATCTAATTAAATGTCTCTTTATGTAAAAAGTTTATATAAAATTTTTACTTCTTTGGTTTTGGGTTTTATGATTTTAAAATACCATTAAGAATTGTGACTATTGATAAATATAGTCATTGAACAACGATCACATGATTAGTATAAATATAGGGATTTAATAAATCCAGTTACTCAGACAAAGGAATCAATGGACTCATCCAATAGACATTCCCCATACTAAGACCATTTTTCAGAGCTCATAAAAGAGGTTGCGTATTTGGGTTTTCTATTGACCAAAACCAAGCCGAGCTTGAATATGTTAAGCACGAGTGGGACCGCCTACGAGAGAAGTGGAAGTTGATATAGATTACCACCCAGGTAATGTTATCTGAGCCACCCCAAGAGTCTGTCACCATCGCACACCTTAATCTTAGATCTTATGTGGGTTTTATAAGGGGTTATGTAACAAGACCTTATCATTATGGTTATGTACATTATTTTTGTATATAATAATGAATATACTTTCATTTTATTATTTTTACATTGTAAATAGTTTTTATAACACAAATAGTATTTTTAGTTAATGTTCTACTACAAAATATATTTTGATAAATTAATGAATTTTTGAATTAAATAATATTTTAAAAAAATATTGTTATTATTAAGTTAATTTTTATTCAATATAAATGATAGTATAATTTTATGAAGGCAATTGTAATTTTTATTAAGGATTCAAATCCATTTTGGTCAAAACCCATGAATTTTAGATAAATGTCCATTTTTATATTAAAAGTGAAAATTAACATATTTAGAAAATTATTTAGATAAATTGATTATTATTTCAGCAATCAGGATGTCAAAATTATCCAACGGTGAATTTTTCATAATTTTCTGAGCCAATCAAATTTTTGGGTAAAAAATAAATACCATTTAAATATATAATGTGTTTTATGACATCATAATGACCCAATATTGATGTAATAAAATACTATAAAATTTATGTTCGGCCAATATATTTTTTACCATTAAAATAATGTGATTTTGGGTTTTTTTATTTATTTTACAAAGCTTAAGCTGACCCTTCAATACTTATTAAACATTTTGTCTTTTTAAATTATTTTTCTTGGGAGTGTGACGCACCTCCACATAAGAATCCCCATTATTCTAAGAAGTTAGGACACTGGAATTGTAAAATATTATTTTCCACTTCCCTTTTCCAAAAACCATGGGCAAAAACTATGGTATGGTTTGTGGTTTGGATTAGTTTAATGTGAGGTGTCCCAACCCTAAATAATAAAGAATTCACTCGCATTTCCTATATAAACCCTCCCAAAAACCCACTTCTTCCTTACTCAAATCCTTTGGGATTCGTCCAACCTCTACCCTCCTCTCTCTATAATCCTCCCAAGGTTCCCCAAGCTTTCAAGAATCCTCTGTCAAGCCTCTCTCAAGCTTTTGGAAGCACACGTCCAAGTAAAGGGTTTTCATCCTTTCTCATTTTTGCCAATTTTTTTAATGTTTTTATTCCCTTTTGATTTCAATTATAAATGTTGGGGTATGGTTTTTCACCTCCCCCATACTTTCCTATTTATTGTTTTGTTATGAGAGACCAATTTCTCTTTCAATAAATTCCTCCCATTACACCCATTACTATGCCAAAATTCGAAAAGAAATTTATCTCTCCACACTTACATTCAAGCAATTCTTTTGTATCATGAATATAAATTCCATAAAATTGTTGGGAAATTTATATATATAACCCCATTACTGTTCATTTCATGTAAATATGATGAGACACCCCTTTATCTCTCATCAACCATTTTTATTAATTCTTACATCATGTCGTTACGCTGCCGAAATTGCACAGATTTTCCAAGCCAATGTATTGTGTAGTGAATACCATGACCATTTATCTATCTAGGGTATTCACCTTTATGCACATTTAGTTATTGATTATAAATTTTCATGTATGAATTCCACATTCCTTTATCGTGGAATAAATAATGAGTTTTTATGAATCCATGTCATATGATCCATGTGGCCCACTTATGCATGAAAAAAAAATTTAAGAAGGGTGCGCCCTTATAGCACTCCAATGCATTGGGTAAAGTATAGTGTCATGATATGTCATGTTCAATGGGTTTTTACAAATTCTAATTCAAGTTAAACTAGGGTTTACTCGTGCTTCGTCTTCAATGAGGGTTTACTCATGCTCCATGTGCAATGAGACTTGTCTCATGCTAATTCCTTGTAAAGTGTTGTTGCCACATTTCCATGTTATGATTATCATGCTTTATCATGACTTTATTTTTATGCTTCTCTTTTTCTCTATTTGTTTGGCTATTGTCAAACAGGTATTTCATTCTTCATGTTATTCCATGATTACTCCCTTACTGGGCTTAATAGCTCACTCTTTTCTTATGCATGTCCTCGGGTTATATCATGAAATGATAAGTATGAGGGAATGTAGTGGTCAGGTAAATGAAATTTTCAAAAAAGATATCATATTTCATGTTTTAAGTTGTTATGTAATGATCATAATCCCCAAAAAAACTAGACTTATCGATCTTATATGTTGTATCAAGTGAAGTTTATGTAATAAATTATGTCTAATTGTGTAATAAAAAGTAGGGTTGTCATATTAATTGTTTAAGATACTCATCTGTAATTCTCCATTTATTACTTCCATTGTCTAGAAAAGGGAGGAATCGTGTTACTAACTGATGTGAAGGGAAGTTTAGGGATTTCCCAAATGAGAATACCAACATAATGGTAGTATGAATCACAATTATTTTCATGACACTCTCTCATCTTACAAAAGTTATGAATCGAAAACTGGATCAAAAGGAGCACCCAAACCTCCATTAGAGTGAACAACCTAAATTCCAAATCTTCATGAGATAAAAACCTCCAGCTTCTGGTGGATCATTTGATCCCTTAATCACATAATAATGGATCATTTCCCTTGAAATGATCTTCTTTATACTTAAATGTTCCGAATAAGAGAAGGTTCTTCTATGTGTTTATCTTGTGGAAGGTGAAGCTGATCAATTGTGAGAATTAATCAGGAATATGAATTCTAAGGAGGAAATAGAAGTAATAGAGTTGAATAAATCCAAGAAATTAATTTTCTAATAAATATTTTCCCCACATACTTTATATTAAGATGGAAATAGATTTATTTTCACTCGTAAAGAACCAAAAATATATTGGGGATTATATGGAAAACATTAAATAAATTTCTCAATACACCCAGGGTTTTGTCGTTGCCCCCGAATTCATGGTTGAACACATATTTGGTGGGCTCCATCCTAGTCTATGAAAAGCCATTAAATTCCGTGACACTGATAGATATGAGAAAATTTTCCAATGTTTAGTGAAATTTATGATGGATATCGATGAATCTCAGGGGTATCATGGGGATAAGATGTTTAAAGTAGACTTTAATTATGGAAATATGATGGATAAATACAATTGTGTTATGAAATTCTAGAACCCCACATTCCAAAGGTGTGGAAAGAAGCAACCCATAAATTTCCGACGGGGAACATGGAAATTCTTTTGCTGTCGAAGATAAGGGCACCTGACACATGATTATCAAAAGGAGAAACCCAACAATGTGATAGAGGAATGGAAAATTTTGGTTGATCCTCAATGAATAGTTTATTGATAAATCTTCAAGGAACAAGGTATATTTGTGAACTTGTGCACTAAGATAAGGGTTTTTAGAGGAAACCAACAACCTCAAAGGTAGCAAAGGTCATATTTTTCCATCACAACCGCCAATGTATATCTCGACAATAAAATGGTGAGAGGTACTCTAGTTATTAATTCAAGAATATATAATGCACTTTTTTATTCAATTTATAAGCATTACATTATATCACTAAAATTTAGTATAACTATTCAAAAACCACCCCAAAGCATGGATGTAGAGATGTCGGTGAAGATGAAAAATTTGAAAATTATTTCAACCCAGGTATTTAAATCCTCCCCTATCACACATTGTGGATTGAACATCTCAAAAAACCCTATCATACTTCATTTGGTGGATTTTGATGAAATTATGATCCTAGATTGGCTTTCACTAAATAGATCCAATATAAAATGCCGCAAGAGAGAAATCACTCTCCAAATTAAAAATCAACATCTGATTCTATACATGTTCAAGGAGGATGATGAATTTTATTTGTCACCATCATCTCAAGAATAGATATAAATCTCCTATGAGAATGTTTATCTTGATCAAATGATTTATTCTAAGGAAGGGACTATCCTTGAAGACATGATATTGTGAGAGAAAGCACTAATGTGTTTAATGAGGAATTTCATGGTCTTCCTCCTACCTGAGAGTTAAAATTTTTGATTGAACTTATACATGGGGCATTGAAAATATCCAAGAACCAATATAGTATAGATGTTGTGGAACTTTTATATATAAATAATCAAATACTAGAGAATCTAGATAAAGTGTTTTTATTCCCATGTGCCTCACCATGGGGTGGAGTATTCCTCTTCGTCAAAGAGAAGGGTGGGTCAGTGTGCCTTTTTTACTAATTATCAATGGATCTAAAAAATCATGATAAAGAACAATTATATATTGAAATTAATTTATAACTTATTAAATCAAAAATATGGATAACAATACTTCTCCAAGGTGTATTTGAGGTCGGGATATTACCAAATAAGGGTTAATAAAGAGGATATCCACAAGGAAACTATTTTTATAATGTGCGATTATTATGAGTTCATAGTGATGAAATTGAGACTCACTAATTCTCTATAAAACTTCACATACTTGAGTAATAGAGTCTTTAGGGATTACCCTAAAAAATTGTGGTATTAATTATAGATTATATTATAATATACACTAAAACCATGGAGGGGAATGAAGAGTATATGAGAATGACGGTAGAGACCATACAAAATTATATGATCTATGAAAAGTATAACAAATATGAGTTCTAGTTGAAAGAAGTATTATTCATGGGCCATATCATCAGAAACAATGGGATATATGTGGATCCTAATAACACAAAAGAAATTTAGGGATGGTTGAGGAAAACATGTGTGACAGATATCCATAGATTCCTTAGGTTATCTAGATATTATCACCGACTTCTAAAAAAATTATGAAGACTTTAAAACTGTTTAACCGAGCTAACTCGAGAGGCTGTCAAATTTTCTTAGAATGATAAATGTGAAGAATGTTTCAAGGATTTGAAGGGAAGTCTTATCACTTACACATTTCTCACACTACCCACAAGTGGGAAACACTTTTTAATTTTATATAATTATTCAACGAAGTGATTGAGATTTGTTTTGAGGAAAAATTAAAGAGTCATTGCATACACCTCAAAGATGTTGAAAATTCATAAGCAAAATTATTCAACTCATGATCTGGATTTAGAATATATGATCATTGCATTGAAAATTTGGTAACATTATATATTTAGGGAGATGAGTGAAATATATATTGGTCACAAAATCTCAAATGTATATTCACACAGAAAGAGATAAATATGTTCCAATGAAGATGGTTAGTACTCATCATGGATTACGACTTATCAATCCACAACCATCCTTGGAAAGTGAACAAGGTGGAAGATGCTCTAAGGATAAAGGACCCATAAATTCTATCATTGAGGATAATTTATAAGGATATGATCTTCTTAGACTTAAAGAATTTAGACATGGGAATCGTAAATAATGGAACATAATCAATCCTTTCACAAATTGTTGCTCAACCAAATCTTTTGAAAATGTTAAAGGATTCTCAAGAAGTTGATGTGGGAATTCATAAAAAATAGAAACTATATAAAAAAGGAAAATCCTCGGAGTTCAATGTTAATGGATAAGGAATTATGTGATTTGAGTCAATACTATGTGTTCCATAAAATCTTGAGTTTAAAATGGAACTATTGGATGATGCACATATTTGGACATTCTCCACTCACCCAGGAAACAAAATGATATATCAAAAACTACGATATAACTATTGGTGGGATAACATGAAGAAGGATATCACATAATATATATCAAACTATCTAATGTTTCAATAAGTGAATGTTGAAAGGAAGAAGTATAAGGAGATGATAAAACCATTACCCATACCAATATAGATATGGGAAAATATCATCATAGAATTCATCACCAAAAATTAAAAAAAAAATCCAAGTGAAATTTTTCTATCTAGGCTGTTTTGGATTAGCTTACAAATACATCACACTTAATTTTGATTTGAGAGGATTTCTCGTAACCATCAACTAGGATATATGTACATTAGAGAAGTGATAAGGCTACCTGGAGTACCACTATAAATTATGTCTGATCTTGATCCAATATTCACCTCTTTTTTTTGTAAAAGTCTTAAGCATTCTCTAAACATGGAGGTGAACTTTTATACGGTTTATCACCCTCAAATTGATGGAAAATATGATAACATTTTCCAAACAGTTGAGGACATATTGAGATCATTCTCAATGGGATTAAAAGGCCTATGGGAGCAACATCTTCCTTTAGTGGAGTTCTATTACAACAATATTTTCCACTCGAGCATCAAAATAGCCCCAATGAATCCATTTATGATAAGCGGTGAAAAAACCCCAACATGTTTGGATCAATTTGAGAAATAAAACTTCTAGGTCTAGGAATGGTCGAATAAATATTGGGGATCCTTAAGAAAATTAAGAAGTACATAAAATATTCTCATAGTTAACAAAATATATATGTTTACAATCATCGATGATACCTATATTTTATGATAGAGACCAAATATTCCTCCATATATCTCTATGTAATAGAGTGATGAGATTTTGGAAGAATTAAAATCTTAGTACAACGTACATTGTCCCTTTTTAGATATATGATCACATAAGTGCAGTGGCCTATCGACTATCACTCCCACCAAACCTATCTAAAGTACAAAATGTATTCCATGAATCCCTATTAAAAATTTACATACCAGAACCATCACGTATATTCAATATAGAGGTGCATATATTGGAGAATGACCATTTCTATTGTAGAAGCTAGTGAGGTTCTTAGATCAGAGATAAAAATTTGTACTAAATAAGATAATTCCCCTCGTCAAAGTGTTCTAGTGAAACCATAGGTTTGGATTAAAAATGTTGGAACTAGAGGTGGTAATGAAGAAAAGTTACCCTTATCTATTTTAGTGTGGGAAAATAGAATTTCAATGGATAAATTTCTAAAGGTTTGAAGGTTGTAACGACCCAAACATTTATGAATAAAATTTCATTTGTTTTGATTTAATTAAATGTATTATGGATACCGAAAATAAATTCAATTATTTTGTTTTGTTTGGTACAATTGGATTTAAATAGCCATTAAGTATATTTACTATTATTATTAATGATATGGAACATTGAACACAAGACTAGATTAAATATATGGTTTTAAAATCCCCTTTTTGTAAAGGAAAAGTATGTGGTGGATTTAACCAATGGGATCATACCATACAAATCCCATTTATCAGAGCTTCTGAGGGAGAGAGAATTTTTGGGCTTTCCCTAGACCAATCCCAAGTTGAGATCCATCATCTTTATAATGATAAAAACCGTTTATGGGAGAAGTTAAAGCTCATTGAGATTGCGAACAAAACCATGTTCACTGAATGACACCATAAAATCCTCACCACTACACACATTACTCTTAGGGAATATTATGGTGTAATAAAGGGACATATATCAGGTCCATATCAATAATATTATGTACATTATTTTTGTATAATATGATGAATAAATTATTTTCTTCCTATTATTATTACTTTGTAAATATTTTTTAAAGGACATATAATGTTTTTTGAAATATATTTTGATAAATTATTGGATTTTTGAAAGAAATAATATTGTAATAAAATATTATTATGAAATTACTTTTATTAAATATAAATGATCATATAATTTTTATGTATTCAAATGTATTTATTTTAGGCTTCCAAAACTCATATTGTCAAAAACCCTAGGTAATTTTTAGTAAATGTCTATTTTTAAAGTGAAAAAACACATATTTTTAAATTTATTTAAATAAAATGAATATTATATTTGGAATTAGGATGTTCAAATTATCCAATGATGATTTTTATATAATTTTCTAAGACAATTGAATTTTGGGTTAAAAATTAAATACCATATAAATATATGGTGTGTATTATGACGTCATAATGGAACAATAGTTATATAATAAAACATATAAAAGGTATCATTGTAAAAATATATTTTTTTTACTTTAAAATAATATGATTTTAGGTTTTTTATTTTTTTTATAATGCTTTACCGAATCCTCCACGACTTATAAAATATTTTAAGATTTTATAATCATTTATTTGAGAGTGTGATTCACCTCCATATAAGCAAGGACAATATTTTATTATCCTTAGAACATGGAATTATAAAATAATTTAAACAAATAATATTTTTCAAAATCCATGGGAAAAGATCAAGGGATGGTTTCATCTTTCTAATATTTTGTTATGTAGTGTCTAAAAAAATAATAATGAATTCCCCCTCATTCCTTATATAAACCCACCAAAGTTCCCATTTCCCTTCTCTAAAAATACTTCAAACTCATCCAGTATCTTGTATCTAATCCCTATATTACGCTCAAGTCACCCCAATCCCCCCAAGAATCCTCTCCCAAGACTATAGAGTCACACATCAATGTAAGGGATTATATCTATCTTTTTTAAATCGAGAACTTCATTTATGACATGCCATTTTAGTTTCAATTTTCTTATATTGTGATACATTCATACATATCCCACATACATTATACTTTTTTATAAATGATTATATTCCCTTTAAATCTCATTTAACTAAAATAAAAACCTTTAAATACACTTTTTACAATGATGAAATTTTGTACGAGTTATTTTTCATTATTCTTTTCCTTCAGGATTCTTTTTTATGTTACACCTTAACTTTGAAATTACATATGTTGGTGAATGTACATAAATTCTCCTATTACTGTCTATATCATTTATAAATAATGTGATTCCACTTTCTCTCTCATAAATATATTTTATGAATTTATATATGATGTCGTTATGCTTCCAAAATTTCACTACAATTTACCATTCCAAAATAATTTTGTAGTAAATACCCTACTCATTTATCTATCAATGGTATTCTAATTTATTCACATAATTATATTTATCAGTAACATAAATTTATGTATTCCTCATTTCTATATCATGGAATAAAATTATGATGTTGAATTAATCCATGTTATATAACCTATATGGCACATTTAAGCATCATATTGAAATGTTTATGAAGGGTGCACCTTGATAGCGCTCTAATGAATGGTGTAATGTTTAGTATCATGATACGCCATGTTGGGGTGGGGGTTTATCGGATTCCTTTATTTTACATTTTTCACCATTAAGTCTTAGTGGTTTAGATTTGACTTATTTTTATGATCTATAGTTTTAATTTGTTTCCACGTTTTCAATGTTACAATTATCCTATTATATCATTTAATATCATTCATGTTCCTTTTATGCTCTATTGATATGCCTATTGTATAACATGTATTTTATTACTCATATGATTACTTATTTATTCCCGTATTGGTCTTTGTATCTCAACCCATTCTTATATATGTCCTCAGGTAATCCCATGCGGTGTTAGGTACAAAAAAATTTTGGGGCATGATAAAGAATTTTTCAAAAAAGATGTTAATTTTCATGTTTTAAGTTGTTATGAAATGATCAAAATTTCTCAAATACACTAGGCCTATCAATATTTTTGAGTTGTATTAATTTCAATTTTATGTAATGAATCATGATTAAATTATAAATAAAGATTGGGGTTGTTATAAAAACCATAAGGTTTTCACAACTATTTTTCACCCAAATAACCCAAAATGTTGTGATTAACCATCCCTTAGGATTGATAATATCCACAATAACTTACATATTATAATCTAATTGAACAGTTCTTTTGAAGGAAAATACTTGGAAAGATGATTGAATTCTTCACATTTGAATTATTTAGAATTAATCTTACACATAATATTGGATGGGGTTTCTATTATCCACTCATCAATTTAATATAAATTAAAATAAAATTTTCTTTAGAATTACTTCATCTCATGGAATCCTTATTTCACATTATTTATTCAATTAATAATGAATTATTCTTGAGATTTATCCTGTTCATTGATATTCTAACCACAAAATTAATATTTTCATACTATGTTAATGTGTAACACATTACACAACCAATTTTTTCTATTCTTAAAAATAAATTATAACCTAATCAAATTCACAAATATCTAAATGAATCATATGTAAAAGATACAAGAAATATTCATGTAAGATATTATAATTATCTGAGATTTCAATCTAAACCTTATTCAGCCTACAACCCCATATTTCCTCACAATACCTTTCTAAAACATGTTATAAGCCTCCATTCTAGTGGGATGTTCATTTTAATATCCATCTACAAAAAGATACTTCACTCAATAGAAAATCCATTTCCAAAATACCCTAAAAACAAAAATTTATAAACAATATTATAAATTTAAATTTATGATTACAACATTAGTTTCAAGACAAGGTCATATTAGATTATAACTAAAACATATGTTTCCAAAAAATCATCTAAAGTAGTTCTAAAAAATAAAATATCGCAAAATTTATCAAAAAACATAAATCCAACATAGTATACAAATTTTAAAATACATTATGGATATTTAATTGAATAAATAAATAGAATATTTCTATATTTATTTTTGAAGACATGATATTTAAGTTTTACTATATTTATTTAATTTCATAATATAAAGGCCTCATTATAAAAATCCTATAACATTGTTTTAAAAAAATAAAAAAATATTTTAAATTTAGGAAAAATATTTTTTTCATATTTATTTTCTTATATAGTATTTTATGACTAATTATGTGATTATTAGTCTTAATATATGACTGAATTTTTATATTATGGTTAGATTTATCCATAGTCATCAGTTGTATTTTGTGATATCTACTTTATCACCAATAAAATATGTATGTATACTTTTATAAAACCATCAGATTATTTTATAAATTGTGATATTAGATAAATTAGCTTATGGAATTGTAAAAAATCCATGGTTTAAAAACATATTATATCATAGGATATATGACATTTATAGAAAATGACTAGGAAATAAAGATAAAATATATCATATATTATGATATTATTATAGAAACCCCAATGTTCTCCCATCATAGATGTAATGTTTCATTGATGGGATTCTTCTTACAGGAAGGATGTCACCAGGAATTTTCCAGAAACACCTTCGAATGTACGCTGGTTCAGAATATGTGAGGCCTAAATCATATCTCCCCATTTTAGTGAATTATTATTATATTTGCAACACCTTTTTAGATTTTATTTAATATACATGAATCATTCACGTGTACCACTATAGGATAGGTTAAAATATTGTTAGTTATTTTTAATGGAAAAAAATTAAATAAAAGAAATTGGTTTTTAAATAAATAAATGCCTTATTGAGTAATATAGTTATCGAAAACACATGCAATAATTTGGTTTTTTCACCAATTATACAATACAGCCTATCAGATTTAATGATCATTATGATTCTTAAGAATTTACAATATATTTTTATATTTTGACTGATAATATTATAATATAATATGTTTTATGATACTGTCTTGTTTGAATAGAAGAAAGGAGTGATGAATTAATCTAGTAGGATTATACTGAATATTGAAAATATATCGTGGCTTTAAAGGGAGATTGAATCAATCAAATTTCTTATTAACCAATATCAAGATGAAATTCAAAAAATAATACATTAATGAAACCATTTAGGGAATAATTTCAATCATACCGAGATGACATGCCAATACATGTTGGCCGAACCATCTGAGGAAATCCTCAACATAGTACACCAAGACCTTGTGAAATACAATATAATAATAAAGGGTTATGTATACTATACCTATCAGTATTTTTTTCTAGTTTAATTTTCCTTAAAAGAATGATCATTTTTTTCTTCTTTCATTATTAAATTTAAAATGAGTTGATGAACATTTGGTTTTGATGCAAATAAAAAAATCATGAATTGTTAGAAAATATAAGTTATTAATTAAAAAATTAATTTTTATAAATTCATGAATTTATATTAAAAATTATCCTCATATAATATTCGTCATAAATAATATTAATATACAATTAATAATATAATTTTCTAAAGTCCAATATGTTAATTATAAGGGATTAAAACCTGCTATTTATGTAAAATCTAGTAGTTTTCAAAAAAATTAACTTTTAATTTGAATATGTTAATTATAAAATTTAGGGAATTTTTTAGAAAATATATATTATTTTCTAATTAACATTTAAATATTATCTAAGTGTTAATTTTTCATATTTTTTTTAGATTGATGGATTTTTTGGTAAAAAATAAATATGTTATAAATATATATTATGTAGTATGATATCATTATATCTCAAAATTGATGTAATAAAATATATAAAAGTAATACATGACCAAAAAAAATCATTAACAATTTTATGTTTTGAAGTTATTTGATTAATTTTCTAAAATGTTATTAAATCCTCCAATACCTATATTATATTTTAAGGATTTAATATAAATTCAATATAATCATGATTCACATTCAGATAACCAACTGTATTATTTAAATTAGTTTGGTAAGATAATATATAAAATATTTAAAACCCCTTATACTTAGAAGAAAATATTGGGAAGACCATGGTAATGTTTTCTTGATTATTTAAACATATAGAGTCTAACACCAATGTTTATAAATTAATAAATAACTCCCTCAAATTTTTTCTTAAATCCACACCCATTACCCAAAAATAATTCAATAAAAAAATCATTTAGTATGATATTAATCTATCATTACCTATGTAAATACTACACAATGTGTTTTTAATATTTGAATAATCACATACCAATCATTTAAAATTTCCCTCTCATGGTATGGGACACTCCCCTATTTTTTTATTTCAATTACTTTCATTATAATAATCTTTTGATTTTCAATATTCCATTTTTAATGGGTTTTTTAAGTACACTTATTATCCTTATGATTCCCATGTACTGATATCCCATTATTAACACTCATTAAACCCTTCCATAATCCCTATGTACATTCATTATGCTGTCAAAATTATCTTGTGATTTTCCACGAAAAAATATTTTGTATTGAATACCAATCCTGATTTCCACTCATGGGTAATCTCTTATTTTTACATAAACATTATTTATATGGGACATCCATTTATTTAACCCAAAATTCTTAGTCTTGGGGTTATATGTGATGAAATTATTTAATACTCCATATGATCTATGTGGTAGAAATTTTAATTTACCTAATATGAATCTAAAGATTCATCCTGTAGTAATATAGTAATCTATTTCATTGGGTAATTGTTTTATCTCATGATATTCCATTTTTTGTAAACTAGTGGTTATCCTATGAAATCTCTTTTATGAATTTGTCATGGTTATCCATGACTTGTCCCTGTGATGTATTGTTTTATATTTTCACCACATTCATATGATTCATTGATGTAATAATATTATATCATTATTTAATGATCAATTTATAGATTCTCATACTTTTTATATAAATTTTTTATTCCCCATGGCTAACATGTATAAAATTAATTATGTTATGCTTCGATTATTCCTTTATTAGGATTAAGATCTCACCATTTTTTATATACATCCCAATATTATCCCATTATGAATTAGAATATCATTAGAATATAATGATAGATTTAAAAGTTTTTCAATAATGTTTTTTGAACTAGTTTTCATGTTATTGTGCTATGTACCTTATTTTCCAAGTTAACTAGGCCTCATGATACTCTAGGATTATATTTTTTTCATTACATAAAAAAATTATGAATTATTGTGTATTAATTATATATATTTCTATTATTGGGATAATAAGAAATGTCTAGTTATTTTTATTGATTAGGATTGGAAAAACTATTTAAGAAATAAGGATAAGATTAAACAAATAAAAAAATCATTAAATAATGGCAATGTTTTGAGTAATTTGTATCAATGGAATAAAATCCCTATCTAGATATTATATGTATATGTGGATTTGAAAATTTAGTACCTAGGGGTAATAATCCCAAATAACGTGTAGTGGAATTTGACACAATCTAATCCTAGTGCATGAAAAATTTTATCTCCTTCGTATACAGTTATAATTTCTTGGGGGATATTCTATAGTAAATTTGAAAGCTACTAATAATCAATTATGAAGGAAAAATGACATTAGAATTTTATGGTATTGAATTTTAAATGGAAAACATATATTAAAACCTATAAATTTAAAGGTTAATGAATTTATTTCATTTATGAGTTATATAATGGCCTGTAAATTTTATACATCGATATAAGATAATTTTATATTAATATTAATTAATAACATAACATATATACACAAGAACCATAGGTGTTTAGAGTCTTTGGAATTTTGGAATCATAATTTTATTTCATAAAATATCTATACCATATCCCACTTATTTCCTTAATAATGAGAACCCTTTTTGAAATACAATACATAAAAACATTATCCATATCCTAGTGAAATGAATCATAACAAAAGGGTGAGGATAGAAGATCTATAAGTGTAAACCTGGGAGATAACAATGATTTCATAATCTTAATATCAGTATAAAGGAATTATAAAAACAAAATAACATTTTAAAATAATCCCCTGCATATCTAGGATCATAATGTTGAGTTATGGAATAAATCATTATTGTTCATAAAATATGAATGAGAATAAATCAAAGAAGAAGAGTCATGAAAACATAACATTGGAATGAGCCGTGGAATTTCTTGAGTACATGGATGAATATAAAATCATTCCCAAAGTAGTCAAGGCCCACTTCCATGACCATCGTAGTAAACAAATACTTTTAATAAATTAGTATCACTCCTCATTCTATCCATATCTTAGTAAATCAGGCTCACTTCCCATTCCATCCCTATCTTATCGAACTGGGTTCATTCCCCAATACCATCCTTCCAATCTAATGAGCTATATATTTTTACCCAATTCCTTTGAGGGATATATAGGTCCCACCAATGAATAGTGAAATACATATATATTTGTTCCAAAAAAACATAAATAATTCATCATATAGAAACCCATGGAATGAAATGTGTTTCTTAAACATTTCATCATAGAATAACCCATGGAAATGTAACATGATTAAAAATAATACCATAATAGTTATAAACCATTATGAGATAGAATAAATATTGTATCCATGGATGATATATCCAGTAAATCACATGTAAAATCAAATAATTCTTTCTTATATAGAAAATTATTTTGATAGATCACTTGAAAAAAAAATTAGAATATATTCTTTCCATTTTGAAAAATATTTTTTAAAAATTAATGAGTTAAAAAAGTAGATATTTTATTTAAAAAACATTGTAATGTGGTATAATAATAATTAAATAATATTGGAATCATTATGATCTAAAATCATATTATTCCAAAAAAGATAAAAAAACATTCCTTAAGTATTTTTTTTTTGAAAAATTCACAATGTACCTTATATAGAAAATGAAAAAAAAATATTCTCTCCTTTTTTGGAAAAAATGTAAAATAATGGTACAAATGAATTCCAATATGATTAGGAGAAAATTTAAAAACTTTTTTAAATTATTTTAAAACACCACGGACATGGAAAATAATTACTACCCTGTTTATATTTAAATGTAAAAAATCCTAAATAATGAAGAAATTATGATATAATCCCTTAATCCAAGTCGTTCATTTCTATGTTCATTTTCAAACAAACTATATATTAAATAAGTATTTTTTTAAAAATTTATCCATGTTCATAATTATATCATATCATTATTTGTTTATTTATATCTTTTTATCCATTTTTTATTAAAAATATTTTATTAAAATCATTGTTCTAGGTGATAATAACATCAATTTACAAGAATGTATCAGTTCTACAGTCTTAGACCATAGACCATAAATTTTACCTCCACATTTATAGAATATTAATAATGTTAAAAAAATAATATATTATTCTTATATATTTATATATAAAAAATCATTTAAAGAATAGATAGAAAAAATAATTACACTATTTATGGACGGTAGCTCGTACGTACACGTGAATTTCGTTTTCATTTTTTATTGAAGGAATGACATAATATTAAATAATAATTTATATCTCAATAACTATGATTATATCATATATATTATATAAATTATTCAAATATATCATTATAATAATCCATATAATATAGTGATGAAAAATTAATTGTACCTTTATGTGGAGACTCCAAGTAGTACTTAGGCACGGGCGATACATTCACTTGTTTTTTGATTGAAAAGAGGTTATATAATGGGATTTTCATAATTATAATTATATTTAAAAATATTTAGGATATATAGTCTATTTTTTATGATAATCGTCACATATTTATGGGAGGTATGGATGAGTAAATAAGTGATCGGTTAGTGCAATTATTTCTTCTTTGGAACACCTCCATTAGATCTCCTATAAAGGCCTCTAGGTTGGATCTTTTGGTAATAAAATAACCTATAAAAAATTACTAGAAACATTTAGAGGATATATTGATAAGTATTGTTTGAGAAATAAATATCAATGTCTTGTGATGAAGTGAGGTAGGATAAACTATTTTATAATTCAGGAGAGACACACTTTTGGAATTTCTCAAAACACTAAATCACAATAAAATAATATAATTTCCAAATCACCACAAAATGAATATTTTTTTGAATATAAGATACCATATTTTATTATTATAATTTTCAAAAATATAATTTATAAATTTTTTGGTATTATTTTTAACCTTATCATTTTTATCGACCCCCTTGATAACCTATTTTAATTTTAATTACAGTAACAACTTTTTTTATATTGAAAAGTTATAAAATTTATTTCAATTATTTCAATTGAATTATAAATAGTCAATATCTAAAATTTTATAACATATCATAATCAGTATGTATTTTAAAAAAAATTATTATTTTTAAATAATTTTATAGTATATTAATACCATGAAATATCATTATTTTCAATTTTGATACTATTCACTATTTTTTAATTTTAAAAACATTAATACATAATGTCAAATTAAGAAAAAATATTTTATTATATCCATTATAGTTCATGATAATATATAGATTCTGTGGATCACATTAAATATATATAACAATATTACTGTTAATAGTTTTAATATAAATTATTGGATTTTTCTATTCATTGAGTAATTTATCCATCAACATTATGTATGAATTTTAGGTAATTATATAAATCTCATAAAATATTAATATTTTTCATAATGAATATAAATAATTTATATTTCAAAATATTATTTATAGTCATGCATATCCTCTACATAAACTAATATTGAAAATCTTATAATTATTAAAACCCACAGCATTTAGCGTTTGACTTTTAACTATATAAAGAACTATAAAGGTCATAATCTTATCATAGTGGCCTAAAAAGTAATAATTAAATTTATATAATGAAAAATATTACTTATTTTTAAAAAAGGACACTTAAATTCATTCATAACCTAACTTTTCCCCCATGTGGACACATAAGAGATATTTAAGAAAAAGAAAATGACATTTTCTGACTTTCTTTGATTTAAATATTATATATGTCATTTTCATGGGAAACATTCCATTGAAAAACTCAATTTCAATCCTAACATTTTAATGGTTGAATTAAATTAATTCATAATATATATTATTCAAATGAATTATCTTGTCAATTTTTATAAAACATATTAATTTATTTTACCCTTTAAAGAGATTATAATTATTCCCAGAGTTACTATTCATATTGACTAAATATATAAGGTCCGTAATTACCAAATTTTAACATCCTGATAAAAAAAATTATATTTATTTTATCTAACTAATTTATTATAAATGGAATATATTTATTTTAAATTAAGTTCCAAAAAAGTTTTTTTATTTACAAAAAAACCCTTTTTAAGCACAATACCATATTTATACTTATCAAAAAAGTATAAATATAGTTATTGATTTTTTACAAAATATGATCAAGTGACTAATATAATATTTTAATTAAAATAAATCACCATTATTAATTTTAAATATTATATATTATATTCATGGTATTATAAATATTTCTTGAAAATAACAATTTTATTTTAAAATAGTATTTGTTTTAAATTTAAATAATTTGAAAACTAATGAATTTAGTTTCGCATGTGCATCCCATAATTTCTTTATTTTACTATTAATAATCATACCCTCCAATATAACAGATATATGATAATGAGAACATAATAATGTTACATGTTTCATTTAAACATGTTATTTTGTGTAACACATGCTATTGAAAAATAAAATTATTTGAACAGAAATATTTCGCAATAATATTAGGGTGTTGTATTATAACCCATGTAAAAGAAATTCATCCCTAAAAATTTAACACTTATATTAAATAAGATTAGGATAATTATACTTCATCACTTCCATAGGTTCCCACTTAGCGTACTCAAATTAGTGTTTTTTTTCAAAAAACATTAACCATTCAAGTGGTCATGTTTCGTATAAATATTTCTATATTATCTATAATTTCAAATATTTTTTCATTATAAGAAATATATTTATATAGTGGTATGATCTCTAAATTTAGTTCATTAAGAGTATTATGTATGTACTTTCTAGAGAGAGATTCGTGGAACACATCATGTGCTTAAGATGGATTAAGTGTAAGCACATATCGATAATATATATTCCCAACAAGATCATGATTTTTAAAATGACTTATTTTCCTAGAGATTATCATTTCTATCATTTAAAATATAATCACTCTAATATATGGATATATTTGTAGAAATACATTTTTTCCCACTTCAAAATCATGGTATTTTCATAGGTTTTCATCATAAATTCTTTGTTGACTATGAGATGCTCAAATGTAATGTGAAATATATATGGACACATATACCCTATCCTAAACTAAATTAGGTGCCCACATATTTCATTCCCAAACACTATTCTAGATTGTTTTAGTTTTTCACTTCTTACCATATATGGCTTTATAAAAAGCCATATGAATGCAAGAGTGAAAAAACCTTCTTTATGAAACTTCATCCAATGGGTTGTGTGGATTCCAACCCACTTTTAAAATCATAGAGAAAGATATATACATGATTTCTCATGTTTGAGTGTTTATCTTAAACTAACCACCCATTTTAAGACAAAAGGAAGAACTGAAACATAACACTATATCAAGAGTCTTCCAAATACTTCGCAAAAAATAGGAGGTAATCCTTGGATCCTGAACAAATACATTAAACAGTGGACCTCCATGAAACCATTTCTCTAATATATATTTTTGAAAAAATATATAGAGAAAAAAATTCTTTTACAATAATGAAGTATTCCAAATTTAGAAGGCGTTTGACTAAATACCATATTGTTTTATTCCCATTAGATTCTCTTGGGAGTCTCATGATAAAATCAATGGTGATATTTTCTTGTTTCCATTATGGTATGGGTAATAGTTATAACATCCCCTGTGACTTATGTCTCTTATCCTTGAATTTATGTCATTTCAAGCAACGAGAAACATACTCTATAATATCTCTTTTCATTCAATTACACCTGAAATACTATTTCATGTCACTAAAAATATTCACGATTCCATAATGAAAAGAGAATGGGAAATAATGAGACTCACCCAATAGCTCCATCTTTATGTTTATATGGGATTTACACAAATTAGTTTCATGAATCTTATATCTACTCACAATCAGTGCTGAAATCATGAACATTTATCACTTTATTTTACACCTTCACATCTTCCTCTTATGTATCCCGAGTCATCCCATACATATATAGTTAAACATTCATTTTATTAAGATAATATTTATCTCATTCCTTTAAGACTTTTAGTTCTATCCTTTATAAATCAGTAAATAATGGATCTCTTATAATCCTCATCATAGATATATTACCATGATCTATTATTGTCAAAGCATATGACACCTTGTTCACTTTCCCAATGTGGTAATGTATTGAGGAATTATAATCTTTCAACAACTCCAAAGAACTTCTTTGGTTCACAATAATTTCATTCTATGTGATTATATACTTTAATATATTTTCATTGATATATATATATAAATATTTTCTCCATAAATATAATGACTTCACAATATTAATTAAATTAGTATAACAACTAACCAAAAATCAAGAGTTGGGTAATTTTCACATGCATCATCTGTTTTCATAGGGAATAATCTATAACATGGTCATTTTTCATGAGAATGAATCCAATTCCTTCTTAGATTAATCATTATAGATTACATGACCTTTTCCACTATATGGTAATGTATGAATAGGGGAACAAACTAACCTTATCTTTAGTTTCTTATAATCTTCCATACATTCACTCATCCAATGAAACATTGAACCTTTGCATGTTAATCTGGTGAGTGGGTTAGAGTGTAGAGATAAATTATCTAAAATGTAAAGATAATATCAAAATATCAAAGAACAATTCAGATATCAGTCTTTGTTATTAGCCGCGACCAATTTTCAACAACACCTTTCTTTGATGGATCCATATATGTACCCTTTATTGAGATTATGTGACCCAAAAATGAAACTTTATAAAGAAAAAAAATAATGATTGGTAAATTTTCCATAATGCCTTTCCTTTCTCAAGGTATTTAGTTCAATGCTCAAGTAATATTTATTTTCTTACATTCACTATGAATGTTCAATTATATCATATACAAATACTACAACAAACTAATCAAATATAGTCTCTAAAAACTATATTTCTTAAAACCATGAAGACAAAAGTGTAATTAGTAAATCCAAAGGGAATCATTAAAAACTCATAATGTTTATACCTTGTATGGAATGTTTTATTGGGTTTATCATTCTTCGTGAACCATAATTGACGATATTTAGAGTGAACATCAATCTTGGAAAATAATTGATCCCCTCGTAGATGATAAAATATGTAATCAATACATGGAAGATGATACATATTTTTTTTAACCTTGTAGACTTCTCAAAAATTAATGAAGAGCCTCATTGATACATATTACTTCTCATCAAGCTCAAACGTTTCACCCCAAGGTGATTCATTGGGGAATATGAATCCCCAATCCAAATTCTGGTGGAGTCCCTTCTTCAATTCCTACAACACAATTGGGCTCATTATAAAAGGAGTATCTAAAATAGGAATAAAAGAATATATGAGTTATATTTAAAACTAAAGTTTTTGATTTGTTGGAAGATATATAAATTATTCACTAAATAAATCAAAAATCTCTTATATAATAAGTTTATCCTTAATGATGAGTTTCTCACCAACTATCAGAGATAGAAAAACATCATTTATAGAAATTACGATAAAAATATTAAAGTAATTTAGATTTCCAGTTTCTATTTATACTTACATTGATAAATGTTCATTCGTCCACTATGAATTTAAAATGTTAGTTTCCTTCACTAGAAGATATTATTAACCCCGTATAAATTTTAAAACAACTAATTTCGTAATAGTTACCATGTGTGCGATGAGTAAATAATGTTTTTTAGGGATTTTCTATGCCTCTATATTTTGAAAATAAAAAACACTGTATCTTAAGAAAAAATATATTTTTACATAAGTAATATTTCACTTTTATAAGGAAATTTTTATACATATATTTGTTTTCATTGTTCATTTTATAATCTCTCTAAATATAACTCATTTTTTTCCAAAGTCTAAAATTTGGGTTCATATCTAAAACCTTGGAATCCTATAAATCCATGGATAGATAGTATTCTATTTTAAGGATATGAATTATTTGAAATTTATACCACGAATTCTCTAAAATTCAGATTCCTAATTCTCTGAAATTCAGACTCCAAATTCCCTAAAATTTAGACTCCAATTTTTCTGAAATCCAGATTCTGAATTCATTGAAATCTAGATTCTGAATTCTATGAAATTCAGACTCTAAATTCTTTGAAATTCATACTTTAAATTCAATAAAATTTTGACTCTTAATTCTATGAAATATAGGTTCTAAATTCTTTAGAATTCAGACTCTGAATTCTTTATAATTCGGACTCTGAATTCCTCAAAATCCATACTCCAAGTTCATTAGAATTTAGACTCTGAATTTCCCTACATTCAGACCATGAATTCCATAGAATTTAAGATTTTAATTTCTTAGAATTCTGACTCTGAATTCCTCAGAATATAGATTCTAAATTCCTTAGAATCTAGACTCTGATTTCCTCAGAATTCAGACTCAGAATTCCTTAGAATTTAGACTCTAAATTCCTTATAATTCAGATTCCAAATTCATTGGAATTCAAAATCTGAAATATATAAAATTTAGATTCCTAATTCTATGAAAAATAGAATCCAAATATCCATGTTTATAGACTCTGAATTATTATTTGTCTAGATTCCAAATTCCATTTTTCCTTAGACTCCAAAAAATAGATTTTGTTATGCAATTTCATTTTCCTTACACTTGTTATGAAATGATATCGTAAAATCTATTTATAACTAACCATTGATTGAGGGACACATGTATGTGTCCCTCCAAGATTCATGGAAAAATATGACCATTAGAGGAGGGTGATGAATGTTGAATAACTTCCTATAAATAGAAGAACATTGGAACGAGCTCATAAGACTGCTCCATCATTCTAGAGATTTCATGCCACTGAAGTGATTTATAGAGAGGTAGACCCTCATGCATTGTGTGGATCTAAACATCGTGTTCATCTTTCTTCGTGTGACTCCGACTATTGCTGAGTAAAATCGAGGGCTTCCATAGATCAGAAGATAGAGGTTCTAACTACCATAATGATTGAGGGCTTGTGGAGATAGAAAGGCATATTTCCATATTACAATTGAGGTCTTACCCTGGTGTGGGTAATGCTAACTTTTTTTAAAGTATAAATCAAGTAACCTTTTTTTAATGTTGTTAGATACCCTACTATTTAGGTTAAAATAATTCATACTTGTTACTTGTTTTGTTTCATGTTTATTTCCATTGCATTTTAATAAAGTAAGAGAGTATAACCTTATTATACTTTCATATTATATTATGTACTCTAACATGTATGATTCTATATGTTTTAAGGTATAATCTTTTCCTTGTAATATTTCCTTATATTTCATTTCCAGAATCATATTTCTTGAACCTAGCATGTTTTTTTAATATAAATAAATGAGGTATTATGAATTACCTTGTTTAACTTTGTTAAACATAGTTTTCCTTAAGGTTAAAACCGAAATATTTTAAACATAAAATTCACCCTCCTCTTGTAATTGAGAATATAAATCATTATTTCGATCCTACAATTGGTATTAGAGCTTGTTTCAGAAATAATTATATTCACATATAAGTTTTCATTCTCAGGTTTTCCTTGTTCTAATTTTTTTTCTTATCTTTTTTTCTTAAATTTTTCTTAGATATTTTTACTTTGTTTAAAAACCATTTCTATTAATATATTTTTGTGGAAAATTATTTTTCTTATATAATGGCAGGAATGAAAGTCGGTTTCATTGATAATATAAATTCTACTATACCACCTATATTTGATATGAATGATTATGAATACTGGATAGATCATATGAATTCTTTTGTTATCAATAATGTGGTGGAAAATATTTTCATGATTACCCTAGATTACAAGATTCCTAACATGTAAGTAAAAACCATCACCAACCAAGAATAATTGAAATATCAACTAAACTACTAGGTATGCCATACAGGTATGCAGTGTGTTATTGTTTATGCTCATGCTATTGAAGCTGAACTGTGGGCGATGATCAAAGAAATCAGGTATGCAGTGCGTTATGGTTGGCATAGAGTATGGTTAGAGTCGGATTCATCTCATGTTGTGCAGATTTTGAAAAACAAATCTCAAAATGTTCCTCGGAGGATGATGCCCGCTTGGATCTCCTGTCTTAGGCTTGCTGATAGCTTATTCCCTGATGTCTCTCATGCATATCGTGAAGCTAACCAGGTTGTTGATGCTCTATCTAAAAGGGCCATTATGGAGGTCAGTTCCAGCTAGTCGTTTGTCCTGCCTTTCAATGGTGAAAATTTTATTAGCAATGATAGGAATGGTGTTCTATATTCAAGGCTTTGTAAGGCCTCTTGTTTTTGAGTTTTATTGTACTGTTTACTCTTTTCTTTAATAATTTTGATGGGAGCAGGTTTCTGCCTGTCTCCTGAACCTTTTGGCTAGTAGGTACACCATACATTGTTTTGTTCAATGGCCAGAAATATATATATATATATATATATATATATTAAACTTTCACCTTGTGAAGCTATAAATTTTATCTATAATAAAATTAATGTTACACATTTTTGTACTTCCAAAATTATATAAACTAGAAGAGCAATATTAAGAGATCAATATCATGGATTTCTATTTCCCTATGGAGATCCAGTTTCCAAAGTGCAATAAAGATTTATGACCATTGTAAGAAGTTTACAATCTATGGGAGAAAAAGGATTAGATGAGGAAAATATTATTGATAGGGTGACTGATATCATACTAAATGAGTGGAAATCTAAGAGAACAGTTATTGATGAGAATTGGAAAGTATCTCAAATTAATCTTGATGAGATTTTTGGAACACTTCTTCAACATGAGACAAGAATAAAAAGAGATACTGATATGAATAAGAAGAACAATGGAAATGGAAGTATATCCTTTAATACTACTAAAGTCAAGTATTCGAAAAAGGTTACAAGATATATGTCTGTAAAAGTTACTATTTTATCTTAATCTAGTAAAATTGAACATTCTAATAATGAGATTGCTATTATTTCTAGAATGATGAAGAAGATAGTTAGCAGGAAATAATTTCAGTATAGATATATAAAGAAATAATAAAAGGAAAAGAAAGAATCAGAAGTCACTTTATATGAATGCAAAACAGTGGGGTATGTAAGTCCAGATTGTATTATTCTTAAGAAAAATGATAGGAAGTAAAAGCATTCTAAGAGTAATAGAATTAAGTACTACATGTCAAAAATGAAGAAAGTCTTGAAAGATAATGACACCATGAGTGACAGTGGTGGTGACTCTTCAGATAAACCTAAGAGTATGAATCTTCTGAATAGAACAATACCAGTCTACTAGACAAAAAACCCATTTAAAATCATTTTACAATGGCTAAGGTACACAATGCCAAATATAGCACTAATGTATCTTTGAATGAAAATTATATCGATGATAAATATTATGAATCTTCAGATGATGAATCTTACTCATCAGAAGATAATACCTTACATTCATTGGAAAAAGTATCCATATTTTCTAAACTTCTTGAAAATAAAAATTTTACGATAAAAAAGGAGATAGAAAAAGAAATCTCTTGAATTTCTATCTTAACTAAAGACATATTATATCTTTCAAATGATATTGATCAAAAAACTTTTGAATTTCTAAGTATTTCTTAAAATAATAAAAAATTAAGTTATGATAAGGATAAAAATTCCAAGAATATTGAAAATATAATTTCTATGAAAAATGTTTTAGAGGATAAATCTAGTTCTAAAAAATATGTTTTGAGGAAAAAAATCTAGTTATTAAACTAAAGTCAAAAATATTTTCCTTCAGAAAATGCATGTCAAACTTTACCTCCGGTAAGGAAAATTTTGAGAAGATGTATTCCCAAATCCATCCTTTAAAGAATAAATTTATATTTGGTTATACCCATTCAAACCCAGTTTTTAATAGTAACTATTTTCCCCCAAAGTGCTCAATTTTGTACTATGTGTCAGTGTGGTGGATATTGGGAGAAGAAGAATTCTTTAAACAAAACACCATCATTAGGTTTTCATAAAGCTTATTTTTTTTATGAAAATGTGGATTCCTGAAATTTTTCTTCCTGAAATTTCTGGATCCATGAATGTTTGGATTCTGAAATTATAACTCATTTATTTTTGATGAAAATAAATATAGTACCAAGAACAATACATGGTACATGGATAGTGGATGTTCCTGGCATATTACTGGTAACAAAAAGTTATTTGAAAATATTATCTAGACGAAAGGAAGAAAAGTAACATTTAGAGATACTTCTCAGGGAGAAATCATTGGTATAGCTAACATTGTTATTTGTGGAAAACATTAATTTAAAAAAATTTATTTATAAAGGGCCTTAAGCACAATCATATTAAAATAAGTCAATTATGTGATGATGGATACCTTGTGAATTTTAGGAATGATAAATTCTTAGTACACAATTCCAAGGAAGATTTTATACTTTCTGCTCATAGGGAAGAGAATGTATACTCACGAAACATAAAATCCCTTATGAGCCAAGATCTACCTTGACTTAGTTCAATGGAAGATAAATATTGGTTATGGAATAGAATGTTAGGACATTTTAACCTTAATAAACTATTAAAACACTTGAAGAAAAGTCTTGTTAATGATGTACCATATTATATATTTTGGTTCTTCAAAATTTTGTAATCCTTGTCAATAAGGAAAGCAATATAAATCCAGTTTTAAATAAACCGGTGAACTCAAAACATCTGATGCATTATAGTTAGCACATATGGATCTTTTTAGTCCAATACAAACTAGAAGTATTAGAGGAAAATATTATGTATTTGTCTTATTTAATGATTAAACTAGATTTACGTGGGTCTACTTTCTAGAAAGAAAAGTCTGAAGATTTTTCTTATTTAAATATTTTTAGAGACCAAGTTAAAAATGAGAAAAAAAAAAACCATTGATAACTATTCATAGTGATCATGGAGTAGAATTCCAAAATTATGATTTTGAAACTTTCTCTAGCAAAAAAGGAATTACACATAACTTTTCATCTCTATGAAATCCTCAATAAAATGGTGTTCTTAAAACAAGAAATTTAATTCTTCAAAAGATAATTTGAACCATATTGAGTGAATATTCTCTATCTAAACACTTTGGTTCTGGGCTGTATATACATATTTTTATACAATAAATCGAGTTCTTATTGGACATCTTCTTGAAAAAAATATATTATGACATGTAGAATGGTAAAAACCTAGAATTTACTACATCAATATATTTGGTTTCAAATAATTCATTCTGAATACTGAAGATAATTTACATAAATTTGCACCCAAATATGATGAAGGGATTTTCCTAGGATACTCCACAACTTCTAAGGATTATAACTTTTTTAATAAAAATAATTGTACTATTTAAGAAACAGTACATGTTAAATTTGATGAAACTAATCCTTTTGTTTTTAAAAAACCAAAACCTACATCATCAGATGTGTTTTAAAAAACTAATTCCCAACCCTTGATAAATGATTCTTTTAATAATGAAGATGTTCAATAAAATATTTCTGAAGTATTTACCCTAGAATATTTCCTATCTTATGTTGATGAATAGGTTTTAAAAAACCCAAATCATTTATTTCCTAAGAATCATCCCAGTGATAGTATCATTGTTATTAAATAAACCAGTAAGGAATAGAAGTTCCTTAAGAAATGAAGTAAAACATATATCATTCCATTCTCAATTTGAAAAAAAATCACTGATGAAGCTTTAGGTGATGATGATTGGATAAAATCCATTCAAGATGAGCTAAACAAATTTGAAAGGAAAAAAATTATGTCCATTGGTGGAAAGACCTAAAGAAAACTTTTTTTATTAGAGTAAAATGGTTCTTCTAAAATAATTGTGATGAAAATGGAATCATTGTATGAAATAAATCTAGATTAATTTCAGAAGTCTATAATCAAAGATAAGTAATATTATATGAAGAAAAATATTCTTTAGTATCTAGTCTTTAATCTATACATATTTTACTTTCCATTGCAGAATTCTTTAATTTCAATCTTTTTCCAAAAGATGTAAAATGTTATTTTCTTAAAAGATATGTTCTGGAGGATGTTTATGTTAAAAAAACACCTATTTTTGAAGACACAAAATATCTTGAACATGTTTTCAAACATGAAAAATCATTATATAGACTTAAACAATATTCTAGATACTTTTATGAAAAACTTTTAGGATTTTTTATTCAAAATAATTATGTTAAGGGAAATACTGATCCAACTCTTTTTATAAATAAAGATGAGGAAAATGTTTTGATTGTTCAAATTTATGTTCATGAAATTATATTTGGTTCAAATTATAAATCATTAACTTATTCATTTTCAAATCCAATGAAATCTGAGTTTCAAACGATTTGATAGGAGAGTTTACATTTTTTCTAGGTTTTCAAAATTTTCAAAAACCATAAGTAACATACATATCTCAACATAAGTATATTAATGATATTATTGAAAAGTGTGGATATGACAAAACTAAAAGTATAAGAACTCTAATTGACACCTAAAATTTTATTGATCTTGATGAAGCTAGGAAACTAGTAGATAAAACATCATTTAGAGGTATGATAGGAAGTTTACTATACTTGAAATCTAGTCATCCAGAGTTAGTGTTTTCAGTATGATTATGTGCATGATATCAATCCAATCCTAAGAAATCTCATTTAAAATAACTGAAAAGAATTTTTCACTATTTAAAGGGAACCATGGATTTAGGACACATTTCTACTTCTTTAAATGATTTTGTTTTAAAATGTTTTTTGGATGCTGATTTTGGTGGATGTCGAATGGATATAAAAAGTACATCCTAAAATTGCAATTTATTAGGATATTGATTAGTTTCTTAGTCATGAAAAAATCAACACTCAGTAGCTGTCTCCACTACTAAAGCTGCATATGTAGCAGCTGTAAGTTGTTGTGCTCAAGTGTTGTGGATACAACACACACTCACAGATTATGGCATGAATTTTACCAAAACATGGATAGTTTGTGATAACACTAGTTCCATTTCCCTAAGTAAAAAACCATGAACATCACTCTCATTAAAGACACATATATATTGGGGATTACTTTATTACGTATCACACACTTAAAATATATATAATTCTTATATTAATTGGAACACAAGATAACTTGTTGATATTTTCACAAAAACGTTACCCTCAGATATATTTTAATACATTAAAAAAATATGATTTATAACTATAGGGTAATTTTTCATATTAACTATTAATTGAAACCATTATCCTTATATTAAGTAACTCTTTTCCATATGGCGATTATATTTTTTGTTAAAATAAAAAATTCCCTCTTAATCAAAAATTTTCGTAATCAAATATTTTTTTATTCAAAATTTTTCGTAATCAAATTTTTTCGCAATCAAATTTTTTCCCAGAACCCAAAATTCTGATGTCCAAAATTTTTCTTCTTTAAGAAAATTTTCATGAATCTAAGATATTCAAGAAGAATTTTCCTCAATAATAAAAATTTTTCTAACAGTCAGAAAGGTATGATTCCTTACATAGGTTTTCGTAATTGTTTTTTCTTGTTGGTACTTTTTTATCTTTCTTTAAGAATATGTTTAGGATTCTCATTCCTCAAATATGATTTTTTATTTTTAAACCTTAAAATATCTGAACCTACCCAAATCTGTCTTCATCTTTCATTTCAACCATCATATCATTTTTCTATTGTTTCAATCATTGGATCAATCTGGGAATATGAACAGTCACCTCAACACCTATATAAATGCCCCTCAAATGGTTATCCCATATTCATTTTCAATATCTTACATGCCAAAGCTCTGTCACCCTACATAGAATTCATTCTGAATTTTCATGTTTTCCCAAATCCGAATGTCATTGGATGCATCCCCTTAGAAACAAATGTTACCAGTTATGGAAATTTATAAATGGAAGATCTAAAAGAAGAGGTTAGTAGATCCAATGTTTTTCTCTAAGTATGATTCTCTTATCTTGAATAATAACATGTTGAATGGTTGGGAAATTATAGTTGTATCCAAACCCAAGGGAAAAGATCCAGTGTATCCAGATTTTCCAATAGAATTTTATGAGACTGTATGTTTCTTTAATGATGGAGGGATTGATAATTTTTTTCATAGTTATGGGAAAACATATTCCCTTTTTGTAAAGTATGGAAGCCAACATAATTAGAATTCTTTATGAGGGGGAAGCTGATTTCATCACCCATAAGCTACCAGATATACCAGGATGTTTTGATAATGATATGTCCATAGAGTGGCTTGGTTTATTAGGTTTAAATACACTAAAGGTTATGCATCATTCTACAGATTTCTAGATTCTAAAGTTATGGGTTCATGGATTTCTCATTTTGAGAAAAGGTGATAAGAATACATTGATGACAAATGATATCTAAATACTAGATTTTCTAGTAAACCTTCTAATAATTAATCTTTTGTAGTATGTCTTGATTAAAATTTTTAATATCAGGAATGTGACACTTAAATCTCATATCATTATCTATCCAACTATTCTTTCCAATATCATAGTACATTGTCTATAATCATTCAAAATCTCATGCAGTTCTAAGCCAAGTAATTTCAATGTTATGTTGTTGAGTTATGACACGCTTAGAAGAATGAAGGTTGGTTTTAACAGCAAGTTTAGAGAATTTAATGACATGTCTGAAAGTGAAATTGAAGCATTATCCAGGAATCCAAAATTAGATGAGACTTTCAATAAAGGTCAGAGGATGAGAAATTAGAAATATCCATATGTCAAAGAAAAAACTCATGTAGTTCAGGAAACCCAATCAGCACCTCCAATATCTAAGAATCCAAAGACTTATCCAGACAAAGTAATTGCTAAGTGGAGAGAAGATAAGATGAACCTGAAGGAGGGAGAGGATAGATTTGTCTTGGAACCTATTGAGGAAAAATAATTAAAGATTAAGGGTGTTGAAGAGTTTTAAAAACAAGAAAAATATAAGAAATAAAAGAAGAAGTTGTCTGAGGATAAAATAGTTCAAGACCTTCTCAAAGACATCGAAAAAGCCTCTGAACAAATTAAATACTGGAATCATTTCTACAATAATCCATTCTATAGACTCTGAGAAAAAAATATTCATTCCAAAACCTAATGAAGAGGAAGATACTATGCAGGAATAGGAATTGGAAGTAGAATACGAGGAAGGAAGTGATGATACTGATGATATGATAAAGAAAGTTGAATAATATCATGAGAAGGAGATTTTATCTGAGAAATTGTCGATCCAAAATTCCCACGACAAATCTTCAAAACATTCTACCACATTAAAAGAATAATAAGATCAAGAAGAAGTGAAAAAATAATTAGAATAAGAGAGAAGAAACCATGAATTGGTTATACTAGAGGAACTGGTGGTATATACTGAAAATAAAAAGGTTGAGGAAGATTAGATTGTCCAAATTTCATATAATTAACATGAATCACTAAAGGATGATGAGATCCTACTGAAATATGATAATGGAAAACATTGGTTACCTAATACACTTTACAAGGTTGTTGTGGTTAAAAAATATGTTGGTGGTTCTTCTAAAAGAAATAATGATGAGATTGAGAAAGATTCCTCACTAATAAAAGAATTTTATATAGAATCGTCTTCTATAGGTCATGATTTTTTTTTCCAATCTCTTAAAAAAAATTGATACAATTCCTCTGCTTATATGTATTGATTTGAGATATCAGATGCTTCAGCATTAATTTATTCAGAAATCAGTTTTTGTTTCCATACATATGGAAAAATTTGTTAGGATTCATGCTGATTTTATATCCTTCTACATCGGGTATGATGCTCACAGGAGGTCGTGCAAGGAAATGAGTAAGTGGTCTAAGAAGACAAAGGAATATATGATAATCTTTGACAACTTTCAAGATAATGTGAAGGATGATTTTGATACTGAATATGTCAAGATCAAATATCTTACTACTCGTTTCAATGAGAAGCTCAATCAAGAACAAACAGCTCAGATGGAAGAAGATAAGGATCTAAATGGGAAACATAATTCAGTTTCTTTGAATCTAAAAAGGTAAAGAGATCACAGAATCTAGTTTGAAGAAAAGATCAGTAAGAAAGAAGATCTTTTGAGGAATTAGGAAGAAATTTTTATGTCTCAAGAATAAAAGATCAAATCCTTGGAGAAGAAAAATTATGATTAGGATCAACTTCTCAAATGTTTTGAAGATGATAATAAGGAGTATAAAAAGGTGAAGACCACTGTCAAGAAACATATTATGAATTAAAAAGAAGAATCTTTTTTCTTAAATCTGATCTTTTATTATATTACATTTATTGTACAAATGTTTCCAAACATTATGAAAAAAAAATTTGTTCTTCATGTGTTTTGTTGTGTAGTACTAATATTTCTGGATCCATATTTTTTCCATTCCCTTTATTCCCTTTTGAAAATCACATAGGGGGAGAAAGGAATGATAAAAATAATACTGAGTAAAGATGAGATTTCCCCATGTAATCAGGAGTCTATCTAAGGGGGAGTTTTGTCAACGATGATTTCTTTGTGTAATAAAAGGAAAATTTTATTTAAGGAATTAATGAATACAATCTATAGGGATTTCAAAACCTAAGGGGGAGTTAATCATATTAATAATGATTCATAAGTAAAGAGAGATAAGATTTTAATTTATGTTCATAAAATAAATTTCCTAGTCCTTATATTCGTTTTTGTGAAGAAGTTTTTCCTTTCAAAAATGGGGGAGATCGTTGAGTCAATATGGTTTCCTTATGACTCTTCCATTCCTCTATGTTTTGAAAATCAGAAACACTTTATCTTAAGAAAAATTATATTTTTACTTAAGGATTATTTTCATAAGTAAAATTTCCCTTCTCTAAGGGAATATTTATCCTTATCTTTGATACCATTTTTTATTTCATAATCTCTCTAAATATGTCTAATTTCATTCCTTAGTCTAATATTCGGTTTCACATCTAAATCTACGAAATATTATAAATCTTGGGATATAGATTATTTTGTTTATAGGTTCCAAATTCTTTGAGATTTAGATTCCAAATTTTTTGATATTTAGATTCAGAATTTTCTGATATTCAAACTCCAAATTCTATGCAATCCAGACTCTAAATTCTTTGAAATTTATACTCATAATTCTCTGAAATTCAGATTTTGAATTTTCTGAAATTTAGACCCAAAATTCAATGAAATTTAGACTCTAAATTCACTAAAATTATAGTTCCAAAATCTTCAAAATTCAAACTCCCAATTCCTCAAAATCCATACTTAGAATTCCTCAAAATCCTGACTTCGAATTCCTCAGAATTCAGACTCTGGATTCTTTAAAATTCAGACTCCGAATTCATTAAAATTCAGACTCCTAATTCCTCAGAATTCAGGCTCTAAATTCCACAGAATTCAAACTTTGAATTTCTCATAATTCTATATCATTATTCCTTAGAATTTGAACTCTGAATTCCTCATAATTCGGACTCAAAATTACACAGTATTCAGACTCTGAATTCCTATGAATTCAGACTCAGAGTTCCTCCGAATTCCGACTCTGAATTCCTTAGAATTCAGACTCCCAATTCTTCAAAATTTAGAATCTAAATTCCTCATAATTCTTATTCTAAATTCATTGTAATTCATACTCTTAAATTCATATAATTCAATATTCAAATTCTTTGAAAAATAGAATCTGAATATCCTTGTCTTATAGACTCTAATTGATTAATTTTATATATTCTGAATTCAATTTTTCTATATAATCTGAAAAATATATTTGGTTAAGAAATTTCATTTTCCTTACACTTGTCATTAAATGATGTGATACAATTTGTTTCTATCTAACCATTGTTTGAGTAACATGTGTATAGGTCCCTCTAAGATTCAAGGGAAAATATAACCATTGGAGGAGGGATCCAACTATTGGAGAAGTGGCTATAAATAATAGTACATTTTAATGATCTAAAAATTTATTCCATCACTCTAAGGATTTCATGCAGCTGAAGTTATTTCTAGAGAGAGTGACTCTAATGATTTATGTGGATCATAACATCTTGTTCAGTGTGCTTCATGTAACTCTGATTATTGCTGAGTACAATCGAGGGCTTCTGGGGATTTAAAGATAGAGGTTTTGACAACCTTAAAGATCGAGGGCTTGTGAGGATAGCAAAACAGATTGTGATATTTCTATGGATGGATTACCCTGGTGTGGGTAAGATATACTTTATTAAATGTATAAATTGAGGTTCATTTATCCAAGGTTGTTTGATACCTTACTCTTTGGGTTAAAAGATTTTATACTTGCTACTTTTTTTGTATCATGTTTATTTCTGTAGTATTTTGATAATGTATGAATGTATAACCTTATTATAATTCCATATTCGTTTACATACACTGATAAGTATGATTCTAGATTATTTAAGGTTGAATCTTTTCCTTGTAAACTTTCCTTATGTTTGATTTCCAGAATCATATTTCTAGAACCTAGCAAGTTTTTTTAATAGAACTAAAAGAGGTCTTGTGAATTTACCATGTCAAACTTTGTTAAACAATTTTTTCTTTAAGGTTAAAAATGAATTTTTTTAAACATAAAATTAATCCCCCTATTTTAATTGAGAATCTATATCCTTCTTTTGATCCTAAAATGTGATTCCAATTTGATATCGAATTTTAGTGGTTGTAGGCATTAATAATCATCGCTAAACCATGGTTATGGTGGTTGATTATCATAAGGATCATTTTACTTGCATTTGAACCACTGATGTGTGGGAGGTGCATTATTTGAAACATTTTCTCTAGTCTCATTGTTGGTTAACTTCTTCACATCACATAAGAAATCAATTTTTTGATGACCTTCCCTTCCGAACATAAAAAATTTAATAGAAACCATAGGATAATTTTATACATGCATATTCCCACATATTTAGAATAATGGTAATATCATATTCACTTTTCCATATTTATTAAATTTTACATTAAATATCATCCTTTTCTTTCATGTAAAAACCATGATATTGATACAAAACTCCAACTTCTATTTTTCTCTTGATGGAAAATTAGATGCTTTATTCATATCTACTCAAGTATCGTATGGATAACTCTCTCCGGGGTATAGGTTTTAATAATCATAAGAATAAATCATTATTACTTTCATTTTGGATGGAAATTACAAAACAAATCCCCACAAGTATTGTAAAAAAAATTCATAGGTTCTGAATTTTTAATTATCATTTTCATGAACTCGATGAATTCCTTCTCCATTTTTTATAATGAAAATGATGGAAATTATTATAGAAAAATAAGTCTCATCTCATTCCATGGAGACTATTTTATTATTTTTCCTCACATTATTTATTAGACTCCACCACTGATCTGCTTCAATATCCAAACAATATTAATCAAAAATTACATTCTCATGTTATGAACATTGGAGAATAGAATAAATAATTTCAATGGAATTAATATATTGGTCAACCACGAATAGATCAGAAGCCCCACTGTAAGATGGTGAATGCTACCTCCTAAACTTATAAATAGAATATTGTTCCCTCATTTTCCTATTTGGTTGTATAGTACTATTAATATCGTGATAAAGTTGTTCGAGAAAAAAATATGATTTTACATTAAATCTCCCAAAAATTTTAGTTCGCAGGGAGGACAATCCTTTCATTTCCCATGAAAATCAATATTAACTTGGTTCTTTTTAGTCTCATCCATTAACTAAAACTCAGAATCATATTGTGAGAGACACTAATAATAGTGGGAAAATATAATAATTAAAATAAATTTCTTATATAATTTCCATATAAAAGACCATAAGATTAATCTATGGTTTTTAATTATTATTAACTAAATTATATAATTTTAACCTATACATAGACTTATCCAAAGGCATCATTCTATGGTTTTATCTAAATTTCTTCCAATACGTAAATAAAAATTTCTATAAAACCAACTAAAATGGCTCATAATTTTCATATATAGTCCATAAATCATTTTTTATGAACATTCAGTGTATAACATAACAAGTACATAAAAGAATTTAATGGGTTTTGTGGATTTGGAAACATATAAATATAAAACACCAGTTCATAAAACTTATACATTATCTCTATATTATTTCCTTCACAACAAGAAACCTCTTTGACATGCCATACATAATAACATTCATCCTATCCTAAATATAATAAACATAATAAAGGGTGCACTCAGACACTTAATAAGGTTAAATAAGGGAGATAACAATGGTTTCATAATAATAATATAACAATAACGATATAAGAACATGAACATAACATTTAGAAATTTTAATCTTCATATAAAAAATAATAATTCTAATTCATGGAATAAATCATGGTACATCATAAAAAAATCATTAGGTAATCAAATAATAAAATCCAAGAGAACAAAAAAAAATTATGAGACCTGGAATTTTTGGAATACACATGAGTATAGAAAAAAAAATTCATCTTACTAATGGCTCACTACCAAAGAAATAATCCTGAAAAAATATATATATTAAACCAGATTCACTCCATATTCCATCCCTATATTACATAACTAGTTTTACTTCTAAATCCATCCATATCATGCAAAATTAGTCTAATTATTAATTATAGTCTTGTATATCTCATGAGATATATATATTTACCATATTAAATAGAAGAAGATATATGTACCACCCTTAACATAATAAAATCCATATATTTGTGTTCCATAATAAAATAAATAATTCATTATATCAGGGACCATGGAAATGAAGGGGTTTCAAAAACATTTCACAATTTTATAACCCATGGAATTGTAATGGGATTCATAATAATCATTCCATAATAGACACAAATCATTAATTGAATGAATAAGGATGGTATCCTTTTATCTTATCCCCATTAAATCATATGTAACATAAAATAATGTTTTTTATATAGAAAATAATTTTAAATATCACTTCCAATGATTATTCAAGAAAATATTTATTACATTTTAATTATTTTTAAAATCCTTGAAATTAATGAGGAAAAAAAATTATATAAAAAAATATATAAGCTTCAATAGGAAGATTCAAAGTATTAAGGTGTGATGATGGTAGTAAAATTGTATTATCTCGTATAATAGGAAAAAATATTCCAACTCTTTTTTCAGAGAAGTCTCAAAGTACCATGTTTGGAAAATGATAAAAATATTCTCTTCAAACAATTTTGTAAAAAATTAAAAATTTAAAAAATTAATTTTAGAATTCATAGAATAATATTAAAAATTATTTTTGAAAATACTTTTAAAAAACATGGATGTGGTAGATAAATATTACCTAGTTGAGAGTTAAATTTATACAACCGAGAATAATCATGAGGTTGTTAATCAAACCCTTACAACAATTCTTCACTTTATATGTTCATATTAAAATCTATGGTATAAAAAATATATATTTATTATAAATTTATTCCATAAGATTATTTCTATTATACTATGATTTATTTATTTATAACAACTTATCACCACTTTATTAATTATTTTTCATTAAAATCAGTGTTATGGGTTACAGATCCTTCATTTTCCAAATATGTTTTGGTTTAGATGTCTTGGTCCTTATACTTTGATATTGGCCTCAACATTTCTAAAATCTTAATATGGGTAAAATTTTCATATATAATAATTATATATATATTTATAATAATTCAAATAAATTACAGATAGAAAAATTAATTACATTGTTCTTGGAGAAGGTAGGAATTACGTACGCATGAACGCTTGTTTCATTTTTTGTTGATGGAATGAGAAAAATGTAAATAAAAAATAATATATATATAATAATAACTTTTAAAAATTTATAATATATATTCCCTAAAACCATCATAATACCCATACAGAAAATATATTTATGAAAAATGAATTGTATAACTATGTGTATACTATAAGTTATATGTACGCATGAGTGATACATTGAATTCTTGTTTTATGGTAAAGTGACCGGTTAGTATGATTAACTCTTCTTTAAAAAATCTTTATGAATATCCTCTAAAATGTCTCGAGGTTTGAAATTTTTAGACAAAAATCACTTATATAATATAAACATTTAATTTGAGATAATAAATTGTTAGGGTATGGTGGATCTATAAGGATTAATTTTATGTAATGAAGTAAATTATCAGGTGAAAAAATATAATTTTGTTGTGGGTAACTTTGGGAATATTTCAAAAGATTAAAATATAATAAATTTTTTTTCTAAGAAAATACCACTAACATGAAATTAATTCAAATATAATATGATATAAGGTTTTAATATCATTGAAAAAGATATTTTAGATAGGTTTTGTTATAATTTCAAACCTTTCCATTTTGAGTAACCCTTAGTTAATGTATTTTAACTGTAACTACGATAACAAATTTCTTAATATATATATTTGTTTAATTTCCACTTATATGGTGTAAAATGGCACCCTTATTAAATTTTATACAATATAATAATCAATTTATATTTTTTAATATTTATATGATTTTTAAATAATTTCATAAAATATTAATCCCATAAAATATCATTATAGTCTATTATTATACTATTCACTATTTTGACATCTAAAAACATCCATACTACATAAAAATAAAAAAAAATTAAATTATATACATAACATGTAAGGGAAAAATATATAACTCTTATATCACCATAAGTAAATCAAATTATAGTACATTTAATTTATTTAATATCATATATTTTATTAATTGAATTATTACTTCATCAATGCTTGAATTATCACTTCATCAATGTTATGTAGTAATTTTGGGTAAATATTTAATCATTAAAAATTATAAATAAATTACCATGATGAATATAATTCTTTTATATCTAATAATATTATTTATTATTTATCATATACTCTGGATAACCCAATATTAAAAATATTATAATTAATAAATACAAGACTGTGACAAGTTTTACTTTTCATTTAATAAAAGACTATAATGGTCATAATCTTATCCATCTATTCCATGAATTCCGAAATAAATTTCTATAATGAATTTTTTTTATTATATTTAAAATGGGCTCTCAAATTCATTCATAACCTACTTTTCCCCATGTAGAAATGCTAGATACATTTACGGCAAAGAAAAAAACATTTTTTGACTTTCTATGATTTAAATAATATATAAGTAATTTTCATAAAAATATTTCCATTAAACAACTAAATTTAGGTAATTATGTCTTAAGGGTTGAATTTAATAAATTCAACAATAAATTAGATGAAAATATAGATACTTATCACTTATTTTTCATCCATATTAATATGTTTTACCCTTTACCGACGTAATAAATTTTATCAAAGTCACTATTAATGTTGACTAAAAATAAATTGGGATTCATTAAAAAATTTGGAACCCATATTTATAAATATTTAATTCATTTTATCTAATAAAATTCACATAAATATAATAAATTAATTTTAATATTTGTGCACTAACTGAGATGATAAATAAATATTTATGAAAAAATATATTTTTCCCCATAATAGTAGATTTATTATTATCCTATGATTATAAAATAATTTGTTTAATATTTCATACATTATATCCAATAAAAAATATATCAATTCTATTAAAACATTCACCATGATTATTTTAATATATTCATATAAAATTCATTTTACGGATAAAACAATTTCTCAGAAAACCTTAATTTTATTTTCAAATAATATTTAAAAAATAAATAAATATATGATAACTACTAAATATATTTTATAAATAATAGACCATATAATTTTTTTGATTTAGTTATTAATCTTCATATAATCAAAGATAACATCTATATAATAATTTAAAAACATAATCTTACAAAGTTAGCATAAAATCAATATTGTGTGCAATAAAATATATTTAAAAAATATAATTATTTCAAGGGATTTTTTTAAAAAAAATAATAGGGTGTTACAAGTTATCCCCAAAATGTTTATTGTTTCCCATTTTTATTTTTATTATTTTTTATCCATAAGTCTACTTTTTATTAATTAAATGAATAGAAATATAATCAAATCATGTAAGGTGTCCTTATTGTCCAATCATGAAATTTAAATTTTGTCTATTATCATTGATTTATACATTATTTCATTCCATAAATATTAGTTGAATCATAAAAAAACCCATATCTAAAAATGGATATTATAATTTATAAATGAAAATAGAAAATAAAGAATTTATTTCATCCAATGAATATAATTTTTCTCTGACATTTATTGGTAGGATGAACATCAAAATGAAACTTACAGTACTCCCTTAAGTGGAATTTAATGAAAATATTCAAATGTATTGGCTTTCATTATGTAGAGCCAACATAAATTTTTGAGAGAAGAAATCACCCTGTGTATCATTAATCCCCAATAAATTCTGTATATGTGCAAGGAGGAGGATGAATATCCATTTTTATCATTATCCCAAGCATGTATATTAATTTTTATGATAATTTTTATCTCAATAAAATTATCTAGACTAAAGAAAATAAATTCATGGATGACAAACTCACTTTGAATGGATATGCTAATGTTCTTCCTGATAAAATGTATTATCTTCATCTTAGCTATGAGTTTGAGTTATCAATTGAGTTCATACCCAGATATTTTTGAATTAACAAGACACCATATAAAATAAAAATCTATGAACATAAAGATCTAATTAATAAACTAAATGAAAATTTGGAAAAAAAATTATACAACCAAGTGCTTCACTATAGGGTAAACGAGTCATCTTCATCAAGAAGTATGATGGGTCAGTGCGACTCTACACTGATTATTGTGATCTCAATAAGACAATCATAAAGAAAATTTATCTTCTTTTATAGATATATGAATTATTTGATCATTTATATTCTGAAAATTATTTCTACAAGGTGGATCTTTGGTCAGGATATTATAATGTAAATTTGAATAATGAGGATATCCACAAAACAAATTCTCATAAAACTTATGAACACATTGTGTTTATTGTCATTCTACTTATAACCACAAATTATCAAGCTATATTTATGTCATAATGAATATTGTCTTTAATTATACCCTTCATAAATTTTTTATAGTCCTTACAGATGATGTACTTATGTGATGAACTTGACCTGAATACTCTCTCAAACAAATACCCATCCCAAACCATCACATACGAGATGGCCATTCCTAATCCCCAGAGGCTGGAGAGTAGCTCCCTGAAATAAACACCATCCAGATGTAAATATTTTTTCCAACATAAATTATAAAACATAACATACATATATATATATACATAGGAAAGAAATATTGAAATTTAAAAAAAATATATTTTTTATTTCAAAAATAAAATAATAAATGTGGTAGAACTCATAAGTAGCTAAAAATACCCAACATACAATTCCAACATCAAAGGGAAAATAAAAATTATAAAATTTACTCCATGTGATTGAATGGGAATAATCCTACTATATTAACACCAGTTACCCATACACAACTAGTAGAAAAATCACCACCTCCCTGTGGAACTATTCTTTTCACTAAATTAAAGGGCATAATAAGGTCTCCCCACCACTGAAGGTTTCATAGGTATTGAGTTAAATAGGATTAGTAGGATCCCACATAGGATTTATATATCATGAATCTATATAAAAATTTGAACATGGCCAACTACAAAGAAAATCAATAATGATAATCAGTCAAACATTTTTTATATCAATATCAAGGTAAAAAAATCCCTTTTCCCATAGTTCCAGATAATCTAAATAAAATATATTCTAATAAATTTATATACATCACTGTAGTGAAACAAAAGAATTTATATCATATCATATCAAATGAAATTGAAATAAAAAACACATGTAACATCACACCATGGATCACAGTAGGTCTAGACAACTGAGACACTCATTCCCGAACATAGACAATAAAATGAATCAATCCTCTAGTCGTAAGAATTGTATCCCAATAAATTAGTAACACCCTATAAGGTGAGCATATTTACATTGTTTAACTAGTACCTATGAATAAAATCATAGGGATAAGAGTAATGATCCATGATTGAGACCCTCAATAGTATTAAAAACATAGCATATTACTACCACTTCCACATTAGTACCCAAATGATCCCATGAGAAATATTTTGCAAACTATTTCATAAAAAAATTCTTTTTCACCCATTTCATTAATCCAATTAACTATGAATTTAAAATACATTTTACTTTAAAAAACAAAGATAAAATCATCTTTAATCCAAATATCATTTTCACACACACAATTTACACATGACAAATCATTTATAAAAAAATTTATATAAAACCATATAAATACAGTTCATACAATGTAGGATTGAAATGGAATCACCTAACATAAACTCAGGTCACAGACGTCCAAAACAGGATCCAACAACATTAAATAATGCAAATAAAACAACAGTGTCTCAAGAATAAATCCTCATATCGCTAAGTAAATTATATAAGAAAAATGATTAGTGGAAATTAAATATCACAACATACCTCAATGAATGGTCACATATCACTAAAGCCAATATAAGTGACACCCTCTGAAGAAAGATCATGTAACAAATATTGAAAGTAGCATTATAATTATCATCATGTATCATAGGATCCATAAACATAGGGAAACATTGAAACCATGATCAATGAAATTGAAGATGTAGAAGGATCTGTTACACATAGATATTCACCACAAAATCCATGATGATTAGTCACTGAAGGAATGATATTAAAAGATAACAGATCCTCAAAATCAAATGGGAGAGATCCTCGGTCTTCAGAAAAAATTTGTATGTCAAATAAAAAATTATTCATCCATACAATGACAAAAATAATAATCCAAAAAAATCACTATGTTAATCAATTTCTCAATGTGAGTTTCTAAAATAAAAAATGATTACCAAAAATGAATCTCATAGGATAATAGATGTTTATTTTTACCATTTCATGGTGTGAACTTGAATTGAATAATGTTAAAATTTTACTCCGTGAACCAATTCATGAAATTATTCTAACAATGGTTTCACATCATTAATACCATTCACAATGATTAAACATCGAGAAAAAAATAAATTATTCATATTCTTATGGATGTCCCCTTAATCCTTTTACATGATTACACCTTGACTCCATTAACTCCCACAAATATACATCAATGATATTTAGTTAATTTATCATTTAAAATATTATCCATCTTATAGAGTCCCAAAATGTTCCCAAATATTGTATAATATGATAATAGAGGTGATAAATACCTGATATAAGGAAAGAGATGGTTACAAAATCCCACCATAAGAATTTCCATCCATAGGATGTCATGTGGAAGAAAGGTGTTTGAAAAGAGGTGAGGCCACTACTCCCTCATCAATAAATCGCACACCCATGTCTGGTAAAAAATGATACATGTCTCCATAACACTCCAACATAAGGAATCGACCTCTCATGGAATTCCATTACCTTAGAGTCAACAATCTCAACTGGATGATCCACAGTAGAAACTTCTGACTCCTACTCGATCTCTTCCTAAATCAAAATGTAAGAGGGATCAATATGGTACATCATAAGCTACGATATGTAAAACAAATCATGAATTCCCATCAACTAAACTAGAAATTACAATTTATAAGAAATCTAAAAAATCCAATCAGTGACCTCAAATGGTCCTACATATCTAAGAGCCCATATTCACTATTTTTTTAGAAGATATTGACGTAACCGAGAATAAAAAATCATGAAAATCGGGTTACCAACTGTGAAATCAAAAATATTGTTCCAATGATCAAAATACAATTCATTTGAACAATATCCTATAAACAGCATCGAAATATATCTTAAATCCTCAAAAAATCCTCCCAAATAAGACTGAGTCCTATAGGAATGGACTTACCTACCACTACCCAATGAAGAAGCGGCCTTCACGGGAGACCATTAAAATACCCAAGGAGATCCATTGTGATTAATTAATGATAAAAATAATTTTAAGAAAACTAATCTAGTACAATATAGCTATCCCACAACCCACAAAAATCAAAGACATAAGCTTGGAATATATCATCCAGGATCTGAATAGTACTCTCCTTCTAACCATATATCCATGGATGGTATGTTGTACTCAAACTGACCTGAGTCCCCAATACCTCTCAGATATTCTTCCAAAATTATTAGGTAAACCTAGGATTTATGTATGAATCAATTGAAATGGAAAATTTGTGTAATGTCACAATGTACAGCAGATACATCTTATTCAAATCATCAACATTATTTGTTTGCATTATCGGAATAAAGTGAGATAAATTTTTCAACCTATCCATCACCACCTAGATATAATTCCTCCCTCATGGAGTATATGGTAATAAATAAAAAAAATTCCATAAATAACTCTTAACTTCTCTAAATTTGTACAGGAAGAGGATAGTGTAATGTAGAGGGATTTAGATACTCTACCATTATCTATTGGATGGTGTAACTATGGGATATATAATTATCATTTTCACAATTAATTCCTGAGAACCATAATCAACATCTCATGTTATAATACATATTTATAGATCCAATATGAATAAAAAATGATGAACTATGAAAATAAAATAAATTGATATCCTCACAGATTTTGAGATTATAAATGGATCCCCAAAATAGATAAAAATATCTAAATAGAGAAAATAACCAAAAAATGGTTTCCCAACCATATAGAGTTATATAATTCACCTAAACTCATGATCATACTACTAATCCTATAGAAAATACTCTATGAGAGAATATAGTAATTGAAAACTAGTCAAATCATACCGAAAACAACCTCCAAATCATTTTTTAACAAAGTAATACATGAATTGATCACACAATTTCTGGCCCAAGAAATTTAGTAAAAAAGTAAAAGTTAAAAAATAGAGAAATGAGGTATAGCATGCATACACCATTAAGGGATTGACGAAAATAAAATCTGAGAGACGTAAAAATCATCAAAAAAATTACATTACAATGCACCTATACATTAAATAATTCCAACTACCAATTAGGTCACCATTTTTGTGGTTGATGAGTACATAGAGATGTGTACACTCGTCACTTTAGTTGAATTTCATGAAAGGGCCACCATTTCTAAGTCAGAATGGAAATTTTCATAGTTTATGAGATTCAAATAAAGAATATTTTTTAGCTATAGAATTTATATCTGGATGCAGGTCACAAAATCTATAAGTTGTGATGAAAATTCATTCCCAACAGTAATTGCATCAATAGATTTTTTAACTAGATATTCACTTTTATCCTTATTTTTTGAAGTTATCTCTTCCATAAGTTTAAATATATATCCATTATACACAAGGATAACATCTCCATGTGGCTATAAATCCCTAGAAAGAAAATATTTTACTAGAATTTTGAATCATAAAGGTTCCCAATTATGGAAGTACAACAATACCAATTTTTATAAAAACATTAGATCCAAGGTCAATTCAAACTACTCAGTTATCAAGAGATTCAACAACAAAATAATATAGTCTCGCTATATAAAAAAATTTAGTAACAGGTAGCTGATTCACACCACCAACCAATCAGATATGGACCAAATACGGGTTATTAAGAGAAAAAATTAATGAGATGCTAAAAATCTATAATATTATGTGACCATATTTCCTATAAAAATTTAAAAACCAAGTTTAAAAAAAATACTCATCAAGAAACATCAAAATCATCTTTCATGAAAAGATTAAAATCATAGAAGTAAGACCCAACTTGATAATCCAACAACATCTCACAAAATAAAAATAAAACCATAAATAAATGCAAAAATATCTCGACAATGATAAATCCTAAAACTTTTTTCACCATTAAAATTGATCAAACTATGTCACCAAACCACCATAAGATCCAAAAACAACCATAAAAACAAAATAATTTTAATAATTTCTAGTGGATGTCCCTATATTAAAATTTTGGATTTCATTTAAACTCTACCTCTATTTTAGAAATCAATCATTCTCCTACTTGAAGATTAAATTTGGAAGTGAGGTCACCATATTTTTTTTAAACATCTTCATATTTTTTCCTCTATATAAGAAATCAATTCTTTGTCTAGATCCTCCTTGAATCTATATGCATCTCTTAAAGAAAGATCAATATCTTCACCAAAAACATATCCTTCGGGAAGAAATTCCCTTGTGGGACAGATTGAAGGTTTATTATCGATCAGATATGGGGTGGGATATATATATTGATTCCTAGAAACATCAGTGGAGATAGTGAAAAATATTTCCTCTATGTTAGAGTATTATTTCTATTTTTGGTCCCTCTTGGGGTTTGGAATGATGAAACCCTTAGAGTTATTAAATGGGTTTTTTCCCTTCATAGTATTTGATTTTAAAATATGATTCAAAATATAATATTATTGGTCATCTATATCATTTAAAGACCCATTAGACTCAGATCGGATACATTCATATACTTATGTTTCTACTTCTTAAGGATCACGATGTTCCTCCTGGTCTCCCATCATGATGGGAGAGATATTAGTTCCATAAATGACAATGTGAATAGCATCAGGAAAATCTGATAAATCATATTCCATTAATTAATTACTCAATAAATTTACCATATGGAAATTATCATTTGATAAAGCCATATATTCATCTGGAATCTCTATCATATCCTTATACCTTCTATAGCAATCTTAATCAACATAATTTCCACCACCAAACATGAGATGATCATTTATAATTTTCGGTTCCTATTTTTGTTTTTCCTTTTCCACCCATGTTAGTTTATGAATTAGAGAATTTTTTCTTATTGGATAAATAATTCAATGCATTTATAATATTAAGTCATGTACTATAATAATCAGGGAGGTATTCATTAACCACATCCTAAAAAATCCATGACTACAATTCTTAATCTAGATCTAAAATAGGAGGGCTAGAGAAAAATCAATCTCAATACATAATCTAGAAACTAAGGGTTTAGAGAGATTCATTGTAGAAGAATCAATATTTAATGGGTTTTACATAAGTTTTTAAATTTGAAACATGGAATATTGTTTCAATAGATGATGTGGTAGCCAAGGTAAATCAATCCACATTTGAATAATGGGAGACTAAGCGTGAGGATCAAAATCAAGGATCCATATAAGACCCCTCATAAAACGACCCCAAAAGGACCAAGATAATATTTATCAAAGATATTAATACTCACCTTCATATTGGAGGGGAAAATCCAGAATAAAATAATCCAATAACCCATTGTGAAAACCCAAAAATCAGATAGCTTTTAGAGATATTTTTAAGAACTTTAATGAAGGTCTCTGTTTAATGAATTTTTAAAATAAAAAAAATCTTAAATATGAAGTATAAAGATTTTCCTCTTTCTAAAATTCTTGTCATTTGAGAAAATACAGAGCTCAAACACTTATGGTTAGAATAGAAAATGAACCTCTTCGCTAAATTATAGCATCTCCAATATTTAAGTGCACACAAAACCGTAGAAATATCTAAATAATGATTGGGGTGATTTTTCCCACATAGTTAAAACTGGAGGTAGTTATAATCCTACAAATGATAATCCAGCATAAGAAAAGAACCATGAACAACACATGATGCATCATAGAATACCTCATACCTCTTACTGGGATTAGTTCATATTATAATAGGAGCTAATGTTTGGATTCATTTTAGTTCATCAAAAGAAGACTGACAATTTGAATCCATCATGAATTTCACCCTATTATTGGTAATAGTAGTAAAATTTTATTCAAGCATTGATAAATCCTTGATATTACATTCATAGTAACTAGAATTTCCAAGGATGCTCTAAATCTCATAAATATTTCATGGATCATCCCTTGACAAGACAACCTTTACCTTCTCAGGATCAATTGATAAGCCCTGATTGGAAATCATGTGTACCAAGAATATCTCTGTGTGGATCCAAAAAAATCATTTTGAAATAATTCCATAAAAAACATGATCCATAGGATTTACAAAACCATACACATATGGAAGTCATTCTTATATCCCTAATAAAATAAAATATCATCCACAGAAACTACCACAGAAGTGTTTATATACTCATGGAATATCTGATTAATCGAATCCATAATAACTGTAATAGATTTAGTCTGGAAAATTTGAATGAAAATATATTTTTAAATCTCATACCAGCTCCATAAATCCATATTTATTATGTTATACTCCCAGACATTGAGAATATTATAACCTCAATGAATATTGATCTACAAAAACCCCAATTCACCATATAAGTAGTTTAAAAACCTTCAAAATGGGTAAAGTAAACTTATTCATAAATATTAACCAGTTCAACATCTAATATTGAACACACAATTTAAGTAAACCATATTCCATCATAGTAATGGAAATAAGAACTAAATATAGAGATACACTAGGGATACAAAACATTTAACCATTCAATCATCCAACTAAATATTTAGCACATTTAGAAATTGTAGAACAAAATGATTAGAATGTATCGAAATTTACTACAAAACTAGAACTAGATCACCCATAAAATCTACCCCCACATATAAAGGGAGACCATAGAAATCATTTGGGAAATTTTTTGTAAAGTCACGTAGAATAGTGAGAAGATCAAAATTTGAATAAATGTCATTAGGCTCAACTACTATAGTAGAGAGAAAAAATTTCAACTTTGGATAGGAAGGTCATGCATGACCAGACCTCAGATCCCACTCTCCTAGAAACACTTAACAGCACCCGTCAGTAGAAAATAACGAAACACACTAATGATTACAGTCAATTAAATCAATTTGAGTGAAAATATTATCCATAAAAGTGATGATGTCAAATTAATCCTAATAGATAATGAGGTAATCCTAGACAAAATTGCAATCAACTATAGAAAATAAATAAGTATAACACTAAAGCCCCATCGAACTCCTCATTTCAATAGGTGTCTCATGATCTATAAAAATGTACATGAATTTTTTTTAATTATTAATAATTTCAATAAAATTTCTAGACATAAACATATGGAAAGAACATATGTGAAATAAGGATGTTGTTTTTGAATATGTAATAAAGATGTCACCTAAAAATATAATTGGACTTGCATCTACAACTATTGAAAACAAATCCAATGTGTGATGTTGCATCACTCCTGAGGCCTATGGGTAGAGTCCTTTATTCTTTGAAGTATCTCTTTACAGCCTAGTATCCTTTGAAATATATTTTTCTATTCCATAATGATGTATATAAATATACTAAAAAATATTTTAGATTTCCATATCACCCACAACTGTTATGATTCTTTGTAGGCATTGAACATGAACACCAATATATTTTAACCTTTCACCACTGATTGCAGGTAAGAGGCACACTACTAGTATTAATTAAAGGGTTATAAGAAGCTTTCTACTGAGAACCATCCCCAAAACTCCTATTATTACCATGCCACTTCCAATTCATTCCCTACACGCTACTAAAATATACATTGCATGGATGATAAGGGGTATAATAACCAACTAGGGGTTCTAAATCCATCTCCACCATCAGTGCCCACTCTACTATATCCACATAGGTCAAAGGCTTAATCATAAATAACTATGACATGATATATTGTCGTAAACCATAGAGGTACTTATAATCCATCAGTTAATAATTCATTGATTCCACCAAATCATAGTGAACTAGCACCACAACCCGGTTGGTGTATGCTGACACTGAAAACACCCCTAACAGCAAGGATAGTAACTCAAGATACTTTAACATCATCAATAACTCTTGAAACAATAGTTGGAAGATAATTGTATTTAAATCCTTCTTATATAAGGCCACATGTCCATTTACATATTCCATGGAATCCCATAATCACTTGATGGGACCCTTGGATCTGTTAAACATGCACATTACATTAGTATAATCATGGGTATCTAGAAAGGTGGTGACCTGTTCAAACTTTTCTAGTCATCCCCCCACATAATGTGGTTCATTCATATATATAAATAATGGTTCTCATATAAGACCTCTATTGATCGATCCCTTTCACTTGAAAAAACTTTCTATTCCTCGAAAACTTCTTTCTGGACTTATGCAATATTTTTTATGACATCATGAAAATCTCACACAATATCATCGAGAAGATTATTATCTAGAGGAATATTTTATTGAGGAGTATCCAATTCACCCTATGAAGGTAGTTATGGATGAAACCTATTATAAATACCACTGCACACAAAATCAAATGAAATGATTGAACAAAACGATAATATATTTTTAAACAATAAAACCAGAATAAAAAATTATGATTAATATCAAGAAAAAAAATAAAAGACACACATCCCAAAATCCCATGTTAACATTAGTATCTTCATGTTATAATATGGCCATGCACTAACCAAAACCTAATTTTATGAAACAAAAAATTCTTTCTCCAGTTTACCAACTTCCAAAAACTAAGCACAAACAACCCATCTTTAATATAAAACTCTTATGAACTCAACTTGGATACCCAAGAAAACTATTTCCCAATAAAAAAACATCACAAGTTTGAATGGTGTTCATGATCCACATAGGATGGCCATGCTCTCCCAAGCATAAATAACAACAAGAGGGAATGATTTTACCCAACCATAAGTACAAAATTTGATATATATATATATATATATATATATATATACAAATCAAGAATAAATAATTTAAGTGAAGAAAAATAAATATATTTCATATCAAAAAAGAATTAACCAGAGTGATAATACTGAAAAAGTAGTTAAGTAATATCCATAATAAAAGATCAAAAGAAAATTAAAACTAAAAACTATAATATATACTTTTTGTGAGAGAATTGTAAAACATGCTCCATATCACCATCAAATACCAATAATTATCTAACAAAAACATCATTTTATCACTATAGGGCCTTGAATTTCCCTACATCAAAATACATAACAACGTTTATACACCACCATAGGGATGTACAAGGTGTGAGAAAAATATGCTTATTAGGACCCCAACCATGTGTTATATATAAAATAATTATGTAATAATATGATTATTCTAAAATTTAAAAATGGAATTAAAATCAGTCAATCATTTTTTATATGAAAACTATGGAAGAAAATTTTTCCTTTTTCCACAATTCCAAATAATCCATGTAAAACAGTTTCAAACCATCTCATATAAATCAATGATTTAAAATTAAAATCATGTTTTACATATTATATCAAATCCAATAAAACCAAAAATAATAGGTAACATAATTATATAGATCAAAATATTTCAATATATGTTTGAAACTCATACACAGATATAGTTAATTTTTCTCATCAATCCTCTAGACATATTTATTGAATCTAGAGAGCTGAGAAACACTCTTGAAATTCAAACACTAAATAGTGTCCAATACTTCCCTTGTAAAATATACCTATGAAGTATATTATCACCCAATGAGTGAACCAACTGATAGTATCAATGGATGAGGTCTATTACTAAACCTTGCACCAATGTACCGAGGCTTACCATGTGATCAATTATTCAAAATCCTATCATCAAAATAATGATTTGAATAAAATTTTTAAATCCAATACACAATGATTTGAAAATACCATTTCCATTACCAAAAATGGGAATCAATATTTTATTATAACCTTAATTGTACAAATTTAACTCAATATTTCATGAGAATTTATAAAAAAATCAAAAAAAAACTTGAGAAAAAACTATTCAAATAATATATTCTAGAGATAAAATCACTTATATCAAACTCGGGTTACACACGTGCGCAACGATATATAAAAACATAAAATAATGTTAGGAAATTAATAAAGTTACTAAAATCAATCCTCACATCTCAAAAACAATTCAAAAATTAAAATATTCAGCAAAGAGAAAATATCACAATATTCCTTAATGAATGCTCCAATCACACCACAACCAACAAAAGGGTCAGCCTCCGATGGAAGATTAGACAATGAATATATAAAGGGTTAGAAAGACTCAAATCATCTATCAAATGATCAATAAACATATATAAATAGTGAAATACAGATAAATAGCTATTAATAGATATAAGGATCTCATTCCTAGAGAGATTCACTACAACAACTACAAGGATTTTTAACTGAAAAAATGATCCCCAAGGATTAGAGAATCCCCAAATCACCTACATGAGATCATAGGTATTGAGAGAAAATATTAAATTTTAATGGAAAGTTAATCCACATATAGTTCCCTAAAGAGAACTAATCCTAAAACTTTCACTACATTAAAATTTTTGATGATGTGAATTTATTAATTAACAAAAGAGACCAAAAAACAATTTTCCTCAGATTAAAAATCCAGATTTTGACTATTTTAGGACAATAATCTGATTAAATGAATGTAAAAATTTCACACATTGACCTAATTTATGAAATCTTTCCAAAAAAATGATTCAAGTCATTTAACCCATTCGTATTATGAAACCGTTCATTAGAACAAAAAAATAGTTCATATTCTGAATGATATATTCTTAGAAAATTTACTGTTCTATACCTAGACTCCTTAATTAAATTGACATACATCATTAATATTTAGGTTATTTTTTATAGTAAAATCTATATATCCTTAGGAGTACCAAAATTAACCAAAATAAATAATAATATTAAAAGATATATGGGAATTATGTAAAAGGTGGTACCAAGATGTTACAAATTTTCTACTCCAAATATAAGGAGAATCATGAGGATAATTTTAAAATTGTACTCAATACCTTTTTAAATAATATGATTAATGGAAAATAAAGTAAATACTTGTTTCGTATAGAGAATGTGACAATTCAATGGAATTTTATCATCAATTAATGGATGTATATAGACCCTTCAAAATTATAGGAATTTAAACGACTTCCCACAATAAAATTTGTGTTCTAGATCTATAGTTTCTTTAGATAAGTTGGGTACTATCATCTATTTTTTTAGAATCATATCATGCTTTTCAATCCCAATAACCAAACTTAAAAAAATGGAGAAAATTTATTATACGTTTATGCATGTGAGTAATTGTTTAATCAGTTAACAAAAAGGATAATTAGTGAACATGTGGTCACGTTAACTATTAATGGGGAATGATTTTTGATTTATAGTGATAAATCCAAACCATTTTTTGGTTTTGTATAGCTGTGTGGTAAAATTTTGATAGAATATAAATCCTTCTAATTAAAGATCAATGACCATCCCAACAAATTTGTAATCTGTTATTGAAAACATTGATATTTAAAATAAAGATATTAATACATTATCTCTATAGAGAGAAGAGTGAATATATAAAAATTATAAAGGATTAAAGTATATATTTACAAAAAAAAGATAAATATGTGCTAATGAGGATGGCCAGGTCTGATAAATTATTATGATTTTAATTACCATATTGGGAAGGTAAATAATGTTTATAATGGATTGAGTATAAAGTGTCTCGCAACCCAATATGAATTAAGGATTGAAAGAGATCCAATATTCATATATATGTAAAGTATGACATGTGAATCATAAAAGGATCTGCATCCCAAATTTTTCAAATAAATTCTCAAAAATCATTTAATGTTAAGATTTATAAGTCCTAAAAATTATGTGGATAAATTAAAAATGATAGAAAATATTCTAGTGTTCAAAATTGTTAATGATTGAGTTATCAGGTTCTGGGTCCGAGATATGGTTCACCTCAAAATGGTAACTTAATACTAAAATTATAAATTATCTGAGTACCTCATCATTACCTATTCATCGTGGAAGAACTAAAATGGGTAGATATTTGATGAAAAACTTTTTTTGGGGTAACAAGAAGATGGAAATTTAAAAACATGTATATTTATTTTAGGAAAGAAAACATGTTAATGAAGGAAAAGGGAAGTCTTAGGGTATTCTACAACTATTGCACATACCAATTTAAAAATTGGAAAACATTACCATTGATATTAATGTTGTACTCCCCAAGACAACACCATTCCCATGTACATGATTTGTTCCATTAATATCTCTTAGGGAATTACATACAAGACCCCTAATATATACTGAATCTAGTGGTCATAGTAGTAGAGAACAATTTTTTATACAAGGATCATATGATGAAGTTCATTGATCATATAGAAAATGTTTTATGAAATAAGAAAACTCACATAATCAACATGAGATTGTGAAACCAAATGGTTGAGGAAGAAATACGAGAACAATATGATTGAATTAAATTGATATACCCTCATCTGTACTAATATGTGAGAAGAAATATGATGCTTAAAATTTATAAAGGGTGGAAGAATTTAATGAATAATACATTTATAAAAAAATACCTTTTTGAATGAATAAATAAAATATTGGGTAATATAGTTTTAGAATAAACAAGAACTGATTTAGATATTTTGGAAAAATTATAAAATATAGACTATTAGATTTGAACAAACATTATACATATTTACCATTGATAATATTTTCATTGTATGGTTTTTAGTAAGATTAATATATATATTAATGGATATGTTAAAGTCTAATTTTCACACATTGATGGTGTGAAGACCTCAAATTGTATGATCATACCCTCTGATGCCCATTTATTAGAACTTATGAGGGAGGTGGAATCATTGGGACTTTCAGATAACCTATCATAAGAAAATATTCAATTGTTGTTTCCAAAAACTCCCTTTACAGGATATGTTAAAAATCATATAGATGATGTCCAACACTATATTTGTCAGGTCAACACCAAAAATGACCCACCAACATAAACCTGGCCCTTATAGTGTACAATAGTGTAATTAGATGATATGTAACTATCTCTCAGTAGTGTGAATTTTCATATTTTACTTTCTAAAAAATTAAAATAATAATTATCCCTTTAAATTATTCAATTTTAACTCATTTGATGAAAATTTTATTTTATTAAAAATTAAACAAACCTTTAATTATTTGAAAATATATTATTTTAATTTAAACACAGTTTTTGATTAATTTAGAATATTGAATTTAATTTTATAATCATAAAATATTAATATTGAATAATATTTATATATGAATTATAATATAATTTACTAATGTCAAATATAAAAATTATAGGGGTCAGAAAACATTTATTATCAAAAAACTGATAATTTTCAATAAATTTTATATTTTTTTAAAAAAATTAATTTTAAATATTTAGATTATTATTTTTATAATATATATATTATTTTTTAATCATCATATTGAAATTACATTTTTTTTAATTTTTCACAATTTTCTTAGATAGTCATTTTTTCAGTCAATTATTTTATATATTTTTAATATATGGTATACATGACGAAATCATAATCATAATGAAGTGATGTCATAAATAATATAAATGGATTCAATGAAAAAAATATTTTTTTCCCATTATGATAATTTTTTCCTATCTTTATTTGATTAATTTTATAGAAACATAACGAATCCTCCAAAACATATAATATGTTTTAGGATTTTAAAATAAATACTATTTAAACATGACTGACATTTACATGACTAAGGGTATTATTTGAAGGAGTTGGGTTCCTAAACATATAAAATATTTAAAACCACACCTAATTTAAAGAACCCATTTAAAAAAATAGTTGTATGGTTTGATTTATAGATTAATGTTTTCATATAGATTCCAAAACAGACATTTAAAATTTAATAAAGAATTACACCCTCTTTCACGATAAATTCCATCCAATCATCCTATTAGTATTTAATAAAATCCTTATTGATCATGGTGTAACTCACCCTATCCCTATGTAGAGTCCTCACATGGTGTTACAACCTCTATTAATATCCTTCTGAACATATGAAATACCCTTTTCAAAGTAAGAGACTTGTTCCATTACTTTATATTTCAAGTACATTATTTTTACTAAGAACCAATAATTTCTACTTTTTTATGTTTTAATGTGTTTTAACACATCTATTTATGAGTTAAAAACATTTCTATTAATCAAGATAATCACCTCTAATAATGATTTAAAAATAATTGGGTTAATATATTGAACCCAAATATAAAATGTTACTCTCATTTGGGTCTCCATTTCCTTCCAAAAAATCTATTACAAAGTCTCCATCTATACATGTGTGAAAAAACCCAATATTCTGATGAGTAATCATCTAAAATTTTGTGATAAGATATATCAAATTTTATGGTGGACTAGACATCCCATAATTAAAATCATATAAGAAATTAGAATCTAATTCAATCTCTGATTTGACAGTGTTGTAATGTCTTTATAGTGTGAATCCACTAACCATAGGCCTTACCTATACTCAAATGGAGTTTCATGGACCTTATATTTTACTGAATCCAAATAAAATTTACCCTATACCATCTCACAGAATTCCCCCTCTTATATCATCATACAAAAAATATCCATCATAATTATGTGTTATCCAAGTTTTTTGTGCTTTTCAGCAAACCCACCATCCCTGGTTGTTCCATTCTTTTCCTTATACAATTAGGTCAACCCTTGAGAGAACTCTCCATACTCACGACAAAAAATATCTTATATGAATTATAAATCCAAGTTCAACAACCAATAATTTCACTCATACCTATATTAATAAATTATAACTAATTTTACTTTATCATTCCATGTTTCAGGCCTCTCATATAACCCAACACCCTACAACAAAAATCATATTCTGTGTTTTAATCTTCACATAATTCTGGTCAGCCCAATGGAACCAGGATTAAATAAACTCTCAAATGGATCCCCAAAACTAGAAATACCCATGCAATGAATAAATAGGTTCTAGATACAAAGTGGACAATACCCTCTAATGAAATTATGCCAGGGTGATTCCAACATTGGTGTTGCATAACACCAGCAATGTGATGAAAGAAAGCCTCATTCTTATGCAGATTTTCATTAGTGGTCATGTCATAGTTCCTCAAATAAAAAACCAATAATTTAAACATCAGAGTGATATTATTCCACAAAATATAATAAAACTAATCATTATATATACTTCTAGTATGTATCATCGCTTGAAAATCACAGCCGTAAAATCATCCAAATTTTGAAACCGAAAAAACGAAACAATCTAGATAATTTCTCAACTTGTTATTTTAATATGAGTTCCATAATTGATAATATATAATACAATTAACAAAACAAATTAAATATAATGGCTTCCTTAACATATATTGATCGAAATAGATATCCTAGAAAAAATAATAGATCACCAACCAACTTATCCTTTATGAATTTAATCTCTCTACAGCCCACCACCCAACAATCCTTAACTTGTAGTGGCTCTAAATTACCAGTAAAAACATTTGAGCCATAATGGCCACTATGAACAATATTCCATACCCTATAATCATCATCCAGTCTATTTATAATGATCATCCACCAAAGATTAGTCCCTTTAATGATTACCCATTCAAGTTTGGCCAAAATTATTTACATGTCTTCAGAGACTCTTCATAGGTTAACTCCAAAATTTTAGTCAGATTTTCTATTATTTTACAGCATACCCAATGAAAAATTACACATTATTTAGAATCCCATATGAATGATGTCATTATTTTATCAATCCTCATTATAGTCCCTTTCGGGGGCCTCAATGATTGACAAACTGTGAATTGGTATCATGGTGATAATGTCATTGACTAGAGTCATTTTACCTCCAAATGAAAAGAAATGGTTTTCCAATTCCAAATTTCCTAAGATATAATTGATTGTTCCTTAAAATTATTCCTTAATGATTCAAACATATGAAATAGGTGCACCAAGATTGTGATAGGAGATAAGGGTTATGACACCGACTTAAAAAAATAAATATAATAATAAAATTTAATTCAAATATATGATTATGGATATAGAAGATTTTGAGGAGATATATAAATTCTGTAAATTGAATAATCCATGTTAAAAAAATTACATCTTCCATGTATATCCTCTTTTAAATATCACATTTATTATCTTTGATCAATCTTTTGGGGAGACTAAAACCACTAGGTTAGGGGATGTATTTTTTGGAGGGACTTTTTGGGCTTCATTTCACAATGTTTCACAAATTTTTTGAATATGTGAGGTGAATAAGGGGACCTATTATAAGTGAGACAGTTAAAACATATATATATATATATATATATATTACACTAACAGAATATAAATTTAATTATCAAAAGAATGTGGAACTTCATTGAATAATTTTTTAATACAATTTTTGGTGGGACAAAAATACAATAAAACAATCAAATTTATGCAGTTATTATAAGGACCTATCCTTAAAACATTACTTAATCATGAATTAAATGATTAATTCACATTGAGTATCTTTTCAGGTTTAGAGTTTTAGAGAATTAGGACATAACTATTACATCTCACAAGATAACAAAGTAGACACTTCTACTTCATTCCCCTCATAAAACAAAAACTCATAAAAAGAAACATGTCTAGTTCCATGTTTTATATAGCTTGTCTTTCCTTGATCCCATCCTTGACCCTATTCATCTTTAAGTCTTGTGGAAAACATTTAACAAACATGGGATGAGCATAAAAAGCTCAGTAAGGGATATAAAAAATATGGAAATAAACATTAGTCCATGTATACATAAGAATCAATGAAATCATAATTTACTCTTAAAACATAAGCACTTAAACATACCTCATGACATCATAAGATTTATGAATAGCTCATATAAATCATAAGATGTAAAGGTAACTTGAGGCATTCATAACATTTTTACGTAAGGAGTAACCCTCATGGTTATGTTTGGAATACCCATCATAGTATATTCCCTAAATCTCTTTGGATAAACCTTAGTGTTTAACTCCTTTGCATTACCCAATGCATTGGAGAGCTATTTCGGGCTCATCCGCCCTTAGTTTATCACTGAACCACCCGATTTCAAAAACATTTCCCAAGAACCATAACATAATCATAACACTTAAAACATGCTTAAAAGAAACATAAAATTTCCACATTTCAATCACAAGATATCACATCATGATATTATCTTAAATAAAACCATTTAATAAAATCATTAAAACTCTATGAGAGAAAAATCCCTTTATACTTTGAAAATATTAAAATAATACATTTAAAAGAGATTTTAGAATCAAAGTGTACTATACCACTTTGAAACCTTTGAAAGGGTTTTAAAACATTCATTTCCATATAAATAAATCCTTACAACCATTTTTAAAACATGGACATGGATGATAAATTTTTAAAAGAATAAATCTTTAAAACCATTTAAAACAATGTTTTAATAAAATAGACATTTTCCATTTTGAACATTTAAATTATTATCCACATGAATTTTGACCATTTTAAAAACATTTAAATGACTTTAGTATAGAAATAATATGGATATGGAAAGTAAAAGGGTCTGTATATACACTTTATAATAGAATAAAAGTTCATATCATTAAGAAATGTCTCAATGAGAAGAAATTGAGATGTAATCCCAATCAAGGATCATGCCATTAGAGCAAGGATAAAGAAATGAAATAATTTTTTGTGACAAATATAAATACACTAAATATAAGTGGATAATCAGTGTAAAACAATTAGATTTCATCCAAACATATTCATAGTACGCCATAATCAAGAAGTAGAGGTTTAACCCAAAGAATTGTAATTGGGTTAAGAAGTTCCCTTGCAAAAATTTGATAGCCTAAGAGCGTCACGTAAAATTTTAGAAAAAGAGTTCATGAGAGAGATAAAGGGTATCTCATCACTTGGACATAAATTTACAGTAATAAAGATATATAAGATCATATCCAAACATAAGAAGATGTAATTTAAAAGACAAAAAAAGAAGTCTTTTAAAAATAGGAAGGTGAAAGGTTCCCTTGCCAACTCGGGTAACTTTCGAAACGTACACCCCATGAAAGAAGGACTATACAACATTGATGTAAATACTCATAAACGAAATTATATTACCCAAATATTAGTATAATGGGCAGTACATACACCACTCAAAGGAAATGGTTTCAAATGTATCATAAATATCAAGTGAATAAAAGTGAGATGAAAAACCCCTTACGAAATCTTGACAGCCTAACGGCGCCACATAAATCTTCCAAAAATGGATTCATGAGATCAAATAGGGTCTCTCATAATATTAACATAAAAATTAAATAATGAGGATAAAATAACATACCGAAACATAAGAAATATGAGCTTAAAATAAATGACATAAAAGAGAGTACTTAAAAAGAAAGAGAGAGGTTGATTCCCTTACCACAAGTCCGACTTGTCTTGTTCATTTCTTTATATTCCTGAGTAATAAACTTTGGTCAATTACTAATTTCTTAAGGAACTCCTTTAAATATTATTATTCAATTCATATTACATATTATAATGTTATAATAATTAGCTAATTATGTGAGTTTATATCAGACGTTTTTGTCGATGTTCGGTACATGAGTCAAAAATGAACTTGTTTGAAAAGAATTGTCCTTGTAGTTATAACTACACAATCTCCAGAATAGTATTAATGATTTAAATATCATATATATCCATTATATATTCATTTTATACTATTCCATAAAATTTTGAGACAAAAATAAATGAAATGCACCGTTCGTGGAGACGGTTGGCCGTACGTACGCATGAATGCTACTTTCATTTCTTTTTCTTATTAATAGAATTAAAAATAAATGAGAGATATATCTATTATAATTAAATTATAATATATATGTTATATAGGTCACATATGTTCATTAATTTAATTATTTATACATTCCATGTATTGCATGAACGAGTCACATCACTTGAGGGGGCGGTAGTCCACACTTCCTCGTATGAAATTATCGCATTTTCACAACATGCAAAGCATAAAGGTATTTTTTAAATATAAAATACATAAGGATATAGAAAAAATATATATCAAATATATCATATATAAAATATAATGACATCATAATTTCCACCATGAAATGTGTTAAGAGAAGACTGAATAATCACCGTTTCGTGAGGTAGTAATTCAGCATCCACTGAAACAGTATGTTCTTTAACCATTCATGGAGGTGTTTGTAAGTCTAGATCTAATATTTCTAATAAAAACATCCTAGTATATTATATATACTGGTGTGTTCACAAAATAATGGAATTGAAATAGTTTAGGGGGTTGGAGAAGAAAAATAAAACAAATGAACATAAGAGAAGACATTACCTTTAAATCGGGTAACACCTCTTGGTTTGAACCAAAAGGGTTTCTTGAAGAGATTTCTGCCTAAGGTAAGGATTATATGATGAAGAGAGATATGTGGAGAGATAATATGAGTAGATTTTGGCTGATCCAATGGCTTGAGAGGTGGGGGTAAGGTGGTAGAGGTGGGGGGCTTTTATAAGAGGGGGGAGGGGTACTCTTGGAATGTTATAAAATGTTATTTATTATAAAATGAGTTCCAGTTTTAAAGGTCCCACAATGGTATATTTCTAGGATAAGGTAATAAGGTTTCGAAATACACACATCCAATAGGTTTTTGACAAGTGTAAGTCTTAGATTTTACATTATCTTTTCATTTTATTTAAATCGTCCATTAATGAGATAATCTATGCATCATCATGGTGTCATAAATAAGTTAATTTATGTAATGTCTAAAAATTATAAAAAAAACCATGATCTAGGAAATATTTTTATATTTACAATTAATATTTATAGTCTAAGAGATAATTTACATATAAAAAAATAAAAGTTTTTTACTTGGGTGATACCTACTTTGGTTATACTTTTCTTTTAAAAAACATAAAATGATAAAGTGTCACTATCACCCAAAAGTGATTCCATGGGGTCCCAAAGCTTGGAACAAGGAATCCCAGGGTCTACCATGATAGGAAAAGTATCATTAGGACATAGTTTGGGGTCATTTTATATTATTATGATATTATTTTATTGCTGTTATCTACCGGATTACTAATTAATCACGATAATTAAAGATAATTACCTTTGTTACTATTCATAATGTCCAAAAACAAAAGCATCTTAATTACATAATTTGGACCTTCTAATTAAAAATATGGAATCCATTTTATCAAATTCCAAAAATAAAAAATGTAGTAATTAATTTAAAATAATTATCGTTGTCAAAACCAAAGACGGTTTTTTAGGAAGTAAAATCTATCAAAAGATTGATTTTCTTTTACGTCCAATTTATAAGTGAAATTACATCCAATGACCAAATTTTATTAAATTATAAAAACATAATTAAATTAAACCATAAAACCAATTAAAATTACAATATAAATATATAAATAATTTGGATGAAAAGGCAGTTTTGAATTAAAATGCAGTATTTTTCACTATTCATTGAAAATGAAAATTTGTCAGAAATATACCAAAATTTCACCCTAAGATATATTTTATATTCCAAATTAAAAATTGATATAAATTTTACCAAATTAAAAACATATAAGTTTCATTATTTAATTTTATAATCAATTCCTGTTGTCAAAACAGATAGCATGTTTTTAAGAAACAATATCTATTAAAAGATTGACACTTGTTTATGTCCAATTTCAAAGTGAAATTAATTCAAATGACCAAAATTGGATTAAATGGTAAAAATATATTTTGATTACACTTTAAAACAAATTAAAAATATTATCTGACCATATAAATAAATTATACTAAAAGAAGGTTTTGAATTAAAATACATCATTTAACATTATTTATTAAAAAAATGAACTTTATCAGAAAAATACCAAAAATTTATACAAAGTAAATTTTGATGTCCCGATTCTAAAAAAGGATTTAATTTTTTCAAATATAAAATATAAAATTGTAAAAAGGTGTATTCAAAAAGGGTTCGACATCAAAAGGTGGTTAATCAGCCTTTTAAAGAATATTAGAATATTTACGCTTAAAATTGGATTCTTTCGCATTTTAAGCATCTAACATTTATTGAATAAATTTAAAAATATTTGACAAGAATATATAATCACTTTTTACATAGTTCTATTCATTACCACCATTACATTGACTATGAGAATACTACCATTTACAATAATATTATTTTATTATTAGCGTGCAATATATGATTTCCAAGAAACTCGTTGTTGCGTATTGGGTACGCCATCGAACATATCATTCCATTTAAAGTAATTTATCATTTTATTCACAAATATTGATATATATTAGAATTTCATATTATTTATTTACCGGGGATGTTACATCCTTCCCCCCTTTTGGAAATTGTGTCCTTGCAATTTTAAAATTGGGCTCAGAAACATCCTGGAAAGTCCCACATCAGAAAAAGAGTCAGTTAAACTGTCACTTTAAAAGAAAGAAAGGGAAGTAAAAAGGTCACCCGAGTTAACCCATACTAGGATTCCATGTATTAAAACATGGATATGGAAGAGAAAACAAGGGGTCTTTTTCTGATGGAGAGTGAAATAAAACATGATTAGGAGAAAGTTAACCATAAGAAAATCACAAAATTGTGATGGTTTAAACAGTATTTGATTCCCCCATAGGAAAAGTTAAAAGACAATGTTTTTGTTTTAAGTTTATTTTCATTGAATAATTTATTTATGGGAATAACTAAAACATAAGGAAACATACTTACTTTTCATGTAGAATTTTATCTTTTACTAGATTTTTGACACAAACTCATATTTCCTCCAAAAGATGAGTATTTAGGAACACATTATTGCATTAAGAGCACTAAAATAAACTTCGAGAGAATCACATAATCCACAAAACATGAACTATTTATTTCCCATGTCTTTATACCTTAAGAAAAACCAAAATGGTTAGAAGAAGATTAGATAATCCCCAAAAAGGGTTATCTTTTACGAAAAGAAAAACTACTCTTAATCTCCAAAATTTGTCCAGCAAAACCAAAAGTTCATCAAAGACCTTTCAATAAACAGCTATCCATAAAATTATTCAAAGTAATCAAAACTAATATAGAAACCCAAATCTCTGAATGATTTTATCACATAGTCTTCCATGTTAAATCTTAGAATTTATCTCCAAATAACATCATTTTCTCTTAAAGTCTCGTATTGAAAATTAGTTAACCTAATCCCATATTCTCCATGATAGGTTAATCATTTTCATAAATAAACCAAATCGTCATATGTCCACAATAAAAACATTGATTATTCCAAAATAAAATTCCATTGTTTCCCATTAATTGAAATCCCAATGTATTCTATTTTATATCGGCATAAATATTTTTCACGAAAGTGAGAACAACTTCCAAAATAATCTTTATTATTCAGTCACCAAATCATTTTTCTACGATAAGGATATCCATTTAATAAAACATAAGTTCCCAAAATAAACTTATTCTTGATCCATAAAATCATTTAACTAAAAAATACGAGTCATACTAACTAGGGAATTCACGTAGTCTAGTGGTAGGCCATGCGACCTTGTCTCCCTTCAGTTGTGGGTTCAATTCATGTGGCCTTGCTAGACACGACGGTTTGTCACCCATATTAGGGGTTGTACTTTTTATAAATCTCAAAAATAACCCTAACATGTTTTAACCTCAATAGTTTCATTTTACCTTTCATTTTCGTCAAAATTCATTATGATCTCAACATATTAATTCTTGAAGTCCTACTTCACCATCATAAGATAAAATAAAACGATCCTCAGAAAATAACATCATACCTTGATCATTGTGTCCATTTGGTTTCATCGTCATCTTGTTCACGTAGGTGGAAGGTCCATGCATCATAACAATTACTTATAGATCCTTCAAAATCATTTAATTCCTCCGTCCAAATACACCTTGTACAACATGGGTCATATAGGTGTTCACAAAAATACAATTTTGGAAAATAATCATGTATGACATATAATTTCAAAACATCTAATAAGACATGATTTCTATAAAATAGTTTGACCAAATTTGAGTTGAAACTTTCAATTAATGGTCCTTTTAAAAGACCATAGGTATGTGCTGAGAGACTATATTTTAAAAGCAAATATAAATAGGTTTCACAAGGGTCTCATTATTCATCACCTTCTTTAAAATCATAATTTTTTCAAAATCCTATGATAAGGTAAAATATTTGAAAATGCCTTGATAATATCTACCTTTCTTGAAAATATGAGAATATTGTGAAAATAGGATTTTTCTAAATAAGACCCATGATCTAAGATGATAAATAGGTATAGTAGAGGTGTTTGATATCTCAAACAGCTTCTTGCAAGCAATTTGTATGCTAGAAAATGTTTCACAATAATCTGAACATGACTTTGCAATAATTATTGCAAGCAAGTCATCAGGAAGAGATAATAATGTCATCTGAGATCCTCTTTATTCCATTTCCTTGATCTAAAAAAGTTATAAAACAAGGATTTAATTAAGATATTAAACATAGGGACTAATCATGTGTTTAACGATAACGCCTAATACCTAAAGTTGTCTAAACCAACCTCTGATATCAACTATAAGGACCCAGCCTTAAAATATTACTTAATCATGAATTAAATGAATAATTCACATTGTGGATATTTTCAGGTTTATAGTTTTAGAGAATTAGGACATAACTATTACATCTCACAAGATAACAAAGTAGACACTTCTACTCCATTTCCATCATAAAACAGAAACTTGTAAAAAGAAACATGTCTAGTTCCATGTTTTAGATAGCTTGTCTTTCCTTAATCCCATCCTTGACCCTATTAATCTTTAAGTCTTGTGGAAAACATTTCAAAAACATGGGATGAGCATAAAAATCTTATTAAGGGATATAAAAAATATGGAAAGAAAACATTAGTCCATGTATACATAAGAATCAATGAAATCATACTTTACTCTTAAAACATAATCACATTAACATACCTCATGAAATCATAAGATTTATGAATAACTCATAAAAATCACAAGACGTAAAGGTAATTTGAGGCATTCATAACATTATTATATAGGGAGTAACCCTCATGGTTATGTTTGGAATAACCATCACAGTATATTCCCCAAATCTATTCAGAGAAACCTTAGCGTTTAACTCCTTCACGTTACCCAATGCATTGGAGAACTAACTTTGGCTCACCCGCCCTTAGTTTATCACAGAACCACTCTATTTCATAAACATTTCCCAAGAACAATAACATAATCATAACACTTAATACATGCATAAAATAAGCATAAAACTTCTACATTTCAATCACAAGAGATCACATCAGGATATCATAATAAATAAAAAACATCAAATAAAATCATTAAAATTCTGTGAGAGAAAAACCCCTTTATACTTTATAAATATTAAAAGAAGACATTTAAAAAATATTTTAGAATAAAAGTGTCCCATACCACTTCGAAACTTTTGAAAAGGTTTTAAAACATTCATGTCCATATAAATAAATCCTTAAAACCATTTTTAAAACATTGACAAGGATGATAAATGTTTAAAAGTATAAATCTTTAAAACCATTTAAAACAATGTTTTAATAAAAGAGTCCTTTTCCATTTTAGACATTTAAATTATAAGCCACATGAAAGTAGACCAGTTTAAAAACATTTAAATGACTTTAGTATAGACATAATATGTATATGGAAAGTAAAAGGTCCTGTATATACACTTTATAAAAGAATAAAAGTTCATATCATTAAGAAATGTCTCAATGAGATGAAATTGAGATATAATCCCAATCAAGGATCTTTCCATTAGAGGAAGGTTATAGAAATGACATAATTATGTGTGAAAAATATAAATATAGTAAATATAATTGGATACTCAGTGTAAAACAATCAGATTTCATCCACATATATTTATATCCACACATAATCAAGAAGTAGAGTTTTAACCCAAAGAATTGGAATTGGGTTAAGAAGCTCCCTTGCAAACATTTGATAGCCTAACGGCGTCACAACAAATTTTAGAAAAAGAGTTGATGATAGAGATAAAGGGTATCTCATCAATTGGACATAAATTTACAATAATAAGGATATATAAGAACATATCCAAACATAATAAGATGTAATTTAAAAGAAAAAACAAAAAGAAGTCTTTTAAAAATAGAAGGGTGAAAAGTTCCCTTACCGACTTCGGTAACTTTCGAAACATACACCCCATGAAAAAAGGACTATACAACAATGATGTAAATACTCATAAACAAAATTATATTACACAAATATTAGAATAATGGGCAATACATACACCACTCAATGGAAATGGTGGAAAATGTAGCATAAATATCATGGGAATAAAAGTGAGATGAAAAACCCTTTATGAAAACTTGACTGCCTAACGGCGCCACTTAAAACTTCCAAAAATGGATTTATGATATCAAATAGGGTCTCTAATAATATGAACATGATAATTAAAGAATGAGGAATATAAAATAACATACCCAAACATAATAAAGATGATCTTAAAAGAAATGACATAAAAGGGAGTACTTAAAAAGAAAGAGAGAGGATGGATCCCTTACCTCAAGTCCGACTTGTCTTGTTCATTTCTTTATATTTCTGAATAATAAACATTGGTCAATTAATAATTTCTTAAGGACGTCCTTTAAATTTTATTATTCAATTCATATCACATATTATAATGTTATAATAATTATTTAATTATGTGAGTTCATATCAAACGTTTTTGTCGATGTTCAGTACATGAGTCAAAATGAACTTGTTTGAAAATAATTGTCCTTGTAGTTATAACTACACCATCTCCAGAATAGTATTAATGATTTAAATATCATATATATCCAGTATATATTCATTTTATACTATTCCATAACATTTGGAGATAAAAAGAAATGAAATGCATTGTTCATGGAGATGGTAGGCCGTACGTACGCATGAACTCGACTTTCATTTCTTTGTCATATTAATGGAATTATAAATAAATGAGATATATATATATTAAAATTCCAGTATAATATATATGTTATATAGGTCACATATGTTCATTAATTTCATTCTTTATACTTTCCATGTATTGCATGAACGAGTCACATCACTTGAGGGGAGGTAGTCCACACTTCCTCGTATGAAATTGTCGCATTTGCACAACATGAAAAGCCTAAAGGTGTGTTTTAAATATTAAATACATAAGAATATAGAAAATATAAATACCATATATATCATATATAAAATACAGGGACATCATAATTTCCACCATTAAAGGTGTTAATAGAATATTGAACAATCATCGTTTCGTGAGGCAGTAATTCGCCATCCACAGAAATAGTATTTTCTTTAACCATTAGACAGAGGTGTGTGTAAATTTAAGTCGAATAATTCTCATAAAAACATCCAATTATATTAAATATACTGTTGGTTTTACAAAATAAAGTAATAAAAATATTTTATGGGGTTGGAGATGAAAAATAAAACAAATAAACATAAGAAAAAACATTACTTTTAAATCGGGAAACTTCTATTGGTTTGATCCAAGAGGGTTTCTTAAAGAGATTTCTACCTAAGGTAAGGCTTATATGATTAATGGAGGGATGTTGAGAGATTAAATGAGACGATTTTGGCCAATTCGATGGCTTGAGAGGTGTGGGTAAGGTGGTAGAGGTGGGGGCCTTTTATAAGAGGGAGGAGGGGCACTCTTGGAATGTTATAAAATGTTACTTTATTATAAAATGATTTTTGGATTTTAAAGGTACCACAATGATATATTTCTAGGATAATGTGATAAGGTTTCGAAATACACCCATCCAATAGGTTTTTGACAAGTGTAACTCTTAGATTTTACATTATATGTTTATTTTATTTAAACTGTCTATTAATGAAGTAATCGCTGCATCATCATGGTGTCATAAATAAGTTAATTTATTTAATGTCTAAAAATAATAAAACAAATATCATGATGTAGGAAATATTTTTAGCTTTACAATGAATATTTATAGACTAAGATATCATTTACATATAAAAAAATAAAATTGTTTTACTTGGGTAATACTTACTTCGGTTATACTTTCTTTTAAAAAAACATAAAATGATAAAGTCTCACTATCACCCAAAAGTGATTCCATGGGGTACCAAAGTTTGGAAAAAGGCATCCCATGGTTTTCCTCGACAGAACCAGTAGAATTAGGACACATTTTGGGGTCATTTTATATTATTATGATATTATTTTATTACCCTTAACTACCTGATTACTAATTAATCACGATAATTAAAGATAATTACCATCATTACTATTCATAATATCCAAAAACAAAAGCATATTAATTACATAATTTGGACCTTATGATTCCAAATCTGGAATCCATTTTATCAAATTCCAACACAAAAATTGAAGTAATTAATTTAAAATAATTCTCGTTATCAAAAACAAAGATGGGTTTTTAGGAAGTAAAATATATCAAAAGATTGATTTTCTTTTACATCGAATTTATAAGTGAAATTACATACAATGACCAAAATTATATTAAATGATAAAAACATAATTAAATTACAGCTTAAAACCAACTAAAATGACAATATAACTATATAAATAATTTGGATGAAAAGGCAGTTTTGAATTAAAATGCAATATTTTTTCACTATTCATTGAAAATGAACATTTGTCAGAAATATAACAAAATTTCACCCTAAGATATATTTGACATTCCAAATTAAAAAATGATATCAATTTTACCAAATTCAAAACATAGAAGTTGCATTAATTAATTTTATAATCAATTCCCGCTCTCAAAATAAATAGCGCGTTTTTAAGAAACAATATCTATTAAAAGATTGAGACTTGTTTATGTCCAATTTCAAAGTGAAATTAATTAAAATGACCAAAATTGGATTAAATGGTAAAAATATAATTTAATCCCACTTTAAAACCAATTAAAAAGATTATCTGACCATATAAATAAATTATACTAAAAGGAGGTTTTGAAATAAAATACAACATTTTATACTATTCATTAAAAATGAACTTTATCGGAAAAATACCAAAAATTTATACAAAGTAAATTTTGATGTCCCGATTCTAAAAAATAATTTTATTTTGTCAAATATAACATATAAAATTTTCGAAAAGTGGATTTAAAAAGTGTTCGCCATCAAAAGGCGGATAATCAACCTTTTAAAGAATAATAGAATATTTATGCTTAAAATTGGATTCGTTCGAATTTTAAGCATCAAACATTTATTGAATAAATGTAAAAATATTTAACAAGCATATATAATCACTTTTTAATTAGTTCTGTTCATTCCCACCATTGCATTGACTACAATTTTACTACCATTTGCAATAATATTATTTTATTATTAGCGTGCAACATATGATTTCAAAGAAACTTGTTGTTGCATATTGGGTAGGCCATCGAACAGATCATTCCCTTTAAAGTAATATTAACATTTTATTCACAAATATTGATATATGTTATAATTTTATATTCTTTATTTACCCGGTATGTTACAGTTATAGTGATAATTGTCAGATTATCCAATCATTTATCCACATTTTTACCCCGTTTATACATCACCATAGGGAAAATATTTTACAATGGAAACTATTATTTATGAATAAATATGAGATGGTAATAACATTAAATTTAAATATGATGATTCAAAAATTGAAAAAATATTTATAATATAAAAATTTAATTTTTGAAAACTTAATTTAAATCCCACTGCACTTAATGCATAAATAAATTAAAAAAACAATTATCTTTAAGAATAAAAATAAGTTTAATCTCATTAAATGGCTAGACATAAAATAACATATTTTTTTTTATTTGATTTAATATATTATAAATAAATTTCATCAAAATAATTTACCAGCTGTGGTATATTTAATTTATTAATATAAAAATATATTTTGAAATTATTTTTTATTAAAGATAAATATTTTTTAAAATTATATATTTTATATTAATTTACAAAAAACTTATAAAAAATTAAAGTGATTATCTCATTACTTGTTTGTAGAAAATATAATTTTCATCAAACATAACACAAAAAATAATAGAACTATATCATTCAAATGAAACATATAATATATAATAAAAATATTTATGGAAAAAAAATAATTTATTTTTAGAATTGAATTTTTATATTTTTACTTATTTTCTCTACTTAATTTTTATATAGGCATTATTAATTTATTTTACTAAAATCTACATGAATTATTTGAATAAATTTTATTTATATCATTTCCTATAATTATTAAAATTTTAGAAATATGAAATTCATCAAAAAAATTTATAAATAGTTAATTATAATTTCCTAAATACAATATAACCCTTTTATATTTAATAAATCATATGTTTCATTTACATACCTTGTAATATATTTAATTTTTTATTTTTATAAATAATTATTTCCATTAAGTTTCATTTTCTGTATATTTGAAGATATCATATGTAATAATTTTAATTAAGGGATAATAGCTACTAATATCATAGTGTGTTACATTACATATCTTTTGACGTAATGGTTTAGAATTATATTAAATTAATAATCACTACACAAGTAATCTTGTAGCCATGACTATAAACCCCCTCTTTTGGAGACATCACATAAGCCTATAATCTAGTAAGATTTCTAAACCAATGTCCCTCAACTAAACGATAAATTAATCCAGATAGATTTCAATTACATAATAACTTTATTACATAATATTCAAAAAATAAATTAATCATATATATTTAACATAATATCTAAAATAAAAATTGGATTATATGTAGATTAAAATATAATCATATGTTTTCAGACCAATATTGTAATGCATACAATGGTAAATATATAAAAATGAGTTTAAAATTTTAAATAAAAAAAATTATTATTTTATGATAATTCAAAAAACATTAATATTTGAATTGAATAGTTAAAATAAATAACACTAGATATTTAGATAAAAGATATGAATTTAATTTAGGAATAATAATTCTATTGTTAATTTCCAATACTATTCATTAAAAAAATTATAAAACCCATTCATTTTAACCTGAATATTATATTTTTTATTTAAATTTTAAATATATCATATATTATGATTGGTTAAGAAAATAATCTATTGTATGATGTAATTTTATTGGAACATATAATAAGTTCTATCATAGGTGCTCTCATATTTGATTATATATGTAATATTTTATCCTTAGTAAGATGCACTATATTATGTTTCACTCACGATCTGAGCCATTCTGGGTTTGGTGCACTATAATATGGTACATAAAATTTTAGTTAGAGCCTATAAAATCACATATCCTAGATCACAAAATATAAAAAACATGATTTTAATGTTCCATTACTAATGATTCAAACTATTTGTACTCTGCAACTACAAAAAAATGGAATCATGTGTTATTATTTCATATACCATAAATCCTATGAGAGTGATATAACTTATTATATTCATGTGTGTTATATCATACACTATGATATCACTAAAATAATATTATTACATGTCAGTCCTTCATACGAATAAAAAAATATATTTATATGACATCGGTTTTGGATCTCATATAACTTATAGGTTTTGTGAAATCATCACATAATTAATGAAGTGTAAGAAACATATTTGTATTCTCGATCTATCACAATCAAATCAATATGAAATTATATAAATAAGAACAAATAGGAATAAATTTTCACATTAAGATCTATCTCTATTAATTAAGAAAAAAATTATTTGATTGAGATCACTGCATGAAATACTATGAAATATCTAATCCTAAGGTAATAAACTGACCCGAATAATCATTATATGTATTCAGAGGATCCTATGAACACAAAGTCGTATACTATCACCTTCATCTACAAAAAATAATAATTAATCATGTGGGAATAATGATTTGTAAAAGTAAATAAAAACCACCAATCACTAATAGGAAGATATTAAAAATTTATAATGATATCCTCTATTCACTAGAATATATCAATATATAACTCCGATTATATAAAATCTTACATTTATTTTCCTCAATTAATTCATATTGAGACTAAAGTAATTTGAAAATTTTAAATTATTATTATTAGTTTGTATAGTCAAAAGTGAACCATGAAAATGAATCAAAATAGAAAGCAATAGTATGTAGATTTGGTAGTATCCATGTATTAAATTTTATATAGTAGTATTTTCATATGTAATGATGTATACAATTTGTAAAATAGTTTTGGTATATTTTAGTTCAATTTTGATTTATAAGTTTCACAGTTTTTTTAACACATAAATCATGTTCAAACTCAACTATTAAATGATTAATCATTTTTTGTGATGTTGTTTCCATGTAATTGGTGTGACAGAAATAAAATTGAAGGTTATCTGATTTTGAAATGTATTGTTAAAATCTATTTAAAGTTTATGTGACATCACATATCTATGATCAAACCTACAAAAATGTTGGAAGTAGTCTGTAATGTAGAATAGAGTGGTTTCATTGGAACATACATTTTTGTAAGGTATAGATTGAGGTAGAAGAAAAAATTACATCATGGTGTATTGAATTACACACCACCTCATATAAAAAAATAATATCATTTTTTAAATTTTTTAGAGTTATAATTTCTAAATATTTCTATAATAAATGGTGAGTCTCATTCATGTCATTGTTGTAGATTTTTTGTCTCACTTTTGAATAATGTGATGGATGAAAAAAATTATGTAGGATCACTTATGATTGACCATAAAGAAAATTGATTTTAATATAATTAACAAGATGGAATATTAAATCTATATGGTGGTTAAATATCTAATCAAACATTAAATGTGAGTTTATGAGAATCATGAAAGTTATTTTGTGAGAATTTTATTAATGAAATATGTTACATTAAAAAGTTATGTTTGGTCATTTTTTATGAAATTAGGAAAGGAAAAAATAACATTTTTACTTGATTCACCCCTACCCTAAGTGAACCAACACCATAAACATGGGGAATAAAAAATTCATACAATTGACATATGTATGTCTCTATTTGTGTGTGTATTTTCAATGTTTTCCATATGGATGGACTATTAATTTTTGCAATTACATCGATCTAGTCATGTGTTATCTTTTCCCAATGGCTGGTGGACATTAACACTAATCATGATGATGATAAAACCATTGATTATAATTGCATAATGAGTGGTTTGACTGTTCAACTGATGAGGATTATTCCTAATACTAAAATCAATCATATATTTATTATAAGATCATGAAACTCTTGGTGAATCCAAATTTTTGAACAATGTAATATTAAATCATTTTCTTCCCAAATAGAGTGAGGTCATTATGGCATCAGGGATTCGTTATTTAATTTTACTGAAAGTGTATTCTAAATTTCACATTTCATTAAATGATGGAAGCCTATACTAATCATATAAAAAGTGGTGGGTATTCTCCATGATTAGACATGGGGGGTATTATTCTCACCACATATAGAATGGTGGGCATATTATCTTGAAAACATAATGATAGGAGTGTCTTCTTCCTATTTAGACATAAGAGTGCCTTATGATCATCACATTTAATAAGAATTTAATATTATTCATATCACATAATGAGAAAAGTTTCATCCCTCTGTTAGATAATTAGTTCATATTATCTTCATAAGATAAATAATGGAGGTAATATGAGGCTTTACACATAAGTATAGGTGGGTCTACCAGATATTATCCAAGTGGAAAGGATATTATAGTTTAAATTATATTGAGGATTAAGATAGATTATATTTCTCTAGGTATTACCATGATTAGAGTCTGGTTTATAAGCTCATGATTTGGAGTCCATGGGGAGGCTCATTGTTTGGAGTCCACTGAGAAGGCTCACAGTTTATAGTATAGTGGTAATGAAAAGGGATTAGAAACTAGTGGGGGTACTCACCATTTAATGTCTAATATTGAGATGCATGATTTATTGTTCAATATGGGGGAATAATATATCATAAAGTATTTTGGGGACACTCTTCATAAGTCCCTAGATCATTCATGGTTGAGGGGTACTGGGAAATTCTCAAGCAATGAGAAAGTGGGATAAATATACCATAAAACCATATAACTTCTTATGGTTCTTAATAATGATTCCCCCCAATGATTTGGAAGCATCACAAACCTATGAAGATGTTACCAACTCACAGTGCATGTGGATATTTTTTATCCACCAATTACATGTCATATAAGGTAAAATAAAATTGTATTTATTCAATTTAATATTCATGGACAATCCATGATTATTCTATTTGAATTTTAATTTTTAATGCTATACACTAGGATGTGGAACCTATTATGGAAGTCCCTTATTTTCCCATAAATGTAAAGGGTAATGCCACAGTAAAACCTCTCTCTCATGACTAAGGAATCAATCTTCTGTTTGTGATATAACTAATTTATTTTAGGAATATAGGGAACTCGTCATTCTAAAATAGGGGCATAGTGATCTCTCCACTATTATGTATTCATTCTAAACCACCTACATATTCTTACTAAAATTTTCTAAAATTACATTTAAAATACAATGGAAGTCAAAAAAATATTCATCATGGAATAACCCTACACTACACTAGACATCGACAACTGTTACCCTAGTCCCTCACCCCCTCGAGGGGGGAGGTTCCTTCATCAATCTTCGAGGGAGCCTGACTTCACCAATTTTCCCCTATCTCTAACCAAGAACTTCTTCCTTCCTTCCCTTAGATCACTTATTCCCCTAAAGTTCCCAAACTATTTGATAGACTCCCATACATTTTTTTCTCATTATCAAAGTTCAATGATGCTTTTTCACTTATTAAATTGATGAGTAATTCCTGGTTCAAATATCATCTCTCATCAGATGATTCATTCAATAGATTTTTTCCTATCTTTGGAATTATAAGATCAATATATGGTTGTTTATCTTGATGACATGCACATTATGATCTGATTCACATCGAAGGATGACCTGATTTAGGAATGGTCCAGAGTGCCTCAAATTTAAAATGGATCTATATTTTTCTTATTTAGGTGGAATTATGATTTCTATATGAAGCATGATTTTAGGTCCAGGACTATTTGAGTTATATAGCCTGAACATCTGATCTATTATCAAAACCAATAAATTATTTGTATGTTATGGTTAATTTTTTGTAGATATACTTGCTATGATTGGAGAACAAATTTTTTCTTTAATATTATTATATATGAATCTATTTTGAAAATATATTTTTCTAGAGTGTTGTCTGATTTTGATTGGATTACTATTGGAGATGATTTTTGGTACAAGTAACTGGTTTCCCTTGAATCATGGTGATATTTTTTTTCATAATGAAATAAAATGGGTAATGCGGTAACATTGAATTGGTGGTGGGGAATTAACTTATTTTAGAATATATAAGTGGGAATGGTCTTAGGGGTTTTTGGTATAGGTGCAGTTTTGAAGGAGTCGATTCTTATTGGTGATTCATGTGATCGAATAAAGAATTTATAGGTTTTTCAAGTCACATTACTCGTGGATGGTGATTTGGTAGGTACTGAAATTATTATGGGGAATTAATATGAATATTTTATTTCCAACAGAGTAGAAAATTATTTCATCATCTAGAAGTATCCATAGTGGTTACATCTGGATCTGAGGGTTTTTGATTTGTATGAAATATTCAACCATGAGTTGAAGTTTGTGTATCAAATAGAGATACTAGATATTCAAATGATTCCATCTCCAATAGTTCAAAATTATGAGCTAGTGGAAGATGAGGATGGTACTATAGAAATGATTTGGTCTCAGGAAGAAGGTAAGGGAGAGAAATCTTCAGTGTTTCATGTGTAGGTATCAGGGATTGTGTGAAGGTTATAATTAGAGAGAGGTCAACAGATACTAGCACAAACATTATGATCAATAATCGGTTTTTGGAACCTGGAGGTCTCAGGTTTGGAACATGATAAAGGAGATGCGAAAAAAAAGAAACATACTAACAATAATTCCAATGTAGAACCTCTCGAATGATCGTAATTTCAATGGGATTGGATTGGAAGATGAGGTTTCCAGCGAAGTCATTTTGGAATGAATTAATTAAGGGAAATAAATAGGTCTTCAAAGTCCAATGATAAAGAAAATGAGTGATTAAAAAAGGGATATAGGGATTTGAAATGTAATAAAGGTAAATTATACTAAAGGTTTAAGGAATTGTATAATTTATTGAAGCTAATGGTTACCAGGTCTTCAAAAAATATTATGGTGTTGGATAATGGTCCCATGGCCCAAGTTTATATAAGTAAGGATAGTTCAATTTATCAGAATGATAAATATAATATAGAGTGTGGTGATGTCAAGGAACCCAAAAAATGTGATGGTGAGAGGGTTGTCTGATTTAGAATCAATAAGGAGATAAGCCTTTGGTTAGAGAAACTATAACACTCCGAGTATTTATGGACTTTATTTTTTCATGACTAAATTAAATTTTCATTTATGTCTTGTGATTCTCTATGTCAATAATTCAATTCACAATACATTTACTCGGCACACATTACATAGAACATGTACTTGGAAAACATTACACGAAACATTTACTTGGAATATGTTACACCCACCACCGAATTGGTGTATATTACACACCACACCAATGTTTCTACAAAACATCATGTTATTATTAAAATTATTTAAATGAGATAATTATAACCTGGAAATTAAACCTATATATGTGAATAATAATAACTACTTATAAAATATATATTGTTTATTTTTTATATAAATAATGAATATTGGTAATCAAATATATTATTTTTGGAATGTCCTTATATGTTTAAAAATATTATTCTCTCAAATGAACTTCTTTTAATGTCCTTATGTGAAAAATAAAAAAAATTAAGTGTTGAAAAATTTGGAAATTTAATTCGATAAAATAAATTCTATTTTTTAATTTATATTGTTGAAATTATCTTAGTGATAATTTTTGTTATTTTTTTTGAAAAACAAAATTTCTGAATAATGAAAAATACCAGATTTTAATTCAAAACTAAATTCTCGTCTAATTTATTTATAATGGTAAATTATTTTTTAATTTGGTTTTAAAGTTAAATTAGATCACATTATTATCAATTAATTCAATTTAGGTCATTGGAATCAATTTCACTTTTAAATGGTGCATAAAAACATATAAATTTTTTTGATGTTTTTACTTTAAAAACCAACGGTGTTGTCCTATCATCTGGATTATTTTTAATTTTTTCTGCTAGTTATATGATTATAACACTGAAAAATGGATTCAATATTTATAATATTAATAAATTATTATGTCTAATATCTTCATCATAGTTTTTTTTCAAAAATATTTTTGAAGGTGATTTAAATTAACTACAACGATTAAGAAAAAAATCATGTTAACAAAGTACTAAAAACTATCTTTAGGACTCAAAACAACCTCGAAACTTGTCCAAAACCCATTTGATGACAAATATTAGTCCATTAACTTTAAATTATATATTTTTCTTGGGTTGTTATGTCTTTTTATATGTAAACATTTTTGTACACATAACTTTTATTCAAAAACTCCAAGTGTGTTGTTTCAATTCCCGGTAAAAGTCCACCATATATCCCTCCTCATCTAACATCTAAAACAACTTATTTTTTGAAAATATCATCCCAATAATCTACCAATAATCCCTCCCTTAATTCTATAATCCTTCCATTGGGCATAAATAAAAACAAGGAAGCCTTTTGGAATAAACTAAAAGGAGTTACCCGATTATAAGGTAACGTCTTCTCTCCAGCTACATTCTTTTATTTTATTTCTCTACCTACTCTAATAAAATTTATACCATACATTTATATAAATAGAAGTATATTAAATATAATATTATTATTTATTATAAGTGTTCTAACTACACATATACACACCACCATCTAATCAGTAAAGAACTTCATATTTATATGTACAGTGAACAACCACCTCATAACTGATGATTGTTCATTTTTTCATTTACCACCACTCATGGGGGACATTATGATTGGAACTCTATTTATATATGTTATTTTATATATTTATTATGTCTTTATAATTTTTTTATCCTTTTAAAACACATATCTTTATACTTTTCATTTGATCTTAATATGATTATTTCTTTTGAGGAAGTGTGGACTACCACCCCCTCAAAGAGTTATTATTTGTTGACACACTACATGGAATATATTTACTAAAAATTTAATGAAAATATATTATATAATAATTATAATATAACAAATAAATATATATATATATCATTTACCTTCTTTCTTGTAATATGATAATAAAAACAAAAATAGTATCCATTTGTACGTACGACTTACCGTCACTATGAACTGTGTATTTAATTTCATACTTCAATATTCTATATATTATAATAGTAAACATATAAAAAATATAAATTATATTTATATAATGGTGTTAATTTTGGAAATCATGGTATTAGTATAAGGACCAATGATATAACACATACAATGAATAATGTAAATATTACCTGAAGTGAAACTTTAACCTAAGATTGTTAAGAAGAAGGTAATATATTGTCACAATTAAACCATATATGGTATTATATATAATACTATGGTTCATTAAAATATTTATAAAAAAATTATATTTATTTTACATATGCTTTGAATAAGAATTATGAGAGTGAAGACAAAAGGTAATGGTATTTCATCTCTCTTTTTATTTATGTGAGATACATTCTTTATCCACCACCCATTCCTTTTGTGAGGTGTGTATACTAACCATGGATGAATTATATGACTATTATAATTAAATTTATAATTATTTATATATCCATTATATGATATTAATTTCTTGGGTATTATGTTTAAAAAGTCACCAAATCGGTTAAATAGTGTTGTCTTAATTTTCCTTCTTTGAGACTGATGTTTTAGTATTCACCTAAATTCTTTTTAATGTTTTATGTACTTATATTTTACATGTTTTATAATTATTATCATTATTTTTATGATATTTTAAGAGTTATATAGTTTCATTTTTTTACATGTAGAGTATGATCCCAAGTTACCATGTGATAAGAGTTTATTAAAACAATCTCATCATTTATCGATATTGTATAGGATTATTACTCCTTTATTCATATCATATGATATATCTCTCAATAAAACTCATGAATTTCAATATAATTTATTTATTAAAGATATATCCATGTATTAGTACCATTTTCCACTCTTTGGTACTTAATATAATTAATAAAACGTTTTTAAGAAAATATAATATTATTTTTCTCTCTGGTTGGAAATATGTTTCATTTCTAAACCCATGTTTTAGAAAATCTTTTCAAATGATCCTTGAAGAGTTTTTTCGACAAAAAAATTATTTTATAATTTTTTATGGTTTTTAGAGATTACTTTATATGTTTTAAAATAGATTTTTAAAGAAAAAAGTTTTTTGAAATGATTACATTTTAAAAATAATTTTTCAATTCTAAATGGATATATTCCCCATTAAATATTTTTAAAAGATTGTTTAAAATTATTTCCCACAAAAGATAATTTCTATTGGTGTTAATAATTAATTTCTAGGAAAATTATTCAATGTTTCCATTCTTATTGTTTCTTAAAATAGATTTTTTTATGGCATGCTGTTTTTGATACCGATTTCACTTTCACGGGTTATTTTCATTCGAAACAAACTTATTTTCATGGATTATGTTTATATGATTATTAAACCTGAATTTTTTATATAGTTTATGATATTATTACATGTTTATAATACCCATTTAATTTCATGGGTTATGATAATATTGTTTATTATTTTTTTCCACATCTATGTATGATTTCAGTATGATATGGGTGGGATATATATATATATATATCCCTCTAATTCATTGGGTAAAGGATTATATATCATGATATTGACAAGGAAAGAATGAGTAATTAACTTAGTTATGTATTATATAGTTGGATGGAGAAATTAACTCAGCTAAGTAATACAGTGCTAGAATGAGGAGTGAGCTCAGGTCAGTAATATAGGGATGGAATGGGGTGTAAACCCAATTCAGTAAAAGACTATTTCCACTAAGATAGTGTTCATTGAAATGCCATGATTACTGTGGAAAAATTATATTTTCTAGTTTGTTTTACACAATTATCTGTATTATTTACATGTTATTCTTTCATGGATTATGTTCTTTATTTCTATATGATTCATGTCTTATGAGCTATCAAGATTTATTCCATGATTCATGTTTATGATATTTGATATGAAAGGCACGATCTTATGTATTCATGATCATATTCTCATACCCTTATGATCATGATTATTCTTATATATCTTTATTTTCACCCTTACAGAGTATCTAATCTCATCCAATTTTATGTTTCCATATGTTGGTTATAAATAAATTTATTATGTTTAATGTTTCTGAGAATGTTTTTAGTCAATATGATCTTAGTGGGAGATGATATAGCTCATTTATGTACAAGTTTTTATTTTCCCATGTTTCTAAAGTCACTATAATAGTATGATGTTTAGGTGTCTATTTGTATAATATTTTATGTATTCCAGAAAAAACTTATATAGTGTTAATGTATAAAAAAACTATTACATATATAGTTTCTATCATAGAAATTTAATTATTAACCTATGGAAACTTGTATGAGAAAAATGTAGAGACAACCCTAAGGACATTTCTAAGGACATGTATAATGATATAAAATGTATTGGAAAATATCGTATAATTTGGTTAAAGGATAGATTGAGTGGATTCCAAGAAATACATTCTTATCAAGATAAAACAAGTAGATGTGGCTCTAGAACATATGTAGACTCTGACAAGATGTTCCAAGACTAACTCAGGGTAATCTGGTTCATGAAATTATGCCTTATGGCACACATGGTTTGACTGTACCTAGGGATATTATTTGGCAATTAAAAAACTCATCATGAAGAATTTAAGTAGATTTGTTCTATAAATAACCTAGGATAGTCTTAAGGTGTCATATATTAAGAAATGTGTTATAATTTAGACAAAATATTTTTTGAAATTTCATGATTATGTGGTTCTATATTATGACATATGTTTTGTATACTAAGTTTTTTCTTTTAGTTAATTACTGGAACTTGATTGAACCACAGTAATGGTGATTGAAATAGGAAATGAAAAAATTATCCTTCTGAGAAACAAATTTTTATGGGAGAAGTAATAAAAAATCTCATTACTATGCTCACCGAAATCTCTAAGGGTATTAATCATGTAAGACTTACTAATGATAAAAGGATGGGATAACATTATGCTGAGACATTAAAGAGGAAAAATCCTCCTTTTTTCAGAGGGTCTCTTGATCCACCTGTTTCTAAATAATAGACCAACACTAATAAAAAGATATTCTCTATTTTATAGTTTTTGGATCATGAGAAATTTATTTTGGGTGTTTATCATTTTGAAGGTGAAGTGGACTAATGGAACACTCTTATCAAGAATATTAAGAATCAATATTAAATTCAATACAAGGATTGGGATGCGTTAGAGAACTTATTTTTCAATAAGTTCCATCCATATATTTTTCATACCAAGATGGAGAAAGAGTTCCTGGAGTTGAGTAAAATGAATTATTAATCTATTAGTACCTATGAGGATAATTTTATAATACTTTTGAGGTACGCTTCATAAATTATCATCCAAATAAAATTTAAAGATGATAAGTTCCTAAGTGGATAAAATACAAGCCTTGAAAGGGTTTTGTCCATAATAGACATTAGTAGCTATGATTAGTTTGTGCGTAGTGAAATCATAGTTGAAATGGATGTTATAATCTCGTAACAACCTCATGGTTTTGGAATGAAATTGAAGAAAATTTTAAAAGGAAACTCAAAAAATCATGGAGAATCTGATATATGCTTTCCTTTATGATTTAAATTTTTGAATAATCATAGAAGAATTTGTATTATGGTGAATAATAAATTTCATAAGTGCCAAAAGTAAGGTCACCATAAAATTGATTTTTAAAGTGAGGGAAGATGATAACATAAAATTATAATGGAAAGAAATATGTACCGAATGAACCTTCCCCTCTTGAGTTATAGAAGTGTAATGAGAATCAGAGTTATGCTAACTAGTTCCAAAGCCTAGGGGTCAGTGATGATGATCGATGCTGACAACCTATAATGTTGAGGGATTAGGTCAAATATAATGAGATCTATATTTATGATAATGGGTGTGACAAAAACATGATTAAAGGTACACTTACCATCCACACTATAACTTCTAATGTCATATTTGATTCTAGATATACCCACTCATTCAAATATAATGAATTTTTAAGGTTGTTATGATTCCTCCAAAATAATTAGATATGAAATTATTAGTGAAAACCCCCAATGTTATGATGATTTCATCCCATGTCTATGATAACTCTTTCATTGATTATTGTGTGAACGTGGTTCCTAAAAATATTTTAATTCTTCCTTTGGTATAATTTGATGTCATCATTGGCATGGATTAGATATCTATAATAAATCCAACATAAATTGTTAAGGAAGGGATGTTACTTTTTATATCTCAACCCCTCTTATGATTATCCACCCATGTGAGATAATTATTATCCTCCTATGGAGATTACACCCAGGGTATGGGTCTTAATTCCATTTCATAAGGGCTATTTATCTCAAATTATTATGGAGAAAATTGACATCGATGATATGCCTATTATATAGGATTTTATTGATTTCCTTCTAGAAGAGTTTCCTAGCATACCACCAATACATAAAGTTTAATTCCAAATAAAACTCATACCTGGTTCCACTCAAATTTCAATGACTCCTTAGAGAATGACCCCGATTGAGTAGTAGGAATTATAGAAGAACTCCAAGAAAACATTGATAAGGGATTCATTCATCCAAGTGTGTCATCATAGGGTGCATCAGTTAATTTTTTTAAAAATAAACATGGATCAATGCAATGGTATATTGATTATCTGAAGTTGAAGAAAATACCAATCAAGAACATGTACCCACATCCCCATACTGATGACTTTTTCGATCAACTGTATGGATCTCAATAGTTTTTAAGGATTGAAATGCTTTATGTATATTATCAATTTAGGTTCAAAAAGGAATATATTCCCTAGAATACATTCCATAAGACGTATAGACATTGTGAATATATATTATTTCATTTTGGTTTTACAAATTCCCATTCTATCTTCAAATATTTAATGGAAAGAGTCTTTACATATTACCGAGACTAGTTTATGGTATTATTTATAGATGAAATTATTATTTATTCAAAGAGAAAGGATTGTCATGAAGATCAATTTTCAATTTTAAAAAATTCTCGGGTGATGTGAACCTATAATAGAAATTTACAGTGTCAATTTTGGATGGAAAATAATTCATTTTGGGTTCACATAATCTAAAGAGATAGTATAGTAGTATATCCATTAAAGAATGATGGTATTGAATGCTAGACTAGACCAAACATGGTGTCTAAGATCTATATATTTCTTGGTTTAGCTATATATTATCAACGTATTGTTTAATATTTCTCATAACTATATTATCCTATGACCAACATAATTTAGATGTGTGTCAAGTTCCCCTGGACAGATGAATGTGAGGAGACTTTAATGGAACTAAAGAGATGGTTAGTTAGTGAACATATACTTACATTTCCTTTTATTGGATAAGGGTTTTTAATTTATAACGATTCATCCATGAAGGGTTTGTTATGTGTTATATTGAAGAATAATAAGTTTGTCGGTTATGCCTCATTGAAGTTGAAGATTAAGGATAAAAATTACCCAAAATATGATTTAGATTTAGCATTGGTAAATTTATCATTAAAGAATTAGAAGAATTATCTTTATAGAGAAAAGTGTGATATATATTCCAATCATAAAAGTGTTAAATATATATATTAAAATATATGGAGTTGAACAAGCACCAGAGAATATGTTTAGATTTGATAAAGTATTATGACTTATCAACATATAATATCTATGGGGAAGTGAACAAGGTGATAACTGATTTGAGTTAGAAGGATCATGCTAGACTATCCATGGTGAGGATCACAAAAGATGCAATATTTTTGTATTTTCACAGAATGGATCTAGAAATCCTGAAGGAAATTGATAAATATTATATGTATCTAATGAATTTTCAACCCTATATCTAAGTGAAGATTAAGGAGGATCGAGATGAAGATATTGGGAAGAAAAAGAAATTTTGAAATTATTCTTAGTTTAAAATTCATCAGGATGGAATGATAAGGTTTGTAAATCATGTATGTGTTCCTTCCATGCCCTATTTGATGAAGCAGATATTAGTGTACGCTCCCAGTTTTTCATTCATAGTTCATACTAGAAAAAAAATATGTATATAGACTTTATAGAATGCTTTAGGTTATATTGATTTAATAAATATAACAAAATGTTTTTATCTTGGTGTTTGGTATGCTAGAAAGTTATGTCTGAAGAGAAAAAAGGCAAAGGGTTTGTTGAATACATTACCTATACCAGAATGGAAATGGAAGAAGAGAAGTATGGATTTTTTTGTTAGACTACACAAAACATCTAAAGGGTATAATTCTATATGGGTGGTAATTTATGGACATATAAATTAAGAACACTTCATCAATATCAGATAATACATATATCTGGATAATCTTTCCTATATATACATTAAGAAAGTGGTAGGGATGCATTTAATACCACATTCTATTGTATAATATCTGGGTATGAGGTTAAACTCAGTTTTTTGAAAAATACTTTAATAAGAACATGATATAAAATTGTCTTTTATCATTTCCAATCATTCTATGGAAGATGGTATATCTCAAAGAACAACTCAAATACTAGAGGAAATGTTCAGATCTTGTTATCTGGATTTCAAAATTGGTTGGGATCAACATGTTACTCTAGTTGATTTTTCTTAAAAAATATAATTCACGTAAGCATTCATATGGAACCTTTTAAATCTATCAATGGTAATATATATAGAGATCCAACGTGTTAGGATGACATTTGATAAATAATTTTTTTGGGGCCTGAGATTTCGGATGAAATGGTATATAAGGAAAAAAATCATTCACCAACATACCAATACAAAATAATGTTGCCAAAAAAGTTATGCTGATAACCAATGGTGTGATCAAGAATTTTAAGTTGGTGAAAAGGTCATTATAAAAACCACACCCTAGAATAATGTTATGTGATTCGAGATGAAATGGAAACATAACCCTAGGGATATTAGTACCTTTGAGTTTCTTTATCATATCAGGATAACAACATTTCACTCGTGACTTCCTCAAAATATTTCTAAATTCTATGATGTGATCCATGTATCTCTACCGAGGAAGTACATACCAAACCCTTCAAAAGTTCTTAATTCTGAGGTCATACTGTTGGAGCTGTATATTACATATTATAAACAACTAATTGAAATCATGGATCGATAAGAGAAGTAACCAAGAAACAAGACCACTCACTTGGTCAATGTTTTTTTATATAAATAACCAATTAGAGGAATATATATGGGAACTTTATGATAAGATGAAGTATAATTATCCTCATTTTTTTACCCATGAGAAAAAAATATCAATGGTGAAATTCATTTTAAGGGGGTTGAATATAACACCTTTAGTTTTTACGGACCTTTTTTTCTCGAATAAATTAAATTTTTATTTATGTATTGGGGTGAACAGAGAAAAAAATCCATTTCACATAGAACTGAATTGGTATAAATTACATTAAACATCCACTTGGTGTATGTTACATAGAACATCGACTTGTCTTATGTTATACCCAACACTGACCTCATGTACTTTAGACACAACACTGATGTTTCTATAAAACATCATTTTATTTTTATAATTATTAAAATGAGATAATTATAAATTAGATATAAAAATTAGTTATATATATAATAGTAAATAATTTTTAAATATTTTATATAATTTTTTTATATAAATAAAAAATTTTGATAATGAAAGATATATTTTTTGGTAATGACCTTATATGGTTAAAAATTTTATTTTCTCAAATGAACTGCATTTAATTTCATTTTGTTAAAAGTAATTAAATTGATTTTTGAAACATATAGAAATTTTATTTGATAAAATAAAGTACCTTTTTGAATTTATAATTTTGAATTTTTTTAGAGAGAATGTATTTTATTTTTTTGAGAAAAGTCATTATTTTGACGAAAACTGAAAAATAAAATATTTTAATTAAAAACTACATTTTCATATAATTTTTTTATAAGGGTAACTTATATTTTAAATTGGGTCCAAAGTTTTATTAGATGATATTTTTATAAATTAATCTATTTTATTTCACTATAATCAATTTCATATTGAAATATGGTATAGAAACATAGCATACATTTGGATGTTTTTACTTTGAAAACCCTCAATGTCAACCAGTCAATGGGTAATTTTTCAATTAATTTATGAGAAAAAATTGATTATAATTTTGAAAAATGGATTAAATATATTGAATGAGAATTATTTAAAATGTAGAATAAGTTGAAATGTGTTTTTTATGAATAAAATTACTAAAAGTGAATAAAAATATTTACAACGATTAAGGGAAAAAATTTGTTAAAAATTAGTAAATCTTAAATTTAAGACGCAAAAAAAAAGATAGAAACTTATCCAAAAACCATTTTAAGCCATTATTTGGACATGAGCCTTCCATTATAGAGTTTTTATGATTTTTATGACATTTTTTAAATAAAAACATGGGTACACCGAACTTGATATAAAAAATACCAAGTTTGTATTTTACAATCTCTATTAAAGGGAACCACTTCTCCATCTTCTTTACACCTATAAAAAACTATGGATCAGAAAATATCATCCCAATACACTAGAAAATCCATCTATACCTCTTAAAATACCCCCCTTCGGTAGAAGTCAATCCAACTTAGCTTTTTGGCACAATCCAAAAGAGTTACTAGATTAAGTGGTAATGTTTTATCTCAAGATCCTTTCTATTATTTTCCTTTTCCAACCCATAAAATCCCATTATTACATTATTATATATAAAAAATAGTACCATAAATAGTCTATTATATTTTTTTCTAAGGTATTTACCTACACATACACAAACCTATATTCAATGGGTAACAAACCTGATGTTTATGTGCAAGGAGAACTATCGCCTCACAAAATGATGATTGATCATTCTTTCTTGTATGGCCTCTCATGGTAAAAATTATTATGAAAAATATATTTATATATGTTATATATTATATTAATTTTTTCTTTATTCTTATTTAATCCTGTTAAAAAATATAAATTTATACTTTAAATTTGGCGTAAATATGATAATTTTGTTTGAGAAAATATGGACTACCGCCCCCTCAAAGCGATGCAATTCATTCACACACTACATGGAATGTATTAAGGATTATTTTATGGAATATATATGTTATAATCATGATAATATAATTATTATATATATAAATGTATATATACACATAAATTATTTAATTTCTTTCTTTCAATATGACAATAAAAATGGAAACAATGTTCATGTGTATGTACGACTTACAATCATCAGGAATAGTATATTCCATTTCATAATTATATATTAAATATATTATTATAATAAAAATATATTTAATTTAAATTAAATTTATTTAATTTTTAAATTATAGAAATCATGATATAATTATGAGGACTAAATATATAGTACATGGGAAGAACAAAAAAAATAGTACCCAAAATGAAACCTTAACATAGTACTGTTAACAAATGGGTAATATAAAGTAATAATAAAACCATATATGGTTTTAAATATAATAATAAGGTTCTTTAAAAAATTTTAATGAGTTTATATTTATTTTAAAAGGTTTTTTGAATGAGAATGATGAGAGTCAAGACACAAGGTAATGGGATTTCATCTCACATTTTATTTTAATGAGATACATACTTTTTTCACCACCCCTTCCTTTTTTGGGGTGTATATACTTGCCATGGATGAATTATATGATTATTATACATAAATTTATTGGTATTTATCTATCAATTTTTTGATATTTATTTCATGTGGTTTACATTTCAAAATATACTAAATAGGTAAAACAGTTTTATCCTAAATTTCATTCTTTGGGACTAATTTTTTGGAATGCACCTAAATTATATTTGAGGTATATATACAACCATTTTACATGTTATATCATTAATATTTTTTTAATAATATTTTTTTCTTAATTTAATTTCCTTTTGTTAAATATATATTATGATCCCATGTTATCGTGTGGTATGATTTTTTTGGAACAATCTAATCATTTATCAATATTATTTAAGATTATGCTTCCTCTATTGAAATATTATAATTTATATCTAAAAAATATAATTAATTATATTGACCTTTATTTATTTAATATGTATCCATGTTTAGTACCAATTTTACACTCTTTTTTACATAATATAATTAATAAAGAGTTTTTTTTTGAAAATATGGTTGTATTTATCTCTTCAGTTGGAAATCTATTTTAATTCGAATACCATGTTTTAAAAAATGGAATTAAATGATCCTTAAATATAGTTTTCAAGGGAAAAAATTATTTTAGAAATGTTTTATGGTTTTCATATCATTTTTTATAAGTTCCCAAATATGTTTTCAAAAATGTTATATGTTTTGAAAATAATTTCTCAGTGTATAAATGATATTTTCCACAAGAAATGTTTTCAAAAGATCTTTCCAAATTAGTTACCATTTAAGATATGATGATTTTGTATTACTCATTAATTTATAGGTAAATTTCTTCAATTTTTCCATTTATATTATTTCCCTAAATGGATAATGTTTTGATAGAATGATGTTTATGAAAATCGTTTCTCTTTCTCAGGTTATATGCTTTTGAAACCTGCTTCTTTTCATTGGTTCTGTTTATATGATTATGAAGAATTATTTTTTTCATAGGTTAAGATACGATTACATGTTTATAATAAAAATTTCATTTCATTGGTTATGATATTATTTTTTTATGATTTTAGGACACATATATGTATGATTTCATTATGAGATGGGTGGGACCTATATATCTAAAAAAATGCATAGGGTAATGGTTTATATTCCATGAGATAGAAATGAATTGAATGAGATATTTACTCGGTTCAGTATTATAGTCTTGGAATGAGAAATGAGATGAGTTTGATAATATAGGGTTGGAATGAGGAGTGAACTTGGTTCAGTAATATAGGATATAATAGGGTGTGAACCTGGTTCAGTAAGGGGATTTGTCAAATAATATGGCCTCGATAGCAATTCCTTGACTACTGTAGAAATATTTATATATTCCTATGTGTCTACCTAAATTTAATGTTTTATTATTATGTAATGTTTCCATATATTATGTTCTTGATTTCCTTAGGATTCATGTCTTATGAACTTCTAATAATTGTATCATGATGCCTATTTATGGTATTTGAAATGCAGGGTCTGATCTTATATTTTCTTGATTTGGTTATCGTAAACATATTCTCATGATAATTATTATGTATGTCCCTTGATTACCCTTACTTGGTTGTTTATTTATCCCCTATTTATGTTTCCTTCCCCTATGTTATAAAGATATGTATTATGTTTGATGTTTATGGGAAGTGTAATATTTTAGAAGAAACTAGTCGGATATGATATATCTCATTTTTTACTAGTTTTTCTATTTCTATGTTTCAAAAGGCACTAGACTAGAATTTTATTCAGGTTTCGGTTTGTATAATGTTATGTGTATTAAAGAAACATTATGTACTTTTAAGTTATAAAAATTGAGGGTTTCTGTAGTAGGTATCAAAGAAAATATTTATTTACCCTTAGAAATTATGGATGAGAAAACATTAGTGAGAACCCTATAGACATGCCTAAGGAATATTCTAAGGCTAAAGAAACATATAGTAAAATGACATAGAATTTTGTTAAAGGATAGAGATATTAGTTTCCTAGAAATACATCCATTCCTAGATTATACTAGTGGATATGGATCTAGAATAGATTTACCTATTGCTAACAACTCTGAAAAAATGTTCCTAGATAGGCTTGGGATAATCTGGAAAAAGAAAATGTTCCTTGTTATACACATAATTTCAAACTCATGAGGGATATTCTTTGGGAATTCAAAAAATCATCATAAAATATCATTAAGTATTTAAATAGATGTTGGATATGAATAACCTTGGATAATCCTAAGCTTTCAATGATAAAATAAGGTTTCAAAATTTATACATCCTATAAGTGACATTTCATTATTATTCGATTCCTCATTTTGATAATTATTTCATAAACTATATTTTTGTTTTAGTCAATGGTGGGAACCCAAATAACTTCATTAATGGTGATTGCAATGGAAAATCAAACAATTTTCCCCTTGAGAAACCAGCTTCTATGGGAGTAGGAATAAAAAATATCATTTTTATGCTCACCCAAATATATGAAGATATGAATCGTAGTGGACTTCAGATTATGAAAATGGGGGAACAACATTATGTTGAGTCATTCATGAGGCAACATATACCTTCTTTTAGAGGGTAATTTGATCAACTTGTTTCTGAACAATACATCAACCATACTAAAAATATATTCTCTAATCTCTTGTGTTCTAAGAAGAAGAATTTTATTCTTGTTTGTTATCATTTATAATATTTTTTGGACTAGTGGTTTACTCTAATAAATAATATTGGGAAAAAATATGAGATTTAATCCATGTATTAGGAAAAGTTCATGAACTTATTTTTCAATAAGTACATTCCTTGGATTCTTCATATCAAGATAGAGAAAGAGTTCCATGAGTTGAGGAAAATGGATAATGAATATATTGGTACTGATGAGGATAATTTCTTGAGACACCAACATGGAAATCAAGAATTATCATCCAACCTAAATGTAAATTTTGTAGGTTCTTCAGTGGATTAAATATAAGTCTCAAAATGGTGTTTTCTATAAGATAATTTAGAAGCTATGAATTGAATGTAAACTATGAAACCAAAGTTGAAATGGAAGTTGGAGTCACATATCAACCTCATGACTTCAATAATAAAAGGAATATGGAATTAAAATGAATCTCTTAAAACCATGGAGAAAATAATATTTGTCTTTTATTTATTCTATAAATATTGGAAGAGGCATGGAGTAATTTTTCTTAAGGTGTATGGTAAAATTTTAAAGTGCATAAAGGATGTTCCTTGGTCAATTGGTTGTCTATGTGAAGGGAATATGTTATCCTAAAATGATAATAAGTAGAAAGATAGATATATTTAACCTCCTCCATGTCAGTGGTACAATTATAAAGAGAATTGTAATTATGCTAACCATTTTTCAAACCAAAGGTTGGTTATGATGATATACGTCAACAACCTCTTAAGCTAAGAAAAAATAGAAATTTCATGTAATTTCTATTTCTAATGAGGGTTGTGAAAATGACTTGTTGAATGGTACACTTACCATCCACTATAGAACTTCTAAAGTCACATTTAATCCAAGATATACCCTCTCTTTCAAATCTAAAAAATTTCATAAGGGTGTTAAGATTCCTCCAACATAATTAGATATCGAATTAGAAGTATAAGCCCCTAATGGTATGATGATTTTATCTCAAGTCTATAATTCCTATATGATTGAAGTTTGTGGGTATTTGATTCCTACAAATATTATTATTCTCCCTTTTGATGAATTAAATTTAATATTATTTATATGTTGTATTTATATGTATAAATACCACAACAAATTTCAATAAAGGAATGTTACTTATGATATTTCAACCCTCATATTTCCATCCCTCCATGTGATGATAATTATGAATATCTTATGAATAATACATTTAGTTTATCAGTATTAATGAAAATTTATATGGTTTGGTTATGTAAAATGGTCGGGGAGAAAATTTACATCGATGATATGACTATTGTTCAACATTTTGTGGATGCCTTTTTGGACGTGTTTTCTAGCCATTAACCAAAATGCAGTGTTTATTTCATAGTAGAACTCATACCTAGTTCAACACTAATTTCCAAGTCTCCTTATAGAATGTCCTCGATTGATTTGTTGTAATTATAGAAGAAACCCCATGAAAACCAGGATAAGGGATTCATTCAACCAAGTGTGTCACCTTGGGGTGAACGATTTCTTTTTGTTTAAAAATAATGATTGATCAATGTAATTATGCCATGATTATCAGGAGTTGAACAAGATCACAATAAAGAATAAGTATCTTCTTTCACATATTGATGAATTTATAGATAAACTGTGTGGATATCAATACTTTTTCCATGATTGAACTTCATTCTAGATATCATTAATTGATGGTCAAGAAAGAGGTTATACACAAGGAGACGTTTCATACAATGTGTGGACACAAATAATATTTAGTTCAACCTCCTGGACCTACTAATGACCCTAATATCATTATGGATTTAATGAATAGAGTCTTTATAGATTACTATGACAAATTGTTGGTACACAGTATATATTATATTATTATCTATTTAATAATAAATATAGAGTATAAAGATCATTTGAGAATTTTACTAAATATCCTAAGGAGAAACTATATGAAAAACTTAAAATAGTGAATTTTGGACAAAATCGATTTCATTTTTGGGTCAGATAATCTCAAGAGATGGTATAGAAGTAAATACATCAAAGATAGAGTCTATTTAATAATGGACTAGACAAACAACAGTGACTGCGATCCATAGGATTCTTGGTTTATTTGGATATTATTGAATCTTTTGGGAGAATTTCTCATGACTATCTAATCCTATGACCTAGTTAAATCGAAAGGGTTTCAAGTTCCTCTAGATAGATGAATGAGAGGAAAATTTTAAAGAACTAAAGATAATGTTATTTATTTAACTTCTACTTAAATTACCGTGTAGTGAAGAAGGGTTTGTAAGCTATAAATATTATTTCAAGAAGGGTTTGGTATGTGTTTTTATATATATTAATAAGGTTATCATTTATGCCTCATGGATTTTGAAGATTCATGAAAAAAAATATCTCAACTCATAATTTGGATTTAGCATCTATAATCTTTTTCATTAAATATATGGTGTTAGTATCCTTTTGGAGAAAAGAGTGATATATATACCGATAATAAAACTCTTAATTATTTATTTTCACATAAATAGTTTAACATGCTCCGTAGAATATTGTTAGAGTTAATAAAGGATTTTTACTGCTGAATACATTACTACCTTTGGAAAAATAACAAGGAGGACTATTCTTTGAGTCATAAAGAATAAGCTATCTTATCCATGATGAGGATAAAAAACATCCATTTTTTCTAGATTTGCAATGAGTAGATCTAGAAATTCTAATGGAAGGGAAAATCACATATTTCTCAAATAAATTTTCATCAATCTAACCAAGTGAATATTAAGGAAACATAGAATGAATATATAGATCCAAAAAATAATGTTAGTAATGTTATTGAGTATTATTCGGACAAACATGGATGGAGAAGAAAGTAAGAAGAGTTTGCTATTACAGAGTGTTTTCTTTTGTTTTCAATGAAGATAAATCAATTCACTTTGTAAAGGACTTAAAAATCAGATGATGATTTTCTGATATCTATTTCACAAATATCATAAGTTAGGAGAACTTATTATGAAATCCTTATGATTGAATGAGGGAGTAAAGGAGCTGATAGCATATTTAGTTTTGATTAAATGGAATGATGCTAGTGGTAGAGAGGGAAGGTTCAATACTTTCCATTAAAAATTTGATGATGATAAAGGTGATAAATTAAATATTATACATCACGATAGATATGGTTCATGATGAAAGCAGTTTTTTATTAAATATGCCAGTTTTTTATTAAATATGCCAGATGATAACGAAGCATTTTTTTGCATACAAGATTGAAAGGAGTTTGGAATGTTATGTACAAGATATTATTTGAGGTAAAAACTTCGAAAAATGAAAAAGTCATGAAGTGTGCGAAAGATTAAAAAAGTGTGTGAAAGATGAGGTTGGCGCAAATGTTACTTACACGCCCAATATGAAGTCAAATGAGGTTTTTCATGACAAATTAGGATCTTGCATGACACATTGGTGTTTTTGCACATAGGGGTCAATAAGGTCTATAAATAAGAAGTGACCCCCTCACATTTGTTAAGATCTTCACTTAGATAAATCCCAAGCTCTATGGTGTGAAGTATTTTTAAGGGAAGTGTATGAAATAAATAGAGTTGCACAGAAGGAGAGATTTGCATGAAATATTGAAGTTGCGTGCAAGAGGTTTTTTGCGACAAAAGTGAAATATTGCACGCATGGCATAAAAGTTTCACAGAAGACCCCTAAAAGGGTGCGCAATATATTTGCGTTCTTCATATATATTCAATTATGCATAAGGTAGTTCTTATCGGATTTTGGGTTATAAAGTAAATATTTATACTTCAGATAATAAGCCCGTTTAATTGCAAAGAAGCACTAAAATACTTCAATTTAATATTTTTACTAAGAGGGTGCACACACACTAGCAGATTTTTTTTAAGTTCTACATTAATGTAAAGGAATATCATACTCGTTGTATTCCATATTAAAGGATTTTCTTCTAGTGTATTTTGTGGTACTGGATTGTTTTTGTACCAAACCAAGGACGTTGATACTCTTGTCGAGTAGTGATTCTTGTAAATCATATGTTCATGTGGTTGTGTGTGTTCAGTAGGGAAAAACTCTTTAATAAGAGGAAATGGTTGTTTCAAAAAATAAAAAAAACATAAAAATAAAATACATATCACTGATTCACCATCTCCCCCTCTTAGTGATACTTGGATCCTAACTTGGATCTACAATTGGTATCATAGGTAGGTTTCCTTCACTTGTTCCTTGATGAAGTTTTGAATAGAAGTTTTGATGGATAATATAAATTCTGTGAATAGTAAAAGGATTCTGATATTTTTTGTATGAATTATCATATCTGGAAATATTGAATGATGCCTTATCTTATTTCTCTAGGATATGATGTTCTCAAAACTACAACAGATGGATTTTCATCTATTTATGATAAGGTTCTTCTTACACCTGCTGATAAGAAGAATCTCGAGATTGATGGGAGAGATAAAAATTCATTACTCTCATCTCGTTCTAAGAGTGAGTTTTCATGAGTGAAAGGTGTCTTTATAGCTAAAGGCATTTGGGATAAGTTCAAGAACATTTATGAAGGAAATAAAAAAAGTGAAGAAGGAAAAACTACAAATTTGGAGGATGAAGTTTGAAGACATGAAAATGAATGGATCTAAATATGTTGGGGACTTATTTACCAAGGTAAATGACATTGTCAGTATAATCAGTTGTCTTAGTGAAATGATGGAAGATTCTAGATTTTCTGAAAATGTATTGACAATTCTGCCTGATAAGTTTGATGCTAAAGTTTCTTTATTAGAAGAAAGAGACACTGAAACATTACCTATAGATGATTTTCATAACACTATATTTACATATGAAATGAGAAGGGATGTGAATATGAAGATCAAAACAAAATCTGATAGAGAAATGTAATTCAAGGATGCAAAGTGAGATAAATCAAAGAAGACTCTTACTAAAGATGATGTTGGTGATTCTGATTCGGAAGATGAGGTATGTAAAATTTTGGTGAAATTTTATCATTTTTTTAAGAATGTTAAAAGAGGTACAATGAAATAAAAGTGTAAAATTCCCATGAAATATTTCAATTGTGAAGTCGTTGGTCACTTTTCGGCTAACATTCCTCAAAATACTAAAGAAGAAGACAGTGATGATGATGAAATAAGGCCAAGAAGGTCATAGAAGAAACAAGCTAACAAAGATAAATATTTTTCAAATGGGAAGGATAAAATGTTCTTAAAATCAAAAAGAAGAAGATTTTTATCTAAATATTAAAATGAAGAAGATGAAAAATAGAATCCAAGAAATCATTTGTTGAGAAATCTACAGAGAATAACTTTATTGCAGTAGTGAATAATTAAGATTACGGGAGAAACAGTTCTGAATAAGAAGAAAATGAACTTAAATATCATCTGAAAGAAGAGTTGAAATAATGTTTGAGGAAGATCAATAGGCTTAAGAAGGGAAAAAAGATGTTTATAAATGAAAATTACACATAAAACAATCAAAAAGTTTATCCTGATGAGAAAATCAAGAAAAAAAAGGAGATTGATGAACTAAAAATTTCTCTTGAGAATGAAAATAATCATAATGATCATATTGATGTAATGTTGAAGAAAAAAGAATACGGGTTGGAACATGTCCAAAAAACTTTCTAAGGATAGAGAAATAAATATCAATTTAAAACAATCTATCTCAGAATTTGGTGAAATATTTAGTAAGAATGAACCAAAAAAGGATCCAAAAAAGTTACCTTCAAAGGATGAGAGGAAAGACGGAACTAGTTCTGATAAGAACAAAGCTAGAAAGGAAATGTATGTGGGAAAATTCAACAATGTTGAAAAATCATAAGTACATAAAAATACTATATCTAAAAAGAATTCTAATACATATCGTAATAAAATGTTGGAATAGAAATCTGATCTGAAGAATAATGTTTCGATTGAAAACAGGAAGTTTGATGGTTAGTAGAGTTCTGTTAACAATGTTGTTGAGTAGAATATTCCCAAATCCAGTCAATATACAAGTTTTAGAGGTAAATATCCATTCTATTGTTACCACTAGTATTGTGGTGGATTTGGACACAATAAAAACATGTGTGGGTTCAACCAACAACATTATTACTACTCTAAAAGTTATGGAAGACAAGGTTTTAGGGGGAGTCCACCCTATAAAAAATGGAAGTTCAGGAGAAATATGAAAATTTTGGTGTGAAAGATGAAAATAGGTTCCAACCATTGGAAACTATTTTTGAAAGATGTGAATAGCCTGGACATCTTGCTACTAGATATCTTGTTTTGTTTTTACCACCAAGAAAGGATCTTAACAAATCCCATAATCTATATTTGAAGAATAAAAAATAAGAACAAAAAACTCTTGTACTTGAAACTACCTTGAAATCTACAGAAGGAGAATGTCCATGGATTCTTGATAGTGGGTGTTCTTCCCTTATGATAAGACACTTAAAGTTGTGGAAGAATATGAAAGAATTCAAATTAGGGATAGTTACATTTGGAAATGATGAATCTCTGAGAATCAAAGGTATTGGATCAGCTATCATTGGGAATGAAAAAAAAAAGAAATCTTGGAAAAAATATATATTGATTGTTTGAAACATAATCTGCTGAGTTTTTCACAACACTGTGATGAGAGAAAAAAATTATCTTCAAAAAATATGGTTTTATTGTGAAAAATGGAAATGATAGAAAGGTAGTTACAAGAGGCCAATGTACCAAAGGGAACTTGTTCCAAGAGGGTGAATTACAAAACTCTTGTTACATGGGATGGTGGATGAAAATCAGTTATGGCATAAAATAGTGGGACTACTGTGTCCGAGAAACATGTGCATGTTATCAATGCGAGATAGTGTTCGAATTATTCCTGATTTATCAAGAAGAAGGTATTTGTGTTTCACTATTTGTTAAAAGGTTCTGATTACAAACTCTATGCATAAGAGAGTTTAAATTCATTGAAAACAACTGTTGAAACTTATAAATTATGATATTTTTGAACCAATGAGAAACCAATAAAAATGGAGATAAGTACTTCATTACTTTAATTGATAACATTACTCACATTACTTTTGTTATTCACATGAGACATAAGTCGGATCCTCTAAAAATGTTCAAGATTTTCAAGAGTAAAGAAGATGAGGAATATAAGTATTCCGTATAAGGCCCCACCCTTAAACCTTACTTAATCAAGAGTTATTACAAGATTACACATTGAGGATATTTTTAGGTTTAGAGTTTTAGAGAATTAGATCATAAAACTTGCATTACATTCCACATTTAAACAAAGTGGATACATAAAAGATAGTATTCATTTTCCCATCAATGGAAACATATTTAAAATAAAACAAGGATTATTTCTTGACACTTCCTTGACACTATCATCATATCATGTACCAATCCCTTGACCTGTGAAAACATTTCAAAAACTTGGGATGAGCCTAAAAAGCTCAGTAAGGGTTATAAAAAGTATGGAAAGGAAACATGAGTACATATATACATAAGAATGAAATCATACATTACCCATAAAACATAATCACTTTAACATACCTCATAAAATCATGAATAAATCATAGAAATCATAAGACATAAAGGTAACTTGAGGCATTCATAAAATTCTTACTTAGGGAGTAACCCTCTTGGTTATGTTTGGAATACCTGTAACAGTATATTCCCTAAATCTCTTTGAATAAACCTTAACATTTAACTCCTTCGCGTTACCCAATGCATTGGTGAGCTATATCGGGCTCACCCACCCTTAGTTTATCACAAAACCACCCGTATTCATAAACAATGCCCAAGAACCATAACATAATCGTAGCACATAACTTAGGCATAAATTAAATATAACATTCCCACATTCCAATAACAATATAACATTTTAAGATATTGAATCCATTCTAAAAAACCATTTTCAAAACCATTTAAAACATTTAATAAAGGGATTTTTGAATCAAAGTGTCCCATACCACTTTGAACATTTTAACATTTTGCACCATTAATATCCATATAAATAAATCCTTGAAACCATTTTTAAAACATGGATATTAATGAGAAATATTTATAAGAATAAATCATTAAAACATTTAAAACGATATTTTAGTTAAAGGGTTTTTAACAAAATGAGAGACACTTGAATACAATAATTCAGGAATAACATTTAATCGGAACTTTATAATATCATGAGAATAAAGGGATTCATGATATAATACTCCAAAGGCCAGTATATACACCATATAAGAGTGAATTGGTGCATAATAACAATGAAGTCTCAATAGAAATGTAAAATGAGATAAAATACCTTATAAAGAAGGTATCCTTAAATTAAGGATAAATAAATCTCATAATTATATGTGAAAAATATAAATACACCCAATATAATTGGATATTAAGTGTAAAACAATCAAATTTCAATCACACATATTCAAAGTATAACATATTCAATAACTACATGTTGAACCCAAAGAAATCGAAATTGGGTTAAGAAGTTCCCTTGACAGCCTAACGGTGTCACATCAAATTTTAGAAAAAGAGTTGATGAGAGAGATAAAGAGTATCTCATCACTTGGACATAAAATTTACGGCAATAAGGATATATAAGAACATATCTCCACATAATAATATGAAAATTAAAATACATAACAAAATAATTCTTTTAAAAAGAGGAGGGTGAAAGGTTCCCTTACCGATTTGGGTAACTTTTGAAACGTACACCCCATGAAAAAAGGACTATAAAAAATTTATGTAAATACTCATAAAAGAAAATATGTTACACAAAGAGTAGAATAATGGACAGTACATACACCACTCAAAAGGAAATATTGGAAAATTTATCATGAATCTCACGAAAACACAAAGTGAGATAAAAATCCCCTTACGAAATTTCGGCAGCCTAACGGCGCCAATTAAAACTTCCAAAAATGGATTTATTAGATAAAATAGGGTCTCTCATCATATGAACATAAAAATTACATAATGATTAATATAAAATAACATCCCCAAACATAATAAAGATGAGCTTAAAAGAAATTACATAAAAGAGAGTACTTAAAAGGAAAAGAGAGGTAGGATCCCTTACCTCGGGTCCGACTTGACTCGATCGTTATTTAACCTCCTAAATAATAAACTTGAGTTAATTTCTACTTGATTAAGAACCTCTTTCAAGTTCATTATTTATTTTATATCACTTACTACCATGCTATGAACACTATGTAATTATTTAAGTTAATAATGGTCGTTTTGTAGATTATTGCTACTTGAGTCAAAAAATAAAGTCTTTATAATTACAAGTTGTTCATGTGGTAAAATATATATTATATACAGAATTATATTCATTATTTAGATATCATATATATCATATATATATATATATATATTATACATGCATTTATAATGTTACATAACATTTAGAGGTAAGAAATGAAATGCACCGTTCATGGAGACGGAAAGCCGTACGTACGCATGAACGCTACTTCCATTTCTATTTATTATTTAATGGAATTAAAACCTAATGATACATAATATTATTATAATTCCATTATGGTATCATAGATAATATCATTAAATTTATCCTTTATACGTACCACATATGGTGTTAACGAATCAAATCACTTTGAGGGGGCGGTAGTCTGCACTTCCTAAAATGAAGATATCGCATTTACCCATAATGGAAACCATCAAGGTATTCCATAAATTAAAAATAAAGAAGCTTAAGTAAAACATAAAGATATTATATATCATATATAAATATAGTGTCATCTTAATGGCATCCTTTTAAGGTGTTATAAAAATATTGAACAATCATCGTTTCGTGAGGTAGAAATTCACCATCCACGGAAACAGTATTCTCTTTAACCATTAGATGGATGTGTGTGTAAGTTTAGCTCAAATACTTCTTATAAAAACATCCTAGTATATTGGATATACTGGTTTTGTTACAAAAGAAAAGAATAATAAGATTTTAGTGGGTTGGAGAAGCAAAATAAAACAAAAGAACACAAGTGAAGACATTACCTTAAAATCGGGTATCTCTCTTTGATTTGAGCTCAAAGGCTTCCTTGGGAATACTTCTGCCCAAAGTGAGGCTTCTAGGAGTAATATATGGATTTGTAGAGACACAATTATCAGGTTTTGGCCGAGCCAAAGGTTTGAGAGGTGTGGGTATGGAGTTAGAGGTGGGGGATTTTATAAGAGGAGAGGAGGGGCACTCTTGAAAAGTTACAAAATGTTATTTTATTTTCAAATGAGATTCGGATTTTAAAGGTCCAAAATTGATTTATTTAGAGTATAAGATGTTAAGGGTTAAAAATATACTCATCCAATAGGTCTTTGACAAGTTTAAGTTGTAGTTGTAACATTATCTTTTCATTTTATTTAAATCCTTTATTAATGAGGTAATCACTGCATCATCATGATGTCATAAATAATTTAATTTATTTAATGTCTAAAAATTATAAAACAAATTTCATGATGTAAGAAATATTTTTATCTTTATAATGAATATTTATAGTCAAAAATATGACTTTTATAACCCCATTAAAAAATTGTTTTAGTAAAAAAACTCATGCTTGTGACATTTTTATTTTAACTTTAAATAAAAAGTTATTTATGACATTTTCCAAAACAAGTGGATCCATGGGGTCCCCAAGTTGACCCATGGATTTTATGGCTCTTCCATCACACATCCAATTAGGGTAGGACATGTGTCTAGGTCATTTAATATTATTAAAACATTATTTTTACCTTAAATTACACTAATTACCTCTAATCGCGATTAAAAACTTAAAAGTTACTATTCACCAAAAAATTATTTTAATCCCATTGAACCAAATTTTACTTCCTAATGATAACCATTTATGTTGGATTTTTGAAATTCAAATCACAGAAGTGGTAAAATTTCATTTAAATGAAAAATCAGTTTTTAAACTACCACTTAGTGGTTTCACTATTCATCAAAAATTGAAGTTTTTCAGAAAAATACCAGAAATTCACCCTAAGATATATTTGATCTTTTGAATTCAATAATGATGTCTATTTTACAAAATTCAAAACATATATGTTGCATTAATTTATTTAATAATTAATTCCCACTGTCAAAACAAATAGCGTGTTTTTAAGATACAATATCTATTAAAAGATTGACACTAGTTTAAGTCCAATTTCAAAGTGAAATTAATTCCAATGACCACCATTAGATTAAATGGTAAAAATATATTCTAAATACACTTTAATATAAATTAAAAATATAATATATCCATATAAATAAATCAGATTAAAAGGTGGTTTTGAATTAAAATGCAACATTTTCAATAAAAATGATCTTTATCGGAAAAATAACAAAAGATTACACAAAGTAAATTTTGATGTCCAGATTCTAAAGAAGGATTTTATTTTTTCAAACACAACATATAAAATTTTGAAAAGTATATTTAAAAAGGGTTCTACATAAAAAGGCGTTTAATCAACCTTTTAAATAATATTAGAAGATTTATTCTTAAAATTGGATTCATTTGTATTTTAAGCCTCTAACATTTATTGGATAAAAGTAAAAATATTTGACAAACATATATAATCATTTCGTAGTTATTTCCATTGATTCCCACCATTATAATGGCTAGGCGTTAACTACCTTTTAAAATATTATTATTTTATTATTAGAGTTTAACATAAGATTTCTAAGAAACTCGTTGTTGTGTATTGGGTACGCCCTCGAGCATAGCATTCCCTTTAAAGTAATAATAATATTTTATTCAAAAATTTGGATAAATATGAAAATGTCATATTCATTATTTACCTGGGGTGTTACATTCAGTGAAGAAGTTGAGAACAGATAATGGTGGAGAGTATAATAATGAAGAGTTTGAAAGTTACCTTGAGAATCATGGAATTCATCATTATTTCAGTTCACTATACACACCTCAAGAAAATCAGGTTGCTGAAGGAAGAATATAAGTCTATTAGAAATGGGGAAAACTATGCAACTAGAACATAATCTATCTCATTTTTATTGGATTCAAGCCATGATTACTGTAGTGTATATTTAAAACTGATTTTTATACAGCCCAAACTCAGATATGACTCCATAAAAAATGTTCTATATAAAAACTCCAAGTCTGAATTACTTAATTGTTTCTGGGAGTCCATAAATTATAAAAAAGAAAGGTGGAAACCATGGAATGTTTGAGAAAAGAGGAGATGATTTAATTTTTCATGGCTATTCAATAGAAGGAAGAGGATATATATGTATCAACAAAGAAACGGGAATAATTATTGATTCTTCATATATAAAATGTGTTGAAAATTTTGAGAAATAAAAGCAGTCATTTCTTTATGTGGAAGTTGATAAAGAAAGAGAATATTTTGTTTGTGATTTTGATAATTATATATACTGTGTTAATCCTAATCAAGAAGTGGATTCAGACTCAGTAATATCAAGTGATGAGGATCAAGTTCTACTAGAAAATCCTATGATGAGAAAACATGTGGATGCTCAGAAAATTATTGGAGATCAACATCATAGGGTTCAAACAAGAATAACAATGAATGCAATTACACATACTTCTCTTTATTCAAAAGTTGAACCGAATGATGTAAATTAATCATTTGAGAACCCATAATGGGTTTAGGATATGGATGAAGAGCTTGATCTGATAGAGAATAATGATTGTTGGGAACTTGTATCCGATCCGAACAACAAGAACATTATTTGTACAAATAGGGTTTTCTGGAGCATGATAAATGAAGAAGGTGAAGTGATAAAAAACCAAGAAATATTTGATTAAAAAGGGTATTTACAAATTGAAATCCTTAATTTTGATGAAACCTTTTCTCCAGTATAATGGTTATAAACAATCAGAATATTTATTTCTATTTCTACACAACGAGGTTACAAAATCTATCAAATGGATGTAAAATCTCCATTCTTGAATGGGGATCCATAATTGAAAGTTTACATTGATCAACCTTGTGTATTTGTTATTCGGAATAATGGATGTTATGTGTGTAGGTTGAAGAAGGCTTTGTATGGTCTAAAATAGGATCTGAGGGAATGGTATTCTAAATTAGATATATTCTTGAGGAACGTGAATTTTAAGAAATGTAGAGTTGGCAATAATCATTACATCAAAGAGTATTAGGATTTTTCTCTGATAACAATTCTTTACGTCGATGAAATTATCTTTCATACTAATATTGAAAGATCATGTGAATGAATTGATGAGGATATTAAAAAGTTATTTGAGATGTCCATGTCGGGATAAATGAAATAATTTCTTGGGCTAAAAATTTCATTGGAGAAGAATCACATTTTTCTATCTCAAGAAAAGTATGCTAAGGGAATTTTGAAGAATTTTGGCATGGTAAAATAGAATCCAGTGTGCACAAAAATTTCAGTGGGAACCAAGTTTTCTAAATATGGAGATGGAAAGGAAGTTGATCATAAATAGTTTTGAAAGATTATTGGAATTATGTTATATTTTACTACCTCAAGACCTGACATCATCAATGATGTTAACTTATGTGAAATATTTTGGAGCGGTCTTAAAGAATCACATTTGATTGATGAAAAAAATAATTCTCTGATATATCAAAGGCGCAATGTGTTTTGGAATCAGGTATGATGGCTTAGGAAATATTGATCTATTTGGGTAATCATATACTAATTGGGAAAGAAATGTTGATGATCGAAGATCCACATCTGGTAGAGTTTTATTTTTAGGGAAAAATTTTGTTAGTTATCATACCATGAAACCTAATTCAGTAACTATTTTCACAATTGAAGGTGAGTATGTTGTTTCTACTCAATCTGAAACTCAGTTAATGTAGATAAAGGCACAGTTGGGAGATCTAGTTATTAAAGTGAATCTACCCTTTCTCTTAGGTTCTGATAATCAGAGTGCACTCAATATTAGAAGGAATATGGTAAAAAATTCTTGTTCAAAACATATTGACATAAAGTACTACATTATCAAAGAGTAGGTGGAGACTAATGAATTAAGGCTGGAGTAAATTCCTACATTGGAACATGTTGCTGATATATTCACAAAACCTTTACCAAAGGAACCATTCTCAAAATTGAGTTTGAACATGGGTGACCAACCTTCTTCTAATCAAGGTTTAGGTACATCTTTCTATTCCCACTCTCATATTACCTTTGGATGGTGTTTCAAGGGGGATAATTTTTTCATAAATCTATCCTTATGAAAGTATGCGTAAAGGGGGATTTGCGGTTAAGCTGTGAATCCATCATGTATGTGTGTGAAATATTCTAACTATTTGTTTGAGTGTTTGTTGGAAACAATTTTGTTGTGATCATGGAAAGTTGAAGAAGTGAATAATGTTGAAGTAGAAGATTTAAAGAGGTTCTAAAGAAGTATAATGATATATAATGATGAAATTTCATAGTCACTGCTTTTGTATAGCATGGTATTGTTTTTCTATAATTATTGTTTCCTACAAAGAGTTTTCTCACGTAGGTTTAGAACTGTTGATAAGTAATCCATTTCTTGATGTTATAATGTTTTGTGATTTATGAATATTGGTTGACAATAAAATCCCAAGGGGGAGATTTATTGGACAAAGTTGGATGGAGAAGGGAGAAGAGTTTGTTGTTACCAAGTGTTGCCTTTTGTTTTCAAAGATGATAAATCAATTCACATTGTAAACGACATGAAAATCCAAAGATTTTTTTTCTGATTTGTATTTCACAAATATCATAAGTTAAGATAACTTATGTTCCCAATGTGGATTCAAATGGGGTCTTGCGCAACGTGTTAGGATCTTGAGCGACACATTGGTGTTTTTGCGCGCAGGGGTCGATGAGATCTATAAATAAGAGGTGACCCCCTTACATTTTTTAATCTCGAAACGTAGAGAAATCCAGAGCTCTAAGGCACGAAAGATTTTTACGTAAAGGGAAGTGCGTGAAAGAAATAACGTTTCATAGAAGAATAGAGTTTCATGCAATACTGAAGTTGTGTGCAATAGGTGTTTCATGATAAAAGTTAAATCTTTCGAAAATGGGATAAATTTGCACAGAAGTGACCTAAATGGGTGAATGAAAGATTTAGGTTCTTCGCACATATTCTGTTGTTCATAATGTAGTTCTTACCAGCTTCTGGGTAAGAATGTGATGATTTTTACTTCAGAGAATACACCTGTTCAATTGTAAAGAAGCACTAAAATACTACAATTCACTATTTATGCTAAGAGGGTGCACAAACACTTGAGTATTTTTTTCCAAGTTCTACCCTAGTGTAAGGGTATATCTAACTTAATGTATTCCACATAAAAGGATTTTCTTCTAGTGGATTGGTTGGTACTAGATTTTTTCCTTACCATACCAAGGATGTAGCTACTCTTGTTGAGTAGAGAACCTTTTAAATCTTGTGTTCATGTTGTTGTGTGTGTTCATCGGGGAAGAAACTCTTTAACCGGAGGTGAAGTTTGTTTAAAAAATAAGGAGTCATAAAAATAAAATAGATATCACTGATTCACCGCTCCCCCTCTCAGTGATACTTGGATCCAAACTGGGAACTACAAGTATAACCTTGATCTGTTTGGAATGATAAGGTTCAAGAACTGTGTAGGTCTTTCTTCTATGTTGTATTTGAATAAGGATCTATTAGTTAAATCTCATATTCATCCTTATCTATTCATCCTGTAAGTATAAATATGTATACGGACTTTAAATAATACTTCTGGTGGGTTTTCATGAATATAGATACCATGGAGTTTTAATATTGATGTTTGGTATGCCAAAAAGTTGAGAAAAAAGAACAAAATTCAAAGGATATGTTTCATTCATTACCTATACCATAGTGGAAATATGAGAAAATCACTATGTTTTTTTTGGAATTTCCAAAACCTCAAATGTTTAATGCTATATAATTAGTAGTTGATTGCCTTTATAAGTCATCACACTTCATTGCTATGAGAGAAGACTTATTTCTAGATCATCTAACTAGGATATACATTATGTATGTCCTAAGGTTTCATAGAGAACCACATTATATAGTATCAGATCAAGGTTTGTGGTTAACCTCAATGTTTCAACGAAGCTGTAAAGAAGAATATGATAAAAAATAATGTTTCAGTAATTCATTTCATCCTCACACAGATGTACAGTATGATAGAACAATTCAAACCCTATAGGATATATTGAGATTATGGTTCTCTAGATTTCAATGGTGGTTAAGATCCATAGCTTTATCTAGTTGATATTTTATACAACAACATCCTTCACTAATGAAATCAGATGACACTATATAAATACATCAATGGAAATAAATGAAGAGCTCCAATGTGATGCTATGAATTTGCAGAAAGAAAGCTACTTGGACCTGAGATTTCTGAATTATTGGAATATAAGGTTAGAACCATTAGACATCATATCAAGGAAGCTCAAAGTCAATAGAAAAGTTATACTCAATACCGATGAAATGATCCATAATATAATGTTAGTGAAAATGTGTTTCTTAAAATCTCTCCCTTGAAGAATGTTATGATATTTTATAATAAAAGGAAACAGGTCCCTAAGTATATCGGTCCCTTTGAGATTCTTGATCATATTGGTATGGTAGTCTATCATTTGGAGAATATCTCAAATCTCACTAAAGTCCATGATGTGTTTCAATTATCTCCCATGAAAATGTACATACCTAAACCTTCACATATACTAAAATCATAGGTCATTCGAAGGGAGAAATTTTTTTATTAAAAAGAATAGCCAGTTGAAATTCTAGACTGATTATAGAATGTTCTATGAAATAAGACCACTGACTAGGTTAATGTTTTGTGGATAAATCACCACATAGGTGAAGATATGTGGTAACATAAGGATATGTTGAATTAGAATTATCCACATTTTTTTACATAAATGATGAATTTAAAGGGATAAATTTATTTTAACGGGGTATAATGTAACACCCTGAGTTTTTATAGACCTTTTATTCTCAAATAAATTAAATTTTCATTTATGTATTATTATGTATTAAGTGAAACATTCCTTTCACACTACACCAAATTGACATATGTTACACAGAATATCAACATGGCATACATTCGATGGAAAATTTAATTGTGGTATGTTACACACAATGCCGACATGGTGTACCTTACACGCAACACTGACATTTCTACAAAACATCATTTTATTTTTATAATAATTAAATGAGATAATTATAACCTAGCCATTAATTATAGTTATATAAATAAAAATAAATAATTTTAAAATAATTTTTATTATTTTTATATAAATAAAACATATTTATAATGAAATACATATTTTTTGGTAAATTATTTATATGTTTAAAAATAATATTTTCTCAAATGAACTACTATTAATTTTCTTATATGGAGAATAATATAAATAATATTAGACACATTTATAAATATAATTTTATAAAATAAACTTCTTTTTTGAATTTCTAATGATGAAATTCTATTAAGGGGATTTTTGGGATTTTTTTGAGAAATGTCATATTTTAATGAATAGTGAAAAATACTGGATGTTAATTCTAAACTATAATTTTTCTTAATTTATTTATAAGGATAAATAATATTTTTATACTTGGTTTAAAGATTAATTATATCATATTTTTATCAATTATTCCAATTTTTTCCTTGGAATCAATTTCGCTATGTAATTTGGCATAAAATCATAGCAAATTTTTGGACATTTTTCATTTATAATCTATTAGTGGCATCCCGTCAGCGGGATTATATTAAAAATAATTTATTCCACTTTTTTTCATATAATTCCATGAAATAAATCCCTTATTTTAATTAGAATAATTTATAATTTCAAATAAGTTCAACTTAGTTTTTTTTCAAAAGGACTAGTGAAAGTGATTACAATTAATTACAATGATTAAGAGGAAAATTGGGTTAACAATATTATAAACCTTAAATTTTAGACCAAAAATAACCTAGAAACATTTCAAACTCCATTTTATATACATTATTCCCGAATTATCTTTCAATTTTTAGTTTTATTGGTTTGTTATGACTTTTTGTGGTAAAAATGTGGGTTACGCGAACTTGTTCTAAAAAATTCCAAGTGTTTCCTTCCCGTTCCTTTTAAAAGGAAACTAACTCTCCCTCTTCTTCCCACCCATCAAACCAAAGAGATTCAGAAAATATCTACCCAAATAACTTCCCAAAATCACCCCCTAAATTTTATAATCCCCATTCCCTTGGGAAAAAATTAATCTAATTAAGAATTTTGGTGAAAACCAAATGAAGTTACCCGATTAAGAGGTACCATCTTCTATAATATCCTTTATTTTATTTTCATTATGCACCCACTCCAGTACCTTTATTAAATTATTATATAAAAAACCAGTATCTTAAATATAACAAGATGTTTAAATGCTAAGAGTTTGACCTACACATACACACACATCCATCTAATGGGTAACCAACATATTGTTTATGTGTACGACAAACTAACGGCTCACAAAATGATGATTGTTCATTTTTTTACTTTACCTCTTATCATGGGGGAAATTATATTGGAAAATATATTTAAATATTTTATATATTATTTTTATTATTTATTTAATCTTATATAATCCTTTTACAATGCATATCATTATACATTCCATCTGTTGTAAATAAGATAATTTCGTTTGTGGAAGTGTGGTCTACTACCCCTCAAAGTGAGGTGATTTGTTCAAACAATACATGGAATGTATTAGGGATTAATTTAGTTAAATTATATGGAATTATTATTCTACATTAAAAATGATATATAAATACTTATTTAATTTACCATTTTTATTTCAATATGACAGTAAAAATGGAAACATTGCACATGTGTACCTATGGCTTACTGTCGCCATAAATGGAGTCTTCCATTGAATACTTCTATATTCTATATATTATTGTAATAAAAATATATTGAATATAAATGGTATTTATATAATTGTGTAAAATATGAAAATAATTATAGATATATAAGGACCAAAGATATAATACATGAGAAGAACAAAGCGAATATTACCCGAAGTCAAACCTGAAGATAGTTTTGTTCAGAAGTGGGTAATATAAGGTCATAATAAAACCATATATCATTTTAAATATAATAATATGTTTCATTAAAATATTTTTAAAAAATATATATTTATTATATTTGTGTTTTTAACAAGTACTATGAGAGTCAAGACACAAGGAATGGGATTTCTTCACACTATTTTATTTCGCTGTGAAACATGCTTTATTCACCACGCATTTGTTTGGTATGGTGTGTAAACTACCCATGGATGAATTATATTATTCATATTATTAAATTTATGGGAATTTAAATATCCATTTAATTATATTTCTTTCATGTGGTTTATGAATAAAATGTTACCAAATCAGTTAAATAGTTTTTCCTTAATTTGTATTCTTACAGACTCATGTTTTGGTATGCACTTAATTTGTTTTTCAAGGTGTTTATACTTCATTTTAAAAATTAGGTAACGTATACAATTGTTTAAAAGATATTTTATTCTTCATGTAATTTTATTTTCTTATGTGGATAGTATGATCCCATTTTACCATGATGTAAGAGATTATTGAAACAAACTCATTGTTTATCGAGATGTTTTAGGATTATGGTTCCTTTATTGAAATATTATGATCCACATCTCACGAAAACTCAATAATTTAATTCTCATATTATTATACAATATTTAAACATGTATTATTAACATTGTTTCACTATTTGGTTCATAATATAACAAAATATATTTATGATAATTTGACAATATTTCTCTATTCGTTCAAAAATCTATTTTATTTCAAAAAACATATTTTCATAAATGTTTTTAAATTATTTTGGAATAAACCATGAATATAAAATTGAAGGAAAAAATTATTTTAATTTTTCTATGGTTTTGAATACTTCCTTTATGATTTTTCAAAGCTATTTTTTAAGAAAATGTTTTTTGTAAAAGTATTATGTTTTAAAAATCATTTTTTAATGTAGAAAGGTTGTTTAATAAATAAATGTTTTTAAAAGATCATTAAAAATTATTTTCCATCCAATATAACATCTTTTGGTGTTACTCATAACTTTATGGGGGGTAATTATTAAATGTTTCAATTAATATTATTTCTCTGAATGGATTATGTTTTGATGGCATGATATTTATGAATCTGGATTCTCTTTCACGGGTTATATTCTTTTGACACCTGATTCATTTCATGGGATAGGTTTATATGATTATGAAACCTATAATTTTATAGAATTGAGTATAATATTACAATTTTAAAACACCTATTTCATTTTATTGGTTATGATATGATTTATTTTGATTATATAGAACATGTATGTGTGATTTCAATATGAGATGGGTGAGACCTATATCTCCCTAAAATTCATTGGGTAAAGGATTACATCTCATGATATAGATAATGATAGAACAAGAAATATTATCGGTTCATTATTATAGAGGTATAAAAAGAAAAGAAATTGGTTCATTAATACAGGGATAGAATGATCAGTAATGTCAGTTCAGTAATAGAGTGCTGGAATGGGGTCTGAACCAGGTTCGTTAAAGGTATTTATCCACTTAGATGGACTTGGAAAAAATTCATTGACTAATATGAAAATAATTATATCTGCTTATGTGTATCCCAAAATACCATGTTTTATTCTTATATTATGATATCATGGATTATGTTATTTATCTATTTATTATTCATTTCTAATTAACATCCATGATTTATGTCATGATTCATTATTATGATATTTTATATGAAGGGTATGATATTCTATTTTTATGATCGTGTTCTCAAGCAATTATAGTAATGAGTATGCTTTTGTATCTCCATTTTTTACCATTATAAATTTTCTGATCTCACCCTTTTTATGTTTCTTTCCCCCAAGTTATAAGTAAATGTATTCTGTTCGATGTGTTTGGGAAGGGTGCTAGTCCAGAAGATCCTAGTGGGTGATAATGTATCTCATTTATATACCATTGTTTATTTTTCAATGTTTCTAAAAGAAATATAATAGTATAGTCTTTTGGTGTTAATTTCTATAATTTTTTAATTATTTTCCAAAATTTATTTTTTTTAATGTATAAAATGGTTGGGTCATTATAGCAAACAATTATGATATCAAATAAGAAAGGGAATCATGAGATCACCTCATTCAATCTAATAAAGATATTCTAGTGTACTAACTTGAGTTTAACACCCTATAGGTGGAATATGAATGGATGGTTGAAAAAAGTATTCTATTGAACCACAATATGGAACAATATGTTTGGATCGATAAGAAAAATCACATTTTTCCCTGTGGTTTTAATTAGTGGAAGATTAGTGTAGTATAATTTATCCAATAATTGGACATATTTGCCTATATATTTTAAGAACTAATCATGGATAAAACCTACATAGAGTGCCCTATTTTTAATTTATTTTTTATATAGGTAATTATTCTAAAAGACTAAAACTTGATTTTAATATTTTGGTTAATTTATTTTAGTGTCGGTTGATTCACTTTCTTGGACTAAAATGGATTCCATCTATTTGCATGAACAAGAATTAAATAATATAATATTAATTTTATCGAAATATTTGGACCCATGCAGGAGTTTTTGAGTTTAGTGTTACAACTCTCCAATAATAGCTTGTTACCATCCTAATGGTAATTTACATGAATCAAGAACATACAACACCCACATCCCAAGAAAGTTTACATCGATGGAAGAAAGAGACCATAAGGATATCATCATTCAAGAAAATTTTTACCTGATCATGGAGGTTAGTATATATTACGTGGTATATCCCATTTCATGCCAACCTTTTTAAATATGACCCATACAAATATATCCACATGTTAAGAATCAATCACCACTTATCATGATATTCTTGGATTAGAAATATACCATGTAAGACAAATATTTCTTCAGGTTAGATGTGGTCAGGTAGAACCATGGAATACGGTTATGGGTGTGGATGAAAAACTATGTAATCATCCCTCATTGTCTATAATGTTACACGGGTTTTCAAATGAGAATTATTTCCCACATTCTAAATAAACAATTGATGGCAGGTTAAACTATCATTCCCTCAATACAATGAATCCTGAATTTCTATTTGAGTGAGAGTAAATTGAGTCATGAAAATACATCCTTATTAAGGAAAATTATAGGGAATGTTTATTGGGTTCTTTGTGGATACTTATTAAATATATTTCTCAAAAAGAGTTTGGGGGAACTAGCTATTGGCCCATCCCTTAGGATTGGAAGAGTTAGGGCCACACTTGAGGACTTAACTTGTAGTAATTGAGGTTTAGATAGCCCAAGTGAAAACTCGACTGCTGGAGTGTAGGGTATAGAAAATTGATATCCTGGTTAAATTACCCCAAGAGCACTGACCATATGATATTGAATTGGGGGAGTTAATAAGGCACTGAGATAGTACAAAATAGTCATTATATTGAATTGTGGAGGTTGACCAGTTAATTAATCAGGTTCTTTGGTTGGAAAGAATGGCACTAAAATATTTTCTCTATTTTTTTAGATGAACCATAATGTTCTTCATTATATGTAATAAAATATTACATATTTAAACTACATATTTTTAAATTTCATTATATAATGTTCTCATTAAAAATTATTCAATAAATATTATAATACCATATTAATTTTTATTATTACTCGATTGAGAAATAATAGATAGTATAAAATAAGATATATTTATTGAGATATAATAACAAGGTTGGATGGTTTTTTGTTATAATATATACTCAAAAAATATAAAAAACCTACAGTAATTATAGTAATGGCTATGGTATTGTTAAAAATTAATTATTTACCATATAAAATTGTGTAGCTAAAAGGTGGATTAACATCATGTGTTTTTGTACTCAACATGGGTAAAGGAAAGTGGAATAAAATATAAATATTTTTACCAAAATTTTCAATAGTATGATGAAAAAAAAAGATGAGCATGATCATCAGGTAACTATTCAAAGGGCGGGTTCTACTATCATACTCAAAAATGGGGAAAATATGTCAAAGGATGGTTAATGAATTTTTTTATAGGTTAAAATTATACCTTTTGAGGAAATATTCTATAAGATGAGTTCCTTTAATGGGAAATAAGATTAGACTTGGGAATATGTGTCATCATAATGAACCAATGGGTGTCCATTTAGAAATGATTTATTGGAAGCAATTAAAATTATGGGAACACAAAACATATTGAAGGGATAGATTGAAATTTTCAAAATGATTACAAGAAATATAAATTTATATATTTCTTCTTTGAGTATATCGATGGGGAATATTATAGAAGATGTTGGGAGTGAAGGAAAATATTATTTTTGGATTGACCAAAATTACAACCTCATGAGATACCTGACAATGAAGAAAAATTATTTTCCATTCACGAGACAAATTAGATCCTGGTGTTATTATAATTTATTATAATATTTCTCATACCAACTAAGGGACATAGTATATGCTTAAACAATTTAGTCTATGTGGATATAATGATTATGGTTTTAAAACATGGAATGAAAGTAGTTGGAGATTATAGTCTAACAAATTAGATGGAAAGGGAGAAATGATCTAGACTGAAATTGGTAATGTTAAACCCAATAAAAAATTGTATCCTAATTTTAATAAAGACAGCTTCTAGAGAGAATACAAAATGTTTATGGCCATGATTATTGTACCATGGTTAATATATTGAGGATAGAGATCCCTAATATTGGTGGTGGGGAATTACCATTTTAAGGTCACAAAACATGAAAATATTGGTGCATAGATTTATGGTTGTACATCTCATATCAAGGGAGAAGTCCTTAGTATAAGTTCAATAAACTCAAACCTTATGTCATTGGGATTTATAGATATGAACTTTTTCAAAAAAAATGATAGGCTATAACACCCCAATATTTTTTGGTATGTTTATTTTAAAATATAATCTCTTAAATATATTGTGTTCCATGGAACATACAAATTAAATGAATAATGAAATATTATTACATGACCATCATAACCTAGCAGTTTAATTGAAGGAAAAGAATAGTATTAACCACATTATAAAATATATAATTCAACTAATATCAGTGATATATTAACAAAATTTATATATTATATATTCAACCAAATTTTATGACATTCATCTAATATATTTTATAGGCTTAAGATACAAACAAATAAAATTTCACACATAAAAAAGTATTTTTATATAAGAGAATGTTTTTCCCCATTTTAATGGTGCACAAGTTTAAAACTAAGTATTGACAATTTTATAAATTATATTTCATAAAAAACATTATTTTGGAAATAATACTATTAATATTTTAATTGGTTGATTTTTTGGAATTTTTTTGATTAGATTCATTTTAGTGATGAATAGTGAAAATAGTGTATTTTATTTAAAAATTGACATTTCACGTAAATTATTTATATTGATAAATTATATTTTAAATTGTTTTTAAAATATAAATAATAAAATTATAGATAAATAATTCTAATTTATTTCATTTTAATCTTTTCTCATATTAAATTTGGATATAGAAACATTTGAACATTTTCATATTAAAAACACATTATTTTTTCCAACCAATGTAATTAAATTTAATTAATTTTAGAAAATTATGTGTATTTAATTTTTAAAAATGGATTCCTTATCTGTAATAATAAGGTGAAAATATAATAAATATGTCCCATTTACTTTTGAATAATATTAATAGTAAACATAGTAATTTTAATTACCAATGTTAAGGGTAAATTTTGTATTTATGGTTAAAAATAATATTATAACAATTATAAAATTACCAAAAATAATCCATAATATTATTTGATGGGTATTTTTTCATCATAATAATTAAAAGATTTTTTATGTGACAATTTATATCTATTTAGATGAGAATATAAACTTTATAATATTTTATTCAAAGAAAAGTAAAATTGCTTGTACTTTAGTTTTTATCAAGTTAAATATTTTAATATGTGGTGACCTATGGGATAATTTCAAATATGTTATTTTTTATAGAGGTATTTTAATTATTTCCATTGGTATTATCATCATTGAGTGGATCTCCAAGTATTTCCTTATGAAAAATTTGATGTTGGCCCCAGTAAAGTGTGGCACACGATTGTGGAATGGTTTGTAGAAATGATGCGCCATCCCAAGAAAGTCTGCACCCTAGACAGTGTAACTATCTATATCACATAGAATACTACTTGGATGTGTGGAAAAGCATGTCCCTAGACCATTGGTTCAATATAGGGAACACGATCTACCACACATGTATGCATCTCTCCCAGAAAACTATACGGCCTTCTGTCCTTAAGGATAGTGTTATCACATGTTTACTACATGGTTTGGAGAACCGTACATTATAACCTTATTACTAATTAAAGTAATTAAAAATTTTGGACTAAAATTTCTGTCATTTCACTATTTTATCACAAATACACCCCTTCCCCCTTCATAATTCTTCACCAGAAGCGCCTCCTCTTATACTCTTTTCTCTATTGTTCCCAAAAATCTTTTTATTATTTGGAGTTTCTCTTCAAGGGACCATTAATTATGTCCCTTATGACTTGTTTTTTTATTTATTGGGTTCTTATTCTTTATAAATTTGGTTATTCATTCTAAATTGGATTGGTTTCTCTATTATGGCTTGAATATTATTTACTTGGGTTTAATATTTATTTTTATGGTACGATCCTTCACATATGGGATCCCCCTAAAGTGAATTTGTGGTTTTCCATAAGATTCCAAGAGTTTCAAAGATTGAGGTTGTCAATTCCAAGCATTAGAATTATTATAATATTTTATTTTTCTTGATGCACCTCTTTAATGTTATCTATATATTGTTTTAGTGGTGATAATTTTTTTTCCAAAGGGGTTCAATGTCTGTATGGGTAGAATGATGAATTTATAAATGAAATTTTTTGGATTTAATGTGTTCTTTATTTATTATTCCTTCTAAATGTGTTCCCTGAATTGTGTAAGTGGTGTGAACCCTGTTTTCAATTGTATTTTTTGTGCATAGGGGTGAATGATTTTTTATTATGGAAAATTAAGGTTTTTCATGTGTATTCAATATTTTTCATGTGTGTATCTGAAAGAGGTGATTTGTGTTGAATGGGTATTAGAATTCATCATAAAAGGAATCCTATGTGACTAGGTGGAGAGAATAGGACTATTATACTAGTCATATTTGTGTGTCTGAGGCCCAGTTACATCTAGTTATATTGATGCTACAACACTAAAAAACAATGACAGTGATTGGAGACCACTAGAACTTTGGATGGATTCCTCTATATTGGATTCTTAATGAGGGTTATGTTGGTCATGGTTCCCAAGCCATATAACTGAGATACGAGGTTCCTAGTACCCCATTTTTTCTAGTGCCTTTAGGGATTACCCATGGTTGCCCTGTGATGTTGGGCTTAATGTTGGATTATAGTGAAATTTTCATTTATTTTAATTTCAAGCATTGTTTTAATGAAAATGTTTTATTTCAAATGATTTATTATAACATTTTCTTACCTATTTCTTAAAACCAATATGGTGATTTGTATTATAATATTTTTTAACTGAATCATTCTTTTGGGTGGTATCTAACTAGGATCTTTCTTTAACCCTACAAACACCCTAAGGTGGATGTAGATATTATTATGTTTGATCAAGTTAAAGGAAATATATTACATATTTGTGATGGTAAATCCAGTTTCATTTGGTTCCTCTTCTTTCAGGTGTTTTTAGAGGTGGAATTAGTGTGTTTTCCCACTTTTTTCATGGAGGGAGGGTTATGTAGTTGGTTCCCCTCCCAATTCTGGTATTTTTTTGTTTAATGTTGAAAAATGCCTAACATGTGAGAGTTGTATTCCTTTTATATATGAATATTTTATATCATGATATTCTTGGTTCTAGTTAATAGTTTATCAATTTTTTACAAGGGTGAAATTATTCCAAAAATGTGAAATGTTGATACCCAGAAACTAATTTCCATATCATGGGGATTGGGAATGCCCTTCGAGGCATACCATGGGCCGGGTTGGGTGTTGGGTGAGATGGAATGAAGGGTATTTTAATGTAAAAATGGAATCATAGAATGTTTCAATCTTTTATTGGGTCATGATATTTGTAAATATTATAGATATAAATGAGCAAGGACTATTAGGGATTGAGGTTTTGTTTGTGAGTGGTGTTTCTTTCCAAAAACCTCCTAACAGAACTTCAGTCACCATGGGGTACTTGGAATTTTGTTTGGTTTCTCTTATAGGTGGGATGTACGAGATATAGAATTCTAATGAACTCAAGTGGTGTGAAGTGGTTGGACTTATGATAGTTTTTTCGCTTTGGTTTTTATTTATAATGATGTTTAAAAAGTGATATTGGGTAAAATTTTCAGAATGGTTTGTTGGTGTTTTTCTTTTTTTTCATGAATGATGTAGAAATATTCCTAAGGAATGACTTCATGTGAAACCAAAAGAAGGATACTGAGATATTTCTACATCACCAGTTGATCAATGAATAGTGGAAGTAGTGGTTTAGGGTTTTCTAGGCCATGAGTCAGAGACTGGGCCCATTTCCTTCTCAGGTCAGGGAAGACAAACCATGTCCTCGATAGAACAAGGTTCAAGAGTTCCTAAAAAACCACATGCCTTTTGGGGTAGAATATATCTATTGGAAGAAGAGGATAAGATTTAGAAAATTTAAATGATATTTGGAATCCCTGATACAGTTTCGTAAGATAATGTAATGTGCGATTTGTTCTTTATGGAATGTCCCAATTAGAGGTGGTGGGACTCAGTGGTTTAGATAGAGAAACACTTGAATATGGTTTGGAATAATATCATGGTCATTTTTAGTGAATAACTTTTCACTAGGACATAATTCTTCAGGAATACCCATTATTTTATGGATATCTTCCCAGGGACCATATCGTGTTAGAGTATAAAAGATACTTTACAGAGCCCATTCATTTTTCACTATAGGTAGTTTATAATGAGGAAATAAAGGATCCTTATTTTGAAATGGATTTTATCTATGATATTTAATCCCATCTTCTATTGATAATGATAAAGATGTATTATTATCTGGTGAATCATTCCTTGATGGTGGGGGAAAGTCATACCTGCAAATTTGGGTTTTCTAGGGTAGTTTCAGCAAGGGCCAGAGTAGTGGTAGTTCGTATAATAAGAAGTGGAATCAAGATGAAAATAAAATGATGGGAGGTGGTAGTTAAGGCCATCCATCCCAGATATATTCTTCTATGGATTATGATGTCAGAGTAGTTATATGTCGTCATTGTTGGATGGTGGGTAATATGTAATCAACTTGTTCAGGTCCACCTATATATTTCAATCAGTGTTGAATCATGGTGTAATTTTATGAATTTTTTAGAGCTGCAAATCCAAATCATGGCAGTTAAACTTAAAAACATTATAGGGGAATGTAATACTAGTGAAATACAATGGGGACATTATGTTCTCAATTTGTAATTCATGGAGGTTGGGACATTTATATTTCTATATATATCCATCATTGGTCATATCCATAGGTCAGTAGTAATTTCCACGATCTAGTATAGATGAGGAATATTAATTTTTTTAGACCATGAACACGTGTAATATGATGTTTTATCTGGAACGGTTCGAGTTATAATTATTATTGAATCATTTATAATTGCATTTTTGTTTGATAATGTTTCCTCATTTTCTTTTATTTATTCCCATCTTATGGATTTGTTGAAATTTACAACTGAACTTATTCCATATGAAATGGAGTTTGTAACACTGCTTAGAAAGAAGTGGGATAAGAGTTTTGGGTGTCTATATTGTGCACTTACCATGTTTGCGGTCGAGCAGGAATTGGATTTTATAGTTTTGCAAATGGACCTCATTGATGTGATCTTCAGTATGGATTCAATGGTTCATTTCAAATAACACATTGATTTTATCTCTAGTGATTTAATGTTTTAGAACCATGGGGATTTTATCGAGTCTTTTAGGGTGAGTAGGATCCCTGGTCCAGGAATGATGAACCTCCACATCTAGAAATGGGAAGCCTTGTTATTTATATTTCATCACTTATGTCAGAGGATTGTGGTCATGGTTCTGAGAGCATACTACCTATTTTGGTGGATTAGTTCCCAGATATATTTCCCATTGAATTACCATGTCTCAATATATAGTGGTATGTAGAGTTTACCATTGATTTTTTGAAGGGAAAATAGCTGATATATATTCCCCCATGTCATATGCCCCCACCGAGTTGAGTCAGTTAATGATATTGTGGGATGACTTGGAATTCTAATGATTCATTTTTATGGGAATCTCCCCATGGACCACCACATTATCTTTTTGAATGAAGGCTGATGGATCTCTCTAATTTTGAATTTATTATCGGAAGCTGAATAAGGTGATGATCAGGAATTAATATCCATTCCCCCACATAGAAGGCCATTTTGACCAGATTAATTGGACAATGTGGTTCTCCAAGATCAATTTTCATTCTGGGTATCTCCAGTACAATGTCAAAGAGGTATATATTCCCAAAAAATCATTCATAAGAAGGTATGGTAACATTGAGTATTTGGTTATGCCTTTTGTGTTGAGAAATTCTTGAGAGGTATTTATGGAACTTATGAAAAAGGTGTTCCACCTATACCTAGAGTCTTTAATTGTTTTTTCTATGTTATACATTATTTTCTTACTTAAGGATGGAGGATGGGAATGATCAACACATGATTATTGTGCTATAAATCCAATAAGTGCATTCCCTCTCTAAAAATATATACAAAATCACTTTCTAGATCAGGTAAGTGATATTTAGGAGTCATGTAATCTTAGAGAAAGGGGTTTTTGTCAACCAAGATAATAGAAATGTTTTTTTCATGCGAGTAATATATGAATTTATTTGAAATCAGGATATTTTTGGACCATGCAGGGTATTATAGGTGATTCATTAGATATTTATCCTGTATTACTACTCCCCTGACATCTCATACCTAAAAATGAGTAAATTGTTTGATGGAGTCTAGAGTTTGAAGCATATTTTTAAGATATTAGACAACAATTGAACAAAACACATTCTTTGATCTTTCAAAAATCTATAAAGGGATACGTGGTCTACTCTGATGCCTCAAGCATGGGTACTAGGTTTGTGCTGATGAAGGATGACCACATGGTGGTGCATAGATCTCTCCATCTCTGACCACATGATATGAATTACCCAACCCATAACTTAGACTTAGTGGTTGTGATGTATGTCTTGAAGACATGGATTCATTGTTGCTATGGGGTGAATATTATAGTCTAACTGGAACATAAGATCTTATTCTACATATTATCCTAGAAGGATATAAATCAATGGAATCACTATTGGGTTGAGTAGTTTTAGGGATTAGATTTTGATATTGCTTATACTCTGGAATAAGGTAATGTGGTAGAAGATGACTTGGGAAGGAAAATGTTATTTCATGTAGTGAAGAGTCCATTGATGAATGTATTGTGATTTTTCTTTCTTCTTAGATGAATCTAGAATCCATGGAGAATAGTGGTGGTTTATTCATGGACAGTGTTCAGTTGACACCCTCACTCAGGGAGAGGATTCATCAAGAATAACCTGGTGATGAGTTATTCCATTAGTCTATGTAGTTATAACATGTTGGGGAGGGGCCCAGAAAATATTCTTCATCTTCATAGGGAATTCTTTTCTTCATGGTCTATGTGGTGTTATAGATGTTTACATATAATATGGTGATGCAATCTAGCCCCAAATCTCAATGGGTTTTTCATCCCAGGACCACCAAGATGTATTATGAGGTGGTCCATCATTTTTTGTGGCTGGGTTTGAGATAAGATATACTAGATTATATATCTGGATGTTATAAATGTAAAAATGTTAAAGCAGAGAACCTAAGGTCATCAAATTTTCTTCAACCCTTACACTTTCCTACATGGAAGTGGGACAAGGTCGCCATGGATTCCATTATCAGCATACCTTATACACCCCATGGATGGAACGTGATTTCGGTAGTGATTGACCATCAAAATAAATCCTACCATTTTATTCCTATCATAGATTCAGCCAAATTCGGAGAATGGGGTTGGTTGTATTTTTAGGATACAGTGAGGCTTCATGTTTTATCGTCGGCAATTATTTTATACTAGGACCATAGTTTCACCACTCGAATTAGGGAAAGATTTAAAAATCTACTGGTTTCATAGGATAATTTGAGCATATAATACCATCCTCAAATGGTTGGTCAGATAAAGAAGGAAAATTAGATTTTGGAAGATAAGATCTTGGAATCTGTGTTATATTTTAATGGATTATGTGATATCCATATGAGATTTCTGGAATTTTCCTATAATAATAGTTAGAAATCCTCAAAAATAATGTCTCCATTTGACTTATATTATGCACAGCCATGGAAGTCGCTTTTGTATTAGATGGAGGTGGGTGACACCTCATTATTGGGACTGAGTCCTATTTTGTAGACATCCTAGATGGTTTGTTTAATAAGTATTTTTTTTAAAGATCATAGTTTCCATATGTCTTATGTTGATCACTGGGTTTTATCCTTGGAGTTTCTTATGAGACATTGTGTGATTTTGAATGTGGATCCTTTTTTCAGTATCCATCATCTTGGTTCGAAAGGGAATATGATACCAAGGTATGTCAGAATATTTAGAATTACCCAATGAGTTAGTATTGTGGAATACCTTTTTTAATTGTTGTCCCATTTGATGTCAATTCACGATGCATTACATGTATCTCAGTTAAAAAAGTATATTATGAATCTGTATCATGTGATAAACTAGGAAGAGTTAGAGATAAAATCCCAATTGCCAATGTTTGAGAAGCTAGAACAGATTATAGATTCCTAGGAGAATGTGCTTCAGGGTAAGTCCATACCATTGGTATGAGTTCTTTTGAAGAAATGGAATGATAAGAATGAGACAAAGTATTTGAAATCATGGGTTTAAGGGGATGTATATTTTAATCTTACTTGATCATATTTTTAGCTGACCTTTGGATGGAGGAACATTTTCATGGTGGGATAATTGTCACATCCAAGATTTTATTTTGAGTTAATGATCTTTTCTGTTTTGGGTATATCCTCATTGCATGGATTTCCTATGAATTTTTAGAAAAAAATTGGATTTCAGTTCTAAAAGAAGGCAACGAGCGGTTGGATCGCATTTAGTAGAAACCATGCATCTTCCCACGAGAGACCATACACCATTGGATGTGGCACTATTAAGGCCACATGGATTTCCAAACTACTGCACATATTTCTATGTGCCTATAATAGCGGTTCTATATGAGGTGTACAGTCTAACTCATGGGCGTGTAGCCTCCCCCATAAAATGGTGTGGCCTCTTTTCCTTATGTAAATAGGTGCCTCATGGTTACCACATGTTTTGGAATGATATGCAGCCTAACCTTTAGGATAGTATGTTTTATTAATAATATGAATTATCTTTCTACACCCCCCCCCCCCCCTCGATTTAAACCCAAATCAACCCCTTTTTTCCCTATTTTGGATTCTTTACCCTTGGTTGATCATCCTCTCCACTTGTCTCCCTTGGACCCCCAACCCCTGGAAGTTTTTGTTGTAGATTTCATGGAATCATTAAGAATTATCCTCTTTCCTTGGTTTTATCCTTCTTCATGGGTTCTTCTTCAGGTTATTATTTATCCAATATATTTTGTTTCTCTAAGGTAGGTTAAACCTTGTTTGTTTGGGTTTAATCATGATGTTTATAATGTGGTATTTCCATTAAAGGGACCCCATGATGTGTGGTTGTGGTTTTCAATCAGATTATTGACATTTCTAATATATAAGTAGGTGATTTTTTGATTTAGCATTATTATATGGTTTTAGTATGCATGGACCGCTTCTTGATTGTGATCTATGGATTGTTTGGGTGTTCCAAAATGTGTTTTCAAAGGTTTTCAAGGTTTTTATGGGCTGAAAGTTGTTTTTCCAAATGAAATTGGATGGTTTTCATGTGTTACTTATTTTTTATACCTTCTAAATGTGTGACATGAACTTATTTGTTTTTTAAAGCATATATTAAAATTTATTTGGTATACGTATGGGGTGAAAGAGGTTTTTGTTCTGGAAAATGGTGGATTTTCATGTGTGTTCATTCTGTTTGTCGTGTATATGTATTAGAGGTGATCTATTTTTCATGGAAAATGGAATTGTGAACAAATGGAATCCTAGGTATGTAGGTGAGTGGATTAGGACTACTGTTCAAGTAAGATATTTGGGTTCGAGTCCCAAATCCTTATATCAGTATTGAAACTACAATAGTAAATAAAATATGATGTTGATTGTATACCACTATAATTGGGCATGGATTCCTCTCTAGTTGATCATGAACATGGAGTTAGTGGATTATTTTTTGTATTTCATATCATCAAGATACAAGGATCCTAGGGTCCCACTATTTCTTGTGACTTTTGGAATTACCTGTGGTGCTCTTTTGATGTTTCTTTTATCTTCATCCTACGATGGACCTTACATTCATTTTAATTTCAAGAATGTTTTTTGGGAAAAAATTTTCTTTGAAATAAATTATTAAAATTATTTTTAATCTCTATCATGCCTCAAGAATGGTGATTTTAATATAATACGTTGTCATGGTTTCTCTGTATTGGGTGGTATCCTACATGGATTCAGAACACAACCAACATACACCTTCAGGTGTATTTAGATATTGTTATGTTTGGCCAAGGTAAAGGTAAGATTTTCTGTAGTGGTGATGGTTGATATGGTTTCTAGTGGTTCCATTTATTATTGGTGTCGATGGAGGTGGAATGAGGGGGGTGCCATTATATTGTATGAAGACTGGTTTGTGTAGCATGCTCCCCGCCTAGTTATGGTATTTTTGTTTTCTGTTTAATGTTGTAAAATTTTTAACTTGGGATAGTTTTATTAATTTTGGATATGAGTATTTTTTATCATGAGATTATTAGATCTTTAATTTGTTTATGATTTTTTACCCTAGGTTATATCATTCCAAAAAACTGAAATTTTGATACCCAGGCACTAGTTTCTTATCTATGGGTATCTAGACCACCCATTAGTTTATGCCACAGGCTGGGTCGGGTATCGGGTTAGATGGAACCCCATGTAGTTTCATGATAGATATATTTTATTATAAATAGTAATTTGATAAATAAAATATATATCTTTATAATTTTAATTTATTTTTAATTCTTAGGGAATAAATAATTTTCTTAAAGGCCTGCACATTGATAATTCATTAATTGTTTAATTAGAGAAAATATCAAATAATTGATATAAAAAATAATAAAATTATTATATTATAACATAATTAATTTCATCCATGAATTTAATAGATTACCATGACATGTGAGGGATGTATCAAAAGATATGGTTTGATGATATAATGTTTATTTATATTTTTTAAAAGACATAGTAATGAATACTGTCAAAATAGAACTTAATTACATTTTAAAATAAATAACATATTAATAAATGATATTAAATTCCTAAAAATATTAATTTCTAAAAAATTATTTGGATAAGATTGAAAATATAATAAAGGATCCATTTATTATTCTTTATGCATTTTATAGTAACTATGTTAACCCTAAAATATTAAAAATAATTGTTTTCATGATAAGAGTTAAAGGGGTTAAATAATGGGTAAACCCAAAAGATAAGGGTACAGCGAATATCTAAACTCATCCAAAAAAATGAATTAATAATATTGGGTCAGTATCACCTTCATATAGATTTTATTTATTTATTGTGAATATTTATCCATGATAATATCTTATATATTATTTAAATCAAATATTGTTACAAAATGTCACTCTCTTTGTAATTAATATAATTCATGAGCCCGCATAGGGAAAAATCAATTTAATAATGAATATAATTTTCTATTTTTATCTTAATTAAATTATTTTGAATATATAAAATTTTTATATTTAAAAACAACATAATTGCTTTAAATTCATCTACAATACTAACAAGGTATTTATTTAATTAATAGAAAAATTAAATTATTGATTTTAAAAGTATTAATTTTTATATATTTTTGATTATTTAATTTCTATGATGAATTTTATAGATCTATATTAAATATTATAGATGTGTTAATTTATTATATTCAAATTACCACTTTCCTTGATCTATTTGATGTCAAATTAAATGAATAGTATCAAATTTAAAAATAATGATATTTTATTCAATTAATAATTTATAAAATTATTTAAAAATAATAAAATATTTAAATAATCACAAATTAGGGAATAAATGGTCAAATATTTCATCCCCTATTCATTGATAGTCATTTTTTATATTTTTTGATCTAAATATCCATATTGTATTTTTACTATTTTGAGGATTTCTGAAAGTGCCCCTCAAATCAATTATAAAAAGAGAACCTCCTCCCCCACTTCTTTACACAAAATAGAGGAATATATCTAGAACAGACTTGAAACATTTATCTTATAAAAATTATTAGAAAATTTTTAGAGGCATTTTTTCTTCTCAAACGATAAATCATAAATCCATTAAGAAGATATTAAACAAATTCACCGAAAAATGTTTTCATCTTTATCGAATATTTTTTTTTTATTCTTCTACTTCCAAATTATGTGTCTTTTACATTATAGAGTAATAACTCTAGTATCATATATATTATGAGATATTATTATGTTTATGTTAAACCTATATTTCACCATTTATCAATCATACAACTAATGAAATCACTAAGTGTGCATACGTAAGGCTTACCGTCTCCATGTCATGGTGTTATTTTTATCATTGTCACATTATGTGGATGAGTATGATGAGGAAAATATTGTAAATATTTAACAAATATGACATGATATTGATTATGAAAAAATTAATATTCCATAAAATTTCTTTCCCTTTCACTGTTAAGGGAAAGAGACCATCGCTCGTACATACATACAACCTGTCGTCTCGCGATGTGATGCGATTCATTTTTCATCTTATACATTGAAAAATGATTATAATAACATATATAATGAAAACATATAATATCTATGACATTAATATATATATATATGAATGAAATATAAACTATGAAAAATAACCAGGACTTATATGACAAAAAATGTATATGAAAATGAATCACTTAACACTAAAAAAAGGGTAATAATGAAATATTACTAAAAAACATAAGATTAGATGATATAAGAGGATAACATATGATATAATAAATATGGATATGATTCTAGTATAAATTAATAACATTATTTAAACCATTATATAGTAATTAAAAGAACATTCAACTAAAATAAAACACAATGTAATGGATTTTATTCTCAATATTATTTCTATTGGATATATTCCTTATTTTTCACTTATTTATTTTTTTAAGGTGAATATATATCCATATAAATATATTATCCTTAATATAACTATATTGGTTATATTTAAATAAAAACATGATGTTATAGTGCATTTTATTTAACTAATTAAAAATTGGATATTGTTTATTTCACAATTTCATCATTTCTTAGATTTTTTATGTTTAAGTCTCTATGGGGGAATATTTATCTTCCATGATTATGTTATCAAAAAAAAATTAAAAGGTTTTTTTATTCAATTACAATTATTTAAAATAATTTAACCAATTTTTGACTTATTAAAAAATATTTTCAAAGTAATCTTTATTACTTAATCAAACAAATGTCATTTTTCTTATATTGATAATGTGAACGGAATCATTGTTTTAACTTGTACAACATGAAAATAATTTTTACACTTCATGACCGATCAAATTTTTTAAGGAATATTTTATTTTTTTTAAATGATATTTTCAAAGAAAATTATTTGCAATATGTTTTGTAAAATTTTATTTAATAAAAAGTGAATTTTAAATATAAAAATAATTTTTTCCTCAAGATTTGTTTAAAGATATGTTTATTCATCAATGACATAAACTCTTTATTAAAATTATGATCCACCTGGTATATGTTTTATTAATATCATCAGTATTATTTATGTGTATGGATTATAAACATTTGTATTTTAAATGTGGTATTTTGATACCATTCAACTTATTAATTTGAATAGTTTGTGGAGATTTATATTGATTGGAGAAATTAGTCACATTTTTTGGCATTAGTGTTCAATATGAATGTTTATGTTGTTTATTTTTCACCCATTTTATATTAGAAATGTATTTTAATTAGTAAGTGAATGTTTAGGACAACTATAGACCATATATGGATCACTATGACTTATGATACAAACTAGATCAAGTTTACGCTAAGGCCTTAGATATTGTGTAGTCTTCTTAGATGAGGCATTGATAATATATTTTAAATTGTCGTAATTATGCATTAATTTCTGAAGAGAATAGTTATTGATATTATATGTGACCCATTTCTGTATAATTTTTGGATTATGCCTTTAAAATATATTTTAGATATATAAAATTTTGAATTCCATCAGTATGAGATTAGTTATTGATATTCATTTGGATTATTGGACTAATAGAATATCTAGGGTTAAGATTTATTCTCTTTGGATTTTTTATATAGAATTATTTGATCGTCTTTTATTAATGTTGCATTATTATCAATTTATAGATTAAATTTCATGTGTTTTAGTTAATTAAAATTCTATGATCCTTTATGCCTACAAGTGAGACCCTCTGTTGTCTGTATATCCTTATGAAGCATCTGAGCTCACCATTTTATTAAGTTTTATTTTCTCCTTGGATTCCTTCTAGATTACTATGAATGATATCTAGGGTTAATATAGGATAATAATGGTGTTCTAAAAGAAAACAAAATTGAATGTTTAAACTGTAATTTGAATTTCAATTCTGCATCTAATTTATCAATACTAATAAACTATTACATCCTCTTGGATATGATTCCTAGTATTCTTTTGATAAGTAATAATTTAAGGAACCATCTCTTTGCTAGTTGGTTTGGGTTATATATAGTTGGTATCAAAAAAAGTTTATTAAAAACCTTCTAAACTCGATTGAGGAAAACAAATATTAGAGAATGAAACCCTATGAAATAATTTTGAAATATTCTAAAAAAAATCATGATTTAGATATTATTTTTACCTAAATTTTCAATTTATTTTATGTGATTCGGTTTCTATTATTATAAATTATGTTTCAAAATTTAATGATCTAATATTGTGAATTAAATCCTTTAGAAATAGCTCCTAGGATAAGGAATGAGAGACACATCAATTCACATAATCCAAAGAGTCGAAATGATCATTTCTTCGATCGTTTTAAACCAATATTTCAAAAATAACTAGTCTCTAACATTATCTTTAGGTGATAAAATTGTATCATGTTATAACTAGAAGGATAAATAATATTAAATTTATTATAGCTTTCTAGTGAGGAATGAGAAAAAGAGAACATAATAAAAAAATATTGATACTGGGAAGAAGGGAAGGAAGGATATTACAACATGTGATTCTTGTGAAAGGAAACAACATGGTATATGCTTAAGAAGAAATTAGTTTTCTTCATGCTTAGAGAAAATAGAATTCATTTTCATGATTTCAAGAGAAGTAAATAATTTTTTAATGTGAAATTCATCAATTTTAAGGATTTGAGGCACTACGTAAGTGAATGCCCCATGTGTTAATTGAATATACCATAAAAGAGGATAATGGGTCTTCATAAAGCTTATTATACTACCAAAGACCTGGAGTAATGATTAATATTGGTAATTTTAGATTCAAGAATAAATTTATATTTGAATTTTTTTTCATAATTCTTTAGTCATATGAATCATGAGATATATAACAATTTTACCACAGTACTTATTATTTATGGATTTGAAAGTATATGATGAATAGTTTTTGTAACCAAGAGAAGTGATTCTATTGAAAGTTTATATTTTTGAAAACAAATGATTAATGGAAGATAACCCTTAATATATGATTTTTGTTTAGATAAAAATTATAAATAGATGTTTATGGGATAATTTTGGTTACCATGAATGTGGTTACTAGTTCGATTTTTTTTGATATATTTACAAGGTTTAATACACCATTGGGTTTAATAAATTGATAAAACAACCCGATATTTTATATTTATAAACATTCATTATTTAGTTAATGTTTTAGGTTGATTATGGTATTTCTATATTTTTTATTTTAAAATAAGAGAAAAATTATTTGGAGTCTAATGTTAAATTGATTTTGGGAATTTCACAACCTCATTTACAATTTTTTGAACTGTGAACTTGTAAAGATATATTTTAAATGAATCCTATGGTTGGAATGGATTAAGTAGAAAATTGGATATTATTGATTAAGGTTAAATTATTAATTATCAGATACTATGTTCTATCTATTTTGTTTTAGTAAACATTTTAATGATGAAGGAGTTACTTTTTAACCTTATGATTCATTAATGCGCTTCAAGCATGAACGATTTATCTTGAATATGAATTTCCTAAAATAAGATCGAAGAAAAACTAATGGATGACACTTTTCTTATGACATGGAATGAAATTAGTTAGACTGGTTTTCTCATGTTGTTATCTGAACAGTAAAATAATTACTCTACTCTAGGAAAAATGATTGTAGAATAGAAAATTTTCCTTTCAAATTTTCATTATGATAAATCAATGGTCATGTACCCATACCAAAATTATTATTTATTAATGTTTAATAGTATGATGAAAACATCTTATACAACTCTCTATCATAATTTTAGAGTGTAAATGTGCTTCCATGTCCATGTTTTCACTTCCTATTAATGTTTTACTTTTATAAACATATCCGTTTTGTGACATTTTCATTCCCTTATACCCCTTATTATAATGTTTTTTGATTAACCATTTTTAAAATATGGTATTCCCACAAATGAATTTTGAAATATCAACCATTGATTTGAAATGTGTAATTTCAAATTGAGAGGGTGAAATTTATTAAAAGATGAGATAATTTAACAACCAAAGATTTTATGTTATGTCCCGTTTTAAATTAAATATCTTTGATATCTTACATTGCATGCAACAACCAAATTAAACAAAAAAGTGAATTATTATTATACGATCCTTATAAGATCACCGATAAATTTTACGAAATTAATAGTCTTAATTTTTTTTAAATATATAATTATATTATTATTATTGAATTGTATTTATAAAATTTATACATTATATATTAATTTGAATGTTTTTACATTAATATAGTATATTTTATATGAATATGATATGAAAAAAAATCCAATTTTACACATAAAATATATATTTTTCTAGAAGATAGTTTTCCCCCTTTTAATGGTTTACTTTTTTTAAAACTAAATTTCCACCGACAAAAATTTTCTTTTTTTATTTTAAAAAAACTTTTATGTAAAAATGATAACCCATGAAATTATAAAATAAAAATTATCAAGTACCGTAAGAGATATTTGATCTATTTAAAGCTAATTTAATCTTATCATACGTGTTATTCCAGAATAACTTCTAATGGAGTCCATTTACCTCTACATCTAGATCATCATTGATTAGGTCTTAGAACCAAGAAGTTATATTTTTTCATGTTTTCATGTACTCCATTTTTTACTTCCTTGCATTGAATCCTCTTACCAAAATATGTTTTTTATTATTTATCTGCTATGTCTACTCCTTATTAGTTTCAAAAAATAATAGTCTTTTTTAAACCTTTTTTGTATACTCTTTATAGGAATTAATTGGGAGAAACTCATCCCATATATCATCCTTAGATTAAATAATAATTTCACATAATTCCCCATCATATAAATTCTATACCAAATCATTCATGGCCATACTATATGTTAGTTTCTCCACCATCGAGCCTTCATGATTCTAATTTAAATTCATCATCAAACCTCATTCATGATTTTGATACTTATAATAACTATAAACAATAAAATTATTTCGAATAACAACATGATCATAGTCCATAACCATTTCCTTCGAACTTTTTTTTGATCTTATCACGAATGGTTGTGGTAGGTAGGAATAGTCCTCTATCCCTTTCAGAATTTTTTATTTTAATTAGGATAAATCTCTCCAAATCCTAATTTTATCTCTTACCCATCCACCTGCATGGAGTTTGTATCCCTATACTATGAATTTCTTCTACACTGTCTCCTGAAATGTGACATGAAGACGAATCGCTAGAATCTTCCTCTAGAAAAATCGGCTCTTCATGGGAATTATAATCCCATGATGCTTCATGTTACTAATATGGATATTTAATCTCAAAATCACTTAAGTGATTTCCAACATTAATAGATGGAACATCCCCTTTAGGTCTTGACCTGATCATCACCACACCCCCTATGTCTTACAACTCTTGAACCTTGAAGCATGATGGGCCACCCACCCTTACTGTAGGAGACACCATTGCATGAGTTTTTCATAGTGTATTTTTCTCATGTGACCCCTCTCTTCTAGTGATTCTATTTCCTAAATTTCATGTCTCTTCATATGATAAAACCTTGTAGGCCCTATTGATTTGATCACACCTTAATCTTGTAAACACCCCTTCAATATATTCTGACTCAGATGGTGCTTGAACTTTCAAATTGAGTTCAACCCGATCACACCATAATATACCATATAAAACAACTACATTATAGTCAAGGTTCTAAGGAAAATAAATTCTATTTGGAGTGTACCATTGGATGCTCCATCAAAACCCAACTGGTTATCTACCTCCAAAGAAGAAGAGGACTACATAGTGAGAATTCCTAGGGCCTGAAAGCCATCAAATTGATCATGATCCCTTTTACCATCAGACCTATCCTCACTAAGACCTTACTATGATACCATTCCCCTATAATGATGAATGGCCTTGATCCATCAACAACACAATGATAGTTTATGGTCTAGTCACTTTTATAAGGAGAACAAAATCCACCCACAAATAAACAAATAGTTATCTATATCGGAACTCTTCTCCAACCAAAATCCAAAATAAATAAAGAAGAACCCTTGAAACACTGACTTTGATACACATATGGGCGGAAGCATGTGGAAAAATATAACTAGTCATACTATCTTAACGATTAATGTGATGAATCAAGTTCCCAATTTTTTAGAATATCAAAGGGCCCGACAAGGGACGATGTTGTTCTAGAAATTTATTCAAAATATCCATTATTATAGAACCATGATTCATATGATAATCATAGGAGCATCGATAAAGAAAGAATCTAGATCTGTTGAATACTCAGGGGGCCTAGAATAATCCTCTGATCTAATCTCACTCTAAAGAAATGTATAACTTAATATGACTATTATTGAGAATCCAAACCATAGATCATTCTTATAAGCCAAGGTAATCAAAAAAAGCATTCATGAAAATTCACCGATGGTCAATAGTACATGAAGTGGGTAAAATATTGAGACCTAGAACAGATGAGGCATTACTGAACTCTAGAATCTATAGAGAGAGTTATAGGGATCCTTTGAATAGTTTCAAAACATTAGGGAAAAGTTTTATCAGTGGAAAAGGGGGAATGGATTTGGGGGTAGATAAGGGATGTATTGAATGAGGATGAGAATCCTCAAAGGGTGATGAATGTCAATCCCCTTGTATTATGGTGGTATTAGAGAAATTTATATCACCACCTAGTTCATGCCAAGAGGGGAGCGAAGAAGGTATCAAGCCCAGTCAACCACCTTCTAACTTCATAAAACTAATTTTTTTTCAATTTTATAAATTCTACATGAAAAAAGTAGTATTTATTTTTGATTATGTAATATCAGTATTTACTTTGAATGAATTTTTTTTATTTTTCAAATAAGTTTCATTTTTTGATGAATAGTGGAAAATAAGGTTTTTTTAAAGGTTGGTGCCGAAGCCTCCTTTTATTATTAAAGAAAACACCTCTTTTGACTGGGTAGAGGGAGACCCATTACATAGAACGAAGGCCCAAGGCCAAATTTCTTGAATACTAGGATTGAAATCCCATTTTTGTTTCCAAATGACTCTTCAGTGAATAGTAATGTAATAGTATTTGGGCTCCTACGTTACCTGCTACAGTATTGCCACCGATATAGTTCCTGCTACAATACCTTCACTGCTACAGTGTCACTACGGCAATAGTTATGTCGTTGTTATAGTACTATTGTAGTGACCTGCTACAGTGCTGTTATAGCACCCAAGATTTTTTCTCTACACAGATTTGATCTTGGGTACTTTGTATGCCAATTAGGGGCATGTACCACTTGGGTACACACTCGTTGGCAATAGTGGAAAATATTGTATTTTAATTGAAAAATAACTTTTCATGTAAATAATTTACAGTGATAAATTATATTTTAAATTGTATTTAAATTATAATATGTTCATTTATACATATGTAAATCTAATTTATATTATTGGAATATTTTACATATTAAATTTGGATATAAAAAAATTTCAAACCCTTGAGCATTTTTACTTTAAAAATTCATTTTTTATCCCCGTCTATGGGATTAATTTTCAATTTCTGTTATCAAATTATTTGTCAAAAATATTTCAAAATTCATTCTATATTTTTAATAATAAGTTAAATAATTTTAATATAGGACTCGTCTATATTTATTCAATATGAATAGTAAAATTAGTAAATTGTATTACCACAATTTTGAGATAATCGTGTAATTAAGGGTAAAAATAATATTATAAATATTAGAAAATTTCCCTAACACTTTCACCAATTTTATTATATGATTATTTTATATATAATAATAATTATATTATTGGTTATGTGACCAATTATCACAATTTGGGTGAGAATATAACCATTATTTTATTTTATATAATAAAAATTCAAACTTGTCTAACATTTATTTTTAATAAGTAAAATATTTCTATATAGGATTATCTGGTGGATATATTTGAAAATAAATAGTATTAAAAATATAAAACATTAATATATATCATGGTAAATTATTTTTAATTTTTAAGGATTTAATAATTACATTAAATACATGCACAATGATAATGTAGTAATTATTTAGTTAATATCAATATCAAATAAATGATATTCAATATATTAAAATAAAAACGATTAAAAATAATAAATGTAACAAATAATATTATATATTAATTTAACATGTTAGGGATTTATAAAAAAATTGTTTGATGATATATATTTTTTCTGATATTTTTTAAAAGTCAATGTAATAGATAGTGTCAAAATAGACATTAATGGTATTTTAAAATAAATAATATTTTATAAAATGAAATAAAATTTTAAAAAATCATCAATTTTGAAACATTATTTGGATAAAATTTATATTTTAATAAAATAATCCATTAATAGGTCTTATGTAATTTTATATTAACTATATTAACCATCAAATAATAAAAATCCTTGTTTTAACTTTTTGAGTTAAAGGGGTTGAAAAAAAATTACCCAAAAGATAAGGGTATAAACATGACCTAAAATTGTAAAACAATAATTGAATGAATTCTATTAGAAATGTATCACCTTAATATATATTTTAAATTATTAATATTAATTTATAAATTAAAATATATTATATATTATTTTAATCAAATATAGTTACAAAATGTCACTCTCATTGTAATTAATATATTTTTTGTCCACAAAGGAAAAAAATCTATATATGAATAAAACTAAATGTATATTATGATATAAATGAAATTATGTCTAATATAGAAATTTATTTTTATTTTTTTTAAATAATATAAATGTATTTAAATCTTCGGAAATGTTAATACAATATTTATTTAATTAGAATAAATGTAAAATAATTGATTTTAAAAGTACTAATTTTAGATATATTTTGGTTGAGATAATGTTTCCATATAATTTTATAGATATATATGTAATATTATATATTTTCAAATCATTATATTATAATTTAAACATTTTATTAATGAATTTGAAGTCAAATTAAATGAATGGTGTCAAATTGGACTATAATGATATTGTATAAAATTAATATTCTAATAAATTATTTAAAAATAAAAAAAAAGTTAATTAACCACAAAGTGGATAATATAAGGTCAATAATATATTCACCTATAAATTTATAGTCCATTATTATGACTTTGGATGTAGAATATCTTTTTTATATTTTAATATTTTGTGGATTTCTGAAAGTGCCCCTCACCTAAATTATAAAAAGGGAAGCTACTACCTCACATATTTACACAAAAATGCGTCATATATCTTAACCAAGAGATTCTTAATTCTCTTGTATAAATCCATAGTTATGTTTTATAGGTTCTTTTCCTTCCAAAACATCAAACTTATACCCCTTAATAAGAGAATAAAGAAGTTCCCCAAAGAAGACGCAATTGTCTTTATTGACTATTTCATGTTTATTTCTTCTAATACATCCTATTGCTTAGTTTTTTTCCAATATAAATTAATAACTCAATTATCATATATATTATTAAATATTATTATTATTTTATGATAAACATATTTAAACTTTTATCCATCCTAGAAAAAATGTGTGTATCACACGTGCGTAACTACGACTTAATGTCTCTACATCATAGTGAAATATTTTTCGCATAAACAATTTTCATGGATGGGTATAATGATTGAAGTAATTTTAATATATAATAAATAGAGATTATATTGATTGTGAAAAAATTAATATACCATACACTTCCCTACCCTTTCACAATTAATGGAAGGATATCGTTTCTCTTATGTACGTACGACCCACCGTCTCCCCAACAAGATGCGATTAATTTTCCATGTTCACCATTAAAAAAATTATATATTGAGTAAATATGGTATATATTATGTTAAAAAAATTTATAGATGGTGAATATATATCTTATTTACAATAACTAGGACTAACATGGCAAAATAGGCATAGGAAAATGAAGTTGTTATCACATGAAAAAAGGTTATTAAAAAAATAATATTAAAATAATTTGTGAAATTATGATATAAGAGTACCATATATGATAAAATAAGTATATATTTTATTCTAGTATAAATTAATAACATAATTTAAGCCATTATATACGACTTTAGATCTTGTTCAACTAAAGGGAATTAAAAGGTAAGGGATTTTCATCCCACTTTTATTTCTGTGGAATACTTTCCTTCTTCACTACTTTTTTTTTGTTTATATTACACCCCTTTAATAAAAATTCCTAAATATCCATATCTTAATTGTATTTATCGTTTCAATTGATGTTATTTAGAATACAATACATCTCATCAAAATGTGGTAAGGTTTTATTTCAAAACCACATCATTTTTTGAGATTGTATATGTTTAAGTCCCCATTGGAAAATATTTCTCTTCCACTTTTATGTTATCCAAAAAAATAAAAAGGATTTTAAAATCATCCTACAACTGTTTAATGTTATTTTACCTATTGTTGACTATTTAAACAATGTTTTGATAGGAATATTCTTGTGTCATTGAAAACAATTTCCATTTGGATTTTATTGAAATTATGAATGGAATATTTGATTTAACATGTATGACATAAGAATAATTAAAATACTCAATGACCAATATATTGTTTTAAAATTATTTTATTTTTTAAATGTTTATTTTCAAAAAAAATATTTTCAATTTTTTTTAAATTTTTGTTTTTAAAAATTTAATTTCATAGTGAAAAGAGATATTTTCATCAATAATGTATTTTAAAGATACATTTCTTCATCAATAAAATTAAATATTTATTTTACATAAGATCCTCTAAGGAGATGTTTTATAAATACCATCCTTAGCCTTTCCTTGGATGGTTTGTGATCAATTTGATAATAAATGTTATATTTTGATACAATTCATCTTATTAATCTAAATGGTTTGTGGATAAATATATGTTTATTAAGGAAAGTATTAACATTTATTATAATAATTTTCAATATTATTTCTATATTTTATGTTTCTCTAATTTCATATGGGAATTAATTTAATTTTTTATATGATGGGTCGGGCCTGGTATATCTCATTGATGCATCTGTAGGTCTCTTGACACAAACTAGAGTGGGATTTGGTCGATAATTTACACATTATTTGTAGAATTATTAGGCGAGACCTTGATAGTATATTTTAGATGTATGGGATTATTCATTCCGTAATTATGATATTATTAATTGATATTTCATATGATTATTCAGTTAGTAAAATATCCTTGGTTAAATTTCATTCTCATGTGATTATTTATATGTAATTATTTGATCTTCCTTTATTCATGCCATGCTATTCTCAAGATATTAATTAAATGACATGCCTTTCAGTTAATAAAATTTCCATAATCTTATATTCTTATGTATGATAGCCGACATTGTATATATATCATTACTCAGAATATGATCTCACCACATTCTTATGAATTATTTTTTCCCAAAGATGACAAATATGTGTATTATGATAGATATTCAGGGTTAATAAAGGATAATAATGGTGTTCTATAATATATATTTTTTCTGGTTTTATGTTTAAAATGTAATCTGAATTTAAAATTTATACCATGTTTACTAATACTACTAAACTATTCATTCATATGGTATGTGATTCCTTACATCTAATTATAATGTAATATTATAAGGTACCGACTCCATAAAATAGGTGTCGGGATCTTTATAGGATATATAAATAGAAATACAGTAAAGGTATTACTGACATGAATGAATAACATAATGAAAATATATATGGAATCAAGGACCAATGAACCCATTTTAATTTCATGATACTCAGAACAACTAACTACTACCTAAAAATATACAACATAGACCAAATATGAGACAATAAGATTAATGTTATATTACTTATATCATATGTTTTTATAATATATCAGCTCAAATATAGTAGAGAAAAGGTAACCAAATATATGGGTATTTATAATATATATTAGATGGGGGAGTTCTATACGTTTTTTTAAAGTTATAGGATAGTAGATTTTGAAATCAAACCATATCATATGAATCATTAATCATTTATTTGTTAAAATGATGTTTCTATATAAATTTAGGTCATGTACAAGATGGTATGGGGGAATTTATTGGTAACTTGGTGAGAAATGGAAGACTAAAAGCAAATCTAAATGGGTAAAAATATCCTGATCAGGGTAAGAAGAAGGCATTTAAATATATTCCATTACTAAGACAAGTATAATGAATCCTATTTAGACTAATTATCTTATAAAATACTAATTATGCCATGTGAATTTAAAGTGGAGGTATTATTTTGGTTTATAACCATATCATATATAGGATAATGGTTAATAGGGGATCATTAAGGTAAAATTATGTGAATTGGAGGAAAATTATTTTAATAATTTTCCAAAAAGAATTAATAGAAAAAGATCAAATCATATTGATTGGACAAAGATAGAACATTAATGTATCACTTTATATGAAATAAAAATGAAATCTGGACACATGTAACTCTAAAATGTTTTTTGTTAGATGAACTAATGTAAAAATGGGTCAAGGATGAGTCTTAACACCACTATAAATAGAGAACCAATTTCAAGTTAGGATTAAGGCATCACACAGTTGAAATTCATGTGATAGTTATGGTTCCATGTTGTTTGACCTAATATGGTAGGGGTATTAGGGAATGAAGATTAAAATAACGATTCTAGGGTGTTGACCATGTAATTTAACACCATTTTATTGTATGAATACTGTACAATTTAGCATCATATAGTTAGAATAAAAATTTATAGATTAACGTTATACTGTGAGAGCCAATACCATCTAGTTTAACATTATAAAGTAAGGATTTAGAGAGTCTGGTGCATCTTACTCAAGGTAAATTTTATGAATCCCTTTTTTTATTGGGATGAGTTGAGAGTTTCATGTTCATGATGATCAATTAACATGTAAAATATGAGTAAATATAGTGAACTAAAAAAGGACATTCCCTATTGGGGACCATCATTGGAAATTTTCTTATATTTGTCATTTACATTCTTAATTCAACCACAAATTGAGTATAGAGTACTGAGTGATGTCTTACCAGGGTTTAAAATACACAAGAAACTCCATTATGATTGACATGGACATTATATAGTTATTGGAACATAATTTTTTCAAGGGATCAAATATTATCGATCTAGACATTCTTTCAGTCATCCTATATGGATTTTCCTAACAAAAATATCAAATAGAAATGTAGATGATGCTTAATGAGAATTTTTTATTCTATTCACGCTAGATTAAGTGTATATATTGGTGGAAATATGATTAATGATATTTTATTCTCAAAATTCATTAGAAAAAGTCTTAGGTCAAAAATTTTTATCATAATCCTCCATCTTTTATAAAATGTTGTAGATGGCTTTATTAAGTTAACTATTATCTACTTTCATCAGATAATTATAGACGGAAGTGTGGATGGATATTATTTGGTACTTGACATATATCATATTTAGTAAAGAGGCTAAAATTGATATTTATTTCCATAAGAGTAGTTTATATAATTCAAAACCTATAAATGATATAGGATATCATTATATCAATCACATATAAGTTTCTTACCTCCTTCAAGGGAAAAAAACTTTCCTAATGGAAAAATAAATATATATTATAAAAATAAAGTTGAAATAAAATAATTTCCCCAATGGTTTGAGATATATAACATAAATTCAAAAGATAATGGAAAAATATGGATACATGGTTGTGTAGAGTATCTCTAGAGTTTTATAGGTACCCATACTTTTCTTAAAAAAAATATTACATCCTAATATATAAATATACATTACATAACATTACAATAGGTGAAATGACCATAATTATTTAGTGTCTATGGAGAATTGTATATGTTAATAAATGGATAAAAAATATCAACAATGCCCCTAACATAGTTTTCACAACTATAACTCTTCATATCATCGGGAAAATAAAACATATGAGAGGGTTAGATCATATTTTCATTAAGGATAAACAAGAGAGGTATATTTTAGCATTTAATCATAACATGAGCATACGGGGTAAGATAATATGATAACAAACATAAAAAATAATACCTATAAATATTTAGATCACAAACATGAGTCATGAAATAAATATTGGGTGCTCATAAGACATGAATAATTATGTGATCAATGAACATGAGCCTTGTGAAGATAATATTAGCCTAATTTCCTATCATAAAGGAATGGAATAAAGTATAGAATAATAACAATCATAGAAATATTATTTTAAGTATTACAATGAAGACATTCTTAATGTGTTAGGAATCTACAGACAATAATTTTACATTATTCTATCTTAGGATTACCTTCTTTGTACCCTCTTTTGTGTACCATATTTTGGGCTTGGGATAACCTCTCAAGTAACCATTGATCTCATAGAAAATTAATACATAACCAATTAATTATAGGTCAATATAATTCCTTATCCCACACCTCACATAATAATATTTTCATTAATATGTAATCCACATGATAATTAAAACATTAATTAATAGTTAAAAATGGAAAATAAAATGGGTTTCAACAATATTTCAACACTATAAACATAAAAAGTATAGAAAAATAATAAATTTATTATAATTCGATCATCTCCCCACCAAATCCTATGTAACATCAAAATATTTTACCATAGTTGAAAAATCCATATAAAACACCATTAGAATATTTTATAAGGAAACCCCATTTCAATTATAGATCACATATTAAACTCTAAAAATATCAATACTATTAATAATCCATTTTCTTTGAAATAAACTTTAGAAATTTTTAATTAATAATTCAAATCATTGAGTGAAAACAAGAAATTATTATCATGTCACGTACATTATAACAATGGTTCCTTTAATATTTTCTGTAAAAAGATAAATGTACCTAATTCAAAAAATATAAAGATGATTTAATTTAAAAAAAAAAAATTAAATAATGGTAAAAAATAATATAAATTTCCTATATATTAATATAAATACAATTTAAAACGTTTTTAGGACTCATTGATAGGGAAGAAAAATTATATATGCACAAAGAGAGAAATAAATCCATTTTTCCTTAAAAAGAATCTTTTGTCCTCTTGATTACTTGAATTGAAGAAAATAAAAAGAAAAAAATTTATTATTATGTAGTTTCTCAAGTGTAAAAAAGAAAATATTTTATCAAGATACAATTATACAATTTTAATAAATTTCAATTTAATCATATACAACCATGATTAAAATTATTTTTAAATATAAATTACTTAATATAAGATATACATTCTTCAAAGAATCTATAACCACTTATATAATAAATTAAAATTCTTTCATTTCTATAATATATTCACTTACATACTTATAATATCATATATAATCCAATTACAATATTTCAACACAAATTTATTTAAAATTTAAATTTAAAATAATTATTTTCGTTTTTATTTGTTTCAATTTTCATTAGAATTTCAATTTTCAGTTTTAGTCATTGTATTTTGATCATGGTTCTATCATATATTGAATGCTTTTATTATATAAATATAATATCTATTCATTATATTCATATTTATAATATTCTATAAATGCAATAGATATAAAAAATTTCACACCATTCATGGAATACATAGGATGAATGTATTCATGGATGATGTTTTCAAATATTGATGGATGGAATATAAGAAAAGTAAATAATTGTTTGTTGGGACGACTTTGTTTATGATGATTGTATTTTTTCCAATTATTGTTAATGGATGTCAATGATGATTTAAATGATGAAAAGAACTCTCCTAAGTGAAATGTAGAATGGAATTCAGATGATTGGTGCACTAACCCATAGTGTTCTTTGGAAGAAGTAAATTAAAAGGAGAAGAAGAGGGTGTGGAGGAAGTTTGAAATTATAATGTTGATAATGAATTTCAATGCATACTTAGTTATCTACTAAGTATTTTTATAAGCCTTACCATAAAAAAATTAGGTTCAGTCCCCCAGCCTGCCATCCATCCAGCCTCAACCTGAGGCTCATTTGAGACCACAAGGGTTAACCTCGTTGATGGGGAAGCCATCCAGGACAACCTGAAATAGGTGTATGGTGGCCATGTATAATCCCTCTTGGGTATGCACAGTGAGCTCTAGGGAAATTCCCAAAGATGTAGAGTCATTGTGAGGAGTGCGCCCATAGAGAACTAGTGTGGGGTTACACCAGAAGGTGCAGAGGAGATTTTGGGCCAAATTATAAAGAAACTTGTTATTTAAAGAAGCCAAAAGGCTTAGTGTTTTAATATGGGAAAAATCTTAAAAAACATGGATGCAATCCTGATTGATCATCTGAAATCGTTGAGATATTGAACTAACATCGCATCTCACATCCAATGATATAATCTTATCCATTGATTATCCTCGCTCTATGTGTGGTTAAATCAGAGCTGTCTGATCTCCTTCACTGAGGTTTTCTTCAACCTCTGGACACCAGAATATAGCCCTGAACCAGTGCTCGAGTTGAATAAAGATCTCATCACTATGGTCATCAATTAAGCTCAGTTCAATCTCATAGTTATCATCTATATTCTATGATAACATGTATACAATTAAATTTTTACGCATGATAATTAAATTTATAATGATCAAATGACTGAGGGAAACAAAGTTTCCAAGACCACGTGGATTCGTGCAGGGTTTCAAAAAGTGATACATGCCATTTTGAATACATAAATGATTAGAAATAATTAAATGAGTTTGAAAAAGGAAACATCTATGATATGTGACATATCTCTACTTGGGTTTGAAGATATTAAAGAACCCAAGATCTCGGTTATTCAATGTATAATATTGAAGAGTGTATCATGTAGATTTTGTATGCGAAAAAGATATGATCTTTACTCATAAACAGAGAGACACTGATTTGAGAAAGATCTGATGCTCCCAAGATTTTGAGGGCTCCAATTTTAAAAAACAGAGTCTCTTTGATCTTCTAGTTTGTAAGGGGATAGAAAGAGCCATGAACCATTCTGGGTTCGTGAAAATTAAACTGCGAACCACTCTAGTTCCACAAAGATAAGTATTACTAAGTACCTCTCAGGTTTGCGAAGCAAGTAACCTCATACAACTTTTTTGTGTGAGGAATGATAGTGGTGAACTGTTCCTGGTTCCTGAAGAGAGTTATCAGCAACCATTCTAGGTTCATGAAAAAATGGTAACATGTACTATTTTGGTTCAGTGAATAGGAGGTCCCATGAACCAACAAAAACTCATACTACTTAGTATGCAAAGGGGGTCCACCCTTTGTGTTCAAAGTAATCTCGTGCATCCCTTCCACTGGGAGGGGGAATGAACCATCCTGGTTCATGAAGGAGGCTTTCACACTTATACATAAAATAACTCTATACTAATTGTGTATAAAAGGAAAACAAGAAACTATATTCCATACCAAAATGAACACATTGATGTCTGAATAAAATCACTTATATATAAATATAAGCAAAACAAAGTGAACAAGTGTGCATTGAAGAAGGGAGAAAGAAGAGTTTTAATGGTGATGGGAATTGCATGTATATATTCTTATGCATGATTTGAATAAGTACATACATAAGTTGTAATAAAATCCGAACAAAGTAGTAAGAAAAAAAAGAAAGGTGAAATGAAGTAACATGCATGCTTAACAGGACCATATCCATTTAGGGATTCACATAAGAAAGTATAATTGGATGTGCATACATTAAGTCATGCACATGAATTCATGAATCCACATTCATACGAGAATAATTTGAAGAGAATTATCCTAAACCGAGGATGCACGTGGATAAAGATGTGAAGAGGAAGATCATATATAACTTGTCACATGCAACGTCAAATAGAAAAATGGAAGAAGAAGGGATGATTATAATGATTCATAGTGGGTTATTTTTTAGGGATAGAACAATCATAAAATAATTTGTTATTCAGGTCAAGAATAATAATAATTCATAGTACATATAGTTGTTGCACAGGATAACAAGATCGAATGTTAAATAGAATCAAATCTGTACCTCTATACAAGCAAAGTATCATGTTGAACATGAGACCAAGACTTCCACTCCTATCCATTTAAGAGACCATCATGTCCATAAACTGAATGTGTCTTTACCTAGGGAAGTGAGCTAGGGGAATAAACAGAATAGACTAGAGGGAAGTCGTTAGATTCCCTAAGCTTTCTTAAATTCAGTGTGTCTAGGAAAGAATGACTGTACCCGAACCTCTTAATTCATAGCTAGTGAAGAATAGTGGAATCAGGTATAACTGGAAACCTGTCGGTGTATGCTCCTTGGACGTATCACTTAGTGGTGAATCAAGTAAAAGTGTTGTGTTCTCCTTCTGCATGTGAATGTTTTAATTAATTTACATATCCATAAAACAATTTTAGTTATATTCCTATGAATGTGGGAAGAAGATCCAATAAATAAAAGAAAATTTAACACCGTGATTCACCCCCCTCTCAAGATGACCTAGGGTCCTTAAATTGGTATCAAAGGCAGTTTTACGTATGTTGGATACTCTTCAGTAATTCTATCTTGAAGAGGATTTGATTTTTATTTCTTGAGCCAACAATTAAGAATTGCCTTCATGAATTTTTAGTTATATCCAGGAAAAAATCTATACCCAACAAGACCATGATGAACAAGAAAAAGAAATAAAATAATTATTTGAAGAATTCTATCATGGAGAAATAAGATGTAGTTTACGGTTCTCCATGCCCTTCCAATAATAAAGCAATATCATTCATGGGATGTAAAGAGTAGGTGCTCAAGTTTCTACCAGTGAAATAAAATAAATAACTATCTCATTTTCAGGTGATCATGGTAAATTAAATACCTATCTACATGATATTCCTGTAGTAAGAGTTTCTGTTATTTTTAGAATATTTCAATGTATGCAGGCTGAGATCAACTGACTGTGAAAAAAAGATGAAAATATGGAGGAAATCATGGAAAAGAAAGTGTCAAAATGTTATAATATCTCCAAACAAATTTAATTCATTGATTTGAAAGAGGGTGTTAGTAAGACACTTTAACAAAAGACCCATTCATTTTAAGATTAGATGAAAAATATCGCAGAAGTCAAGGTTCTAAATTTAAAAGAAAAATCCAAGATATTCAAGGAATTGGACTTGTTGTCTCAAACCAAAGTAATGTTGTGTGAATATGGGGTTGAAATATTGAAAAATTCTTGAGATGAAAAGATTATCATTATTGAATATCAGAAGATTACCCTCAATATGAAATTTCAAAAACTGGAATCCCCGTTGACCAATCATGAGAAGACCCATATTGATACTTTACAAAAGAATGAAACAGTTGATGATAGTACTCAATTCCCAATGGAGGATTATAAAGACAAATAACCTCCAACATATTATAATAAGATCATTACATCACGCATTGATCTATCACTATAATCTAAGAAACTTATGGTACCATCCATATGATATTTTACTATTTTTTCTAAATTTGTTTCTATTATAAGTGCGGGTTGGTAGAAAATTTATAAACTAACATGGATGAGGAAATGTGAGGAGAAGAAACCTACCACCATGGCTAGGATGAATATGAATAAGAAGATGGAAGATGGATCCATATATAGAGAAAAAAACATTAAAATGAAGGCCCAAAAACCTTATACCGAAGTTATAAAGAAGACAATATTTGTGGGTCAATGTTGGTGTTGCTACATATTTGGGAATTGTGCACTAGACTGTTGGTACAATCCATTAAATGAGAATGCACAAAGAAAACCTATGTCAAAATTGAACAAACTATAGAAGAAAAAGAAACATCAACATATCCAAAAGTATATGTATACCACAAATATATTTTTAATTCTAGAAAACATCTAGAATGTATGCAATGGGAGTGGTTATATGAATGGATCATGCTTATCTCAACATAGGTCTATAGATGAAAAGAACAAAAGATAACAGAAGCCGGCTAAGAAATAAGAATACATCTTGGAATGAAATCATAAGAATGTTCCAAAAGAACATTCTCCCAAGAATACTCCATGAAATAATGGTGATAAGTCCTTGGATTCAAAATCCAAGAAGATGAAGAGTGGTACATCCAAAATAATTCCTAAAAATAATGACACTCTAAAGAGTCCTTGTGGAAAATCTAAAATTACTTCCATTGTTCACAAATACATATTGGTTATTTGGCCTGGAGATTTGGAAAAAATGATAATGAATAGAGATGCACATGCTAAGGATATTGAAACACGAAATTAGAAGATTCCACATGATGATAGAAATGACCTATGTGTGACGTGAAAAAAGGCTGGTCAAAATTTTAAGAATTACAGTGTATTTATTCCATCTCAAGAAAAATTATTTAAGAAGATGAAAGTTTCACTAGGATATTCTTGTGCTTTGAAAGATCTTGGAGAAAAAACTTTCCCACATAAAGAGATGAAACTAATATTGAGATCCACACAACCAAATTCAGAACTGAAGATCAAATGTGCAAGTTTGAGAAGTGGAGGAAAAGGAGAATCTTGGTTGAGAAAATCATCCCAGCCTTCCTGCTCAAATTGAATAAAGCAAATAAAATCCACCTTATTCTCTTAACACTTTATTTATTTCATAAATTTTATAGGGAATTAAAGGTGAAGCAAGAACTCAGGGGGAGAAACTGAGAAGTTTTCCCTTGAGGGGGATACAAATAAATAAGTTCCCATAGTTATTATTTAAATTATTATCAATATCAGTTGGTATCAAATTAAATTACTCTGAAGATTTTCTGAAGATCATTTTATTATAAATGGTATGAAATTTCTCAATCTCTCATCCTTAGTTACTCAAAATAAAAATTATTTTACAAAGGTGTAGTAACTAAATAAATCAGTGACATAAGAAAATTGGAAATACCCTGGAATAAATGTACACGAATTCTCATCACAATGATATGTCATGATCAGGGGATAGTGGAAAAAATTTTTGTCTATATCAAATATTCTTTTTTTTACATCGAGCATTGCTTGAGTAGACTTTGAGTGAAATGATTGATGGCATAATTTCGTAATTATGGACTGATACCCTCTCTACCATAAACATTTAATTTCTTTTCAATAAGGGGGAGATAAAGTGAAATGAAAGGTGAAAAGTGAAAGGGGAAGAGAAGATAAAAGAATCTCATTTTGACATTATCATGCTCATTTTGGAGAACGTGGATGTAATGACAACAAACACAAAGGGGGAGATTTTTGGGACCACTTTATGTATGAAGATTATATTTTTTTCAATGAGTTTTAATGGATTTCAATAATGATCAAAATGAACAAAGGAACTCTCCTAAGTGAAATGGAGAATGGAATTCAGATGATTGTTGCACTAATCTTAAGTGTTCTTCAGAAATAGTAAAACAAAAGGAGAAGAAAAGGGTGTGAAGGAGGTTTGAAATTATAAGGTGGACAAAGGATTTAAATTCATACTTAGTTATCTACTAAGTATTTTTATAAGCCTTAAATTAAAAAATTAGTGTTAACCTACTAGCCTTCCAGCCATTTTACCTCAACCTGAGGCTTATTCAGCACCACAGGGGTCAACCACACACAAAGGGAAGCTAGCCAGTCTAGCCCGCAATAGGCACAAGGGTGCCATGTATAAGCTCCCTAGGGTATGCATAGTGGGTTCTAGGTGTGTTCCTGAAGAGGTAGAATGGGTGCTAAGAGAACGCCCGTATAGAACTAGTGTGGGGTAGCACCAGAGGGGGTATATGAGATTTTTGGCCAAATAATATAGAATCTTGTTATTTAAAGAAGCTGAAAACACATGGCATTTCAATGTGGGACAAGCATTTAAAAACATTGACACAATCCCGATATTCCATCTGATCATGCAGAGATGTTGACCTCACATTGCATCACGTGTCCAGTGATATAATATGATCCATTTATTATCCCCATGCCACATATGGTTAAATCGGAGCCATTTGATCTCCTCTGATGAGGTTGTCTTCAACTTCTTATCACCTACATGTAGTCACGAACCAATGCTCAAGAGGAATGAAGTTCTCATCACTCTGGTTATCAATTAAGCTCATTTTAATCCCACTCTGATCATATTCATTCTATGATCACATTGATTCAATTAAATTTTAATACATTAGAAAGAAACAAAGAATGAGTGAATGACCGAGGCACGTGAGGTTCCCATGACCACGTGGATTTGAGAAGGGTTTCAAAAAGAAATACATGCCATCTTGAATACATGAACGATCTGCAAGAGGGCCATGGGTTTGAAAAGGGAAACATCCAATATATGTTACATATATCCATGTGGGTATAAAGATATTATTGAACTGAAGATCTCGATTATTCAAGGTAGAATCTTGAAGAGCATATCATGTGGATTTTGGACATAGAAAATATATGATCTCTACTCATAAAAAGAGACCCACTGATTCAAGAATGAACTGCTTCTCCCATGATTTAGAAGGATCCTGTTTTTATAAACAGAGTCTCTCTAATCTTCTAGTTTGAAAGTGGTAAGCAATAGCCACAAACCATTTTGGGTCTATGAAGTGTAAATCACGAACCACTCTGTCACTGCGAAGAGAAGGAGTTATGCATACTTCTCAGGTTCGCAAAGCAAGGAACCGTGTACCACTTCGGTACGCGAGGCAGGATAGCTATGAACTATTCATATTTCGTTAAGATATTTCTCACAAACATACCATGTTCGTGAGGAAATGGTACAGCATACTATTTTGGCTCAACTAAGAGGAGGTCCCATAAAAAAAATATAATTTCACACCACTTAGTGCATGTAGGAGGTATGCACTATGTGTGCGAAGGATTCCCATACATCCCTTGTGCAAGGAGGGGTCGTGAACCATCCTGGTTCGTGAAGGAGTCTTGAACACATGTTCATAAAATAACTATAAACATGTGGTGCATAAAAGGAAAACAAGAAACTTCATGCCATACTGACATGCACACATTTCTGCTTGAATAAAATTACATACATATAAATATAAGAAAATCAAAGTGAACAACTGTGTGTTGAGGAAGGGAGATGGAATATTGTTCCTGGTGATGAGAAGTGCATGTATATATTCTTATTCATAATCGGAAAAAATACATATGTAAGGTGTAAGAACATATGAACCCAGTGGTATGAAAAAAAAGAAATAAAAGGGGAAAGGATGTTGTGTGTGTGAATAACATAACCATATCCATTTGGGACTTCACATATGAAAGTAAAAGAGTATGTTCATGAATTTAAGCATACACATGCATAAGAGAGTACATTGAAGAGTAGAATCCTAAACCGAGGGTGCTCGGGCGTAAAGAAGTGAAGAGAAAGAGCATATATAACTTTTCACACGCATGGTCCCATGCACACATGGAAGAAAAAGGGTCGATTATGATGATGCCTAGTGATCTATTTTTCAGTTTATGAAAAATCATAAAATAATTTTTGATTCTGCTCATGAAAAATAAAAAGTATTAGTACATCTGGTTATTGCACTGGAGAAGAATTTTGAATGTTAAGGGGAATAAACTATGGACCTCGATGCAATAAAATGTCTCATGCTGAACATGAGACAAATTATTTCATTCATATCCATTAAAGGGGGCTTCATGTCCATAATCCGAGTGATACTTTACCCAGCGCAGTGAGCTAGGGGATATCAAAAGAAGATATCCAAGGTATTAGTGAGTTTTCCTTGATGTTTTGTAATGGCAGTGTTCCTGGGACCGAGTGACTATACTTGAACCTTGTAATCCACAGCTAGTGAAAAATAATGGAATTAGGTATGATCATAAAACAGTTAATGTATGCTCCTTGAATGTAACCCTATTTGGTAAACCATGTAAAAGGATGTGTTTTCCTTCTACATGTGGACGTTTTAATTACTGCACATATCCAACAAACATGTTTAATCAATTTCATACCAACGTGGGAACAAGATCCAATAAACCAACCAAATAGTTGACACTCTGATTCACCCCCATCAGAGTGACCTAGGGTTCTTCCCTGCTCACCTTTCAAAAAAATATTTTATTTTATATATCATATATATATTTATTTAAACTATAATTTTTAATAAACGTATAATTTTTAAATTAAAAATGAATCACATTACTTCTTGGGTGTGGTAGTCCACCCATGTGCATGAGAGACATTATTTTTTAATGTTGGATAGGAATGTTAGAAGGTAGATATAAAATTATAATTCCAATATAATAAAAATTTAATAAATTCCATATATAAAATTTAAACACATAATAATAACCATCCATGAAAAATGGTGATGAAAGATGAATTTATCACTATGTGGAGCTGGAAGTCTACACATACACATAAGTAATATTTTCAATTCCCATTTGAAGGAAATAAAGGTGGATAATGGTACTTCATTAATCATAAAAATATTTCAGTATATCTAGTATATAGATTTTATTATTTTTAAAAAATAAAATATATATTGAAGTGATAGATGAATTAATAAATTCAAAGTGGTAGGGTATGAGGATTTCATCCTCATTAGTATGGCTCCTTAAGATCCAATTATGAGGATCATTTGAATGGTATAAAAATAAGAATATGACAACTAATATAACAACCCATCATTATATTACACATTAATGTATAATTTATTAAATAATATTACACCTAATAACACCCATATGATCAGAATTATAGTGTCTTTGAATTGGGTACATTACATAATAACATAAAATAGAAAATACATCATATTTATTGAAGAATTATTTATCATTCCCATACTTAAAACTAAATGGGAAAGCATAGGGAAATACATAAGAAATGGTTGATTGATGGAGTATAGTAATGGACTAAACATGGAATAAAATGAAAAATTAATACATTTTAGAAAATAGGCATAAATCAGTGATAATAAAAAATGTGAACATTGCGGCATGATATGGAATGATAATTATAAAGGAATAATGGAAAATGTAGAAACAACATAAACCACTGCATTGTAAACTTAGTTAAAGTATAACTACCAAGAAATCCTAATAAAAAAGTCCCATAAATTAATTATGTTTAATTAATGTTCTAACATAACTTCTCATGATACTAAACAATACCCAATGCAATGTAGTTCTATACAATTCATAGAGCAACTGACACTTTCATTTTCATTATCATGCTTAAGTGTTCCACATAGATCATACAATAAGGATTAATTCAACATAATATTTTATTCCATGATTAAGGAGTGTGGAATAAATAAATGTATGTCTCGAGTACAATAATCTTATGTTTGTAAATTTGAACACCCTTGATTGGAATGGGGTACGGTATTCACTAAACATTTATTTTGGCATGGAATATCGTGGTTAAATTTCCGCAACATAATGGAATCACATTAAAATTCATAAAATGGAGAGAAAATGAGTAATTTTATATTTTTAACCTCAAATAGGTAGTAATAGGGGAATGTAAAGACATATCCCAAAATTAGGAATTGGAAATAGAAGGCATAATATAGTAAGGATACATGAATAATGAAGGGAGTGTAAGGATCCTATACCTGAGTATGTGACTCAAAATGATTGAGAGAATCTTATTGACAGATTGGATTCACCTTGGGAGGACACTAGTGTAGATATTTCATATTAAATATGTTATAAAAGGATTTTTAGTAATGATAAATTAGAGAATTGGCGGTTTTATATAGTAAATGAATGGGCATTTCATTAATATTTCTTAAACATAGGTTTTGGAGTCTATATACAAAATAACCCAAATCAAAAACCATAACATTGCCTTTTTAAACTTTTTCCTTCAAAATGGGAGTGGTTTAAATTATTTTATATGTGAAAATGGAAATAATAACAAAATATACCATTTCTTATGTGGAGGTGAGTCACACTATTAAAGAAATTATTTGAAAAAATTAAAATATATTAATGGCTATTGAGGATTCATAATTGATTTATAAAATTATAAAATAAACATAAAATAAAATTATTTAAAAAAATATAAGGTAATTAATACCTTTGATAATATTTATTACATTACTTTTGGGTTATTATAATTTCATAATACACACCATAAATTTATATATTATTAAATTTTTACCCAAAATTTCAACTATCTTAGAAAATTATGAGAAATCCACCATTGGATAATTTAAACATTATTATTCCAAATATACTATTATTTTCATCTAAATAATTTTTTAAATATGGTCATTTTCACTTTTAAAATAATTATTTACTTTTATTGGGAAATACTGGGTTTTTTACAATAACCATTCTCAAAACATTGTAAAAATTATATTTGAATTCATAAAAATTATATGATCATTTATATTCGATAATAATTTTTTAATAATAATATATTTTTATAATATTATTAAGTTTAAAAAGACCACAAATTCATCAAAATAAATTTTTTAATTAAATTTTAATATTACCCAAAAAATTCATCTTTTGTTATATAGAATAAAAAAACAAATTAATATATAATGTAATAATAATAAGATTAAAATATATTCATTATAAGAGAAAAAATAATGTAAATACACAAGTTATTAGGGTCGTTATACATATTTTTTTAGTATACTAGAAAATTCCCTAAGAGTATGGTGTGTGATAGTGAGACATTCATGAGGTTGTTCAAAAAATATGGGTTGGGCCATGATCTCGATGAGCTTAAACATATCATATAAATGGTTTTATTAGGGATTATGCTATGATATCATCTAGTTTTTTGATAAAGGATAATCCTAGTGATTCTATCTCCCATGGAAGCTCTAATAAATGATCTTCATGTGGTACGGTCATACTGGTTGAGGCAATCACTTCCTTTTTCTATGTAAATTATATTTGTAAAACACTTATATTTATACTATTTATAGGATCACTATTAAAAGTATCTATTATAAATTTTAATGATACATAACAGTCTTTCAAATTCAATTGGATATAATAAAACAAAATTAGTGTATGTGTTTTCAGTAACCATATTACTTAATATGACATTTAATTAAATCTAAAGGGGGTTTTATTTATAACAGTTTGGGTAGTTACAATCTACCTCCATTCATAAATGTCTCCCAATAAATTTTATTATATCATACTAAGACATAGTATATTAACTATCTCTCATCCCCTCCTATGGTCCCCACATTCCATCTTAAAAATTTTGGTTTCACCACAACACATTGACTAGATGCATTCTCTTATTCTGTAAAACATTGTATCTTCCACGTAAGATCTTCACTGGATACTCATCATAAGAAAAGACATTATAAAATGGTACCACCTATGTATTGGGTACATGTAAGAGTTCTGTTGTTTACTTTTTTAAGAGGGATGCATGAAACACATCATGCACTTCAGACAGGTTATTTGAGAGTGCAAGTCGGTAGGCTACCACTCTGATGTGGTTAATGATATTAAAGGGGCCGATTTATCTTGTAATAAGTTATCCCTTATTCACAAATCTTATCAAATTATTCCATATATATATTTATAGGAATACTATATCTCCAAAATCAAAATCTATGACTCTTCAAAAAATTCTTTATAGATCTTTTGTCGACTTTGAGCAGCCTCGATGTGCTATTGAAGGATCTCGAATATTTACACCATTTTCGCGACCATTTCAAGACCTCACATCTTTTTCTCCACAAATTCATCCCAATATTAAAGTATTGGAAACTTATTTCTATAAAGAGCATCACAGGGAGCCACTTTTATGCTCAAGTGGAAACTATAGTTGTATGTGATCTCAACTAGAGGTAGATGTTGGTCCCATCTTCTGTTGAAGTTAGTTGAGAATTCTCTCAAAATGTGTTCGAGTGTTTTAATATTCCACACTTACGGGTGATATGTTTGAGGTTTATAGGATGTAATGATGTTCAATTCAATGTTTAGAGAATCTCATATACTTTTCCAAAACATAGAGGTGAATCTTTGACCTCAATCAGAAACAATCAATAGTAGTACTCCAAAAAGCCTTACTACTTATCTAATGTATATATGTGAATTTTGATCCAATGAAAAATTAACTTGAATTAATATGAAGGGAAATGTCTTTGTATGATGATCCACACCAACTATATATAATTCTTTCCTCCATATTTCTTTAAAACTATGATGAAAAAACTATGGTAATGCTTTCATGTTTTCATGTTGGTATGGGTAATAGTTAAATTATCTACATAGACTATTGTCTTTCTTCCTTCACATGCTGACATAAAAGCAATATTTATGAATATTCAACAATTTCATTATTCAAATTTTCCCAGAAATAGTTATCTCAGAGAACTTGATACATCTTCATGCTTTGATGATGGAAAGAGAATGTAAAATTAGGTGTATCATTCAAAAACACCTTCATTATCTTAGGATTTGATGGAACACAAAGATATGATGAAAATATTAATACTTTATTCTCATTTATATTTATCTTTGAATATTTCCATTATTGTATTGTTTCCAATTTCCTTTTAATTCTCACATCACCAATTTTATCATCCTTTATCCTCTCTAGAAGAGACAGTTGAGAAATAATTGGTAAATTGATTGATGATGTTCTTTCCTTTATGAATCCCATGTCCATCCATTCCAAATATAATAAGTTCATAACCCTATCAATTCACAACAATAATAAAAGTATAGGATCCTTTCTACATATATTATCAACCACTTTATTCTATTTTCCATTATGGTAGTGAATTGAGTAGTCATTGTCATTGATTATCTCTAACCATATTTGTTGGTTCATATTCACCCATTTGGTGTGAATATATACATTATAGTTTTTTTAGTATATATTTCGAAATTCTCCCCAAGATATAATGTCGCCATAGTTTTTATGGAAATTTCATTGCTTCTAACTCTAAATCTTATGTTGGGTAGTTTGGTTCTTGAAATTTCAAATACCATTAAACATAGGAAACCACTTTGTCATTTTCCATTAACAAATAACCCAAGCCCTTCTTTGATGAATCATTTAATACGTTGAAATTTTCTCCACATGTAGGTCATGTGAGAATAAAAAAAGTTATATGCCTCTTTTTCAACTCCATTAATCTCTTTTCACATTCCTCATTCATAGAAAACATAACACCCTTTCGAGTTATCTTGGTAAAAGGGTTTGAAAATCATGATACATTTTTCACAAATTGGTTATAATACCTAGATAAGAAAAGTAAACTATGGTTATATTTTATAGATTTTGGGCTCATCCATCACTCAATTAATTATATTTCTTAATGTTCCATTGTTATCCCATTTCTTGTGATGATATTACCAAATAAAGATACTTCATTTAACAAAAAAACATATGCATTGTACTTGGATTAGATATTATCCATTCGTAGGGTCTTTAGAATAGTTCTCATATGCTCCTCATGCTCCTCATTTAATTTGGATTATATTAGAAAATATTTTATAATGACTACAACAAATTTAAAAATTGGATCTATAATGACTTGACTAGTCATATCCATGAAGATTGATGGAGAATTAGTGAATCCAAATGGCGTCACTATTAACTCATATAACCAATACCTTTTATAAAAAAATTTATTGGGATATATTCTTTCTTCATCCTTAATTGATAATATTAAGACCGAAGATCCAACTTTGGGAAGTATTTTTCTCCATTCAGTTGATTGAACAAGTCATCAATTTGCTGCATAGGATACTTAATCTTTATCGTGATCTTGATGAGCTCACAGTAATCAATTCAAAGTTACATTGAACCATCCTTATTCATGATGAAGAGTATTGGTGAACCCCACTATGATGTGGTTGGGAATATGGATCCTTTATATAGATTCCCTTGCAGTTTTTTCTTTTTAAGTCCTCAAGTTACTCAACAATCGTTCTGTATAGAGTCTTGGAAAAAAGAAATTCACATGGTATAAGTTTGATTGAAAATTTATCTTCCCAACTATGAGGAACACTAAAAAATTCCATGGGGAACACATCATCATATTCCCTCACAATAGTATTTTCTTTAATGATGGTTATGTCCTCATATTAAATCATTTGATCCAGATAACGTCCCGGTAAGAAAATACTATGCATTCATGAGATGTTAGTGCTTAAATATTTTCATTCACCTCTTTACAGTTGTATATAATTGGAAGATGATTCATGGTACCGAGTTTGATTTCCTTCTCACAAAATTTATTTTGTCTCTATATAGGGAAACCCAATATATGCCCATAATTTCATCAAACTCCACAAAATAATGTATAACGAGGTTCTTTGGGAAGTTTAACCCAAAAATTATGATAGGGTAGGAGTTATATAATTTTTATTCAATTATTTCCCCATTTTAAATTGAAACAAATATCTCTATTTCCAAGCTCTGTAGTGATTTTTGAATAGTTCTACTAATCTTTCATGATATGATGGAATGCATTGAACTAGATTCGAAAATTAAATTATATATTATTTAATGAATAACTATAATAAAAGTCACTACATTAGTCTAGGGATCCACCTTAGTGGTTGTGATGTAAAAAGTGTTTCCTTTTTTCCTCTGAGGTTGTTGGCTTTCTCTGAAAACCCTTTTATTAGGTAATTGGTTTGCAAAGTTCCCTCGTTCTTTATAATTGAAACAACAAACAATGCGCTGATGTTTTAGTGTGAAATTATTTTCTTTCATGATTTAGTGGGTTTATTCTATCAGAAATCATTATCTTGGTGTCCTTTTTTCTTACACCAAAAATATTTCATAACCCACATAGGCAATTTATAGGGTTATTCTTTTTTCACCATTGACAAGTGGGATATTGAAATTTCACATCACTTCTTGGTTTCTCCATTATAACATCATAAATAAACTCCAATTTTGTATTCTTATCATTTTAATACCCTTGATATTTTCCAATCTCCACCTTGACATTGAGGGAGCATCAAAAAATTTCCTCAAAGATAGATAAGTCTCGAATCTCTAAGGATTTTCTAGACAGGGTTTTTTCCCAAAAATGAAGATGTCAACCTTTCATTTGGGGGTAATTAAAATTCTACAGGTTTATCTTTAATGTCTTGGGATGTTTTTCTAGAACACCCAGATAGATTCATCAACATTATTTATTGAGGGAAGATAAATCCCTTTCCATTTTATGTGAGACCATATGAGGATACTATTTATCGAATGAAATTTTATTGAATTAATTCTACCCCATCACCTTGATATCATCCTCAGGCATTTAATTCATGATCAATTTACAGTATTTATCAACATCTCCCTCAATAAAATAAATATCATATAAAACCTTCTCTTGTTTGGAACATTATAAGATTAACAAGGTATTCCTAATGAATTTGATCCATTGTTCCACGATTCAGGGATCAGATGACTGAATGGCCTGAAGGCCTTCTTTTTTATTGATTTTTTGATAACCCCCATTTCAAGGGATGAGGGAGAACCCTTAAAAGGCCTATAGGATTAGGAATTACATTTCCAGTAGTCTTGGATACATTACATGACCCATAGGTCTTAATAAAATCATACAGAATATGACTACTTGAAACTGCTCCTCCCCAGCATCTGCATCGTGATCAGATATCTACCTTTTTGCTTGACTATTCGGCTAGCATGTCCATGTGCAGGGGTGAACAGGCGTGGTACTGATGGAAAATTCCATACCCACTCAATCTTCCAAAGTCTTTTTAGCCCTACTCTGTTGGATGGCCCTGCTCTTTCCTCTTCTGGAGTGGTTCCTTGTAGAATCTTTTTGTGCAACTACAAATAAAGTGGCCCAGAGGACCTCGAGGTGGCCCGAAGGCCTTACTGACCCGAAGTCCTTGGGTGGGCCGAAGGCCTTAAGGACTCCAAGCTAAAAAACTGGTGGCCCAAGGGATCAGATGATCTATTGAATGTCTGAGGCCTTTGTCACATCATGGACATAGATACAAGTCGATATCTCTCAAGTTGATTTGTACACTCCTCATAATCCAGGTTTCTATTAATAGCTTGAGTGAGTTGAGTGATTAGCATCATAAAGTTCACAATTTCCACTCCCATTGGTTTATGCATTTCATTGGGGGAAATTGTCACATTTTACTTTTCATTGGTTGTTTACCTGATTCGTTTTATTTCTGCCACAGTCAAGAATAAAATAAAATGTATGGTTAAATATGTTTAATATATTAAACACATAAATGGGGATCCAATGTCTTTATTGAGATAACATGTAAATTATATTAATTGCTTAACTTATGAATTTATATGATTCAATCTATGTTGTACAGGATATACTTCCTAACACATATTATTATGAGAATTTAATTTATTAACATAATAATAGTTGGTAATGAGCATGTGATTTTACCAAATCATATCCACCATGAGTTTCAAAATTGGTATATGGTAAGTCCTGTTGTCATGTACCATGTTACACAGAGTCAGTCCCGACGCACCTTGTCAGAGTTTTCACCCCTAAGTACATCTATACAAGAACCATTTCCACTTGTAGTATCTAGAAATATATTTATTTCTACGATAAACCACCTACTCTATTATTATCAAAATATAGGGATGTTTTATATACATAGTCTTATCCCTAACACTTTCTTTAGATTTTTCTAATCATAATCCAAAAAATAACTAAATGTTTTATTTGATACAAACTATAACAACCCATATCCTTATAACACATTTATAAATGATTTATTACAAAGTATTACACTTAATACAACATGAAAGATCAATAAGTATATTGTTTTTGGAAATTAGGTACATTACATAACAACTTAAAGAAAACATTACATCATCATTACTGAAAACTTTCTTAACATGCTCGTATATAAAGCTGCATGGGATACCTTGGGATCATACATAAAAAATGGGTGATATATAAATACCATTAAGGTAATAAACATGGAATGAAATTTCTAAATTCATTCATTTTATAAATTATTAATAGAGGATTTAGAATAATAAACATGAACATTGAGGAATGATATAGCATGATAATCATAAGTACAACATGAGAAATATATAAATAACAAAACAACACTATAGAATAAATGTAGATAAAATATAACTCACATGAAATAATGATAAAAAATTAGAATAAAGTAATTTGGCTCACCTCTATCCAAATATAAAGTCTAATTTCATTAATGATTACCCAATCTGTGGGAGCACTATAAAATTTCTGGTGCACATGTCACTTTCATTTCATTCTCATGCTTATGTGTTCCACATAGATCAAAAAACATGGATTCATTCATAAGAATTTATTAATACATAATTTAAGAGTGTGTAACGAATACATGTAAGCCCCATATAAAATAATCATAAGTGTATTAAGGTGAACACCCTTAATAAGAAATGTTTATTGAATTCACTATGTATTTTTTTGGCAAGGAAAATCACTGTGAAATTTCAGCGGCATGACAACATCAATTAAAATACCATAAAATTAGTTTATGAATGATAAAGGGTTATTTAATAATATATAAATAAAATAATAAGTAATTGGGACTTGTAGAGAGATAAACTAATGTATGGAATCATAAATATATAGCATAAGATAATAACAAAACTTGAATAAATAAGAGAATGTTAGGATGGCATACTGGAGTGTGTGACTCCAGATGCTTGGGAAGAGCTTCTTTAATTCTTGGTGGAACCATAAGAGGATAATAGATAGGGGACCAAAGATTAATAATGTTCTCCAATTAGTTTTAGTGAAGGAAAATTAGAGCTTTGGAGGGTTTATATTTGAATTGGGTGGGGATATCTTTAGTATTTCTCAAACATAGGATTTGGATTCTATATAATAAAATAACAAAACACACAAACTTTCCCATATTTTTTGTCCATTTTTTGGCCAAATTGGAGCTTTTATAATTATTTTATAATAGCAAGGGCCAAAATTAATAAAATAATATCCTTTCTTATATGGTGGTGAGTTACACTCTTAATGAAATGATTATAAATTCTCAAAATATATTAATGGTTATGGATGATTCATAATGGATTTATAAAACTAATAAAATAAACTTAATATCTAATTATTTTAAAAAATAAAACAAATATTAGTTCATTTATACCATTAATATAATTTATTAAATTACTTTGAATCATTATGATGTCATAATACACACCGTATATTTATACAATATTCAATTTTAACTCAAAAATTCTACCATCTCAAAAAATGATAATAAATCCACACTTGGATTTTTTCAATGTAATGATTCCAAAAATAATATTTTTTTTATTTAAATAATTTTATAACTATTTTAAGATTTTATTTTAAAATAATAATCTAAATTTATTGGAAAAAAATCAGTTTTTTGACATTAACTTTTTTCGAACCATTATAAAACTTTCACATGACATCATAAAAATTACATGATCATTTATATATGATAAAAATTATCTAATAATAATATTTTATTAAAACGTTATTTATTTCAAGAAACCATTAATTTAACAAAATTAATTCATTAATTGAAATTAAGTATCACCTGAAAATTAAAAAATTTGTTTTATTGAATAAAAAATAAAAATCATTTATAATGTAACTATAATAGGATGAAACTATATTAGTTATCCTATAAAAACTAAATTAAATTATCATATTTTGAGGGTATTGATACATATCCCTTTAATAAACCACCAAACACCCTAAGATTATGGTGCGCAATAGTGATACTTTCATGGGGTTTTTTGACGAACATGGTTAGGGCCAGATCTCGATGAGCTTAAATGTCTCCCGAATATAGTTTCTCTCATGATAAATATGTTATATATATTATTGTGATATTTTAAGGTAAAAAACATGTGATTTTATGTCCCTTTTAAGCCCTGATAAATGTGTTTTATTATGTTTCATCATACTGGCTGAGGGCATCACTTCCTTTCTCTACGTCAATTGGATTTGTTAAAACCCTATATTTATACTAATCATAGGATCACAATTAAATGGAAATATTATCATAATAAATGATTATTAATGTTATTTTAAATAAAATTTGATATAATAAAAAAAATAAGTTCATCTGTTTCTTATAACCATGTTAAAAAATAACGCATTTAGTTATATTAAAAGGGGAAATTTTTTATGACAGTTTAGTTTTTTATAATATTATCCCCTTCAAAAAATTATCCTACAAAATTATCTTCTCCCACACTAAATCCTAAGAGGGTAACCTTTGAAAACCCCTATAGTTCCCACATTTCTTATTTAAACTTGTGGTTTCTCCAAAACACATTGACCAGATGCATTGTCTTATTCGGTAAAACTTTGTCTTTGTGATCTAATATCTTCTCCGATTAATCCTTATAGAATATGTCATTTTCCAATGGTACCATATTTAGATTGAGTACATGTGAGGGTTATAATATTTTATTACTAAAGGTGAATATATGGAATACATCTTGTACTAGGTATATGTTAGGAGGGAAAAAATTCGGTAGGTCACCACTCTGATATGATGAAGTATCTAAAAGGGGATGATGTATCTAGGACTATGGTTTCCCTTATTCCAAAATATTATCACATAAATACAATGATATATGATGAGGAATATCATGTCTCTAAAATAAAAATCTAGTTCTAGTATATGATTTCACAGATAGATCTTCTATCAACTCTGATCATCCTTGATGTGTTGTTAAATGGTCTTGAATTTTTTGAACTGCTTCCTAGACCATTTTTTGACCAAGTAGTTTTTTTCACAAACTTCATCCCAATGTGATGATTTTTCCCCTATTTCCATAAATATATTTGTATGGAAAAAATTATAACTCCATTGGAAACTTTTTTTGTGATATAACTTGAACAAAGGGAGATTTTTGACTCATCCTCCTTTGAATTTATTTGAGCAAATACTAAAAATGTCTTCCATTTTCTGAAATTCGAAACCCCAATATTTTGTAAAATATTTATTTACTAACGAATTAATTTTAATTTATTTCTTTAAATTCATAAATTCAAAAATTTTATTCAACCGGCACTGACTTGGCTTCCGTTAAACAAAACATTGACTTGGTGTACGTTACACGTAACACTTAGTTTTTAGGAAACATAATTTTAGTGTTATAATTATTTAAATGGTAAAGTTATAAAATATATATTAAAAATCATAATATGATAATTAATAAATACATTTCAAATATTTTTGATAATTATTTTTTACATATTCATATAATATTTATAATAAAAAATATATTTTTTGTAATGTTCATAAATATTATTAAAAAATAATGTTTTCTCGAATGGAATTATTTTCAAGCCCTTTTATGAAAACGATTAATATTAATTTCATAAAATTTTAGAAAATTTAATTTAATTTTTTTAATCGATAATGTCTAAATTATTTTAGGGTAAATTTTGGGGTTTTTTTAGAAACTTCTTTTATATATTAATAGTGAAAAATACTGTATTTTCATTAAAATTTCAATTTTCATTTAAATTATTATTCATATTAATTTATATATAAATTTGTTTTTTAAAATCGAAATAGGTAAATTATACATTTATTTGACCATTTTTCATTTTAATCTCATATATATTGAAATTGGTTATAAAAACGTATTAAACTTTTGAATTTATTTACTTTAAAACACTGTTTTTTTATAATATTTATGGGATTAGCAGTAAACATAATTTTCCCACTTATTTGAATTGAATTTAGAAAATTGGAAATACATTATGTTAATAAGTATGATATTTTTATTCATATAAGGTTAACATAATTTTTTACCAAAAATATTCATGAAAGTGATTAAAATTAATCACATCGATTAATGTAATATTAAGCTTATTTAATGACTAAACCATAATCTTGGAGCCCCAAATGACTAGGAAACATGTAAGAAAATCCATTGGATCCCAAAACATAGACCATATACCCTATTGATTCTAATTTTATCAGTTATTTCTATACTATTAAATGAAAGTACCAAATATAAAATGTTATGTAAGGAAAATAAACAAAAAGGGAAACTTTTTATACCTTTAACACCTGTAAAACATTGAGATGTGTAAAAAATTAAAATTTTCCATTATAGATTTTATTTTTAAATATAAATGGGTTATTTTATCATAATTATTTATTAATAATTTTTAGAGATTACTAATTTACATAAAACTCTTACAAAACACTAGCGTATTAATAATTTAGTTAATATTTTACTAAAATAAATAATACTATAAATATTAAAATTGAAATGATTTGATTGAATTATTGCCTTGAATTATTTTTAATGATTAATATATCATTTTAAATATCTATTAACATAATTTATTTTAATTCTAATATTATTTTTATATTTGAAAAATAAAATTTAATATATAATGTCAAAATTTAGATTATTATTATTTTTCAATAAATGATATTTTATTAAATGATCTAAAATTAATAAAAATACTATATTCTTACAAGTAATTTTTATATGTTCAAAATCCTAATTATTTTCTATTAATGTACCAATATATCTTCTATAATTAACATAATGATCCATTGATTGTAAAAAACCTTTTTAGCACAATAAAATTTTAGGTAGTGTTTTGCGTGTCCCAAACACATGTTTTAAAATTAATTTCCAATACACAATATATTTTTATTTTCAAATTTTTGTATAACACTTATAATTATGTTGATTTATATTATATAATAAATATCACATTATTTTATTAATAATAATAAAATTACATAGGTAAGAAAACTAGATTCCATAATAAAAACCAAAATAATAAAATTGGGGAATCAATAAAGTTAAGCTTCCAAATTAATAAAATGGAAATATTTTTCTATGTTGTAGAATTTTTTCAACCAATAATTATATTTAATCTATTATATTTCCATTTTTGTGGAACATTAATTAAGGTAGGCCTCCTATTAATGAATACCATTTGGTATTTACAAGATTACCACTCCCCCTCACTATAAAAAGGAAACAGCTCTACCCTTCTTCACACATATCATGACACATTGTCTCCTAAAATTTCTTCAAAAACAATCAAAAACCATTTCTAAATTTCACATATAATCCTATATTTTTTCATTAATCCTTCCAAGTAGTCCCTTAAGTGAAAACCAAAATGAGTTACCCGATTAAAAGGTAACACCCTCCCTCAAACTCCTTGATTTTTTTTATTTCTCCACACACTAAAATATTATTATTCCATGATTGTAAAAAACAATTACATTAAATATAATATTATGATTTTATTCTAGGGTTTCTATCTAAACATGCACACACAATCATCTTATGTGTAACGAACATATTGTTTGTCTGTATGACAAACTACCATCTCACTAAACAATGACAGTACATTTTTCCTTTACTACCTCTCATAATGGAAACTATGATCGTAACTATGCATATATATGTTATATATTATATTTATTATGTATTTAATCTTATTTAATTCTATTAAAGTAAATATATTTATTATTTTCACTTTTCATAAATACAATAATTTTGTTTGAGGAGGTGTGGACTACCTCCCCCTCAAAGCGACGTGATTCGATCACACACTACATGGAATGTATTAATGATTATTTTTTCCAATGTATATGGAATATAGGAAATAATAATTATACTATAATTATAATATATATATATGTCATTTTTTATTTTTTCTTATAATTCGATAATAAAAACAGAAACATCGTCCATTGTATGTTCGGCTAATCATATCCATGAACGATGCATTCCATTTCATAATTTTATATTATATAGATTATTATAAAAAATTATAATTAATAGAAAAAATATTTATATAATGTTTTCAATTATTTTATTAAATATATAAGTATAAGTACCAATGATATAACAATTTAAGGAACATACAAAGAATAAAGTGAATATTACCTAAAGTGAAACATTTATGTATGATTGTTAACAACTGGGTAATATGTGGTCATAAAAAAACCAAATATTCTATTATATATAAGAATATTATTTTATAAATTATTTATAATAAACTTACATTTGTTATACAAGATTCTAGTATGAGTATGAAGAGAGTTAAGACCTGAGGTAAGGGGATTCCAAATCAATTTTTATTTTTGTGAGATACATACTTTATTCACCACCATTAATTTTGTGTGGTGTGTATACATACCATGGATTTATTCAGTGATTACTAAAATTAAATTTATGGTTATTTACATATCCATTTTATTATATTTATTTCATGGGATTTATCATAAAATTTCTTTTTCTCAATTTTCATTGTTTTAGACTCTTGTTTGGAAATGCCCCTAAATTCTTTTTATAGGATTACATACATCCATTTTTCATGTTATAACATGAATCTCCCTATTTTTATTATATTTTAAGCTTCCTTAAACTTCATTATGTTACATGGAGAGTATGATTCCATTTAACCAAGTGGTTAGATTTTATTCAAACAATAACATTTCTTTTTGAGATTGCTAATATAATTAATAAATTGTCTCTTAAGAAAATATGATCATATTTCTCTCTTAGCTCGGAAACCTATTTTATTTAAAAAATAATGTTTTCAAAAATGTTATCAAAAATGTTTTCAATTGATCCTTGATGTTAATTTTCAAGAAATAAAATATTTAAAAAAAATTATTATTTTCAAAGCACCCAATATAATTTTTCAAATCTATTTTCAAAGGAATATGTTTTTAGATGTCTATATGTTTTAAAAATACTTTTTTCTAAGAAGAAAATATATTTTCCTCAAGATTTTATTTCAAATATATTTCAAAATTACATCCCATCTAAGATAACATCTGTTGGTGTTACTCATTACTTTTTAGTAAAATGATACAATGTGTATATTCATATAATTTCTTCGAATTATTTACCATTTTTGGAATGATATTTATGAAATATATATCTATTTTATGGGTTATATATTTATGAAACCCACATCATTTCACAAGTTAATATTTTATTTAATTATTATAAAACTTATCTCTTTTCCATAGGTTTGGATATTATTAATATTAATTAATATTTTATTTTGGTTTCTAAAGTAACTATAGATAAATTAAAAATAAATTAAACTGATTTAGTTTATTTGAATCATTTTTATGTAGAAATTGGTTATAAAATCTTATTGAACTTTTGATGGTTTTTACATTAAAAACCCACTTTCTCAACATATCTGTAGGATTAGCATTAAAATTAATATTCACACTTATATGATTTGAATTTTGAAATATATAATTAGATAATTTTAATTAGTATGATATTTGTTGACGAAGAAAATGAACCTAATTTTTGACCAAAATGATTCGTGAAACTGATTAAAATGAATCACAATGATTGTGGTAAGATTATGCAAAATTAGGTACTAAACCTTAATGTCAAGGACCTAAATAAGTTGGGAACATTTCGAAAAGGCATTGGATACTAATAATTCTTACATATCTCTATATATAGCTAATTTTATGGGTTAATATTATATTATTAAATAGAATTTATCTATATAAAATTTAATTAATGAAAAAAACAAAAAGGGAACATTCTATTAATTTAAAATTTACAAAACATTAAGATATGTAAAAACATCATATTTTCGGTTATAAATATAAATTTGAATGATAAATTGGTTATTTTTATAATATTAATTTATCGATTGGTTTTAGAGATGATTTTTTTATGTAAAATGCTTTCCAGATGTCGGTGTTGTGATTATTTAATTAATAATTAACTAAAATAAAAGATACATTAAATATTAAAAGTGAAGTTAATTGAAAGAATTATTTTCTTTAATTGTTTTTGAAGATTAATATATGATGTTACACTTCTATAAAAATATTTTTTTTAATTTAAATATTATTTGCGTACTTTATAATTAAAATCTAATAAATAATGTCCAAATTGACATTATTGTTATTTTACAAAAAATTATATTTTATTAAATAACTTAAAATTAATAAAAAAATATATTTTTATTTTTATAATTATTTAAAAAATTATATATTTTCTATTACTTGTCCAATTTATATTTTTTTAATTAACATAATAACAAATATATTGTAAAAACAATTGTTAGCACAGTTCAATTTTATGCAGTGTTTTGCAGGTCACATTTGTTTATTTTATAATAAATTTCAAAAATAGATGAGATTTTTGTTTTGTAAAATAGGTATCATAATTATGATTATGTATATCTATATTATATAATAAATATAACTTCATTTTATTCTTAATTTTATATTACATAGGTTAGAAACCTATATGCTTTACTAAAAACCAAAATAGAAAAATTTGGAATCATAGAAGTTAATGACCAAAATTTTAGAATAAACATATTTTTGTGTGGTGTATATTTACTTAGAAAATAATTTCACATTAATAAAGAATTTAATATTTTTTAGGCACATCAGGTTAGGTAGAACTCCCATTATTTAATAAATTTTGGTAATTAGACGAGTGCCACTCCCGTACACTATAAAAAGGAAAGCACTCTACCCCTTCCGCACACATATTATGCCACATTTTCTCATAAAAATGCTACCAAAATACTCACCCAAAATCCCTCAATTAATCCTTGAATTATCCCCTTCATATGAAATCCTTCCACATAATCCCATTCATGAAAATCAAATGGAGTTACCCAATAAATAGGTATCACCCTCCCTCAAACTCATTTTTTTTTACTTTATTTCTCCACTCACTAAAATATTCTTATTCCATGATTGAATTGAAACACTAGTATATCAACATAAAATTATGTTTTATCCTATGGGTTTGACCAACTATAACACAATCTTCCATCTATTTTGTAACAAAGATAACATTTACATGTACTATGAACTACATCCACACTAAATGATGATTGTTCATGGTTCCTTTACCGCTTATTATGGTTGAAATTATGGTGTAAAATATATTTATATAAGTTATAAATTATATATTTTACATTTTTAATCTTATAAAATCATTTTACAAAAAAATATCTTTATACTTTCCACTCTATATAAATATGATATTTTCATTTGAGGAAGTGCAGACTACCGCCCCCTCAATGCGATGTGATTCATTCACAGGATACATGGAATGTATTTAGGATGCGTTCAGTGAAATTATATGGTGTATATGAAATAATAATTATACTATAATTATAAAATATATGTTCTTATATTCCATTTTTCATTATTTCTTTTAATATAACAATAAAAAAGGAAACAAAATTCATGTGTATGTATGGCTTTCCGTCTCTATGAACGATGTATTATATTCCATATGTCTAAATTCATTAGATTAATATAATAAAAAAATAAATAATATATATGAAATTTATATCATTGTTTAAATTCTATAAACAATGATATAAGTATAAAGACAAAATATAAAAAAAATTAAGGAATTTGTAAAGAATATAGAGAATATTAAATGAAGGGAAACCTTAACGTAGGATTGTTAACAAGATTTTAATATAAGGTCATGCTCAAACCATATGTGTTATTACACATAATAATATTATTTCAAAAAAAATTTATAATAAACATAAATTTATTATATAAGAATATTTTATGTGTACCAAGAGTGTCAAGACACAGGGTAAGGGGATTTCATCTTACTTTTTATTTCTATGAGACACACACTATATTCACCACACATTACTTTATTTGTGGTGTTTATACTGAATATGGATGTATAAAATTATTCTTATAATTAATTTTTTTTATTATTTACACACCCATTTTATGATCTTTCCTTCAAGGGTTTTATTTTTCAAAAGATTCTAAATAGGTAAAAATGTTTTTTCCAAATTTTTCTTCTTTGAGACTAATGATTTCTTATGAACCTAATTTTTTTCATGTTGTATAAACATTCATTTAACATATTATATCATTAATATACTTTATTTATTGATATTTTAAGCTTCATATAATTTTCTTTTTCTTACCTAGAGAGTGTGATCCCAAGTAACCAATTGGTCATTGTTTATTTTAACAATCGCTTCCCTTTTTGAGATTTTTAATGATTATTCTTCTTTGATGAAATCTTATGATCCATCCCTCAAGAGAACTCTTGAGTTTCCTTCACTTATTTTTATTCCAGATATATCCATGTATTAGTACCATTTTTACAATCTTTAGTACTTATGATAATTAATGATATGTTTTTAATAAAATATGATAGTATTTTCCTCTTCATTTGGAAATATATTATATTTCAAAAACCATGTATAAATTTTTTTAAATGGTTTATAATCATCCATGAAGACAATTTTCAAGGGAAATTGATTTTAAAAATTGTTTAATTTTATATAAATATTCCTTTATAATTTTTTATATATTTTTTCAATGAAAATTTATTTCAAAATTATTTATGTTTTATGAAGTATTTTTCAATGAAGAAAGGATATTTTCATCAACAAATGTCTTTAAAAGACCATTCAAAATTAATTCCCATATAAGATAGCATATTTTTTTGTTACTCATTCCTTTATAAGAAAATGATACAATATTTCCATTCATATTCATTATTTTAATGGTTTTACTTTTATAGTGTGATATTTACAAAATATGTTTATATTTCACTGGTTATATACTTATAAAACCAGCTTATATTAATAGGTTATAAGTTGATTAAAATATTATGAATACTATTTATTTAAACATGTTAAGATATGATTAGATGTGTATGAAACACATTTCATTTGATGGGTTATGATATTATTCTTATGGTTTATTGGAACATGTATGTATGATTTCATTATGAGATTGGTGGGACATATATCTTCCTCCAATTCATTGGGTAATGATTTATATCTCATTATATAGTTTAATATGATCTTTGGAGTGACCATTGACTAATAAGGTTTCTATAGGGGTGAACCATGACTACCAAGATGGAATTAGTAGTTAACTCATGTAACTATGTTGGTCATGGGATCATACCATGACTACCAAGATTGTATGGGGATTGAAATTGTACTATTAATATGGTCTTGGAAGCGATTACTTGGATAATATAGAAATCATATTATATTATTATGTTTTTCAATAATTTTATATTTTATTCCTATATTATTCTTTCATTGATTATGTTATTTATTTCTATATAATTAATTTCCTATAAACTATTAAGATTTTTTTTCATGATTCGTTATTTTGATCCTTGATATGTAGGGTATGATCTTCAAATTTTTTGATCATGTTCTTATAATCTTATACTAATGTTTATGCTGATACTTCTCCCTTTTTTACCCTTATTGGGAATTTAAGATAACTTATTTTTTATGTTTCCTTCCCTAGTTTTTAATGATAGTTATGAAGTATAATGTGTCTAATAGGGGTGCTAGTCAAGAACCTAGTGGGAGATAATGTATCCCACTTATGTACCAGTGTTCACTCTTCCATGTTTCCGAATTAACTAGACTAATATTGTCTATGGGATTCTATTTTTTTGTAATTTTATAAGTATTACTCAAAAATGAGATAATATTAATTTATGAAATGTGAGGGTAGTTATATGAATATTCTTTTCGAAATTTCCATTATATCGAGGATGATAGGACACACTGAATTTCAACTCATTATTTTTTATCATGTTGAATACTTTTTTAGAAAAAAGATGTTAATCTCAAATCTCTATTAGATTCAATAAATAGTGGTACTATATATATCTATAAATCTTATCTGATTTATATTCATGAAAGTTTATCCAGTGATAAATCCACTAAAATAGAAACAAAATGTGTATTCCTTATTAGAGGATCCCCAAAAACCCATGTAGTGTTGTTTCCTCTTGATTCCTTCAAAAGACTGGTAAAAAAATAATTCTTATGTTTTCACATTTCAATATAGGTTTTGGTAATGGTTATATCAATCCAATATAATTTTTTTCATTCATACATCACTTGTGGAGAAGCATTGTTTGGTTGTCACTCATATTTATAGAGAGGAAAATCGGGTTGCTGATGCACTTTCAAAGTGAGCTATTGAGGAGATTAGTTCTTTAGGGACCTTTGTAACACCAAACTTATGTTCTGGTTTGGTGTATTATGATTCACGTTGTGAGTTGTATAAGTATTTATTTTGAACCCTTGATTCTTAACTTTGTTATATTTACTTTTTTATTAATAAACATTCTTGGAGTGGGCTCACATTCTCCTAAACCTTCTAATTACAAGAAACTTTGATTTATATTCAGCATTCACATTCTTCATATAATTCCACCAATAGTTATCTTGGAGATCTCGATATATCTTCATGGTTCCATGATGTACATACAATTTTGAACTATGTGCATCATCCAGAAACTCGTTCTTTAGCTTAATATTTAATGGTACACATATCCATGATTGAAATATTACAACCCCGTTTTCATTAACATTGAACTCTGAGGATTACCCTTTTTGTAACATTTTCACATTCTTCTAAATTCCCACATAACCCATTTGATCATCCTTTACACTATACAAAAGATATTGTTGAGATTTTTTTAAAGGATTAATGATGTTTGTTACTTTATAATTCCCATGTTTTTCCTTTCAATATCTAAGAATATAAGATCCCTCTTAATTAAAATCAGTGAAATAATTGATGGATCCTTTATACATAAATTTTGTGCCACATTATTCTCTTTACTAGGATGGCCGTGAATCAAGAAGTCATAGTCCTTGATCAGCTCTAACCATCTTCATTGGTTCATATTCATCTCATTCTATGTTAATATATACCTCACGATTTTGTGATCTATATATGTTTCATACATCTACTCAATGAGATAATTCTCATAAATTTTCATAGAAAAGATCAATTTAGATAACTTTAAATAAAGTATTGGGTAGTTTTATTCATGAAAATTAAACTCCCTTGAAGCATAAGCTATTACTTTTTAATTTCTCATTAACTCACAGCCCAATCCCTTATTTAAAGAATCACTGAATACCATGATAAATTATCAAATTTTGGGTACTATGGGTATAGGTTAAGTGATATGTTTCGTTTTCAAGTCTTTAATTCTCTCTTGGAATTCATCATTCTATGAAAACTCGACCCCCATTAGAGTTATATTGGTAACAGCGTTTGACATTCATGAGAAATTTCTAACAAATCAGGGATAATACCCAGCTCTCCTAAAGAAACTATAGATATTTGTCACTGATGTTGGAATCAACCATTATTCAATTTATTTTATTGTTAAATTGTATGTATATCCCATTTATTGTGATGATATTCCCTTATAAATAGGATTTTTTCGAATAGAACGCACATTTGATGTACTTGGAATTTTTTGTATTCTTTCATAGTGTCTTTAGCTCAGTTATCAGATACTCCTAATGATCCTCCTTTAATTTGATGTGTACTGTCTCGGATTTCTCCGTATTTTATTTTTAATATTATATGGGAATTATTTCGAGACTAGGCATTGAGACGGCGTGTAGTTCTCAGGTCCGGTGAGCCCGAAACAAATGTTTGAATTTTATTAAATAATTAAATTTTGTGCGTGTGTGGTTTTCCTGAAAAAGTGCAATAACTCTTGAACGGGTGCTTGGATCAGAAATCTGAGGGTACCATTGCATTCAAAGCAAAAATTTTACCCTAGGCGAGGCCTAACATCAGACGGCATAGTTCGGTGGTGAAATCTAGTTTTTGGACATAACTGTAATAAAATATTTAATAAAAATATTTTATTAAATCTTGTTGCAGCGGATATCTTTTATCTTTTTAAATAAAGGTTTGTGTAGGGGTATAGGGTGAAAGAAATCATAACCCTAAAACCCAAGGAGGCACTGGAGGCTTTGGAAGAAACACCCAATGCAGCGATGACGTTCTTGACAAATTTCACCGGTGGCGACGACGAGGCGACTGGATCTTCACCAACGAACGCCGCGAATCCAGGTAGGATGTTTGATTTTGAATTTTCTTTCCCCATTCTTGACTCCTACGATGAAAATGAACTAATCCATGAACAGATTAGCCTGCGGATCGATCGTATTTGCGGGTTGGGCTTTTACGGGGATTTGGGGGATTTGATTCTTGAAGTTATTCTGGTTTCATTTAATCTTCTAATGGTGATGAACCAAGATCGACACGAACATCGATCAAGGTTCGTCCCTCTCGATTGTTGTTATTTTCTTCCCCAATTTAACGGGTTCTTCGTGTGTGTTCTACCCATTAGGTTATGCATCTCATTGGGGGAAATTGTCACATTTTCCTTTTCATTGGTGGTTTACCTGATTCATTTTATTTCTTGGCACAGTCAAGAATAAAATAAAATGTAGGGTTAAATATTTTTAATCTATTAAACACATAAATGGCGATCTAATGACATTATTGGGATAACTTTTAAATTATATTAATTTCTTAACTTATGAATGTATATGATTCAATCTATGTTATACAAGATGTACTTACTAACACATATTATTATGAGAATTTAATTTATTAACATAATAATAGTTGGTAATGAGCATGTGATTTTACCAAATCATATCCACCATGAGTTTCAAAATTGGAATATGGTAAGTCCTATTGTCATGTACCATGTTACACAGAGCCAGGCCCGACATACCTTGTCAGAGTTTTTACCCCTAGGTACATCTATACGAGAAAAATTTCTACTTGTAGTATCTAGAAATATATTTATTTCCATGATAAACCACCTACTATATTATTATCAAAATATAGGGATTGTGTTTATACATAGTCTTATCCCTAACACTTTCTTTATATTTTTTAATCATAATCCAAAAAATAACTAAATGTTTCATTTGATACAAACTATAACAACCCATATCATTATAGTATAGTAATAAATGATTTATTACAAAGGATTACACTTAATCCAACATGAAAGATCAATAAGTATATTAACTTTGGTAATTAGGTACATTACATAACAACTTAAAGCATACATTATATTAGCATTACTGAAAACTTTCTTATCATGCTCGTACATAAAACTACATGGGATACCTTGGGATCATACATAAAAAATGCGTGATATATAAATACCATTAAGGTAATAAACATGGAATGAAATTACTAAATTCATACATTTTATAAATTATTAATAGAGGATTTAGAATAATAAACATGAACATTGAGGAATGATATAGCATGATAATCATAAAGACAACATGGTAAATATATAAATAACAAAAAAACATAATTGAATAAATGTACATAAAAGATAACTCCCAAGAAATAATGATAAAAAATTCAAATAAAGTAATTTGGCTCACCTCTATCTGAATATGAAGTCTAATTAGATTAATGATTACCCAATCTGTTGGAGCACTATAAAATTCCTGGTGCACATGTCGCATTCATTTCCTTCTCATGCTTAAACGTTCCGCATAGATCAAAAAACATGGATTCATTCAAAAGAATATATTATTACATAATTAATGAGTGTGTAATGAATACATGTAATCCCCATATCAAATAATCATAAGTGTATTAAGGTGAACACCCTTAATAAGAAATTTTAATGGAATTCACTATGAATTTTTTTGTATAGGAAAATAACTGTGAAATTTCTGCGGCATTACAACATCAATTAAAATACCATAAAATAAGTTTATTAATGAGAAAGAATTATTTAATCATATATAAATAAAATAGGAAGTAATAGGTACTTGTAGAAAGATACACTAATGTATGTAATCAAAAATATATAGCATAATATAATAATAAAACTTGAATAAATAAGAGAATGTTAGGATGACATACTGGAGTGTGTGACTCCAAATTCTTGGGAAGAGCTTCTTCAATTCTTGGTGGAACCATCAGAGGATAATATATAGGGGAACAAATATTAATAATTTTCTCCAATTAATTTTAGTGAAGGAAAATTAGAGCTTTCTAGGGTTTATATTTGATGTGGGTGGGGATATCTTTATTATTTCTCAAACATAGGATTTGGATTCTATATAATAAAATAACAAAAAAAAAACAAACGTTCCCATATTTTTTGTCAAATTTTTGGCCAAATGGGATCTTTTATAATTGTTTTATAATAGCAAGGGCTAAAATTAATAAAATAATATCATTTCTTATGTGGTGGTGAGTCACACTCTTAATGAAATGATTATAAATTCTCAAAATATATTAATGGTTATGGATGATTCATAATGGATTTATAAAACTAATAAAATAAACTTAATATCTAATTATTTTAAAAATAAAACAAATATTTGGTCATTTATACCATTAATAGAATTTATTACATTACTTTGAATCATTATGATGTCATAATATACACCGTATATTTATACAATATTCAATTTTAACTCAAAAATTCAACTATCTCAAAAATGATAAAAATACCACACTCTAATTATTCCAATGTAATTATTCCAAAAATAATATATTTTTATTTAAATAATTTTATAACTATTTTAAATTTTTATTTTAAAATAATAATCAAAATTTATTGGGAAAAAATCGATTTTTTGACATTAATGTTTTTCAAACCATTATAAAAATTTCACATGACATCATAAAAATTACATGATCATTTATATATGATAAAAATTATCTAATAATAATATTTTATTAAAACGTTATTTATTTCAAGAAACAGTTAATTCAAAAAAATTAATTCATTAATTAAAATTGAATATCACCTGAAAATTAAAAATATTGTTTTATTGAACAAAAATTTGAAAAAGTTTATAATGTAACTATAATAAGATAAAACTATATTAGTTATCCTATAAAAAGTAAATTAAATTCTCATATTTTTAGGGTATTGATACCTATCCATTTAATAAACCACAAAACACCCTAAGATTATGGTGCGCAATGGTGATACTTTCATGGGGTTTTTTTACGAACATGGTTTGGGCTAGATCTCAATGAGCTTGAATGTTTCCCAAATATAGTTTCTCTCATGATAAATATGTTGTATCTATTATTTAGATATTTTAAGTAAAAATACAAGTGATTTTATTTCCCTTTTAATCCCAGATAAATGTGTTTTTTTAGGTTTGATCCTACTGGCTGAGGGCATCACTTCCTTTCTCTATGTCAATTCGATTTGTTAAAACCCTATATTTACACTAATAATAGGATCACAGTTAAATGGAAGTATTATCAGTATACATTATAATTAATGTTATTTTAAATAAAATTTTATATAATAAAAAAATAAGTGCGTCTGTTTCCTATAACCATGTTAAAAAACAACGCATTTAGTTATATTAAAAGGGTAATTTTTTATGAGAGTTCAGTTTGTTATAATCTTATCCCCTTCAAAAATTTCACCTACAAAATTATATTCTCCCACACTAAATCCTATGAGGGTAACCCTAATTTGGAACCCCCTATAGTTCCCAAATTTCTTATTAAAACTTATCGTTTCTCCAAAACACATTGACCAGATGCATTGTCTTATTCGGTAAAACTTTGTCTTTGTGATCTAATATCTTCTCCGACTAATCCTCATAGAATATATCATTCTCTAATGGTACCATCTTTATATTGATTAAATGTGAGAGTTATAATATATTATTAATAAAGGTGAATACATGGAATAGATCTTGCACTAGGTATACGTTAGGAGGGAAAGAAATTTGGTAGGTCACCACTCTGATGTGATGAAGGATCTAAATGGGGATGATATATCTAGAACTAAGTATTCCCTTATTCCAAAATATTATCACATAAATACAAGGAGATATGATGAGGAATATCATGTATCTAAAATAAAAATCTAGTTCTATTATATGATTTTACAGATATATCTTCTATCAACACTGATTATCTTTGATGTGTTGTTAAATGGTCTTGACATTTTTCAACTACTTCCTAGACCATTTTATGACCTAGTAGTTTGTCTCCCCAACTTCATCCCAATGTAATGATTTTTACCCCTATTTCCATAAATATGTTTGTATGGAAAAAATTATAAGCTCTATTGGAAACTTTTTTTGTGAGATAACTTGAACAAATGGATATTTTTTACTCATCCCCCTTTAAATTCATTCGAGAAAATACTAAACATGTCTTCTATTTTCTGAAATGTGAAACCCCAATATTTTGTAAAATATTTATTTACCAATAAATTAATTTGAATTTATTTCTTTAAATTCGTAAATTTAAAAATTATTTTCAACCGGCACTGAATTGGCTTCCGTTAAATAGAACAATGACTTGGTGTACATTACACATAACACTATGTTTTTAGGAAACATAATTTTAATGTTATAATTATTCCAAAGGTAAAGTTATAAAATATCTATTAAAAATAGTAATATGAAAATTAATAAATATGTTTCAAATATTCTTGATAATTTTTTTTACATATTCATATAATATTTATAATGAAAAATATATTTTTTTGTAAAGTTCATAAATGTTTTAAAAAAATATTGTTTTCTCAAATGGAATTATTTTCAAATACTTTTATGAACAATAATAATATTAATTTCAGCAAAATTTTGAAAATAAAATTTAATTTTCTTAATTGATAATGTCTAAATTATCTTACGGTAAATTTTGTGATTTTTTTGAGAAACTTCTCTTATTGATTATTAGTGAATCATATTATATTTTCTTTAAAAATTGCATTTTCATTTAAATTATTATTCATATTAATATATATATAAATTTGTTTTTTAAAATCAAAATAGGTCAATTATACATGTATTTAACCTTTTTTTTCTTTTTAATCACATATAAATTGAAATTGGTTATAAAAACATATTGAAATTTTGAATTTTTTTACTTTAAAACACTGTTTTTTCATAGTATCTATGGGATTAACAGTAAACATAATTTTCCCACTTATTTGAATTGAATTTTGAAAATTGGAAATACATTATCTTAATAAGTATAATATTTTTATTCATATAAGGTCAACATAATTTTTTACCAAAAATATTCTTAAAAGTATTTAAAATTAATCACATTGATTAATGTAAGATTAAGCTTATTTAGTGACTAAACCACAATCTTAAAGCCCCAAATGACTAAGAAACATGTAAAAAATCCATTAGATCCAAAAACATAGAGCATATAACCTATTGTTTCTAATTTTATCAGTTATTTCTATATTAAAAAATGAAAATACAAAATATAAAATGTTATGTAAGGAAAATAAACAAAAACGGAAAATTTTCATACCTTTAACACTTGTAAAAAATTGATATGTGTACAAAAATCAAATTTTCTGTTATAGATTTTATTTTCAAATATAAATGGGTTATTCTATCATAATTATTTATTAATAATTTTTATATATTATTTAGTTACATAAAACTCTTACAAAACACTAGTGTATTAATTATTTAGTTAATAATTTACTAAAATATATGAGGCTGTAAATATTAAACTTGAAATAAATTGATTAAATTATTGCCTTTAATTATTTTTAATGATTAATATATCATTTTAAATATCTAATAACATAATTTATTTTAATTCTAATATTATTTTTATATTTGAACAATAAAATTTAATATATAATGTCAAAATTGATATTATTGTTATTTTTCAATAAATGATATTTTATTAAATGATCTAAAATTAATAAAAATAATATATTATTACAAGTAATATTTATGTGTTCAAAAATATTAATTATTTTCTTTTAATGTACCAATTTATCTTTTATAATTAACATAATGATCCATATACTGTAAAAAACCTTTTTAGCCTAATAAAATTCTAGGTAGTGTTTTGTGCATCCCACACACATGTTTTAAAATTAATTTCCAATACAAAATATATTTTTATTTTCAAATTTTTTTATAACATTTATAATTTAGTGGCTCTATATTATATAATAAATATCACATTATTTTATTAATAATATAAAAATTACTTAGGTAATAAAACTAGATTCCATAATAAAAACTAAAATAATAAAATTGGAGAGTCTAAGAAGTTAAGCTTCCAAATTATTAAAATGGAAATATTTTTCTATGTTGTAGACTTTATTCAACCAACAATTCTAATTAATATATTATTTTTTCATTTTGGTGGAACATTAATTAAGGGAGGCCTCCTATTATTGAATACCTTTTGGTATTTACAAGATTACCACTCCCCCTTACTATAAAAAGGAAACAACTCTACCCTTCCTCACACATATCATGACACATTGTCTCCTAAAATTTCTTCAAAAACAATCAAAAATCATTTCAAAATTACACATATAATCCTATATTTTTTCATTAATCCTTCCAAGTAGTCCCTTCAGTGAAAACCAAAATGAGTTACCCGATTAAAAGGTAACACCCTCCCTCAAACTCCTTGATTTTTTTTATTTCTCCGCACACTAAAATCATATTATTCTATGATTGTATAAAAACAATTACATTAAATATAATATTATGATTTAATTCTAGGGTTTATACCTAAACATTCACATAGAATCATCTAATGTGTAACGACCATAATGTTTGTGTGTATGAAAAACTATCGTCTCACTAAACAATGACAGTACATTTTTCCTTTACTGCCTCTCATGATGGAAACTATGATTTTCAATATGCATATATATGTTATATATTATATTTATTATGCATTTAATCTTATTTAATTCTTTTAAAGTAAATATTTTTATTATTTTCACTTTGTATAAATACAATAATTTTGTTTCAGGAAGTGTGGACTACCGCCCCCTCAAAGCAACGTGATTCGGTCACACACTACATAAAATGTATTAATGATTATTTTTTAGAATTTATATGGAATATAGGAAATAATAATTCTACTATAATTATAATATATATATGTTATTTTTCATTCTTTCTTATAATTCTACAATAATAACAGAAACATCATCCATGTGTATGTTTGGCTAATCATATCCATGAACGATGCATTCCATTTCATAATTATATATTATATAGATTAATAATAAAAGGTATAATGAATAGAAAATATATTTAAATAATGGTTTCAATTATTTAATTAACGATATAAGTATAAGTACGAATGATATAACAATTTAAGGAACATACAAAGAATAAAGTGAATATTACCTAAATTGAAACATTTACGTATGATTGTTAAAAACTTGGTAATATGTGGTCATAATAAAACAAAATATTTAATTATATATAAGAATATTATTTTATAAATTATTTATAATAAACTTAAATTTTTTGTACATGATTCTAGTATGAGTATGAAGAGAGTCAAGACATGAGGTAAGGGGATTCCAAATCAATTTTTATTTTCATGAGATACATACTTTATTCACCACCATTAATTTTGTGTCATGTGTATACATACCATGGATGTATTAATTGATTATTAAAATTAAATTTATAGTTATTTACATATCCGTTTTATTATATTTCTTTCATGGGATTTATGGTAAAATTTCTTTTTCTCAATTTTCATTGTTTTAGACTCTCGTTTGGTAATGCCCCTAAATTATTTTTATAGGCATATATACATCCATTTTACATGTTATAACATGAATATACATCTCTTAATTATATTTTAAGATTCATTAAACTTCATTATGTTACATGGAGAGTATGATCTCATTTAACCAAGTGGTTATATTTTATTTAAACAATCTCATTTCTTTTTTATATTGCTAATTATTATGCTTTTTTGATGAAATATTATAATCCATATCTCAAGAACACTCATTATTTTACTTACACAATAATTATTCAATATATATACATTGATTAGTAAAATTTTTCCACTCTTTGGAACTTAATATAATTATTAAATTGTTTTTATGAAAATATGATTGTATTTCTCTCTTTGGTCGGAAACCTATTTTATTTCAAAAACAATGTTTTCAAAAATGTTTTCAAAAATGTTCTCAAGTGATACTTGATGTTAATTTTCAAGAAAAAAATATTTAAAAATTTTTACAATCTTCAAAGCACCCAATATAATTTTTCAAATCTATTTCCAAAGGAATATGTTTTCAGATGTCTATATATTTTAAAAATATTTTTTTCCAAGAATAAAGTATATTTTCCTCAAGATTTTATTTCAAATATATTTCAAAATTTCATCCCATCTAAGATAACATCTGTTGTTGTTAATAATTACTTTCTAGTAAAATGATACAATGTGTATATTCATATAATTTCTTCGAATTATTAACCGTTTATGGAATGATATTTATGAAATATATATCTATTTTATGGGTTATATATTTATGAAACCCACATCATTTCACAGGTTATGATTTTATTTAATTATTATAAAACTTATCTCTTTTCTATAGGTTAGGATATTATTACATGCTTATGACACCCATTTAATTTCATGGATTATTATATGATTGTTTATGATTTTGTGGAACATGTTTTTATGATTTACTTATAATATCAGGGGGACTGATATCTCCCTTCAAGGAATTTTTTAAAGATTAATATCTCATGAGATATAATAATATAGCCTTGGGAGGGAACTTTGACTACTAATATGAACATGGGGGTTAACCATGAATACTAATATGGTATAAGGAGTGAACTCGTGCTACGAATTTTCCCATAGGAGTAAACCATGACTACCAATATAGTATTGGGATTGAACTTGTACTAATAATATGTTATTTGAAGTGATGTCTTGGATACTATGGAAATCATATTTTATGCTTATTTGTTTTCCAACATTCCATATTTTATTCCTACATTATAATTTCATGGCTTATTTTATTTATTTCCTTGTGATTCATGTGTTATGAACTGTATTGATTTATTCCATGATCCATGTTTATGATCTTTGATATAGAGGGTAGGGTCATTAAATGTTTTGATCACATTGTTATACTCATATGATCATGTCTATTCTTATATATCTCGCTTTTTTACCCTTACTAAGCATCTAATCTCACCCCAATTTTGTATTTCCTTCCCTAGGTTATGAAAATATGTATTAAGTATGAAGTTTCTAAGAAGGGTTATGATCAAGATGAATATATTGGGAAATAATGTAGATCACTTTTGTACCAATGTTCATTATTCCATGTTTCCAAAGGAACAAGACTAATACATTCTTTAGGTTTCTATTTTTTAATGTTTTAAGTATTTTGAAAAAGTGATGTAATGCCAATGTATGAAAAGTGAAGGTCATTATAATTTGTATTAAATATAAGTTTTAGTTTACATTTAGAAACTAAGATGATAAATATTTAGTGACATCCATAGGTAAATATAAATAGATATGACTAGGGATGACTCTAAGGATATTTAGAAGGATGAGTTAAAATTTTGGGAAATGTCCTATAATTTTGGTAAAAGAAAGAGTGAGTGGTTTCCCAAAAATAAATTCTTGTCGGGATATTACATTTAATGTGGCTCTAGAATAGATGTTCCAAGGGGTAAAAACATCGAGAAGATATTCCAGGACAGAATCGATGTAATCTAGTACCCGAGAATGGGCCTTGCTGCACACCTAGTTTCACACTCCCGTGGGATATTATTTAGGAATTAATATTATATTTATGATCCATACTGAAGGATTTAAATAGAGTATTACTATGAATATCCTAGGATAAATATAAGGTTTTATATAATAATGATATATGAGCCATGATTTAGGCACCTTAAATATAATTTCAATGATTATTTGGTATCCTAATATGATAAATGTTTCCCACACTATGATTTATAGTTTTAATCAATTGACAGAACTTGAAGGAATATGGTTAACATTTAATGATTCAAATGTGGAATGTGTAGGCATTATGAAAATTTATTTCCTAATAAGAAATATCATAAAGAGAATGATGAGTGTGGTACAAGTATTGGTTACACTTATAAAGATAAAGAGACTACATATGAAATGTGAAAGGTATGTGATGTTATTCAAGTATTTTTTACATTAAACATAAGAATAATGATTATATTTAGGTTGAGTAACATTATTAAAAGATTCATATTTCATATTATAGGAATGTGTTATTAAAGAATGTGTTGGTAAATCCTGATTAATGATTTATGAATAATGTTGGATGAATAATGTAATTACATTTTAGAATTAAGATATTATGTTATATCAATCATGAAATATAAAAAAAATTAGTATTTTTATTCATTTATTATTGATAAGGATATGTTTAATGGTCACAAAAACATAGAAAAGTGGTTTCAGGGAAAAGTGATATTTAGATTAATGGAACGTAACCCTAAATTAATACCTGACATTGAGATAATGACCGTTTGATAAAGATATGATGGATATGAATAATTAAATTTGACTGTATGGATTACTCTCAAACTAATTATTAAAAATTTGTTATATTTCATCAAGGATGAAGTTTAAGAGTTATTATACTTAAAAAAAATATCCAGTAATCATTGGAATAAGGAATAATGCATGTTTTCAAAAAGTAATTCTGGTAATGAAGGGAATATAAGATAAGTATACTCACATATAGAATAGGATAACCAAATGGTACTTGGTGATATAAAGGTATTAATGTTATGTTAATTTCATGAATTTCATACAAAATCATGGAATTTTCATGTTTCAAGAGGATTATAAGGTCATCCATTTATTGAAATTTTATGTTATACATTAAGTGAATTCAGCATGCTAAAAGTGTTATCTCTCTTTATGGAGACTTATGCATATTGAATTTCTAGTTCAAACTATTTTTTGTCGATTTTCACTAATGGGATAGAGTATCATCAGTATCATGATCGTTTAGTTGTTTAGGAATTTAGAAGTCACCATTAAATTTAGGTAAAGAGGTGAAGTGGATTAAAAATAGTAAAGGGTGATGTTTTCCTGATATCAGTAAAGTATATAATTTCATGAAAAAATCTTCAAATTTAAGAAAATGTGTCTTTATGAAAAATTGTTCTCCTAATACATTAATTTTTTGATGAATCAGACGGTCCCTTAGTTCAACGCATATTTATGGATTTTTTATTATTAACTTTATCCAGACCATCTTCTTTATCAATATCTATCAAAATATGATTGTAATATTTCTCTTCCATGTTCACGTTTTCACCTCCCACATATGTTCTCTAATGTGGGAATCTCTTTATGAGTTCCTTTGGGTACCCATTTTTTGTTCAAAACATCCCATTTTAGCGGATATTTTAGAATTAATTTTTACAATTTGGGTTTCTATGAATGAAGTTTTCAAGTATTACACATTTGATAACCTAAATGAATTTCAAGACTGAGATTCATTTTAATGGGTGTAGAATGACATTCCCCAATATTTTATGAAATATTTTTTTTAAATTAATTGATTTTCATTGATGTAATTTATTTTACAAATTTATACATTCCTTTCAAATGTACCGACCATGGATGGCAGTACTTGCAAGACTTACTTGGCATACGTTACATGCAACAGTGAGTTTCTACAAAACATCATTTTAGTATTGTAATTATTTAAATAGTAATGTTATAACCAAGATTCTAAAAATACTATTATGAATAGTAATAAATTTTTTTCAAAATTTTTTTAAAATGGTTTTATAAAATTAGAACAAATAGATAATGAAAAATATAATTTTTCCTAAATCCATTATATGATTTAAAAAATAATATTATCTCAAATGATCCTTTTTAAATGTCCTTCTATTAAAAAATTATTTATAGAATTTTAGAAATTTAATTTTATGAAAGAAACATGATATTTTTATTTATAATGTATAAATTTTTTTAAGGTGAATTTTTTGGATTTTTCTGAGAAGCTTCTTTTTTATGAACAATGAAAAATACTGTATTTTTTTGTAAACTGCATTTTCAGTTAAGTAATTATTAATATTAATTAAAATTTTATTTTGCTTTCTAAAGTAACTATAGATAAATTTAAAATAAATTACATTGATTTAGTTCATTTGAATCTTTTTTATATAGAAATTGGTTATAAAATCTTATTGAACTTTTGATGGTTTTTACATTAAAACCACACTTTCTCAACATATCTGCAAGATTAGCATTAAAATTAATATTCACACTTATATGATTTGAATTTTGAAATATATACTTACATAGTTTTAATCAGTATGATATTTTTTAAATAATAAAATGAACCTAATTTTTCACCAAAATTATTCGTGAAACGGATTAAAACAAATCACAACGATTGTGGTAAGATTATGCATATTTAGGTAATAAACCTTAATGTCAAGGACCTAAATGACTTTGGAACACTTAGAAAAGTCATTGGATGCTAATAATTCTTACATATCTCTATATGGATCTAATTTAATGGGTTATTTTTATATTATTAAATGGAATTTCTCTATATAAAATTTTAATTAAGGAAAAAAACAAAAAGGGAACATTTTATTATTTTAAAATTTACAAAACATTAAGATATGTAAAAACGTCATATTTTCGGTTATAAATTTAAATTTGAATGATAAATTGGTTATTTTTATAATAATAATTTATCAATAGGATTTAGAGATGATTTTTTACATAAAATGATTTTTAGATGTCGACGTTGAGATTATTTAATTGATAATTAACTAAAATAAAAGATACTTTAAATATTAAAAGTGAAGTGAATTGAAAGAATTATTTTATTTAATTGTTTTTTAAGATTAATATATGATATTACACATCTATAGAAAAAATTATTTTAATTAAAATATTATTTTCAAACTTTATAGTTAAAATTTAATAAATAATGTTTAAATTGACATTATTGTAATTTTACAAAAAATTATATTTTATTAAATAACTTAAAATTAATAAAAAATATATATTGATTTTTATAATTATTAAAAAATGTAATATATTTTCTATTAATTTACCAATTTATATTTTATAATTAATATAATAACAAATATATTGTAAAAAAATGTTAGCAAGGTTCAATTTTAAGCAGTGTTTTGGAGGTCACATTTGTTTGTTTTATAATTAATTTCAAAAATAGATGAGATTTTTTGTTTTGTAAAATAGGTATCATAATTATGATTATGTATATCTATGTTATATAATAAATATACGTTTATTTTATTCTTAATTTTCAAATTACAAAGGTTCGAAAACTATATGCTTTACTAAAAACCAAAATAGAAAAATTAGGGAATCACAGAAGTTAATGAACAAAAATTTTAGAATAAACATATTTCTGTGTGGTGAATATTTACTTAGAAAAAAATTTCACATTAATTAAGAATTTTATATATTTTAGGCACATCAGGTTAGATATAACACCCATTATTTAATACATTTTGGTAATTAGACGAGTGCCACTCCCATCCAATATAAAAGAAATCACTCTACCCCTTCCTCACACATATTATGACACATTTTCTCATAAAAACTCTACCAAAATACTCACCCTAAATCCCTCAATTAATCCTTGAATTATCCCATTCGTACGAAATCCTTCCACATAATCCCTTTCGTGGAAATCAAATGGAGTTACCCAATAAATAGGTATCACCCTCCCTCAAAATCATTTTTTTACTTTATTTATCCACTCACTAAAATATTCAAATTCCATGATTGAATAGAAACACTTGTATATCAACATAAAATTATGTTTTATCCTAAGGGTTTGACCAACTATAACACAATCTTCCATCTATTTTGTAACAAACATAACATTTACATGTACGATGAACTACATCCACGCTAAATGATGATTGTTCATGGTTCCTTTACCACTTATTATGGTGGAAATTATGGTGGAAAATAAATTAATAAAAGTTATAAATTATATATTTTATGTTTTTAATCTTCTGAAATCATTTTACAAAAAATATCTTTATACTTTGTACTTTATAAAAATATGATAATTTCATTTGAGGAAGTGCGGACTACCGCCCCCTCAATGCGATGTGATTCATTCACAAGATACGTGGAATGTATTTAGTATGAGTTCAGTGAAATTATATGATGTATATGAAATAATAATTATACTATAATTATAAAATATATGTTCTTATATTTCATTTTTCATTATTTATTTTAATATGACAATAAAAAATGAAAACAAAATTCATGTGTATGTACAGCTTTCTATCTCTATGAACGATGTATTACATTCCATATGTCTAAATTCATTATATTTGTATAATAAAAAAATAATGAATATACATGAAATTTATATCATTTTTTAAATTTTATAAATCATGATATAAGTATATAGACAAAATATAAAAAAATTTAGGCATTTGTGAAGAATATAGAGAATATTACATGAAAGGAAACCTTAACATAGGATTGTTAACAAGATTTTAATATAAGGTCATTCTCAAACCATATGTGTTATTACACATAATAATTTTATTTCACCAAAATATTTATAATAAACATAAATTTATTATATAATAATATTTTATGTGTACCAAGAGTGTCAAGACACGGGGTAAGGGGATTTCATCTCACTTTTTATTTCTATAAGACACATACTATATTCATCGCACATTACATTAAGTGTGGTGTGTGTATTAAATATGGATATATAATATTATTCTTATAATTAATTTTTTTGCTATTTACACACCCATTTTTTTATCTTTCCTTCAAGGGTTTTATTTTTTAAAATATCCCAAATAGGTAAAAATGTTTTGTCCCAATTTTTCTTCTTTGAGACTAATGATTTGTTATGAAACTAATTTTTTTTCAAGGTGTATAGACATAAATTTAACATATTATATCATTAATATACTTTATTTAATGATATTTTAAGCTTCATTTATTTTCATTTTTCCTACCTGGAGAGTGTGATCCCAAGTAACCAATTGGTCATTGTTTATTTTAACAATCACTTCTCTTTTTAAGTTTTTTAATGATTATTCTTCTTTGATGAAATATTATGATCCATTCGTCAAGAGAAATATTGAGTTTCCTTCCCTTATGTTTACTCAAGATATATCCATGTATTAGTACCATTTTTACAATCTTTGGTACTTATGATCATTAATGAGATGCTTTTAATAAAATCTCATAGTATTTTCATCTTTGTTTGGAAATATATCATATTTCAAAAACCATGTATTAATTTTTTTAAATGTTTTATAATTATCCATGAAGAAAATTTTAAAAGGAAATTGATTTTAAAATTTTTTAAATTTTTTTAAAATATTCCTTTATAATTTTTTAAATATTTTTTCAAAGAAAAATTATTTCAAAATTATTTATGTTTTATAAGGTATTTTTCAATGAAGAAAGGATATTTTCATCAACAAATGTCTTTAAAAGACCATTCTAAATTAATTCCTATATAAGATAGCATATTTTTGTGTTACTCATTCCTATATAGGAAAATGATACAATATTTCCATTCATATTCATTATTTTAATAGATTTACTTTTATACTATGATATTTAAAAAATATGTTTATATTTCACGGGTTATATACTTATAAAACCAGCTTATATTCATAGGTTATAAGTTGATTAAAATATTATGAATCCTATTTATTTAAACAGGTTAGGATATGATTAGATGTGTATGAAACACATTTCATTTCATGGGTTATGATATTATGCTTATGGTTTATTGTAACATGTATGTATGATTTCATTATGAGATGGGTGGGACATATATCTTCCTCCAATTCATTGGTTAATGATTTATATCTTATGAGATAGTTTAAGATGGTCTTGGGAGTGACCATTGACTATTAATATTTCTGTGGGGGTCAACCATGAATACCAAGATGGAATGAGTAGTTAACTCATGTAACTATGTTGGCCATGGGATCATACCATGACAACCATGATTATATAGGGAGTGAAATTTTACTATTAATATGGTCTTGGAAGCGATTACTTGGCTAATATTGAAATCATATTATATGCTTATGTGTTTTCAATAATTTCGTATTTTATTCCTATATTATTCTTTCATTTATTATATTCTTTATTACCATATAATTCATTTCCTAAAAACTATTAAGATTTTTTTCATGATTCATTATTTTGATCCTTGATATGTAGGTTATGATCTTCAAATTTTTTGATCATTTTCTTATACTCCTATACTCATGTTTATACTGATATTTCTCCCTTTTTTACCCTTACTGATAATTTGAGATAACTTTTTTTTGATGTTTTCTTCCCTAGGTTTTAATGATAGTTATGAAGTATGATGTGTCTAATAAGGGTGTTATTCAAGAACCTAGTGGGAGATAATGTATCCCACTTATGTACCAGTGTTCACTCTTCCATGTTTCTGAATTAACTAGACTAATACGGTCTATGGGATTCTATTTTTGTAATTTTAAAAGTATTCCTCAAAAATGAGGTAATATTAATGTATGAAAAGTGATGGTAGTTATATCAATAGTCTTTTCAAAATTTCCATTATATTGAGGATGATAGGCCACACTAAAGTTCAACTCATTATTTTTTATCATGTTGAATGCTTTTTTAGAACAAAGAGGTTAATCTCAAATCTCTATTAGATTCAATAAATAGTGGTACACTATGTATCTATAAAACTTATCTGATTTATATTCGTAAAAGTTTATCCAGTGATAAATCCACTAAAATAGAAACAAAATGTGTATTCTTTATAAGAGGATCCCCAAAACCCCATGTAGTGTTGTTTCCTCTTGATTCCATCAAAAGACTGGTAAAAAAATAATGGTTATGTTTTCACATTTAAATATAGATTTTGGTAATGGTTATATCAACCCCATATAATTTTTTCATTCATACATCAATTTTAACACCCCGAGCTTCCACGATACGCTTCTCTTACAATAATGCAATAGTTTGCATTGTACGCAAGTTCGAGATTCTAACACACCGCGACCAATCAAAATAGCCATTATGAATATTAATAACCACATTTTTAAATTATATATATTTTATATTTCAAAATGGAATTTATTTTTGGATTATGAATATCGAAATTATCCTATGTTGAATTTTTGGAATTTTTCTGAGAACTTCAAAATTTTTATGAATAGTGAAAAATACTTAAAAACAACCTTTTTAATCAAAATAATTTATAGTGATAAATTATAATATTGAGTGGTTTTAAATTATAATTAGAATATATTTTTACCATTTTATCCAATGGTGGTCATTAGAATTAATTTCACATTGAAATTGGACATAAGCAATTGTCAATCTTTTGATATATATTGTTTCTAAAAAACACGCTATTTGTTGTGACAGCGGGAATTAATTATAAAATTAATTAATGAAAATTATATGTTTGGAATTTTTTAAAATAGAAATAATTTTTGGATTTGGAATATCAATTATATCTTAGGGTGGAATTTTGTCATTGTTCTGAAAAAACTTCAATTTTTGATGAATAGTGAAACCACTAAGTGGTAGTTAAAAAAACTGATTTTTCTTTTAAATGAAACATTATCACTTCTGTGATTTTATTTTCAAAAATCCTACATACGTGGTTGTAATTATGAATTAAAATTTGGTTCAATTGGATTAAAATAATTTTTTGGTGAATAGTAACTTTTAAGTTTAATTAATCGCGATTAAAGGTAATTAGTGAAATTTAAGGTAAAAATGATATTATAAAAATATGAAAATACCTTTACACTTTTCCTACCCCTATTGTATGATTCATGGCCGACCAAGAAAATCCATGGGTCAACTTGGGGACCCCATGGAGCCACTTTGGTAGGGAAATGACATTAAAAACTTTTTATTTAATGTTAAAATAAAAATGTCACAAACATGAGTTGTTTTACTAAAACAAATTTTAAATGGGGTTATACAAGTCATATTTTTTACTATAAATATTAATTAGAAAGATAAAAATATTTACTACATCATGATATTTTTTTTATAAATTTTATACATTAAATAAATTAAATTATTAATGACATCATGATATTGCAGCAATTACCTCATTAATTAACGATTTTAATAAAATGGAATGATAATGTAAAATATAAGCCTTACACTTGTCCAAAGCCTATTGGATGAGCATATTTAGAACAATTATCACCTTTGCCTCTAATTATAAAAGTTTGGGACCTTTATAATCTGAAAATCATTGTATAATAAAGTAACATTTCATTACTTTCCAAGAGTGCCCCTCCTCTCCTCTTATAAAAGGCTCCCACCTCTACCACCTTATTCACACCTTCAAATCCTTTTGGCTCGGCAAACCTCTACCCAAATACTCTCTCAACTTCCCTCCCTTACTCTTAGAAGCCTAAATTGGGGCAGAAGTCTTCCCAAGGAAGCCTTTGGCTCAAATCAAAAAGAGTTACCCGATTTTAAGGTAATCTCTTCTCTAATGTTGTTTTCTTTTATTTTCCTTCTACAGCCCCTTAAACTCTTTTTATTCCTTTATTTTGTAACAGCACCAGTATATAAAATATTCTAGGATTTTTTTATGATAATTATTTGGTTTAAACTAACACACACCTTCGTCTAATGGTTAAAGAACATACTGTTTCTATGGGTGGAGAAATGCTGCCTCACGGAACGATGATTGTTCAATATTCTTTTAACACCTCTAATGGTGGCCATTTTGATGAGACTATTTTCATATATTATATATATATTATGTTTATGTTTTCTTTATTCTTCTTTATTTATAATTTATGGAATACTTTATGATTTCCATTATGGGTAAATGCGATAATTTCATTTTAGGAAGTGTGGACAACCGCCCCCTCAAAGTGATTTGAATCGTTAATTCCATATGTGGGATGTATAAAGGATGGAGTAAATGGTATTATAAATTATATTATACTGGAATTATATTATACCTTTATATAATTATAACTTCATTCCATTTAATATGAAATGGAAATGAAAGTAGAGTTCATGCGTACGTACGGCTTACCGTCTCCATGAACGGTGCATTTCATTTCTTACCTCAAAATGTTATGTAATATTATAAATGACTGTATATACTGGATATATATAATGTATATGATAAATAAATCATGAATATAATTATGGATATAATGGATATTTTACCACATGAACAAAGTGTAATTATAAGAAGTTTATTTTTGACTCAAGTACCTAAGATCGACAAAACGACCGTTATAAACTTAAATAATTACATAATGTTCATGAAATGGTAATAAGTGATATAAAAGGAATAATTAACTTGAAAAATCTTATTAAGAAGATAGATATTAACTCTAGTTTATTATTCAGGAGATCAAAGAATGGTCGAGTGAATTCGGACACGAGGCAAGGGAACTTCTTAACCCAATTTCTATTCTTTGGGTTAATCTCTTACTTTCAAATTATGTCATGATATTCTTATGTCCTATCTTGTATTTGTACTTTATTTATGTGTACTTATAGTGAATACACATAATGGATCTACTTTATTTAAGAAAAAATGATCTTTTTAAGGGTCTCCGTCTCAATATCCTTTCATTGAGGCATATTTTGTTTTATACACAACTTTCTTTTATACGGTGTATAAACCCCTATGACATTTACGTTTATACAAAAGGAATCTTTTTATATGATTTGTTTTACTAAATGACAAAAAGGAATGGTTTCTTGTCCTATATATGCGGCGACAACGACTTCTCCTCAACTGTGACCATTATTTGAGTTTCGGCTTCCTCTACAAGCCATAACTTTTTTTAAAATGAAAAATAAATACAAAGTTTTAATTTTATTTTATTTTGGTATTGAAAATGGTTTTGAAAGTGTTTTTCTTATATAAATGTTTTGTATTGCTATCTTGTGATTGAAATGTGGAAATTTTATGTTTCCTTTATGAATGTTTTATGTGATACGATTATGTTATGGTTTATGATATTTTTAAACCTGTTCATATGAGGAATACATTGGACTTAATAAGTGACGGGTGGAGCCCGCTATAGCTCCTCGATGCATCGGTAGGTCTCATGAGACAAACTAATTTCTTGGCATGAGGCCTTGACAAAATCTTATTTGTGGTCTTGGCATGAGGCCTTGGCTATGTGGTTATGATAGTCTGGCATTATGCATTCCATCATTATGGAAGTGGTTATTGATATTTCATGTGATTATTTGACCAGTAGAATATCCATGTGAGTAAGTAAATGGAATTATTTAATTTTATTTTTTCCATATTATGCTGAAGTTAAAGTTTAAAAAGGCTTTTTTTTTACTTATACATTGCATTAAATTTTAATTTTTATTTACGAAATCTTCCGTTATATTGTTATCCTTACTGAGAATCTGAGCTCACCCCTTTCAATGTTTTAATATTTTACATGATGTGAATAAGTATTTTATGAATGACCTACAGGGATAGTCAGAAGAGGATATGAGTGTGGACTATGGAGACTTTGTTATTGTAGTTTTACACTTTATGATGTAATGTAAGACTTATGAATGTATCTAGTGTTTCCAAAGCTACTAAACAAATCGGTCTTTCGAGACTTGATCTTTTGTGATCATGCCAATGTTACGAAGTAATGAACCGAATCTGGGTAGCTGGGGTCGGGGTGTTACAGTTGGTATCAGAGGAAGTTTAGTACTATCCTTGGAAGCTAGATTTAGATAAACTCTAATTAGAGCACATAGCCCAAAGATAGACTTTGAGGATTAGTATAGAATAACTTCCTAGAATTTAGTATTATTGAGATTTTGTGAGTTTTCCGAGCAATACATCCCTGTCTGGATACGATCAGGTAGAGGCGGATCTGGATCAGATGTACCTAGGGGTAAATTCCAAAAACACCGCTTAGAGCTAGACTCGAATAGGAACTGGTTCACGAAAACGAGCCTTGTTGTACTCTTGGTTACGACACTCCCAGGGGATATACTTAGGATAATTCTCATTTTATTTACAAACCATTATGAAGGGTTTATGAAAATATAATTCCTCAAAGAAAACATGTCTTTTTCGATTATGGATTATATCCATAAATAGCTCAATTTATTTTAAGTTTTTTACAAGTATGGAATTATGTATTTTGATTCATAAACTAATCTAGTTTATGAAATTATTTAGAAATGGAGCCTAGTGGAAGGAATGGAAAATGTATCAATGCACGCACTCCGTGTAGGGATTTCCCTCCTGCTCAAGATAATTATTGTGGAGCTAGAGATACAACTGGTGCTGGTCAACTTATTACCATACTGTGATAACTCACCCAGGTTATGTATAATAACCTTACTCATATGGAGCACCCTAATCCGCAACGTGGAGGATCAATGTTAGACCGCTTCATGAGGTAACAACCGCCAACATTTAATGGGGGTACAAATCCATTAGTAGCTGAGCAATGGATAAACTCCTTAGAGAAAATATTCCATGCCTTGGGGAGTAGCGAAAGGGAGAAGGTTGTCATGGTAGTCTATCGCCTCACTGGAGATGCCAATCAATGGTGGTCTTTGATTCAAAACACAAAGGTAGATGATGAAATATCAAATATGGAATGGAGGGATTTCAAAGTTCTTTTATTAGAAAAATACTTTCCTCGTGACCATCGAGCAGATATGGAAAGGCAATTTCTGAGTCTGAGACAAACGGAGTATGAGAATGTCACAAAGTATGAGGCCAACTTTACAAGGTTAGAAAGACAGGTTGCAGATTATATACGTAACCCAAGAAGTAAGATCAATCGTTTCTTTGATGGGTTAAAACCATTTCTCCGTCGAGCATTAGTATCAAAATCTTTCTCAACATACAAAGATATAGTCTCGTGTTCTATCAAGACAGAAAAGGAATTCTCTAAGTCTTATGACAACAAAGTAAAGCAAGAAAATAAGATAACGGTGGAACAAGAGACGAATAAAGGGAAAAAGGGAAATATGGATTTTCCATTATGCGATAATTTTGGGAAGAATCACCCTGATACTTTCCTGAAAGGAATGGGAGTTTGTTACAAATGTGGAGAAAAAGGTCACCAGGTGCCTGATTGCAAGGGAAAGAAAGAGGCTATCAATGTTGAATGCTACAATTATAGGGAAATGGGGAATTATGCAAATGAATGTCTTAAGCTTCAGGGAAACTTACCTCAGAAAAGGCCAAGGGATCAAGGACAATCTTATGTTGTTACTACAGTTGAAGTGGAATAATTAATGTATTGGTGCTTTTGGACTCAAGGATTATATTCTGGTTATAAGAATAATGTGATATATATAAGTATTGTACTGTAGTACCTGTTGTTTTCATTAAGGTTTTAATATGATGAAGGTAATCATATTTTCAGTATGTGACATTAAGAGAAACCTTACTTTGTTTGGGGAATCTGATGTTACAATTGAATTCAGAATTTAGAGACCTTTTAGAGAATGTCTGGACATAGGTATTTTGGATAACTATAAAGGTTGGAATGGATTAAGTTGAACCTTGAATAGTATTTTTTAAGGATGAAACATTTCTGAAGATTATTTTTGGAATATTATAGTACTATAGTTTTAGGAAAAGGACAACCTGCAGGGTGGGGGATAACCCGTCGCGTCGGACAAAGCTGCAGGAATCGAACCCACAACCATAGTGCGACAGGACTTTATTACCTACTACTATCATATAGGAAGTCCCTGGTTATTACAAAATAGTTTTCCTAATTTAAATGGTATGTGGTAATATTTATAACCTTATACAATTAGGATAAATATAATATTTTTGAGTTCTGTTACCATTTAGAGTGAAAGATGGGTTTGTGGTAAAAATTTATTAAAGAATGAAATTCTACATGACCAGTATGTATATTCCCTTACGTTCTTAGTAAATCTCCTAAATAAATTCCTCAACATTATAAAAGGTAACTTAAAACAAAAATGTTTCCAGTTAACTTTTTCAACTGGGGATTCAATGACCTTTTAACCAATCATAAGTTTGTGATTTTCTTATGGTTAACTTTCTCCTAATCCTGTTTTATACAACTCTCCATCAGACCTTGATGGTTTGTTTCTCCTCCATATCCATATTTTCATAGAATCCTAGCATGGGCTATCTCGGGTGACCTTTGTACTTCTCTTTCTTTCTTTTAATGTTATATTTTTATTAACCCTATTTCCGATGTGGGTTTTCCACAAAGGTATTTTCTATTTTCAACCTTTTATTTTCAAAGAAAATTTCAAATTGTGAGGACGCAATTTATTGAAGTAGGGGAGAATGTAACACCACGAGCTTCCCCGATACGCTTCTCTTTCAATAATGCAATAGCTTGCATTGTACGCAAGTTCGAGATTCTAACACACCGCGACCAATCAAAATAGCCATTATGAATATTAATAACCACCCTTTTAAATCATATATATTTTATATTTCAAAATGGACTTTATTTTTGGATTCGGAATATTTAAATTAGACTATGTTTAATTTTTGGTATTTGTCTGAGAAATTCCAATTTTTTATGAATAGTGAAAAATACTTAAAAAAACCTTTTTAATCAAAATAATTTATAGTGATAAATTATAATATTGAGTGGTTATAAAGTATAATTATAATATATTTTTACCATGTTATCCAATGGGGGTCATTATAATTAATTTCACATTTAAATTGGATATAAACAATTGTCAATCTTTTGATATATATTGTTTCTTAAAAACACACTATTTGTTGTGACAGCGGGAATTAATAATAAAATTAATTCATGCAAATTATATTTTTGGAATTTTAAAAAATAGACATCATTTTTGGATTTGGAATATCAATTATATCTTAGGGTGAAATTTTGGCATTGTTCTGAAAAACATCAATTTTTGATGAATAGTGAAACCACTAAGTAGTGGTTAAAAAACAGATTTTTCATTTAAATGAAACATTACCACTTCTGTGATTTGATTTTCAAAAATCCGACATACATGGTTGTATTTAGGAAGAAAAATATGGTTCAATGGGATTAAAATAATTTTTTGGTGAATAGTAACTTTTAAGTTTAATTAATCGCGATTAAAGTTAATTAGTGAAATTTAAGGTAAAAATGATATTATAAAAATATTAAAATACCTTTACAATTGTCCTACCCCTATTTTATGAGTCATGGACGAACACGAAAATCCATGGGTCAACTTGGGGACCCCATGGAGCCACTTTTGTAGGGAAATGACATTAAAAACGTTTTACTTAATGTTAAAATAAAAATGTCACAAACATGAGTTGTTTTACTAAAACAATTTTTAAATGGGGTTATACAAGTCATATTTTTTAATATAAATATTCATTAGAAATCTAAATATATTGAATACATCATGATAGTTTTTTTATAATTTTTATACATTAAATAAATTAAATTATTTATGACACCATGATGATGCAGCGATTGCCTCATTAATTAACGATTTTAACTAAATGGAAGGATAATGTAAAATATGAGAATTAAACTTGTCCAAAGCCTATTGGATGAGAATATTTCGAACCCTTATCACCTTATCCTCGAATTATATAAGTGTGGGACCTTTATAATCCGAAAAGCATTGTATAATAAAGTAACATTTCATTACTTTCCAAGAGTGCCCCTCCTCTCCTCTTATAAAAGGCCCCCAACTCTACCACCTTATTCACATCTTCAAAGCCTTTTGGATCGGCCAACCTCTGCCCAAATACTCTCTCAACTTCCATACCTTGCTCGTAGAAGTCTCAATTTGGACAAAAGTCTTCCCAAGGAAGCCTTTGGCTCAAATCAAAAAGAGTTACCCGATTTTAAGGTAATGTCTTCTCTAATGTTGTTTTGTTTTATTTTGCTTCTCCAACCCCTTAAACTCTTTTTATTCATTTCTTTTGTAACAAAACCAGTATCTAAAATATACTAGGATGTTTTTATGATAATTATTTGGTTTACACTTACACACACCTTCGTCTAATGGTTAAATAACATACTATTTTTGTGGGTGGTGAAATATTGCCTCACGAAACGATGATTGTTCAATATTCTTTTAAAACCTCTAATGGTGGCCATTTTGATGACACTATTTTCATATATGATATATATATTATGTTTATGTTTTCCTTATACTTCTGTATTTCTCATTTATGGCATACTTTATGATTTCCATTATGGGTAAACGCGATAATTTCATTTTAGGAAGTGCGGACTACCGCCCCCTCAAAGTGATTTGAATCGTTAATGCCATATGTGGGATGTATAAAGGATGGAGTAAATGGTATTATACATTATATTATAATCGAATTATATTATACCTTTATATAATTATAACTTCATTCCATTAAATATGAAATGGAAATGAAAGTAGCGTTCATGCGTACGTACGGTTTACCGTCTCCATGAACGGTGCATTTCATTTCTTACCTCTAAATGTTATGTAATATTATAAATGACGGTATATACTAGATATATATGATGTATATGATACATAAATCATGAATATAATTATGGATATAATGGATAATTTACCACATGAACAAATTGTAATTATAAGAAGTTTATTTTTGAATCAAGTACCTAAGATCGACAAAACGACCGTTATAAAATTAAATAATTACATAATATTCATGACATGGTAATAAGTGATATAAAAGGAATAATGAACTTGAAAAAGGTTCTTAAGAAGGTAGATATTAACTATAGTTTATTATTCAGGAGATCAAAGAATGGTCGAGTGAATTTGGACACGAGGTAAGGGAACTTCTTAACCCAATTTCAATTCTTTGGGTTAATCTCCTACTTTCAAATTATGTCATGATATTCTTATGTATTATCATGTATTTGTACTTTATTTATGTGTACTTATAGTGAAAACACATAATAGATCTACTTTATTTTAAAAAAATTATCTTTGTAAGGGTCTTCGTCTCAATATCCTTTCATTGGGGCATATTTTGTTTCATACACAACGTTCTTTTATACGGTGTATAAACCTCTTTGACTTTTATGTTTATTCAAAAGGAATATTTTTATACGAAGTGTTTTACTAAACAACAAAAAAGGAATGTTTTCTTTTCGTACGTATGTGGCGACAACGACTTCTCCTCTGCCTTGACCATTATTTGAGTTTCGGCTTCCTCTACAAGCCATAACTTTTTTTTAAATGAAAAATAAATACAAGTTTTAATTTTATTTTATTTTGGTATTGAAAATGGTTTTGAAATTGTTTTTATTATATCAATGTGTTGTATTGATATATTGTGATTGAAAAGTGGAAATTTTATGTTTCCTTTATGAATGTTTTATGTGATACGATTATGTTATGGTTTATGATATGTTTAAACCTGTTCATATGAGGAATGCATTGGACTTAATAAGTGACGGGTAAAGCCCGTTATATCTCCTCGATGCATCGGTAGGTCTCATGAGACAAACTAGTGTCTTGGCATGAGGCCTTGACAAAATCTTATTTGTGGTCTTGGCATGAGGCCTTGGCTACGTGGTTATGATAGTCTGTCATTATGCATTCCATCATTATGAAAGTAGTTATTGATATTGCATGTGATTATTTGACCAGTAGAATATCCATGTGAGTAAGTAAATGGCATTATTTAATTTTGTTTTTTCCATATTATGTTGAAGTTAAATTTTAAAAAGGCTTTTGTTTTAGTTATAAATTTCCTTAAATGTTAATGTTTATTTATGAAAGCTTCCGCTATATTGTTATCCTTACTGAGCATCTGAGCTCACCCCTTTCAATGTTTTAATATTTTCCAAGATGTGAAGAAGTATTTTATGAATGACCTGCAGGGATAGTCAGAAGAGGATATGAGTGTGTACTATAGAGACTTTGTTATTGTATTTTTACACTTTATGACGTAATGTAAGACTTATGAATGTATCTAGTGTTTCCAAGGCTACTAAACTAATCGGTCTTTCGAGACTTGATCTTTTGTGATCATGCCAATGTTATGAAGTAATGCACTGACTCTGGGTAGCTGGGGTCGGGGAGTTACATCAATTATGTAGAAGCTTTTTTTGGTTGTCACTCATATTTATAGAGAGGCAAATCGGGTTGCTGATGCACTTTCAAAGTGAGCTATTGAGGAGATTAGTTCTTTAGGGACCTTTGTAACACTAAACTTCTGTTGTAGTTTGGTGTATTATGGTGCGCGTGGTGAGGTGTATAAGCATTTTTTTTGAACTCTTTATTCTTCACTTTGTTGTATTTACTTTTTTATTAATAAACATTCTTGGAGTGGTCTTGCCTTCTGCTAAACATTCTAATTACAAGAAACTTTGATGTATATTCAGCGTTCACATTCTTCATATAATTCCACAAATATTTATCTTGGATATCTCGATATATCTTCGTGGTTCCATGATGTGAAGAAAAGGTTGAACTATGTGCATCATCCAGAAACTTATTCTTTAGCTTAATATTTAATTGTACACATATCCATGATTGAAATATTACAAAACTTTTTTCATTAACATTGAACTCTGAGGATTACCCTTTTGTAACATTTTCACATTCTGTTAAATTCCCACATAACCCATTTAATCATCCTTTTCCCTATCCAAAAGAGATGGTTGAGATTTTTTTAAAAGATTAATGATGTTCTTTCCTTTATAATTCCCATGTTTTTACTTTCAATATCTAAGAATATAAGATCCATCTTAATTCAAATCAGTGATATAATTGATGGATCCTTTATACATAGAGTTTGTGCCACATTATTCTCTTTACTAGGATGGTAGTTAATCAAGAAGTCATAGTCCTTGATCTTCTCTAACCATCTTTATTGGTTCATATTCTGCTCATTCTATGTCAATATATACTTGACGATTTTGTGATCCATATATGTTTCATACATCTACTCAAAGATATTATTCTCATAAATTTTCATATAAAAGATAAATTTAGATAACATCAAATCAAGTATTGGGTAGTGTTATTCATGAAAATTCAACTTTCTTAAAGCATAGGATATCACTTTTTAATTTCTCATTAACTCATAGCCCAATCCCTTATTTAAAGAATCACTGAATACCATGATAAGTTATCAAATTTTGGGTACTATGGCTATAGGGTAAGTGATATGTTTCATTTTCAACTCTTTAAGTATCTCTTTAAATTCATCATTCTATGAAAACTTGACCCCCATTAGAGTTATATTGGTAACAGCGTTTGACATTCATGAGAAATTTCTAACAAATCATGGATAATACCCAGCTATTCCAAGGAAACTATAGATATATGTCACTGATGTTGGCCTCAAACATTCTTCAATTTTATTTATTATTAAAGGGTATATATATCCCATTTCTTGTGATGATATTCCCTTATAAATAGGATTTGGTCGAATAGAACACACATTTGATGTACTTGGAATTTTTTGTATTCTATCCTAGTGTCTTTAGAACAGTTATCAGATACTCTTAATGATCCTCCTTTAATTTGATGTGTAATGTCTCTGATTTCTTCGTATTTTATTTTTAATATTATATGGGAATTATTTCGAGACCAGGCATTGAGACGGCGTGCAGTTCCGAGGCCTGGTGGGCCCAGAACAAATGTTTGAATTTAATTAAATAATTAAATTTCACGCACGTCTGGTTTTCCTGAAAAAGTGAAATAACTCCTGAATGGGTTCTCAGATCAGAAATATGAGGACACCGTTGTGTTAAGAGCAGCGATTTTACCCTAGTCGAGGCCTAACATCGGACGACGTAGGTCGGTTGTGAAATCTAGTTTTTGGACGTAACTATAATAAAATATTTTATAAAAATATTTTAATAAATCTTATTGCAATGGATATCTTTTATCTTTTTAAATAAAGGTTTGCGCAGGGTTCCAGGGTGACAGTCCTCATAACCATGAAACCCTTGGAGGCTCTGGAGGCTCTGGAGGAAACCCCCAACACGGCGACGACGTTCTGGACGAATTTCACCGGAGATGACGACGCGGTGACCGGATCTTCTCCAACGAACTCCATGAATCCAGGTAGGATGTTTTATTTTAAGTTTTCTTTCCCCATTCTTGATTCCTATGAAGAACGCGGACTAATCCACGAACATATTAGCCCGAGGATTGATCGTATTTGCAGGATGGGATTTTTTGGGGATTTTAGGGATTTGATTCTTGAAGTTATTCTTGTTTCGTTTAATCTTCTAATGGTGATGAACCAAAATCGACACGAACATCGATCGAGGTTCGTCCCTCTCGATTGTTGTGCTTTTCTTCCCCGATTTCATGCGTTCTTCGGGTGCGTTCTATGCATTCTTCACAGAGATATGAACAGCAGATCATTACGCATTCGTTGTGTGACGCAACAATCCCAAATTGAAGATCTACCATCGGAACAACCCCACGGAGGTCCAAAGACGATTTCTGCAGATGGATCGAAGCAGATCGGAAGATATCATTCTTTGAATGATTTCTGCACGGGTGACCAAAATCAGATTTCTGAGCCGATCGAAGTCCTGAAACCTGTGGATTCGGTATCACGATGACATGGTGACCCCTGATCTTGAGTTTCGCGGAAAACAGACCATGGAAACAGAAACCTGAAGATTGTCCGAGAAGCGAGGAGGAATATGACGGTTCTGGAAATTTCCCAACTACATGGCATGTAGTATGGTCTACACAGCGTGTGTTCGTTGGCGGGCCACCTGGCGTGTACTCTGGGAGTACATGGACACAGTTTGGGTACATGGCCAAGGACACAACGTTTATACCCTTCCCCATCCAGATACACGAGGTACCCCATGTACTGGTACACGGACAGGTGACATGGACATAGACCGTGTACGGGCACATGGACAACGTACACAGAGCAAACCCCAGGTGATCGGACACAGTGTGTAATCCTACTACACATCGTGTAGTTGTTTTTTATATGGCAAGCCCAATGACACGGTCCGTTTACACGGGAAGTACCTGGAGTCCAGGAACACGGCGTGTTATCCTTCAACATGTCATGTAGTTGAGTTTTACAAAGCTTGGACGGATCACATAGGGCGTTTACACAGGCAGTACCTGGAGTCAAGGAACACGCTGTGTAACTATACTACACGCCTTGTAACATGTTTGACATGGATTGATCCTTTTTCTTCCATGACATGGACTAGTTTTATTAGGGTTTATACCCCTGGTCTTTCCCTTGAAGGTTCTGGTATCATTTCCTACATACAGGAGTATGATCCCTAAAACAGGACTTCTTGAATAGAGTTGTTGGAATCTGCTCTGTGAGACTTAGAGTTGGATCCTCTATTCATTCCTGGAACCCTAAGTAGAGTTCTTAGTATTTACATGACCTACTTTAACCAGGTATCGATCCTCTGCTTAGCATATTATCTCAGACTGAGTTGTTGGAATCACCCCTTGGCTATTGGTTGTGATCCTCATCTAAGCATCATATTATCAAGTACTTGTGGAGTGTGTTCTCCCAGAATGAGTACTTTGTATCTCTCTCTTCAGACCTAGGATTTTGTTATCCTTATTATGTGCTTAGTGGAATCTTAGAGATGGATCTTAGTGGTGGTTTCGCGATGGTCGATTGTGTATGAGTATATCTGGATATTCTTGTTATATGTTATGTAAACATATAGTGTGTAGAGTTGATTGTATCTTTCCTTTGTGGTATTTCCCTTGTTGTATTCCTTTGTGGTTTCTGGGTATCCTACTGGGTATTGTTATACTCACCCCTACACGGGTTTTGCCCACACGTGTCATGTCTTGTGCAGACGAGTGAGCCTTTGACAGGATTCTAGGTGGACCAGGACCGGACGGTGCTCAGTGAGATCACACAGGCCGAGTTGTGTTCCTATGGATACGGATTGCAGTCCTATTACCTTTTTTTATAGGTTGGACTTTGTTAAAGACTCTCTTTTGGTGGTCTTTTACTTTGTCCCAGGGTTTTACATTACTTTACTTTACTTTCCCATCGTACTCTGTTGGCTGGGATTCTAGTGTATGCATGCATTACCATTTTTAGTAGTTTTTACTTTTCATCTTTGTGGGATTAGAGATGTGTGTGTGTGTGTGTGTGTGTGTGTGTGTGTGTGTGTGTGTGTGTGTGTGTGTGTGTGTGTGTGTCTAGGTTTATAGGCAATGCCTCCCATGTTAGTAGCATGCCTACTCGTTGCTAGTCACCAGCCCCTGGCCTATTGAAGGCGGTCTTGGGGAGTTGTGGCTCGGGCCCCACTAGGATGGGTCATGACAGAATGGCATGAGAGGTGGTCAGTTCTACCTTAGGACCGAGAGTCTGTGAGTCGGTTTGGGGCAACAGTGTTAAGTGTTTCGAGTTCGGATTTTAGGCCAGAGCCCCCAGTGTTGGTGCGGGCGGCCAACGTATCCATACACCAGGACTCAGATAACTTGATTTTTGACTCGGAACATGGGGACACTAGTTGCAGGGGAAAATAATGGTACATGCATCATATAGGAATGAGTTGTGGTTTCCATGTCCTTCTTGAGTCATCTCTTTAGATATACTCACTGACTGAGATATATCTTCTTTCTTTACAGGATGCCTCCACGGTGCGCACCTACTAGGATCTAGTAGCTCGATCACGAGGATGACCCCCTTAGTGATGAAGCTTCGATACAGGGACCAGATCCCCTAGTTTTACCATCGGGTGGTGTGCCAGTTATTCCACCACCTGTGGAGAAGTGTTTAGTGCCTGCTGTACTAGTAGAGGAGGAGCGCAGGGTGAGAGTACTCCACGAGTTTCAGAGACAGAGACCCCTCAGGTTTCAACGTGAGCCTGACCCTCATGCAGTAGAGGACTAGCTTAAGGCAGTGACCAGAGTCTTCTGTTTTGTCAGGACACCAGCAGATCAGATGGTGATCCTGGCAGTGATCCTTCTGCAGGGATCGGCAGGACGATAGTGGAGTTTGGTTATCCATACTCATGAAGAGGCGACTCTTGCATGGTTAGAGTTTGAGCATCTCTTTAGAGAGGATATTTCACTGGTTACCCTGAGAGAAGTACATATACAAGAGATTCTTCATCTCCAGTAGGTAACCATGATGGTGGATGACTATTCATTGAGGTTTACCAAATTCTCATGGTACTCGATGGATAGGGTCAAGGATCAGTACTTCAGAGCTAGTACTTTTGAGTGGGGATTGTGCAGAGACATCTGATCAAGCATCGTCCCTATGAGCATTCCTACTTAGGTTGGGGTTCTCGAGTGGGCTTTGGTAGTCGAGAACATCTTGGTATAGCAGAGACAATCGGAATTTGTCAGTAGTGAGTGAGCTGGAGTAGAGGCATCGGAAACAGGGATCCGACGTTAGGGACCCAAGCATGGGATAGGTTTTCAGAGGAGATCCTAGGAGAGAGGATCTTTCGTACAGGGTTTGTAGGGAACATCCATCCATCCTCAAGAGAGGCGATGCTACTCATTTGATGGAAGAGTACATCTCGCTCGAGATTGTCCAACCCACCGTACTACTGACATGGGAATGGTGGATGGACCACCAAGGCAGAGGCAACGTGTGGAGCAGACAGATTCGCGGGGTGGCGGACGTGTTAGAGGAGTTGGGAGAGCAGTTGGAGGTGGTCTGTGTTTTGAACTTTTACCACCACCACCCCCAGGAGGTCCACCCTAGGTTCAGGGAGCTGGTGGAGAGAGGCAGGGACAGCTGCAGGCAGCAGAGGATTATGACCTATGTACTCTCATAATGATTAGAGGTACAGTCTATGTCTTTTCTACTTTGGTTGTCGTACTGATAGACACAGGTGCTAGTCATTCTTTTCTGGATTCTTATGTTGTTTGAGACCTTGATATTCCAGTTGAGCCATTGACTCGACCCTTACACATAGAAATAGTTACTGGAGAATATTCAGAGATCACACACCTTTGCAGACAGTGTGACCTGACCCTCGGAGGTGAGAGTTTCGATTGGAACCTCTTGGGGGTAGTTTCGAGGCCTTACGATGTCATTCTTGGTATGGATTGGCTATCCACAGTTCATGCCCAAATTTATGTTTTAGACGAAGGGTGTGGTGTGTCCACAGTGATGGAATGAGGTTCTCCTTCGTCGGTGAAAAGTAGACCTAGGTAGCAAAGGATGGACTCATACATAGGAAGGTACAACCGATTTCACATCAGTTGGCTAGTCTAGCCCTTGGCGCAATAGACGTTATGAGTTTCTAGTTTCTAGTAGTAGTTGATGATTACGGGGACGTCTTTTTGGAGGATTTCCTTGGACTACCTCCCTATCGAGAGATAGATTTCTGCATTGAGTTTCAACCTGGGACGACACTAATATCAGCATCAGCATATCGGATGTCTCCTGCCGAGATTCTCGAGATAAGAGTGTAGCTGGAAGACATGTAGAGGAAGGGCTTCTTGAGACCCATTGCTTCACCCTTGGTGGCCCCAGTTTTGATTTCCAAGAAGGAAGACGGGAGATTGAGGCTGTTTGTGGATTACCGGCGCTTGAATTAGGTGACCGTGAAGAACCGGTGTCCACTACTAAGGATCGATGACCTATTTGGATAGTGAAGAGGGGAACGATGGTTCTAGAAGGTTGATCTACGATCATGATATCACCAGTTTCAATTACAGGATGAGGATATACCAAATACAGCTTTCGGATGTCACTACAGTCACTATGAGTACTTTGTGATTCCCTTCAGCATGACGAATGCCCCGGTAGTGTTTATGGGACTCATGAACCGGATCTTTCAGCCCTATCTAGATCGGTTCGTATTGGTCTTCATCAATGATGTCCTTGTGTACTCTCTGTCCGAGGAGGAGCATGTGAGGCACCTAAGGGTAGTTCTGGACACACTCCGAGAGCACCCGTTGTACATGAAACTCTCGAAGTGTCAATTCTGGATACAGGATGTCCACTTTCTTGGACAGGTTATCTCACTAGATGGTGTAGCAGTGGACCCAGCCAAGGTAGAGGTAGTGTTAGCATGGGAGTCACCCAAGAGCGTGACGAAGGTGCGGAGTTTCCTTGGGTTGGCATGCTAATATTGGAGATTAATTCCTGATTTCTCCAGGATTTCATCACACGTGACAACTTTGACCTGAAAGGGGAAGCCTTTCGTGTGGACCAAGAGATGCCAGCAAGATTTTCAGCAGTTGAGACAGAGTCTGACGAGTGCCCCAATCTTGAGACTACCAGAAGAGGGTGTCAAGTACATACTGTTCTGCGACGCATCAGGAACCAGGCTTGGTTGTGTCCTGATGCAAAGGCACGTGGTGATTTCCTATGGATCACGTCAGTTGGGGGCACACGAGTTGAATTACATGACCCATGATCTTGAGTTTGCAGCGGTAGTCTTCGCATTGAAGATGTGGAGGAACTACATAATGGGCAAGTGGTTTATCGTCTACTCTGATCACAAGAGTCTCAGATTTATCTTTTCTAATAAGGATCTGAATTTTAGATAGAGGTGGTGGATTGAGTTCCTCCAGGATTACGACTTTGAGATCATTTATACTCTTGGGAAGGGGAACATTGTGGCAGATTATCTCAGGAGGAAATCCAGTTCGTAGTTGCTGGATGTGGCGACAAGGAATTTGTCCTCATTACAGTTATACTCTGTGGATATAGATGAGGGAGATTACCTTCAGTCGATGGTTTTTACCCTTCCACTCTTACAGCGAGTCATGTAAGCACAGCTCGAGGATGCTAGCTATGAGACTCTACATGCTCAGATATCCGCAGGTGATGCTGCCGACGGATATTCAAGAGGTGGGGAGAACGTTGTTATTTTTAAGGGGTGCATAGTAGTACCAGTGATGTTGTAGGCAGAGATTCTGAGGGAGTTCTATACATCTCCTTTGGTGGTTCATCTAGGCATGGAAAAGATGTACCAGGTCCTCTGACGTCAGTTTTGGTGGCCAGGAATGAAGAAGAGTGTGGCAGAGTTTGATTCTCGGTGCCTTACTTGTCAGTAAGTAAAGGCTGAGCACCAGGTTCTATCAGGTTTGACTCAGCCCGTTGAGGTGGCAGAGTGGAAGTGGGATGGGATATCCATGGAATTAATGATGGGTTTTCCACGTACATACAAGGGACACAATTCCATCTGGGTGATCGTTGACCGACTCACCAAGTCATCCCACTTCCTAGCCATATGGGAACAGAGTTCAGTATAGAGCTTGGGACGCCTCTACGTGCAGGAGACAGTTCGGCTTCATGGAGTTCCATACATAATCGTCTCATATCGTTATGCTCATTTCAAATATAGGTTGTGGAAGGGATTGCAGGAAGCTTTTGGGACTCAGTAACGCTTGAGCACAGCATTTCATCCTTAGACCGATGGTCAGACAGAGTGGATCATCCAGGTTCTGTAGGATATGCTACGAGATAGTATACTTGACTTCGGTCATAGCTGGGAGGATCACCTACCACTGGTGGAATTTTCTTATAAAAACAGTTATCATTCCAATATTGGTATGGCACCATTCGAGGTGTTGTACGAGAGATCTTACAGGTCACCACTTTGTTGGACTGACCCAGGAGAGTCAGCACTCACAGGCCCAGAGATGGTGCGAGCTACTACGGAGAAGTTTTAGGTCATCTAGGAGCAGATGAAGACTGGACGGAGTCTGTAGAAGTCTTATGCTGACTGAAGACGGAGGCCCTAGGAGTTCGATCCGGGAGACCATGTGTTCCTTCGGGTCTCACCTCGATAGGGATTGTGGAGATTTTGCTAAGGCAACAAGCTATCTCTGAGGTTCGTCGACCCTTTTCAGATTCTCAGTAGAGTTGGTGAGGTGGAGTACCGCTTGGCTCTACCTCCTCAGATGGACCGTGCACACAACATCTTCCATGTGTCGCAGCTATGAAGGTACGTTCATGATCCATCGCACATTATCTACTAGGGTGAGCTGGACATCGAAGATGGAGCGACCATTACTAAGTACCCAGTGGAGATCGAGGATCGGAAGAAAAAGATCCTTCATGGATGAGCTATTCCCTTGGTGTGTGTCCAGTGGCAGCACAAGAATCTTTAGGAGAGCACGTGGGAGTGGGAGGCTCAGATTCGTGTGCAGTACCCATATCTTTTTTAGTAGTATTTTTTTTGGATTTTAGGGGATCTAAAGCCCTAAGGTGGGTGTGATGTAATGTCTCATATTTCTCCGTATTTTTTTAATATTATATGGGAATTATTTCATGACTAGGATTTGAGATGGCGTGCAGTTCTGAGGCCCGGTGAGCCTAGAACAAATGTTTGAATTTAATTAAATAATTGAATTACACGCGCGTGTAGTTTTATTGAAAAAGTGGAATAACTCCTGAACGGGTGCTCAGATCAGAAATATGAGGGCACCGTTGTGTCCATAGTAATGATTTTACCCTAGGTGAGGCCAAACATCGGGTGGCGCAGGTCGGTGGTGAAATCTAGTTTTTGGACGTAACTGTAATAAAATTTTAAATAAAAATATTTTATTAAATCTTGTTTCTACGGATATCTTTTATCTTTTTAAATAAATGTTTGCGTAGGGGTCTAGGGAGACATACCTCATAAACCTGAAACCCTTGGAGGTTCTAGAGGCTCTGGAGGTAACCCCCAATGCGGCGACGGCGTTCTTGACGAATTCTGCCAGCGACGATGACGCGGCGATCGGATCTTCGCCAACGAACGCCGTGAATCTAGGTAGGATGTTTGATTTTGATTTCTCTTTCCCCATTCTTGATTCCTATGATGAACGCGGACTAATCCAGAAATAGATTATCCCACATATCGATCATATGTAACGCCCCGACCCCAGCTACCCAGAGTCGGTGCATTACTTCGTAACATTGGCATGATCACAAAAGATTAAGTCTCGAAAGACCGATTAGTTTAGTAGCCTTGGAAACACTAGATACATTCATAAATGTTACATTACATCATAAAGTGAAAAACTAATAATAAAGTCTTCATAGTCCACACTTATATCCTCTTTTGACTATCCCTGCAGGTCATTCATAAAATACTTCTTCACATCCTGGAAAATATTAAAACATTGAAAGGGGTGAGCTCAGATGCTCAGTAAGGATAGCAATAATGCGGAAGCTTTCATAAATAAACATAAACATTTAAGGCAATGTATAACTAAAACAAAATCCTTTTAAACATGAACTTCAACATAATATGGAAAAAGTAAAATGAGATAATGTCATTTACTTATTCACATGGATATTCTACTGGTCGAATAATCACATGCAATATCAATAACTACTTTCATAATGAGGGAATGTATAATGCCAGACATTCTGAAACATTTTGTCAAGGTCTCGACCAAGACGTCTAAAATGATTAAGGCCTTGGCCAAAACCATAAATCAAATTGGGAAAGGGCCTCGGCCAATTCCACGTCTAGTTGTCTCATGAGACCTACCGATGCATCGAGGAGCTATAGCGGGCTCCACCCCTCACTTATTAAGTCCAATACATTCCTCATATGAATAGGTTTAAACATATCATAAACCATAACATAATCGTATCACATAAAACATGCATAAAGGGAACATAACATTTCCACATTTCAATCACAAGATATCAATACAACACATTGATATAATAAAAACGCTTTCAAAACCATTTTCAATACTAAAATAAAAGAATGTTAAAACTTTGTATTTATTTTTCATTAAAAAAAATGATGGCTTGTAGAGGAAGCTGAAACTCAAATAATGGTCACGGCGGCGGAGAAGTCGTTGTCGCCGCATAAATACGGAAAGGAAAACATTCCCTTTTTGTCGTTTAGTAAAATTCTTCGTATAAAAAAGATTCATTTTGAATAAACGTAAAAGTCAAAGGGGTTTATACACCGTATAAAAGAAAGTTGTGTATAAAACCAAATATGCCTCAATGAAAGAAGATTGAGACAAAGTCCTTAAAAAGATCATTTTTAAAATAAAATAGATCTATTATGTGTATTCACTATAAGTACACATAAATAAAGTACAAATACAAGATAGGACATAATAATATCATGACATAATTTGAAAGTAGGAGATTAACCCAAAGAATAGAAATTGGGTTAAGAAGTTCCCTTACCTTGTGTCCGACTTGATTCGACCGTTCTTTAACCTCCTGAATAATAAACTAGAGTTAATATCTACCATTTTAAATTTCATTATCCTTTTTATATCACTTATTACAATGTTATGAACATTATGTAATTATTTAAGTTAATAACGGTCGTTTTGTCGATTTTTGGTACTTGAGTCAACAATAAACTTCTTATAATTACAAGTTGTTTTTGTTGTAGAATATCCATTATCTCCAGAATTATATTCATGATTTAGATGTCATATATATCATATATATCCAGTATATACATTCATTTATAATATTACGTAACATTTAGAGGTAAGAAATGAAATGCACCGTTCATGGAGACGGTAAGTCGTACGTACGCATGAACGCTACTTTCATTTCTATTTCATATTTAATGGAATTAAATCATAGTGATATAAATGTATAATATAATTACAGTATAATATAATGTATAATACCATTTACTCCATCCTTTATACATCCCACTTATGGCATTAACGATTCAAATCACTTTGAGGGGGCGGTAGTCCGCACTTCCTAAAATGAAATTATCGCATTTACCCATAATGGAAATCATAAAGTATGCCATAAATGGGAAATAAAGAAGCATTAGTAAAACATAAACATATTATATATCATATATAAATATAGTGACATCTTAATGGCCACCTTTTAAGGTGTTATATGAGTGTTGAACAATCATCGTTTCGTGAGGCAGAAATTCGCCATCCACAGAAACCGTATGTTCTTTAACCATTAGATGTAGGTGTGTGTAAGTGTAGCTCGAATACTTCATATAACAACATCCTAGTATATTGAGGATACTTTTGTTGTTACAAAAGAAATGAATAAAAAGAGTTTATGGGGTTGGAGAAGAAAAATAAAACAAAATAACATAAGAGAAGACATTACCTTTAAATCGGGTAACTCTTTTGATTTGAGCCAAAGGCTTCCTTGGGAAGTATTCTTCCCAAAGTGAGGCTTCTAGAAGTAAGGGAGGGAAGTTGGGAGAGTATTTGGGCAGAGGTTGCCGAGCCAAATGGCTTGAATGTGTGAATGAGGTGGTAGAGGTGGAGGCCTTTTATAAGTGGAGAGGAGGGCACTCTTGGAAAGTAAAGAAATTTTACATTATTATACAATGCTTTTCGGATTATAAAGGTCCCAAACTTATAAAATTCGTGGATAAGGTGATAAGGGTTATAAATATACCCATCCAATAGTATTTGGACAAGTGTAAGCCTTGTATTGTACATTATCTTTTCATTTTATTAAAATCGTTAAATAATGAGGTCATCGCTGCATCATAATTATGTCATAAATAATTTAATTTATTTAATGTATAAAAATTATAAAAAAATACTATGATGTATTAAATATTTTTATCTTTCCAATGACTATTTATAGTAGAAATATGAATTTTATAACCCCATGTAAAAATTGTTTTAGTAAAACATTTCATGTTTGTGTCATTTTTTACTTTAACATTAAATAAAAGGTATTTATGTCATTTTCCAACTAAAGTGGCTCCATGGGGTCCCCAAGTTGACCCATGGATTTTATTGGTCGGCCATGACACATCCAATAAGGTTAGGACATGTTTCTAGGTCATTTCATATTATTAAAGCATTATTTTTACCTTAAACTACCCTAATTACCACTAATCACGATTAAGAACTTAAAAGTTACTATTCAACAAAAATTATTTTAATCTCATTGAACCACATTTTACTTCTTAATGACAACCATGTATGTCGGATCTTTGAAAATCAAATCACAGAGGTGGTAATATTTCATTTAAACGAAAAATCAGTTATTTAACTACCACTTAGTGGTTTCACAATTCATCAAAAATTGAAGTTTTTCAGAACAATGCCAAAATTTCACCCTAAGCTATAATTGATATTCCGATTTCAAAAATTATGTCTATTTTACAAAATTCCAAAAATATAAGTTGCATTAATTTATTTTATAATTAATTCCCACTGTCACAACAAATAGCGTGTTTATAAGAAACAATTTATATCAAAAGATTGGCAATTGTTTATGTCCAATTTCAATGTTAAATTAATTCTAATGACCACCATTGGATAAAATGGTAAAAATATATTCTAATTATACTTAAAAACCACTAAATAGTATAATTTATCACTATAAATTATTTTGATTAAAAAAGTTGTTTTTATGTATTTTTCACTATTCATAAAAAATTTGAAGTTCTCAGAAAAATACCAAAAATTCAACATAGGCTAATTTCGATATTCCGAATCCAAAAATGAAGTCCATTTTGAAATATAAAATTTCTATAATTTTAAAAAGTGGTTATTACTATTCATAAAGGCTACTTTGATTAGTCGTGGTGTTTTAGAACTCGAAGTTGCGTACAATGCAAGATATTGCATTATTGAATGAGAAGCGTATCATGGAAGATCGGGGTGTTACATTCTCCCCTCCTTCAATAAATTGCGTCCTCGCAATTTGAAAATTTTCTTTGAAAATTAATGGTTGAAAAGAGAAAATACCTTTGTGGAAAACCCACATTGGAAATAAGATTAATATAATTTAGCCTTAATAAGAGGGAAAGGGAAATGAAAAAGTCACCACCCAATTATGATCTCGATTAGGAGAAAATTGGTGGAAATTAGAGACATATAATTGGAGGAAAAATGTAAATATTTTTAGGTAGTGATTGAGGTCATCAATCACAATCAACTGTCAAATTGAGGGCCTTAAAGCCTTCAATCTATGTTGATTTAAAATATCATCAGTTCAACAAGACATAAGGTATTAATATAACAAATTTTTTGTTTTAATATCCCATTACTAAAGTTTAAGAATTAATTTATTCATTGAATAACAGATAGTTATATATATATTTATGCTTGACAATTAGAGTTTCAACCTTCAACTCACCTTTCACTCAGAAAGATAATAGAACCCAAAAATATTATACTTATCCTAATTGTATAAGGTTCCAAATGTTAACACATACCATTTAGATTAGTAAAATTATTTTTTAATAACTAGGGACTTCCTGTAGGCTAGTGGTAGGAAATAAAGGCATGTCGCACTATGGTTGTGGGTTCGATTCTTGCAGCTTTGTCCGACGCGACGGGTTATGCCCCACCCTGCAGGTTGTCCTTTTCCTAAAAATATAGTACTATACTATTCCAAAAATAATCTTCATAAATGTTTTAACCTTAAACAATACTATCTAAAGTTCAACTTAATCCATTCCAACCTTTATTGGTATCCAAAATACCTCTGTCCAGACTTTCTCTAAAAGGTCTCTAAATTCCAAAATCATTTGTAACATCAGATTCCCTAAACAAATTAAAGTTTATATTTTTTCACATACTAAAAATATGAATACCTTCATCATATTAAAACCTTAATGAAATCAAAAAGTAGTGCAGTACAATCCTAATATATCACATTATTCTAATAACCAGAATATAATCCATGCGTCCAAAAGCACCAATACATTAATTATTCCGCTTCAACTGTAGTCACAGCATATGATTGGCCTTTATCCCTTGGCCTTTTCTAAGGTAAGTTTCCCTGACTCTTAGGACATTCATTTTCATAATGACCCATTTCTCTACAATTGTAGCATTCGACTTTGATAGCCTCTTTCTTTCCCTTGCAATCATGAGCCTGGTGACCCTTTTCTCCACATTTATAACAAACTCCAATTCCTTTTAGGCAAGTACCAGGGTGATTCTTCCCACAGTTATCACATAATAGAAAATCCTTCTTTCCCTTTTTCCCTTTATCTGTCTCTTGTTCCACTGTTCTCTTCTTCTCTTGCTTTACTTTGTTGTCATAAGACTTAGATAATTCCTTTTCTGTCTTGATAGCACATGAGACAATATCTTCGTATGTTGAGAAAGATTGTGATACTAAAGCTCGACGGAGAAATGTTTTTAACCCATCAAATAAACGATCAATCTTACCTCTTGGGTTATGTATATAATCTGCAGCATACCTTGCTAACCTTGTAAAGTTGGCCTCATACTTTGCGACATTCTCATCCTCTTTTTGTCTCAGACTCAGAAATTGCCTTTCCATATCTGCTCTATGGTCACGAGGAAAGTATTTTTCTAAGAAAAGATCTTTGAACTCTCTCCATTCCATATTTGATACTTCTTCATCTTCCTTTGTGTTTTTAATCAATGACCACCATTGATCGGCATCTCCAGTGAGGCGGTAAACTGCCATGATAACCTTCTCCCTTTTGCTACTCCCCAAGGCATGGTATATTTTCTCTAAGGAGTTTATCCATTGCTCAACTACTAACGGATTTGTACCCCCATTAAATGTTGGTGGTTGTTGCCTCATGAAGCGGTCTAACATTGATCCTCCACTTTGCGGATCAGGGTGCTTTATATGAGTAAGGTTATTATTCATAACCTGAGTGAGTTGTCCCAGTATGGTAATAAGTTGATCAGCACCAGTTGTATCTCCAGATCCACAATAATTATCTTGAGCAGGAGGGCAATCCCTACACGGAGTGCGTGCATTGATACGGTTTCCATTCCTTCCACTAGGCTCCATTTCTAAACAATGGCATAAACTAGATTAGTTTATGAATTAAAATACATAATTCCATATTTCTAAAACACTTTACATAAATTGAACTATTTATGGATATAATCCATAATCATACAAAGAAATGTTTTCTTTGATAAAGTATATACACATAACCCTTCATAGTGGTTTGTAAAGAAAATGAGAATTATCCTAAGCATATCCCCTGGGAGTGTCGTAACCGAGAGTGCAGCAAGGCCCGTTGTCGTGCACCAGTTCCCGTTCGAGTCTAGCTCAAAGTGGTGTTTTCGGGTTTTACCCCTAGGTACATCTGTGCCAGAGCCGCCTCTACCTGCTCATATCCAGACAGGGATGTATTGATCGGAAAACTCACAAAATCTCTACAATACCAAAATTCTAGGAAGTTCATCTATACTAATCCCCAAAGTCTATCTTCGGGCTATGTTCTCTAATCCGAGTTTATCAAAATCTAGCTTCCAAGGTTAGTAATAAACTGCCTCTGATACCAATGGTAACGCCCCGACCCCAGCTACCCAGAGTCGGTGCATTACTTCGTAACATTGTCTTGATCACAAAAGATCAAGTCTCGAAAGACCGATTAGTTTAGTAGCCTTGGAAACACTAGATACATTCATAAATGTTACATTACATCATAAAGTGAAAAACTAATAATAAAGTCTTCATAGTCCACACTCATATCCTCTTTTGACTATCCCTGCAGGTCATTCATAAAATACTTCTTCACATCCTGGAAAATATTAAAACATTGAAAAGGGTGAGCTCAGATGCTCAGTAAGGATAGAAATAATGCGGAAGCTTTCATAAATAAACATTAACATTTAAGGCAATGTATAACTAAAACAAAAGCCTTTTAAACATGAACTTCAACATAATATGGAAAAAGTAAAATGAGATAATGTCATTTAATTATTCACATGGATATTCTACTAGTCGAATAATCACATGCAATATCAATAACTACTTTCATAATGAGGGAATGTATAATGCCAGACATTCTGAAACATTTTGTCAAGGCCTCGGCCAAGACATCTAAAATGATTAAGGCCTCAGCCAAAACCATAAATCAAATTGGGAAAGGGCATCGGCCAATTCCACATCTAGTTGTCTCATGAGACCTACCGATGCATCGAGGAGCTATAGCAGGATCCACCCATCACTTATTAAGTCCAATACATTCCTCATATGAATAGGTTTAAACATATCATAAACCATAACATAATCGTATCACATAAAACATGCATAAAGGGAACATAACATTTCCACATTTCAATCACAAGATATCAATACAACACATTGATATAATAAAAACGCTTTCAAACCCATTTTCAATACTAAAATAAAAGAAAGATAAAACTTTGTATTTATTTTTCATAAAAAAATGATGGCTTGTAGAGGAAGCCGAAACTGAAATAATGGTCACGGCGGTGGAGAAGTCGTTGTCGCCGCATAAGTACGGAAAGGAAAACATTCCCTTTTTGTCGTTTAGTAAAACGCTTCGTATAAAAAAGATTCCTTTTGAATAAACGTAAAAGTCAAAGGGGTTTATACACCGTATAAAAGAAAGTTGTGTATAAAACCAAATATGCCTCAATGAAAGGAGATTGAGACAAAGTCCTTAAAAAGATCATTTTTTAAAAAAAATAGATCTATTATGTGTATTCACTATAAGTACACATAAAGAAAGTACAAATACAAGATAGGACATAATAATATCATGACATAATTTGAAAGTAGGAGATTAACCCAAAGAATAGAAATTGGGTTAAGAAGTTCCCTTACCTTGTGTCCGACTTGATTCGATTGTTCTTTAACCTCCTGAATAATAAACTAGAGTTAATATCTACCATTTTAAATTTCATTATCCTTTTTAAATCACTTATTACAATGTTATGAACATTATGTAATTATTTAAGTTAATAACGGTCGTTTTGTCGATTTTTGGTACTTGAGTCAACAATAAACTTCTTATAATTACAAGTTTTTTATGTGGTAGAATATCCATTATCTACAGAATTATATTCATGATTTAGATGTCATATATATCATATATATCCAGTATATACATTCATTTATAATATTACGTAACATTTATAGGTAAGAAATGAAATGCACTGTTCATGGAGACGGTAAGCCGTACGTACGCATGAACGCTACTTTCATTTCTATTTCATATTTAATGGAATGAAATCATAGTGATATAAATGTATAATATAATTCCAGTATAATATAATGTATAATATCATTTACTCCATCCTTTATACATCCCACTTATGACATTAACGATTCAAAACCCTTTGAGGGGGCGGTAGTCCGCACTTCCTAAAATAAAATTATCGCATTTACCCATAATGGAAATCATAAAGTATGCCATAAATGAGAAATACAGAAGAATAAGTAAAACATAAACATATTATATATCATATATAAATATAGTGACATCTTAATTTCCACCTTTTAAGGTGTTATATGAGTGTTGAACAATCATCGTTTCGTGAGGCAGAAATTCGCCATCCACAGAAACTGTATGTTCTTTAACCATTAGATGTAGGTGTGTGTAAGTGTAGCTCTAATAATTCTTATAACAACATCCTAGTATATTTAGGATACTGGTGTTGTTACAAAATAAATGAATAAAAAGAGTTTATGGGGTTGTAGAAGAAAAATAAAAAAAATAACATAAGAGAAGACATTACCTTTAAATCAGGTAACTCTTTTGATTTGAGCCAAAGGCTTCCTTGGGAAGTATTCTGCCCAAAGTGAGGCTTCTAGGAGTAAGGGAGGGATGTTGGGAGAGTATTTGGGTAGAGTTTGGCCGAGCCAAATGTCTTGAAAGTGTGAATGAGGTGGTAGAGGTGGGGGCCTTTTATAAGTGGAGAGGAGGGGCACTCTTGGAAAGTAAAGAAATTTTACATTATTATACAATGCTTTTCGGATTCTAAAGGTCCCACACTTATATAATTCGTGGCTAAGGTGATAAGGGTTCGAAATATACCCATCCAATAGTCTTTGGACAAGTGTAAGCCTTGGATTGTACATTATCTTTTCATTTTATTAAAATCGTTAAATAATGAGGTCATCGCTGCATCATAATTATGTCATAAATAATTTAATTTATTTAATGTCTAAAAATTATAAAAAAATACTATGATGTAGGAAATCTTTTTATCTTCCCAATTACTATTTATAGTGAAAAAATATGACTTTTATAACCCCATGTAAAAATTGTTTTAGTAAAACATTTCATGTTTGTGTCATTTTTTACTTTAACATTAAATAAAAGGTATTTATGTCATTTTCCAACTAAAGTGGCTCCATGGGGTCCCCAAGTTGACCCATGGATTTTATTGGTCGGTCATGACACATACAATAAGGTTAGGACATGTTTCTAGGTCATTTCATATTATTAAAGCATTATTTTTACCTTAAACTACCCTAATTACCACTAATCGCGATTAAGAACTTAAAAGTTACTATTCACCAAAAATTATTTTAATCTCATTGAACCACATTTTACTTATTAATGACAAACATGTATGTCGGATCTTTGAAAATCAAATCACATAGGTGGTAATATTTCATTTAAACGAAAAATCAGTTATTTAAATACCACTTAGTGGTTTCACTATTCATCAAAAATTGAAGTTTTTCAGAACAATGACAAAATTTCACCCTAAGCTATAATTGATATTCCGATTTCAAAAATGATGTCTATTTTACAAAATTCCAAAAATATAAGTTGCATTAATTTATTTTATAATTAATTCCCGCTGTCACAACAAATAGCATGTTTTTAAGAAACAATTTATATCAAAAGATTGGCAATTGTTTATGTCCAATTTCAATGTTAAATTAATTCTAATGACCACCATTGGATAAAATGGTAAAAATATATTCTAATTATACTTTAAAACCACTAAATAGTATAATTTATCACTATAAATTATTTTGATTAAAAAAGTTGTTTTTAAGTATTTTTCACTATTCATAAAAAATTAGAAGTTCTCAGAAAAATACCAAAAATTCAACATAGGATAATTTCGATATTCTGAATCCAAAAATTAAGTCCATTTTGAAATATAAAATTTCTATAATTTTAAAAAGTGGTTATTACTATTCATAACGGCTACTTTGATTAGTTGAGGTGTTTTAGAACTCGAAGTTGCGTACAATGCAAACTATTGCATTATTGAATGAGAAGCGTATCATGGAAGCTCGGGGTGTTACATCATATTTGCAGGATGGGCTTTTTCAGGGATTTTGGGGATTTGATTCTTTAAGTTTTTTTGGTTTCGTTTAATCTCCTAATGGTGATGAACCAAGATCGACACGAACATCGATCAAGGTTCGTATCTTCCAATTGTTGTTCTTTTCTTCCCTATTTTCTAATGTTCTTTGTGTGTGTTCTACGCGTTCTTCGTGGATATATGAATGACAGATCGTTCGCATCCGTTGTGAGACGCAATGATCCCAAATTGAAGATCTAGCATTGGAACAACCCCATGGAGGTGCAATGATGGTTTGGGCAGACGGATCGAAGTAGATCAGAAGATATCGTTCTTTGAACGATTTCCGCATGGGTGACCGGAATAGGATTTCAGAGCCGATCGAAGGCCCGAAACATGCAGATTCTATAATGCCCGAACCCCAGTTACCCAAAGTCGGTGCATTATTACATAACATTATCATGATCACAAATGTTCAAGTCTCGAAAGACAGATTAGTTTAGTATTCTTGGAGACACTATATATATTCATAAGTCTCACATTACATCATAAAGTAAAAAAACTACAACAACATCTTGTCTTCATATCCCCTCATACTATCCCTGCAGGTCATTTATAAATTACTTCTTCACATCCTGGGAAAAACAAAACATTGAAATGGATGTGGTAAGATGCTCACTAAGGATAACAATATAGTGGAAACTTTCATAAATAAGCATAAACATTTAAGGCAATGTATAACTAAAACAAAATCCTTTTCAACTTGAACTTCAACATAATATCTCAAAGAAAAAATGAAATAATGTCATTTTCATATTCACATAGATATTCTACTAGTCGAATAACCACATGTGATATCAATAACCACTTTCATAATGATTGAATGCATAATGCCAGACTATCATAACCACATAGTCAAGGCCTCTTTCCAAGATTACAATTAAGATTTTGTCAAGGCCTTGTCCCAAGACACTAGTTTGTCTCATGAGACCTACCAATGCATCGAGGAGAAATAGAGAGCTCCACCCGTCACTTACTAAGTCCAATGCATTCCTCATAGGATAATTTTGAAACATAACATAAACATTTGTATTTAAACTAGAATATGAAATGTCAATACTTTAACCACAAACCATGAATGGTATAAAAATAGCACATCCATATTCAAAAATAACTCATTCGATACAATATGGAAGATTGTATTATATCAGATTAACCTCAATCGAGAATAATGAAGGATATTTACATAGATTAAAATAATCATCAAACTATTGAGAGAAATATCCCCCTTTTTCATGAAAACATTTAAAAGTCACGCTATTTGTCAAGAAGCCATTTAAAATAGATTTTTGAATCAAAGTGTCCCATACCGCTTCGAAACTTTTAAAATGAATTTTTATTTGAAAACTTTAATGTCCATATAAATAAATCCTTAAAACCATTTTTAAAACATGGACATTAATGAGAAAGATTTAGAATAATAAATCTTTAAAACATTTTAAAATGATATTTTAGTTAGAGTTCCTAACCAAAATAGAGACACTTGAATACAAATAATTGAGGTAATAAAAACTTTGTAATATCATGCTAATAAAGGGATTCATGATATACTAGGTTAAAGTACATTATATACACCATATAAAAGTGATTTGGTGTATAACAACAAAGGAGTCTCAATGGAATGTAAATTGAGATGAAATCTCTCATAAAGGCCGTATCCATAGGTTAAGGATAAATCAATGACATAATTATGTGTTTAAAACATAAATACACTCAATATGATTGGATATTAAGTGTCAAACTATCAAAGGACATTCACACATATTCTTGTAAAAATAACACCACTGAATTGGATGTTTAACTCAACAAAACGAGATTGAGTAAAAAATACCCTTATCAAGTTCATACCGATGACTTGAGAAATTATCAATGGAGTGATTATGTGTATCAAAAGTATATCCACAGAAAGGGGAGTGTAAATTATGACATAATCAAATGAATAATGATTCCACACATAATCTTGGAGTAAAATAATCAATACAGTATGCGTAAATCCGAACGATTGGAAATTGAAATTTCAAATTCCCTTATTGATTTCGTAACTTACGAGACATACACCCATGAAATAAAGATCATACAATGATGATGTACATATCCATGAATTAAATTATATTACACAATGAATACAAACATGGGCATTACACACACCACATGCAATAAATAAGTGGTGAACAATGGAAATCTCATGGAATTAAAAGTGAGATAAGAAACCTCTTACTTTGTAATTCTTCCTTGGTCGAGGGTAGGTTAGCCTCCTATATAATGGTGAAATAATTATTATTGAATTATAAAATAATCATATACATTATTATGATATCGGATATGATCTTTTAACATTTCTTTGTCAATAATATCTTAGTATTATTGTCATTTCAGGTGTTAACTTACTCATTTTCTTTTATATGTTTTGTTACAGAAGCCGTGTTTGTTATGGATTGGTTGTATATTATTCATATAAATAATTATATCAAGTCCTTAAACATTATTTTTAATCATAAAATGGGAATTATGCTTGTATGGATACGACGGGGAATGAATCTCATCGCGTTCGTGAAGACGGTAGTCCGTCTGTACGCACGAGTGATAATATAATTAGTTTTATATTAAAATCATATATAATTGGATGGTATATCATATATACAGAATTATTATCATGTTATAATTATTATTTAAATGAATTACACATCATTATTATACCCATCCAAATAATAATGTATTGAATAACAATTACACCACGATGTGGAGACGGTAGGCCGTACGTACGCATGTATGGTGACATGTCATTCAAAGGATGGATAGAATAATGAATATAGTTGTACTATATTTATAATAACATAATAGTATATAATATATACTGGAGTTATTATTTTAGAATGGAAATAACAAAGAAAGAAGAAGTTGAAGAAGAAAGGAACTTGAAAGAGGGTTGTGAAAACATTACCTCTTCTTCGGGTTCTTCTTTCTGATTTGATCAAAAGGGATCCTTAAGCTAGCTTTCTGAACAAAATAAGTCTTCTAGGTTTAAGTGAGAGATTTTGAGATAATATTTGGGTAGGGTTTGGCTGAGCCAAAAGGCTTTTATGGAATGAATTTGAGAGAAGGGGAAGTTCCCTTTTATAAGAGGGGTGAGGGGCACCATAGGAAAAACTTAAAATATTATTTTATAATAAATCCATATTCGGTTTATAATGGATCCAAATTGATTTATTTTGAATCTATGGTGGGTATGGGTCGAACTCAACTCAACCAATAGGTTTTAGATAGGTTTGTATCAATTTATTAACCTTATCTTTTAGTTTTAACTCTTAGTTAATTAGTTTGACATTTACCATGTCTCTTTGTATTTTTATATTATATAGTTAATAAACATACTATATACCTCCAAGCGACCCCCAAGTGGTCCATTAATGATACAAATATCATTATATAAGTCTTTTGTCCGAACCTTATATTTTTAGGAATAAAATATCAATTAATAATATAATATTGTTTTTAAAAACTCTTTTATGTCAATTTTGACACTATTGGGTATTTTGTTTTTGATAATTTTATAACAGCATTATTACTTCGAAAAAAAATTATATAACCAATCCAAATATATAATATTAACCTATAAAATTATTCTAATTCAAAAAGGTCTCAAATTACATTTATTTACATATTTATAATATCAATTATTTTAATATTTCATTAATTAAGTAATTACTGCATCCCCATTGTGTCATAAATAAATTAAATTATTTAATGTATAAAAATTATAAATAAAACATCATTATGTAGGAAATATGTTTAGATTTCTAATGAATATTTATAATAGAATTTATCTTATGTATGACCCTATATTAAAAAAAAATTAGTTATTAAACTTTGATTTTATCTCTTTTAACTCTTCTTTGAATTAAAAAATAATAAATGTCCTAATCTAATCCAAGTGGACCTAAATGATAATATTTTCTTCCTAAGGTTTTTTTTGGTCTAGATATACTTGTCCAATAGAATTAGGACATGTGTTAGGATAATATTAATATCATTTTTACCCTTAATTGCCCTATTTACTTTTAACCGTGGTAAATAAAAGTAAAAAGTTACTATTCACCAAAATTTATTTTCATCCCATTTAACCACATTTTACTCCTTGATATTAACTGTGTCTCTCGGATTTTTGAAATTCCACTCACATAAGTGGTAAAATTAAGTTTTGTGTGAATTTCCAAATTCTCCTAGGAGGTGGGTAAAAGACAGTGAAAAGTTCGATAAAATTTTTATATATCTAAAATTATTCAAAACTAACTCCAATTAATTAAATTTAACTTATATAGGTATTATGTATCTATTTTTACCTTAATTAAATTTAAATAAAATAAATAAAAATTTAAATAAAAATTCGGTTTTAAACTATAACTCAGTGTTTTTTCACTATTCATCAAAAATGATTGTTTTCAGAAAAATACCAAAAAATCACCCTAAGATAATTTTGATATTCCGAATCCAAAAATGATGTCCATTTTGAAAGATAAAATTTATAAAATTTCAAAAAGTGGGTATTAATATTCATAACGGCTAGTTTGATTGGTTGTGGTGTTTTTTAGAACTCGAAGTTGCGTACAACACGTGCTACTACATTATTCAAAGGGAAGCGTACCATGCAAGCTTGGGGTATAACATTCTCCCCTACTTCAAATAATTTTGTCCTCGAAATTTTTAAAATTGGGCTTGGGAATGTTATGGAAAGTCCCACATCGTAAAAAGATTCAATATAACTATCACCATAAAAGAAAGAAAGAGATGTAAAAAGGTCACCCAAGATAAATCATAATAGGATTCCATGTAGGAAAACATGGATATGAAAGATAAAATAAGTGTCAAGTTATGATGGAGAGGGATAGAAACATGATTAGGAGAAAGTTAACAATAAGAAAGCCAAAAACTTGTGATGGGACAAACGGTCATTAGTTTCCCAGTAGGAAAAGTATACAGACAACATTTTTTTTAGTTACATTACATAAAGATGAAGAATTAATTTACAAGATTGACTAAGAAAATAAAGAAATATACTTTCTTTTTAAGTAGAGTTTCATTCTTTAATAAATTTCCACCACTACCTCATTTTTTTAAATGATGAGTATTCACGTAGACTTGGTCACACTGGAAGAGCTAGAATAAACTTCCATAGAATCACATGATCCATGGAGGATAAACTATATATTTACCTTATCTTTAGAGATTAATCAAAACCAAAATGGTTAGTGCAAGATCTGATGATCCCCCAAAAGGATATTCTTTTAGAGAAAGAAACACTAATCTTAATTTCTAAAATTAGACCAAAAATACCCCAAAGTTAAATAAATTCCATTCAATAAACAATTGTCCTTAAAATCCTTTAATATAATCCAAACTAAAATTGAAACCCAAAACTTAAAAGAATTTGGTTATGTAGTCTTCCACGTTAAATTGTATCTCCAAATGGCATCAACTACTCTTAAATTCACATACTTAAAAGTAATTAACCTAATCACATATTATTTATTATAGGTTAATAATTTCCATAAATAACCCAAATCACAATAAATCTACAATAAAAACATAGATAAAAATCATTCATTACTCCTCAAATGAAATCCCATAGTACTCTAGTTTCCTTGGGCATATAGTGTTCCCGACAAAGGGAACATCTTCCAAAATAACATTTATCACTTAATCACCAAATCATTTTCCTATACTAAGGTTATTCATTCGATAAGACATAATAACCCAAATAAACTTATTATTGATCAATAAAATCATTTAACTAAAAAAAATAGTCACACTAACAAGGGATTTCAAGTAGTTCAGTGGTAGGCGATAAATACCAATCTCACTTTGGTTGTGGGTTCGATTCCCATAGCTTTGTCTGATGTGACGGGTTGTCACACGGTCTGGGTGTTGTCCTTTTTAAAAAACTATATTTTATAACATTAACAAAATGAGACAAATTCCTCAAAATAACCATAACATAATTTTAATCAGAAATTTTCTCTCATACCTTTCATTTTCATCCCAAAATATTATAACTTGTAATTCCCTCAAACCCAATGATCTTATAAAACCAAATGGTTAATTACAACTATATCCACAAGGTAAAAGATAAGTCTTCCTCAAATATCATTCCCACATGGAAAACTATGGGGTTACAAATACAAGAGAAAATTATTTCAAAGTAATCCCATCAACAAAGAGCACTAATACTTTAAAACATTTCTCCAACCATTTATTTCTACATAGCTTCTTCCTTGACCAAGAAAATATCCTATAGAATAGTTAATTCACTCGGGTATTGCCCAGGTCTCCTACATTTATAGCAAATTACTGTTAATGGATTTTTCGGACCATTTTTATTTTCTTCCATAGTACTCTTCATTTTCCCTTGGCAATTATTCACTTTATGTCCTTCTTTCCCTCACGTAAAGCATTTCTTTGTTCCATTGAGACACTTTCCTTGGTGTCTCCTTCCACATTTCCTGCATGATGGAAATTTAGAATTATTTTCTCCTTTGTCTCCACTATTGGAGCTCTTATCATTCATCAACTTTCTCTTCTTTGTTGAGTCTGGGAGTTAGTTAATATATTTGTTTTTTATCATATTTTTAGAAAAATGATTTGGCATGAACACGATATCTTTTACTCTTATCAACATTCCATTTGGTTTCTCATTTCCATCATTGTTCCCACCTTGTACATCATTCTCAAAGTTACTATGACTTACTTGGACTTCATCCATTGACTAAAACCAGAAATCATTATTTGAGTAACAGTAGTCATAAAATCATTTATAGAATATCATGACACCATATTCTCAATTTGAAACACCTTAGGATTAACCAAGGTAATATATTCTCATATTATATTAAAATACTTCAAATTGGTTTGTAATGAAAATGTAAATTATCCTAAGTATATCCCCTGAGAGTGTCGTAACCAAGCGTGCAGCAAGGCCCATTGTCGTGCACCAGTTCATGTTTGAGTCTATATCAAAGTGGTGTTTTTGGGTTCTACCCCTAGGTACATCTGTTCCAGAGCCACCTCTACCTGCTCGAATCCAGACAGGGATGTATTTCTTGGAAGACTCAAAAAATCTATACAATACCAAAATTCTAGGAAGTTCTTCTATATTAATCCTCAAAGTCTATCTTAGAGCTATGTGCTCTAATCAGAGTTTATCAAAATCTAGTTTCCAAGATTAGTACTAAAGTTCCTATGATAACAACTGTAATTCTCCGACCCCAGTTACCCAAAGTTAGTGCATTATTACATAACATTGGAATGATCACAAAATATCAAGTCTTGAAATAAAGATTAGTTTACTAGTCTTGAAAACACTAGATATATTCATAATTATTACATTAAATCATAAAGTAAAAAACTACAACAACATCTTGTCTTCATATCCACTCATACTATCTATGCAGGTCATTCATAAATTACTTCTTCACATCTTGGGAGAAATAAAACATTGAAAGGGTTGAGATCAGATGCTCAGTAAGGATAACAATATAAAGGAAACTTTAATAAATAAGCATAAACATTTAAGGAAATGTATAAATAAAACAAAATCCTTTTATACTTGAACTTCAGAATAATATGTCAAAGATAAAATGAAATAATTTCATTTACTTATTCACAAGGATATTCTAATAGTCTAATAACCACATGCGATATCAATAACCACTTTCATAATGATTAAATGCATAATGCCAGACTATCATAACCACATAGTCAAGTCATCGTGCCAAGACTACAAATAATATTTTGTCAAGGCCTTGTGCCAAGACAATAGTTTGTCTCATGAGACATACCGATGCATCGAGGAGCTATAGCGGGCTCCACCGGTCACTTACTATGTCCAATGCATTCCTCATATGAAAATTTTGAAACATAACATAAACATTCGTATTAAAACTAGCATACAAAATGTCAATACTTTAACCACAAACCATGAATGGTATAAAACTAGAACATCCACATTCAAAAATAACTCATTAAATACAATATGGAAGATTGTATTATATCATATTAACCTCAATTGAGAATAATGAAGGATATTTACATAGATTAAAATAATCATCAAACTATTGAGAGAAATATCCCTCTTTTTCTTGAAAACATTTAAAAGTCACACTATTTTTCAAGAATCCATTTAAAATAGATATTTGAATCAAAGTGTCCCATACCACTTCGAAACTTTTAAAAGGAATTTTGATTTGAAAACTTTAATGTCCATATAAATAAATCCTTAAAACCATTTTTAAAACATGGACATTAATGAGAAATATTTAGAATAATAAATCTTTAAAACATTCTAAAATGATATTTTAGTTAGATTTCCTAACCAAAAGAGAGACACTTGAATAAAAATAATTGAGGTAATAAAATTTGTTAATATCATGAGAATAAAGGGATTCATGATATACTATGTCAAAGTACATTATATACACCATATAAAAGTGATTTGGTGTATAACAATAAAGGAGTCTTAATGGAATGTAAATTGAGATGAAATCTCTCATAAAGGTCGTATCCTTAGGTTAAGGATAAATCAATGGCATAATTATGTGTGAAAAATATAAATACACTCAATATGATTGGATATTCAGTGTAAAACAATCAAAGGACATTTACACATATTCTTGTAACAACTACAACAATGAATCGGATGTTTAACTCAACAAATCAAGATTGAGTAAAAATTACTCTTATCAAGTTCATAACGATGACTTGAGAATTTATCAATGGAGTGATTATGTGTATCAAAATTATATCCACAGAAAGGGGAGTGTAAATTATGAAATAATCAAATGAATAGTAATTCCACACATAATCTTGGAGTAAAATAATCAATGAAGTGTGCGTAAATCCGAATGAGTGGAAATTGAAATTTAAAATTCCCTTATTGATTTAGTAACTTATGAAACATACACCCATGAAAGAAGGATAATAAAATGATTATGTAAATATCCCTGAATTAAATTATATTACATAATGAATACAAACATGGTCAGTACACACACCACATGCAATAAATAAGTGGTGACCAATGGAAATATCACGGAATTGAAAGTGAGATAAGAAACCTCTTACTTTGTACTTTTTCCTTGGTCGAGGGTAGGTTAGACTCTTGTATAATGGTGAAATAATTTTTATTGAATTATATAAGAATCATATACATTAATATGATATCATATATGATCTTTTAACATTTCTTTGTTAATAATATCTTAGTATTATCGTCATTTCGGGTGTTAACTTACTCGTTTTCTTTTATATGTTTTGTTACATAAGTCGTGTTTGTTATGGATAGGTTGTATCTTATTCATATACAGAATGATATCAAGTCCTTAAACATTATTGTTAATCATAAAATGAGAATTAGTCTTGTATGGATACGATGGGGAATTAATCTAATCGTGTTCGTGGAGACGGTAGTCCGTACGTACGCACGAGTGATAACATCATTATTTTGATATTAAAATCATATATAATTGGATGTTATATCACATATAAAGAATAATTATCATGTTATACTTATTATTTACATTAATTACACATCATTATTATACCCATCCAAATAATAATGTATTGAATAACAATTACACCATGATGTGGAGACGGTAGGTCGTACGTACGCACGTATGGTGACATGTCATTCAAAGCATGGATAGAATACTGAATATGGTTGTGCCATATTTATAATAACATAAAAGTATATAGAAGATCATGGATTTATTATTTTAGAATTGAAATAACAAAGAAAGAAGAAGTTGAAGAAGAAAGAAACTTGAAAGAGGGTTGTGAAAACCTTACCTCTTCTTCAAGTTCTTCTTTTTTATTTAATAAAAATGGATCCTTAGGTTGGCTTTCAGATTAAAATAAGGACACTTAGTTGAAGTGAGGTAAGTTGAGAGAATATTTGGGCAGGGTTTGGAAGAGCCAAAAAGCTTTGAAGGTATTAATTTGATAGAAGGGGGAGTTTCCTTTTATAAGAGGGGTGAGGGGAACCTTAGGAAAAACTTAAAATATTATTTTATAATAAATTCATATTCGGTTTATAATGGCTCCAAATTGATTTATTTCTAGGCTAAGGTTTGGATGGGTCGAAATAAACAGAACCAATAGGTTTTATATAGGTTTGGGTCACTTTATTAACCTTATCATTTAGTTTTATCTCTTAGTTAATTAGTTTGACATTTACCCTGTCTCTTTGTATTATTATATTATATTGTTAATAAAATTACTATATACCTCCAAGTGACCCCCAAGTGGTCCATTAATAATACACCTATCATTATATAAGTCCTTTGGCCGATCCTTAGATTTTTAGGAATAGAATATCAATTAATATTATAATATTTGTTTTAAAAACTCTTTTATGTCAATTTTGACACTATTGGGTATTTTGTTTTTGATAATTTTATAAAATCATTATTACTTAGAAAAACATTTATATAACCAATACTAATATTTCATATTAACCTATAAAATTAGTTAAATTCAAAAAAGTCTCAAATTACATTTATTTTGATATTTATAATATCAATTATTTTCATATTTCATTAATTAGGTAATTACTGCATCACCATTGTGTCGTAAATTAATTAAATTATTTAATGTCAAAAAATTATAAATAAAATACCATTATGTATGAAATCTTTTTATATTTCTAATGAATATTTATAATCAAATTTATCTTATGTATAACCCTGTATTAAAAATGTTTTAGTTATTAAACTTTGATTTTATCTCTTTTAACTCTTCTTTGAATTAAATAATAATAAATGTCCTAATATAATCCAAGTGGACCTAAATGATAATATTTTATTCCTAAGGTTGTTTTTGATCGAGATACACTTTTCCAATAGAATTAGGACATGTGTTAGGGTAATATTAATATCAGTTTTACCCTTAATTACCCTATTTACTTTTAACCATGGTAAATAAAAGTAAAAAGTTACTATTCACCAAAAATTATTTTCATCTCATTTAACAACATTTTACTCCTTGATATTAACAGTGTCTCTCGGATTTTTGAAATTCCACGCACAGAAGCGGTAAAATTATGTTTTATGTGAATTTCCAAATTCTCATAAGAGGTGGGTAAAAGACGGTGAAAAGTTCAATAAAAATTTGGTATATCTAAAATTATTCTAATCTAACTCTAATTAATTACGTTTAACATATATAGGTATTATGTATCTATTTTTACCTTAATTAAATTTAAATAAAATAAATAATTAATTAAATAAAAATTCGGTTTAAAACTATAACTCAGTGTTTTTTCACTATTCATTGAAAATTGAATGTTTTCAGAAAAATACCAAAAATTCACCCTAAGATAATTTCAATATTCAGAATCCAAAAATGAAGTCCATTTTGAAAGATAAAATTTATAAAATTTCAAAAAGTGGGTATTACTATTCATAACTGCTAGTTTGATTTGTTGTGGTGTGTCTTAGAACTCTAAGTTGCATACAACACATGCTACTGCATTATTCAAAGAGAAGTGTACCATATAAGCTTAGGGTGTAACAGATTCGGCATCACGATGACAAGGAGACCCCTGATCTTGAGTTTCGTACCAAACGGACAATGGAAATAGAAACCGAAAGATCGGTCGAGGCGCGAGGAGGAAGACGACGGTTCTAGAAACTTCTCGACTACACGGCGTGTAGTATGGGCTACATGGCATGTATTCGTCGGCGGGCCACCTGGCGTGTACTCTGGGAGTACATGGACATGGGTTGGGTACACGGCCAAGGACACGGCATGTATACCCTTCCCCGTCTAGATACACGGGGTACCCCGTGTACTGGTACACGAGCAGGCGACATGGACAGAGACCATGTACGAGAACATGGCAAGAGTACACGGAGTAAAACCTAGGTGCTCAGACACGGCGTGTAATAATACTACACGCCGTGTAGTAAGTTTTTATACAAAAAGCCCAATGACACAGGTCATTTACACTGGAAGTACCCAGAGTCAATGAACATGGCGTGTGATCCTTCTACACGCTGTGTAGTTGAGTTTTACACATCTTGGACAGATGACACGGGCCGTTTACACGAGTAGCACCCGGAGTCAAGGAACATGGTGTGTAACCCTACTACATGCCATGTTACCTATTTTACATTGCTTGATCCTTTTGTCTACCATGACTAGAACTAGTTTTCTTAGGGTTCGTACCCCTGGTCTTTACCCTCAAGGTTATCATATCATTTCCTACGTACAGGAGTATGATCCCTTCAGTAGAACTTCTTGAATATAGTTGTTGGAATATTCTCTGTGAGACTTAGATCCGGGTCCTCTATTCATTCCTGGAACCCTAAGTAGTGTTCTTGGTATCGATGTGACCTACTTTACCCAGGCTCTGATCCTCTGCTTAGCGGATTAGCTCAGACTGAGTTGCTAGAATCACCCCTTGGCTATTGGTTGTGATCCTCATCTAAGTATCATATTCTCAAGTAATTGTGGAGTGTGTTCTCCCGGAACGAGTACTTCGTATCACTCTCTTCAGACCTAATAGTATGTTCTCCTTGTTACGTGTTTAGTGGAATCTTCGAGCTGGATCTTAGTGGTGGTTTTGCGATGGTTGATCATGTATGAGTATATCTGGATTTTCTTGTTATATCTTCTGTAAACATATACTATATAGAGATGACTGTATCTTTCATTTATGGTATTCCCCTTTTTTTATTCTTTTGTGGTTTCAGGGTTTCCTATTGTGTATTGTTATACTCACCCCTGCACGGGCTTTGCCCGCACGTGTCGTGTCATGTGCAGACGAGCGATCCTTTGACAGGATTTTGGGCGGACCAGGATCGGACGGTGCTCAATGAGATCAGACATGCAAAGGTGTGTTCTTACAGATACGGATTGCAGTCCTAGTACCTTTATTTACAGGTTGGACTTTGTTACAGACTCTATTTTGGCGGGCTTGTACTTTATACCAGGGTTTTATATTACTGTACTTTACTTTCCTGTCATACTCTGTTGGTTGGGATTTTAGTGTATGCATGCATTTCCATTTTTAGTAGTTTTTACTTTTCAGCTTTGTGGGCTTGGAGATGTGTGTGTGTGTGTACATGTTTATAGGAAATTCCTCCCATGTTAGTAGCATACCTACTTAGTTCTAGTCTACAGCCCCTGTCCTATTGGAGGCGGTCTTGGGGAGTTGCGGCTCGGGCCCCACAGGGACGGGTCGAGACATGATGAATATTAGAATATCATCTATAAATACTTCAATAAATTTTTTTTATTTAATCTCTAAAGACACTATCAATCAAGTCCAAGAAGATTTTTAGATAATTGGTGAAAAATAATTGAATCCCTATGAACACATAGTGCTCTTATCTTATACAAAAAGCGGTCTTGGGAATTTCATCCTTCTACACCATTACTTGAAAATGTCCTAATTGAATATCCACCATAAAGAATTATTGAACTATACATAGCTGATAAATAATGTTATTTAATCTATGGAATAATATTCCTATTCTTTATTGTGATCTTGTTGAGCACATGATAATCAATAAAAAGGAGAGTTGACCCATACTTATTCTTGAAGAAGGGGACTAGGGAACCCCATCGTAAATCACTTCAGTATATGGACACTTTTTACAAATTCTACTATAGTTTTTTCTTCAGTTCATTATGTTCCAAAACATCTATTCTATATAGTGACTTTGATAATAGCAATTACCTAGGTATAATATCGATTGAAAATTTGACCACTCAACAAAGTTGAAGACCAGGAAAATCTTTTGGAAACACATCATCATATTCCATCACAATAGAAATTTCTTGGAAGATGGTTCTTTCCATAGACTTGATTATTTGAGATAGATAGTCTTGCCTCATTGGGAAATAATAACCATTCATGAGATACTAATACTGAATAGTATTCATCCTCCTTCATGAACCTATACATAATATTAAGAAGTTCCACAATTAAGAGAGTGATTTCCTTCTCACAATAATATATGTCGTAACGATATAGGGAAATCCAATACATGCCTAGAATCACATCAAATTCCTCCAACGATATTATGATAATGTTTTCTGAGAAGTTCATACCACTAAATTTGATAGGGGATGAGTTATATACATGGGATGAAATAATTTCCCCATTTTCCATTTTCCCCAATAACTATACTTACCTTATTGGTTGTGGGTTTTGAATAGTTTTACTAAACCGTGATGATATGATGGGATGAATATGACTAAAATAAAAAAGAATTTTTTTATTCATGAATGAATAACTAGAATAAATTCGAAAACATCATTGTTGGGAAGAAGCTCACAGGTTGTAATGGAAAAAGCTCCCCCTTTTCTTAGAGTTCGTTGGTTGTCTCCTCAAACCCTTATCTTAGTGAATTAGTTTGAAAATTTCTCTGTTTCATTGTAGTTTAAGAATTGAATTATGCACTGAGGGTTAATAAAAGAATTCCTTTCCCCTATCACATTAGTGGGTTTCTTTTCTTGGAAATAAGTAGCTATGTTTCCTTCCCTCTAATACATAAAGCATTTATATTCCCCCATTGGGAATTTTTCAGGTTTCATCTTTCCATACCTTTGACAAGTGGGATGTTGAAATTTTATCAAACTATTAGATTTCCCTATCAGTACTCTCGAATTAATATCCACTTTCAACATCCTATCAACATGAAACCTTTTCTATTCGTTCGTCTCTATCTTTAAATTAAGGGAACATTAGACAATTTCAGTATTGATATGAATATCTCAGATCACCAAAGAAATTTATAGACTAGGTTTTAGCACACCAAATAAGATTCCAACCTTGTATTTAATGGAAACAAAAAATAAAAAGGTGTATCATTGAATTATTGTGTAGTTTTCCTCATACACAATGATAAATTAGTCACCTTTTTTATTGAGTTCATGAAAATCCCATTCCATTTTTATTCAAATAGTGTGAGGAAAATATTTAATGAAAAACATTTTCTAGAATTCTTTCCACCCCAATGTTGTGATATTACTGTAAAGATTTTTACTCTTGATCAATGTCCACACTAATCATATTCTCCAATCATATGATAAAAATCCTATATAAATTTTTCTTGTTAGGAAACTTTAATGATGGAGAAGATCATATCAATGGAGTTTATCCATTGTTCCATGATTAAGGGATCAAAATAACCATTGAAATTTGGAGGCCTTTGTCATATAAAGGACTCAATTAAAACTTTTTCACTATTTGAGGAATTTTTATTCTCCTATGAATCCCATTTTATATTCATAATATGATTCAAATAATAGATTATTTTCATAAAGTTTATGAGTCTCATTCCCATCAGGTTGGGAATCTCATTAGGCTAGCAATCACATTGCCCTTATCATTGATTGTTTACCTGATTCCTCATATTTCCTAAAATTGTATAGAATAAAATTAAAATTAGGGATCAATATCTTTAAACTATTAAACACATAAATGTAGAATCCATTAAATTTAAATGGATAACTTTGAAATTACATTTATTTCAATACATATGAGATTATAGGATTTAATATATGTTATCCATAATCTATTTTGAAACAAGTATTCTTATGAGATTTTTTTATTATGTTAATAACTTTTTGTAATTATATTTTTATTTTAACAAAACATATCACCCAGGAGTGTTAAACTAGATATAAATTAAACTCATTGTCATGAACCAGGTTACTCTAAGTTAGGCACAACATACCACGTTAGAACTGTTACCCCATGTTACATTTATTCCAGAACCACACCTACTTATACTATCCGGATAAGGATTTATTTTTTGGTAATATAAATACCCTATACATACAAAATTTAGTGATTTTTCTTATATGTATTCTTATCCCTAAGGATTTTTCTATAGTTTTCTAATCTAAATCCCAAAAATAACTAAACTTTTACTGTGAAAAAACTACAACAACCCATCTCTTTATTAAACGATTATATATGATTAATTACATAATATTACACTTAAAACAACCTAGAAGATAGATAATTATAGTGTCTCTTGGAATTATGAACATTATATGACAACATAAAATAGAAAATAAATCATCATTATTTAAAACATTCTTAACATTATCGTATATAAAACTACGTGGGATAACCAAGGGACATACAAAAGAAACATGTGAGCTATAAAACCCATTACGGGAATAAAAATGGAATGAAAAGAAGAAAATAATTCATATTAGACAATGATAATAAAAAAGTGAGAATAATAAACATGAACATTGAGGCATGATATATTATGATAATCATAAAGGCAGTATGGAAAAAGTGGTAAAATCATAAAACATGGGAAAAAATGGTAGGTGAAGGCTAACTGACATGAAATAATAATGTAAAAAATATCATAATGGAATCAGGTTAACTCCCTATCCTTACATGATGTCTAATGAGACTAAATAGTACTCATTTCTTTGAGTGCTATATAATTCAGGGTAAACCTATCACATTCATTTGATTCTCATGCTTATGTGTGACACATTGATCACACAACATAAATAAATTTGTCATCTTATATTATTCAATGATTATGTAATATAGAAAAAATATATTTATTTACTATTTAAAACAAACATAAGTGTTAAAATGTAAATAGTTTTTATGTAAATGGGTATGGTATTCACAACATATTTATTTTGGAATGGAAAATTGTGGTGAAATTTTGGCAGCATAACGGCATCACATAAAATTCATAATATGGGTTGATGAGGGGGAAATGGGTATCTAATAAATTTTACATAAAATAAGAATTCATAAAGACATGTAAATTTATAACACAACATAATTAATTTCAAATAAAAGGCATTAGATAATAAGGAAACATGGATAAAGTATAGAAAGAGAGGATCCCTTACTTCAGTTTGTGACTCCAAATTCTTTTGGGGAGGTTCTTGAGAGATTTATAGAACCTTGTTAGGAATATTAAGATGGTATAATAGAGTAAGGTCGTTATTAAAAGGCTTTTAATGAGGGTAAATGGGATATTGGGTTGGTTTATATAGAAAATGGATGGGGATTTCTTTAATATTTTTCAAATATCAGTTTTGGACTCTATATAATTAAATAACCAATTAAACAAATATTCCCAAAGTTTTTTCCCATGGTTTCTACCTAATAGTAGTGGTTTTCAATATTTTATATTCCCAAGGGGTAGAAATAATAAAATAAACATATTTCTTATATGGAGGTGAGTCACACTATTAACGAAATGATTTTAAAACTACAAAAAATATATTAATGGTTTTCGAGGATTCAAAATTTTTTTATAAATTTAATTAAATAAACATAAAATCTTATTATTTTATGGATAAATATATATTTGGTCTTGGATACATTTTATAGTATTTATTATATACCATATGGGACATTATGATGTCATAATACACACTGTATCTTAATATCGTGGTTGTTTTTTAACAAAATATTCGACTATCTCTGAAAATAAAGAAACATTTCCATTGGATAATTTTGATGTTATGATTAAAAAATTAAAAACATTTATCTAATTAATTTTATAAATATTTCCATTTTTACTTCTAAAAAATTAATCTATATTTATTTAGAAATGATGGGTTTTTTGACAAGAATATTTTTCAAAACCCTATAAAAATTACATTTGACATCATTAAAATTATATGATCATTTATATTTGATAAAAATTATTAAATAATAATATTTTATTAAAATGATATTTTTTTCAAAATTCAATTAATTCATAAAAAATTATTTAATTAAATTTTAATGTTACATGAAAAAATACAATTTATGTTTTATAAAATAAAAAAATCAATATCATTAATAAACTAACAATTATAGGATGAAAATATATTCATTATCCTATAAAAAATAATATACATACTCATAATTCTTGGGATTTGATACATATCTGTTTCATGGAATGGTTTGAGGGACACGGTTTTGGTGTTGATCATGATGATCTTGATCTTCACCCCTAGACGGTTTTTCTCCTAAATAAGTTGCTGGATAATTTCTATATCTTTCTCAAGTTAAAATCATAGGAATTTTATCTCTCTTGAAATATATAATAAATGGGATTCATAGGGTATGATCCTACATGATGATGCCATCAAATATTTTTTCTATATTTTTTGGATTTTCTAAAATCCTATATTTATACTAATCATATGATCACTGTTAAATGACTATATCCTCAATTATAATGATACTTAATGGAATTTTAAATCCCATTGGAGATAATAAAATAATATAATTGCATGTGTTTTCTAAAACCATATTACATAATAACACGTTTAATTAAATCAATCATAGAATTTTATTTATAATAATTCAGATCGTGACATTTGATTTTTGGATTGGGAGAATTTTTAAGAATTGGGAAGGGTTTTTAAAGGTAGATTTCTTAAATTGGGGAATAGGGAAGAGATAGGGGTTATCCATTTATAATACCATGAAAGGAAACACTTGGAATTATAAAAAATATTTATATATTATTTATATATTTACCAAGTATAATGCTTTCAAATTGGCATGAATTATTAAGAAAACAAATTTGGTTGAAATACCACTATCCAGATATATTTATATTGGTAACAAGTTCATTTTAATCCTTTCATATTTTTAACCCCTTCATTACAATATTTAGACCATAATTGTGGTAAATAATTTTTAAATAATAAAGGGTTAAAATATTTTCAATAAGTTTTCAATTAGAACATTAAATTACAAAGGGTGATATTTTAAACCCTTACTCATACTACCTATCCTCTTGAAATATTTTTACTGCTTTTAATAAATTTAATTTAATTCAATTTAAAATAATTTACCATTTTATTGATTTTTGACACTATTCATTTAATTTGAAATTAATGGTTGGAAGATAGAAATATAATTTTAATATAAACCTATAAAAAATAAATTATATTATATTAATCAATAAAATTATTGAGGCACTATAAATCACATTAAAATATTACTTTTAATTTTTTCAAACACATTTAAATGTTTTTTCTAGTACTTGTACAAGAACTGTGTTAGTGTTGTGTAAGAATTGAACGTAATTATTTCATCACTAAAGTTGATGAATAAATTACCAATATAAAAAGTTATATTTTTAGTAAACATTTATAACTTAACTTATCCACTTTTTGACCATATATTAAAAATTTTGAGACATAAAATTCAGGTGAGTGACATTATGGAACATGTTATTGAAAATAATATAAATTTCATTATCATGGGAAAATAGCACAAAATTTCCATATCTTATAATTAGAAATTTCTGTTATAAAATTTATTCCAAATAATAAAATAATGTAATGTTTTGTGTTGATTTTGAAAGCATATATCATGGTTTTAACCATTATTTTTCAATTTTAGTTTTATAAAAGTGAAAAATATTTACCATGATTACTAACCACAATGAATAAAAATAATAGGGAAATATTTCTAAAATTTGAACCAAATGATTCCAAATAGAGTATGAAATTTTCTAGATTTAATCTCTATATGATGTAGAAATCTACAATAATATATAAAAGGTAATCAAAAACATTTTTAAGAGAAATGAATTTTTATTAATGAAATGTAACATATATCAAAATAATAAATTATTTTGATTAAATTGGAATCAGTTATATTTTTATACATAAAATAGTTCATATTTCACTTTAATAATAAATTAAATATATAATGTGATTTTTAAATTACATTATTTAACGAAAAATATGACCATATGAGAAAAATATGTATTTTTCACTATTCCCTAAAAATCATTAATTTCATAAAAATCCAAAAAAAAACTACCCATAAGATAATTTTGAAAAATGTGGTCTTAGAAAAAAATCTTTTTCTCAAATACATTTTATAAAATGAAAATAAAATAATATTTTTCTAAAAGCATGAAATAAACACAGTTTTTGTGTAAAAAGTATTTGTATAGAATATAAATACATTACTAAGTACAGAGTTCTTATTTAAATTTTTTTGATTATATAATAAAATTAATTATTTTTTTAAATTATTTTTTATTCTTATTGACTGAACCAATTTAATGGCTAGAGTAAAATAATGTGTGATAATATGGTTAATTTAAACTTTAAATTGTGTGTGTCATAATCAATCTCAAAAATTAAATTTATTTAAAGATAAATATATCACAAAATATAATGGGGTTAAATTATATCCACCATTAAATTAACATCAACCTCAAAATTTCACTACTTAGATACAAAAAAATTGTGTTTTCTTTGTTTCATCACATCCTTAGTTTCTCATGATTTTTTTTCAAATTTTTTATTCCTCTGATGAACATTAACTAGGTTATTACACTTATTCTATAGAGCTTTGTTTCCATTTTCAGTTATTTATAGAATTATTTCATTATAAAAATATAATATTCCTTGTTGTAACAACTTATATCTTCAGTATATATGATTGATTTGTTATATACTCCATCAATATGGATTCATGAATCACATCATGAACTTGAGAGAAGTTCGGTGAAAGCACCAAATGATAAGATATTGTACCAACTCGATGAAGAATCCCCAAAAATATACATAGGGATCATTATTGTATAGAAAAAATCATAGTAATACCTACTCACCAACGTCAAATTATAGATATCATTGGTGATCGCTATTATTACATTTCTATCAATTATTTGATTCATTGATGTCCTTATGAATGGATATGATATTCTTCACTATTTCTATTACAAGAAATTATCCCAATATATTTCCATAAAAAAATCATCCCAACTTGTTGGAGTTATACTAATCTTTCCATATAGGGCTTCATTAGGAGCCATCTGAATGATCAAGGGAATGTTATTTATGTATAAAAACTCAACTAGAGGAAGGTTTAGATCCCAAGAACCATTTAAATATGTTGAAAACATATCTCAATATATCCTCTATAGTTTTAATATTTCTCTAAAACTGAGTATCATCTATTGAAAATAATTAGTGATGAAACAAAACTCTTTATAAAATGCCTACGGAAGACTTATCTACAACATAAGTATAACCCTTTGATCTATAAGAAATATAATAGGGTGTGGTACTCAATTAAATATTACCACTTAATTAATTTATATTTTGTAAATATGATAATGAGATAAATATACATTGATATAAAAAAAGTGTTCTATATTCTTAAGAAGATAAACTAAAACCAAAATAACATAGGTACTTTCTAAATTTTGGGGATTCCAGCAAAAAAATCCATAGTGATGTTTTTACAATTCCATTCTCCTATAGGTAATTTGTTTAACATACCTTAGACTTTTTAACTCATAAAAGACATTCTTGTCACGACCCGTCCTCGGGGCCCGTGGCGTGACTACCCCAAGCTTGCCTTCCATAGGCCAGGGGCTGGCGACTAGCACCAAAGGTGTAAATCCAAATAAAAAGGGAAGGCATTGCTTTTATAAAGTAAAAAAACACCACAAAGTACGCAAGCTGAGTAAACACTAAGTAAACTGAGTACAAAAGTAAGTGCTGGAATGTAAATGGGCCAGAATAAAAACATAACTGAAAGTAAAGTACAACTGAAAAGGAAGTACAACAACAGAAAAGAAAAACAGTGAGTCCAACATCCTCCCGTTATTCTGATAATAGGTGGATAAGAATTAACCAATAACGTTAATTAATAATTCATGAACAATGAAAAACCCCTACATCGAAGAAGAATTCACAGAAGCTTCTGTCACGGAAGACGGCGTCACGGGGGAAGGCTCCGTATACGGTGACAGAGTTCGTCCGACGAAGAAATGGTGTTTCCCTTTATTTGATGTGGGAAGAAGAACGAAGGAAGGCGCGTCGAAAAAGGGAACGTCGTCACACACCGGCTGTAGAGAGAAGAAGAGACGGCTCGTTGATCTCTCCTTGCGGAGATGGCGTTCTTTGTCGAAGCCTTGGTGTTCTTCGCGTTCTTCAAACTTAGAGAATTCTCTCCCAAAAACACCACAAAACGATACAACAATAATAAAATAAGACTTTTGCCTTATTTTATTACTCTGGCCAACATTTTTCAAAATTCAAAACTTGAATTCACGTAATTAATTAAACAAGTTTTGTCAAATTAGTTAGGTGTTTAATTTGAATGCATTGATGTGGAAAAGTTACAATTTTAAGGAGGGTTGCCAAAACCTAAGAGGGGGTTTTGGGGAAAGTGAAAAGGTGGGGGATCATGTGAGCCCCACCTCACTAATATCCTAACCATAAGTTAGGATCACATAGTAGAGAGAAATAAAGTTGTGACACAACTTAATTTCACTTAACACGTTAACCACTTAGTAAAGAAATAAAAATAAAATTGTAAAACAATTATATTTTTATTCCTCACATTTTTAACATCTCCTCCCAAGAAAACGCACCTTCGAAAAAGGTGTTCCTAAGAAATAATCAGTACTAAAGTTTCATCGGTGCCCTTGGATTTTGATTCCGAGCACTGGTTCAGAAGTTAGTAAAACCCGCTCGTTCATTCACTAAACGTACCTGAGCTAAACATTGGAAAATTATTCTAGGCACACTGGGCCTCAGAATCAGGCGCCGTCAGAAACTTCGGACTCGTAAAATTCCTAAGAAATTAAGAAAAAAAATTCCTTGAAATTTTCGGGTCTTTATATTACTCCCACCTCATGGATTTACGTCCCCGTAAAGCTTCAACACACACTAAGGAAAACAAAGTGGTGCTGAGAATTCATCTGATCCTTCCTCTCACATGTGCTCTCCTTGAGGTTCTCGAGCTACAAGTGAAAATGTACCAAAGGAATCGACTGTCCACGTAGGACCCCCTCCTGTCGATCCTCGGTCGCCACTGGTACCATCGCAAAAGTCTCCACATCATCGATGTCCAGCTCCCCATGGTCGATGATATGCATTGGGTCATGCGCGTATCTCCTCAGTAGTGATACGTGGAAGACATTGTACACCTGGTGCAACTGAGATGGTAGAGCCAGGAGATAAGCCACCTTGCCTATCCTACTGAGAACTTGGAATGGTCCGATGAATCACGGAGATAACTTGCCACCCCGGCCAAATCTCTGTAATCTATGCCGAGGTTAGACCCACAAGAAAACGTGTTCACCATCCTCAAACACTATTGGTCTCCGTCTCCATTCAGCATAAGACTTCTGTCAGCTCTGAGCTATCCTCATCCACTCCTGGATGACCTAGACGTTCTCTAGTCCTACAAGAGCTGCTAAGATTTATTTCTTTTCCAATAAGAGAAATATGGTCTCATCCCCTAGATGAACCACGTTCTTTTCCTAATATAGTCAACCCCTACATGGATTGTACTAATCCATACCAAGTATGACATCATAAGGCCTCGACTCTACTACCAAGAGATCCAACCGTTACACTCGCCTCCAAGGGTTGAGTCACGCTGTTGGCATCAGTGTGTGGTCACAGGGTCTCTTCTAGTAGGTATCTAAAAAGTGAGGGTCAATTCACCAGTTTTAAACCGGAACCTCTTAGTATCAACTATATAAAAAGGACAGGGAACAAAATGTCACAATAACAAGTATCTTTCATTACTACAGCTCAAGGTACAAAGACACAAAACATCAATAAAGATATAAACAACATGAACAAAAGTCCCCATGTCTGGAGCTAGTCCTGCTCATGTCCATCTGCTCCCAGAGCTCCATGGTTGTAAGCCTCAGCTGCCTGAAGCTGAGCTCTCCCCTGTCCACCCGTTCCCTACGGTCGGGGTGGTCTTCTTGGTGGTGGTGGTGGTGGAATGGCCTCAAAGCGTCGCCCACCACCCGCTGCTCGGTCAGCTCCTCTGCCTCGTCCGCCTACTCCCTGCGGACCACCATTGTCGAACCTCTGCCTGGGAGGTCCCTCTATCACCAACTTCTCATCTACAGGATGGGTCGGGCAGTCTCGAGCCATGTGGCCTTGCCCGCCGCATGCATAGCAGTGCCTGCTCCTCGTGTGGCTGGCCCTCCTTCGTGTGCCCCGTACAATCGAATCTGCATCCTGAGATTTTTCATCTGATGGCCTATCCTGCTTGGATATCTACGTCAACTATATACTGCCAGCTGCAAAAGACTCCTCTACGGGTTGTCCTGCGGAGGGTATCGTCGCTGGTGACTGCTCGGTGAGAAAACACTCCACTAGAAAGGCTCTCTCCAAAACCCCCACCTACGTCGGGATGTTGAGGGAGATCATCGAAGCCTTGATCTCATGCCTCAGTCCCTGCTCGAAGGTTCGGGATCTCAAGAACGGGTCTCATACCATATCTGTGTAGTAGCACGAGATTTCAGTAAACCTCGCCGATTATTGGGCCACATTCATGCTGTCATTCCATAGCTGTAGTAACTCCTGAATGCGCACCACATAGAGGGTGGCTGGGACGAACTCTGAGCGAAAGAGGCTCTCTAAGTCCAACCAAAGAAGAGATTCCTCGTCATGCACCTGGAGCATCAGGCTCCACCATCTATCTACTTCCGCGTGCATGAGACTCATTGCAAGGATCACCATGAGGTCACCTGGTGTCCCTACTAGCCTGAAAACTCGAACAACAGGCTCTAGCCAATCCTCGGCTGCCTAAGGGTCTGTCTCCCCACGGAACCTAGCCTGTGTCTGACACTGAAACTCGTGCAGTGCACTAAGGCGATGTTCACTCTCAGCACCTGGGTATGGTGGCATCGGTGGCTCGGCGGGTAGAGGTATCGTCGATGCCTTCGCTGTAATAGGGCCCTGCACCGAGGCCTCGTCGCTCGGTGGGATGTCGTCTCGCACAATGCTCGGAACCCTAGTTGGCTGCCATCGTGGGTCCATCCTGAAAAGAAAAAGGTGTGCCACTGTCACTATGGTATACCTGGTGAGCTGACACAAGTAATCACAAAGAAAACTTGAAACACACATGCAATCAATGTTTACATGCACTGAGTTGGAAATCAGAAGTCATGGTCCTGGTGTATGGATACGTCGGCCGCCGCACCAACACTGGACTCCCTAGACTGATAACCACACTCAATACCCTTAACACTATTTCTTCACATAGAAGAAAAGTCAGAGTCCTGAGTTCTGCGGTAGAACCGAACTCCTCTGATACCAATTTGTCACGACCCGTCCTCGGGGCCCGTGCCATGACTACCCCAAGCCCGCCTTCCATAGGCCCGGGGCGGGTGACTAGCACCAAACGCGTAAATCCTGATAAAAAGGGAAGTCATTTCCTTTATAAAGTAAACAAACACCACAGAGTACACAAGCTGAGTAAACACTAAGTAAACTGAGTACAAAAGTAAGTGCTAGAAAGTAAATGGGCCAGAATACAAACCGAACTGAATGTAAAGTACAACTGAAAAGGAAGTACAAAAATCGAAAAGTAAAGCAGAGAGTCTGACCTCCTCCCTTTATTCTGATAACAGGTGGCTAATAATTAACAAATAACGTCAATTAATAATTCTTGAATGATGAACAACCCCTACCTCGAAGAAGAATTCATGGAAACTTGCGTCGCGTAAGACGGCGTCGCGGGGGAAGGCTCCATATACAGTGATAGAGTTCGTTCGAGAAGAAATGGTGTTTCCCTTTCTTTGATGCGGGAAGAAGAACGAAGCAAGGCGCGTCGAATAAGGGAACGTCGTCACACACTGGCTGCGGAGAGAAGAAGATACGGCTCATCGATATCTTCTTGTGGAGATGGTGTTCTTCGTCGAAGCCTTGGCATTCTTCGCATTCTTCAAACTTAGAGAATTCTCTCCCAAAAACTCCACACAATGATACAACCATAATAAAATAAGGTTTTTGCCTTATTTTATTACTCATGACAACATTTTTCAAAATTCAAAACTTGAATTCACATAATTAATTAAACATGTGTTGTCAAATTAATTAGGTGTTTAATTGGCATGCATTAATGTGGAAGAGTTACAATTGTAAGGGGGGTTTCCAAAATCTAAGAGGGGGTTTAGGGGAAAGTGAAAATGTGGGGGCTCGTGTGGGACCCACCTCACTAATATCCTAACCATAAGTTAGGATCACATAGTAGAGAGAAATAAAGTTGTGACACAACTTAATTTCACTTAACACTTAAACCACTTAGTAAAGAAATAAAAATTAAATTATAAAACAATTATATTTTTATTCCTCGCATTTTTAACATCTCCTCCCGAGAAAACGCACCTTCGGAAAAGGTGTTCCTAAGCAATAAATGAAACTTCAGTTTCATCGATGCCCTCGGATTTCGATTTTGAGCACCGATTCAGAAGCTAGTAAAACCCGCTCGTTTGTTCACTGAACGTACCTGAGCTAAATTTCAGAAAATTATTCCGGGAACACCGGGCCTTGGAATCATGGGCCGTCAGAAACTGCAGACTCGTAAAATTCCAAAGAAATTAAGAAAAAAATTCCTTGAAATTTCCAGGTCTTTACAATTCTAAAATTTAATTAAATGAGATACACCCTATATAATATCTATCTTCATGTTTTCTCACTAGAAATACTAATTTTGATCTCAATATATGTTTGTAATTATATGATGAGTGTAGAAAGAAAAACTATAAGATTTTAAAAAAATACATTGTTTGTGTCTTTTATTGATATGTTACATAAAATGTTATTAAAACATATCATTCCATCAAAATCATGGTTGAACTCAAGAACATTTCAACCCATCATTTATAGATCTATATCTTTATTTTTTGTATATTTAATATTAACAAGGATGAATGGTCATATGATCTTAATACAATGAATGGTTCTATCCTATTTACTTGTTATTTCATGTTCAATATCATATAATGCGATAACTGTTCTATATTTCCAATTATCAATGGGAAAAACTAACATATTTTTTGTGAATTAGTTCATTAAGAATAATTTTCACCATCCAAGGTGGTATTATTTTAAAAATTCAACATCCTTAATAAACTCCAATAATATTTTATATCACATATTCATCTCTTAATGATATAATATATTCCTTGATAATTTTTCATCATTATATATTTCAGATCGTTATCCATAAATATAATTCCTCCATATAATTAATTCAAAAATTATTCCATATTACTCTAAAATATAAGTTGGGAATTTTTTCTCACAAAACACTATTTTGAGAGGGGATTAAGTTATCACCATGAAATTATTAATAAGTATGCATCCCACTCCCTTCATTGATATATCGATATATACCACAAAACCTTCTATACTACAAGTTAGTGTAATAATATGTGCATTGAATAACCATCTTTTTTGTTCGAAGAAATTTTTTTCACATTAATCTATATAAAGTAACATGGATCCCTTTGGAGTTACTATTGTGATTATATCAGATGACCATGAGAAATTCTCTAAAAATAATTTTTATTATCTTGTCAAACCATTTAATCTACAAATATCAGTCACAGTTGTTGGTAAATGACATTGTTTAAAAACATCCATATTTGATGATCAACAAATATACCAATTAATAAGTTTATATTACAGAAAAATGAATATTTTTGTAGAAAATTAATTATTCATGTAATATTTTTCATTCAACTTATCCTTTATTATGGTTTTCAATACAATCCTTTAGTCATCTTAAAGAACTCCCAAGATCATGAAATTTGAAACGCCCACTGATTTTAAAGGAGAGAAATAATATTTGATAGAATATATTACAAGAAAAAAATATATTATATGAGAATGTGAAAAACTAAAAAATTATTGTATATTTTATTTTTATATCAATTTAATCACTTTTATAGCATATTATTCTCACAACACTATGTTTAAATGAAACTTGATACTCTATTAAATTTTTATTATTTAAACATGAATATTATAATCAGGCTCTTATTATTTTAGGTATGAATATGAAAATATAAATTAGTGAAATTATATGGTTTAAATAAATATAAAATAAAATAAATGGTTATCAATTTAATATGAATAAAATAAGAATAATTTTAATGAAAAAGAATTTTTTTTGAAAAAATGTACCTATCTAAAAGGTGGTTTAGCTGTGCTTTACCCAGATAATTTATAATTTTTTTACCAATTTATGAAAATGAGTTAGAAAAAATAAAATTAATTTTTTGAATATATACTTCAAAATTATCTTAGGGTAATTTTTTAATTCTTCATAAAAAATAATTTTTTTGATGAATAGTGATGAACTCTGATTTTTATTGACAACTCCCTTTTCATTTAAGTTATTTACAAAATTAAATTATATATTAAATTTTATTTAAAGTAAAATTATAAAAAAAATATATTAAAATTTATCCACTTATGTTCAATGTAATCATTTTATATGTATTTGGGTTATAATGGTTTTTTGAAATTTTGAAATTTATTCTTTTAAATAAAATTTTTTACTCGTTTATGGGATTCATTTTAAATTGAAATAAACCACATATGTTAATTTAATTTGAATAAATGAATTAAATTTTTATAATAAATATAATTTATATTATATAATAAGGTAACATTATTTTTTATAATATCCAATAGTTAAAACATTCAAAAATTAATTACTTCGGTTAAGGTAAAAATGAATTTACCAAGGGCTTAATCTAAAAAGTTAAGGATAAAAAATGAACTAAAAAGATTTATAAAAACCATTGGATGTATATATTTAGACCATATCACCTATAATTGTCGATAAATAACCATTTTGGTGGATTTTCTAATGATAAAAACAGGAATATCACTTTATCCTTTCATCAATTCCATGTGTGACCTCTCTCCCACTCATAAAATGACACCCCATTCCCTCCCATAATCACATTCCATAACACTTTGGTTAATCCAATTCCAACCCCAATAAATTCTTTAATCCTCTAAAAATATCTTAGTAGACACATTTCTATTTTGAATCCCTCCTATTAAGGCATTATGTATAAACCTAAACAATCTCTATAATGAAGAGTAAAAATTCATAAAAATGTGTATTTGATTTATTTATTCATTAACCTAATAGAAAAAATTCATCAAGTATGATAATAAAATTACAGTAGTATAAAATTATAAAAATATGTCATAATTATAATGGTTTAACCCGAATCGATCTCCACTTCCATCATATGTGAAAAAAAATCGATTTTGTGTACGACAGACTAGCAAATTTTGAACCAATGTAATTTTTTTCCACCACCTCATTTCAAGGATAAAAATAATGAAATGAAAATGTTATTTAAATGATATATATGGAGTTATAAAAATTATATAATTATGATATCACAAATACCTTCTAACTTTCCATTCCTTGGGGTATACGATAATGTTACTCATGTTCAAGACATACTACAACGATGTGATTACTTTTTAGCTTACTCTTTACTTTGAAGTTATTAAGGTAAAAATTAATGAATATATGAAACATGCATAACCTAACCATACTTATGAAAATATAATTTGACTAATAAATTCTTAATATCCAATCTATTGGAATAAAAATAATGTCACAAATGCATACGTGTGGACTACACCCCCACCTAACGTTGTGAAATGGATTTCAATTTTTTTACATAGATAGTAAAATGATATATTTTATTAAAATACATGATATGTATTAAATTATAATTCCTTTAAAAATGTAAATTAATATTTTTTTTAATTACATATATCGATAAAAATAGAAACCACATCCATGCGTACATATGACTTTCCATCTCCATGAACAGTATAATCCATTTTTAATATATAACTTCTATATATTACTATAATTAAATATATATAGAATATGTATTATATTTACATAATTATTATAATTATAGAGTCTATGGAACAATGATAAAATTAAAAGTACAAAAATTTCCAAACCAAAAATACATGAAAAAGGAAGCAATTGTCACCCAAAACAATGATTTTAACCAGGAAATGTTAATAGAATGGGGGAAAAGACTATAATTAAATAATATATAGTATTAAATATATTAATATGACTCTATAATATATTTAAAATAGCCCTATATTTATTATAATGGACTTTTGAACTTGTATAAAAAAAATGGACCTGAGGTAAGTGTTTCTCCTCTATCTTTTACTTCTACGAGATATACGAAATATTTCCATATTATTAATTTTTATATTAAATATAATAACTAATTTTATATTTTAAATCATGAATCTATAACTATTAATTCTATTTAAGTTTTAATTAAAATTTATTTCTTCATGGGACATATGATTTAAAATTTATCAAAGTGGTAAGGGTTTATTTCACAATCACATCATTATTTGGAAATATACAATTATGTCTCCCTTTTGATAATTATTTGATATTTCTAAGAAAACCACATTACATTTCATATAATATAGTACTTAATTAAATATTTCAATTAATAGTAGCATATATATTATTTTTTTATACATACAAGTGTTGAGAAAATAATTTTAAGAAAATTAAAATTTATTTCCCTCATTGGTCAAAAATTCTTTTCATAAAAATAAACATTTTATAAAATTTATTACTAAAATGTTTTTAATATTTTCGAAAATAATTTATTAAGTAAATTATTTCCCATTTTATTTTATTTTTTCAAAAAAATATTGACAGAAATATTCATTTCATTTTCAAAAAAGGCCAGTTTTTATTTTGCAAAAAAATGTGAAAGGAATCATTGTTCTAAGGTTTACGACATTAATGTAATTGTTCACTATCATGACTTCTCAATGTTTTATAGATTCCAGTTTATGTTTCAAATGTAATATTAAAATAAATTTATTTTCAAAAAAATTGGAAACTTTTAGTTTTAAAAAAAATTAAATGAAAATGTTATTTTCCTCAAAAATGTTTTAATGATTATTTTGATATGTTCTATTCATCAATGACATTATACCTTTATATTATATATGATCTAGTATAAATTTATTTTATTTTTACCATCCTTATTATTTATCAACATTGTTCATGATTAGTTTCACTGGGGATGTACAATTTTATTACCTTTCACCATTTTACTCTAGATGTAATTTGACTATGATTTTTGATTGGGGTAAGTATTAAAACTTCATATATTTGTTTTTAATAAAAATTTATATGTTGATTATGTTTCATCCCATTAATATAAGGAATTAATTGAAATTATTTAATGATGAATGAGTCTAAATATTAAATATCCCCATGATGAATTGATAGGTATCATGAGAAAAATCAGTTGGGAAAATTAAATGGGGTTTCCAATATATTTAAACTATCTTGTGAATACATGTGAAAGAATGTTTTAGATTTCTAACATTATAAATTCCCTCATTGTGATATCAGTTATTCGTGTCCATGTGATAAATTAATTAGTTAGAATATCCATGAATATGTTTTATGAAATTTTGATTATGTATATAGACTTGAATTTATTATTCATGTCATATTATGCTAAATTTAATCTTAAAATGACATGTTATTGGATTATTTACCCTAAAATATTGATTATAAATATCTATCCATGGAAGATTCTACATCACGCTTACCCATACTTTGAATATAATATCACCCATATCATGTATTTTATTTTTCCAAGATACTTTGTATTGGTTTTGCGATTGCTATGCAGGGATATTATTTGGGAATATATAGTGTTATAAAATAAACAAATTTTTATATTCTATATTTCAACTATAATTTAAATTTCTTGTCTATATATATTTTATCAAAACTATAAAAAATATACTAGTTTCAATATATTATTCCTTGTATCTTATTCCAATATAATAATGTTTCCATTGACTATTGGATGTTATGGTTGTGGTAATTATAGATGGTATAATAGGAATATCATTAGAAACCATGGTAAATTGATTTTCTAAAACATAAATTAGATATTATAACCCTATGATAGGCATTGAGGACAATTTTTTTTATTATCTTAATGTTTTGGTAAGGTATATGTTATTTAGTTTTTTCTAGAAATATACCCCTATCTAGATACTACTAGTGGAATTGTTTCTCTAAAAGATTCACCTAGAGGTAATAACTCCAAAAATGAGAACCAGGTTTGACTCGAGGGTTACTTGTAACCTAAAAACAAGCATTACTATACACCTCTTTTTACACTCCTAGGAGATATGCTTGGTCTAATTCATATTTTCTATATGAATAATAATCAATGATTTTAATAGATGATATCCATGAATGTACTAGGTTAAACCAAATGAGTCATGGATTGAAAATAATCTAAAATCATTTGGACATAATATTAGTAAATTTACTTTATTATATAGTTTCGATTATTATTATTATTTCTTACACTATGCTTTATAGATTCACTCAAAGGATGGAACCCGAAGGAGTAAGTTTATCATTAAATTTAATAGAAAATGTGTTTATGAGAAACTAAATGGTTTGATAAATTACATTAATAATATTGGGATTATTCCTAATTAGTTATCATGATATATGATTAAAAACATCACATTAAACAACTATTGGTCTTACCAAAAAGGATAATGATAGGGTTTTTTGAGAGATCCAATTGTTGTGACCATAAAGGAATGAATATTCATTTTCATATATGTTGGGAATGTGGGAAGAATCACCCAAATGAATGTATTTGAGGAATGGTAAGATGTTTTGGGTGTGGAAAATAATGACCCAAATAAAGTAGTTATTAATGAAAAATTAAAATTTTGTTTAACATAGTGGATAAGAATAATGGAATCTCTATGGTTTTATAAATGGTTGAATGTTCAAACTTTAAAAACTATGGGTACTATTAAAATATATGTAAAATGGGGAAATGTTATGAATAAAATCATATTGTTTGTGTGATTAATGGTTATACATTTGATGATGAAGAGACTGTAAGTGACATAGAAAAAAAATTTGATTTTAAGGAATAATATGATGAATCCTAATAAACAGTTTATGAATGAACTAGAAGGATAAATATTATCGTGTTTGGATTCATGATTTTTGTTATTTTGATAGTTTCTCATTAATATTTTGGTTATAGTGATTATGAAATGTATAATTATTTTAAAGAATTATTTATCATTAAGTATTTTTGAGCATATGTTTAATGGTATGGATAACCAGTAATAGTGCTTCAGAGGAGATTTTATATTTTTTAATGGTTTATGTTATCTTTTTTGATGTTTACTACAAGTTTGGATTTATGGAATATATTAAAAAACATGAGATTTAATTTTTGGAAGTATACCTTATTTCCTTAATGTTTTATGGGTGTCTAGTTATTCACATATTTTGAATCTGACATTATGAGGCATGGTAAATATTTTGTGGAATATAAAGATGATATAGTGATGTTCCATCAAAAAATATTTTCCATCGAATTTGATTAGGCATATTTTGGATGAATCATAATGATAAATATTTATTAAATGGAATAAGTTGTATTTTGAGAGTTAATATTGAGGAATTAGAAATTAATTTAGTATATTGGATAACTTTTTCATAATATTTTGAATTTAGTAATGATTTTAGGAAGAACTTGATACAATTTTATGAAACTTATGATCTGTTAAAATTTAATTTTATTATATCGAGCATAAAAATTTAATTATTGGATATCCATTTTATAGAGTAATAAATTATATATAAATTTAATGATTCACAACCAAAGTATAAAATCATTATTAGAAAATAGAAATATAGAAATTAAATATTTTAATTATATTTTTTGATAGTAAATGAAATTCTCAACATTCAAAAAAGTATCATAGAACAACTATGTTATCATATTAACTTCATATATTATAAATCATATAGACTTATAAATAATATATATATATATATGGTTTTGGGGTCCCTAAATTTCCATTAATCATTCATTTTCTCGTGATCAATGATCTCTATCACTCTCGATAATTATTTATACATTTATTTGGTGTCTATATCATTAAATCCCTGCAATGTTCTATTACATGGAAATCAGTTTATGTGTAATCATAGAAAACTTTCATAATTCCATTATTTGTTATTAGGGGAATTTTTTGTTAACCCTTTTATACTATTTCTTTCCAAAATTGGTATTTTAACATTTAAAACCATTAATTTTTTAGATCAATATTAAACAATGAGTATGCAATTTATTTATGGGGTATAATGTAACCCCACTATATTTTAAAATAGTAACATAATCTTTGATAAAATATATTAAAAATAACCATATTATAATATAATTTAATCTAATAAGACATTATGATATATTGATTTAAAAATAAATACATTCTCGTTGATAGATTATAATGTACACAATATCTTGTTTAATTGAAATGTTATACTCTATAAGAATATAATTACTTAAACATAACCATTGTAACCTAGAAATTAATTTGTAGGGTATGAATATAAATAACTATATTATGAAAAATATATGGTCACAATATTTTCAAAATAAATTCAATGGTTAAATACTTTTTATAAATAAAATATGAATCATTTGAATGAAAAAATTCTAAAAAAAATATTTTTCTAAAAGGAGGTTTATTCGGGAATTTCACACAAAATTTAAATTTACAGTGTTTACTATATATAGAAAATGTATTTGAAAAAATTAAATTTTATATATACTTTTCAAAGATTATATTTGGGTGAATGTTTTGAAATTTTCTAGGAAGTTTATTTTTTATAAATAGGAAAAAAATTTGGTTTTAATTGAAATTTTCTGTTTACTTTAAATTATTTACAAGATTAAGTTATATATAAAAAAAATTATAGTAAACTTAGTTAATATATATAAATATTATACAAAATTTTTTATTTTAATCAATAACATAATAAATTATGATATAAAATCTTTTTTAACATTTGATTGTTTGTCTTTGGAAAAAACACAATTTTTATACATGCATGCATGTTTTATTTTAAATTGAATTCTACCACATATTTTAATTTAATTAGGAATTTAACACCCCAATATTTCATAGTACGTTATCTCTTCAAAGAAATTCAATAGATTGCACTACACGCCACACTGAGTTTGAGCACACCAAAACTTACCAAACTAGTCGTTCAAAAAGCGGTTATGAATAGTATTAACTGAATTTTGAATTTTATATACTCCTTATAATTTTATAAGCCATATTATGTGTTTCCTAGACATAATATAATAAGAAATTCATTTTTTTAGATAAAAGATGTATTTTTAAAAAATAGAATTTTACCACCTTTTAATGGAAAACCTTTCTTTAAAGCCAATACTTTACACTTTTATATATTAATTTTAATGAAATTAAATTTTTCTATATATTTTGGAAATATAAATTTAGTTTGGATAAATTTTTTAACTTTTCTGATAACTTTCATATTTTTATGAATAGTAAAAAATACTAAATTTTAATTAAAAAAATGTTAATCGAAATAATTTATAGTGTTAAATTATACATCTGATTTGTTTTAAAGTATTATTAGATTATATTTTTATCATTTAAAATAATTTAGGTTATTGTATTTAATTTAACTTTTAAAATGGACATAAACAAGTGTTAATCTTTTGATAGTTATTATTTCTTAAAAACACGCTTTTTATTTTGGCAACGAGAATTAATTTTAATTTAATTTATGCCACACCTGTGTTTTGAATTAGGGAAAATGGATTTAATATTTGTAATAAATATGTCCAAATTTTATAAATAGATAATGTTTACTTTTATACATTATGAAGATTTACTTCAGTAAATATTTTATTTACCATGGTTAAAGGGGAAATCTGGTAAATAAGGGTAAAAAACTATTATTATAATAATATTAAATTATCCTAACATATGTCCTATTCTTATTGGTTTATACATGTCCAACCATGGGCATCCTTGGGTCGATTTTGGGACCACATGGATCCACTTGAGAGTGATGATGACACTTTATATTAATTAATTTAAAGTAAAGACAAAAAATGACATAAACATATATCTTTTAGAAAAACAGTTTTTACAAGGTTTTATATAAGTTATATTTTCGACTATAAATATTCATTATAAATAAAAAATTATTTAATACATAATTATATTTTATTAATAGTTTTTATACATTAAATAATTAAATTTATTTATGACAGAATGATGTTTCAGTAATTACCTAATTAATGAAAGAATCAAATAAATGGTATTATAAATATTAAAATAAATATAATTTAAATGTTTTTATGGAATCCACGAATTTTATAGGTAAATATGGAATGTTAGTATTTATTAAATATATATTTTTCAATGTAATCAAGTTGTGATTACATTCAGAAAATCCAATTACTAAATTGTGTCAAAATTGATATAAATGAGTTTTTAAAACAAATATTATATTATTAAATTATATAATATTCCAAAAAAATATAAGGATAAACCAAATGGATAAAATAATATTATATATCTCATTAATGAAACACTTTAGGTTATCTTGGAAGTTTATTGTAATTTTATTAACCATATAGTGTAAGAATACAAGAAGACACGGTAAAAGTTAAACTATTTAACTAAGAGTTAAATCTAAAATATATGGTTATAATTATAACCTAAACTTTTATAAAACCTATTGGTTGAGAGTATTTAGACACATAACCACATAAGTCTCTAAATAAGTTCATTTTGAGCCATTATAAACCGAATGTTATTGTATAATAAATTAATATTGTAATCTTTTCCTAAAGTGACCCTCACCCACTTATAAAAGAGAAATTCCCCTTCTTTTAATTTCACAAATCCAAAGCCATTTGGCTCAGCCATTCCCATCCCAAATACATTCTCAAATATCCTCCCTTAAACCTAGCGTCCTTACTTTGATCAGAAAGCCAACCTATGGATCCCTTTTGATCAACTCAAAAGGAAACAGCCGAAGAAGAGGTAATAATTTCACCACCCTTTTTTCAAGTTCTTTTCTTCTTCCGCATCCTCTTTCTTTATTTTTTACACACTAAAAGAATAACTCCATAACCTTAAAGATATTGTGATTTTATTATAAATATGGTACAACCATATTCTTTATTCTATCCATCCTATAATGACAAAGTCACCATACGTGTGTACGTACGTCTTACCGTCTCCACGTCGTGGTGTGGTTTGTTATTCATTCACTTCATTATTTGGATGGGTATAATAATGTGTATAACTGATGTAAATAATAAATATAACATCTTAATGATTATTTATATATGGTATACCCTCAAATTACACACAATTTCACCATCAATATAATGATATTGTCCCTCATGCGTACGTAGGGATTACCGTCTCTACGACGCGATGAGATTCATTTCCACGTTCACCATCCAATGATGATTATAAAAATATATATTATTAATAAGTATTTAATATGTGAAATAATAATTCTACTGAATATATATATATATATGTATTTATGTATGTATGTATATACTTACATATGTATTATTCACTAACTTCCTTTCAATACGATATGAAAACGGAAACATCGTTTATGTGTACGTATGGCCTACTGTCTCCATAAACGGTGCCTCCCATTTAATATATCTATCTATTATAAATATTTATATACTTAATATATATAATATATAAATCAATTTTTATATTCTGTAATTATTTAAATCATGATCTAAATGATACGATTAAGAATAACAAGTTAAAAAACGTACGATAAAAAAAAAAGCGATTATTACCCATTATGTTCATTTATCATGGAAACCATTTTTAAATTTTTAGTATAAAGTCATAAATGAATCATGTATGATATAATAAATATTAATATGGTTCTGTTATAATTTAATAACATACTATGGTCATTATAAAGGAGGGTAAATGTACCCTCAACCAAAGGAAAGTGCAGGGTAAGGGTTAATTTCACAATCTCTTTATTACCTGAGGTTGTTTTTACGTAAGTATCTACTAAGAAATATTTATTATCTATATCCATGTTTCATAAAAAAAATTCAAAGAGACTATTTTTAAGTTAATTTTTACTAAAACATTATTTTAAATGTTTTAAATATTTATTCTTCGAAACCTTTCTCATCAATGTCCATGTTTTGAAAATTGTTTAAAGGATTTATTTATATGGACATGAATGTTTTAAAATGTTAATTCCTTTAAAAGTTTTCAAAGTGGTATGGGAAACGTTGAGTCGAAACTATATTTTAAATGTCTTCCTTTATAGTAGTAGTTCATTTTTTTATTCAAAAAGAGAAGAAAGGAAGCAAGACCCCTCAAGGGGGCGGAAATGGTGAAGCCTGAGCACATCCCCCAACACAAAGGAGGCACATTCTGCAGGGAGAGAGAGGGGAGAGTTATAGAGGATGAGAGGGTCATCGCTTCTACCCAAGCGGGCTAGGGAATCTGCTGCAAAATTAGCCTCCCTCCAGCTGTGAGACAGCCGAACTCCAAGTGGGATTCCCATTCTGCACCTTCTGATGAAGTATGTGAGTTCCCACGGAACCCCACACCACCCTTTCATAATCATCACGAGGGTCTCCGAGTCCGTTTCTATTTCGGACACGACCATCTTCTGCCTTCTGCATACCAACAGACCCGAGACCAGGGCCTGCACTTCCGCACACAAGGAGTTTCCAAGCCCATAGTATGCACTGAAGGCGACGAGAACAGATCCAGAGGAATCCCGTAGCACGCCTCCCCCCCTCATGATCCCTCCCATGCATGACCCATCAACGTTAATCTTAAGTCCATCAGCCGGCGGCTTCCATTTAACCCACTGCCCACTCTTATTTTTTCAAAAACAGGGGCGATGAAGAAGGTTGTTAATCGCAGTAGTCGTCGCTCCGCCTCTTATCTGAGAAGCAATCTCAAAAATGAGAGCCTTGAGGCTAACCTGTAGAAACAGCAGCGTCTAACTCTCGCCTCTCCGTACATGGTTACGTGCCTCCCAAAGAACCCAACACAGGGCCACAAGGATGATTGTTCTAACCAGCTGTTCCTGTTCAGAAGCCCCCGCACTGGAGAACCAGCACTCCACATAATCCTGTAGCGAGAATTCTCCAACGCCTCTGTATGGGTTATACGTGAACAGTGACCAAAGATGAAGTGCCCATTGACTCTGAAAGAACAGATGTTTTTCCGTTTGGCACATGTGATTGGTGCAACAGACGCACCTCGAGGCCAGAGTAACACCCCGGAGTTGAACGCTGTCCTCCATAGGTAGCACTCTATTTCTGATCCTCCAAAGAAGGAAATTCATTATAATAAGAATATCATTGCACCAGAGCACTGGAGCCCAAGCATTGGAGTTGTTAATTGTCTGGACGATACTCCTGAAACCTTGTGAGGATAACCTCCCTGAGATAGATGCCGAGAAGCAGCATTTGTCGGGTTCATCACTCATGACAATGTTCTCGAACACAGCCCGTTGGTTATCGTTCAAAGAGGTATTTATCAAGTCGAAATCCTCGCATGCAGTACTGAAGTTAATATCCGGGGAAGGACAGTCGGGGTAGTGCAGGGGTTCCCCCGACCAGTTCGTATCCCAAAAATTGATATTTCCAGCACCGATGACCCACCTTGCATGACCTGAAAAAGTGTCGATGAAGGAGAACATACATATTCCCAGCCTCGTGGAGCTGTAAAGGCCCCGTGCTTCAAGCCCCGGGTAACGTGCTTTAAAGAAATTCGCCCACAGCGATTCCCCGACGATAATATCCCAAGCGAGACGTGCCTGCAAGCTTTAGAGTGTACCCTGTTTATCACGTAAACCAAAACCTCCTGCATCCACTGGTCTGGAAAGACGTCTCTAAGAAGCCCAGTGAAACCTTCCCTCCTCCTTGGCATCCCACAAGAAGGAGTTGAGGATGATTTCCATCCTCTCCACCGTACCCTTAGGAGGATGGATCACCGAAAACACGTGCATGGGAATGGACGTGAGTACACTGTTAATCAACGTAATCCGTCCGCCAAAGGAGAGGATCTTATTTTTCCAGTTGTATATTCTGCCGAGAATACGATCAAGAATCGTAGAGAAATGAATCTTCTTAACGTGGCCACAGAAGATTGTAACCCCGAGATATAACATGCGAAAAGGTCGTCTGTAACAACCCAGAGTTTTCTGGAAAACCCTTAAGCTTGGAGCTGGGCATTTATCAGAAGTGAAGAAGTGACTTTTGGCGGGGTTGACGCACTGCCCGCTCCATTTGCCGTAAGAGGAAAGGGAGTCCATGAGAGACTTCAACGATCTCTTCCTGCCATTGACAAAAATCAGAATATCATCTGCAAACATAAGATGAGAAATGACAACACCATTCCTCCCCCGGAAGGGAATCATGAGACCAGTGTCCATCCTGTGCTTCAAGTTTCTTGAGAGTGCATCTTGGGCGATAACAAAAAGAAGCGGGGATAAGGGGTCCCCTTGACGAACTCCGCGAACAGTCTTGAAGAAACCAAAGGCCTTTCCCATTAAAGCAATGGAGAGCCATGGGGAAGAGTAACATCTAAAGAAAATATCACAAAAGACCTCGCTGAACCCAAAGCTCTGCATGACCCGTATGATGAAGCTCTATTCCAGCGTGTCATACGCTTTGTTCATATCCACTTGGAAGATGACATTATGGCTAACCGATTTCCTGTTGATGTCCTGAACCAATTCATTAGCAATGCCCACTGCACCCTGAATGTTCCTGCCTTTGATGAAGCCATGCTGCTCCATTGAGACTAGACGCGGGAGAACCTTATCTAGACTACTAACAATAACAGAGACAAGAATTTTATAAGCAACGTTGCAAATACAGATAGGCCTGTACTGGCTAATGAGAGTAGGATCCTTAATTTTTGGAATAAGAACTGGTCTGGATGCAGAAATGCCCCTAGTGAGCGAACCACCCTTGAAAAAGTCCTGGATCGACTCCACAACAAGCTGTCCCACAATCTCCCAGGAGAAACTGAAAAAGCTGGCTGGGAAACCATCAGGACCAGGTGCGCTGTCCTGGGGAATTTTCCTGAGAACCATCTGTATCTCCTCAGCCAAAGGGATGGAAGAGAGAGTATAGTTATCTTCCTGGCTCACCGTTGAGGTAATAAGGCTGAAAAAGTCCTCCGAAGTGTGAAACCCCCTCTCGAAGGGAGCCGCAGACTCCCCTGCCAAGATCTTCTCAAAGTGATCCATAGCAATCATCCCTGCAGAGTTCACATCTGAAGTGTAGTCTCCGTTTTCCATTCTCAGGTTGATCTTTGAACTTCTACTCTCTTTAATGCAAGCATGGAAGAAAGCACTGTTTCGATCCCCTTCCTTAAGCCATCGGATCCGAGACCTTTGTTTGAACTCCCTCTCCAAAGAAATCAGCCTCTCGCCCAAGATATTCTTTTTGTCACACAGATCAATGAACGCATTCTCATCCCAACAGATTTGGAGAGAGTCTTCCAATATGTTGACTTCGATCCTGAGGTTATCAATACCTTGGGCAACATCAGGTCTCGAGCTCACCCAGCTTTGCAAGTCCAATCTAAGACATCTGAGGCGACTCCCCAGGCCACCCCACGATCTACTATTATCACCTTTGGTCCAAGAGGTCTTTATAATATCTAAAAACCCATCGTCCCCATGCCATGCAGACGAGTAGGCGAAGAAAGCCCTCGCATCCTCCTCCCTCTTTATATTGATTAAAATAAGACGGTGGTCAGAAAGCACCCGTTGAAGATGAGAAACTGACGTCTTTGGAAATAAGTCCATCCCATGAAGGTTGGATAAACAACGGTCCAGCCGGCACCAGATGCGTTCTGCTCCCTTACTTTGGTTGCACCAGGTGAACTTGTGTCCAGAGAAACCCAAGTCTAAGAGTCCTGCACTCCTCATGAATTCATTGAAGTCCATTATGCCACTAAAGTTAAAACCAACGCCCCCCTTTTTCTCAGAGATGTCTGCAATGACGTTGAAGTCACCGCCAACGAACTAGGGGAGAGAGCCCGTCTGTAGGTTCCCCAGGAGATGCCAAAGCTCCCTCCTCTTGGAAAACTCATTTGTCGCATAGACAAAGGAAAACATCAAGACATGGTTTGAGGTGGTTATCTTGGTGTTTATGCATTGAGACGAGAAACTCAAGATATCAACAGAAAAATTACATTTCCAGCCTATCCAGATATGAGGGTTCTCCGCACCGCCCTGGAAGAAGTTGGGGAAGCCCATTTTCCTGAAAAGAGACAGACCTTTGCTGGATACCTGCTTGGGTTCCAAAATAACAATAACTTGAACCAGATAAGACCTCGCCTCAGCAGCCAGCAAGGCACGTTTTGCTGGAGCCCCCAAGCCCCGAGCATTCCAGATAAGAATAGGGATCATCGCAGCAGGCCCTTCCGGGCATAGGCAGGTGAAGACAAGGACGAGGGGGCCGGCTCAAAGCGCCCAAAGACTTTGGATCTGGAACGTGTGACAGGGCTAGCAACCACTGCTCCGGGGGACGCCGGTTTGGGAGTAAGGACCACCTTCTTGAACGAGAAGACCTCCTCTTCCATCGGAGCTTTCCCTTTAACAATAGCATCACCAAAAGAGAACAAACCAACCTCTCTCTGGATAGAGGGGGAGAAAGGAAGACGATGCGGAGAGAGCCGCAGGATCACCAGATCTTTCGTCGTCCCAGAAGGGGGGCGATCCTCCTTAGCTAACCCCTCCACGTCCAGAATGAGACTACTCACAAGAGACTTCCGGATGATCTCTGGAGAGAGGAGGGAGGAGACCCGGAACGTCAAGGACGGAGGAGAGAGAGGCCTGGGCAGGCTCCCTAGAAGATCCAGAACAAAGCCGCGCTCAAAACCTGTCATTCGATCTTGTCGGGGGAGGATCTCGGTCCCAGTATAGGGGGACCAGGAGATCAGATCCAGAGGCTCCGAGAGGGCCGGCAACCGTTCTGACACCGGAGGCCGCACCCCCATGCAAACCTCTTCTGGTGTCCCGTCACACAAAGGAGAATTCAAATTTGAAAATGAAGCGGGCCGAACTGGGGACCCCTCGGGTCTACAGACGGGTGAACCCTGACCCGGGCTCACCGGAGGCGGTTGACGGGATGAGCTTGCACCACCCTTCACCCTTCTACAGTCTGCAACCCAGTTCCCATGAAGCCCGCAATGCACACAGAACTTTAAAGAATGATGAAACCTGACCCTTTGTCTCCAAGAGAAACCGTTGCTGGCCTGTAAGATAACCGAGGAGGGCGGGCTCTTAGCCAGGTCGAGTTCCACACAGATGCGGGGGGAGCCCGTTGATAGGAGGGACAGGGTAGCCACGTCCATGCAGAGAAAATATCCCAAAGAGTTTCCCAGGGACTGAAGGATGGCAGGGTTCTGGAATGGCAGCGGGAGTCCTGGGAAGGAGACCCAAACTGCATCCGAGGAGGACTCTCGGCCAAAATGAAAATCCCAGGACCAGGGAGAAAGGGAGAAACGCCAGGCGCCGCACATTCTGCTAGCACTGGACCATGCCCTCAAAAAGTCAGGCCTAGAACCACAGTGAATGCTGAAGGCCGCACTGGAAAGCTCGGAGACCGCCGGAGGGCACGAGAGGCCCCAGGAGTTCACCACATCCCGACAAAACTTCATAGAGGGTTTGCTGCGACCGAACCGAGCCACCAAAGAGAGGTCAAGGAGGGAGGCCACTTCCTGAAGTTCCTGAGTAGAAAGGTCCACCACCGGGCAACCCTCCACCATCGGTAGGTCTCATGAGACAAACTAGTGTCTTGGTACAAGGCCTTGAAAAAATCTTATTTGTAGTCTTGGCACAAGGCCTTGACTATATGGTTATGAATTCTAGAATTATGCATTCCATCAGTATGAAAGTGGCTATTGTTATTGCATGTGATTATTCGACTAGTAAAATATCCCTGTGATTAAGTAAATGGAATTATTTGATTTTATCTTTGACATATTATACTTAATTTTAAGTTTAAAATATTTGGTTTTAGTCTTATACATTTCCTTAAATGTTTATTCTTATTTATGAAATTTTCCGCTATATTGTTATCCTTACTGAGTATCTGAGCTCACCCCTTTATATTTTTTATTTTTTCCAGGATGTGAAGAAGTATTTTATTATTGACCTACAAGGATGGGATAAGGATATAAGTGTGTTCAAAAGGAGACAAAATATTTTATATGTTTTTATTTAATGATATAATGTAAAACTTATGAATGTATCTAGTACTTACAAGGCTACTAAACTGATAGGTCTTTCGGAAAATGATTCCTTGTAATCATGCCAATGTATTAAAATAATGCACCAGGTCTGGGATTTTGGGGTCGGGGTGTAACAGTTGGTATCGTAGGAAGTTTATCAACAACCTTGGAAATTATATTTAGATAAACTATTTTTAGGAAACATTACCATAATATATACATTGAGTATTAGTATAGAAGAATATCCAAACATTATGGTAATATATAAATTATGTGGGTTTTTTAATCAATATATCAATTTCTGGATACGATCAGGTAGAGGCGGCTCTGGAACAGATGTACATAAGAGTCAAAACTCTGATTAGGAGTTTCAGGATTGAGCTGGGGTATCTTGGTACACAACAATGGGTCTTTCAGCACTTTTTGTTACGACACTCCTGGGGGATATGCTTAAAAAAATTCACATATTCTTTACAAGTCATTATAAAGGATTTAGGAGTATATACATCCTCAAGGAAAATATTTTATGATTATGGATTATATTCACAATCCTTTCAATTTACGTTAGGTATTTTACAAGTTTGGAATTATGTATTGTGATTCATAAAATAACCCGGTGTATGCCATTGTTTAGAAATGACGCCTAGTAGAATGAATGAGAATTCCAGTAGTTTTTAAGATCAAAATATTAATAAGGATTGTATATTTCATTTTATTAAGCCAACATTTAAAAAGGAAATAGTCTCCCATGTATTCTCATCATATGAATAAATGGTATCATGTTTTAATAAGATAAGTAAATAATTATCTGATTCATATGTCTTTAAAGGGAAGAAAGAGAAGAATAGGATGGTAGAGAAAAAGATGGATAAAGGGAAGAGGGAAAGAAGGATTTTCCCATATGTGATAACTGTGAAAAGAATCACCTTGGTAAATTCTTGAAAGGAATCAGAGTTTGTTATATGTGTAGAGAAAAAGGACACCAAGTATGTGATTGCAAGGGTGAGAAAAAGGTTTCAAATTTACAATGCTTCATCTGCAAGGAGTTGGAACACTACACGAATCAATGTTCAAATCATCAGAGTTAACCCCAAATGATGCTATTGGATAATAAACAAGTTATGATACTACCAAAGATGAAGAGTAATGACTAGTGTTATTATTTTTTTATTAAAATTTATTTCATTTGAGTGTTCTATCAATGATGTACTGGTTATATGAATTATGGAGAAAAATAAGGATTGTACTTCAGTACTATTTTATTAAGGATTCGAGATTGTATAATATCAAGTAAAGTGACACAGTTTGAGGTTAAATCTTTTGGAAAATACATAGTTGAAGGAAAGGTAAACCATAATATGGTCCTGATACTGAGGTAGTGATTTTTTAATAATCTGTGGTTGATTTGGATAAATTATATTGGATATTCTTGACTACCTTGGAACTGATTAATGGTTTGTTTATTCCATCATTGTTGGTATATTCAAAAAAATTGGATATAAATAATATATCTAGTATTCTATAAGGAATAAGGGATAATGAATGTAATCAATTAGGGTTTATAGTAATTTAGGGTGTCACCATGTTTTAAAAGAATACATTATGAAGGTATTCATATGTTATTACGTGGAAAAATGGATCTTAATTTTGTTTACCTTCCTTATAAATTTTGGACTGTGAGTTGGACAGACGTATTTTGGATAAGCCTAAAGGTTGGAATGGATTAAGTTTGGTGTGGGATACTATTATTGAGTTTAAAGAATTTCTTAAGATTATTATTGGATTAGATTAAAAATGACAACCCAAAGGTCAGGTGATAACCCATCGCGTCCGGCAAGGCCGTGAGACTTGAACCCACAACCAAAGGGGGACAAGGGTGGATCACCTAACACTATCATACCTGATTTACTATTTTTTATTATGTAGTTTATTTTAGTAGTTGGAAAAATGAATTATAAATTCATTATTTTTGGAACTCTATAGGATTCGGATTAAAAGTATATTCTTGAATTCTATTACCTTTCGGAGTGAAAGATGAGTTTGTGGTAGAAATTAGTTGAAGGATGAAACTCTACCTAGAAAGTAAATATATATATATTTTTCCTCTTATAATATGAATAAATTAATTATTAACATTAGGTAAGGGATCTTAAAACCAAAAATCTGTTATCCTAATACCATATGTCTTGTTGAACCGATGATATTTTACATCATCTTATATTGATGCCTTTGAGGCCCTCAATTTTACACTTGTTTATGATTGATGAACTCAATCACACACTATAAATATTTATGTTTTTCCTCCAATTATGTGTCTCTAATTTCCAACAATGTTCTCATAATCGAGATCATAATTTGGTGCTGACGTTTTCATTTCTCTTTCCCTCTTATTAAGACTAAATTTTATTAATCCAATTTCCGATGTGTGTTTTCCACAAAGGTATTTTTCAATTTTTAACCATTTATTTTTTTAGAACAATTTCAAATTGATAGGAATAAATTTATTTTAGGGGAGAATTTAACACCCTAATATTTCATAGTATGTTTTCTCTTCAAAGAAATTCAATAACTTGTGCAACACACAACACCGAGGTCAAGCGCACCACGACTTACCAAACTAGTCATTCAAAAAGCGGTAATGAATAGTATTAACTGAATTTTATATTTTATATACTCTATATAATTTTAGAATCCATATTATGTGTTTATAAGACATAATATAAGAACAAATTTATTTTTTAGATAAAATAAGTATTTTTAAAAAAAATGCAATTTTACCACCATTTAATGGTGAATATTTTTTAAAAACAAATATTTAACACTTTTATATATAAAATTTAATGAAACTAAATTATTCTCTAGAATAGGGACATAAAAATTTAGTTTGGATAAATTTTTGGTACTTTTCTGATAACTTTCATATTTTGTTGAATAGTGAAAAATACTAAATTTTAATTAAATACAACTTTTTTAATCGAATTAATTTATAGTGTTAAATTATAAATTTGAGTGGTTTCAATGTATCATTAGATTATTTTTTTATCATTTAATATAATTTAGATCATTGGATGTAATTTCACTTTTAAACTGGACATAAACAAGTGTTAATCTTTTGATATTTATTATTTCTTAAAAACACACTTTTTGTTTTGACAACGAGAATTAATTTTAAATTAATTTCTGCCACTTATGTGTTTTGAATTTGGAAAAATGGATTCCATATTTTGAAAAAGAGGTCCAAATTTTATAAATATGTAACTTTTATTTTCATTCATTATGAATAATTACTTCAGAAAATATTTTATTTACCATGGTTAAAGGGTAAATCTGGTAAATCAGGGTAAACAAATATTATTATAATAATATTAAATTGACCTAACATTTATCCTATTACTATTGGTTAATACATTTCTGACCATGGTAATCCTTGGGTTGATTTAGGGACCACATAGAGCCACTTGAGAGTGATAATGACACTTTATATTAATTAATTTAAAGTAAAGACAAAAATGACATAAACATATATCTTTTAGTTAAAAAAAATTTACAAGGTGTTATATAAGTTGTATTTTTGCATATAAATATTCATTAGAAATATAAAACTATTTCCTACATTATTATATTTTATTTATAATTTTATACATTAAATATATAAATTTATTTGTGACACAATGATGATGCGGTAATTACCTTATTAATGAAAGAATCAAATAAACGGTATTTTAAGTATTATAATTAATATAGTTTAAATGTTTAATGACACAAACTAATTTTCTAGTAGAATATGACATTATATTATTTATTCAATGTATCTTTTTTGAATTAATCAAGTTGTGATGAATTTCACAAAAACCAAATACTAAATAGTGTCAAAATTGACATAAATGAGTTTTTAAAAAAAATATTATATTATAAAATTATATAATATTCCTAAAAATTTATGGTTCTTATAAAGATAATAAATAATATTATATATTTCATTCATGAACCACTTGAGGTTATCTTGGAATTTTATATTATATTTATTAACCATATAGTGTAAGAATACAAGAATACATGGTAAAAGTTAAACTATTTAACAAGGAGCTAAATATAAAATATAAGGTTAAAATGGTAACCTAAACTTGTTTAAAAATAATTGGGTGAGATTATTTAGACCCATATCCACCTAAGCCTCGAAATAAATTCATTTGGATCCATTATAAACTGAATATGATTGTATCATAAATTAATTTTTTAATATTTTTTTAAAGTGACCCTCACCCCCTTATAAAAGGGAACTTCCCCTTATCTATATTTCACACCTCCAAAGACATATGGTACGGCCAAACGCTACCCATATACCTTCTCAATTATCCTACCTTCAACCTAGAGGCCTTACTTTGATTATAAAGCCCACCTAAGGAGCCCTTTTGATCAACTCAAATGGAAACACCCGAAGAAGAGGTAATAATTTCACCACCCTCTTTTAAGTTCTTTTCTTCTTCCACTTCCTATTTCTTTGTTGTTTCCACACTAAAATAATAACTCCAGTGCCTTATATATACTGTGATTTATTATAAATATTTTACAACCATATTCGTTATTCTATCCATCCTATAATGACAAAGTCACCATACGTGTATACGTACGGCTTACCGTCTCCACATTGTGGTGTTGTTTTTTATTCAAACACTTAATTATTTGGATGGGTATAAAATTTAGTATAACTGATGTAAATAATAAATATAACATATTAATTATTCTGTAAATATGATATAATATTCAATTACATACGATTTCACCATCAATATAATGATATTGTTGCTTGTGCGTACGTACGGACTACCGTCTCCACAACGCAATGAGATTCATTTCCACATTCACCATTCAACGATGATTATAAAAATTTATATTATTAATAAGTATGTAATATGTGAAATAATAATGATACTGTAGATATATATATATACATATATATATCTTATTCACTTACATCCATTCAATACAACATGAAAACAAAAACAGCGTTTAAGCGTACGTACAGACTACCATCTCCATAAACGGTGCCTCCCATTTCATATATCTATATATTATAAATATTTATATTCTAAATATATTTGATATAAAAATAAGAGTTTATATTCTGGAAGTATTTAAATCATGATCTAAATGATACGATCAATAATAAAAAGTTAAAACATGTACGATAAAGAAAGTGATTATTAGCTGAAATGTTAATTTAACATGGAAATCGTTATTAAATGGGTAGTATAAAGACATAAATGAATCATGTATGATATAATAAATATGAATATGGTTTTGGTATAATTTAATAACATACTAAGTTCATTATACATGAGGTTAAATTTACCCTCGACCAAAGAAATTCCTAAAAGTGTTTTCAAAGAAATTATTTTTAAGGGACTTTTTACTAAAACAACATTTTAAATGTTTTAAAGATTTATTATTCTAAACCTTTCTAATTAATTTCCATGTTTTCAAAATGGTTTTAAGGATTTATTTATATGGGCATGAATTTTTTAAAATGTTAATTTCATTCAAAAGTATCGAAGTGGTATATGACACTTTGATTCCAAACTATATTTTAAAAAAGTTCCTTTATAAAATATGTGACTTTTAAATGATTTCATGAAAAAAAGATATTTCTCTCATAGATTTTTACTGATAATTTTCCACTATGTCAACATACTTTATGGGATATTATTCTTGATCGAGGTTGATTTATTATGATACAAATATTCCATATTGTATTGAAGGTTTTGTGATATATTTGACTGTGGATGTGTTATTTTTATACCATTCATGGTTTAGGGTTAATGTATTGACATTTTTTATGCTAGTTTTAATATGAATTTTTATGTTATTTATCAACCTTTTCTTATGAGAAATTTGTTGGACTTAGTAAGTGACAGGTGGGGCCCGCTATAGCTCCTCAATTCATCTATAGGTTTCATGAGACAAACTAGTGTCTTGGCATAAGGACTTGACAAAATATTATTTGTAGTATTGAAACAAGGCCTTGACTATGTGGTTATGAAGTCTGGAATTATGCATTCCATCATTATGAAAGTGGCTATTGTTATTGCATGTGATTATTCTACTAGTAGAATATCAATGTGATTAAGTAAATGGAGTTATTTGATTTTATCTTTGCCATATTATGCTAAAGATTAAGTTTAAAAAGATTTTGTTTTAGTCTTATACAATTCTTTAAATGTTTAAACTTATTTATGAATTTATCCACTATATTTTTATCCTTACTGAGAATTTGAGCTTACCCCTTTCAATGTTTTATTTTTTCTAGGATGTGAAGAAGTACTTTATGGTTGGCCTGTAAGGATAGGCTAAAGATATAAGTGTGTTCAAAAGGGGAAAAATTGTTGTTGATGTTTTTATTTCATGATGTAATGTAAAACTTATGGATGTATCTAGTACTTACAAGGCTACTAAACTGATCGGTCTTTCGGAACATGATTCCTTGTATCATGCCAATGTTATGTAATAATGCACCGACTTCGGGTAACTGGGGTCAGGGCATTACAAGGAAAAATTGGTTAACATTTTTCAATAATAATACATTATGATATATAATTATTTAAACATAATATTTGACCTTAATGAGTATTGAAAACAGTAAAAAATTAATTACCAAAGTTATGGTAGAAATAAGTTTATTAGGGGCTAAACTGAGAATATATGGTCATAAATATTGGAAAAAATGTTCAATACCCATTGTATGTAAATATTTTAACCTTATATCCTATAATGTTATAGAATGAACCATCCTGTGGGATTTAAAATATGGAAAGACACAAAAATTTATTTATCTTTTCAATAATTCCATGTCTACCCTCTCCCCTGCTAATAAAAGGCCACCCCACTCCCCCTCTTACCAATTCCAAAAAAAAATGTAATTACTTTAACTGTAAATATATATTCCTTAATTACCTCCCCAAATACTAGAGTCCTTATTTTTATTTGGAATACCTTGTATAAAATATTTATGTATAAACCTAAATAGGATATCCGAAGAAGTCCTAAAAGTAATAGACGAGTGAATTTATTTTATTCCTTATTCTATATCATTTTAATAATATCCAACTATGATAACATAATAACACAATAATCCCATATATATTGATATTTTATTAAGTAAATGTAATAACCAAGATTCTTCACTACTTCCATCAAATGGGAAACAAAAGATTTGATCATGTGTATGAAAGACAACCGCTTGGTGAATTGATATAATTCATTTTCCATCACCACAATTAAAGTATGGATGTAATGAATTATTTAACAAATTTATATAATATTTATGAAATTATTATACACCTAAATTATTATACCACATAAAGATTATTAATATCAATTCCATTGGAGATACAATAACATCACTCATGTGTAAAGTGGACCACCACATCACGAAATAATGTGATTCATTTTTCAATTATACTTTACATAAAAGGTATTAAGGTTAAAATTAGTTAATAAATTTGATATTTATGACCTAAAAATACTTTTTCAAATATAATATCCCATATAACTATTTACATTTCAATTTTTTGGAAAATTATAACATCGCTTGTGTGTACATGTAGACTACCACCACTACGTAGAAATGTAATTTATTTATTTTTATATATTTATGGATGATAATAATGAGGGATTTAATTAATATAAATTACATATATATAATTATTATTATTTTTAAAGTTTAATTAATATTTATTTTCTTTTTTCTTCATCCGTAAAGACAAAATAGGAAAAACGTTCATGCATACACACACTTTACTGTCTCCATGAATAGTGCAATCCATTTTATGTATATAACTTTTATATACTGAAATAATTACACATATAACTAAAATATAAAGTAATTAAATAATGGATACAATTAAATAGATTAAACAAACATGATCAATATAAAAGTAGTAAAATTAACAAGCGAAAAATACATGAAAAATGAAATAATTATTACCTGAAACAGTGATTTTAAACAAGAAATTTCAATATACAAGAGATAAATAAAAACATATATATTATATAATATATAAAATTAGTATTGTGTTTCTCTAATATATTTATAATAAATATGTATTTATTATAAAATATTTTCAAAAATGTATGAATGAAATTATATCTAAGTTAAGGGTTTTTCTTCTCGCACTTACTTCAATGAGACATGCACCAAATTCAAAATGAATTCCCTGGTATGGGGAATATACTACACCATTTGATATTTAATATCATTAGTTAATTTCTCTTCATGGTATTTAATGTTTCATATGAATCAATTTCTTTCACAGGGCTTATGATTTAGTAGTTATCATAGTTGTGAGTCTATATTTATGAATCTAATTGTTATTTTTGATTGTTTTTTTAAGTCTCCCTTAGAGAATTTTTTTATTATTTATAACTTAAAACAATTATATTTTTTCATAAGATATTTATTCATAAATATGTTATATTAATAGTACCATTTATCATCTCTTTTTAATATAAAATGACTAAAAAACGTTTTTAATATAATCCAACTTTATTTCTCTATTGGGTCAAAAATCCATTTTCATAAAAATACATTTTTTCTAAAAATGTTTTAAAATATATTTTTGACCTTTTAAAAATAATAGATTAAATATTTTTTAAAATTTTTAATTTATATAAATGATTCTAAAATCAATCTATGTGTTGTCTAAAAAAAGACAATTTGGGTTTTTCTTATAATTGGAATATAATATTTGGTTTAATTTTTATTCCATAATAATAATTTACTGTCATCATGACCAGTAAATTTTTTAATGAATATTTTATATGTTTCAAATTTTATTTACAAAAGAAATCAATTCCCAAATATTCTTTTATCTTTTAGTTTTAAAAAATTATTTATAAATGAAGAGGTTATTTTCATCAAAGAAATTGTTAATGACATTTATTTTGTTATTTCAATTTAACAGTGACAAAAAACATTATTGTAATTATGATTCACTACATATATGTTTTATTTATATCATATATATTATTTATCTGTATGGTTTATGATCTTGTTTATTAGGGATGTATACTTTTTTTACAATTGAAAATTTTATAATGGATGGTTTGTGGTTATGCTTATCGATTTGTGTATGTATTGACATTTAATATTGTTTTCCATATAAATATTTTTTTTATTATGATTCACCCCTTTAATATGAAGAATTAATTTGAAATATTAACTTATCTATGGGGATTGGAATCACAAATCTTGTTGATGCATTAGTAGGTCTTAAGAGACAAATCAATTATCCAAATTAAATTTTTTCTAATTGACAAATTTAATCTATCATACAGAAGGTCTTTAAAATATGTTTCAAATATATACAATTATTTATTACCTCATTATAAGATCAGCGATTGATTTCCATGTTATTATTGTAATATTTTAAATATTAGAGGATAAGTTTTAGTATCATGTGATTGTGTACGTAGATTTATTTTATCATCTTTTATTATATTTATATTATGTTCATGTTATTGTTTAAATGAATGTTTTTGGGTTATTTAACATTCTATATTTATTATGATTATATATTCATGAAGGATTATATTTTATGTACCCTTTCTAGTAATCTGAGATCACTCTTTTATATGTTTTATTTTTATAGGTTACTAATAAGTGATTTGTGATTGATATTCTGGGATATATTTGTGTGAAATTAGGTGTTGTAAATAAAAACAATTTTCGTATATTATGTTTTCAAATATAATTTGGATATCATGTATATATAAATTTTAACAAGACTACAAAACAATAAGGTCATTTGGGATGGGTTCACTAGTATCATATTTCAATGTAAAAATGTAACCATAGACTTTGGGCTATTATGATCAGGGTATTTTAAAAATATATAATAAAATAATCTAAAAAGTATACCAAAAAATTATTAAAGTAATTTTAAAAGACTCAATTCATTAAATATAGTATGATAGTGGTGGAAATAGTATATCTAAATTGAATCACTAAAAATTCATAGTGTCTATTCCCCGTGTGGAAGGATATCTTTGGAATGTTTTCATATTCTATATTCAACTGTTAGTATCGATATCAATTATAAATCCTAGAAAAATAATGATCTCATCATAATTTATTGATCAAATAATTAACATGGGTAATAAGATACTTATTGTTTATTTTAATCATGTGTTCTTGATAATAAATATAGAGTCACATAGATACATATTACCTCTTAATGAAATGAATGAGTAAATCCAAAGAGACACACATGGTTGAATGAATACCTTGTAAAGATTCTATTAGATTATCATCTTCAATTCATTCAACTAAATTGAGGGAATTTTATATGGAGTCTTTCAAATAAGTAAAGAACTGTGAATGCGTTATATGAGGAAAATCAACATTAGTATTTAAATTTGTACTATGAAATCCATTTAAAAAATATTTCCAAACTCCTGTAAACTATCCATATATTCTATGTTGACTTTATCCCCACCCATATAGTAAAAAATTCCATTTTAAATAGGAAAAAATACCCATTCTATAAATGTAGTTTCCATCAAAACATCATATTTACTATCACAGTAATTGATAATAATAAGTGTTTCTATAATATTAAATTTGACTTCCCTAAATCATTACTTGATGTGAGATTTATGAAATCAATAAAAAATATATCCTTAAGATGAATTCAATTACAATTATATATATAATATTATGATTTTCATGAAGATAATTCCTATGAACATTAATTAGAGAAGAATTATATACATATGATTTTATTATTATACCATTAATATTTTTAACAATAAATTAAACATTAAATAATTTGGGTGGAGTTTTGATTCCCTTAAAAAATTATTGAGATGTAATTGTATGGGAAGATTTATAATCAAATTGGACATTTTCAGTTCTACAATCGATGATAAGTTTACCTATCACCACTTTGTTATCATAATCCCATCAGTAATAGAGATCACATGATATTTCCATATTTGTCCTGGATTAAGAGGTTTCATGGTAAAACATTATTATTATCTTTCACATTTGTGAATTGTTAATAAAAATTTTCATAGTCCATTCATTTGAAACATTGGAGTTTTGTTCGTTTATTATGTGGTAAATTTTTTCTATCAATAACCAACTTGTCCCCGTCACATTGGAATTCAATTTCTCGATAACCTTCCTTTTCATACATAAATAATTTATGCATCCTATTTAAGGAAATTGTGTCCAATTCTAATTCAACACATTCATAATAATTGATAGATAATTTTAATCCCTTGGGGGCTTTTATTATAAAAGATTTCTTTGCATTCCAAACTTCTATTATTAAAAAACCATGAGAATGATGGCTAACACCAATATCCATTTATTCCATGAAAGAACAAAAAATAAATTATTAAGAACTATTGATGTTACTTATGTTTAAGGCCTTTTGGATTCTTGGTTTTAAACAACTAAATAATCAATCAATCTTACATTCATGTTCAATTATAATACCCTAAGTGTACCCTATAAGTCTTGTAAATTATTCCACATATTTTCTTATCAATTCAAAGTTCATCACATTTTTATCAATGTAATCCCTCAATACTTTCATACATATAATAATTGTAAATTACATAACAAAAATAACCCTATACTCTCATACCATTCAATAGAGTCAATTTCTTCCAAATCCATCATGTTCTTGATAGGTGTCCATAATTGTTCATCACATCCTATAATATTATAGAAAATCAAAATAAATTTATCAAGAAATGAAAATAGTAAATAATAGGTCAGTATAACCACTAAATGAAGGTGTATTATATCTCTTGAAGGAATCTACGTTGTATTGTTCTATCCTTTTCCCATTTGAAATCATAGAATGATTTATAGTCAGAAAATAATGTCATTATCCATCAAATTTATTATTATAATGGTTTCATTAGGTTGCATACGTTGAATAAAACAAAAAATATATATATCATGAGAAACAATAATCATATTTAGAAACCATATAATCATAAAAAATCATTAATAGGATATCTAAATCATGTCACTATAATTTTAATCTATGGAACCTTTTTTAAGAAATTTATTCAATGATCATCATCTATTAAATTCATTCAAAATAATTGATAAATAAAATATTATTTAAACCAATCATATCCTTCATGAGTCTCAAATCAGATGCATTGTAAGGATGCACTAGAATTTAAACCGTAGATGATATGTTGAGATCTTTTTTTAGACTTCAATTGTGGTATGGATAAACACCTTCTTCAATTTAATTTTTCATAAAACAACAGCTTTTTAACAGGATTGTTCAAATTGATCCTTATAAATCCCTATATGAAAAAAATATAGAGCTCTTGTGTGGTGGAATAAAGTTTTATAAAGAATTTTATTGGGATCTTAGATAGCTGAATAAATGGTAGAGAAAGTTAAATTAATTCAGTAACAAAACAAGGAAGCATAGAGTCGGCCGAAATGTTATTCTGGTAATCGAAGATGGGATTTTGAATTTTACGTTGGCGATAATGTGTTTCTAAAAATTTGTCAATGAAAGAAGTTTATTATATTTAGTAAGAAAGAAAACTAATCCCAAGGCATAACATAACCTTTAAAATTATTGATCATATAGAGATGGTAGCCTATATATTGAAGATTCCACCAAACATCTCTCAATTCCACAATGTGCTCTATATATATCTCCTAAGGAATTTCACACTTGAACCTTCACATATTCTAATCTCATAGGTCTTAACATTAGAGAAATATCTTTCTTATAGTGAAAAATAGGTAGAGATTTTGGATTGTATAAAAAATTTATTATGAAACAACATCACTCAACTAGTTAAAATCTTATGGAAAAACAACTAGTTTTAGGACGTTATATGGGAACTTGGGGATATTATAAGGAAGAATTATCCTTGTTATTTTGTATGGGAGTGATGAATATCAAGGGATAATTTCTTTCAGTGGGTAGAATGTAAGACCCAAAGTTTTTTTAAATATTGTTTTGAATAAACCTAATTTCATGGATATCTTGCATTACACTCAACACTAATTTAAGCTCAAGGAACAAGAAATAGTGAGAAAACATATGTTACACACGATGCTGAGTTTTAACAAAACCATGATATATTATCAAAATAGTTATGTAAACACAATGATAATAAAATAACCATAAAACAAAAGGATATTTATATTAAAAACTAATTTTAGAAAACTATTTATAATGGTTTTATATAAATTAATCATATTGATAAAAAAGTACTTTATTTTTAGTAATGTATTAATATGTTTTGAAAATTATATTTTCTCAAATAAAATTCTTATTATTTCCCTTTGTGAACAATAATAAAATTAATTTTTTCCACATACATAAAATAAATTTGATAAAAATATAATTTTTTTAAATCATCATGTAAAAATTAGTTTAGAATGATTTGTTTTGGATTTTTCAGAAAGGTTTCGTTTTTTGATGAATAATGAAAAATACTAAATTTTAATATAAATTTGTTTTTTCATTTAATTTATTCTTATAGTTAAATTATATTTAAAATATGATTTAATGTAAAACATGTTCAATTATAAATATATTATTCCAATTTATGTCCTTGCAATCAATTTCATATTGAATATTGATAAAAAAATTGTAAATCTTTGAAAAGTTCCACTTTTAAAACCTGCATTCTCATCATGTTTGTAAGATTAAATTAAAATTAAAATTTTACACTTATGTGAATTGAATTTCTAAAAATGGATTGAATATTTTTAATCATCATAATTTAAATAATCTAATAAGGTTTACTTAATTTCAAATGAAAATGAATAGAAAAAACAATAAAAAAATATTTAGCATGTTTAAGGTAAAAATGGTTTTATTAGGTGTTAAACTAAAAATGATAAGGGTTAAAAATAACCCAAATCATTTCAAAACCCAATTTTCTGTCCATATTGTGACCTTATCACTTAAAGGATCTATAGTGGTCCATTATTAGAGCCTTGTGACACGAAAAAAATTTGGTTCAATTCTTTATTTCAAAGAATTGGAAGTGATCCACTCACCTCACTTATAAAAGGTCACACTCTCTCCTCTATTATTCACAGATACCAACCCTTTTTTTAAAAAAATTACCTACCATACTACATTCCAAAATTTCATCCTATAACCACAGATAAAGAATTTTGGATATAAATCTACCCTAGTAATGATTTTCATGAAAATATAAAGATGATACCCAAATAATACGTAATGTTCATCAATGATAATTTTCATTTTATTTATTCATCCACCTCCTTAAATTAAAATTTTTATATTATGATATAATAAATATATTATATTCCATATAATTAGATGTTTATATGTTATGTTCATGACCTACAACCATCTCCACTTTCTTAAAATGTGTTATGAAATCATCGTCTGTGTGTATGGCGAACTACCGCCTCTCAAACTGATGTTATTCGTTTTCTATAACCACCTAACAAGTTTGGAATTAATGATGGATTTATTATTTATATATATTATATTTATGATATTATTATTCTTATATAATTTTTATATCACACATACATTTTTTTACTTTCCTTTCCATTGGAATACTATAACATCTTGCATGTGCACAACGTACTACCACCTTCAAAAGCGATGTGATTCATTCATGCATTACATGGAAGGTTCATTACTGGGAAAGGCACCTATACCCATGGTTCAAAACTGTGCATATAGCCTTCAATACCATCGGTATAGGATATACTCATGGTTTTGAGAACTGTAGCATGTTAAGTCATTAGTATAGCTTCATGCTATACACATGGTTTGAAAATAATATACCCATGGTTTCAAAACCATTGGAATAGTTCTATTCCACCGTTTGATTAACAATTTACTCATTGTTTTGAAAGAATGGATATTGGTTTTAAAAAATCTCCAGTTGAGGGTTTTGATCCCTAGACCTCATGTATACAACTCATGTTCCAAACCACTACACCAAATTGTATTATAGGTATATATATATATATATATATATACATTTTTTTAAACCCTAGATATATGTGGAAAACCATGGAAATATGCATTCCCATTGATTTGTTTGTCCCATATAACAGTTTTCCCACAATTAAATGGGAAATATATACCCATGATTTTGGGAAATCGTGGGTATAAGAATGACCAATATCCATAGTTTTGTGGTGAACCATGGGTATAGATCTTGAAGAAAAAACATACCTAATGTTTTAAAAAACATTTTTATAGTCGAAAATTTTTGTCCAATACCATAGTTTTCCAGAATCCTGGGTATAGGTTCCCATCCAATCCATATACCTATGTTTTTTTCAAAAACAATGTGTATAGGTTCATTTTCTAATAGTAGTAATAAAGATATATTTAATGAATATATGTGATATATATTACATATAAATGATTTTAGAATGATAATATATCATTTAAATTTCATTATTTCAATCCAAAATGAAATTGGAAATAATGGTCATGCATATTTATGGCCTACCATGTCCATGAATGGTGGATTTCATTTTCTATTACTATATTTTATGGATTACACTAAATTAATATATAATAAATTTTTATAATGTTTATATCATGTTAAAAATTATGGAGAATTTATAGTCATGATCAAAGTAGGAGGGCCAAAAATAAAAAATCAAAACATATACGGAAAACAAGGCGGTTATTACACAAAATGTAAATTTAACATAGATTTATTAACAAACAAAAAATAAAATTTCATAATAAAATAAAATATGAAATAGTATATATATAAATATTATTCATTAATATATAAATAATGAACTAATATTTATTATATAGTAGGTTTTAATGTGTATAATATAAGTCTATTCTTAATGTAGGGGATTACTAATCTCTCTTTTATTACTAGTAGAAATATGTATATTTCACAATTTTTTATTTTATGGCATGTCTAAAATAAAACATTGACACATTAAATCATTAATATCATTTTTGTCATGATATTTATTATTTCATTTGATCTTATTATTTTATTTGGATTACGATTCCAAATAGTACTAAAGCGGTAAGGGATTTCTTCCCCAATTTTCGTTCTTTGGGACATACATTTTTTTACACCTATATTCTTTCATGAGGTGTTTATATATCCCATTTGACATGTAATAAAATGAATTTATTTATCCGAATAATACTTTATTTTTCATTTTATGTTATTTTATCATGGTAATTATGATTCAAATTTACCAAAGTGGTATTGATTTTATGTTACAATCTCACCATTTATTAGTTCTGTTTATGAGTATATTTCTGATGATAAAATCATATGATTTATATCTTAATAAACTTGTGAATTATAATATCTGATGCTTATTTAGAATAATCTCAAGTAATTGTATTGTTTTCCCTCTCTTTGGTACTTCGAATAATTGATAAAATGTTTTTAACAAAAGTTTACTTTATTTCTCTCTTTAGTCAAAAAATTGTATTCTTCTAAAACCATGATTTCTAAAAATGATTTTAAAAAATATTTTTTAATACTATGTGACTATTAAAGGAAATATTTATGCCTGTTTTATTTTTTAAAAAATGTTTTTAAATGAATATTCTTGTTTTTTCCAAAAAATAGTTGTTCAGATTTCACTAAAAATGTTAAAAGAATCATTATTTTAACATGTACTACATGATGGAAATTTCCTATTTTCATGACAATTTTTTCAATGAAGATTCCATTATATGTTTTGAATTTTATTTTCTATGCTTTTTTAAAAACATTATTTTTTAAAATGTTTTTTTCTAAGAGGAAAGGATATTTTCATCGTTAAATGTTTTAAATTATCAATAAAATTCATTTTCCAAAAAATATGACATCTGTTGACATTAACTATTTATTTCTAAGGATATTAACAAAGGATAACATTCTTATTCTTTATATAGATGGTTTCTATTTATGATATCATGATGCATGTGAAACCCATTTCTCTTTCATGGGTTATACCATGATAATATTCTTATAAAAAATGTTTCTTTATCAATGGGTTATTCTTTGAGGAAAGGATTATGATACCTGTCTGTTTTCTATGGTTTATGATATAATGAAATATTTATGAAACCCATTTCATTTCAAGGGTTATGATCTGATTAATATTTTATGATTATTTGGAACATATAAATATGGTTTTCATTATGAGAAAGGTTGGACCTATATATCCTTATAATGAAATAGGTAATGATTTGTAACGCATGTGATATATTGGACTATAATGGGGAGTTAACATGGTTCATTATGGAATTATTTCTACTATTATGGTCATGGGAGTGAACCTTGACATCAATGACTATTTGAGGAGTGAACTTATTTGATAATGATATCCTTGGAAATTATCCTTTATTAATATTGAAATAATTTTCTTTAATTATGTGTATTCTAAAAATATATGTATTATCCCAATGGTGTACTCTCTTGGATGATGTTCTTTTATTCTCTTTTGATTCATGCCTTATGAGCTTCCAATCATTATTTTATAGCTCAAGATTATGATCATCAATATGTAAGGTATGGTTTTCAAATGTTATAATCATATTCTCTTACCCTTATATTAATGTTATGATTATGTATCTCCCTCATTTACCCTTACTAAGAATCTGATCTATCCCTTTCATATATTTCATTTCACCATGTTATTAAAAAATGCATTATTTATGATATGTATAACAAGGTTTCTAGTTATTTAGTTTATAGTGGAAGATGATATAGTATACTTATGGAACAGTTGTTTATGTTACCATGCTTCCAATGACAATAAACTATTATGGTCCTTAGGAATGTGTTTTTTAATGTAAAAAATATTCATAAAAATTATGTGGTATCTATATATGATGAGCCTGAGTCATTATAGGTTTGGTCGATGATGCGTAGCTAGTACTGGTAATATTTCACTAATGACTAGCTAGTCTTCTTTGAACAATTGTTATCTAACTATAAGTTAGATGTGGTTATGGTCTGGATGGATGCCACTGATCATGGTGTAGTAACTATTGAGTTTCACAATCTTCTAATATAGTTGGTTGTGGAGGTGTACCTGATAAAGTGTATTGGGTGGACTGTGCTTGTTAAGATATACATAAATCCTACTACCTTATCTCAAAATCATGAGTATACTAGTTTAGAGTGTTATCCTAAAAAAATTTACAACTCATGTGTCCTCTTCCTATGCTTCAGTGGTGTTTTCTAGAGAAACATGAGGTATTTACATGATATTCCTCATTTTCAAAAGACATAAAGCAGTCTACTAGGCTAAGATAATTCATAGAGGTAAAATCATGCACCTCATCCATAGAGTTTCCTGGGGTTAGAAGGACCCTGGGGAATATCCAAATTCTAGAGGCATGAAAACACCAAAATTTAGAGTATTTTTTAGAAGAAATGGAGGATATTAATTTACCTTGTGTCTTTAGAGCCTATTATTTCAAGACATAGAACACTATGACACTGAAATGGAGGTAGTAGTAAGAGTAGTCATGATAACCACATGAGGTTTTAACTTTCTCTAGAAAAAATGGATATTTTCATGGGTACGAGTGACTACAATGTGATCTAACCCATCATAGTACTTCTATGACTTTTGGATGGGGACATTCTTCAATTCACTAAAGTCTTTACTACCACTATTTGAGTTACTGGGGACATGTGCCACAGACATTGTAAGCTCAATGAATTCGACTAATACATGGTCCAATGGGTCCTAGATCCAAACATTGAATATGAATAATTAATTTAGGTTGTTTTTGAGGATCTTGTGATAGGGTAAATGGTCGTGTGACTAGTGAGTTGGGGCTCCTGGGGTCTCTTAAACTCTAAAATTTTCAAAATTCCCTTCTCTTGGGTGGAAATGAAATACTCTAGGAATGTAAATTCCCTTAATGAAAAGTTCATATTTCTTATATCTAGTAAAGATTAAATGGGGGACTTACCATGACAGGGGTTGAATACATATTCTCTCACTGATGTGTCTATGTTTAGTGAGGATGTGAAGAGTGAGGGTGTTTTAGATGAGGATATTCATGGTAGCACAATCCTCGATGAGGATAATCCAAAAAGGGGCCAGTGGGTGTTTCAGCTTGAGGAAATTTATGTGCATGGAATCAAATTTCTATTCATTAACATTTATCTTCATGGTATTTAGAATAGGAAACATGTGCAACTATTATCTAGTCTGCTGCAAGGATTCTTCTAGATGGTGAGTCTTTAGAGATTTCCCAAAATCTGCCCTAGTAATTTAGAGAGAATAGGGTATTGACCAAATCAACCCGGACAATCTCCATGCACATCATGAATGGTTTTTCTAGTATAATGACATGTCATGTGATTATGTGATTCCTTTCTGTCATGTGACAAAGTTTATGACTCTCTCATCAGGGCTCTATTTAGATTTTAAGATGTCGGTGATGCTCATTTTGCACGTGGTGGGACTTAACTGGAAGATAAAATATCATCTGATATCTTCTTATCCAGAACAAACCCTATGGGAGACTGACTTCATCATACTGACATAGTACCTTCTAGAGTCTGAAAGAAGCCTCAGATCTTGACATCCTTTTACTCCTTTGGATTCCCCAGCATTAGGTCAATCCTTGAGTGAAAATAGACTAGATTTTGTAGTGGGTCATTTATCCCATTAAATGGGATGAATCTAGTATTAAAAAACTCTGGGGGTGCTCAAAAATGGTCTACCCATTCTGGGTAAGGCTTTCCATCATGTGGGACCACCACCTATAGCATTTCAAGCCAAAGGTGGGAGCTTAACTAGGATAGAGTTTGTGGATTGGATAGAAGGGGTAGCGACTAAACCCCAAATCAAAATAATACATAGAGCTGCTACTTTGGGGGTCATCAAACAATCAGTAGGAAAGGGATTGTTTCAAGATGGTGTTCAAAACAATAACACTTTTGAGTGTTTGGAAAACAATGAGGTTATACCGGATCCTCTCTATGATCCGGATGGAGGAAAAACTTAAGGTGTGGAGTCTGAGGAGGATTCAGAAGTATCTAAGGCTCGTGAGTAGGTGAATATCCCTATGATGAAGAAGGGGAGGGGCCAAAATCACTATTCACATTTACCAGAACCGATGGATACCCGATCAAGTAAAAAATCTAAACCATGTGAGAAAGAATTTTCATCTGATTCCATGATTGTTGTACAGGAGAAGTCTCAAGTTACAGTTCAGGGAATAAATAATGACGTGCTTCTTGTGAGTTTAAAATCTAATTAAAACTATAAAGAAATGGAAAATGACTCTAAAGAACCTATCTTCTACTCTGAGGAGGAAATTGTGGAATAATTTCTTTATGTCAACATCCCATAGGAAGAGGTTGAGATGATGGGAAGAAATTTTCAAGTGGAGTTCAACAGAAAGCTGGATAATTTTATTTAAAAACATGATATGATCCTGATGAGAGGCTTTAATGATTGGAAAATAAGAAAAGAAGTTTATATTCGAACCTGGGAAAAAATGGCATCTCATTTTGAAGTTTTTATCGGCAAATACCATGATTCTAAGGTATGGATTATGAACTAGAAACTTCATAGAGAGGAAAGTACCTATTGTATGATGCTATGATTTGATGGATTTTCATTCTCTTATGAGTCTTACCCTCTATATTTATTGGGACTAGTTTCTAACTTTTCCTAAAAAGTGATTTTATTAATAAAAAGTCAATTTTCTATTAGTCATATCACCTAAATTTTACACTAATTGGGTGCATAGAGTCACCGAGTTCAAACTAGGGAATCTGATCGATTAGGATTAGGCTCCCCATAGGATGAGATATGGGGTCCCATAGGGAATTTTTAGGTTTAGAGCACTAGCCTGTAATGAGATAAATGGTTATCCTTATGTGTTCCTCGAGATTCTAGAGCACATAGGCTATCATGGGATCTGACCCTACATTTGGAGAAAACTCGGATTGGTCCGAGTGTTTTAAATTTCCATTGCATTTTTCAATGTACCAAAAACTAGGAATAAATGTTTCATTAAGGGGACTTTTGAGGCCCAATTTAAATCTTTATTGATGAGTGAGGACACCATTTGAAGGGTATTCCTAGTACTACACCACTTCTTGAGGTTAGATTTCCCTATTTTTCATGTGTAAGCATCCTAGTTCCTCTGATCATATAACTATTTGGTGATCACAATATTTACAATGGTTTTTTCATAGATGAATCTTCATCATCAGATGATTGGTTGGAATGCCGATTTTATTGTTTCCCCAACATATGTATTAAATGGATGGAAACATACTTCCCCCATCATATGATCTGTATGTGAGTATATACCTCTTCTATTACCCAATGAAGCATAATTAAGACCTTAACATGGGTTTATTAGAGGTATAGTGGTATACATACAAATAATAGTGCTAAACTACTAGGATTGATGCGATCTCAACATTCCTACACTTCTGGTTGATGGAATAAAACTACTCATGGCTCCTTGGGTTAGTTATTTTCCAATCATAAAGGTGGTGAAACTTCTCCAAGATAATTTTTTTTAAACACACTTCCTGGTTCTTCATGTGGGACTTCGGATGAAAATTTATATATTTATAGGTGGACAAAACAAAACTTAAATTTGGAAGGTCTAGAATATCCCATAGGACCTATTTCATGGGGGAAGGGTTCTTCTCCTACTCATACCAATCCCAGATTGGTGTAGGATGAATGTTGCGTGGACATACTGATGTAGGCCTACTTTATTGATGGTCTACAAGAAGAGGGGTATTCGCATGGAACCAAAGCCTCTCCATACTGAGACATTTCTTGGAGGCTAATCCATCTTCAAGATCATTTCCATGTAGGATTGGGTTTCCACCACTTCATCAGGAACTAGGGAATAACCACCCATTTTCTACTCAACAGAGTGCTCACCATCATCTGAGGTGTCAACATAGAACCTAATATCTCTCCAACTTCATGTTTTAATGAATAGAGGGGGGGAATGGAATTGATAGAGATTGTTTCACTATGTGTCCCTATAAGGAGGCTATCAGATCATCCACCTACAAGTATCTATGGAGGGATCCTACAATATTTTGGACCTCATCTCTTGGTATCGTATGCCTCAATTGTCTGGATTCTTCTATAGAATATGGAATCTAGGGTGAAGATCCCATCATTAAGTATCATTTTTCTTTGGAATATGAGATTTTAATGATGACATGATGCTTCCCAAGGTTTCTTATTTAATGTAACGGGACATATCCAAATGAGGATAGCTAAGAGTCTCTTGAGTTTTCTAGATGTGGGTTGTGGCCTGCACCATGGGCCCATCCCCCATAATGGGTGTTAACCCTTGTTTGTAAGGACATTTTGTTCGGACATGGTATGTATTTGGAATAAGGAGGGACTCCATACTGGTTTGAGGGGGATCTAGAAGGATATCTACGTTGGTTTGTGATTGATAAGGGAGTATCTTTTTTTGTATGGTGGGAGCATAGGGAGAACCTCTGGTAGTGTGGGGAGGAGCTTTGAATTGGCTAATAGTGATATGGGGAGGAACTTCACTTTGGTACTCTTCATAACAATATGGATTGTAAAGGTTTTCGGTGGTGTTGATGACTAAAATAGTCAACCCAACCTACCTATGAGGTGAATGGGGTCTCGATCCATGGTGGAAAATATGGATACCCATTCACATATGAAAAGGATCTGGTAGGATATGCCATTGGTTGGTGGGAAACAAGAGCGGTATAAGATGTCCCTTTTTTAGTAATGTCATCGTACTTCCCCAAACATTAGTGTTAGACATTCTGGTGTGAGACCAAAGATGTGGGGAAAATTCACCCCAATCATCAGCATACAGATCTTGTTGGTTTTTGAGCAGTCATGACCAGTTGGGAACCATCTTGACCTGCTCTTGAGCTATGGATGCACTAGGCAGAGATCAAACATCCCCAACCTCTTTAGTATATAGTATTGATCTATCAAGGTGCTCTAGGGAGAGGGTAATGAAGTGTTTCTTCATTAGCATAGGGGTTTCCCCCTGTGTAGCCCTCAGGTTTGGCGATACCTATGAGACATCGATGCCTCAATATCTTTTCATCACAAATCCTTTAGGGTAATGAACTCATCTTTATTATATTGATGATTGAGGGAATTGATCACCCTCTATAGATGATCTCATAGGGTGATATGGGGCATGGGTGCCTAGTAGTAGATGGAACGGTGGATGTAGTGGTGGGGATGTAATCATTCTGGATCGCCACATCAAAGATTCCCCTACCTCAAACATGTTGTAACTAGGTTCTAGACTCCAATATATTGATTTATACAAGTAATATGGATTAAACCATTAGTATAGGTACAATTAAAGAGATGTAAAATTCCCAAACATCATCAATTATCCCTGAAGTAGAGAAGGATCCATTCTGATGATATCATGGACCAAGGATACCTGATATTAACTTCCAAAATTCATAGTTCAGTTCCATATTAGGGCCACCATTTTCTTAGTGGTACCAAGCACTAAATATAAGGTTATAGTGATATAAAAATTGACCAGTAGCCCAACACTACAAGTCCCTATAGTTGGGGAGAATATATTCATTTCAAGTTCACCATTCTTATTTCTGAAACTTCCATTAATCCATAGTGTTCTCCCTCCACCTGGCGATGATGCACTGCTTTCTATTTCCCAACATTAATACATTCCAAAGCTAGGTGGCTTCCATTACATGCATTAGTAATGTTTTCTTATAGACTTAAATGGGATGAAGGGATGGTAGTTCCCCTTTCCATGGATTCCTCCTTGTATCTCATCTTCTAGTTTGATTCTCTCTTATATAATTAATTCATGTTTATGAAACTAATTCCAAACACCATCTCTAGGTGGGCGCTGGTTAATTATTAAACTTCTATCTCGATAGAGAATAAATATTTGATCCGGGGAGGTGGTATCATTAGACACGTTAGGAATTTATGAATGTTGGGTAGATTAAGAACCTATAAATAATTAATATTTGGAGGGTATATTATGTGTGAGTCATCTTACATGATGAAACTAAGGAATCCTATGTCAATCACAGGTTAATCGACACTAGAAGAATAATTTTTCTGAGGATTTTTACCTCATGAATCCCATATTTATTGTATGGGTTGGGGATTTTGGATTCGGTCACATGTTAAAATTATGTGTGGACAGATCACATTATAAGGTGAATGATCTATGGTGATAATTTGGTAATATATTTAATTTCTTACAGAGATAGTATGGGAACGAGTTTAACTTATTAGGGGTATAGGATGGGTGCATGTTTAACATATTTCAAGGAATGAATGTGAATAGATTTATCATCTTGTGGGGATAGGATTGGAACATGTTTAACAGTGTGTGGGGAAAAGATGAAAACATCTTTAACATCTTATAATAAAAGGATAGGGATTGAATTTGTCCCATTGAGGGAATATTTTACCATTGGATGGATGTTTGGATTTAACCTCGTGGTGAAATTATACATACATTTTCCTTAAATGGGGATCAAAACCAACATAGTTTGATGCTAGAGTTAAAGGTTGTGAGGCTGGACTAGTCCACAAAGTTTAATATTGTTTGGTAAGGATTCTCATGTTGTAGGAGGAGTATCGACAATGGATGGTTTGAGACTTACGTATGGATGATTCCCGATGTAGGAGGATCATCCCTTAAGAGATGGTGGAAAAGGTGAAATCCCATTATGTTCATAATTGAGGTATCCTATGTTTATCAAAAAAGGTAATCCAAAATTTTCATTTCATGTGTTGATGGTTTTGCCATGTATTTTAACATTTTATAACTTAGACATGGAGAAATTATGGTTTAAATCTTGCATCTTGGATATGGATGGGGATTACACATCATAGGGGCCTTTTTTAAAGTGAAAATCATATTTTGAAAAATGGACCTCCTCCAAGATGGATAAGTTGTTTCCAAGAAGATTCCACCTATAGGGCTCATGTTCCCACCACTCATGCACCTCAGAGGGGGGCATGGTGTTGGAACTACTGTGGAGGAGTAGAAATTAGGATTCCCAACATTAGTGTTCCTATGCTTAGGAGCATTATGATTTATGATACCTATGCATATGAGCATTATGAATTAAGGGACCTATGATTTAGAGAAAACCTTAGGGAAATGGTTGTAATATAAGAATATGTTACGTTGTCCTAGGGACTAGAAATTTGTTTAACATATATTCATTGTATTTTATACAAGTAGAGTTATTGATCCATGTGTTCTATAACTAGTATAACACATGGATTCGAAGGGAATAGTTGCTTGAAATATTGGGATTTTCACACAAATCAAGGTTGTGTGAAGGTTGCATATCTTTCATGAACCAGGTCATCCTTAAAGAAGAGTTGTGTGAGGATCACTCAACTATAGTGCTTTATAAGTTGGGGCCCACATGAGTTTTGTCATGATTGTTTCTCTACCTTTGAGTGTCTATGTATCATATGGTTTTGTGATGTTACAAAAGGGGGGATTTCTTGACATAGAGATTTATTACATCAAAACATAAAATTTTTGTGATTCCAGTCATGATAACTTTAAATTATTGATTGAAACAACATTCTTGATATTTGATGAATACCCCTATTGAACTTTTACACTATTAATGAAAATGAAAAATTACAATATTTTCTATCTGGAGAGAGTGTAAGTTACTGGAGGAAGAAAATTGTACCTTTTACACTTCACTGGTGCCAACTCATCCTTTATCAACATTTCAATCAAGACCAACATAGCCATGATTCTATCTTTTATTTTTCTATAAAAATTTAATAAAGTAGAAAAAACACTATCAAATACATTTTTTTAATATATGAATGACATCAAGATAATGTCTGATATACAAAAAATTCCAATATGGTAATTTAATGAAAATTGATCTCTTATTCTAACTTGATTTTTTATGGTTTTTAAAAAAAGGGTTACCAAAAATAGTATAAATATCATTTAATTTATTGTAAAAATTATCACTCGTTAATGGAGTTGGTGTTGTACCTTATTTTATATTTCAATCAAATTTTATCATCTAGGATTGGTATTAATGTCGTTGAGCTAAATATTTATGATTTCTTAAAAACATAGTCCTCAAGGATTGTTTTAACAAAACTCTCTTTGTGTGTTTTTCACAAATGGGACACCCCAACATTCCTTTAATTCTATAGTCTGATAAATTTCCATAAGTAGGGAAGTAATTTATCATTTTGTACAGCATGGCCCTCAATGTGAATTCTTCAATTATATGAGAATCATAAATTTACACACATGTATCCCATATAAATTTTATATCTTCAATCGATGGATCGAAATAGATATCAAAATAATTACTAGGTGGCTTTGGTCTAGATATAAGCAGAGAAAACATAATGTATATTGGATTCATGCATAACCCTGATGATAAGTTATAGTTTACCAACATAACTGGCCATGTAGGGTTAGCAATACTTTGTACACCAAAAGGATTTATCCAATTTGAATATAAATCAAGATGAAATTTTCTTGGATCATTTAAAAATTTAGTATACTCATAATTAGTTGTCTTGAATATAGGAGGAGGAGAATCTTATAGATGATGTAAGTTACCATATTTAATTATTATATTTGAAATACATTTCAATAGTGTCATGGTTTCCTAATAACTATATAGTCTCCTAAACTATGGATTGATAGGAAATCACCATATATATTTATAAGGACTTGATTCATTTTTCTTGTATTGATTTGTTCCAATCTTAGGGAATTTTATGAGTGATTTGTGGTCCTTAAAAAATATTAAATCATTCGGAAACCCATGAATTTGTTTAGAGATCATACACATTGAGTGTAACATTCATTTACCATCATATGTTCATTGTGGCAGTTAATTTTTTTACAGTATCATATCATTCAGGTGACCTAGTAGTTCTATAAATATTATGTCACTCCATTCCCTGCCATCATTCAACATATATAATTTCAATACAGATTTCAATGTTCTATATTTACTAAAATTGGTATATAATGGTTTCATGGAACATCTATTTAACTACTGAAACAACTTTTTACAATCATTAATGTCATATTCAATTTCCGTTTTCTATTCTTCCATGTGACCTCCATCATCAATTTCAATGGTATTCATATTAAATGATCCCTAAATCGTAGTATCATCCCAATCAGTGTCCACATTTGGTTTTCCCCATGTTTAGTCCAACATTTATAGATCAGATCAATTCAATGAAAAATAAAATGTTCTTCCAACACATATAGACTAATTTTTCTTGACTAAAAACACTATAAACATAGACATAGTATTATAGAAGGGTCGTATGCATGCTCTCTTGGAAAATTGATGAACTCTTTAACTCCAACATCATACTCTTTTGTAAAATAATTTGCATGCATCCATTTTCAATTCATATAAATCATATTGGATTAATAAAAGATTAATTTTTTGAAATAAATAATCAAATATAAATAAGATACTAATTTTCAAAGTAGAAAGGTATAGACAATTCTTATAAGGGAAAATCCACATTTGAGTGTTTCAATGAATTTCACTATGTTGTCTAAAATGGGAAATTTAATTAATGAAAAATTTACTCCACTTTGGATGGTGTTATCCTTTGAATTCATTCAAAGGTTAAAGTTATTGAAAAGTAAGCCTCATAAAATCATCTATGAGACATTTAGCATTTAATTTGGTTGTTTGACACATCCTTCATCTCTTGTAGACATGAACCTATGTTCCTTGAAATACTCTAAGCAGTAGTTATCCATGGGATGACTAATTCTCATATTACTGTGATCACCACAAAAGAAATTGGGGATGAGTATCAAGAAAAAAATTTCAATAATGACTATTCGGGACATGAAGTTGATGAAAATGATAGTTGTCTATAAAAAGGATGGGTATGAGTCTCAAGAAACAAACTCCAATAATTACTATATTTTGACATGTAGAAAGTCTTTATTATGTCATCTAAACAAATGAAAATATAATATAGGAAATTAAGGATTAATAAGAAACCCAAATATGATAAACAAGAATAATGTACTCTCATTAAATCAACTAGAAGATATAAAAAATTATTGACAAAACATTTTAATAAATAAAGAGTTATTTCATAAACATAGACAGTAATCAAAGATTCCTAGTAGCAGAACTAATAAATCTTAACCTAAAATGATGAATACCTAAAAATAATTTCTAATATACTGAATTTGATAACATCCTATATATTTTTTAGAACAAATGATTTTGAAACCTAAGGAATTATTACATTTAAAATTAATGGTATTCAAAATATTTGAAACCATATCAAGACTCTGGATATCTCATATCAACAAACCAACCCATCCCAAGGATTATAGGGAGGTATTCACATCAGATATACCCATCTGAAGGATTCTAGGTAGGCCATATAATACACATTTACCCATCCTTGAGATTCTAGGGAGGTCCATAAAGAGGTTTTCATAAAGAAATTATACATGTCAGTATGATATATCACAAGCAAGTGAGAAAAGCACACCAACCCTTACAAAGTCAATCCCATTCACATTTATATATATATATATAACATGGAATTTATAATACACATAATTGAAAAAATTCATACTAAAACATTATTTTTAATAACAATAAATATAACCCCTTCTTAATTTGTAAATCCATAACCATAATTTGTGAATAAATAGTTATGAAATCACCCTTACATTATAAGTTCTAAAAATGAATATAAATATATAAAAATATATATATTTACATATATATATATATATATATATATATAACAAGGTTAAATTGATAAAAATAAATGTAACCCTTACATGAGAATATCACAACATAGTAAAATATATACAATCCCATACTAATTTTGAAAATAGATATCCACTGAAAATAAATAAATATGGCATCACCCTTACTAATATTATCTTAAAATAAAAAAACACAATTCTGAGCAAATAAATTTTTAAGGAAAAACCCTTACAATATAATATTAAAATTGAATTTAAATAAATAAATTATCATACATGAATTTTATAAAATTAGATTATGTTGATGCTCACACCATCAATAGAATGATAATTGTTTTTCTAAATAAATTTTCTCATTATTTTTATTTTTTATATGAAAAACCTCTAATATTTAGATAGTGGCATAAATATATATTTAATTGGTTTATCTACAGACAAGAGGTGATTCTATATGATATCAAAACATTGAAAAAATTATGATTTTATAGCAAGATATCATACAGATGAAAACAACCAAGAACATTGATTCAGAACAACAATTTTAAAAGACAAAAACAAGATATGTAAATAATTATTCAAGACAAAAATGGATAATAAACAAAATTAAATAGTATACAATAAACAGAGCACAAATAACTGATGACATCGTCAATGAATAAATAAAAAACACAAAATATATAAATAAAATCGAAAGATATAAATGAAAACACAGGTCTACCTCACTAGGTTGAAGAATATTTGAGTCCCTAAGATCCATATCTCAATGTTTTCTTAAAAAACCCTAAGTACAGGGGAACACCATATTCAGAACAATGTTCAAGAAACTAGAGGTATTGTGTTTGTGTGATTCAAGTGGGTTTCTGTGATTTGATGTTTGATTCACCGAGGAGGATCACCAAAGGTGGGTAACTTATATGCAAAAACTTCTGATATCGTGATGGGTTCGCACCTGGTGAGGTTTTATTAAATATATCGGGACACTTTTATCAACACTTTCAAAAAATTGTTGTATAAAGAGTATGTTTATCAGCACTTAAGTAATAATTGCTGATAAAATGAATATTTTTCTGTACTTTTTTTAAGTGCAGATAAATTTAGGTCTTTATCTATGCTAAAATGGCATTGATAAATTCTCATCATTATCAACGCTTATTAATTAAGCATTGATAAAGTATTTATAGTTTTAATTATCAATAAGAAAATTTGTAAATATATATATATACTTAATAAATATATATAAATATAAATAGAGTAAATATATTCCTTATTTAAATATATTTATTATAATTTTATAAATATTTAAATATATAATTATTTATTTATAATAATATAAATATTTAAAAAATAGTTTTTATATCATTATATATATTTATGTAATTATATATATATATAATTTTTTAAATATATATAATTATTTATTTATAATTGTACAAATAATTTTGAAAATAAAAATATATATTTATAATTATTAATATATATTTTTATAAATATAGTATTTATAATTATAAATATATTTATTCGTAGATATTTTTTAAATTATTTGTTTACAATTATTTTTTTAACATTATTAATGAATCTCTAATTTTAAGTGCATGAATGTTAAAAATGATTGAAATTGTATAAATTAAAAATATGTCACTTTAACAATATAGAAAAAATGGAAATGTTTTTGTGTGTGGGAATTATATATAAGAATGTCTTAATTATGTATATTTAAAATCAATATAACACATATTTGATCTATATTAAATTGTAAAATCAAAACACATTCAATTGTATGTCCATTACTATATGAAATTAGTCAATATATTTAATTACTATTAATTATTAATTGTAAACCACTATCCACTAAATATATCACTATTTGATGTAAAGCGCATAAATGTTTTGTAATATATAAATCATATTTATACACATTAATATGTTGCTATATATTTAATATATACTATTTATTAACATTATCAATAATCATATTAATAATCAAATGTTTAATATTATTCTCAATTTACTTATTTTCAATTTTAATTTGTTTAATTTTAATTCTTCTTTTATATATATATATATATTTAATACATAATATTTATTTGTAACTATAATATTTATTGTATAACTAATTTATTTATTTTTATCAATAATATTTTAATTAATAAATTTTTTAATATTTTTTTAATAAATTCTTTTTTTATTTATTTAATTATTTAATTTTATTTATTCAAGCCTTTATGAGTGATAAAAAATCACTAATAAAGTATTATTTTATGACCATAAAAAATTTAACTCGGATAAAGGTTACCCTTTATTAGTGCTAAAAATAATGAAATGATAAACGGTGTGTTTTATTAGCTCTAAAAATAAAGTGTTGATAAATGGTTAAATTTATTAGTGTGTTCTTTAGAGCTGATAAAGATTCCATTTATCAATGATTTTTTATAGTGTTGATAAACACCGGTGTGGCTAAATGCCTATTTTTAGTAGTGTGCTTGTTTTATCAAACACGTAATCTATCCATGATAGGAGAGACACATTCGTAATATTGATTTTCTATATCTCGTGATAATCTATGTAGAGGCACATTGACCCATCCTTATTTTTTATAAAGGTGATCAATAAACCCCATAGTGAAACACTTGGGCATATAAAACTCTTTTCTTGATTATATAATAAATTCTTCTTCAGTTCTTCTAACTCAATGGTGGTCATTCTATAATTAGTCTTTGATATGGGCAGAGATCTTGGCAAAAGTTCAATTGGGAACTCAAACTCTTGGTCAGGAGGAAAATCGTAAATTCTTCAAGGAACACCTCATTATAGTCCCTCACATTGGTAATGTGTCTAAGAACGATCCTCTCCTTTAACTAAATCATTTGAATTAGATTTAATTCTCATTAGGAAATTGTATCCAGCTTGAAAAGGATTTTTCAAATGAAATTAAAATACCTCCTAACATTTGTATTGAATTGGTGGATGACTCCAGATTTGAAGAGGAAACTCTCTCACATGATAGTTGATGTTGGATTTATATAATGGTATCCAATCCAAGCCCAATATAGCATTAAACTTCACTAAAGAAAGTAAGATCATATTTTATGGGAGGTTTAGTATATTAACATTTTCCCATGAGGATTTTTATAATTTAGATGAAATAATTTTCCTATTAATTATTTCATGGATAACTAAACCTCTATATTTTTACATGTTATTTCTATAGTCCTACTAAACATATAAAATATGAAAGAATGTGTAAAACAATAATCAAAATTATTTTTTCTATTCTCGAATAAATAACAAGCATACATGTCACCACACCATTTTCAGGATCCTCCTTAGTAGTATTGATAACATATTCCCTTCCTTGCTTCCTTGGAGGTTTCTCTCGTTGATTGCCTTTGAGAAATCATGGCTTAGAAAATTGGATCACATAATGTACATGTTTCTTATAGTTGAAACACTGTAATGTAGGCTAGGTGTTGATCTAAACCACATTTCCTCTTTCACATTAGTGAGATTCTTTATAACCCTTCAGAAATTATTAGCCTCATGCCCCACTTTTTCCCATTTTAATCATCTCCTAGTTCAATTTTCATAGTTCCCTGAATAATTATTCCCACACTTTCGACATGTGGGATGTTTGGTTGTCATTCCTCCATGGGATTTCTCAATTGATCCTCCCAAATTAAACTCTATTTTCCTCTTTTTATCATCAATCCCATGAGACCACTCATATATTTTAATCAATGTCTCAACATTAAGAGCATAATATAAAATCTCCTCATGGCTGTCAAATTCTCAAATCACAATTGAAGTTCCCAGTCAGGATCCAAGTATCACTGAGAGGGGGAGGTGTAATTCAGTGATATCTTTTTATTTTTAAATTTCCTTCTTTTTGAAACAACCTTCGCCTCCTGTTAAAGAGTTTCTTCCCTGATGAACACAAACAACCACAGGAACACAAGATTTACAGGGTTCACTACTCAACATGAGTAGCTACGTCCATGGTATGGTATGGAAACAATCTAGTACCATACAATCCACTAGAAAACAATCCTTTGATGCGGAATACAACGAGTAGGATATACCCTTACACTCGTGTTGCACATTAAAAACAATCCAATAGTGTGTGTGCTCTATTTTAGCACAAATAGGGTAATGTAATGATTCTGTGCTTCTTAATGAACTTTAAAAAATCAAATCTTTCCAAACAAGTATTCACTTTCCTACCCAAAAGCTGGTAAGAACCTCCTGGTGCAGACAGCTTGCGTGCCAGTTCCTACTTGCGCGCCTCCCTACTTGCATTCCACTTTCTTGCGCACCTCCCTGCTTGCATGCCACCTGCTTGCACGCCTCACTGCTTGTGCAACGCCTTCTTGTGCACCTACCCACTACTTGCATGCCACCATTGAGCATAGCTCACAACTTGTGCACCACCATTGGTTTATACACAGGTCACTTCTTGAAATCACCTCCCTTATTGCGTGCCTCTAGAAAGTTGTGCAACAAAACTTGCACGAAAAAACTTGCGCGACACCCTACTTGCACGGCTTATAAATAACCCTCAGCTTGTGCGCCACTTCAGCTTGTGACCTGCCCTCTACTACTTGTGTGATCAGATCACCTTCTACTAATTGTGCGATCGGAGCTCTAATTTTCTCTTAAGTGTTGAGAATAGAAAAATGAGGAGGCTAGTTGTCTATTTATAGGAATTTTGGTGACTTTTACACCACATACACTTGCACATAATTCCTACTTGTGTTCCACTCCATCACTTGTGCACCGCTCCATCACTTGCACGCCCTTCCATCACTACTGCGACACATTCTTTCCTTTGTCATATTTTTATATGATGATGTTGGAATATGAATTGCGCACAATATTCACTTGCACACCACTTATACTTGCGCACCACACTTGCGTGTCACTTATACATGCATGCCACTTTTTTACTTAAGCGCCAAACATTAACTTGCATGCGATTTTATTTCCTTTGTCAAATTTTAATGTGATGATCTTGAAATATGACTTGCGTGCCACTTACACTTGTGTACCAATACTTTCATGCCACTCTTGACTTGCGCGCCACTTTCTTTCCTTTTCCAATGTCACTTAATTACTCTCTCTACTCTTTATAAGGCTTGTATCACAAGTTCTCCAAACTTATGATATTTGTGAAATACAAATCAGAAAAGCATCGTCATATTTTCCATGTCCTTTACAAAGTGAATTGTTTTAGCTTCTTTGACAACAAAAGACAACACTCTGTAAAAGAAAACTTTTCTTACTTCTTTATCCATCCATCTTAGTCCCAACAATATCCCCATTTTGATTTTGTTGTCAACCATGATTTATAAATCACTGAACTTTGTAACCTTAAGCAATGGATTACTTATCAACAATTATAAGCCTACATGAGCTAACTCATTGTAGGAAACAAGAATTATTAACACACAAAACCATGATGTCCAAAATAAGTGACTATGAAATCGAATGATCGTATCTCCTCAGCCTTATTCAGAACATCATTCAATCTTTTACTTCAGCATTCATCACTTCTTCAACTTTCCTGGAAAACAAAATTGTTTCCTACAACAACTCCAACAAACAATTAGAATATCTCACACACATACATGCTAGATTCATAGCGTACCCATAACTCCCCCTTTATGCATGCATCTACAAGGATATATTTATGAAAAAATTATCCCCCTTGACAATGCTATCCAAAGGCAAGATGAGAGTTGGGATAGAAAAACGTACCTTAACCATGACGAGAAGGAGGATGGACACCCATGTTCAACCTCAATTTTACAAATGGTTCCTTCGGTAAAGGTTTTGTGAATATATCAGCCACTTGTTTAGATGTAGGAATGTACTCCATCCTCAATTCATTCTTCTCCACCTGCTATATGATGAATTGGTACTTTATATCAATGTATTTTGAGCAAGAATGTTGTACCATATTTTTTGTAAGATTGATTTCACTCTGATTATCACAACCCAAGAGCAATGGTAGCTTTACTTCAACAAGTAGATCATTTAGCTGAGTCTTCATCCACATTAGTTGAGTTGCAGCTTGAGTATCAGCAACATACTCATCTTTATCTATGCTAAGAGTTAATGAATTATGTTTCATGGTATTCCAACTAACACAAATTTTCCCCAGAAAGAAAAACCCACCAGATGTGGATCTTCGATCATCAACATTTCTTTCCCAATCAGCATCAGAATACCCAAATAGATCAATATTTCCTAATCCATCATACCTGATTCCAAATTTTTTTATGCCTTTGATATATCTGAGAATTATTTTTCCATCAATCAAATGTGATTCTTTAGGAGCAATCTGAAGTCCTGCACAAAAATTGACAGCATAGATGATGTCGGGTCTTGAGGAAGTCAAATACAACAGACTTCTAATCAGCTTTCGAAACTCTTTTTAATCAACTTCCTTACCTTCTCCATCTTTATACAACTTGGTTCCCACTAAAATTGGTGTGGAAACTGGTTTCGAATTTTCCATTCCTAACTTCTTCAGAATTTCCTTAGCATACTTTTCTTGAGACAGAAAAACGTGATTCTTCTTCTGTGAAATTTGTAACCCAAGAAAGTACTTCATTTATCCCAGCATGGACATCTCATATATCTTCTTCATATCCTTAGCAAATTTTTCACATGATCTTTCATCATTTCTAGAAAATATAATATCATTGACATAAACAATAACGATCAGTGAAAAATCCTGACATTCCTTTTTGTAGAGATTACTATCAACTCTCCCTTTCTTAAAGTTCATCTTCCTTAAGCAAGTATCTAAATTAGAATACCATGATCTCAGAGCCTATTTTAGCCCATACAAAGCCTTCTTCAACCTACACACATAACTTTCATCCTTTACAATAACAAATCCACAAGGTTGGTCAATGTAGACTTCCTCTTCAAGGTCACCATTCAAGAATGCGGATTTTACATTCATTTGAAAGATTTTGTAACCTTGTTGTGCAGCAATAGCAAGAAAGATTCTGATTGTTTCCAATCTTTCCATCGGAGCAAAGGTTTCATCAAAATCAATGCCTTCAATTTGTGAATACCCTTTACAAACCAATCTTGATTTGTTTATTATTACTTTACCTACTTCATTCAGCTTGTTCCGGAAAACCCACTTTGTACCAATGATGTTATTGTTGTCCAGCTTGGGTACAAGTTCCCAAGTATCATTCTTCTCTATCTAATCAAGCTCTTCATTCATTGCATGAACCCATTCTAGATGTTCAAATGCTTCATTTACATTATTTGGTTCAACTTTCTAATAAAGAGATATATATGATATAGCATTTGTTGTTCTTCTTATTTGAACCCTCGGATTTTTATCTCCAATAATGTTCTGAGCCTCCACTTGCTTCCTCAACCTAGGATGAGTTGTTTAAACTCCATCTTCATCACTTGAGATTTATGATTTGGAATCATCTTCTTGAGTAGTATTAACACATTTTACAGCATTATTAGAATTGTTAACAAAATCTTCTCTATCCTATTCAACTTCCACATCAGCATATGATTTCTTTTATTTCTCAACATTTTCACCAACTTTTACATCTGAAAAATCAATAATTCTTTCTATTTCATTGTTTATACATCCATATCCTCTTCTTTCTAGAGAATATCCAAGAAAAATTCCATCATATCCTCTTTGCTCAAACTTTCCAAGTTTCCACCTTTCTTCTTTATAATGCATGGACTCCCAAAAACTCTTAAGTGTTTCAGACTTGGAATTTTTCCATAGAACATTTCATAAAGATTCATATATGAGTTTGGTCTAAAGAATCATTGGTTCTGAATATACACAGCAGTTCTCATGGCTTGCCTCCAATAATAATGAGAAATACTATGCTCAAGAAACATAGTTCTCCCCATTTCCCCCAAAATTCTATTCTTTCTTTCAGAAACCCCATTTTGTTGAGGTGTGTATGGTGAACTGAACTCATGCCTAATTCCATGCTTCTCAAGATAACATTCAAACTCTTTATTATTATACTCACCACTATTATCAGTTCACAACTTCTTCACTAAATACTCACATTCCTTTTGTGCTTACCTCATGAAAAACTTAAACATTTTTAGAGCATCTGACTTATGTCTCATGTACATGACACAAGTAATGCGAGTAAAGTCATCAATGAAAGTAATGAAGTACTTATCTCCATTTGTTGATTTCTTTATCATTGGTCCACATATATCAGAATGTATATGTTCCAAGGGTTGTTTTGAACTAATTTCAACTCTCTTATGAAAAGAGTTTGTAATCTTTCCTTTTTCACAAATAGTGCAGCACCAATCTCTTCTTCTTGATAAATCAAGCATATCTCGGACACTGTCTCACATTGATAACTTGGATATATTTCTCTGACACGTATTTCCTAGCCTTTTATGCCATAACTGATTTTCATCCACTACACCCATGTAACAATAGTTCTTCACTTCACCAACTTGGAACAAATTCCCTCTTGTGTGTTGGCCCCTTGTAACTATATTTCCATAATTTTCACTTTTCACAAAAAATCCAAATTTTCTGAAGATAACTTTGTTTCCCTCATCATAGAGTTGTGACACACTAAGAAAAATATGTTTCATACCATCAACATATAGTGTTTTCCTGGATTTCATCTTTTCTTTTCCAATGATGGTCGATCCAACACCTTTGATCCTTAGAGATTCATCATTTCCAAATGTCACTATTTATTCTTTGAAGTCTTTCACATTCTTCAGCATCTTTAAGTCTCATATCATATGAGAGGAACATCCACTATCATGAATCCATGTACGTTCTCCTTTTGTAGATTTCAAAGCAGTTTCGACAATAAGAGCTTTTTTTCTTCCTTTTCCTTCACTTCCTATTGTGCTTCCTCCAATTTCCTAGCCAAGTCAATGTGTTCTGGAAACAGAACCATGAAATATTTCTTTTTGGACTTATCAGACTTGTCCCTTTTAGCTTTTAAAAACTCTTGATTTTGATAATTATTAAGAATATTTTTTTGCTCTGTTAACACACTAAGACAGCCCTTGGAAAGATGTCCAAGTCGGTCACATCTTTCACAAATAGTTTCCAATGGTTGGTACCTATTCTCAACTTTCACACAAGTCTTCTCAGATATCTTCTAAAATTTATTTGGAGACTTTCTATTTTGAAATGGTTGACTCCCCCTCAATCCCTGCCTTTCAAAACTTTTGGAATAGTTGTAATGTTGTTAGTTCAACCAACACATATTTTCCATGTGTTTGAATCTGCCACAATACCAACAGTAACCATAGAAATAATATTTTCCTCTAAAACTTATATACTGACCAGATTTGTGAACATGCTTCTCAACAACCTTCTTAATAGAACTATGATGACCATCAACCTTCATGTTTTCATTTTTAACTCCCTTTCTCAGTTCAGATTTAATAGCACTAGAAGTATTATAAGTCTTTCTTGACTCGTGATTTTTATGCACTTATGATTTTTCACCATTGTTCGCTTTGACCACATACCTGGGCTTTCCATCCTTGTTCTTATCGGAACCAGTTCTATCATTCATTTAAACCATTGAAGGTAAAATTTGTGGATCCTTGTTTGGTTCATTCTTACTGGAACATTCACCAACTTCTGAGATATATTTTTTGAAACTGATATTCATTTATTTGGCTTTATAAAGTTTCTGTTGGAAAAGTTCCAACTCTTCTTATTTTTCCTTCATCTTTACTTCAATATGATCATTAAGATTCTTTGTATTCTCAAGATAATTTTTCAGACCATCAATCTCATTTTCCATCTTGATCTTCTCATCAGTAAAACCTTCATGATTGTTTAATGTGGAATTTTCATTTATTAGATTGTTGTTTTCCTTCTCAAGCCTTCTGATCTTTCTTATACATTCCTTCAGCTCTTCTTTTAGATATTGTTCAAGTTGAGTTTCTTCTTCTTCAGTACTACTGCTCTCATAATCATAATTATTCATTGTTGAAAAAAATTTACTATCTCTAGCTTTCTCAGGAATAGATTTTTCAAATCAAGTCTCATTGTCATCATCTTCTTCATTTTTTGAAAACAAGCTTCTTCTTTGTGATTTGAAGAACTTTTTATCTTTACCTATTTTAGAATATTTATCTTTTCCACCTTGTTTCTTCCATGACCTTATTCATATTCTATATTCTTCATCACTATCTTCATCTTTCCCTCTTTGAGTACAATTATCCGCAAAGTGGCCAATACCTCCACATTCAAAACATTTCAAAGGAAGTTTCCCTTTGTATTTCCATGTTCCTCTTTTCAAATTTGTAGAAAACAAGGAAAGTATTTCATCAAAATTTTGACATACCTCGTTTTTAGAGTCTGATTCACTTGCTTTATCTTTAATAAGAATTTTCTTCAACTTCTCTTTCCTTACAGCCTTGAAAGACATTTCTCTATTGTATTTTGATTTTCTCTTCATAGTCCTCTCCATTCTCATTTTATAAGTTATGAGAGTGCTATGAAAATCATCCAGAGATAATATTTCAGGATCTCTGTTTTCCAGTGAAGAAACTTTAGCATCAACTTTTTCAAGAAGAATTCTTAAGATCTTTTCAAAAACTATAGAATCTTCCAACGTTTCACCAAGACATCTGATTGTACTGAAAATATCATTTATCTTGGTAATGAAATCCCCAACATATTCAGATTCTCCCATTTTCAATTCTTCAAACTTCAGTATCCAGATTTTTAGTTTAGCCTTCTTCACTTTTATATTTACTTCATAGATGTTCTTCAGTTTGTCCCATATTCCTTTGGTTGTATCAACACCTTTCACTCTTAAAAATTCACACTCAGAAATAGATGAGAGTAATGCATTTTTATCTCTTCCATCATTCTAAAGATTCTTCTTATCGACAAGAGTAAGAAGAACCTTGTCAACAATAGCAGGAAATTCATCTGTTGTAGTTTCAAGAACTTCATATCCAAGAGACATAAGATAAAGAATCATTATGTCCTTCCAGATGTCATAGTTATTTCCATAAAAAATCAGAATCCCTTTATTATTCACGCAATTTAGATTCTCCATCACAACTTCTATTCAACCACTATAGCAAAGAATAAACGAAGGGAACCGGTCCCTATGATACTAATTGAAGTTCCCAGTCAGGATCCAAGTATCACTGAGAAGGGGAGGGGGTGAATTAGTGATATCTTTTTCTTTTTAAGTTTCCTTCTTTTTGAAACATCCTTTACCTCCTATTAAAGAGTTTTTTCCCTGCTGAACACACACAACCACAGGAACACAAGATTTACAAGGTTCACTACTCAACAAGAGTAGTTACGTCCTTGGTATGGTAAGGAAACAATATAGTACCACACAATCCACTAGAAAACAATCCTTTGATGTGGAATACAACCAATAGGATATACCCTTACACTTGTACAGTACTTTGAAAACAGTACAATAGTGTGTGTGCTATCTCTTAGCACAAATAGGGTAATGTAATGATTCTGTGCTTCTTAATGAACTTTCACAAATCAAATCTCCCAAAAAAAGTCTTTAATTTCCTACCCAGAAGCTAGTAAGAAACTCCTGCTTCAGACATCTTGTGCGCCACTTCCTACTTGCACGCCTCCTTGCTTGTGTGCCACCTACTTGCTCACCTCCCTGCTTGTGTTCCACCTACTTGCGTGCCTCACTACTTGTGTTCCACCTTCTTCCACGCCTACTCACCACTTGCGCACCACCATTGGGTATAGCTCACAACTCGCGTGCCACCTTTGGCTTATACACAGTCCACTTCTTGAAAGTACCTCCATACTTGCGTGCCTATGTAAACTTGCGCGACACCCTACTTGAACGCCTTATAAATAAACCTCATCTTGCGTGACACTTCATCTTGTGTTCCACCCTCTGTTACTTGCGCGATCAGTGAAACTTTTACTACTTGCATGATCAGAGCTCTAATTTTATCTTAAGTGTAGAGCATTGAAAATGAGGAGTCTATTCATCTATTTATAGGAATTTTGGTGACTTGCGTGCCACATACACTTGTGCGTCGTTCCTACTTGTGTGCCGCTCCATCACTTGCACGCCGCTCCATCACTTACGCGCCCTTCCATCACTAGCGCAACACTTTCTTTCCTTTTTCATATTCTGATATGATGATATTGTAATATGACTTGCGCATAACATTCACTTGCGCGCCACTTATACTTACGTGCCACACTTGTGCGTCACTTATACTTGCGTGCCACTTTTTGACTTGCGTTCCAAACCTTAACTTGCGCGTCATTTTATTTCCTTTGTAAAATTTTGATGTGATGATCTTGAAATACGACTTGTGTTCCACTTACACTTGTGTGCCAATATATGTGTGCCACTCTTGACTTGTACACCACTTTCATTCCTTTTCCAAAATCACGTCTTTACTCTCTCTACTCTTCATAAGGCTTGCATCACAAGTTCTCTAAACTTATGATATTTTTGAAATACAAATCATCAAAGCATCATCATAGTTTCCAAGTCCTTTACAAAGTGAATTGATTTAGCTTGTTTGACAAAAAAATACAAAACTATGTAACAGCAAACTTTTCTTACTTCCTTATCCATCCAACTTGGTCCCAACAACAATGGATTTTTAATGAATCGGATTTAATGAACTAAATAAATGTTCCAACTTTCATTCAATGTTCATGAAAAATCATGAGGTGTATCATGCGAGTCTTGTGAATTTTTCCTTGTATGTAATGATAGTCTCATCCAACTTTTTCTATACTCCAAGGAACTCTCTCTTTATATTAAGAGGGAGATTTTGGATATAATATTTATTGAAAAAATATTTTTGTGAATCCTTCTAATTACATGTAATCAGTTTCATCTTTACAATGTAAGTTCTTTGTCAGTTTCCACCATTAATCAGCTTCTACATTAGAATGATAGACAACCAGGATGACTTTCGATTCTTATAATCACTAGAGGACAGATATTATCTTCTCAAAGAAGTTAATCCATTATTCTATGATGAGGGGATCATAAGATCCACTAAATATAGGATTTCATTTTTGCATAAATGATTCAAATGCAACATGATATTTCTAAAGAGAAAAATGGAGTTACACAGGATTCATGTTATTATTCATAACTTGATCTAGTTGATATAATAATATCATTAAGTTATAAGCTTATGTTCCCACTATATTTGGAATATCATTAAGGAAATCATCACATTTCTTATCAAAATGGTTGTCAGTATCTCTTCTACTATTTAAATATATTAATTAAAAAATAAAAAATAATAGGTGGCTTTAATACATAGCTATTGAGAATATAAAAATGAAACAATGAGCCTATAAGGATAAAAATATAAATGAAAACTATATACTAACTTATGATTCTTGGGGTGTCAATCTTGGATATCCATGGTCATAGAATTATTCCTTGGGTTCTAACTCAATTTTTGACGTCCTAATAACAAAAAATAACTAGACTATACTCTAATACCAACTATAAAGACCTACTACTTTTAAACATCTTATTAAATGATTTTTAGAGAATGTATCTATATAATGAAAATGAAGGATTAAAAATCCAACTGTCTTTATAAGATAAAGTAAATTATTAGAAAAATATAAAAATGGAATAATTTTTTTTATTAATCTCCATATTGATCTCCTAACTCACTTTGATCTCTAAAAACTTCATTGGATAACATAGATAATGCATAGACAAAAGTGATGAGATAAAAATCCTAGTAAGGGAATCAACATGGAAAATAAGTACAACACATTAGTGATAATGCACAATATGATAACATAAAATGCATGGATCATGAATAAACATAGATAGGAATAAAATATAGAACATGGAATCATATGATAATGGAAATATTAGAATATGGAAGAAACATATATCATGAAATATACATGAGACAATGAAAACTACCAGGACAATGTCACAAGGTGGAAAGAGTCTCGTAATGTATTAGGTTTACTCCTTAAATCCATACATAATGTCTCATGATACTAAAACATTTCCCAATGCATTAGACCACTATCTGGGCACACCCACCATAACTTGTACATGAATATGTGTGTTACATAAAGAAATCAAAAAAACCAAATAATCCTAAGGGATACCCATGAAAAAAAAATGGGTTTCATAATAATTTCATATGGAATAACCAAAGGGTGTAACATAATGGTATACATGAAATAATTGATTTAAATTATTATTTAAAATTCAGAGAAAAAATATAATAATAGATCATAAATAATTAAATCCAACTATAGTGAAAACATGAAAATTTGTTGTAAGATAACATTATAAAAGTTTCACTTTTGCAAAAAATTTTAAAAAAAGAAAGAATGTTATCTAAAGAGGATAAATAAATAATTATTTCCATAAAACTAGAAATGAAATAAATCATTTTTTCAAGATAAAATGAATGATTTTACAAAATTTAAGTGGATTAAAATAGTTTATGGAGTTAACTTTAAAATGGGTAAGAAATGGTGAAGTTCCCTTTAATTAAGTTTTCTTGTCGAGAGGAATTGAGAATGAAACCTTTTTAAAAAAATTATTTACCATAAAATAAAGATAATTTGAGCTATATATATATATATTTTTGTGACATCTATACGTAATATGGGATATGTATATAAGAATAATTAATATTAAAATTGAGGAAAATAGAGGTAAATCATTACCCAAATGAAATAAGGATGTTCGAAGAGATCCCTTACATTATGTCTCAATGCTTTCTGCACATGCCTTTAGTTTCCTGGATAATAAAATTAGGTTCATTAATTATATAATTAAGAAACAGTTATAGATATATTTTATTAATTTCAATTTTATTATATTCATTTATGTACATTTATATGAGTTATAAATTTCAATTATGTTGTTTTAAGAGCATTCATTTCATGGTTTAATAGTCGGTTCACTTATGTATAATTATGGTATTTATTGTCAAATGGAAATAAAACTCTAGAAGTGAAATTAAATGATATTAATGCACTTATATATGTTTAATTTTTCTCATATATAATTTTTTTCCTTATGGGTGATTTGTTTAAAAAAATGTGAATGATAAATGGTTGGTTTATTTTCAATGTTTTTCTGATAATCTCAAAATAATCTTATTTTTTAATGTTATGGAAATATTATCATTAATGAAAGTGAACATTCATATAATATAAAAATTTAGTTTATTTAAAATGATTATAAATTAATTAAAACCATCTGTGAAGGTATTAGTGGAAAATGAAAAGTCATCATCCACAAATGAGGTTAACCGACATAATATGGACTATGGTTTCGTTTTTTTTAATAAGAGGAGATGGGAAAAGGGTTGGATTGAATATATTTAATTATAAATAAAAAATTATAGTATATAAATGATACTAGAATTATTTTTTTAATGATGGATTAATGAGGAGAGGAGAAGATAGAATAATAAAAAAAATTAAAAATATAGTTTGAGAATGCTACCTCTTGAATATCACCTCTTTAAAAGAACCCTTAAAGAACTTGGAATTGGAATTTTGGTGAGAATATAAGTACATGGACTTGGGTAGAGAGGGTTTTATAGTTTTTTTTAGATATTTTTCAATCTTTAAGGCTTATATGGTGTGAGTAGAAGGTGTGGTGATGTGTGGTATTTATAAAGTGGGAGGGGTGTTTTTTATTATTATATTCATTAATCACTTATTTTGGCTTAGAAATTTCAATAGTATTTATTATTTTTATTATATACAGTAAATGGTTCATTTAAGATAAAAATAATGGGTTCACACATGATCCATGACCCAAAAAAATCAAGTATTTGGCTTATAATGTTAAATACCATCAATTATTGTGTTTCCCTATTCACCAAAAATTCAAAAAATTTATAAAAATCAAAAAAAATAACCTAAACCATTCTAAAAATTTTGATTTAAAAATTAAATCCATTTTATTGAAATATTTTTCTAAATATGAGAAATTTAATTTTAAAATAAAATCCTTATTTATTCCAAAAATACTGATTTTAATATTATAATAACTTTTATGAACCTTTTAAAAAATAACTAATGGTATATTAAAATGATATAATAAATATAATAGAACATAATATTAATACCAACACTTAATTTATCATTTTTAAAACAATAATTTACTTGTACCATGATATAAATATATCATATTATAATTTTATAAGATACTCAAATATGATTTTTCATTTTGATGATTGGGGTTACTATTCTAATAGTCAGAGTACTATTTCTAATGGTTAAATTACTATTCTAATGGTTATGTTACTATTACAATAGTTAGATTGCAATTCCAATGATCAGATTTACAACGGTCTTGTGGGTTCCATAATTCTTATAAATACCTATTTTTTTCATTCATCATTCATTAAATTATATTTTTTTCTCAGGTTTATATATACATTAATCTTAAAAATGAATATTTTATTATTAACATTTTTTTTTATTTCTATAGCATTTCTCTTGAGTGCGGTCATTCAGGTATATTGAGAATATCCAAATTATTCTATTATTATTATTTTATTTTATATTTATTTTCCCTATATAATATTTGGAATTTTTATAATTTTATTTCCATACTAATGTATAATTATTAATTTATGATACTAATATTTATTTTGATTCTTGATGTGATTTATGTGCTTTATACTACATGACATAATTATAAGAATTGTAATTCCCTTGAGAAAATTATAGGTCATTGAAGAGATGATGCATCATTCAATTTAATGTTTTTTTCTTTTTTCACTAATTTATAAAGATATTTACTCAAGGGATTTAAATTAGAAACCATGTAGATCATCCAAACATGATTCAGAATATTTTTTTAATTTCAAGGTATAATGTTTGGGTTCTAGTGAGTATATTCAAAAGAGATATGAATGTTATCACAATCATAAGAGCACCATTTACATTATTTGGGAACGATATCATGGATCTTGATTCTTAACATCACTTTTATCGCACTATAAATTGGGATTGATAATGTATAATCTATTAAATTTGTAAGAGTAATATTACCCATGAAATTGGGCTTATTTTGGTTTATATAGTTTGGTTAAAACTTACTAAAACTACTCGTTGGACTTTTAATAAGACTAACCTTTTATATAAACCTTATGTTGCACTTATAATATAGAAAATTTTTCACAATTTTCTTATGTATTCTAAAACATAATTGTAACATAAAAATTACATTACATGATATAATATGAGACATTAAATTGTCTCATTTCTACCATAAAATATTTAACAGACCATGAATAGTGAATACTAACTAATGAAATATCATTCATTGTATTCAATTTATAACATAAGATAAATAAAATAAAATCAATACTAAAATTATAAATATTAATAAAATATAATTTGCTCAATTTTTTTAATATATTATACTAGGTCATTACCTAACCTCTTTCATAGGTCTTATTATGCTCAAAAACTCCAATTAATTAGAATTTTACAAACTTTTATCACTTTGTATATGATCATCTTGGCCCTTATGAAAATAATAGTGATTTTCACTCACACACCATGGGTTGTGTTTATAAACACACTAAAGACCCAAAATCAATGTGGTTATGTTATAGAAATAAAAACCTCTCCTATGAATATACACTATGTAATATAATATATTTTTCTCGTGATATCTCATAAATATTGATATATATCTTATGTAAAAATCATTAAATGCTTTACTCGTTCATTCATTGTCTATACTAGATGACTTACCTCCTTACAATGTGGTCCTTGATGTAATGAATGTATTGTTATCCTCTTCAACTAGGGACCAGATATTACCTCTTATACTTGTATGTTTCAAGTCCTTTATCGATCATTAAATCAACATTATATATTCAATGATTAACCTGATGTAAGCCACATCAACAAAGACATAAAATTTAACAGTTTACCTAATGAATCAATTTATGTGAATAATTTTATAAATTATTAATAATTTAATGTTACAAGACCAATTCACATGTTCATATATATGAACAAAAACTGACACCAAAAACATGTGGTGTTCAAATTGGTAGTCCAATACTCTGGATATGATGTACTCAAGATCACCAAGTGCGTACATCATGAGAAGAATTCACACAACTGTTGATCCCATAACACATGATTATCAAACATAATTTGTGTCCCATTATAATTATTTATCTATAACATAGGATATTTATTAAAACTTCCTTTCATAATATATATAGGTTCCCATTGTATCATAAGACTATTATAACCCGTTGTTATGGCTTGAAATTTAAGGAAATTTCCATATATATATATATATATATATATATATATAGCACATAAGGAAGCATTATTACAATCATGGTATGTATAATAGATTTATATGTGTGTGTGTGTGTTTATTATGGTAATAAAATTACCCATGGGATTTGGGTATAGGGAACCTATGATGACAATATCATAAAATTTTATGTTTCAATTCAATGGATTTCTTCTTTAAGTAGATGTTAGAGAAGCTATAAATCAAAAAGGGATTCTAATGTTTGAAAAAAAAATTCTTAGATATCAATTAATGGGATGCAAAAAAAATTCCATTATTTAGTTATGAATGTTAACAAAATTTCTATTCATCGAATTTACCTCATCTAGAGAGTATAGCTATATTAGAGAGAGGTTTTAATGAATTGGATGCTAATAAATAGGGAATAACTATTTTATGATGATCATTATTTAACAACACAGACTTGATAGAAATTTTTTTCTATTCATCAAATTCTATGTGGGAAAAGATTATTAAAATATATTATCGTAATTCAAGGTTATGTTAAGATAAATTAAATTTTATACGAATAAATTGTGATAACCAAAAGATTAAAAAATGAATAAATAGATGCATTATTTGATCAGGTAAATGGTATTGTGTATGGAATGAACAAACATAGATTTTACATAGATTGTGTGATTATAATAAAACATACCATTAAATATTTCCACCTATATTTAATCAAAAAAATTGGGGGATAGCTGATAAATACTCAAAGTAGATAACATTGAATAGTCCTTATAGTAGTCATATTTTATAAGAGATGTAGAACTACTAAAAAATAAATAAATCTTTGGATTTGATAATAAAGGATATCAGGTATATCTTAGTCGAATATGATCTTAAATATATTGATTATTATGATGTTATTTCATTAATTTCCTCAATCTTGAAAATGAGAAAAATAAATGTTTAAAGGTGGTATTCAATTTTTATTAATTCTACTGTGGAATGGTTGGGAACCTCACAAATAAGTTCCCTAAAATGTTTCAAATTGATTATGATGATGATGAAGTTACCCATATAAAATCCTTAAATAATATGAAAGTTAGAATGAGTATTAGGATCAATATATTTAATAAGAAGAATCTACATTTGAAATAGTATAATGTCTTGTAAAAAAATATGTAATAAATTATTTGTTGAAAATATCTTAGAGAATATTTTTTTTAGGTTTTTTTAATCAATTATCTAATAATGTATGGAATCGATGAAAAAAAAGAATTAATATAAGGGAGAGTTTCTCTCAATGAAAATTAATAGGTTGAACGTGATGAGATTGACTTTTTTACGAGCTAAAATGAATAAAGATAATAGAAAGGAATGTGACTCTAAAATTTATATGTAGTATCAAGAAAAGGAGAAAAATACGTTAAATTTGTTAATTTAAAATATAAACCCTAAAATTCATGAATATTAGAGATGTTGTTTTACTATAATCATGATATTGGAGAGAAGTCCCCAATTATTGATGATTTGAATAATAAAATGAAATATTAAGTTCAAAATATAAATGATATTAAGGGTGATATCATCTATATAGTATAAAAAATAAAATTTTAGGAGTGACTACGGACCCAACGTATGGAATTGGTAAATTAGATAGAAAATGTCCTGAAAAAGGTTAAGGATAGGAATTGAGGCCCATCTAAAATAATAAAAGTTTTACATAGATAAAATAGACATCAAAATGAAAAATATTTTATGGGGGATAACAACATGAGGAAGGAAATTTTGGTTGGAGTAAATCAATAATCACTCAATCTAAAGTGAAAGTTTTATTTCTAATTCACTTATAATCAAAGAACTCAAAAATATCCAAAGCTATTGTTGATATATTTTAAACACAAAAGAATACTCATAAAATAATATACACTTTTGTGTGAAGATTATAAATACTTAATATGTTTGTTCCATGGTTAATAGGATTTTGAAGGCATATGATAAATGGATATTTCTATGAAGAACTCAAAATTTCAGGTATACGTTCAATGGAAATTGTTTCTAGTGTGGTTGGTAAGTTTATTCTCTTAGTTATTTATAATAACTAATTCAGAGTTATGGGCCTACATAGACCAAACATTATCATACACAATAGTTCAATGAATCATTAAGGAAGCATAAAATGAGAAATAAATTTGGAGCTTTGTATAATGAATCTGTTCTATTATATGTAGAGGAGGATCAAACATAAAAATAATATTTGTGTGTGAATTGAAAGACATCAATCAAAAAGAAAATAGTTGAAAATAAAATGGTGAAAGAGATTGTCCTAAAATTAACATAATCTATTATTATAACGATTAATGATAGAGAATTTACTTCCCAAATAATAGGAAATAAGGATCTAGTTTCATAAATCATGAATAATAAATTAGGGGTTGTAATATTTGGTAATAGTGAAGGGTTAGAGATTATTAGATCAAAAACTCATATAATTGGGGAAAAAGAAATAAAATGTGAATATTTCTTCATTATTGAAGGTTTTATTCATGAATTTATATGAGTATGTCAATTGTGTGACTAATACATGAAATTAATTTAATCAAGAATAATTTTATCTATGGTGGTAAGGATAGTGTATTTATGATAAAAGGGAGGAATATAAAGAGGTGTATCTACCTAATCGATGGAGAATTAAATTTTTAATTACTATTCATCGAAGAAAAAATGATTATCAAAAAATTCTTAGTTAGTTTATACATCATTCCTTTAAATATCTCATGAACAATATTAGAGATCAAGATATCCCTCTACTATTATATTTTATCACACACATGTAAAAATGGATGTGAAAAGGAAAATATTTTTTTACAGACATACATATTGAAATACAGGAAGTCAATGAGGTCTCTTTAATTGGTGAATGTTAATATGGGTGGGCATATATGACCATAGAGAATTGATAGAAAGATATACTATGTATAAATAATGGACTACTACAGTAGGAATAGTAACACGATCCTATCATGGGATTTGTAAAAAACAATTATTTCATATGCTCAAATGCAGTAAAGTTGTCAACCTAGGTTATCACGAGCGAGTAATGAACAACAATCATGACATAAAAGTTAAATTAGTGGAAAATGTGGTTGTTTTTTAAATAGTCTGATTTTGAAAGAAAAAACTATTGAAACATAAAAAAAAATTGATAAAATTTGACAAAGAAAGTGATTGATAAATATGATGTGATAAGGTTGATCATGTTGGGGTAATTTTTTAAAAGGAAATGTCATCCTAGTTCCAATTAATCTAATCCTATTCTACTAAGATAATAAAATTGACATTCTATAATTGATTTCAATCAATCCATTAGTTAGATGGTGATGGTGAGAGTAAACCATGACAATATCACAATTTGGCCAACTCTTCCTCCTAGTGTGAGTTATTTTCATTGAATATTTTCAATTGAATTAGGAAATAACTAATTTGGTCTTGTTTATCCAAAAAAATCAAGAATATAAAATACCCATCCCACATGTACTGACGATCATCAATAACATCACTATTAAGCCATGTTTTATTCCATCATATATAAACCATAACCTAGAGGTAGGAGATAATGTTAATTGAAATAAGTAAAATCAAAAATAGAATTAGTAACAAATTATGATTATACATGATAATAAAAACCACTATTAGAGATTGAATGAAACATCATAGAAGATATAAATAAATATTATTCAGTATTAAAAAAAGACAAAACCTCCCCTAGTCTAATCACTCAAAATTTTACCCCCCCCCCATGTTCAGGTTAACCCAGAATAACAGGGGAAAATAAGGCATTACAATACTAAGAAAAAGAAAATATGGAAAATGAATAATGTAAAATTTTACCTCAATAATATTTATTATTTTATGACCAATAGATGGGAAAAAAATGCCATGTTTTCTTATTAAAAGATGTTCTAAATTGATATTTCTCTTGAAATTCCAAATTTTAAAGTCTTTGGACATGTATATTGGAATTTATTACATAATTAATGATTCAAATGTTTTACATCCAAATATTCCCTAAATCATTCTTCAATTTGGCGTATTCAATGACAACATTATTGAGTGAATATCTCCATAGAATTCATCTTCATCATGGGGATACTAGTTATAGATAAAAAAATAAAATCACTAAATTTGGAGGTTATTATCATGTGTTATTCCTCATTTATGGTAGAGTACACTTAGTCGGCTAGAAATATTTTTCAACTTGATTGATTTTTTGGTCCAATTAAAGTACACATTAGCTCTTGTCTTAGAAGAAAAAATTAAAAAAAAAATTGGAATACAAAAAAATAATCAGTCCAGTTAGATTAATATTATAAATTTTATTATATAAATAAAAAAGTTATAAAAATGTGGAAAAAATCAATAATTATGATATTTTCCTTTTTCAGCCCAAAACACACCAAAAAACCAAAAATGATGAAAAATATATTAAATAGTTAATTTGGTAGGGAGTAATTCATTGAAATACATATGATTTTTTAATGAAAATATTATCTCTATCAATTCCAACACACTTATGTCATGGACTCCAGGACATGTAAGCATTAAAATCAAATCAATGAAAATTAAAAACACATAATCATGAGATTCACCAATTTTTCAACAACAAAGGAAAGATTTAATGCCTCCTAAAAAACAATTAATTCAAGTTATCTATTTATATTATTCATTATATTTACAATTATTCTCTCCTCCCATGCACACAAGACAGCTACCTCACATGAATTTTCTATCATATCACAAATGTCAATTTTCAACAAGGATTTTTTAATTCAAACCCATGAAAGAGTCAGCATATCCTTGATAATTTTATATATCTCCACCCAATATGACTCAAGGACATGAATATATCATGAGGAAAGTTTAAGGTTGTTTTGTGGATTTTTGTGGGTTGGATTTAAATGTTAAAAATTCTAAGACCGAATGAGGAGGTCTTGGATTTTGTTTATGAAAAATTATGTGATCCTAAATTTAACTGTGGTAATTTCCACTCCTCGCTTCCCATAGTAGAAAATAATCTCCAAAATAATATCAAATTTTCTTATGGGATGCCCATAAATTCTCTAATTCTTAATCTTTATCACAAAAACTAGTTCAAAAAATTTCAGGTTTTTTTTAATATATATATAAGAACAGCTTTATTTCTCCTTTGGAAGCTCTAGAAAGGCACACCCTCATATCCTTGAAAGGTCAAAAAAGGCATAGTTTTTTATTGAATTAATTTTTCAGTAGTAAACACATCTCTTCATCAGTGTTCATTCCACCCAAAGTATTACCAAATGGTTTAGTATAACATAAGATAGCATCCCTCACACATTAGTTCAACTAGATCATGAAATTTCACTTCAAGTGGAGCTAGGATAGGGAAAATTAGATTGTAATGTGAAATACCTAATAGAGATTTCATGGAATCTAATGGAAAAAATTGTTAAACGTGTAAGGAAGGTTCTGATAAATAGGATTGTCTTTAAAAGGGGGTTTTAAAACCAAATAAAAGACTCAATCATTTTAAACACAAGTACATAAAACTCTCAAATTTTGATAGGAATTAATCAAGTTATAGTTAAATAAATAATGGTTTGGTTATCTCAAGAAGTGATGTAAATATAATGAATATTAAAAAATGCTTTTGATATCTCAAGGGAAAGTAATTTCAAAGATAAAGAAAGTAAGATGTGGTCTGAGATTCAAAAATCAGAGGTATTTTCCTTAAATTACCAATGTTTTGAACTTTCACTACTACAAAAAAATTCCTTTAATAGTGAAGTCCTTTTTCAGTGCTTGAAAAAATAAATAATAAATTATTCCTTTTATCAGTTCTTTTTTTAGTAACGATAAAAGCTACCTTTTGTCAGCTTTTTTTATCACTCATAAAGGGTACCCTTTATCAGCACTTTTCTTTAGCACTAATAAAAGACACCCCTTATTTAAGAATTATTTTTATCATAGATATAGGGTTACCTTTTTTAGTGCATTTAATTTAGCAATGATAAATAGAGTATTTATGAAGGCATTTTTTTCAGAGATAAATGTCCCAAATAAAATTAAATAATTAATTAAATAAATAATAAAAATTGTTTTTTTAAAAAAAATTAAAAAAAATTATTAATTAAATAAATATTGGTAAAAATGAGTAAATTGATTATAAAATATATAAATTATAAATAATAATAAATATTATATATTAAATATACAAATATATATAAAATGAAAATTAAACAAATAAAAATTAAATATATGTAAATTGAGAAAAATATTAAACATTTTATTGATTAAATAATTATTTTTAATATTAATTAACAGTATATTATATATATATGAATGGTTATAAATATGGTTAATGAAATATTAAATATTTATGCTTTACAATAAACATATATTTCATGAAGAATAGTTTATAACTAAAAATTAATATAAATTTAAAATACTGACTAATTGCATCGAGTAATGGACATAATTGAATGTCGTTTCATTTTGAAACTTAACATATATTAAACATGAATTGTATTTATTTCACATATATTTCATTAATGTATTTTTATATATAAGACACATCATAATGGCCCCATGGAAGCAATGCCTCAAGCCTTAAGTGGAACTGGAATAGAAAATCTATCTCTTTTCAACCAATCCATTAAGGATCATTTTATTTTGGAATATTATAAATAAGAGATAGCCTCCCTCATTTTCTTTAGTTCAATATTCCTTACAAGGTTCCTCACATGCAAAGTAAGGTATACAGAATCCCCAATCTTGACTGGTCTTCGCACTATCTTTTAAGAAATTAATAGCCACTCTCATTGGATTTTCAATGTGAAATCCTCCCTCAATTTAACCAATTAGAATTGAGAGACACTCATTAATCATGTTAGCTCATTGGATGCTGAGGTTAGCCAAGATATTTTGATCAAAGTCCATCTGGACAACCTTGACATGCTTTCGAATGACATTGTTAACATTATTTCTAACCACATGTTTTTTAAACAGGAGGACATGATTATTTGGAATAGGTCTACAAATAACTAGAATGATTCCAAATACATTTACAAACACATGATTTCTAGGGAAAATGGATTGTAATCTTTAATAAAAAGTCGTTTTCTCTCTAATGTTTTACACTTTTTTGTCGAATATTGCTCAATAAAAGATCATGTTCATGAAAATCTGCAGCGAGCTGGGATCTCAATGTGTTCCAAATGTGTACACTGTAATAAACATCGAGAGGATTTTATTCACCTCTTATTATGTTGAAAAACAGCTACTTAAATATGGAGAGTAGTGATGGACATTTTTGAAGTGTTCTTCCCTCAATCAGATTCACTAAAACATTTTTTCCATTCCATTAGGAAATTTCAGTTCTCCATGTAAATTACCAGCCTATACAAGGTTTCATGTGCTAAACTGATACATGCTATATGGATAGGCTGAAATGAATTCATCCATTCCAAATCTAGATTCAACCAAATGAAAGTGTTGGCATGGTTATTACTGTAAAGATAAAAAGAAAAATCTTTACATGCTGACTATTACTGCAACTCAATCAATGAATTCACTATCCTAAGATGTTTGAAAATTACATGCAACTTCTCTAAGACCCAGGGAACCCTTGATGTCTTTTTGATTCCTCCCTTTCATGGATGTCCAAATTGCAACACTGATGGTGCCTCGAAGGGAATCCCAGATTCTTCAGGGCATGGTGCCATCATCAGGGAATCCAAAAGTGATATTGTGGAATGCCACTATGGTCCCTATAATCATATCACTACCCATGAAGTGGAAATGATGGTATTTATATAAGTAGTTGATCTTTCTTGTCCAAGGTGTTGGAACAACATATGGTATGAATGCAACTCCACCACCATTGTGCAAGCAATAAGGAAAGGTTTGATTCATCTCTCCTGGAAGATAATGTAAAATTGGGCGAACTGGTTGGAAAATATTTTCTCCATGAATCACATCATCACTCATGTTTATCATGAATCCAACTACCTAGAGTATGGGCTTGAAAATAAATGAATTTCATAAGAGGGACATATATGCTCAAGCAGTCTTCCTCTTGAAATGTTAGAGATTTTTCATCATGATAAATGTAAAATTCCTTCTTTCATATTGATGTAACATTTCTTTGATCCAAATAAAGAGCCTATGTTCTAACCTTTCTCAAAAAAATATATAAAATATAAATACATACAGAGATATTTTCATTATTAATGAAATCACATATAAAAACACATACACCTAATATTTGTGTAATTTATTCAAATTTCAGTGTTAGTTTAAGAATTTCTTTATAACATGATACATTTAATATATAGTGTCTATAATTGGCAATTTTTAATTATTTATTTTAAATTTTATTATAGTTAGGTAATAATTCATTTTTAATATGTTTTATTTTTTATATTTTATTTTCATTTTTTGATAATTTAATCAATATCTATTATTTATTTATATTTATTTATTTACAATGTTTTAATATTTTCAATTTTTATTCATATTTATTTACATATATATCCATATTTTAAAAAAAATATTTAATTAATGAAACACATCAATTTTTTCAATATTGTTAAAGTCTACACATTTTTAATTATTCAATTTCACTAATTTTTAATGTGCATGCACTTAAGATTAAATATTCTTTAAAAAGGTTAAAAATATAAATGTAAATAAATATTTATGTCACTACTTGTCCCCCAGGGCCCGTGTTGTGACTACCCCAAGCCCGCCTTCCATAGGTCTAGGGCTGGAGACTATCACCATAAAGGCATATCCATATAACGGGAAGGAATTGCCTTTAAACCTGTACAAACACACAATCCAAGAATAGAATAAGAAGAAACCTCAAAGAAAACTGTTATAGTAAAAATTGTACTAAAAGTAAAGGGGCCGAAATATAAACCCAAATGGAATATAAAAGTAAAACTAAAAGAGAAAAAAGCTCCCAGAACGTCCATCGTGGATCCTTTATGAAGGGTAGGTACAGCTTACGATCAGTAGTCACTTTTTCACCTCACATCAAATGGTCCACCTCTTAGAACTGTCAAGTCCTGGCTCCCTCAGCCACAATCAACGCTTTCCATTGTATACACAAGACACAACAATGTGTTGGAATAGCCCATGCAGGGGTGAGTATAACAATACTCAGTAGGGACCCTGAGACCCCTAAAGGTCTCCCATAGTTCCACAAAGGAAAAAACACAAAGAAATACATCAATAACAAAACACGAAGTAGTAGTCATCAAATCTACATTTGTATATGTCCATACATATACCTATGTTATCAAAATATACTCCTCTCACACATGAGGAAACATGAGGCTCTAACTATTAATCCATTTCCAAAACTGATCCATGAGGGAGGAATACCACAAAGGTAAAACCATGAAGGTAAAAGTACTATAAAGGTAACACCACGAAGGTAACACCACGAAAGTGAAGGTAACAAAAAGGTAACACTACGAAGGTAATGTTGTGTCCTGGGCCCAGGATTGTTGGGCCCCCGCCAGGATTGTTGGCGCCTGTGCCCCGGTAACCAATCCCACATCGGTTGTGGAGGGAGATTGGTGGGTGCTTGAAATTCTCGTGCCTACCTTCCCCTCAGCAACGCGTTTTAAAGCCGTGAGGCCTGGGATAGCAACTGGGCCAGAGCGGACAATATTGTTGGGCCGAGGGATCCGATCCATCAATTGGTATCAAAGGGTGGTTGGTCTCGGGACCGGTGTGGGCTTGGGGGGGGGGGGATGTTGTGTCCTGGGCCCAGGATTGTTGGGCCCCCGCCAGGATTGTTGGCGCCTGTGCCCCGGTAACCAATCCCACATCGGTTGTGGAGGTAGATTGGTGGGTGCTTGAAATTCCCGTGCCTACCTTCCCCTCAGCAACGCGTTTTAAAGCCGTGAGGCCTGGGATAGCAACTGGGCCAGAGCGGACAATATTGCTGGTCCGAGGGATCCGATCCATCAGGTAACACGACGAATGTAAAAGTACCACAAATATAACACCACGAAGGTAACACCGTTAAGGTAAAAGACTTATCTCACACTAGGTATATAACTTATGTACAGAAGTATAGATGATTAGTCATAAAACTAGATCATCATATTCTGTCGAGAGGTTCTGCTACTGACCCACACAGGATTGATATATGCGGACCCACAGAGGATTTCTAGGTGATGACCAACACAGGATTGATAAATGATGACCCACATAGGATCGCTAGGCACTGACCCACACAGGATCGATATATGCTGACCCACACATGATCGTTATGCACTGACCCACACAGGATTGATAGATGTTAACCCAGATAGGATTCATGTTCTTTCTTCATGTTATAGTCATCCACTATATTCCTGCTCATAGCCCGCTTGGTTCTCGTAGAACCTCAACTCAATCCATCGGTCATATTTCAACCGGTACGAAGTCTCACAAAAAATCATACCCAAGGGACCGCCCCGTCTAGGGGTCCCAATGTAATAGACAGCGCGTCGATCAGATGTCTGGTCTATGAGATATGGTCAATTTTGTAAAAAGGGCCAGGTTGGATTCAAATATGATCCAACCTAGGGAGCACATCAAAAATCTATAAAAACTCACTTATATTATCTTCAAAAGACTTCCTTGTCACAGGGGTCCTTATGCCACAAACGGTGCATCGATCAAATGCCTGGTCTGTTAGTTACACCCCTTTCTGTGAAATGGGGGTAATCACACCTCGATTTGGCCTGGCTCTATCGGGCCCACCGGAATAAGACAAAGGGACCGATTCCCAAAAAGGGGTCCCAATTCTACTAAAGATGTGTCAAACGGACACTTGGTTCATCAGTTAGGGGCGTTTCTTTATTCGAGTTCCAGTTGGGTATGGGCCCGGTCTAACTCGGTTAGACCCGCCCAACACAATGTGTTTTGGGGTCTACCTGACCCTTCTCGGGTCCGGAACACTGGTATTCGGCCCATTTAACTGGGTCCGGCCTATCGGGGTTGGCCTGGCTTGTTCACAGGCCCAGGCCGTGGTAGGTCCGTCTCATCCGGTGGGGCTCGGTCCACCCACGCTAGCCCGTTGAGCTGTAGGTCTGGTCCAGACTAATGGGCGGGTCCAGAATGCTCGGTCGGCCTACTTCCAACACGGTCCACCCAAAGGTGGATCGTCGAGTTCCACTGGCCCTAAAGTTATAGGGCCATTTCATCCAGTCGGTGGGGCGCAACCCCATTGTGATTAAATAGTCAGTTGTTCGGCTAACCGGCTTCCACCAATGCGGCGCAGCGCGGGGCCGCGCCGCAACTTCCTACCATGGCCTGCTGACCACGGCTGCTCCACACCACCATCCTTCTACAACGACCTACTAGTCATGGCTGCTTCCCACTGACCACGGCTGCTGCCGCCTCCGGCACCTGAGGGTGCCGCCCTTTTTACCCCATGCGGCCGGCTCAGGTCGGCCTCCTTCAACCACCATGGTGCGCCATAGTGCGCCACATTCAACCTCCCACGGTCGTATTCCACAGGTCTCCTCCAGTAACCATCGGCCACCACCGACATGGTACACCGGCGGTTTCTTCCACGGTCCACCAGACATGCTCTAGTGGTCCGTTCTAGGTGTCCTCTTCACCTATAGCACTCCTAGGGTTCCATCTTCATAACGTGACCTGCTAATTCGCATTACCAGCAACTTAAGGAAACCTCTTCCAAAGGACGCAACATGAGCGAAGCAGTATATGGTTAGGGGCTTGTTTGTTTGGATCGTTCCCTCCGCGTTAATATGATAACAGCTAGGAGCAACGAAATCATCATAGATTAATTTAATTACAAACCCCCTAATTGGATAAGATGTCTCTTAACGACGATCGACTGATCCTCCTTCATCGTTGTCATAGGTTCGAAATTCGTTGGTGGTCATCATTGCTCACTAAATCTAGCCTCTTCCTCCATGTGGTAGTCGTTGTGGTACTTTTCCAGAGCTTCGTTGTTTGGTACATCTGTGCCAACACCCCTCCCAGAACTCCATATAAATAAGAGAGGATAAACAGTGTGTCCCAAAAAAATAATTAATGAGGTTCATGTAATTAATGAACCCTCCAAAATCCCAATGGTTCGGTTACAAGTAAAGAATATTCAAGCCATTTAATGGCTTGACATGTCGTCAGTCCCGCCATCATCGCTCGTACATTGAAGGAAAAAGAAAATAAGAGAAATAAAATAACATTGTTATTTTATTATTATTTTAAATGTCCAATAATTATATTTTTCTCCTAACCTACTACGGTCAATGTAAAGCCCCCTTAAGAGAATCCTGGTGTTACTGATTCAATGATTCCCTCAGATTGTTAATTCAAACACCAGTTCAAAATTTAGAAAATGCCGCCCATACATTTACTGAACGTAACTTTAAAAAAGTTCAATAAATTATTAACATTGACCCTTGACCCACGTTGGTCGAGGTTAGGCTCTGCCTATGAGAAACATGTCCCAACAAACTCAATGGTACTCTTAGATTTTTAATCAGAGTTACTATGTATAAGTTATGGATTTTTATAATAAAACAATTGTTAATTATTTCATTTACAGCCAAAAACTCACATTCATAGTTGGCATACACCAGAAAATGTTACTATATGACTAAAGAAAACATACCATCATGCACTCAAAAGTGGTCTCAGATATTTAATCTGAGTCACCGTTCATATGTTATAATCATTTGAAAAATAAAGTAACTTTATTTAATTATTTTATTTATGGTTATTTAATTTTTGGGTTTTCTCACCAGAGGCTTGCGTCGACTAAATTTAATTCGTGCCTAGGGTAAACACACTATCCTAAATGCAATGGTGCCCTCAGATTTCTGATTTGAGCACCCATTTAAGATTTATTCCACTTTTTCTGAAAAAACACTCACGTGTTCTATTTTAAACATAGCATTTTTTGACAGATCATTTCAGGAACTTTTGGCCTTGGAATCACGTGCCGCCAGATTTCAAGGCCTCAAAATAATTCCATAAAAAATAATATGGAAATTCTGGGACATGAAATTCTCCCCACCTTAGGGATTTATGTCCCTAAAATCCAAAACAAAGACAAATCAAACAAATGAGGGTATTGAGCATGAATCTAAGCCTCCCGCTTTCATGTGCCCTCTTGGAGGTTCCCATGATACTAACAAACTCACACTAGAGGGATCGACTGTCCATGACGGACTTTGTCATGTCGATCTTCTATCTCCACTGGGAACGCTGTAAAAGCCTCCCCATCATCAAAGTCCAACTCGCTCTATTCGATAACATGTGATGAATCATGAACGCATCTCCTCAGCGATGATACATGGAAAACATTATGCACCCGGTGCATCTGTGGGGGAAGAGATAGATGGTATGCCACCTCACCCACTATGCTGAGAATCTAAAAAGGTCTGATGAAACTCAAAGATAGCTTGTCGCCCTGGCCAAACCTCTGAAATCCTCATCAGGGTGATACTCATATGAAGACAAGGTCTCCCTCCCTGGACTCCAACGGTTTTCATCTCATATCGGTATAATACTTTTGTTGGCTCTATGCAGTCTTCACTTGATGACAAGTGAGGCATTGTGATACAAACTCTGCCACTACTTTCTTCATCTATAGCCACTATTACTGATGCTAGAGTTCTTGGTACATATTCTCCACTAAATAATTAACCATTAAAGGGGATGTATAGAACTCCCTCAACACTTCCTCCCGAAGCATCACCAGTACCATGGTGTGTCCTCTAAAGAGAATAACATGCTCCCCACCTTTAGAAAATCCTTTAAGAGACCATCATGAGGATATCTGAGAACATCAGGACTCACAGTCAACATCCCCAATCTATGCCTCCGGAACTCGCTGAAGAATTGGGGGACTGACAGTCATAGACTAGAGGTAAGCTGCACTATTGTTATCTATGAAGGATATCTGCATTGCGACTAGCTTCTCTGACGCCTCACTCAGCAGTTGTAGACTAGACCTCTTACTGAGTGTGTTTTCTACCACATTCCACTTCCCAGGAGTATTAAATATCTCAAAGTCATAGTCCTAGAGTAACTCTAGCAATTGTCGTTTTCTTAGGTTCAGGTCCTTCTATGAGAAGATATACCTGAGACTCTTGTGATCAGAGTAAATTGTAAACTATTCACCCATCAAGTAGTGCTGCCACATCTTCAGTGCAAAGACCACTACTACTAACTCTAAGTCATGGGTAGCATAGTTCTGCTTGTACTGTCTCAACTTCTGTGAGCTGTAGGTGATCACTTCCCGCTACTGTATCAAGAAACAACCTAGTATAGTCTTTGATGTGTCGCAGTAGACTGCAAACCCAATACCCTCTCTTGTAGCCTCAATATGGGGGCACTCTTCAGTCTCTATCTCAGCTCTTGAAAGATCTAATGACACTTATCCATCCACAATAAATTATCCCCCTTCTTTTTCAAAGCAGAAAAGGGTGTCGCTACCCTTGAGAAGTTAGGTACAAATCTCTGTTTTTTACCCAGCAAAATAAGAAGTCCCTCTCCCTTAGTAGAGGTAATCCTGGAAACATCTTTTGAAAAGATTTCCCCACACTCTATCACTACTATTGGGAACTAAAAACTCAAAATTCTTGCTTCCACAAGGGTAAGGCTGGCCGACTCAAGGGTGATCGGGTGCACCCTTCTGTGAATGAGTTTATCCTGTGCTTCCTGGGTTTCCTTTTTCATCGACAAAAGAAAACATCATTCAAATGCTATAGATATACTACATCCTTTTTGCCTAAAACATTCAATCTAAGTATGAGCTGTGGATGTCTAATCCATCCCCAAACTATCGTCATAAGGCCTCGACGCTTCCACCAATAGGTTCTAACCGAAACTCTCACCTCAATGGTCATATCACACTGTTGGCATAAGTTTGATTATCGAGTCTCCTCCCAAATCTATCTCTACACATAAGGTTCAAGTCATCGGTTTAACTGAAAAATCTAGGTCTTGAACAAGATTTGCTTCAAGGAGTAATGATTGTTACCTATGTCTATTAATGTGGAAGCTAGAATTAAACACAAACTGAACCTCGAATCATTCCTGGAGCCCTTAGGTCACACCCCTTCACCGCATGTAGCTACTCTCTTCCCCTAACCTCCAGCTCCCTGAGCATGGTGGGGACCATATTTGGGTGGTGGTTGTAACATGTTGAAATGTTTACCACCTCATGATGCTCTCCTAGCTCCACTTCCACCTCTACTACCCTACAAATTCATATGTCCCTATCACTTCCTCTTCCCGATACATTTTACACACCCAAGTCTCTATGACTAACGTCAATTTCCATCTTTCCCACTGCGGACATTCATTGGCTATATCCGCTCATCCAAAGAACATTCAACAACAAATGTTTTCTCTAGCACCCTAACATAAGTAGGAATGTGTTGAGGAAAACTACTAGCTGGAATGTCCTTAAACACACATCAATCGAAAGTCCGAGACCTGAAGCACTAATCATACTGTATTCATTGAGTACCCGAGATGGTCGGTACACCACAATGAATAATCAGATATCGATATGTCATCCTACCAAAGCTATAGAAGCTCTAGGTAACACTCACCATTTACCTTTTTATAGCAAGAGACCCCCTTCTCTGAGGATTGTTCTCAATCTTGTCCACAAAAAATTCACCTCTTCGCAAGATCAGGGGTAATCTAAACCCTATCATCATCCTGTTGATCCATGTAGAAGGATCTCTACTAGGACCTCCATATGATCGAATGGTGCCCTTGTTAGATGCAAATGTGACCACCTCCTCAAGCCAGCCCTTATCCGCCTGTGATTCAGGCTCACCTCGGAACATGAGGGGTATCTAATGTTGAAACACATGTAAGGCACTAAGCCTACATGTGTCCTCTACCGGTACCACCGTTTGTAACTACCGACCAATGGGAAGTGATATAGCTGGCACACTACCCGAAGATACTATCTCGAGAAATGGTCCATGTACCAAAGACTCATCACCATGTGGACCATCCTCATGGTTACACACTGATAAAGACTTGTAGATAATATCACCATCTATTTTGTTGGAGTTCCAACTAGGTAGAAAACTCTATCCACAACCTCTAGTCGGTCTCTTCAGCTGCCTAGGTATCTATCTCACCTAGAAACCTCGGAGTCCTCTGCCAGTGGAACTCATTCAATGTGCTCAGTCAGAATGCACTATCCACTGGTAGCATCTGCTTCCGATCCACATAGGATTGGTCGGTGTCAATCTACACAGGATCTCTCGGTGTAGATTCACAAAGGGTTTCTAGAATAGTGATACACATAGGGTCTCTCGGTGGGCCATCATCGTGTACACTCTCAGGATTGCTAGCTGGTTGTTTATGTAGTGGAATCAGGAAAAGGAAGATGTGTGCTATGGTCATTAAGTTATTCCTTGTGAACGGACTCTAATAAAACCCAGGAAAAACATTTCCAAAACACATGCAATTAGTGTTTTCATGCACAAGTTGAAAATTGGAATTCGGGGTCCTTGTGTATGGATGTGTCGGCGCCGCACCAACATTGGACACCCGAACTGAAAACCACACTCAAAACACTTAACAAAATTTCTCTATTGGAAAGATCAGAGTCCTAGTTATTTGGTAGAACTAACTCCTCTGATAACACTTTGTCACAACCCATACCCTGTGGCTCATGCATTGACTACCAAAAGCCTACCTTCCATAGGCCAGGGGATGGTGACTAGCAATGGAAAGGCGTATCCCTATAATGGGAATGAATTGACTTTAAACCTATACAAACACACAATCTAAGAACACAAAAAGAAGAAACCATGAAGTAAACTATTGTAGTAAAAAGTGTACTGAAAGTAAAGGTGGTAGAATACAAGCCCAACTGGAAAGTAAAAGTAAAACTAAAAGAAAAAACAGCTCCTGGAACATTCACCGAGGATCCTACCTGAAGGGTAGGTACATCTCACGATCAGTAGTCACTATGTCACTTCACATCAAATGGTCCACCTCTGAGCACCGTCTAGTCCTGGCTCCCTTTGCCTTAATCAATGATTTATGATGTCTGTAAAACACACATCAAGGTGTAGGCGTAGCCCATGAAGGGGTTAGTATAACAATACTAAATAGAGACCTAGAGACCCTCTAAGGACTCCCAGAGTTCCACAAATGTAAAACCACAAAGTAAGACCACAATCACAAAGCACAAAGAAGTAGTCATCAACTATACTTAGGTATATTCTCATACATAAACCTAAGTTATCAAAATATACCTGTCTCCTATTTGATGAAACTTAAGGCTCCTACTTTTAATCCATTTTCACAACTAATCCACGAGGGAAGAATACCACAAAGGTAACACCACGAAGGTAACACCACGAAGGTAAAAATACCACAAAGGTAATTCCACGAAGGTAAAATTACCACAATGGTAACACCACAAAGGTAACACCATCAAGGTAAAAGTACCACAATGGTAACACTACAAAGTTAACACCGTGAAGGTAAAATACTCATATCACTCCAGGTACATAACTTAAGTACAGAAGTACATATGATAAGTCGTAAAATTAGATCAAATTATTCTGTCGAGAGGCTCTACTAATGACCCACATAGGATAAATAGAAACTAACCTACATAGGATCAAAATATGATGACCGATAGATGATAATTAGGCACTAACCCAAAATGGATCGATAGATGTTGACCCGGACAAAATTGATGTTCTTTCTTCACATTACAGCCAGCCACTAGATTCTCGCTCATAGCCCTCCTAGTTCTGGGAGAACTGCTCCTCGAACCATCAGTCATATTTCCACTAGTACGAATTCCTACAAAAATAATACCCAAGTTACTTCCCTATCATAGGGGTCCCAACGTGATAGACGGTTCATTGATCAGACGCCCGGTCTATGAGATATGGGCACTTTTCTAAAAAAGGCCCAGTTGGATTCAAGTATGATCCAACCCAAGTAGCATGTCAAACTCTATAAAAACTAACTTATAGTATTTCCAAAGGACCTCCTTGTCACAATGGTCCTTATTCCATAGACAGTGTGTCGATCGGATGCTCGGTCTATTAGTTACACCCATATCCGTGAATCGAGGGTGATCGTACCTCGGTCCGGTCCGACTCGGTCAAGCCCGCTAGAATATGCCCAAGGGTCTGTTCCCAAAAAGGGGTCCCAAGGCCAATAACGGTGTGTCAAATGGACACCTAGTTCTCCAGTTACATGCGTTTCTTTATTCAGGTAGCGGTTGGTTCTGGGCCCGGTCCAACTCAGTCAGACTAGCTTGACGCAACGGGTCGTGGGGTATACCTGACCCCGCTCGGGTTTGGTATACTTGGGTTCGGCCCGGTGGGGTTGGCCCAGCTTGTTCATGGGACCGGGCCGCGTTTAGTCTGGCCTGTCGGGTGGGGCTCGACTAACCTGCGCTGGCACGTTGGGCAACAGGTATGGCCCGTTGGGCGTGTCCGGCCCGCTCGGCCGACCCACGTCCTACTTGGTTCTTCCAAAGGTAGACCATTGAGTCATGCTAGCCCCGCAGTTGTGGGGCAATTTTGACCATCCAGTGGGGTGCTTCCCCACTGCGATTCAACAGTCGTTCATTCTTCTGACCGGATTCCACCAATGCGTTGTGGCACGGGGCCGTGCCCTCCTTCCTGCCGAGGTCTGCTAGTCGTGGCTGCTTTGCGCCGCCCTCCTTTTATCGTGGCCGCTGGAATCTTCAGAGGTCATCGTTCTTTTTGTCCAATGTGTTGAACTCGGGTCGGCCATCTTCGTTCTCGGTGCACAGCGCCTTCCACCGCCCGTGGCCAGATGTCGCGGGTCTCCTCTGGCCACCGTTGGCCGCCACCGACATGGCGTGCTGTCGGTTTCTTCCGCAGGCCACCGGGTGTGCTCCGGTGGTCCGTTCTTGGTGTTGTCTACGCCTATGGCTCTCCCGGGGTACTTCCATCAAAACATGACCTAGTAATTCACATTGTCGTCAATATGAGGAAACCCTCCCCAAAGAACGCAACATGTTCGAAGCAGTGGAGGGTCTATGCCTTGTTTGTTTGGCCCGTTCTGACCATGTTAATTTGATAGTAGGCAGAAGCAAAGAAATCATCATAGATGAATTTAAAAACAAATCCTTGACCTAGATAAGATGTCCGCTAACGACGATCGACAGAACCTCCTTGGTCGTTGTCGTTGGTTTCTGATTTGGTGGTTCTCATCATCGCTCGCGGAATCTAGCCTCTTCCTCCAAGTGATTATCATCGTGGTACTTTTCCAAAGCTTTGTCGCTTGATGAAGTCATTCTAACACCCCTCCCCGAGCTCCTTATAAATTTAAATGGAGAAAGAGTGTGTCCCGCATGAAGAATTAATGAGGTTCATTTAATTAATAAACCTCCCAAATTAACAACAGTGCGGTTACAAGTAAAGAAGAGTCAAGCCATTTAATGGCTTTACATGTTGTCAGTCCCTCTATTGATGCTCGTCCGTTGGAGGAAAATAAAAAAATAGAGAAATAAAATAACACTATTATTATTTATTCTTTTAAATGTCCAAAAATTATCTTTTTGCCCGACCTACTGATGTTGAAGTGAAGTCTCTATTAAGTGAATTCTAGCACAGTGGATTCAACGGTTCCCTCGTATTTTTAATTTGATCACTGGTTTAAAATTTGGAAAACGTCGTCGATGCGTTTACTAAATGTACCTTTAAAAAAGATCAACAAATTTTTAATATTCACCCTCGACTAGCACCGATCGAGGTTAGGATTTTCCTAAGGGAAACACATCCCAACAAACTCAACCGTACTCTTAGATTTTCAATCATAGTTACCATTTAGAATTTATGTATTTTAACAATAAAATAATTGTTACTAAATTATTTTATTTACAGCCAAAAACTAACTTCCATAGTTAGCACGCGCCGGCTAATGTTAGTATATTCTTAAAGAAAGCATATCCTCATGAGCTCGGTGGTGGTCTCAGATTTTAAATTCGATTCATCATTCATGAGTTATAAGCATTTGAAAAATAAAGTAACTTTATTTATTTATTTTATTTATAGTTATGCAATTTTTGGGTTTTCTCACCAGAGGCATGCGCCGACAAAACTTAAGTAACGCCTAGGGTAAACCTGCTATCCTGAATGAAACGGTGCCCTCAGATTTTTGATTCGGGAACCCATTTAAAAGTTATTCTACATTTTCAGGAAAACCACTCACACATGCTATTTTAATCTTAACATTTTTCGACGGATCATTATGGGCACTCGGAGCCACAGAATCACGCGCCGTCAGATTTCTCCATCTCGATATAATTACATATGAAAAAAATTATACAGAAATTTGGGGACACTACAATTTATATATAAATATATTTATAAATGTGTATTTACTATATTTATATATTTATATATTTAAAGTTATAAATAACTAAATATTATTTTGAAAAAATATATTTAAATTATTATAAATAATTAATTATATATATTTAAATAATTATAAAATTATAATAAATTTAATTAGAAAATGAATATATTTAATATATTTATATTTATACGTATTATATATATATAATTATATATATATAATGATATAAATATATAATTATTTTTTACAAGTTTTTAAATAATTATAAATAAATAATAATATATTAAAATAATCATAAAGTTATAATAAGTATTTTTAAATACTGAATATGTTTAATATATTTATATTTATATATATTTATTAAATATATATATAATTATATAAATATATTTACAAAAAAATTATTTATAATTATGATTATAAATTATTTATCAGTGCTTAAGTATTAATCATGGGTAAAACAAATCCTTGTCAGTGCCCTTTTAGCACTGATAAAGATAGAGGTTCATCAACTCTAGAAAATGTTGATAAAATCCATCTTTATCAACATTAAAACTTTCCCACTTATAAATATGTATTTTCAAAGATTTTTTAGCACAAATAATTATGTCTGATATGAGCGCTTATTGTTTTTTCACTGATAAAAGTGTTTTATTCTATTTAATAAACCCTAAACATTTGTGAACCAATCACGATATCTGAAGCATTCTTCGAAAACCACCTGCTGCTGGCACTCCTCCTAGTTGAATCCAAGCTCAAATAAAGGATTGAACAATTCCAAGGCTCAAATCCAAGGCTCGAATGATTCAAGGGTTGAACGAATAAATGTCTCGAATGAATTCCAAAAAATACATATATCTCTAATTTCTCTAAGATGATTCAGAGCTTCAATTCACGGTATGTTATTTCTCCTCCTATTCACTTGTTGATTGTTGTTTTGGTGATATCTATTTTCCTTTTTTATCATCATTATTTCTTTACCATTGGTATATCACTGTGGTTAATAGGGGACACTCATATATCTGATCCCTTACCATCAATGTAGCTCAACAACATGCTTCAATAGATACCCAAGAGTATGAATATATTTCTACTTCCACTTAGGAGAATTGTTTGTATGTTTTGATAATGAATGGAAATGAAATTCATGGTTATATCCATATTGTGAGTGGTGATAATTATCCCATTTAAAAGACCACTTTAGGGAACACCCATATTCCTTTTAACCTTACAATACATAATCTAGATGTTATAATTAAAACTTGTGATTAATATGAGAGAGGGATTACATTTTAAGATCAATGGTTTTATCCAATGTCCACATCCACCTAATGTAGCATATCCAAGAGGATGTCTCACTAGAGGCATCCTAAATATAAGATCATGCCTATATCTCGACCCTTCTAAACTATTGTGTCCTTAAGGCCCTTCATAACCACTCGATGATGGATCAAGAATTTACTGACATGCCATCCTAAGGATGAGTAAGTTACACTTTGAGGGACCTCCCTAAAATATTGTAACCTATTATTATTCTTTACACAACTATTTTTTCTCACACTATAATTTCATAAATGCTTCACCTTCCAAACTTTTCTTGAATAAAATATATATTGATGAAAATATATGGAATGGATTACTAAACACCGGAAATCTTAATTAGGTTCTCTTAATTCATTCATCCTGATAGATGTGTAAGTAATGTGTTATTCTACTCAATTTAGGTATTCCTCTTACCATTGGACTTAGAAAATACTAGTCATAATGCATATTTGATAGTAATTCACCCTGTCCTTACATGGGATAAACAATCATAAGTGGTTATGTGAATAATATTGATCATTTTTATAGAGTTATTATAATGTTGGGATAACACATTTAGAAAAAAATTAAACACATATTTGGGAAATCCCCCAAGGATTGATCGTTATTTTTTATAATACTATATTCATAGTATTATATTTTCTTTATTAATTTAATTTTGTTTGCATAAATTTCATGTTTCCACAGTATTTTTAATTTTTTAAAAATATATATAAAATACCATGAATATACTAATTTGGTAGGAATGGTGAGTGATCCAAAATAAAGTCTTTAAGGGAATCACCATATACATTAACTATGTTGTACTTATAAAGAATATAAATATTATTTTTTATTACCCCAGAATAGGTGTGTCATAGAATCAACCACATAATCTAATATATACTTATTTACCAAATTAGAAACTCATTCTCAATAATTCTTCATAAAATTGTAATCTCCATTAGAAAATTATATATATATATATATATATATATGACTATAACATAAAACATATGATCTGAGTATAATTATTAATGGGTGAAATAAAATACTTATCACAATGTATTGATTTATAATTTGAGGGTCCATCTATATCATAGTGAAAAAACTATAAGGGTTGTTTCATTTAAATCACTAATTTACTATTTTAATTATTAACAATATCCCAATTCTAATTAGTAAAAAATATCTATCATTTTTATCTTTTCATAATAATAACACCTCAACCCACCCTTTTTTAGTTACTATTTAATTTTATTGTTATCTAATATGGTCACTTTTTCACTAACACAAACAAATTTCATCTTTCAAATAAAATTAACATAATGTTTTGCCAACCCCAAATTAGAATATGGTTCGGCTATTTTTCTATACCTTTGTAAAAATATATCCATATTTGAAATGATAACCCACTCATTAATACTTTCTAAAAATCACTTCATTTCCTCCATCACACATTTAATAAGAACTATTGATGATTTAATTTAATCCATCTAAAAATGATCATTCTTTATCATTGTATTTTATTTCCAATGTCTTTTAAATGAAAATAATTTATCTTAAGAGATCCACCATTTATAAACTAATAAGTACCCTTTGATATTATAAAAAAACTATAATTACATAAATTTACTTATCATGTGAAAAACTAGTATTTAATATGAAAGGATGTTTCATTTTTAAATCCTTTATTGTGGTATAAATAATAAATTTCTCTTACATTCCACTCTTTTTCATATAATACATTTTAAATTATTTCATCACATTCATCTATGTTTCTAAAATAGTTCAATTTCTCACATGTTCAAAAGATTTCATTCAATGGTTGAAATTTATCATCCAATTTTACTTATGGATGTTCATCTCACTTTTATACTACTTTTGTAAGAGTGGGTCATCTCCCATTTAAATTAGAACCTCTATATCTTCCATAATTACTATTATTTATCTCATTATGACTAAAATTTTATACTATGACCCCAAAACCACTCTAGAACCCCTAGTGTTCATGAAAATGAAATATTCTTATAATGAATTCTCTTTACCAGCTTGAAAATTATTCTTATTTTCAATCTATCAAAACATAATTATTGAATCAATTTTTCAAAAAATAATTTTGGGATGTTTAAAACTTTATTGCTATTAGGTATATTTATTTCTTAAGATCATTATTTCCATTCTTTATCAATTAATAATTGAAATTATAATTTTTAGATATTTTTAAATATTTGATATAAAATTATTATTAAAGGTAATAATTACATTGGTTGTTACATCTCTTGTTCCAAAAAAATATAATGGAGGTTATCAAATTATATATATATTGCAATAATATTTGGAAATAATTTTTAGGTTTTCATTATTTTATACCGATGTTTATTAGTTTCAACCATAAGAATCTATAATTTCCATCCATGTACATGAAATAACTATTTATTTATTAAAATGTTTTGTCAATACATTTCTATATATTCTAGTGGGTTAAATGATATTTTATTATTCTTGTTTATCATATTTTGGATTCTTATTACTCTTTAATTGCATATATTATATTTTCATTTGTTTAGGGGATATAAGAAAGACTTGATATATCCTTTTAATAGAGGTAGAAGTAATATTAGTTATTGGAATGAAATTATTAAAATATGGATTTCTCCTATAAATATAGAATTCATAGAGGCCCTAAGTATTCATATATCATAACATGTCCCCCTTGATACCCTTTGAATCATAGGAAAGAATGTGTATTCCCCAAAAATATCATGTCTAATAGTTCATGAGTTAATAACTAGTTCCAATAGTTTAATTCTCACAAATGGGATATATTACCTATTTTAGATAACACAATGAAGTAAAACTATCATACCCATCAACTTCATCTCTAGAAAAGTTATTATTGCAATTTATTGATTGAGACTCATACCCTATCACTTTTATATTTATTGTTATACTCTAAGAAATATTCAAACCATGGATAACTAATTCAAATATTATTTCATTCAACATAGGTCCATGTCCCCAAGATATATAGGATGAGTGTAAAACATCAAAATGAAATGAATTTTTTTGGGAGATGAGGTGATGAGGATAAAAATTGTCTATAACTTTCACCATTGAATGAATTTATAGGATAAAACCTACCATAGTGTAGTAATTTTTTCTAAAATTCAATTACAAATTTACTTCAAAGAATAATAAAATTCATTTAAACTATCAAATATTGGGTTTCCCTTAATAGAATTATATATAACATTAACCATTGATAATGAATATATGTTTATTGATTTATTTGATAAAAAATGAATATAATATGAACTCGATATAATGGATATGAATTGTAAATGGATTAATGCTAATAATTTGAAAAAAGAGTAAGAAAATAGAGTTAAATATTTCCTCATTATTTCAATAGAGCAAACATACAACCCTTCTGAAATCCTTTCTATGCATTTACATTGTTGTTATTCAAGTAAAATTAGTCCAAAAGAGTTTGAATAAAATTTTATTTATCCAAAAATAGATCATAACTATAAATTTTAGACTAAAATGGGGAAAACTATATGTTCACATTGATTGGGATGATACTGTATTTTATGGAACATTTGATATGAATACCAGTGTAAATGATGATGGAGAACGCATGGAAGAAATGAAAATGGAAATTTAAGATAACTTTTTTGATTATCTGAAGTTGTTTGAGAAGTTAAATAGTTTTCATAGGATATAATTGTATACTGGTTGTACTAAATATGCATTATAATTAGCTATATTGAAGTAATATAATTTGAAATCTAGAAGTGGATAGTGTGACACCGTCTTTATAGAACTACTTTATCTCTTAAATTATATTCTTCCAGACTAACTACCATATTGAATATATGACTCTAAAAGAATTATAAATTCATATGGTAACTATATATAAAAAAATTCCAAATTATTGCATATTGTTTTACAAGGACTAAAAATGCCTCATAAAATGCCCTATGTGTGGTGCGCATCGATACATGAAAAATGAATCATTTCCTTAAAAATATATATGGTAAAATAATATAATTACATTTTTTAGAAGACTATATGAATGTTAGAAAACTGTGATAATATTGACATGGATTAAAGATACAAGAAATAATGTTGGGAACCTACATCATCCAGTATGTTCTCCTAAGTGAAATAAAATTGATTATGAGTATCCTAAATTTAGAAATGTGCCGATAGAATTTTGTCTTTCATTATTTATAGATGGAATAAATCTTTTTTTTATAAAGAGTAGTACTCATAGTAAATATACCACCATGTAGGTAAATTATAACTTTCATCCTTGTTTATACATTAAGTGTAAATACATTACATTGTCTCTGCTTATATATGGACCAAAGCAACCTGGTAATGATATTGATGTCCATTTGGATCCATTAATCGAATGTCTAAATTTTTTGTGGGATACATGTGTTATAATGTATGGTTATAATATAAGTGAAGAATTTTAATTTAGGTCCATGTTGTTAGGGAAGATAAATAACATTCTTTCTTAGGTAAATTTACCAAGATAAATAATTAATGGAATGTTGTGGTATCCCATTTTGAAGAATTCACTCACTTGGTTTAGTTGAAACATTTCTTGATGACTGTGTTTTTAGGACATAAAAAATATTCTCCTTGATGACATAAATACCAATCTTGGAAAAAATCATTTGATGGGAATATCAAACAAGGTAAAACACTATATCCACTAATTTTTTATCAACTATACAATAAATTAAAGTATATTAACAATATTTTTAGTAAACCATTTTCAAAAAACGTTCAAATTCAGGTTGAAAGAAAAGATCAATTTTCTTTGAATTATAGTATTTGAATTTTTTGTACATCAATAATCTTCCTTTATGTAAAAATATAAAAAATGTATTCAATATTGTTATAAGAACATTTCTAAATGTTCCTATAAAAACTAAAGATGGAGTCAAGGCTAGCCTGGACATGATTGATATGTGGATAAGGGAAGAGTTATCACTAGAGAAGGGTAAAGGGTGGAATTTTTTCCCTCTAACAGCTTAGACTCTATCTAGGTAGGATAAATTATAATTTATCTTTTTCCTTAAGAGTGTTAATGTTTTAGAGTGTTATTCATAAAATATCAAGAATTTAATTTCAAAAACTAATTTGAAGTTACATAGACTAAAATAACATGAATTTCATGTTTTGATAACGATATGATGCATGTTTCTTTTCATTACATTATGCCTAAAAATGTATGTCATTCATTAATGAGACTCTACTTATTTTTCAAAGACATATGCAGAAGATTTATAAACTTGGCAGGGTTTCTAATGTTGAATAAGAATGTTGAAGTTATATTATGTGAATTAAAGATGTCATACCCACCATTATTCTTTGATATAATGGGAATCATGGTGGTTCAGTTAGTTAAATATGATCAACTATGTGGTCATATCCATTATTGATGGATGTACCCCATTGAACAATATATGAGTATTTTTTAAGGGTATATAATGAATTGAAGTTGGTCAAAAGTTTTTATTGTAGAATGATATTTTGTTGAATAATTTTTTGAATTTTTTACCACTTACTTATCATATGTTGACAGCACCAGCCTCCCATAGCCTTATCACAGTAGATGACTTAGAGGTGAAGGGATTTCTGAACGAGATGTTGTTACAATTACGTAGACTGATAGGGATAAATCACGCTTTTATTTTTAACATAATAGTGAATATTCCGATCTATATGTTGAATCCCACAAAGATATTATTAGATTTTTGAATTCGTCTAGGGATGAATGATGGGTATCAAATACACATAACTAATAATTTATAGGATGGTTCTAAGATCAAATGGATAAGGAGTTATCTAAAAATATGAATTCAATTTTTGAATAAATTTTATGTCTATTGAGGGGACTAAAATAAAATTTTATATCGCACACTCATCTTGTAATCAATGGTTATATGTTCTATACAAAAGAACATGATCAATGTGGTATGATGAAAAATAGCGGTTCTACACTTATGGATGAAGCAATGCACATATCTAGTTCTAAGGATTGAAATTCAGTTTATAAAAATATGTTATATTTTCAAAAAATGAAACTTATTTCATTGTTTTTTTATACAATATTTCATGAGATGATTTTTTATTAAAATGGTTTGAAAATAATAGTGTTGTGAATGTTGATGAAATGGGTTTATTGAAGGTTAATTTCAGTGTGGAAGGAGAAAAATTCAAGCTATTTATAATGGAATCACAATTAGGGTAGGAAATTTATGTCTCAGATCCCTTAAACATCTACTAGTTGATTTTCTTAATGGAGACTAAAATAAATGGTAGGTAAGATGAAAATTTAATTGAAGATGGCCCTTTTATTTGGATATTGTAATCATTTCATGTTGGTCCCATTATAAAAAATGTCTTGTACATTTGAGGTCACCACAATGACTAGATTTTAATACTTGATAGAGGATAAAAATCCCTAAGACCATTAAAAATAATTATATTTAAATGAGAAGGTAAATTTTTTAAATATATTATTTTTTGTCACAAAATATTATATGTTATCGTATACATTAAAATAATCAAAATTAGATGTTTGACTACTCATACAGACATTTTTTTTCAAATAACGATGTTAACAATCCAATTTAAGAATAAAATATAACTAAAAACCATTTGGGAAGATGTAAAGGTAATGTTATGATGTACTTTATCTATTTTACCGATAAATTATATTATGAAATATTGAATTAACTTCCATATTCCTTGAAAAGTTTGTTTATTTTGGATGATTTATGTCCAAGATTCATATCTTTCTACAAAAAAAATTCTACAGATGTATTTTCCCTCAAAACATTTTCCACCCTTTAGTGTCGGTATTTATCAATTTCCTTAATGTTTCCTCCACTTATTTTACATGAAGAGAAACAATAATTCTTCTTCTAAATCACAGTGGTATTCATGATTTTTTTATAGTAAAATCCTTATCCATAGAATTAATTTATTATTTCATATTTATGTTTAATTTATTTCTTTTTAGTATTCCTCACATAATAATTATTTTCTTATATAGGTGAATTGTTTTGTTCAAGTTGGGGGGTGTTCGAAGCTACTCATGACTGTGAGATATTGGATGTTGAAGCTAAAGATGAAATAATGATAATAATTAAGTGGGTTAATAATGTTTAAAGACATCATGAAAAGGTTAATTCCTACTAATTATTTAATTAATTTTGTAAGAATTTTTTATATTATTGGAAAATTAATTTTTTTATCATTTTTACATTAAACATATTTAATTTTTTTCATAGATATATTAGGAATTAATATTTCCATTTTTCATTTTTTTTAGAATCTGTTTCTCCATATTTCATTTCATTTTACAATAAAACATCCATAGACTTATTCTACCTCAATAAAATTACACCCATTTAGTTTTGGCATTTATCAATTTCCTTCAAGTAACCTTCACTACCTTTGTAGGAAGAGAAATGATATAGACTCTTCTCAATAACAGAGGTAATCTTGATTTTGTCACAGTAAAATAATTTTCCATAAAACTAATGTATTGTTCCATATTTATGTTTAATTTATTTCTTTTTATTATTAATCCCAGAATAATTGATTTGTTATACAAGTGGGTTCTTTTGTTTGAGTTGGGGTGGTTTTTTCAATGTTGCTCCTAATCATGAGAGATTGGACTTTGAGACTTTAATTGAGATAATTACAAAATGGAAATGGTTTAAGAATGTATACAACCATAATGAAAAGGTGAATTCCTTCTATGTATTTAATTAATTTTTTCATTATTTTATATATTATACATAATTTAATTTCTTTATCATTTTTATCTAATACATATTTAGTTTTTTATTGATCTCTTGGGAAGTAATATTTTTCTTTCAACTATCTACAATAAGCCATAAAATATATATAATGTTCCTTTAATCCAATGTTACCATGCGTTCCATGGTCTTTCATTATTGAATTGAAAAAAAACATATTGAGTCCATGTTTTTAGCCATAAAAGATTTTTAGGAAAGAATATCCACTCAATATACAGTGTTTTCATTTTGAAAAAGATATCCAATGGAAGGAGTGGTATCATTCGTAGTTTATATTTTTTGATATTTTAGGACATATAGGAATCATATACTCCTTAGTCTCACACATGGTGTGACCAGTATGACTCCATATTCTTATTTTTAGTTAAAATTGACATTAATATTATTTAAAAAGGAAACTAACATACTCAAAATAGAGAAAACACATTTGGATTGTTTTGATACTTTATTAAAATGATTCATAACACATTTTTGACATTTATGATTCATCCTCACCTCAATCTGATATATGTTGTTCTTAGTATAACTCAATGTGTTTGTTATTAGTTTAAAATTGACATTTTAATTCAAAAAAATTAACTAATTTAAAACCAAGAAAATATTATTTGAAATACATCATAATTCAGTATGAAGATTCATAAGGCATTTATGATGTGTAAGAATTGGTCTCACAAAACACTTATATATGATGTGAACAGTATGACTCAAGGTGGATTTAACTAGTTTAAAATGAAATTTTAGTAAAAATGAAATTCGACATACTAAAAAATGATAAAAAAATTCATATTTTTTTAATACATAAAAAATGATCCATAAGTCAATTGGGATCTGTAGTAATTAGTGTAAACTCAATCTGATTCACAATGTGACAAGTATAACTCCAAGTGAATTTTTTATTTAATATTGACATTAGTATTCATAAAAAATAATGTTGAAATATTGAAAACCAATAAGACGTGTTTGTATTATTTTGATAAATTAGTAAAATGATCCATAATTCATTTTTTATAGGTAGGAATTATACACAGTTCAAACTGATAGACGATTTTCTCAGTATAACTAAAAGTGTTTTTTGTTAATTTAAAATTGACGTTTTAGATTAAAAAGTGTCACTCACTGAATAACCAAAAAAACACACTTGGATTTCTTATATAATCTAGTAAAATGATTCATAAGCCATTTTTGACATGTAAGAATTAGTCTCACATAATACCAACACATTATGGTCCTGATATGAATAAATATGGTTGTTTTTAGTTTAAAATGACATTTTAGTAAAAAAGACAAGTGACGTACTCAAAAATGAATAAAATGCATTCGAATTATTATGATACTTTAGGAAAATGATCCTTATCTCATTTGAGATCTTTAGGAACAATCCTCACCTAAATCCAATTCATGTTTTGACCATTATGACACCATGTTATTATATTTATTTAATGTTGACATTAATTTTAGTAAAAATGACAACTAACATACTAAAAACCAATAAAACTCATTCCTATTATTTTTATACTTTACAAAAATGTTCCATAAGTCGTTTCTAATGTGTATTAATTATCCACACCTCAATTTGATGCATGATATTTTTGGTATGACTCAAAGTGTCTATTATCATTTTATAATTGACATTTTAGATAAAAAAAGTGTCACTAAATAAAAACCTATCTAATGCACTCAGATTATCCTGATAATTTTGGAAATGGATTAATATGTTATTTTTTACATTTATTATTTGGTCCAAACACATTTTATATCCATATGGGTGTTAATAGTTTAGTTTTTCAATATTTTTACTAAGGGGAAATCAGTGGTATCTCTAGAATAAATATGATTTTGGGTATCTTAGCATGATTTTATGGTGATAATATAGTGTATAAGAGTATATTGGGAGTATATTTGGACCTATAAGAGTTTAAATACAACAAATAAAAGTTTATTCAAGTTTAAATTAAAATATTATTCCATGTATTATCCTAAATGTGATTATAGTATATCTTTAATGTGTAATTTAAAATTTATATTTATTTACCATAATGATTTAAATGAAACTAAACTTCTAAAAAGATTTCAATACCTATTTTACTATAAATATATTAATGTTATGTTTCATATATTTTATCAAATGACATAAAATGTAAAATTTGACTGGAAATTTTATGATGGTAATGGTGAACATATAATGAGTGTAGGTTTATTTCACTTGGATATATGTTGGAACAATAAGAGGGGTGTGAATCAATTTGGAATGATTAAAATAAATTAATACCATTTTTTACATCCAATCAAAATGTGTGAGATAGTCGTCAATTTATAATGGTTGATATCCCACAAAAATATTGATCACTTATTATCATGATCATTTAAGAAAATGGATAGATCCTAAAACCATTTATATTAATAACTGACCAAATAATGTCCATGGAAACAACTATCACAACAAGATTTTTTTATACCCTCTATAATTAATGAGGTCCTTCTATATGAAACCCAAAATTAGTTTTACCCTCCTTAAATTAAGATATATTTTAAAATTAGTGTTTATATTTTTATAATTTTATGTAGTCATATAAAAAAATGATACCACTTTCAAAAACAATATCATTTCATATATCACATTTTTATTCCCGAAAATTGAATCATATAATATTAAATAGTTGTAGTTATAAACCCCCTATTATTTTCTCCCCCATTAATTTGGTTTCTTATCTCGAATATATTTGAAATGATAAAAACACTTGTAGGTAAATCTTCCCTTAAAATATGAAACATTACTCATATGAAAAATTATATTTTCACTATTTAATGATTTCCCAATAAAATATAAACATATATAGATTATAATTATACATACATAGAATACTAAGCTCAAATAAACCACAAAATATTATTATTTAAATTTAACTATTATAACTTAGATGTCGAATTGGTGGGTATGAATAACCATAAAATAAAATATTTTTAAAGGAATAACTCAATAAAAATATGATGATTAATTATTTAATAATAATATTTAAATTTTTAGTAAAGTCATATTTTTCAACAAAAATATTTTTCCTATGAAGTGGTTTTTTTAGAGAAAATAATATATATAATTTCAGCCAAATTTATAAAATATAATTGAAAAAATGAAATTCATTTTTTAAATTATCATGTCATAATTATATTATAGTTATGTATAGAAAGTTTTCTAAAAATATTTAGTTTTTATGAATAATAACAAATTATGATTTTTATTAAATATTATTTTTTTCATTTAAGGAATTTCCAAATTAACCATTTATAAAATTTTATCAAAATTGTAATTATTTCATTTTTTATAAGTAATAATGAATTTAATTTGATTTTATTAATTTTATGATGAATTTTGGTATTAAAAATGTTTATCTTTAAGAAGAAAAAAATTTATAGACAAATATTTTTAATTGCATTTTACAGCATCAATTTTAAATTAAATTCACAGAATTATGTGAAATAAATCTTGAAAAATGGATTCCATATTTTGAGTCAAGGTAATAAAATTTGGGAAATATGTTCCTTTTATTTATGTTTAATTCAAATAATATCCTTGGTAAATAATTCCCACATTGGTAAGGTTAAAGCGGGTATAATTGGGATTAAACATTGTGATAAGGCTTCAAATTTTTGATAAATATATTCTTTATCCTATTATATGTATGTAGTTCTACCATTTCCATACTTGTATAAAATATATATCCACTTTCTATCATTTTCCTATGATTATAAATTTTAAAATAATTTAAGAAAAAAACAAAATACCATAACCTAACTTGAATATGCCTAAAATTTTCATATAAAGATAAAAATTAGATAATGTTGGTTATAACTAATTATTTTTAATATGAATTAGTTTTTATATCATGGTAACTTATTTTTTACTTTTATTAATTGATTAGTTACATTAATTATTACATAAACCCAATAATGTATTATTAATTAACTAAAAAAATAAAATTATTGATTTTATAGACATGAAAAGTAATAATTTTTTTGTTAATAATTGTTTGACATGAACATTTAAAATAAATATAACATATTAGAAATATATTAATGGTTTATATTCTAATTATATTACATTCATGTTTTTTACATTGTCAAATTATGTGAATAGTTTTTAAAATGACATTAATTCTATTTTATGAAGAATAATATTTTATTTATAGGTTTAAAATTCATAAAATTGATTTAAGGGAAGTAGGATGATAAATGATCAAATTTTTCTTCCATTTCCCATTATGAGATAAGGTTTATCTTATAATTATATTTATTACCCTTTATGATTGAAAAGGTTGTCAGCACAGTTAAGTATAAAATCAGTTAATTATGTGGTTAAACAAAAAGAAAATGTCTAAAATGACACTAAAACCTATATAAATTTCATTGAATAAATATATTTAAAATGTAAAATATTTTTAATTTAATATTTAACCATTTTAAATCATTATTATTAATATAGTATTAACTATATGTTATTCCTTTTTTAACTCTAATTGTGTCCTTTCCCTCCCTTATATAAAGACACTCCATGTCTTTTTTATTTACCACAATTTATAGATTATATCTCATCCATGAAATAAAAAATCATCTTAAAAAATAACCTATTGATAGTTTATAGTTTTTTATCTTCTTAAAAAAATCCATTCTTCCTTATTAAATTACTTAAGGAGTCCAACTGAAAGAGATGTAGTCATCTTACCCAACCTCGATCAATTTATTTCTTATTCTATCGCCTATATGTATTACAACCCTTCTCTTTATTACACACTAAAACATGATTTATTACATAAAATTCACTTGATAAAACATAGAAGATTGATTTTTCTAGTGTCTTTGGGTCTTAGGATCATTACATAATAACTTAAAACATGAAATACAACATCTTTATTGAAAACATCCTTTATATGACCACTACATTCCCTCATACTTAGCATTTCATGGGATAACCTGAGGACATGCATAGGAAAATGGTGATCTATAAATCCCAGTACGGGAATAAACATGGAATAACATGAGGAATACAATACATGTTATAAGAAAGGCATATAAAATGACAAAATAAGAAACATGAACAAAAATGCATGATAAAACAAGATAATCATAACATGGAAATGTGGCAACAATACTTAACATGGAATTAGCATGAGCCAAGGCTCATTGCACGTGGAGCATGAGTAAACCCTCATTGCACATTAAGCATGAGTAAAACCTCATTTCACTTTAATTATCACGAGTCAGCACTCATATCACATGACATATCATGATACTATACATTACCCAATGCATTGGAGCACTATCAGGGTGCACCCTTCTTAAACATTTTATTCCATGCATAAGTGATCCACATGGATCATTCAACATAGAATCAATCATAATCATTAATTCTATAATAAAGGGATGTTTAAAACATACATGAAGCATTAAAATAAATAAATAAATCTGCATAAAGGTGAATACCCTTGGTATAAAAATGGGCATGGTATTCACTACACAATGACATTGTCTTGGAAAATCATAGTGCAATTTCGGTAACATAACGACGTGAAATAAGAACTCATAAAAATGGTTGATGAGAGAAAAAGGGTGTATCATTATATTTACATGAAATGGATAGTAATGGGGTCATATAGATACATGTCCCAGTAAACTTAATGGAATTTAGATGCATAATACAAAAGAGTTACTCGAATAGAAATCCCTCGTGAAATTTCTGCATTGTAACAGGTGTATAGGGGAGGAATTAATGAGAGATAATGAGATCTACCATCATAAAAATATAAATAGGTCAGTATGGGGGAGGTGAGAAATCATATCCCAACATTTGTAATTGCAAAAATGGCATAACAACTTAACAATAATTGGACAAAAATGAGAAAAAAATCCCTTACTTGGATGTGCGGTCCCAAAAGCTTGGGAGAGGCTAGAGAGAGGATTCTTGGGATCTTGAGGAACCTTGGGAGAATTATAGAGATAGGAGGTTAGGGTTTGGTCCAACTCCAAAGGGTTTTCGTGAAGAGGAAGTGGGAGCTTGGGTGGGTTTATATATGAAAGGAAAGGGAAATCTTTATTATTTAGGTTTGGGACACCTCACATTAAACGAATCAAAAACTCAAACCAGCCCATGGTTTTTTCCCATGGTTTTTTACAAATGGGATTGGAGAAAAATATATACTACAATTCCAATCGCCTAACTTCTTAAAATAATAGGGTTTCTTATGTGGAGGTGAGCCACACTCTCAAGGAAAACAATTTAAAAAGACAGAATGTTTTATAAGCCTTGAAGGGTCCACTAAACCTTTGTAAAATTAATCAAACAAACCCAAAATCACATTATTATAATGTTAAAACATGTATTGTCTGAAAATAATTTTTATATTATTTTATTACACAACTATTGGGTCAATATGATGTCATAAAACACATTTTATATTTAAACGGTATTTAATTTTTACCCAAAAATTCCATTGTCTCAAAAAATTATGAAAAAATCACCATTGGATAATTTCGAGGTTCTAATTCCAAAAATAATATTCACTTTATCTAAATAGTGTTCTTATGTTAATTTTTACTTTTATAATAAAAACTGACATTTATCAAAAATTCATGGGTTTTGAAAAAAATAGCTTTCAAACCTTAATAAAAATTACAATTGAATTCATAAAATTATGTGATAATTTATATATAATAAAAATTAATTTAATAATAATAATAACAACTTATTAAAATATTATTTATTTCAAAAATCCATCAATTCATCAAAATAGATTTCTTAGTTGAATATTAACTAAAAATACTATTTGTGGTTTAAAAACTATTTACGAAGTAAAAATAATAAAAATAATGTATATTTTCTATGCAAGAATAATGTACATAATATTACTACTAGGTTTTTGTTACATAAGCCCTTAAAACACCCACATAAGACCTTAGGGTAAGGTGCGCGATGGTGACAAACTCTTGTGGTGGCTCGGATAGCATCACTCGGGTGGTAATCTCTATTAACTTACACTTCTCCCATATTCGATTCTGATCAAGCTTAACATGTTTAAGCTTAGTTTGGGCTTGGTCAAGAGTGAATCCCAGTGACGCCACCTCCTTTCCGAGCTCTGAAAAATGGGCTTCATACGGGGAAAGTCTACTGGATGAGTTCATCAATTCCTTTGTCTGAGTAAATTAGATTTGTCAAAGCCCTATATTTATACTAATCATATGATCATTGTTCAATGGCTATATTAAAAATGGTCACAATTCATAAAGTTATTTTAAAATCATAAAACTAAACCCAAATAATTTCATATGTTTTAAATAAACTTAAAAAGACATTTAAATAGACCTAGATGAATTTTCAATAATTAATTTTTAGGTCATTACAATCTTCCCCCCTTAAGAAATTTTTTCCTCAAAAATTTCCTTTTCCCACACTAAAACAGATGTGGGTAACTTTGCTTCATCACTTCCTTTGATTCCCACATCGCTTCTTCAAACTTTTAGTTTCTCCACAAAACCTTGACGAGGGGCATTGTCTTATTTTGTAGTACTTTTTCTCTATGATCTAATATCTTCATTGGTTTCTCATAATAAGAAAGATCATCTTCTATTTGTACTACATCTAAAGAGAGTACATGTGAAGGGTCTGGTATTTAATTCCTTAAGATGGATACATAAAACACATCTTATACTTTGGCCATGGTAGGTCGAAGTGCTAGTCGATAGGCCACAGCCCCGACATGATCAAGAATATTGAAGGGGCCGGGGTACCTTGGACTTAACTTCCCTTTCTTTCCAAACCTCATGAACTTCTTCCACGGAGATATGCATAGAACTACCATGTCTCCAACTTTAAACTCCAGGTCTTGTCGACGGTTATCTTCATAACTCTTTTGTAAACTCTGTGATTCCTTGATATGATGTTGAATGGTTTTCACCTTCTCCACCATTTATTTGACTATTTCTGGTCCTAGAAGCTTATGCTCTCCAACTTCATCGCAACATGGCGATGTTCTGTACCTCTTCCCATATAGGGCTTCTTAAGGTGCCCTTCAGATTCTCTAGTGGAAACTGTTATTGTAGGAGAATTCAACCAGTGGAAGATATTGGTCCCACCCTCTTTTGAAGTCCATATAATTTTGTCATAACATATCTTCTAGTTTATGAATAGTTCACGCATATTGGCCATCTGTTTGAGGATGATAGGTAGTACTGAGGTTCTGTTCAGTATCCAGAGCATGTTGAAGACTCTTCCAAAAATTAGAGGTGAATCTTGGATCTAGATCGGATACAATAGATTTTTGTACTCCATGAAGCCTTACCACTTCCCTGGTATATATTTGTGCCAGTTGATCCAATGAGAAATCCTCCCGAATTGCAATGAAGTGTGCAGAAATTGTAAGATGATCCACAACAACCCAGATAGCATTATTGCCATTATATGTCTTCGGATGTCTGGTGACAAAGTCCATGGTGATGTTCTCTCATTTCCATGCTGGTATGGTAAATTCTTGCATCATCCCCATAGACTTCTGCCTCTCTACCTTCACTTGCTGACACACTAGGAACATTGATGTATAATCAATGATCTCCTTCTTTATATTATCCCACCAATAATGCTCTCAGATATCTCGATACATCTTGGTGTTTCAAGGGTGAATAGAGAAATTTGAACTATGTGCATCATCCCAAAGTTCCTTCTTCGTCTCTGTATATGATGGAACACATAGTCTATTCCCAAATCTTACAATTCCTTCTTCATTAACATTGAACTTCATTAATTTCCATTTTCTAATAGCTTATACTTTTTTCTGAATTCCCACATCATCCTTTTGAGAATCCTTTAACTTTTCTAAAAGTGACAGTTGAGTAATCATTTTGGAAAGGATTGATGATGTTCCCTTATTTATAATTCCCATGTCCATATTCATCTAATCTAAGAAGATTGGGTCCTTCTTAATTCTCATAAATGGTAAAATCGATGGGTCCTTTCTACTTAGAGCATCTTCCACATTGTTCGCTTTCCCAAGGTGGTAATGGATTGAGCAGTCATAGTATTTGGTCGGTTCTAACCATCTTCATTGGTGCATGTTCAACTCTTTCTATGTGAATATATACTTGAGGCTTTTGTGGTTTGTATATATTTCACACTTATCCCCAAATAGATAATTCTTCCAAATTTTTAATTATAAGATAACCGTATCCAACTCCAGATCATGTGTTGGATAATTATGCTCATGAACTCTAAATTGCCTTGAAGTATAGGCAATGACATTTTCATTTTGCATCAACACATAACCCAAGCCCTTCTTCGAATAACCACTGAATACGACAAAAAGTTCTCCACTTATGGGAAATGTGAGCACAGGCATAGTGATAAGCCTCCATTTCAACTCCTTGAAGCTTTATTCGCATTCATCACTCAAAGAAAACATTACTCCCTTCTGTGTCATCTTGGTAAGAGGGTTGGAAAATCATGATAAATTCTCACAAATCATCAAAAATATCTAGCTTACCCCATGAATCTATGGATATTCTTTACCGATTTTGGCCTCAGCCATCTATCTATTGCAGTTATCTTGGAGGGATCTACAGATATCCCATTACTTGTGATGATATATCCCAAGAATGATACCTCCTTCAACCAGAACACACACTTGATGTAATTTTCATAGAGATTCTCCTTTCAGGACTACAGGAAATGGAGGAACACAGAATCTCACCATGGGATTGAGCTGGTGAATACCTGGTGAAAGGAGATCCCAACCAAGATGAACATCCTGGTCTGGCGTGTCAAGAACCGTTCCCTCCCGACCGATGATAGTATCCAAAATAGGGGAATTCATCTGGAATCCCGCTGTTATTGTTACATTTCTCCCAAAATAGAATCATCCAATCATCTTTTCTTCCAGAGCGATTGGGCGGCAGCTATCTGGAGCATGTTCACCCCATTGGTTTGCACTAGTTTTGATCACTTTTGTTTCTAGGATCTCATATCCTCGTGGTTTATCGGAGGAACGATCAGACAATCAGATGTCAAGGTGAGAGCTTGTATTCTTGCTGCAACCTGCTGGGTCATATGGGAGGCCCGGAACAAAGAGAGGTTGGGTACCTGGAGTTCGATTAACCTGATACAACTAAGAGCTAGATCGTTGATACATGAGTTAGTCTCGCTGGCAAGATTGGACCAACGGTCAGCAGTTGCATCCAACTTCTTGCACAAATATCGCAGCCCACAATACACTGAAAGGCGATGGATTAAATGGCAATCCCCTTCCAGTGGGCTGAAACTTAACGTCGACGGGTCATGCATGCATGGAATTATGAGAGGCGGTGGGGTGCTTAATGATCCAGAAGGTTTAGTCTTGATGGATTTCAGTGTTACCTTCGGTTTGGGAAATTCGCTGGGGGCGGAGGCCCGCGCCGTTCTTATAGGTCTGAGAACCTGCAAGAGCAATGGATTAAATGTGTCAGAGGTGGAGTCAGATTCAGAGGTCTTGGTTAACCATGTTCAGGGTAGGATGAGTGCGCCTTGGGATATTGCTTATATCATCAGGCATTGTGCCTTGGAGACCAATCAAGGGAAATGCATTCAACATAGTTGGAGGGAAAGCAATTTTGTTACAGACGCGCTTGCAAAGATCTGAAGTTCTGGGAATGAGGTGGTGATGTATAGAAACTTGGGCTCTCTTCTGGTCGAGTGTAGGCCCTTTGTGTTGAAGGACGCCTTAGGGTTACACTACTTTAGGCCCCCTTGAATTCCTCGGCTGGCTTTGTTCCTTGTTGTTCCCTCTTCTTTATTATAATAAAAAAAATCATTCAATCCATGATTATTGCTGAAGCACTAGTGAGTCTGAAAGGAATTACTATAAATTCATAGTGCTTGTATCTTGTACAAAAAAGTAGTCTTGGGGATATCTTCCTTCTTCACCCTTACATGATAATATCCCGACCGCAAATCTACCTTGGAGAAGTATTGTGCTCTATGTAGATGATCAAACAAGTCATCAATTTATGTGAGAGGATACTTTTTCTTTATTTTGATTTTGTTAAGCTCACGATAATCGATGCAAAGGCGCATTGACCCATACTTCTTCTTGACGAAGAGGATAGGTTCACCCCATGGTAAAGCAGTTGGGCATGTATAAACCATTTATCCATATTATCCTTTAGTTATTTCTTCAGCTCTTCAATATCCACAACAACCATTCTATATGGAGTCTTGGATATTGGCAACGCCGCATGAAATAATATCAATTGAGAATTCAACATCTCTTCTAGGAGGTAGACCATGAAATTCCCCGGGAAACACTTCACTGAATTCCCTCACATTAAGAATGTCATCAAGGATGGTTACCTCCTTAGACACAATCATCTGAGCCAGATACGCATGCTCATAGGCCAGTAATATCCATGCTTGAGATGATGGAGGTAAAGAAGATTCATCTTCCTCCTTGTACTTTTACAGAATCGGGGGGTGATTATCTACATAGAGAGTGATTTCCCTATGACAATAATTTGTGTTGGCTCTATTTAAGGAAAGTCAATCCCTGCTAAGAATTGCATCAAATTCCACCATAGGGTGTATGATGAGGTTCTCTGGGAAGTTCAATCCACCTATTAAGTTATGAAAGGATTTATATTCATGGTATTCAATGATTTCCCCATTTTCTGTAATCACCGACATTTTTACTTCCATGATTTGTGGTGGTGTTGGTATTGTTTTACTAAACATTCGGGATATAAAAGAATGTGTAGAAGCTAAATCAAAAATTATTTTCACTATTCATGAATGAATAACTAGCGTACCAATCACCACTTTGTTTTCGGGGTTCACTTCGGTAGTAGTGATGGAAAAAGCTCTCCCTTTCTACCTTGGAGGTTGTTGGATGCCTCCAAAAACCCTTGGCTTAGGGAATTGATTTGCAAGATGCCTTGGTTCATTGAATTTGAATCAATGAATAACGCATTGAGATTCGAATGGAGTTTTCCTCTCCTCTTTCACATCCACAGGTTTTTTTTGTCGGCAATTAATGGCTAGGTGCCCTTCGATTCCACACCTAAATCATTTCCTTGTCCCCAGAGGAAATTTTCGGGGTGCTTCTTTCTGCACATTTGGTGAGTGGGGTGGTATATTTTCTTAGCACTATTGGATTTATCCATCAAACCACCATAATTGAAGTCCAAATTACACTTATTATCCCCATGATACCCCTGAGTTTTTTTTATCTCCATTTCAACCTTGAGGGAACATTGGGTAATTTCTTTATAGCTATTGAAGTCATAGTTTGCCAGGGCTTTCTGCAGGCTAGGTTTTAGCCCACCAAAGAAGAGGTCAACCTTGCATTTAGGGGTAATGAAAAATCCAGAGGCGTATCATGCAAGCCTTGTAAAGTTTTCCTCATACGCACAGACATATTCATCGTCTTTTTTCTTGAGGGAAAGGAATTCCATTTCTATTTTACCGAGAAGGGTGCGCGGAAAATATTTATCAAAAAACATTTTCTAGAAATCCATCCATTCCAATGCCTCAATATCCTCCTCAAGCATCGTGTTTTTTATCAATTTTCACCATTGATCGAATTCACCATCCATATGATAATAATCTAGAAGAACCTTCTCTTGTTTGTAACATTGAAGGATGGAGAAGATCTTTTCAATGGAGTTGATCCATTGTTCGACGATTGAGGAATCAGATGATCCATTAAAAGTAGGTGTCCTTTGCCTCATTAAGCTCTTGATAGTGACTTGTTCTTTCTTATATAGGGTTTAAATTTCCTCTTGAACCATGTTACTATTCAAAGATTGAGTTAACTAAGGGATAATCGTGACAAAGTTCATGATTCCTGCTCCCATTGGATTGGGCATCTCATTAGCATATCCATCACATTGATCTTCACATAGGTTGTTAGTCTGAGTCCTCCTGTTACTGGCCATTGGCTGGAATAAAAGGAAAGTTATGGGTAACACATAAAGGGTAATCTAAGTACAAAATAGATGACTTATAAATAGATTTTATTTCCTTAACTAATGATTCTATAGGCTTCAATCTATGTTATCCAACATATATTCTTAGGGGATTTTTTTTAGTTCCCTTAATAATGGTTCATACTAAGCTTGTGAATTTACCAATTTATATCCCCTGGGAGTTTTGTAACTAAGAGAGCAGCAATTCTTATTTTTATGTACTAGGATACCCCAGGTCAAGCCTGAAACTCTTTGTCAGGGTTTTCACCCCTAGGTACTTTTGTGCCAGAGCCACCTCTACCTGTTCGTATTCAGACAGTGATATATTTTCTTGATAAACCACTTACTCAGTACCCACAAAAACATAGGGATATTTTTATTATACTTATTATTGTCTTTAACTCTTCACTAGGGTTTTCTAATCCTAATCCCAAAAATAACTAAACATATCCTTTGATACCAACTATAACAACCCTACTATTTATTACACACTAAAACATGATTTATTACATAAAATTCACTCAATACAACATAGAATATCGAGAGGTCTAGTGTCTTTGGGTATTAGTATCATTACATAACAATTTAAAACATGAAATTAAACATCTTTATTGAAAACTTCTTTTACATGACCACTATATTCCCTCGTACATAGCATTGCATGGGATAACCTGAGGACATGAATTAGAAAAGGGTGAGATATAAAGCCTAGTAAGGGAATAAACATGGAATAACATGAGTAATACAATACATGTTAGACAATATTCATATCAATGGAGTACAATAGAAACATGAACATAAAGTAATGATAAAACTTTATGATCATAACATGGAAATGTGGCAACAACACTTAACATGGTATTAGCATGAGCCATGGCCCATTGCACGTGGGGCATGAATAAAACCTCATTTCACATGAAGCATGAGTAAACCATTATTTCACTTGAATTATCATGATTCAATACTCATTTCCCATGACATATCATGATACTATACTTTACCCAATGCATTGGAGCGCAATTAGGGTGCACCCTTCTTAAACATTTCATTTCATGCATAAGTGTGCCACATGAATCATACAACATGAAATCAATCATCATACTTTATTCCATGATAAAGGGATGTGGAATACATACATGAATATTTATAATCAATAAGTAAATGCGCATAAATTTGAATACCCTTGAAAGAGAAATGGGAATGGTATTCACTACATAATGACATTGGCTTGGAAAATCGTAGTGCAATTTCAGCAGCATAACGACGTGAAATAAGAACTCATAAAAAATGGTTGATGAGAGAGAAAGGGTATATCATCATATTTACATGAAATGGAAAGTAATGGGTTCATTTTGATGCATTTCCTAACAAACTTAATGGAATTTAGAAGCATAATACAAAAGAATTAGTTGGAGAGAAATACCTCATGGAATTTCAACATGGTAATGGGTGTACATGGGAGGAATTAATGAGTGATAATGTGATCTACCATCATCAAAATATACATAGGGAAGTATGGGGTAGGTGTAAAATAATACCCCAACATTTTTAATTGAAAACAAAAGGGAATAACAACTTAAATAAAATTGGACAAAAACGAGAAAGACATAAATCCCTTACTTGGAAGTGTGATCCCAAAATCTTGGAAGAGGCTTGAGAGATTCTTCTTGGGAGATTGGGGTTACTTGGGAGGATTTTAGAGAGATGAGGTATGGGGATGGTAGATCTCCAAAATCTTTGAGTGAAGATGAAGTGGGAGATTGGGTGGGTTTATATAGGAAATGATAGGGAATGTAACACCCGAGACTTTTATGTTATATAAATCATCAAAGAAATATTTTTCTACACACAACACTTTCTTGGGTTTCTTTACATGAAATCGCGACCTTCCTCGATAGCTTGCGTCGTATGCAATACAGAGTTTCACTAAACAATGATATGCTAATAAAATATTATTAAAACTATCCATTATGAATAGTAATAACCACTTTTTGAAATTTTATAAATTTTATTTTTCAAAATGGACTTCATTTTTGGATTTGGAATATCGAAATTATCCACAGGTGAAATTTTGGTATTTTTCTGAAAACTTTTAATTTTTGATGAATAGTGAAACCACTAAGTGGTAGTTAAAAAACTGAATTTTTCATAAAACTTAATTTTACCGCTTCTGTGAGTGGAATTTCAAAAATCCAAGAGACATGGTTGATTTCATTAAATAAAATGTGGTTCAATGAGATAAAAATAATTTTTGGTGAATAGTAACCTTTTACTTTTATTTACCTCGGTTAAAAGTAAATAGGGTAATTAAGGGTAAAAATGATATTATTATTACCCTAACACATGTCCTAATTCTATTGTATAAGTGTAATTCGACCAAAAACAAACTTAGGAATAAAATATGACCATTTAGGCCCACTTGGATTAGATTAGGACATTTATTATTAATTTATTTAAAGATGGTTTAAAATAGTTAAAATCAAAGTTTAATAAGTAAATAATTTTTAATATAGGGTTATATATAAGATAAATTAGACTGTAAATATTCAATATAAATATAAAAATATTTCCTACATAATGGTATTTTATTTGTAATTTTTAGACATTCGATAATTTAACTTATTTATGACACAAAGATGATGCAGTAATTATCTTATTAATGAAATATTAACATAATTGATGTTATAAATACCCAAATAAATGTAATTTGAGACTTTTTATGAATTAAACTTATTTTATAGGTTAATATGACATGTTATTATTGATTTAATTAACTTTTTTCGAACTAATAATTCTGTTATAATTTTCACAAAAATAAATTACTAAATAGTGTCAAAATTGACATAAAATAGTTTTTAAAACAAATATTATATTATTAATTGTTATTTTATTCCTACAAATCTAAGGTTAGTCCAAATGACTTAGATAAGGTTATATATATTAATAATAAACAACTTGGTGTTTGTTTGGATTGTTATAGTAATTTTATTAACCTTATAGTGTAAGAACACAAGAAGACACGGTAAAAGTAAAATTATTTAGCTTAATGTTAAATCTAAATGATAAGGTCAAAATAGGAACCTAAACTTGTATAAATTATATTGGATGAGAGGATTTCTACCAATACCCACCTTAGCTTCTAAATAAATCAATTTGGAGCTATTTAAAACCGAATTTGGCTTTATAATAAAATAATATTTTTAGTTATTCCAAAGGTGCCCCTCTCCTCCCTTATAAAAGGGCACCTCCTCCCACTCTTCCTCATACCACTTTGAGCCTTCAAGCTCGGACAAACCCTGCCAAGTTCTCCCTTCCGCTTCCCTAGAGACATCCTAGAGGTCCTGGTTTTCTTAAAAGACCAATTTTAGTGCCCTAAAAGGAGGTCTCAAAGAAGCACTTCAAAGAAGAGGTAATGTCTGTTACCAATTCTTTCATCTTTATTTCTTCTTATACTTATTATTATTTAGTTGTTTCATTATGAATTAATAACATCAGTATCACTAATATACTTATATGTTATTATAATTATTAAACAACCCTATTTCACCATCTATCCATCCTACGGAAAATGAAATCACCACGTGTGCGTACGTACGGAATACCGTCTCCACGCCATGGTGTAATCTATTTTCCACCACCACCTTACTTGGATGGGTATAATGGTGTAAATAATTTCTATATATGATTATTGTAAAGTTATATTGATTCTGAAATAGTATACATACACTCCAATACAATTCCATGATCATGGGAATGATATCATCGCTCGTGCGTACGTACGGAATACCGTCTCCACGATGTGATGTGACTCGTTCTACATGATCTTCATTGCATAATGATTATATAAATGAATTGAATGAATGAATATGATATATATTACACTAATAACATTCTGGAAATGAGATATATATAACCTAAAGAGAAGAATATGAATTTATTCGACAAAACACGCATAAGAACAAAAAGTAATAAACACCCAAATAACAAGTTGTAATGAAATATTACTAATAAGAAGCTAAGAATATGACCATATGTGATATCATAAAAATGATTATGATTATTTAATAAGTCAATAACATTATTTAAATCATTATACAGGAGGTTCGGATACGTACAAAGCATATCGGACCTAAGGTAAGGGAAATATCACAATCTCATTTTTATCCGAGATTGTTTATACTTTGGCATTTACTGGGGTGTACTTTATCATCCACATACATGTTTCCTCAATATGTAATATTATTTCCATTCACATACAATTTTTTAAATCCTATTTTACCCTTCGGTGAGTTTTTTGTAAAATATATGAAAGGAATCTTTTGTCGTTTTTCGTACGAGGTACTTTTTTGACTTTTCCGACAAAAGTACGAGAAGAATGTTTTTTTAACTTATATGGCATGAATGGATTTTTAAAACATTATTTCCAAGAATATTCATTTACAAGTTTTCAAGTTTTTTTTTAATCAACTTCTTTTAGTTTAAAATTTTATGACATGTTAAGAAAGGAAAAATGTTTTTGAAGTATAAAGGATATTTTTCCTCAAGAATGGAGTTCAAGTGTTTTATCAAAATTATTTTCTATCTAAGATAATATAGGGTTAATATTCTATCCCTATCATTAATTTGATTTTATTATGTTGTGATGGAATTATTTTTATGAATTCATTTATCTTATATGAATTGTTTTATGATGTCACGATGTTTATGAATTCCATTTTTATTACATGGGTTATGCAATGATGTATGATTTATGATTTTTGTGGTACACATAAGAATGGTATCATTATGAGATGGGTGGGACCTATATCTCCCTCTAATTCATTGGTTAAAGATTTTATATCTCATGAGATAGACATGGCTTGAACGGCAGGTTAAACCGGTTCAGTGAGACAGGACTGAAACGAGGAGTGAACTCGGTTCAGAAATGGACTTTGTCCACTAAGATAGTCTTGCCAATGAGTCTTGACTAACAAGAAATGATTCTAAATGATTATGTGTGTATGCCACAAACTTTCATGTTTTAAGTTATGATTATTGGGATTACATTTCACTACTATGATTTATCCCATGTTATGAAATTATGATCTCTTTTGAAGGTTAAGATTTCCAAAAGTTATGTGCTTATGTATATGACGTGATTGATATTTCTTTTGTTTACCCTTACTGAGCATTTGAGCTCACCCTTTTGTATGTTTTATTTCCCAGGTCAGGAGGAAGGTTATTAAGTAGAATATGCCAAAAAGGGACTCTAGATATGATGAAATAAATGGGAGGCAAAGTAGATGCTTTATGAACCAGTTGTTTATGCTTTCCAGTTTCTAAAGACACTATACCTATATGGTCCTTTCATGGTTTTGTTATATGTTGTAATAAGTGTGCTTCAATTTTGAAGTAATAACAATGTATGTAAATTATGGGTCGTTATAGTTGGTATCAGAGGAAAGGTATAGTCAACCTTTGGAAACTAGGATGTGAAAGCCTTAGTAAGAACCCTAAGGATAATTCTAAGCATAGAACACAATCTTAGTGTTTTAGAAATGACCATGAATAACCTAGGATAAGACCTTAAGTTTGAAATTTTATTCTTGATTATGTGGTTTTCCTATTATAATTAGTGTTGCTCACACTATTCTTCTTAGTTTTAGTCAATGGATGGAACCCGAAGGAACTGTGTTAATGAGGAATGTGACAGGCAATGCAATGATTGTCCCCTGGAGCAACCAAACGTTGTGGGAGCCGGAATGAAAAATCTTGTAGCCATGCTCACACAACTTTCTCAAGCTATGAATCATGCAGGACTTCCAAATGAGAAAAGGAAGGAGCAACATTCTGTTGAATCCTTCATGAGGCAGCGTCCACCTTCTTTCAGCGGGTCTACCGATCCATTAGTTGCTGAACAATGGATTAGTACTACTGAAAAGATATTTTCTGTTCTTCAATGTTCTGAACATGATAAAGTCATCCTGTCAGTGTATCGTTTGTAATGAGATGTTGATCAATGGTGGAATCTTATTAAGAATACGAGGAAAAGGGATGAAATTGAGTCCATGGAATGGGACGAGTTCAAGAACTTATTTTTCAATAATTACTTCCCTCGTATTCTCCGAACAAATATGGAGAAAGAGTTTCTTGAACTGAAGTAAAAGGATGATGAATCTGTTGGTACTTATGAAGAAAATTTTACAAGACGTGCAAGGTACGCTTCTGGTATTATTATCCAACCTGAGAGTAAGATCGATCGATTATTTAGTGGCTTAAAACCAAGTCTTCGAAGGGCGTTATCCATAAGGGACTTAAATAGCTACGAGGAAATCGTTCGATGTGCTCTCAAAGTCGAGATGGAGATTGGAGTAACCCATCAGTCATATGGGTTTGATAAGAAGAGGAAAATGGAATTCAAAGGAAAATCTAAAGAGCACACTGAAAAGAAGATGAGCTTTCCCTTATGCTCAAAGTGTGGAAAGAAACATGGAGGGAGTTGTCTTAAAGGGACAAGTAAATGTTTCAAATGTGTAAAGGAAGGTCATCGGGCATTTGAATGCCGCAGTGATGGGAAGAAGATGTCTAATGATGAAAAAAAAGGAAGGGATACACATAATGACCCTAATACACTTCAATGTTTCAAGTTCAAGGATATGGGGCATTATTCCAATCAATGCCCAAATCCAAGGGTTGATGATGATGGTCGACATCAAAAAACTCTTAAGGCTAAAGACAAAGGAAAGTCACATGCAATTTCTATCAGCGATGTGGAGTACGATAACGATGTGGTGAAAGGTACACTTACCATCCACTCTAAAGTAGCAAATGTTTTATTTGATTCTAGATCCACCCACTCCTTTATTTTTGAAGAATTTTATAAGTATATCACCATATTACCTCAACAGTTAGATGTTGAGTTAGCTGTGACAACCCCTAATGGCATAACAGTCGTATCAAAAGTTTATAATTCTTCTCTGATTGATGTTTTTGGGAAAGTGCTTCCTGCAAATCTTGTGATCCTTCCTATAGTGGAATTTGATGTGATTCTTGGCATGGATTGGCTTTCTATACATGGAGCTCATATCAATTTCCAAAGAAGGGAAGTCACATTTCATATTCCAGATCAATCTATGATCATATATCGATGCAAGGATGAACATAACCTTCCAGTGAAAATTTATTCCATTTTATGGGTATTGATTCCACTAAATGAAGGTTATTTATCTCAAATGGTTGGTGAGAAACTCACGATTAAGAATATACCCATTTTATGGGAGTTTGATGATGTATTTCCGGAGGAGTTACCAGGTCTTCCACCAAATCATGAAGTTGAGTTTTCAATAGAACTTGTACCGGATGCTTTGCCTATTTCAAAGACACCTTATAGAATGGCCCCAATTGAGTTGCAGGAATTGAAGAAGCAACTCCAATAGAATCTTGATAAGGGGTTCATACGCCCTAGTGCGTCACCTTGGGGAGCACCTATTCTGTTTGTTAAGAAGAAAAATGGATCAATGAGACTCTTCATTGATTATCGAGAACTTAACAAGATCACTATCAAGAAAAAATATCCTCTCTCGCGCATTGATGACCTATTTGACCAACTACGTAGAGCTCAATACTTTTCCAAGATTTATCTTCTTTCAAAGTATCATAAATTAAGGTTCAAAAGGGAGGATATACCAAAGACGGCTTTCCGTACAAGGTATGGACACTATGAATTTATAGTGATGCCATTTTGTCTTACTAATGCCCCTGCTATCTTCATGGATCTAATGAATAGTGTCTTTAGAGACTATCTTGATCAGTTTGTGGTAGTCTTTATATACTATATTCTTGTCTATTCAAAGAGCAAGGAAGAACATGAATATCACTTGAGAATTATATTGAAGACCCTGAGAAAGGAGAAGCTTTAGGCCAAATTTACCAAGTGTGAATTTTGGCTTCAAAAAGTTTCATTTTTGGGTCACATAATCTCAAAAGAGGGGATATCTGTGGATCCAGAAAAAACAGATGTTATCGAAAGATGGTCGAGAGCAACAACAGTAATTGAGATCCGAAGTTTTCTTGGTTTGGTTGGATATTATCGACGTTTTGTAAAAGATTTTTCACAATTATCTAATCCACTCAGCAAGTTGACTCGGAAAGGAGTTAAGTTTGTTTGGACGGATGAATGTGAAGAGAATTTCAAGGAGTTGAAAAGAAGGTTATCCAGTGCACTTGTGCTCACACAGCCTTGTAGTGGAGAAAGGTTTGTGATCTACAGTGATGAATCCAAGAAGGGATTGGGGTGTGTTCTTATGCAAAATGATATGGTGATAGCTTATGCCTCACGACAGTTGAAAATACATGAGAAAAATTACCCAACTCATGATTTGGAGTTAGCTGCGGTAATGTTTTCATTAAAGATTTGGAGGCATTACCTTTATGGTGAAAGGTGTGATATTTATACTGATCATAAAAGTTTAAAGTATATTTTCACACAAAAGGAGCTGAATATGCGCCAAAGAAGATGGTTGGAGCTGATTAAGGATTACGACTGCTCAATTCATTACCACCCTGGGAAAGCAAACAAGGTGGAAGATGCATTAAGTCGACAAGACCATGCTAGTTTATCCATGATGAGGATCAAAAAAGTTCCAATATTTATGGATTTACAATTGATGGATCTTGTAATTATAATGAAAGGGGAAAATCGTATCTTTCTCAAATGAATGTTCAACCATATATACATGTGAAGATTAAAGAGGTATAGAAAGAAGATGTCGAGTTACAAAAGAAGGTGAGAAATGTTCCTGAATTCAACCTTGATTGTGATGGGATAATAAAGTTCAGGAATCGGGTTTGTGTTCCTACCATCCCCGAATTAAAGAAGGAGCTGCTGGATAAGTCTCATAGTTCTTCATTCTCTATTCATCCTGGAAGCACGAAGATGTATAGGGACCTGAAAGAGTACTTTTGGTGGGGTGGCATGAAAAGAGATTTTGATGAATATGTCTCTCGATGCTTGGTTTTTCAAAAAGTTAAAGCTGAGAGACAGAAGTCTAAGGAGATGTTACAACCATTACCCATACCCGAATGAAAATGGGAAAACATCACTATGGACTTTGTCACAGGACTTCCTAAAACATCCAAAGGCAATAATGCTATCTGGTTCATAGTTGACCTTCTTACAAAGTCTACACACTTCATTGCTATTAGAGAGGATTTCTCTTTGGATCAGCTTTCCAGGATATATGTAAAGGAAGTGGTAAGATTGCATGGAGTACCACTTTCTATTATATCTGATCGGGATCTGAGATTTACCTCGAAGTTCTGGAGAAGTCTTCAGCATACTCTGGATACAGAGTTGAGTTTTAGCACTACTTATCATCCTCAGACAGATGATCAGTCTGAGAGAACAATTCAAACTCTAGAAGATATGTTGAGAGCTTGCTCTATGGATTTCAAAGGTGTTTGGGATCAACACCTACATTTGGTGGAATTTTCTTATAATAATAGCTTTCACTCTAGTATTCAGATGGCTCCTTATAATGTTCTCTAGGGAAAGAAATGCAGGACTCCAACATGCTGGGATGAAGTTGGGGAAAGAAAGCTATTAGGACCCGATCTCGTTGATGAAATGGCAGAAAAGGTCAGATCTATTCAACAACACATAAGAGCAGATCAGAGTCGACAGAAAAGTTATGCCGACAACCGAAGAAAAGACCTAGAGTTTGAAGTAGGTGATAAAGTGTTCTTACGAATATCTCCCTGGAAGAGGGTCATGAGATTTGGAAAGAAGGGGAAGTTGAGCCCTAGATATATCGGTCCTTTCAAAATACTGGATCGTGTTGGGAAGGTATCTTACCGATTGGCGCTTCCACCGAATCTCTCTCAAGTTCACGATGTGTTCCATTTATCTCTCCTGAGAAAGTACATACCTGATCCTTCACATGTACTCAGCTCAGAAGTTGTACCACTGGAGAAGGATATTTCTTATGAAGAACAGCCGATATAGATTCTGGATCATAGCGAAAAAGTCCTACGAAACAAGACCACTCGATTGGTGAAAGTTTTATGGAGGAACCACCAATTAGAAGAAGCTACATGGGAGCTTGAGGATATGATGAGGGATAGGTATCCTCATCTGTTTGTTACAAAGTGACGAATTTCGAGGGCGAAATTCATTTTAAGGGGGGTAGAATGTAACACCCGAGACTTTTATGTTATATAAATCATCAAAGTAATATTTTTCTACACACAACACTTGCTTGGATTTCTTTACACGAAATCGCGACCTTCCTCGATAGCTTGCGTCGTACGCAATACCGAGTTTCACTAAACAATGATATGCTAATAAAATATTATTAAAACTATCTGTTATGAATAGTAATAACCACTTTCTGAAATTTTATAAATTTTATTTTTCCAAATGGACTTCATTTTTGGATTTAGAATATCGAAATTATCCTAGGGTGAAATTTTGGTATTTTTCTGAAAACTTTCAATTTTTGATGAATAGTGAAACCACTAAGTGGTAGTTAAAAAACTAAATTTTTCATAAAACATAATTTTACCACTTCTGTGAGGGGAATTTCAAAAATCCTAGAGACACGGTTGATTTCAGTAAATAAAATGTGGTTCAATGAGATGAAAATAATTTTTGGTGAATAGTAACTTTTTACTTTTATTTACCACGGTTAAAAGTAAATAGGGTAATTAAGGGTAAAAATGAAATTATTATTACCCTAACACATGTCCTAATTCTATTGGATAAGTTTAATTCGACCAAAAACAAACTTAGGAATAAAATATGACCATTTAGGCCCACTTAGATTAGATTAGGACATTTATTATTAATTTATTTAAAGAAGGGTTAAAATAGTCAAAATCAAAGTTTAATATGTAAATAATTTCTAATATAAGGTTATATATAAGATAAATTCGACTATAAATATTCATTATAAATCTAAAAATATTTCCTACATAATGGTATTTTATTTGTAATTTTTAGACATTAAATAATTTAATTTATTTATGACACAAAGATGATGCAGTAATTATCTTATTAATGAAATATTGCCATAATTGATGTTATAAATACCCAAATAAATGTAATTTGAGACTTTTTATGAATTAAACTAATTTTATAGGTTAATATGGAATGTTATTATTGATTTAATTAACTTTGTTTGAACTAATCATTCCGTTATGATTTTCACAAAAATCAATTACAAAATAGTGTCAAAATTGACATAAAATAGTTTTTAAAACAAATATTATATTATTAATTGTTATTTTATTCCTAAAAATCTAAGGTTCGGCCAAATGACTTAGATAAGGTCATATATATTAAAAATAAACAAATTGGGGTTCGTTTGGATTGTTATAGTAAGTTTATTAACCTTATAGTGTAAGAACACAAGAAGACACGGTAAAAGTAAAATTATTTAACTTAATGTTAAATCTAAATGATAATGTCAACATAGGAACCTAAACTTGTCTAAATTCTATTGGATGAGATTATTTCGACCCATACCCACCTTACCTTCGAAATAAATCAATTTTGAGCTATTTAAAACCGAATTTGGCTTTATAATAAAATAATATTTTTAGTTATTCCAAAGGTGCCCCTCTCCTCCCTTATAAAAGGGCACCTCCTCCCTCTATTCCTCACACCACTTTGAGCCTTCAAACTCGGAAAACCCCTGCCACTTTCTCCCCTACACTTCCCTAGAGACATACTAGAGGTCCTGGTCTTCTTCAAAGACCAATTTTAGTTCCCTAAAAGGAGGTCTCAAAGAAGCACTTCAAAGAAGAGGTAATGTCCGTTACCGATTCTTTCATCTTTATTTCTTCTTCCACTTATTCTTCTTTAGTTGTTTCATTATGATGTAATAACATAAGTATCACTAATATAATTATATTTTATTATAATTATGAAACAACCCTATTTCACCATCTATCCATCCTACGGAAAATGAAATCACCGCGCGTGCGTACGTACGGAATACTGTCTCCACGCCGTGGTGTAATCTATTTTCCACCACCACCTTACTTGGATGGGTAGAATGGTGTAAATAATGAATATATATGATTATTGTAAAGTGATATTTATTCTTAAATAGTATACATACACTCCAATACAATTCCATGATCATGGGAACAATATCATCACTCGTGCGTATGTACGGAATACCGTCTCCACGATGTGATGCGACTCGTTCTACATGATCTTCATTGCATAATGATTATATAAATGAATTGAATGAATGAATATGATATATATTACACTAATAACATTCTGGAAATGAGTTATCTATAACCTAAAGAGAAGAATAAGAATTTATTCGACAAAACACGCATAAGAACAAAAAGTAATAAACACCCGAATAACAAGTTGTAATGAAATATTACTAATAAGAAGCTAAGAATATGACAATATGTGATATAATAACAATGATTATGATTATGGAATAAGTCAATAACATTATTTAAATTGTTATACAAGAGGTTCGGATACGTACAAATCATATCGGACCTAAGGTAAGGGAGATATCACAATCTCATTTTTATCCGAGATTGTTTATACTTTGGCATTTACTGGGGTGTATTTTATCATACACATCCATGTTTCCTCAATATGTAATATTATTTCCATTCACCTAAAATTTTTTAAATCCTATTTTACCCTTCGGTGAGTTTTTAGTAAAAGATATGAAAGGAATCTTTTGTCATTTTTCGTACGAGGTACTTTTTTGACTTTTCCAACAAAAGTACGAGAAGAATGTTTTTTTTAACTCATACGGCATGAATGGATTTTTAAAAAATTATTTCCAAGAAGCTTCCTTTACAAGTTTTCAAATTTATTTTTAATCAACTTGTTTTAGTTTAAAATTGAATGGCATGTTAAGAAAGGAAAAATGTTTTTGAAGTAGAAAAGATATTTTCCTCAAGAATGGAGTTCAAGTGTTTTATCAAAATTATTTTCCATCTAAGATAATATAGGGTTCTGATTCTATCCCTATCATTACTTTGATTTGATTATGTTGTGATGGAATTATTTTTATGAGTTCATTTATCTTATATAAATTGTTTTATGATGTCACGATGTTTAAGAATTCCATTTTTATTACATGGGTTATGCAATGATGTATGATTTATGATTTTTGTGGCACACATAAGAATGGTTTCATTATGAGATGGGTGGGGCCTATATCTCCCTCCAATGCATTGGGTAAAGATTTTATATCTCATGAGATAGACATGGCTAGAACGGCAGGTTAAAACGGTTCAGTGAAATAGGACTGAAACGAGAAGTGAAATCGGTTCAGAAATGGACTTTGTCCACTAAGATAGTCTTGGAAATGAGTCTTCACTAACAAGAAATGATTCTCAATTATTATGTGTGTATTACAAAAAGTTTCATGTTTTAAGTTATGATTATTTGGATTACATTTCACTACTATGATTTATCCCTTGTTATGAAATTATGATCTCTTTTGCAGGTTAAGATTTCCAAAAGTTATGTGCTTATGTATATGATGTGATTGATATTTCTTTTGTTTACCCTTACTGTGCATTTGAGCTCACCCTTTTGTATGTTTTATTTCCCCAGGTCAGGAAGAAGGTTATTAATTAGAATATGCCAAAAATGGACTCTAGATATGATGAAATAAATGGGAGGCAAAGTAAATGCTTTATGAACTAGTTGTTTATGCTTTCCAGTTTCTAAAGACACTATACCTATACGGTCCTTTCATGGTTTTTTTATATGTTGTAATAAGTGTGCTTCAATTTTGAATTAATAACAATGTATGTAAATTTTGGGTCGTTATAGGGAATTCATTGTTATTTAGGTTTGGGACACCTCTCATTAAACGAAGGAAAACCACAAACCAGCCCATGGTTTTTTCCCATGGTTTTTGAAAAATGGAAGTGGAAAAATATATTTTATAAGTCCAATGGCATAACTTTTTAAAATAATATGGTTGCTTATGTGGAGGTGAGTCATACTCTCAAGGAAAACAATTTAAAAAGACAAAATGTTTTATAAACCTTTAAGGGTCTACTTAAGGTTTGTAAAATAAATAAACCAAACCCAAAATTACATTATTTTAAATATAAAACATGTATTGGACTAAAATAATTTTTATAGTATTTTATTATACCACTATTGGGTCATTATGATGCCATAAAACAAATTATATATTTAAACGGTATTTAATTTTCACCCAAAAAATTGATTATCTCAGAAATGTATGAAAGATTCACTGTTGGATAATTTCTACATGATAATTACAAAAATAATATTCATTTTATAAAAATAATTTTCTATATACGTGATTTTTTACTTTTAAAATAAAAAATGACATTTATCGAAAATTCATGGGTCTTGACAAAAACAGCTTTCAAACCTTATTAAAAATTACAATTGCATTAATAAAATTATATGATAATTTATATATAATAAAAAGTAATTTAATAATAATAATTTTTTATTAACGTATTATTTAATTCAAAAATACTTTAATTCATCAAAATAGATTTTTTTTGTTTAATATTAACTAAAAATACTATTTATGATTTAAAAACTATTTACAAAGTAACAATAATAAAAAGAATGTATATTCTCTATACAATAATAATGTACATAATCTTATTACTAGGGTTTTGTTACATAACCCATTAAAACTCCCACATAAGACCTTAGGGTAAGGTGCATGATGGTGACAGACTCTTGGGGTGGCTCAGATAGCATCGCTTGGGTGGTAATCTCTATTAACCTCCATTTCTCTCGTAGTCGGTTCTGCTCAAGCTTAACGTGATCAAGCTCAAATTGGTCTTGGTCAAGAGCGAATCCTAATGACACCACCTCCTTTCCAATCTCCAACAAATGGGCTTTATATGGGGAAAGTCTATTGGATGAGGTCATCACTTCCTTTGTCTATGTAAATTAGATTTATTAAAGCCCTATATTTATACTAATCATGTGATCACTATTCAACGTCTATATAAGCAATAGTCACAATTCATAATGGTGTTTTAAATTCCAAAACCTAAAACCAAATAAGTGCATACATTTTACATAACCATAAGAAGACATTTAAATAGACCAAGAGAAATTTTCATTAATGAATTTTTTGGTCATTACAATAAGTCTTTAGTATTGATAATAATATAATACATTAACTCTTATAAATATACTTAATTATTATTATTATTATTATTATTTATCCATAAATAACCACCATTTATTTTAACAAATTGGTATAGAAATTTTCCCTTATGCATATATGTGGAATACCACCTCTATTTAGCGATAAAATTCATTTTCCATAACCATAGTTCATAGAGTGTTATTATGATTGTTTTAGAAATTCTATAAGATATTTATGATATAATTAATACTATTTAATTATAAAATCAAAAAAAACATTTTAAAAATCCAACCCATTAGAATAAAATAATGTCTCTCGTGGGTATGTGTGGATTACCACCTCCTCAAAGTGATATGATTTTTTATTCCACCTTACAAGGAACATAATAAGGATGAATTTAAAAAAAATTATATATATGACATATTCATGAGTTTTTAAATGTGAATAAATTTTGAAATTTCTTTTTTCTGCCAATAGAGAAGTAAAAAACAGTGTTTAAGCATACAAACATCCAATTATCTTCATGAATGGTGTAATTAAATTAAATATCACTAACTTTTATAGAATATTTTAAACAAATATATATATAATGAATATATGTTTTTATTATATCACAAATAAATTTATTTATATAATTTAACCATGATTAATGTTCATGGATTGGAATAACTGATTAGAAATTCTCATGAAAAAAACAATTGACACCTAGAAACGATGATTTTAACTATGAATTATTAATAAATTATTGTTTAAATGTTATAAGTTGATCATAAATGATATTTTACATATGTAAATGACTATTCAATATAATTATAAAAATATGAATTTATTATAATGGAGAATAAATAACATTTCAAGAAATCCAAACGCGGGGTAATGGTTTTGTCTTAAAATCTCATCATTTTCCAAGATTTTTTATAATTATGTTTGTGATGATGAAATATCATAGTATACCTCTCATTAATCCTGTTAATTCACTTTTATTATGTTTATTTCTAGATAAAATATTTTTTTGAATTTTGTACTCCACAAATACTCAAGAGACCAAAATAATTTTTTTAATGAAAAATACTCTTTATTTCTTTTCACAGTCAAACATAAATTATCTTATGTGTCCATATTTTTTAAAACTGATTTCATGAAATTTTTTATTCTATAACTATTATTGAAAGTAATTTTTACTCGTGATTAAATTTAAAAAAATTGAAAGTGATCATCTAATCATTTTTTTAGTGAAGTAATTATGTCTTTTTATCTAAAATATTAATAAAATCAGTGTTTTAATATACATGACATGAATGGAATATCCCACATTCATGAATTCTCAATTCATTTTTTATTACATTAAAAGTTTATGAGTCTGTTTTCCAAGAATTTTTTTTCCAGCGTTTTTTGTATTTTTATATTTTAATGAAGTGACTTCAAAATGAAAATGTTATTTCCCACAAGAAATATTGCACATATCTTTTAATTTATTTTCATTTAAGATTAAATCATTTGATGTTACATATGATTTATTCAGGCTATGATCTAAGGATTCAAATCACATTAATTCTTTAGATGGCTTATGATGATGATTATTTTGGGTTGAGTCTATAAAAATTGTTTATTTCCCAAGGGTTAATTATATTATGATGAAACCATTAGGAAACTTATTTATTTTCCATAATTTATGATATGATACTATGAAGAAATTTTATGAAATTTATTTCCATTCATTAAATTATATTATAATTGATTATTTGTGATCTTGTGTCACACATATGTTTTATTTTCTATTATGTGATGGGTGGGCCTAAAAATATATATCCTCCAATTCACTTTGTAAAAATGGATATCTAATGAGATAGTAAGGATGGGAATATAGAGTGAACCTAGATTAGGAGGGGAATCAACCCACTGTGATAGTCGTGGGAGTGAACCTTGATTAATGATATTATAGAATGGGAGATAACCATATACACTATAGTAGTATTAGCAGTGAGGATTGATAATAAAAATAATTTTACATTTTTTTTGTATACTAAAACCATATTTGTTGTGAAAATGTTATGATCTCATGGATAATTTTCATTGATTCAAATATTACCATGTCTTATAAACTACAAAAATTAATACTATGACTCATGTTGATGATCTTTTATTTACTAGGTATGATTTTAAAAGGTTATGTTTATGTTCTTACACCAATTATTCTCATGTTAGGATTATCTGATTGTTGATATCTTCATTGTATTCTCTTACTAAGATTTTTAGCTCTCCAATTACTATGTTTTGTTTTCCCCTAGATATGAAGAGAAGTATTAAGTATGATGTGTCTAAAAAGGGTAATGGTTTTTAATAACTATGTATAATATGATGTATATCTTGTATAAATGAGTTGTTTATGAATAAAAGTTTTCAAATAAAAAACCTTTATAGTTATGTCATGTATTATAATTTTATTTGAAGAATATTCACAAAAATCAGATTATATATTTATCTTTGAAAATTATGTGTTTCAATATTTGGTATTAGATTGGGGTTTAGTCAGTATTTATAGATTAGGATTAGATATCATTGTTTAAAAACTAATATATAATCTCATGTGTAGGATAAAATGCTATATTTTTTTGTAAGGAGGATATTATGTGGTTTTCCTAAAAACACACCCTTGTATGGATAAAATAAGTGGATTTCATTTTGGCATAGATTCATCCTCGATAATAATTCAAAAAATTGTGAATTAATATCTATTTATACCATCATTCTAGTGCATTGTGAGTGTTCCCTTACTACTCTACATATTTTTATACTCTCGATGGATATTCTTGAGTTAATTCACATTTTATTTATGAACAATAATGAATCATTTTAATGTATAAAGATCATGAATGAACTCGGTTAATACTACGATGTTAATGATTGAAATGAATATGTTCTGATTTAGATATCCTTTGAGTGATAATACATTATTATATTATTTATCACTATTAGGACCAATTTGTCGAGGAAGGTATTAATTTTCAAGTGTTTTATTTTGTTTTCAAGGATGTTTATTATGAGTGGGAAATCATTTCACTTTGTATTTTTTAAAGAACCACAATCTCATTTTCAAAAGGATTAGACTCAATTTTTCTATTATAATGAGAATAATCTATTTATAATAAATGGTTCTAATCAGACACAGCATGGGTTCGAAGAGGGAGGAATTGTTCATAACTAGATTCATATTTATTTTGGAAGGAAAGTATTGATCGAATTAGGAATTCATCTTTCTAGAAGTAAATGTTCATCAGATTCACTCTGAATTTTGTATTAAAGAAGTTATTATTTTGATGAATTATTGGAGTTTTTAGGAATACGATTAATTAAATTTGACGATTTTTTTTATTTGAATTTCCCAAAAATTATAAGTTTATTGGAGAAATTATGAAACACGATTTATGGAAAAATGAGGAAATAGGTGTTCCTATTCATACCCAGATTAATCTTATTTACTTGGAATAGAATAAAGGGATGTTGCTTATTGAATTCAAATTAATCAGATATATAAGGAAAGAAAAAAAGGGTCGCTGAAAATTGTACCCAAGAAAATAGTACTTGGACTGATCATATTCAAGGATATCATACTCTTAGAGATCAAAATCTGGACAAACACACTCAAGTTGAGTTGGAAAAAAATCTTATTATTGAAGTTGAAAGTTGTTGGCATTGATCCCTCAATATGACAATTCATATTACTCAAAATGATTTCTTTTTCAACCAATCCATATGGAAACAGAATTGATCTGAAGATCAAGAAAATTTTAATGACAAAGACTAATAAACAATGTAGTAAACCATTTTGCATAGTTGAATGTATTGATAAATGAAGGTGTCATATTTTGAAGAAAATTGATTAATATAAACTATGAATAGATTTTAAAGGTGGGTTTTCTTCAATTGGGTCAATATCCACCATATTAGGGTGGAATTACATTGTATTCTTTTCAAGTTTTTGTCAAATGGTTCAAGATAATACAGGAATAAAAGATATGATTGTGTTGTCGAGGAGGAAATCATTTTTTTCTTCAATTCGTATAGAGAAATGTTTTGAATAAATCGGTTTCATAAAATTGGACATAGAAATTGAAATTGGACTAATGATTGAAATGAATGTATGAAGGAGAGATGAATATTGTATAAGAGTTGAGAAGATTCAATAAGTTTTGAAAAAGTATAAATACACCTGGGATTTTAGGGGAAATTGAGACACAGGTTAATTTGTTTGAGTGGGAAAGATTTAGGGATTCCCTCCAAAACCTATCATGGGTCACCTATAAAAGGAATAAATTACATTGGAATTTTTTGATGACTAATATAATATTCACTATATAAGAGAGATAAGATCAATGTTTTAGAGAGAATAAAAAGTTTTCATATTCAAATTTTTTGTATAAATTTTGGTAGACTGAATAGAAAGAAGAAAAGATAAGATCACAATTTTATATTTAGTTGATCATCGTATTCAGTGATAATTTTATTCAGTTGATTATTACACTCTGCTGGTCAGTTTTATTTGGATGAAAATCATATCAGGATGAATTATTGGATCAAGATTTCTATAATGGTTTTTCTGGACTGAGGTATAAGGGGGTCTAAATTTTCTTGACCATACATAGATAGTGCTATATCATTTTGTATTGGGAAATCATACCGGGAAAAATTGGGCTCAGATGAATCGGGATGAAAGAATCATACCTAGAAGAATCATATCAGGGAGAACCATACTCAAGGGAATATTACTAGGAAAATTATACTAGTAAAATTAGAGTAGGTTTTTCCATAAAAATTTACAGAAGGATCATACCATATTCTAGGTAAGAAAGTGACGAATTTTTAAATACAATATAATTGTGAAGTTAAAAATAAGCACATGTAACTTTCATTGTTACAAAAACATTATATTACCCTATTTGTTCTAAGAGGGTGAACACACACTATTGGAATTGTTTACATAGTGATACATGAGTGTAATGGTATATCCTAATCATTAAAATATAATGATTGATTTCTATTGGATTGTGTGGCATTGGATTACTTCTAAATGATACCAAGGACATTGAAATTCTTATTTTATAGTGAAACTTGTAAATTCTAATGTTCTATTGGATGTGTGTTTGATTGGTTTTCAACAGGGAGTAGAAATATTTAATATAATGAAAAGTTTTTTTCAAAGAAATACAAAAGAAAACATATCACTTATTCACCCCTCCCCCTCTCAGTGGTATAATTACATTGACTACGAACATAAAACTTGTCTCAGAGAGGAATGTTTTGTTCACATATTCATTCCTGATATAGAATTTGAATTGTGTGAAATATAAAGGTATTTGGGTTTTCAATGAAAATAATTATCCTATATGGAATGATATAATGTTGCATTATCTTATGTCTATCAGTTATGATGTTCTTAATGCTGCAATAGTTGGGTTTCATCCTATTGATGATAAATATCCTCTTACATCTGTCGATAAGAATAACATGGGGAATAATTGATAGTCCAAGAATGCTATATTATCATCACTTTCTAAAAGTGAATTTTTAATGCTTAAGGTGATTCTATATCCAATGTTATATAGGATAAAATAAAAAACATATAATAAGGAATTAAAAAAATTAAAAAGGAAATGTTAAAAATATGGAAATAGAAATATGAAAATTTGAAGATTTGAGACCATGAATCTATTAGGGAATTATTTATTAGGGTTAATGACATCATGATTACTATCATATGTCTTGGTCAAACTTTAGATGATTATAATTTTTTTAAGATATTAAGAATCCATATAGAAAATATTGATGCAAATGTTTCATTATTGGAAGACAGACATCTAGAAATATTGTATCTCCATGACTTGTATAGCACCCTCATCACTTATGAAATGATAATAGAGACACCTATGTAAAGAAAAATATATATATAGAAAATTATTTCAAGGATGATATGAAGGAAAAGTCAATTAAGATTCATATTAAAGATGAAGTTGGTTATTCTGACTTCAAAAATGAGGTATGTAAAAATATTGATGATATTTTATCCTTGTTTTCTAAAAATTATAAAATATGTACATGTAAATAAAAAGGGAAACTTCCCTTGAAATGTTTTGAATGTGGAGGAATTTGTCACCTTGCAGATAAATTTCCTTGAATAAATAAATAAGAGTATAGTGATGAAGAATAAATAATTCCAATAAGATCATGGAAGAAATAGGGAGACAAAAGAAAAATTGAATTCCATATGGAAAGAAAGAAAATTATTAAAATACAAAAGAATAAGTTTCTTATCTAAATATAATGAAAAATAAGGAAGTGGAGATGAATATAAAAAATTAGTTGAGTATGGTATTGAAAATAATTTTATTTAAATAGTGACTGATAAAGAATTAGGAAGAAATAGTTCTGAAGAGGAAGAAACTAAACTTATCAATTGAAAGAAGAGTTAAAAAATGTCTAAGAAATATTATAAGGCATGAAAAGAAAAAAAGTTGGAAGATAACTATACCTCAATAAGAAATAAATAGTCTTTCACTAATGATAATGTAAGTCTGTTAAAAGATAGTTATTACTTAAATAAATGTATTAATGAAGAAAAGAGTTGTAATGAGAATCTGGTGGTGAAGGTGAATGAAAAAATAAGAATAGTTGGAACTTTTCTAAGAAAAAAATTCTAAAGATAAATTGTGAGATACAAGTTTCCATAACTCTATCACTAAATTTAGTGAAATCTATTGAAATGTAAAACCCAATAAGGTTTAAAAAAATTACCTTTAAAGTGTGAAAAGAAATATGTAATTTTATCTGAAGAGAAGTATTATGGGAAAGGTATGTATTTGACTAATATTGAAAAAGGGAAGAATTCATAAGTTACAAAGCAGCTTGATTCCAACAAATTTTTTTATGGGTCTAGAGAAGTTTCAAATACTTCTCATTATATCAAGGCTGAAAAGATGATGAAGAATCCAATTGATGATGTAAAGGTTGACGGGTTTGAAAATAAATACTAGAGAGTTTGTAAGAAACATATTCACAATTCTTGTAATTATAAAATTTTTAGAGGTAAATATTATTTATATTGATATTACTAGTATTGTTGTGGATTCAAACACATTGAACATATATGTTTACTCAATAAAAAAAAATTATTATCCCACATGTTATTAAAGGCTAAGGTTTAGTAGATTTAAATCTCTTAAAAAAATTCAATGAAGGTTCTTTTAAAGAAAACCAAAATGGATGATGTAAAGATTGAAAATAGGTTCAAACTATTGGAAACTATTGGTGAGATATGTGAAAAACCAGGATATCTTTCAAATGTATGCCTTGATTTTCTACTGGCCTAAGAAAATATTCTTAATAATTCTAAAAATTCAAAGGTGATTAATGGAATGAAAGGAGAAAAATATCTTGTTATTAGAACAACATTAAAACCTACAAGAGGATAACAACATTAGATTCTTGATAGTGGGAGTTATTCTAACATTATATGAGATTTTAAATTTATGAATAATGTTAAATATTTTAAAGCAAGAAATTTCCATTTTTTCAATGATTAATCCTTGAAAATTAAAGGTTTTTGATCATCCATTATTGGAAAAGAAATGATAAAATCCAAGAAAACTTTGTATGTTAAAGGGTAGTGTTTCAAAAATGTGTAATGAGGGTAATAAAGTTTTCATTAGAATGGATGGGTTGGTTGTTAAAAGTGATGATGATGGAAATATTTTTACATGATTACAACATTAAAAAGAATACTTGTTTCAAATTGGTGAAATAAAAAACTTTTTTTACATAAGCATGGTAGAAGAGAATCAATCATGGAATAAAAGGCTAAGACACATTATACAAACAACCATGATCATGTTATCATAGTGAGACAATGTCCAAGACATTTCTAATTTTCCATGATGAAGATATTGGTTTTTCACTATTTTTCAGAAAGGAAATATTGAAAATGTTGTGCATAAGAATGTAGATATTCTTTCAAGACAACCCCTAGAGCTGATTCAGTCTAATATTTGTGGTTCAATGAGATAATAATAAAAATATATATATATAAGCACTTCATTGTGTTAATTTATTATTTTACTTTCATTTCTTATGTTATGTATTTGAATCTCAAATCAGATTCTTTGAAAATGATCATAAGTTTTAGAAGGAATGTATAATAGGAATGTGAGTACTCTATGAAGAAGATGAGAACATACAATGGTGGTGAGTACAGAACTGAATGGTTTTAATTCTATCTTGAGAATCATGGAATTGTCAATGAGTATAGTTCCACATACACTCCTCGACTCATTGGGGTTTCTAAGATAATGAATATATGTTTGGTGGAAATTGTAAAATCTATGTTACTTGAACATGGTCTTTCTTTTTTACTTTTGGACAAAATCCACGAGTGCTCCTATTTATATTTAAAACCATTGTTTTTATAGGCCTCAATAATATTTGAATCCATATGAATTTTTTTAGGGAAATACTACATGTTTTAAATAATTAATATTTTTCATGACTCCATGCATTATAAAGAAGAAAGGTGGAAACTATGTAATGTTTGAGATAAAAAGTTAAGATGGAATATTTCTCAGTTATGCTATGAAAGGAAGATAATAAAGATGATTCTAAAAAGAGACAAAAATAATTATGCATTTTTTTTGATGAAAAACTAATTTAAATATCTATGAAAGACAAATAGACATAAGAAGATAAGGAATTTGAGCAAGATAAAGAAAAAAATTCTGATAAGGATACAGAAAATTATAATCCTTCTCAAGAAGAAGAATCATACTTAGTATAAAGACCCTAAGCTTAAAGTACATGTAAATTACATCATTTTATCAGAATACATAATACATTACAAAAATAAAATCTTAAAGACCATAGTTTTTTAGTGCCTTTTGAAACATGAAACACATTCTCATAACTTGGTGAAAGATCTTTAACATATCCCATAAATATCTACACCTTTAGTTTTCCTACCTAAAACCATACTTTATATCCTTGAGAAAATAAAACATAAAAAGGGTGAACTCAGAAGATCAGTAATGGTTAACCAGGAGAATATCAAATAAAACATGAACATAAGAATGTAAAAAACCTGAAAATAACTTTTAAAAACCATACCACATATAAAAAAAATTCGTTATGAAAATAATCTTAACAGTTTATAAGTCATAAATAAGAAAAGAATCGTGAACTATGAGAAATAGAATTGGCACAAAAAACATGGAATCATGGAAAACACATAATCATAGAAAATTATTTCCATATTAACCAAGTCTCATTTCCAAGACTATCACGATGGACAGAGTCAATTAGTGAACTAAGTTGACTCCTCGTTTCATCCCTGTATTACTGAACGAGATATACATTCCATTCTGGACCTGTATTACTAAACTAGATTTACTTTTCATTCCATTCATGTATATCTCATGAGATATAAATGTTTACCCAATTCATTGGATGGAGATATAGGTCCCACCCATCGCATAATGAATACCATACCTTTGTGTTCCATGAAAACATAAATCATTAATCATAGCATAACCCAAGGAATAGAATGGGTTTCTTCAACATAATTCCATCCTAATCTATATAAAACAAATGGATTTCATAAATAAAATTACATCATAAACCCAATAAAATCATAGTAATAACGGGGATAGAAACATAACCCCATTTAAGTAATCTCATCCTAGATTGAAAATAATTTTGATAAAACCCTTGAAATTATTTCTTGAAAAAAAATTCTTTCTTCTTTAAAAAAAATGATTTTATCAAAATGTCGAACAATTTTAAAAGAAAATAAAATAATTGATGAAAACATGAATTTTTTTAATGGAATATTCATGGAAAAAAGGAGTTATGAAAGAATAAAAACCAATTCATGACATATAAGTTAAAAAACATTCTTCTCGTACTTCAGTCAAAAAATTTAAAATGTACCTCATAGTATTGAAGACAAAAGATTTATTTCATATCATTTATTAAAAATTCACTAATGTGCAATTTTGACATTAAACAATTTTATAAGGATAGAAAAAATATTTGGGAATACTTATTTAGGAATCATAGACATGGATGATAAATATAACCAAGTAAATAATTATGAATAAACAATCTCGGATAATAATGAGATTGAAAAATTATCCCTTACCAATTAATAATCAGTTGAATCATATGCATCATAAAATAATTAAAATTATATACATATTTAAATTTCATAAAATTCATAATAAAAATCATAAAAACATTCATGGGAAGAATAAACACCACAAAAAAGAAATAGGTGGTTTATAAGGCATATGTCCCACATAAATAAAAGTGAGATAAAATAATCCCTTACTTTATGTCTTATATAATTTTCACGTAACATAAACTCCTATATAATGGCTTAAATATTGTCATAAAATTATTATAGAACCATATATATATTTATTATATCATATGTTATTAGATTGACACCAGTTTAATAATATTTTAATACTACACTTCTTTTGGTGTTAACTGTTTTATTTTCTCCTACATGTTTTGTTATATAAGTAGAAATTCTTGTAAATAGGATATAGTTCCATAATTTATAGAATCATATTAATTTAATATAAATCATATTAATTAATTATATAATTTTATATAATCATTCGATAATGGTGGACATGGATACAAATCACATTGTGTCGTGGAGACGGTAGACCGTACATATGCACGAGCGATGGTATAATTTCTTTAATAGTAAAAAATATGGAAGTGGAAGGTATTTTTGTTGTTAAATAATAAATATTATTATCATATATTGTTATTATTTACATAATTATACCCATCAAAGTAAAGAGTTGGTGAAAAATAGATTACCCCAAGGGGTGGAGACGGTAAGCCATACATACACACGCTTGGTGATATCAGTTTTCATTGCATGTATAGAATGTAGAATATAGTTTTTACAAACCATAATAATATCTTAATATATTTTTGATACTATATATATTACTTTATTATGTAAACAAAAAAGTAAAAGGAAGTAGAAGAATAAATGATATGCCTGACTCCCTTGATAACCTTAAAAGAATCCAGTCTCCATCCCTCATTTACCAAGGTTGTGCTAGACACAGAATAATAGGACCTCCTTGATTCAATTGGTATTAACGTGGACCCATACACATGCATTTTCACTGGTTCCTCCTCAGGTCACTTCTCTACCAAGGATTATCGTAGGCTCTCAGCTTCGCAGGGCCCTCACGATACTTGGAACACCAGTGTTTGGTGCAAGAAGATCCCTTCCTCATATACTTTCCTGACATGGAGAATCAAAAACTATGTGGTGTATACGAATGAGAAGGTCAAGAAGGATGGTATCAGTCTGGCCTCCAGATGTCATTTTTGTCGCAGCTAGCATGAAGAGAGCACGATCCACCTGTTCTTCGAGAGCAATTGGGCACAAAGTGTCTCGTCTTTTTTTAGAACCATCACAACATTCTCCTCTGGTTTGCAAGGGGATGTTCCCTTCCTGTATAGGTGGTTCCATAGGCTGAATTGTTTGGACATGGAAAGGATGGAGCGATATCTCATTTTTAGTACAGTGTGTCAGAGCATCTGACATGCCACGAACCAAGCCTGCTACAAAGGAGCCACTCCTACTGTAAGGTCAATTATAGAGAGCATGAAAAATCTGCTACTGGACCTGGTCACACTAATGCAAAACTGGCAGGATGCTCCCTCATTGAAGTTGTTGTAGGTAAGTGCTCCTCTGGTTAATCCTCCCTACAACAGGCCACAAGGGAAATGGTTATTCTAGCACCCTCCAGCCTTAGGCTACAAGCTCAAATCGGATGGTTCTTTCCTGCTGGGTGATATGAGAGGAGGGGGTGTGGTTCCGTACATGTGTGGCAGTGTTGTGCTGGAATTCACTAATTTTTATGGGAAAGGAACCCCGCTTCAGTAAGAGGCCAACGCCCTACTTACCGGACTATCCCTTTGTGAACAGAGGAAAATTGTGATCACTCAAGCGGAGAATGATTCTTTAATTCTCCACAAGTCTCTGAATGGAAAAGGTCATACACCTTGGTCAATATTTTACACGGTTAGGAAATGTCACACCCTCCTTCACAATGGACCCACACATAGAGATAGGGGAATAGAGTTGTGGATCATCTTGCGTCAATAGTGAGCACGGGCTCCAATATCACTTGCCTCCCTTCGATCAATTTCTTGAAACCTGAGGGGGTTAATTTGATAAGAGGAGACGCTCTCGGTTTACATTACTTTAGACCCCCTATTTCTTGTGTGCCTTGTTGCTTTTATCTTGTTTTGTTTTTCTTTTTTCATCTTTTTTTTGTTCCCTTTTTCTTCCTAAATAAAAAATTTGATGATGATGATGAAGAAATGATCCTGAGAGTCGGTAAAAAAATATTACCTCTTCTTTGGGGAGATCCCTCTAGATAACATCTTAAAGGCACTAGAGTATGTATTTTGAGAATAAAAAACCTATTGAATGTGTATAAAAAAATTAAAAAGGGAAATTGGCCAAGTATGGATGAGCTTGAAGGCTCAAATTAAAGTGAAGAGTTGAGGGAGGAGGTTCCCTTTTATAATTGAGATGAGTGATACTTTTGGGATTTCCAAAATAATAATTTATAATAAATTCAAACCCCATCCGAAAATCATCTCAATGTATTAATTTAAAATATAAGATGATATAAGTATTTAATATAATAAAATAATAATTTTTGATCAAGTTTTTTGGTCATTTTAAACCTTATCATTTTAATTAACCCTTAGTTATCTTATTTTAATTTTAACTAAGCTACCAAATTCTTCAATATTAAAATAATATAATTTATACTTATTTGATTTCAATAAGACCATAAATGAACAATATATTGAATTTTAGATTATATCATAATTATTTTATATTTTTTAAAATATTTTATGATTTGTAAATTATTTAATAAAACATTACTATGAAAAAATGTCAATAGTGTCAATTTTGATACTATTCGTTTATTGGATTTTTAAAAATATAAAAAAAATATTTTATCCTCTAAGAAAATATATTATTATTTACATAAGGGGTGAGGGTCGTCAATAAAATTCATTAGAAATATTATGTTGATCAAATTATATTTATTTTAATATTTTTAATAACATTTATTTGATATTAACCTTAATAAAATTATTAAAACATTAGTTTTTTGTTATTATTTAATAAACATTTTGGTACAATAATAATTAAAAATAAATTACTATAATTAATATTAATATACTAAATTTTATATGAATAATTATAGTAAAATATATTTTCTAAAAAATCCACCATTAAAATTTTTATACTTACCAAAATATGAATGTGACAAGTTTAACATCACTTTAAATAAAATATTATAAGTGTATTAATATTTTTCATATGGCTCCCAATGGTCAATAAATGAAAATATGGATGATTATGGTTGATTTATATTATACCAATAATACTTTTTTATGTTTTTTGGTCTTTTAATGGTTATTATAATTTTAATAAAAATTATTTTATTGATTTTCCATCAATTAAATTATTTTTTCATAATCATTTTATAATAATTTACGATATTATATAAGCATAAAAATTTATAGAAAATTACCATGGTGTAGATAATTTCATTATCTTTTTGGAGACTATTTATTATCAAATTTATCTCAAATTTATCACTATGTAAAAATTATTCTACTTAAAATATATAATAGGGTGACATGTTGTCACATTCATTTATTTTAATAATATATGTATCATTTTCATAGAAAAGTTTCCATTAAACGAATCAATTATGATATTTAAGTATTAAAGGTATAATATTATTCATCCAATAGAATTTTGGCAACTTTAAAGGTCATTTAATTGTCCTTATCATATTTTTTTAACCCTAATTTACCTAATTTAACTTTAACCGAGGTAAATAAAAACAACAAAAGTTATTATTATCTAAATAAAAAATTAATAAAATGATCACATTTACATAATTTGGACCCACTGATTCCAATTATAGAATCCATTTTTCAAAATTTGATACCTATAATTTTCAGTAATTAAATTATATTTATTCACATTGTTTGAATGAAAAACAAGGTTTTAAATGTTAAAACATTGCTTAAGATTGAAATGATTTTACGTAAATTTAAAATATATAATTAATTCTAATGACCTTCATTATATTGAATGATAAAAATAAATTCTATTTATACTTTAAAACAATTTCATAATATAATTTAACCATATAAATTATTTTGATGAAAAAATTTGTATAAAATGAATTATATCAAATGAACTTGAAATTTTGTGTAACGCAATCCAAGAATAGAGTTTCACATACCACAAGATAAGATGGTGTTTCATGTGGTGAAATATAATATTGGTGTAGCGTATAGAAAAGGACATCATATAAATTAAAACAAATATATATTATAAAAATCTTCGGGTGTTACATTCTACCCCCTTAAAATGAATTTCACCCTCGAGATTCATTGTGATTATAAAGATATATAAATCCATGTTGTAAAAACAATGGAAGAAACGTTCTTTTAAAAATGAAGAATAGGGAAATATCTATTTCAAAAAATAAATCATAAATAATTTTCTACATAGGATAACATAGGTGAAGATTTGGGCATAGATTAAAGGCATAATTAATCATAGAGATTGATAAAGATCGCTACTCACAAAGAAGTGGGTTATCCAAAGAAATTTAACAATCGTAAGACCATAAACTAAAGAAGTGCAAAACTGATCATTGATATCATAAAAAATAATGATAATAAGACACCCTTTTACAAAAAAATCCCCTTTTCCTAATGTTAAATAATTTTCAGGAGAAGATATAATTACTTGATTTCAGAACAATATCACCATTGGTTGTGCCTTGAAAAATTCTACTTCATCTCTTATTCAATGAAATGAAGATTAATTTTTCATTCCTAAAGTGTTAGTTGATCATTTGATCCATAAATAGAATGATAAGCAATTATATCTATATTTTTACCAAAAAAAAGTTAACACATGTTACCAAATAAGCATAAGTCCACCTATGGTGAGGTAATACTTTATTATAAAAAAATCCATCTGATTTTTAAAATAAAATTTCTATAAATTTATAACCTTAAAATCCCCCTGAATGCTAAAAATCTAAAACTATAGAAAGAGGTGAACTAAATCGGCTTAGCATTTATCTCCCATATCTCATGAGGCAGTTATTTGTTGTCACATTCCAAACATGTAAATACCTTAATCATGTATTCTCTTTACCATACATCTTTACTGAAAACATTATTGTTTCCTTATTCTTAATTCAAAAAACGAGTAAACTTCAACCAAGATAGTACAACCCACATGTCAATAAATCCTTAACTAGTTCCAAGGTAACTAATATCATCCAATTTTCTTATTCATATCAAACATATCATTATCCAAATCTAAACATCATGTGCATATTAAGGATTAAACTTCCCTTAATCATGTGTTTTCCAAAAACATCAACTTATTAACTAAATCACTATTAATTTTTATTAGTACCAATCGGTATATGCACTTAAAACCATATAGAAAAAACCATATCTGACCAATAGATAGATGTTTCATTATTCAATAATTCCATAAATGTTCTTCCAAAAAATCATTCTTTAATTATAATACATAAACACTCAGTCATTTGAAAACTTCATTATCATACACCACATCACCAAAAGTGATCACATGTGGATTTACTTTGTCTTTTTCCTTATGAAATTATTGATTTCGGTCATCAACATTAACCCTTTAATTTTGGAATTGGTTAGAACAATGACCAATTTTCTATTCACTTGAATCATTGACTTGTAAGAGGTGCACTCAGTGGAGATTTATGTTTTTTCCCATTATATCAAAATCAAAATTCCTGATTTCCTTCTTTATCACAATTAATACATTTATCATTCCCCTTATATTAATTTCATCCATGTATCCTACCACACATTGAGAATCATGAAAATATAATCTTATTTTCTCCATAGTATTTAGAATTTTCATTGAACTCTATTGTTCTTTTCTTATCAGAACCATGTGATTGATGAGAAACAACAATCTCCCTTTTTTGAGAAGAATATGAGGAAGGTACATACTAAAAAATAATTTCATCAACTCACCCCAATCAATTAATTCCAAATTAACTTTTTTCCTCGTATTTATTATAAAGTTCCACTATATATTCTCTTTACCTTCCAAGTAATAGGTTCCCAACATATCCTTTTCACATTCTAAATAAGATAGATTGAAAAATATCTTTTCAATAATAAAAATCCATTTCTCAGAAACTAGGGAATCGGTCGTTCTACTAAAAGAAGGTATATATTGACTTAATAAATATTAAAGAGAATGTTGTTCCCGATTTTTTTAATTTGGAAGCCTAGATGGATTTATGAAATGATAATGTTTTTTTTTGTAATCAAAACAATATTCTGAATTCCATATCCTATAACATTTTATTCTTAAAATGAAAATCATCATTCATCATTAACATGGTTCCTTCAGGTTCTATCCATTGTCAAAACCCCAAAAAGAATAGTGTGGGAGGCAAAATCATACCAGGAAAACAACATAAAAATGGGGGAGTACTTTCAATCTCTAATATCTTATGTTTAATCCTATGTTATTCATGATCACTTTCATAATTATAGGATATAACCGATAATTAGACTTATCCTTAGGACAACCCAAGACTTATCTATAGAAATATCTCTAGGGATATCACTAATGATTTCACATCCTAGTTTTCAAAGGTTGACTAATCCTTCACTCTGATACCAACTTTAAAAACTATAAGCTTGATTTACATGGAAATTACATCACTTTTGTGGAATACATAATAAATTCCACAAATAGATGCCCAAATTCTGTATTTTACTACCTTTGAAAAACATGGAACACGTTCTCATATCTTGGTTAAAGATATTCCCCTTTAGTTTTACTACATAAAACCTTTCTTTATATCACTGGGAAAATAAAACATAAAAAGGGTGATATCAGATTATTAGTAAGGGTAAAAATGGAAAATATCAATTAAAACATGAACATAAGAATGTAAAAACATGAGCATGACTTTTGAAAACCATACCACATATAACAATATATTGATTTATGAAATAAATCTTAGAAGTTAATAAGTCATAAATCATAAAGGAATCATGAACCATGTGAAAAAAAATAGAATAAAACATGGAATCATGGAAAACATATAAGCATAGAAAATCATTTCCATATTATCCAAGGATCATTCTCCAGACTATCATAGCTGATGGAGTTCGTTAATAAACCGAGTTCATTCCTCATTCCAACTCTATATTATTGAACCAGATTTACTTTCTGTTCCAGTCCTATATATCTACATCATATTTACTTATCATTCTATTCATGTCTATCTCATAAGATATAAATCATTACCCAATGCATTGGAGGGAGATATAGGTCCCCCCATCAAATAATGAAAACTATACAAATGTATTCCACAAAAACATAAATCATTCATCATATCATAACCCAAGGAATAAAATGGGTTTTCTAAACATCATTCCATCATAATCCATATAAAAAAATGAATTTCATAAATATAATTCCATCAGAAACACAATAAAATCATAGTAATAATTGGATAGAAACATAACCCCATTTACAGAATTTCATCTTAGATGAAAAATAATTTTTATAAAATAGTTTAAATTAATTTTTGGGGAAAATATTCATTCTTATTCACAAAAGTTTTCTTTTCTCAAAATGTCGTACAATTTTAAAGGAAAATAATTTAATTGAAAATAAACTTTAAATCTTATAAAGTAAGCTTCCAGGAAATAAGGAATTATGAAAATGTAAAAAAAAAATGTTGACGTATAAGTTAAAAAACATTATTCTTTTACTATTATCAGAAAAGACAAAATGAACCTTGTACCAAAAATGAAAAATGATTCCCTTCATACTGTTTAATAAAAATTCACCAATGGGTAAAATTGACATTAAAAAATCATAGAAGGATAGAAATAATATTTTCGAATACTTATTTATGAAATATGGACATGGATGATAAATATGCCCCAGTAAATACCTATGAATAAACAATCTTGGATAATAATGAGATTGAAAATTTATCCCTTACCAATTTATAATCAGTCAAATCCTATGCCTCATAAAATAAAGAAAATCATATGAATATTTAAATATAATAACCATCATAACAAAAATCATAAAAACATTTGTGGGAAATATAAACATCACACCAAAGAAATAGGTGGTGTATAATTCATATGTCCCACAGAAATAAAAGTGAGACCAAATAATCCCTTACCTTAGGTATGATTTCATTTGTACGTATTTGAAACTCCTATATAATGTATTAAATAATTTCATTAAATTATATTAGAACCATATTTATATTTATGTTATCGTATGTGTGTAGGAACTGGGCACACTGCAAAATCCCAAAAAGGGATTTTAAACTATTTCACTGACGATCAATGTAAACTTATTGACATCGGTGAATCGCTACCCGATTACTTCTTCCGGATATCACATGAAAGATGTTAAACACAAAATAAACATTGTAGAATACCTCGTTAATATCTTAATACATACTTTATGTTTTCTCATCATTATTGATCACTTCTCATTGAATATGAGGCTTAATTTCTCTAGATCATCCCCATGTGCTTCAAAAATCTATGGGAACACCGATCGTCGAAATCTGGGTAGTAGCGCGGAATTATGACAACTCCTTCGACGCTCCGAATATCACCACATTGCATGGATTTCAATGAATGAGAGATATCTTGATTCGAGTTCTTAGATCCTTGGCCTCTCTCTCTATAATGTAGGAGTAAGGAGTGGAGATAGGGAGAGGATATGAATAATACATTGAAAAATCATCTCTTCCTCTATTTATAGTGTGAAATGTAATTAATCAGAAATGTTGGCCCGACCACCAAATAATTAACACTCTATATAAATAATATTTTCACTACTAAAATGATTCATAAAAATTATTATTATTATTATCACTTTTCTGTGATATAATAAATATATTACCTTATAATACCAAGGCCATTAACATGGCTCATACTCTTGAAAATAATAAATGAACCTTGAAAATTTTAAACTAATATTCATTCATTTAATATTATTACGTATTTTCTTAAAACATGTAATTAAATTTAATAAATAAATTCAATGTCAATTATTATTGACTTGAATAATATGAATTAATTTATTTCATTAGTGTTTATTTATCATTGGACAAACCTTGGACAGCATTGGTGGGTCCCACCATGTCCAAAACATATGTTTTACTAAATAGGGTAGATTCTTGAATACACTATTTGTGTGTGATCCTCTAGGATCTTATCTCGACAGTAGTGAATATTATTCACAGACCAAGAGTGGGATCTAGCTACCCATCATGGTCGCTAAAGGGATAATGATTGTCACAGTAGCAACAACCAACCTATGAAAACATACTGTGTAATATAATCTCTTTATCTTTAATATCTCATAAAGTAGGATGCACTGACATTTCATCACCCTTTTCTTAACTTATAATTTTTTATCTAACTAGACATATTTACCCTTGACTACCATGGGCATGGTCTTATGAAGAAACTACCATCCTAATCGACAAATCCTGAGATATATTACTTCCATAATGTGGAAGAAAAAAATAATTTCTTGACCATTCAACCAACTTCATTCCACCAATGACACACCCAAAAAAATCTACCTCACCATGATTTAAATGTAATAGTTTTGGTCATTCATCAAAGTATGAAATCAAATGTCATACAATGGTAATGATCTCAACATAGGAAACCATTACACATGATCGTAGATACGAACATTCAATGACACTCAAAAAATGTGGTGTTCTTATTGGTGGGTCTCTCCTCATGATCTCGCTACTAGAGACCACCAAGTGCAAACTTCATATGATGAAGTCTCAATGCGTATGATCCCCCATCACCAGATAGTCAAACATCTACTATGTCTAGTCAGTAAGATGTATCTATACCACATGAAATTTTCATTAAGATTAATATCATAGTATCTTGAGGTTCTAATTATAGCCTAGGATTTTTTTATAACCTTTTTATATGACAATTAATCTATGAACATTACCTTTAAATAGTGTACGTAGAAATATCTACACTATAATGGTAAAAAAACATCATGTATATCTAACTATATCGGCAATATGGTAATCAAAATCACTGTAGAGTTGGGTCTAGGGAACCCACTATTTCAACACTCCCACTTGCACTAGATTCAACTTGCTAACCAAACTTCTTATCTACTCACATGATAAAAATCATGTTTCTACTGAGTACTGGTTTTAGCTATTGGGCTTTCCATGGTTTTTCTACATGGAAATTCTGCTATAGAAACCACATCTTCTTGACTAAAACATCTCAATATATGAAATATAGAGTATATCCCTTTAGTCTACTGTCAAAAAACATGACTTCTTGTGTTGTATGAATATCATAAATTTCTTTATGATAATTATTTTCTTACTATGTGTGATTCTGAGAACTTGAAAAAAAATGTTCCACATCAATGCTTCTTAGATTCCCTAGAAGCTACAACATATTGGTATATGTATGTATGGATACCACTATGTTTTATGAGATTGTATCTCTCATCACCTTAACCTAACTGGGATATCTAATCACATGGATCTAAGGAAATCTAGTTTATATCCCCTGAAAAATTAGCATCATTTCTTCTCCGTTTACCATGTACGTATATTTTATACTTGACAAAGAATAATTAGATTATTCTAGTAGTTTCACTTGCAGTTCTCCTAGATATAACTGATATATGCCAACTATAAAGAATATCTTGGAAATATCATTTCTTTTACAAATCATGGCATACGTGATTGATCAATCACTTAAGAATGTGGACCTTAACTCATCACATTTATCTCCTCCCATGTTCTAAACATGTCAACCTGAATAGATTTATATCAGGTGAAATTTTAACAATTCTCTCTTAAATTATTTCATCGTGTGTTTTTTAATACCATGTCACTATATGTATTATTGGCTAGGTCCAAGCAATCATTAGATCTACCTCATTAGATCATGTTCCATAGAACTCATGTTACTAATTTATGTCAATCATTGGAGAATTACTTCATTCGTGTATTAACTAACATGAAGACCAATCTATTATTCATATGTTTCCAAACATTTTTTACTTAGAAAACCATATATCTCACCTAACCTCTAGTAGACACATGGCTAACATTCATTCAAATTGAATATTCAATGATCTTATTGCTTCATTTAATCCTGAATAAGATTTCAGTAAATTGAATATTTTATTATCATTTTTTGGGGTGACTATCCCTTTCTGGTTTCATCATACAGACACCTTCCATGTTTGGGGGTCATAACATCCAATTCCTAAAAATATAATCAAAACAATTATCTATGAAATGTAAATTTAAAATGGAGTTTGGCATAATGACTTGGTATTACCAAGTGATACTTCATAGCACTACACTTTTACCATCCATGTATCAACTCACTTGAATACCCACTATGATATTAAAAATAATAATCCCCTTTTCACTTTGATACATAGAATCAATTTATTATATTTTAAATGATCCTATCAATCATAGCTAATTTCCATATACTTCTCACTTGTAGGAGATTATTATTCGCATTGACTAATAGATCACCAACCATGATGAATATAAAAACCATCACAATGTTTTTATCCTTCCTAAGCAGTATATGTATCTGGAACATAATCTATTCTACATGTGCTAGCGGAAGTAGTTCTAATACCAACAATATGTGCATCTTCATCATTGACTAGACCCAAGTCAATTTTACTCCCTCCATCTCAAGTAGAGATGTGCACCATTGTATAGAATTATAGTCTATCACTTGAATAAAACTTTTATATTTAGTATTTAGGTAACATCCTAAACATCCATTAGGATAATTACAATAGATTCACATTGTGATTTTTTCTGATGTATGTTTGTTTATGTCCTAAAAACACTTTTCATCCAAAAACATGTCCTTATGAAATAATATATTTCCATCATACTATGAATTGTATGATTAACCATTTTTCATTATAGTTGGCATATAGTTATCAGATATCATGGTTATTTGTAAATCACATCATGAAATACAATGGAAGTTAATGAAAGTTGTAACATTGATATTCCTTACATCAGAAATTAAATTTATAAAATGTGCATTGAGGAATTACTTCGTGCTATAGTTTTTTGATCAATGTTAATATGTAAGAAATTATCATCAATCCTCCACATTAACATAAATATCATGATGTTGATAAGGTAATATGGATTTAGGAATTGCTCCACGCTATATTATCATGATCGATGATTGCAAGGTAATGATTTTTTTCAGCATCCTGACTCGAAGAAACTCATATCTTCTGAACATGATTATATCATACTTCACTTTACTATTCCATTATGACATAAAGTAATGTTATAAAGTATACATATACATCTATCATACCATTGGCATAGTTCACACTCTCTAACTGAACTAATTACGAATGTTATGTGGCATACCTTTACTTATAATGGTTTCTTTGTCCATACTAAAGACATTTGTAATACCAATGGTGTTCAGTTGTGACAAGGCTAAATACTATATTGGGTATATTCTTGACATCCACTTTTATTATTTCTTGATAAATAATTATCTTGTCACAACTTGGTATAAGTATTTCATTTTTTATATTCATCACTTATTGTATATGATTCATATATCACTAATTTATTTGTTGAGTATGGTATAACACAAACAATATTAATTCCTTAACCTAAAATAATGGCTTATTATGTTTAAAAGGACAGGTGAGATGAATCTTTAGGTTTATACTCAATAATAGTTCTACATGAATCTTTTACTTGGTAATAAATAAGTCGTGTACTTCTCACCACTGGCATATGTATCACCCTTTCTCAGCCACGTAGAGAATACACCTGACATCTATTAACATTTAAATACTTGGTCATAGTATTCCAATACAAATATGTCATAGGAATATAGTATTAAATTCCCATGTAGTAAAACCGAAACATTACATAGATGAATATTCATGAAGAAGTGGTAACTTGTTTCATTAATTCAGTTTACTGCAATTAAACTTTTGTAGTTTTATATCATAATATGCAATATAAATAACCTCATGTTAAAAACCCTTATATTGAAGTACATTACAAATGTTCCCTTGGAATTACACTCCTTTGACCTTTTCTCCTTATATTCCAATTTATCCACCCTAAGAATGAATGATAAAACTAGATTTGATATTCTCATTTACTATGAGATCATTACCTAAAAAGGTAATGAAGCCTTTTCTCAATACTTGTTCATTTTACAATCATAAAACAAAAATTGAGTAAAGGGGTTAAATGATATTAGAAGAGGATTTAATGGAAGAACATAACCCACCTTTTAATTTACACAGATTCAGTGTAGCCATTACCTATTCATGTCATTGCTTGGATTTCTCCTTGCAAATTTCTTGGGGATGAGACTTCATGTAATATTATCCCAGTCCTACTGTAGAGACTGTAAATAACACCAAAAATTGATGAAATCATACTGACCTAACTATCATATGTTTTTTTCAATAGTCTCATGTAATCACTTTCACTCTCGCTTCCTGAGGTAACTTAACAGGTGTTGGGGATACATGCACCTTGAGTTTCCTATATCATAGTACTATGAGTGAGTGCCCGTACTATATTTTGGTACTCGTGCTAGTGTAGACATTAATATTGTCCAATATTAATCGCAGTCTTCAAACTTGTGGTATAACATTCCATTTTTCTACAAAAAAATAAATTTTATCAGATAAGTTCTTTTTAATGTTGATTACCGACCTAGACATTTTGATTAATTTATTAAATCATTAAGTGTATCCCACTAGTTTATCGAATTCTAGGAACCCTCTATAGTAGAATCAGAATATTCATTCACTTGAGTATTCTAGTGGAAATGATTCCTGAACCTATCTTTATAGTCTACAAGCTATGGTGACACCTCTACTTAGAGGGTTCAAGGTATGATTTTACTGGACGACCGCATTAACACGTGGTTCTTGATTTGTTGAGTGAAGTATCATCTTCTTAAATCATTAGTTGATTTACTCAATTATTGACTCTAAAAGGACAACATTCTAGCTCTGGATAATCCTTAAAAGCACTTTAGTTATGTCAACCCACCACTCTATAAGAACTCCATAGTAGTAAGAAGCACCCTCAGTTATGGCATGGACGACACCCCAACCACCAGGTTTTGTCCAAATTCAAATTATGGAAGGTGGTTTAGACATAATATTTATTTGAGGTTTTTATATCAATAATGTGAAAAAAGAAATCGTATTCTATTTTCTTAGTATGTACTATGTGATTGCACTCACAATACATCATGCATGAAATAGAAAAATCCATCACATCACATGTTCATTTTATATGTGCTTGCGTGTTTATTATTACTATATGTGTTCATGTGTTAACTACACATACACAAAAAATAATAAACTATGAAAAAATAAAATGGAGATATGATCATGGGACAGTACTAATGGTTGATCTGTTGAGTAAATAATGGTACAACCTAGACCCTAGGGATATACATTGAGTCACGTTACTTGCAACTCAAATTGCAGTGTTTGCTCACCTAATGCACCATGTTCTTATATGGTGTGTCATTATAACTTGGCACGAAGTGCGTCACTGGTTATCTCATCATTATATAAAAATACTTGCGCATATGTGAGGGGAGCTAGGGAGTAAATATAATACTCTGAAGTGGAAATGAAAATCCTTATGCATATAATGATACTAAGATAGTTCACATATCACATTTTTTTAATTTGACTAATTATTAAAAAAACATTACAATAAATCAATTAAATGAAAAATACACCAAACATACATTGGTTAGTCCAAGGGCTAATGATCATTCCAATACGCATTAACTCACGTATTTATAATAAATGCATAAATAAATTAAACCTGCATTAAAATAAACTCTAGTGAATTTAATATAATTAAAAAATTCACTCTTATTTTTTAATTAAATTATCACATCATTCTGTTCAATTAATTTATTTAATTTTAAAACTAAAAATTAATTAATTTAATTAAACATCAAATTAAATTAATTTATGATGAAATAAATATTATAACTAAAAAATTAATGTTAAATTAATTTAACATTCAACTGAAATTAAAATAATTATTTTAATTAATTTTTGATTAAATTCAAATTAGTTGGGCTAAAAATACAAGGGTGATGTGAGCCAAGAAGGTCTACCCATGCCCATTCCGGGCTAGGATGACCTACCCTGGCCTGTATCGGGGAAATCTGGGTCAGCAAGACATGCACTTGGTTACCTTTCTGGTGAGTGCGCAGCAGAATAGGTCGGTGAGGGTGCGCTGAACAGGGAGTCCTATGAAGAGGAGCGGCCTGGGGGTTGCTGCTGGAGGAGGGCTTTTTGACGAGCGATGCGGGGCACCTGCTGGAGGCGACTATTCGGATCATGGATAGCCAGTGGAAGGAGCTGCCGTCGCTAGATTTGGGCGGCGGTGTGGGAAGTCGGCAGGCATGAGCCGCACAGGCCGAATAGCGCGGCGGTAGGTTTTCTAGGATCCCGCTACGGTGAGGTTCTTGGTGCGGGAACAGAGGGGCTCCGGTGGTGGAGCGGAATGGGCAACCGGCTAGGAGATGAGTCTGTGCGGGGAGGCACCGGTTGTGGAGAGGGAGGTGCCACCCTGGTGGGGTCGCCTGTAGGTGGCGGCTGCGCGCGTTGAGGGGATACGACCAAGAAGAGAGGGTCACCGCTCGTAAGGAGAAAGCCGGACCGAGGCGGCTGGGGCTGCCCGATGGGAGGCCGACTGACACGCCAATCAAGGTGTCATGGCGCCTCCGTCTACTGTAGTGGATCCTCTCACCCCCCCCCCACCACTTTTTGACCTATTTTTTTCTTTTTACTCCGACTTTATTTTGACAAAAAAACCAATATGTAAGCCTTTTTTAGAAAGTCATGTAACCCTTCAATTATTTTATAAAGGCTATATAGGCTTGGGAAAATAATAATATTATTTTTAATATAATATTACAATATTAAGTGACTGGTATCATGCTCGAAATCTGATTCACCGAAAATAAAATCCAAACCCAACTAAGTTAAGAAATTGAAACATATATATAAATATACATGTTCTTCATTTTACTACCCATAAAACGAATTGAATCTGATTTCAAAACTTCGGATGGGTGCAGACTGGCCATCGGATGTCTGATTTGGATTCCATCACCGGCATTAGAACCGTAATGATGCCCACACTTAAACACAATGAAAATTTAATTCATTTTCACTTATAAAAATTCAATCATGCCTCTGATACCACTTGTATGAACCAGATATGCAGTGAAATCCCCAAAAATGGTAATTTAAAAAATTTCACCGAAAATCAATGTAAGCCTATTTACAATGGTGAATCGCTTCTCAATTACTTCCTTAGGATCACACATGAAAGAAGTTAAGGACAAAATAAAACTAGAGAATACATGTTTTAGATCCGAAGTTGCGCCTAACATTTGATATTCATTGGAAAACTTTGGTCGAAGAATATGAGGCCGATTTCCTCTAAATCTTCCACACATGCATCAAAAATTTGTGGGAATGCTGATCGTTGATATCCCGGTGCTAGCGTGGAATTATGACAACACCTTTGACGCTCTGGTGATCTTTGCATCGCCTAACTTGAGATGCATTAGAGAGAGAGAGAGAGATCTATGGTCTTGATCCAGAGTCTCTCTCTAAAACGTAGGAGAGAGGCGTATGAAGGGAGGCGTGGGATAGTACGTGGAAAACTCCAGTCCTCCTCTATTTGAAGTGTGAAATAGAATTACTCAGAAATTCTGGCCCGACCCCCAAATAATTAACACACTATTCAAATAAAATTTTGATTACAAAACTATGTCATAAATATTATTTATTATTATTATCAATTTTATATAATATAATAAATATATTACATGATAATACCTGAGCCATTAACTTGTCTCATGCTCCTGCAAATATTAAATGAACCATGAATATTTAAACTAATATACATTCGTTTAATATTTTTACGTATTTACTTAAAAATTGTAAATAAATTTAATAAAAAAATTAAATACCCATTATTCATAACTTAAATAATATGATTTTATTTATTTCATTGGTGATTGTTTATCCATGGATTGATCATGGAACCTAGTTGTGGGGCCGAGCATGTCCAAAACTTATATTCAACTGAATCAGGATTATTCATGAATACGCTATTGTGTGTGACCCTCTAGGCCCTTATCTCAATAGTTGTAAATACTATTCCCAAACCAAGAGCAGGATCTAGAAACCCATCATGGACCCTAATGAGATAAGGATTGTCACAACAACGACAACTAACCTATGGACACATACTGTGTAATTTAATATCTTTGTCTTTAATATCTAATAATGTAGGATGCACTCATGTGTAATCATGTTATTCGTTCTTTATCTTTTTTGGATCAAACTGGACAGATTTACCATCGACATCCATGGCCATGGTCTTATGAGGGTACTACCATCTGGATCAACATGGCCTGAGATATATGACTTCCAAAACCCAGAAGTGACAAATCCTTTCTTGACCATTCAACCAATGTCATGCCACCAATAATGCACCCACCAAAAACTACTGTGCCATGATTTCAATATCACAGTTTTCATCATGCATCAAAGTACACAATAAAATGGCATACATTGGTAATGATCTCAAGTCAGTAGACCGTCACACATGATCATATATTCGACCAACCAATGACACCTGAAACATGTGGGGTTCCTATTGGAAGATATGTCCTAATGATCTCACTACTAGAAATCACCAAGTGAGAACTCCATGAGAAGAAGTATCAATGCTTCTGACCCCCAGCCCCTGACAGTCAAACATTTATTGTGTACAGTTAGTAAGATGTGCCTAGACCATAAGATATTTTATTTAATATTAATGTACCTTTATCTAGAGGTTCTCATTATAGCTTGAGATCTTCTATAACCTTTCCATACAACAATTAATCAATGGAAATTACCATTAAATAGTGGATACATTAATATCTACACTATAATGGTAAGAAAACATCATCTATATCTAACTTTATACACAATATGGTAATCAATAGCACTGTAGAGTTGATTCTAGCCACTCACTATTTCAATAATGTGATCACATTAACACCCGTTAAATAATATTACATTATTACTCTTCTTTTGCTGTTAACTATTTTATTTTTCCATGCATGTTTTGTCACATAAGTACCAATTCTTGTAAATAAGATATATTTCAATCATTTAAAGAATCACATTCAACTAATATATATTTTATTTATTAATTATATACATTTATAAAATTATTTAGGAATGAAGGACAAGGATATTAATCACATCGTGTCACGAAGATGATAGGCTGTACGTACGCACGAGCGATGGTATCATTTCTATAACATTAAAAAGTATAGAAGTTGATATTATATTTTTTGTTAAATAATAAATATAATAATCATATACCATTATTATTTTCATCATTATACTCATCTAAATGAAGTGGTGGTGAAAAATATATTACACCACAGCGTGGAGATGGTAAGTCGTACTTACGCATGCGTGGTTATTTCATTTTTGTATGAAGGATAAAAGGTGGAATAAGGTTGTTACAAAACATAATAACATCTCAATATATAGTTGATAATGAAGTTATTACTTTACAATGGAAACAAAAAAATAAAAGTAATTCGAATAAGAAATGATCTTGAGAGAGTAGATAAAGTAGAATACCTCTTCTTTGGTAAGCTCCCACTAGATCTCTTCTTAAAGGCACTATAGTTGGTATTTCGAGAAAAAAACCTCTTTAATGTGACTAAGGAAGTGAAATAGGTAAATGGTCTAAGGATTTATGATCATGAATGCTCAAATTGAAGTGAAGAGGTGGGGAGGTGGTTTCCTTTTATAATGGAGGTTCATGGCACTTTTGGGATCTCCAAAAATATTAATTTATAATAAATACAATACCCATGAAAATAATATAAAAAATGTGTTAATTTTGAATATTATATTATATATGGTTGTAATATATTCAAAAAATAATTTCTAGGAAATTTTTTATTTCAATTTAAACCTGATCATTTCCATTAAACCACAGCTATCCTATTTTAATTTTAAGTAAACCAACAAATTTTTCAATATGAAAATACTTTATATTCAACTTATTTGAGGTAAATTATACCATAAATGAACAATGTAGATCACTTTGGAGTATATATAATTATTTTACTTTCGAAAAATATTTATGGTTTTTGAATAATTTAATAAACCATTATTTTAAAAAATATCAATTGTGTCGATTTTTACACTATTCAATGAATGGATTTATAAAAATATCAAGACATTAATTTGTCATAATTTTTTTATTAATAAGGGTTCAGGGTAATCAATAAAATTCATTGGAAATATCAATTATCTAAAATTTTACTTATTTTAATTTTTTTAATAAAAATTATTTGATATTTCACTTAATAAAATAATTGCAGCATCAATTTTGTGTAATTATTTAATATAATTATATGTTGAATAAAAAATAAAAAATAAAATACTATGATGAAGATATATCTACTCCTCCTCCAATGGCCCAAAGGCCTTCATTTGTTGAATTGATTTTTGATAATACTAATATATATCTACTCTATCACATAGGAATTCATATAAGAAGACATATCTTCTATAAAATCCATCATAAAAATGTTATACTTATTAAAACATGAATTTGACAACTTTAACATCACTTTAAATAAAATATTATAAGTGTCATAATATTTTCTATATGACTTCAAATGGTCAATAAATCTAACCTTGGATGGTTATGGTCAAGATATAGTGTACTAATATTATTTTTTCATGAGTTTTGGTCTTTTAATGGATATTATAATTTCAAAAAAGTTATTCATTTTCCAACAATTAAATAATGTTTGCATCATCATTGTATATGCATTTATAGAGAATATATAATCTATATAAATTTTAAATAGATTATTATGATTTATATAATTTAATTACCTTTATAAATACTATTTATTATTGAATTTATCTCATATTTATCACTATATTAAAATTATTTTAGTTTTATGAGATAAGAGGGTGACATGTTGTCACTTTCTTTTATTTTAATAATATATGTATCAGTTTCATTGAAAATATGCCATTAAATGAGTTAATTACGATAATTATGAGTTAATGGTCAACAATTATTCATAAAATTGGATTTTGGTAGGTTTTAGGGTAATTTGATTGCCCTTATCATGTAATTTGTTACCCTAATATACCTGATTTATCTTTAATGGTGGTAAATAAAAAATACCATTGGTACTACTCATTAAATCCAAAAGAAGAAGCCTATTTACATACTTGGGACCCCATGATTCCAAATATAGAATATATTTTTCATAATTTGAAACATATAAGTTTTATTAATTAAATTATAATTATTCTCGTAGTCAGAATGAAAAATGAGTTATTAAAAGTTAAAACATTAAAAAAGATTGAAAGGTTTTTTACATCAAAATTCAATGTAAAATTAATTACAATAACCTACATTATATTTAATGATAAAAATATATTCCATTTATACTTTAAAACCCTTAATTAATATAATTTAATCATATAATTTTTTTGATGTAAAAAGTTGTTTCCAATTAAAATTTAGTGTATTTTTATAATTCATCAAAACATGAAAGTTATCGGAAAAATATAGAAAATTCATCAAAAGAAAATTATTATATCCCAAAACATAAAGAAAATTTTTATTCTATTTAATATAATATATAAAACTATTAAAAACAGGAATTAAAATGGGTGTGCCATCAAAATGCTGCAAACCTACATTTTTCAAAAATATTTCTTTTATCTGAAAATTTTAATTTTCTCTTATATCATGTCTAGAAAACATATAATATGAATTTGAGACATTATATTCAATATATTTAATGTATATTGCATTAATAAAATTCATAAATAGTGATTTTATGATTGTATAAACTCACTTATTAGCATTTAAATTGTTTAACATAAGAAAGATAAAATTGTTCATAATTGCCATTATAACGACTAGTTTATAAGGTAAAATAATAATATTTATTATTTCACTATTAATTATTCTTGTATAAAATTAATTCTATTAAATTCACATGAAATTTTGTGTAACAAAAGTCAAGAATAGTGTTTCTTATACACCAAGCTAAGACGGTGTTGCGTGTAGCGCAAGCTAATCATGGTGTAGCGTACAACAATGGACTTCGAAGAAATAAAAAAAATATCTGTTACAAATATCAAGTTGTTTCACCCATCCACATCTAGTGATAAGGAAGATATTCAAAAATATCATCTTAGGCTAAAGAAACAAGTGGACGCTCATAATCTAATTTGTGATCAACATCAAAATGTTCAAGAAATAAGAACAACAAAAGCTATTACACATACCAATTTGAATTCAAAAGTGGAGTGGATTGATCTGAAATAGTATTTTGAGTCTCTGAAAAGGGTTCATTTCTTTAATGAATAGTTGGATTGAATAAAAAAGAAAGATACATGAGAAATCGTACCCATGGATGAAAAAATAATTGTTGAAACAAAGTTGTGTTTCTATAACAAGCTAAATGAAGAAGGTGAAGTGATAAGAAACCAAGAAATAATGGTGTGTAAAGGGTATTCACAAATTGAAGGAATTGATTTTGATGAAATATTTTATTTGGTGGAAATACTTGATACAATTAGAAATATTTTTTTCTATTGCAGGAAAACGAGGCTACAATATCATTCAAATGGATGTTAAATCCACATTCCTGAATAGTGATCTTTATTAGGATGTTTGCCTTGAAAAACCCTGTGGTTTTTTATTTCATAAAGATGACTGTTATGTGTATATATTTAAGAAGTAATTTCATAGGCTAAAACTAGATCTGAGGGCATGGTATTCTGAATTTGATACATGCTTTAGGAAGTTTAATTTCATGAAACGAAGAGTTAATAGAAATATCAACTTTAGATAAAGTCAAGAGTACTCCCTCATTGGAATTTTTTATATTGATGGTATTATCATTGTTGGGAATGATGAATTATGTTGTGAAATATTTTTAAATAAAATGTAAAATTTATTTGAAATATCGATATTGTAACACCCCAAGCTTCCATGGTACGTTTCCCTTTGAATAATGCAATATCTTGCATTGTGCGCAACTTCGAGATTCTAACACACCGTGACCAATCAAACAAGCCGTTATAAATAGAAATACCGATTTTTTGAAATTTTATAAATTTTATTTTTCAAAAAGGAATTCATTTTTGAATTCAGAATATTGAAATTAGCTTAGGGTGAATTTTTGGTATTTTTATGAAAAATTTAAATTTTTTGATGAATAGTGAAAAACACTGCGTTATTGGTTAAAACATACTTCTTATTTAAATAATTATCTACTTTATTTAAATTTATTTTTGGTCAAAATAGATACATAATACCAATATAACTTCAATTTAATTCACTGGAGTCATTTTAAAATAAGTTTAGATATATAAAAATTTTATTGAAGTTTTTGTCGTCTTTTACCCACCTCCTAGGAGCATTTGAAAATTTGAATAAAACATAATTTTACCACTTCTGTAAGTCGAATTTCAAAAATTCTAGAGACACGATTAATATAATTAAGTAAAATGTGGTTCAATAAAATGAAAATAATTTTTGGCGAATAGTAACTTTTTACTTGTATTTACCATGGTTAAAAGTAAATAGGGTAATTAAGTGCAAAAATGATATCATAATTACCCTAAAACATGTCCTAATTCTACTAGATAAGTATAATTAGACCAAAAACAACCTTAGGAATAAAATATGATCCTATTTGGTCCACATGGATTAGATTAGGGCATTTATTATTATTTTATTTAAAGAAGAGTTAAAAGAGTTAAATTCAATGTTTACTAACTAAACCATTTTTAATATAGAGTTAAACATAATATAAATTCAACTATAACTATTAATTATAAAGATAAAATTGTTTCCTACATAATGGTATTTTATTTATAATTTTTAGACATTACATAATTTAATTTATTTATGACACAATGATGATGCATTAATTACCCTATTAATGAAATATTAAAATAATTGATATTATAAATATCCAAATAAATGTAAATTTAGAATTATGATGAATTTCACTAATTTTATAGGATAATATGACATGTTATGATTGGGTAAATAAATTTTATTTGAAGTGATAAAGTTTTTATGGCTTTCAAAAAAAAAACAAATGCTAAATAGTGTCAAAATTGACATAATTGAGTTTTTAAAACAAATACTATATTATTAATTGATATAATATTCCTCAAAATCTAAAGTTCGGAAAATAGACTTAGATAAGGTTATATATATTAATAATTAACCACATGGGGTTCTCTTGTCTTATTATTCTACGTTTATAACCATATAATTTAAAAATACAAAGAGACATGGTAAATGTCAAACTATTTAACTAAGAGGTAAATCTAAAAGATAAGGTTAATATGATGACCTTAACCTGTCTAAAACCTATTGGTTGAGAGTTTTGAGACCCATATCAACCATAGCCTCTAAATAATTCATTTTGGATCCATTAGAAACTGAAAATGATTTTATTGTAAAATAATATTTCAAGATTTTCCTAAAGTGACCCTCACCTCTCTTATAAAAGGACACTTCCCATTCTCTTAAAATAACAACTCCAAATCCATTTGGATCGGCCAAAACCTACCCAAATAAACTCTAAAATATCCTCCCTTCAACCTTGAGGCCTTACTTTCATCATAAATTCATCCTATGAATCTCTTTTGATCAAATCAAAAAGAAGAACCTGAAGAAGAGGTAAATATTTCATCACCTCTTTCAAGTTCTTTTCTTCTTCCACTTTCTTTTATTTTTTGTTTCCATTATGAAATAATAACTTCAGTATATTATATATACTATAATTTTATTGAAATGTTACCACCACATTCATTATTCTATCAATCATATTAATGACAAATTCACCATACGTGCGTACGTACGGCTTACCGTCACCACATCGTGGAGTAGTTTGTTATTCAAACACTTCATTATTTGGATGGGTATAATAATGAGTATAACTGATTTAAATAATAAATATAACATGTTAATGATTCTTTATTTATTATATACCATCCAATTACATACAATTTTACCATCCATATATTGATATTGTCGCTTGTGTGTACGTACGAATTGCCATCTCCACGAACGCGATGAGATTCATTCCCCATCGTAATCATTCAAGAATATTTTCCATTTTATGATTAAAAATAATGTCTAAGAAAATAATATCATTATGGATATGAATAAAATAAATCCTATATATAACAAACATGGCTTACATAACTGATCATATAAAGGAAAACAGACCAGTTAACACCTGAAACGATGATACTACTAAAATATTATTAACAAAGAAATATTAGAGGATCATATTTGATATCATATTTATGTATATAGTTCTTGTATAATTTAATAACAATTATTTAACTATTATACACGAGGTTAACGTACCCTCAACCAAGGAAAAGTACAAGGTAAGGGTTAATTCCACAATATCTTTATTATCTGAGGTTGTTTTTACATAAATATCTACTGGGACCTCTTTATCATCCACATCCATGTTTCTTAAAAATTTATTTCAAATTCTTTTACTATTTACTACAAAATGGGTTAAAGTAAATTGTACCCTTATTTTACCTTATATGTTTTGAAAGGAATCTTTCGATTGTTTTCTAAACAAGGTACTTTATTACCTTTTCGACAAAATTAAGGTAAGAATGTTTTTTAACATATACGGTGAGTGCGGAAATTTTCTGCTATTATAACACTGTTGAAGCTTCCCTTAAAATATTATAATAATATTTTCAAAACAAATGTTTTCTTTTATAATTATATGACTTTTAAATGATTTCAAAATAGAAATAGATTTTTTTCTAAAAAATTCTTGATTTCATCTATGTCAACATCCTTTTGATGGATTTAAAGCTTGTTTGAAGTTGATTTATTATGATACAAATATTCCATATTGTATTGAAGGTTTTGTGATATTTTTTATTGTGGATGTGTTATTATTACACCATTCATGGTTTATGGATAAAGTATTGACATTTCGTATGCTATTTTTTAACGAATGTTTATGTTATGTTTAAACCTTTTCATATGAGGAATGCATTGGACTTAGTAAGTGACGGGTGGAGCCCATTATATCTCCTCGATGCATCGGTAGGTCTCATGAGACAAACTAGTGTCTTGACATAATACCCTGAGAAAATCTTATTTGTAGTCTTGGCAGAAGGCCTTGACTATGTGGTTATGAAGTTTGGCATTATGCATTCCATCATTATGAAAGTGGTTGTTGATATTACATGTGATTATTCAACAAGTATAATATCCATGTGAATAAGTAAATAGAATTATTGGATTTTATATTTTCCATATTATGATGAATTTTAAGTTTAAAAAGATTTTGTTTTAGTCTAATACATTCCCTTAAATGTTTATGCTTATTTATGAAAGTTTCAACTATATTGTTATCCTTACTAAGCATCTGAGCTCACTGATTTCTATGTTTTATTTTTCCCAGGATGTGAAGAATTATTTTATGGTTGACCTATAGGGATAGGCTAAGGATACAAGTGGGTTCAAAAGGGGACAAAATGTTGTGGATGTTTTTATTTCATGATGTAATGTAAAACTTACTAATATATCTAGTTCTTCCAAGGCTACTAAACTGATAGGTCTTTCGGGGCATGATTCCTTGTATCATTCTAATGTTATGTAATAATGCACCGAATCTGGGTAACTAGGGTCAGGGCGTTAAAATTGGTATCATAGGAAGTTTAGTACAAACCTTGTAAACTATATTTAGAAAAACTCGGATTAGAGAACACTACCATGAGATAGAATTTTAGGATTAATATAGAAGAACTTATTATAATTTTGTTACTATAGATATTTTGTGAGTTTTCCAAAAAATACATTCCTGTCTAGATATGAGAAGGTAGAGGTGAATCTGGAACAAATGTACCTAGGGGTAAAACCCAAAAACACCGCTTTATGCTAGACTTTAACGGGAACTGGTGCACGACAATGGGCCTTGCTACACCCTTGGTTATGACACTCGGGGGATATTCTTAGGATAATTATCATTTTCATTAAAAACCATTATGAATTTTTTATGATTATATACCTCCTCAAATAAAATATTTTTATGATTATGGATTATATCCAAAAACTATTCAATTTATGTTAAGTGTTTTACAAGTTCAGAATTATGTATTGCGATTCATAAAATAATCTACCGTATGCCATTGTTTAGAAATGGAACCTAGTGGAAGGAATGGAAAGCATATCAATGCGCATAATCCATGTAGGGATTTACCTCCCACTCAAGATAATTATATTGGAGCTATTGATGAAACTGGTGCTGATGAGCTTATCACCATTCTGGGACAACTCACTCAGGTTATGAATAATAACCTCACCCGTATAGAGCACCCAGATCCACAACGCAGAGGATCAATGTTAGACTGATTAATGAGGAAAAAACCACCAAAATTCAATGGGAGTACAAATCCTTCAGTAGCCGAGAAATGGATAAGTTCCTTAGATAAAATATTTCATGCTTTGGGGAGTAGCAAAAGGAAAAAAATTTGTCCTGGTAGTTTATCACCTCACGGGAGATGCATATCAATGGTGGTCATTGATTCAAAACAAAAAGAAAGATGAATAAGTAGAAAACATGGAATAGAAAGATTTTAAAGATATTTTCTTAGAAAAATACTTTCCTTGTGACCATCGAGCAGATATGGAAATACAATTTCTGAGTCTGGGGAAAAAAGATGATGAGAATGTCGCAAAGTATGAGGCTAAATTTACAAGGTTAGAATGGAATGTTGTAGATTATATATGTAACCCAAGGACTAAGATTGATCGATTATTTGAAGGGTTACAACCATTTCTCCAGTGAGTATTATTCTCACAATCCTTCTTATCATACGAAGATATTATCTCATGTGATATCAAGACAGATAAATAATTCTCTAAGTCTTACGAATTTAAAGAAATACAGGAGATGAAGAGATATGCTGAACACTCTAGAAATGGAAATAAGGGGAAGAAGGGAAAAGTTTAATATCCATCCTGTGGTATGTGTGGGAAGAAACATCTCGGTACTTGCTTGGAGGGAATGAGAGTTTCTTACAAGTGTAGTGAAAAAGGACACTAAGCTCGTGATTGCAAGGGAAAGAAAGAGGCTGTCAATGTTGAATGATACAATTGTAGAGAAAATGGGAATTATGAAAATTAATGACCTAAGAGCCAAGGGAAATTACCTCAGAAAAGGATAAGGGAGCAAGGCCAACTTTATACGATCACTACTGTAGATTTTGAAGCTCTGAAAGACGCGGTGGCAGATAATTTAATGGTTTCCTCAAGTTTATCCACTGCTTTATTTGATTCTAGATCATCCAATTGTTTCATATCGTCCCATTTTTCTAAGAAAATTAGATATTTTCAATATTAATTAACAAGGGAGTTGTCAGTCAAAACTCCTAAGAGAAGTATCATTGCAACAAAGTTTTGTGAATCAGTTCTCATTAGGGTATATAAATGTTCTTTATCTACTGATATCATCATCATACCCATGATTGAATTTGATATAATCCTTAGTATGGATTGGATTTTAGACCATGATGTGAAACTTTATTGTTAGAAGAATGAGGTTACAATTCTCGATAATGACAAGAAGTACCTTATCATTAGAGAAGAAATGTCACCATATGATTCTTATCTAGATCCACCCACAGTAGCTCTACTAAATTCAATTATTGGGGAGGATGGGAATAAAATAAGTATGGATGAGGGAAATAATGTTCTAATAGAGGACGTACCTATTGATTAAGAATATGTTGATGTGTTTCTAGAGGATTTACCTTGACATCCTCCAGAACAAGAAATTGAGTTTTCCATTGATTTAATTCTTGGTTCAAGGCCCATATCTAAGACCCCTTATAGAATGGCCACTATGAAATTAGTGGAACTAAAGAAACAACTAAAGGAATTTAGTAATAAGGGATTTCTTCTCCCTAGTGTTTCTCCATGGGGAGCCCCTGTCCTTTTTGTTAAGAAGAAAGATAGATCTATGAGGTTGTGCATTGACTATATAAAGATCAATGCTATAAAAATAAAGATCAAGTATCCCCTACCTCGCATTGATGATTTATTCGACCAAATTCATGGAGCTTAATATTTTTCAAATATTGACCTTAGATCTGGATATCATCAGTTGTGTGTGAAGAAGGAAGACATTCCAAAAATAGCATTTCAAACTAGGTATGGGCATTACGAGTTTACAGTAATGCCTTTTGTATTGACTAATGCACCCTATATCTTCATGGATCTTATAAATAGAGTTTTCAAGGAATATCTTGATGAATTTTTAGTGGTATTTGTGGATCATATCTTGGTATACTCCAAAAGCTATGAAGATCATGAAAATCACATGCGCATTATTCTAAAGACTATTAGAATAAATGAATTATATGGGAAGTTTTTCAAGTGTGAATTCAGCATTAAAAAGATTTCTTTTCTTGGACATATTGTCTCTAACCATGGAATCTATGTTGATCCTTCAAAGAGCAATGCAATCCAAGAATGGAAAGCATCGATAAGTATAATTGTGGTATGCATTTTTATTGGTTTAGTAGGTTATTATCGACGTGTTGTACACAATTTTGACTGATTGGCTAACCCATTAACCAAGATCATTCGTAAAGGGGTTAAATTTTTTTGGACCAAAGAGTGTGAATAATGTTTTGAATAACTAAAGATAAGATTAGTTAATGCTCCTATCTTGAATATACCATCAGGGAATGATGGGTTTGTTATTTATAGTGATGCTTCAAAGAAAGGACATGGTTGTTTCCTTATGCAGAATGATAGATTTATTGCCTATGAATCAAGAAAACTAAAAATTAATGAGTAAAACTATCATACTCATGACCTTGAGTTAGAATTTGTAATCTTTGTTCTGAAGATATGGAGACACTATCTCTATGGTGAAAAATTTGATATTTATACTGATCACAAGAGTTTGAAGTATATTTTCTCACAGAAGGAACTCAACATGAGGAAAATAAGATGTCTTGAACTACTAAAGGATTATTATTGCACAATACACTACCACCTGGGGAAGGAAAATAAGGTGGTAGATGCTTTGAGCAGAACGGATCATGGAGTTTTGAACAAGATGAGAGTTGAAAGGGATCCAATTTTCATGGATCTATTAAAGATGGATATGGGAATAACCATAGAAGGTGAAACATCAATACTTTTTCAAATGGTTGCAAAACCATCTTTACAAGAAAGGATAAAAAGATCTCACACTAATGATGAGGAATTTCTAAAAAAAATTAAAGTTGTGAATGATGGGAGATTGATCGACTTCGTATATAAAGATGGAATTTTGAAATTTGGGATAATACCTTGTGTTCCCAATATACCTGATCTAAAAAGGGAATTGTTGGATGATGCTCAAAGATCCAATTTCTCTATACACCCAAGTAGTACAATGATATATAGATATTTGAAAGAGCACATTTGGTGGGACAATATGAAGTGGGAGATTTCCGATTTTGTGTCAAGATGTATGCTTTGTCAACAAGTGAAAGTTGGAAGTCAACAACCTGGAGGATTCATGAAACCTCTTCCCATACCTCAGTGGAAATGGGATAATATGATGATGGAATTTGTCATGGGGATAACAAATACTCCTAGAAGGAATGACGCAATATGGGTCAATGTTGATTGTATTACAAAGTCAGCACATTTTCTGGTTATAAAAGAAGATTTACCACTTGGACATCTAGAAATACTATATATTAATGAAGTTGAAAGACTCCATGGTGTACCCCTATCGATTATTTCATATCTTGATCTCCGTTTTACATCAAGATTCTAGAAAAGACTTCAGAAAGCCCTGGATACTGAACTTTGTTTGAGCACTGCCTACCACCCACAAATTGATGGACAATAAAAACCAACTATTCAATCCTTAGAAGACACATTGATATCTTTCTCACATGAATTTCAAGGTATATGAGATCAATATTTACCTCTGGTAAAATTTTACTATAACAATAGCTTCCATTCAAGTATTCAGATTAAACCATATGAAGCATTATATGGAAAGAGATGTCGCACACCAACTTGTTGGGATGATGTTGGTGAAATAAAACTCACAGGCCCAGAACTTGTTGAGGAAATGATGGAAAAGGTGAAGGTTATCCAAACCCATATCAAAGCAGCACAAGGTTGGAAAAAGATCTATGCCGATAACCGAAGGAAGGATTTTGAATTTCGGGTTGGAGATCATGTTTTCTTGAAAGTATCTGCATAGAAGGGTGTTATATGTTTCGGTAAGAAGGGTAAATTTAGTCTCAGTTACATAAGACCATTTTAAATTATAGAACGAATTGGATTTGTAGCTTATCATTTAGAAATGCCTCCAAGTCTCTCTAATGTTCATGATGTGTTCCACATATCACTGTTGAAAAAATACATGTCTGACCCAATGCATGCACTCACCTATGAGGAAATTGAACTGGAAACTGATATGTCTTATTGTGAAGAGCTTGTCAAAATTCTTGATACAAGAGAACAAGTGCTAAGAAACCGAATGACTCGTCTGGTAAAAGTTCTATGGAGAAACAATAAGATGGAAGAGGCAACATGGGAACCAGAGGAACTTATGATGAAGAACCACCTGAATATTTTTGTATAGTAGTATTATAGAAATTTAGAGGATGAAATTATTTGAATGAGGGAAGAATGTAACATCCCAAGCTTCCACATTATGTTTCCCTTTGAATAATGCAATAGCTTGCATTGTACACAACTTCTAGATTCTAACACACCGCGACCAATCAAACTAGCCGTTATAAATAGCAATACCCACTTTTTGAAATATTATAAATTTTATTTTTCAAAATGGACTTATTTTTTTTATTTTTTAATATCGAAATTAGCTTAGGGTGAATTTTTGGTATTTTTCTAAAAATATTCAATTTTTGATGAATAGTGAATAACACTGCGTTATTGATTAAAACCGACTTTTTATATAAAAAATTATTTATTTTATTTAAATTTATTTTAGGTCAAAATAGATACATAATACCTATATAAGTTTAATGTAATTAATTGGAGTCATTTTATAATAAGTTTAGATATATAAAAATTTAATTGAACTTTTTACTGTCTTTTACCCGCCTCCTAGGAGAATTTGCAAATTTTCATAAAACATAATTTTAACACTTCTTTGAGTTGAATTTCAAAAATAATAGAGTCATGGTTAATATCTGTACGTAAAATCCAGTTTAATAAGATGAAAATAATTTTTTTTTTGTGAATAATAACTTTTGAATTTTATTTACCACGGTTAAAAGTAAATAGGGTAATTAAGGGTAAAAATGATATCAAAATTATCCTAAAACTTTTCTTAATTATATTGGATAAGTATAATTCGACCAATAAAAACCTTAGGATTAAAATATGATCCTCTTTGGTCCACTTTGATTAGATTAGGACATTTATTATTATTTTATTTAAAGAAGAGTTAAAGGAGTTAAATTCAAAGTTAAATAACTAAAGTATTTCTAATATAGGGTTACACATAATATAAATTCATCTATAAATATTCATTAAAAATATAAATATATTTTATACATAATGGTATTTTATTTATAATTTTTAGAGATTAAATAATTTAATTTATTTATGACACAATGATGATGTAGTAATTACCTTATTATTGAAATATTAAAATAATTGATATTATAAATATCCAAATAAATGTAAATTGAGACTTATGATGAATTAAACTAATTTTATAGGTTAATATGTCATGTTAGTATTGGTTAAATAAATTTTGTTTGAAGTGATAAAGTTTTTATGGCTTTCAAAAAAATCAAATGCTATATAGTGTTAAAATTGACATAATTGAGTTTTTTAAAAAAACTACTAAATTATTAATTGATATAATATTCATAAAAATATAATGTCTAGACAAAGGACTTAGATAAGGTTATATATATTAATAATAAACCACATAAAGTTCTCTTGGCTTTTTATAGTATGTTTATTAACCATATAATATAAAAATACAGAGACATGGTAAATGTCAAACTATTTAAGTAAGAGTTAAATCTAGAAGATAAGGTTAACATGATGACCTAAACCTGTATAACACATATTATTTGAGAGGTTTTCGACCCATAACCACCTTAGCCTTTAAATAATTCATTTTTGTTCCATTAGAAACCGAAAATGATTTTATTATAAAATAATATTTCAGGCCTTTCCTAAAATGACCTTCACCTCTCTTATAAAAGGACACTTCCCCTTCTCCCAAAATCACACCTCCAAAGCCATTTGGATCAAACAAACTCTGCCCCAATATCCTCCCAACATTCCTCCCTTCATCTTAGAGGCCTTATTTTTTTTCATAAATACAACCTAAGAAGCCATTTTTATCGAATCAAAAGGAAAAACCTGAAAAAGAGGTAAATATTTCATCACCTCTTTCATGTTCTTTTCTTCTTCCACTTCCTCTTTCTTTATTTTTTCCATTATAAACTAATTAATCCAGTATCTTCTATATACTATGATTTTATTATAAAAATGGTACAACCATATTTATTATTCTATCCATCATATGAATGGCCAAGTCACCATACGTGCGTACGTACGACTTACCGTCTCCACGTCGTGGTGTAGTTAGTTATTCAAACACATCATTATTTGGATGGGTATAATAATGAGTATAAATGATGTCAATAATAAATATAAAATGTTAATGAATCTGTATATATGATATACCATCGAATTACATACGATTTTACCATCAATATAATGATATTGTCACTCGTGAGTACGTACAGATTACTATCTCCATGAACATGATTAGATTCATTCCCCATCATAATCATTCAAGAATAATTTTCATTTATGATTAAAAATAATGACTAAGAAATTAATATCATTTTGGATATGAATAAAATACATCCTATGTCACGACCCGTCCTCGGGGCCCGTGCCGTGACTACCCCAAGCCCGCCTTCCATAGGCCAGGGGCTGACGACTAGCACCAAAGGCGTAAATCCTGAAAAAAAGGGAAGGCATTGCCTTTACAAAGTAAACAAACACAACAGAGTACACAAGTGAAGTAAGCACTAAGTAAAACTGAGTACAAAAGTAAGTGTTGAAAAGTAAATGATCCAGTATACAAACCCAACTGAAAGTACAGTACAAATGAAAAGAAAGTACAACAGCAGTACAGTAAAATAGCAACACCGAGTCGTCCTCCAGAAATCCCACCTGAAGGGTGGGTACAGATAGTCTCCTCAGCTCCTCGGGTCCTGACGTCCACTCCGTGTACGTCCCGCCAAGTGGTCCACCTCTGGGTACCGTCCAGCTTCACAAGTCTCCACCTAGATCAGTGTTGTCCATCATCTACATCCAACACAACATAGTGTGGGTATAGCCCATGCAAGGGTGAGTATACGATACTCAGTAGGGACCCCAAGACCCCCGAAGGTCTCTCAGAATCCACGAAGGATAAAACAAAAAGGAAAGATAAAATCACGAAGTATCAACCGACTCTACTTAGGTATATGCCCATACATATACCTAAGTCATCAATTACAATTCAGCTCTAACTATCGAGCCCAAGCACAACCCAGTCCACAGAGGAAAACACAACCCAGTCCACACAGGAAAGAACAACCCAGTCCACACAGGAAAGCAAGTCAATCACATCGATGATAAAGATTAAATCCAAGACTCAACATACACAGGTATACAACTTTGTATAGTGATAGAGATGATCAGATGTAGCCACTAATTCATCTATGTTGTTGGACCCACATAGGATACAAGAGAAACTAAGCTGTCGGACCCACATAGGATACAAAACCAGCTACTCTACCAGACCCACTCAGGATACAAGTATAGAGGTCAATATTGCCAGACCCATGTAGGATACAAGAACAATAGTCATCGCTGTCAAACCCACAGGGGATCCCAGTACAGTCGTCATCACTGCCGAACCCACGAAGGATGAAAGTACAGTCATCCTTACTTCCAAACCCACGGAGGATCCAAGTGAAGTCGTCATCATCGCAGTCACATCCAGCTCTAGGGTTCCCGCACACAGCACGCTCGATTCCGGGAGGGTCCACTCCTCAAGCCAAGGGGGTTGATACATCAACTATCACGAAGTCCAGAGTTGATGTAACATCCCAAGTAAGTAATGAATAATAGATATTTTTATCTATGTCTATTAATGATTAAGATAGTGTTTTAGAGGCTTAAAATAAAAATAAATACAATCTTATGCATTGAATACACTAATATTCTTAAAAGATTGTTTTACTGCCTTTTGATGGAAAACCCTTTTTAAATATATCTTTTGACAGTTTTATAAGCTATGTTTGTCAAAATAAAATTATTCTTTATGATTGGGACATCAAAATTTACTTTTTGTGAATTTTTGGTATTTTTCTGACAATGATCATTTTTTAATGAATAGTGAAAAATACTGCATTTTACATCAAAAATGCTTTTTAATCTAATTTATTTATATTATTAGATTATCTTTTTAATTGGTTTTAAAGTTAAATTAGAATATATTTTTACCATTTAATACAATGGTGGTCATTAAAATTAATTTCACTTTGGAATTGGTCATAAACTAATTCCAAACTTTTCATAGATATTGTTTCAAAAAAACCCGCTATTTGTTTTGACAACGGGAATTATTTTTATATAAATTATTGAAATTTATGTGTTTGTAATTTTGTAAAATGGATTACATATTTGGAATCAGAATTTCCAAATTATGTAATTAAGACTCTTTTATTTTTTGACATTATGAATAGTAACGACGATAATTATCTTTAATTATCTTGATTAATGAGTAATCGGGTAGTTAAAGATAATAAGATAATATCATAATAATGAAAAATGACTACAAAATGTGTCCTAAGGATATTGGTTGTCTCATGGCCGACCATGGGATTCCTTGTCCCAAACTTGTGGGCCCCATGGAATCACTTTTGTTAGAAAGTGACTTTTTATCTTTTTATTTTTAAAGAATGTTAAATGTGACAAAGAATGTATCACCTAAGTAAAATATTTTTAATGTTGTCTTAATAGATGATATTTTAGACTATAAATATTCATTGGAAAGATAAAACTATTTCCTACATCATATTATTTTTTTCATAATTTTTAGACTTTAAATAAATTAAATTATTTATGACATCATGATGATGCAGCGATTACCTCATTAATAAAGGATTTAAATAAAATGAAATGATAATGTGAAATATATGACCTACACATGTCCAAAACCTATTGGATGGGTGGATTTAGAACCCTTATCACCTTACCCTCGAATTATATCAATGTGGGACCTTTTGAATCCGAAAATAATTTTCAAATAAAGTAACATTTCTTTACTTTCCAAGAGTGCCCCTCCTCTCCTCTTATAAAAGGCCCCCACCTCTACCTCCTTTCACACACTCCCAAAGCCTTTGGCTCAGCCAAAACCTACCAATTTTGTCTCTCCACATCCCTCTCTTACTCCTTGAAGCCTCACTTTGGGCAGAAGTATTCCCAAGGAAGCCTTTGAGCTCAAACCAAAGGGAGTTACCCGATTTTAAGGTAATGTCTTCACTTGAGTCCTTTTGTTTTATTTTGCTTCTCCAACCCCCTAAACTCTTTTTATTCATTTGTTTTGTGAAAACTACAGTATATTAAATATACTAGTATGTTGTTATAATAAGGATTCGAGCTACACTTACACACACCTACATCTAATGGTTAAAGGACATACTGTTTCCGTGGATGGTGAATTTATGCCTCCCGAAACGATGATTGTTCAACATTCTTTTAACACCTTAAAAGGTGGCCATTAAGATGAAACTATATTTATATATGATATATAATATGTTTATGTTTTCCTTAAGCTTTTCTATTTTTCATTTTGGTCATACCTTTATGGTTTCCATTATGGGTAAACGCGATATCTTCATTTAAGGAAGTGCGGACTACCGCCCCCTCAAAGTGTTTTGATTCGTTAAATACCATATGTGGGATGTATAAAGGATGGAGTTATGATATTATATATGATATTACACTGGAATTATAATATACCTTTATATCATTATGATTCCATTCTATAAAATAATAAATATAAATGAAAGTAGCGTTCATGCGTACGTACGGCTTACCGTCTCCATGAACGGTGCATTTCATTTCTTACCTCTAAATGATTATGTAATATTATAAATTCATGTATGTACTGGATATATATGATATATATGATATATACATCATGATTATAACTCTGGATATAATGGACACATGAACAACTTGTAATTATAAAGAGCATATTTTGACTCAAGTACCAATGATCGTTAAAACGACCGTTATTAACTAAAATAATTACATAGTGTTCATGACATGGTAATAAGTGATATAAAAGGAATAATGAACTTGAAAATGTTCTTAAGAAATTATAAATTAACTCAAGTTTATTATTCAGGAGATTAAAGAATGACCAAGTCAAGTCAGACCCGAGGTATGGGACTTCGTCTCAATCTCCTTTCATTGAGGCATATTTTGTTTTATACAAAACCTTCTTTTATATAGTGTATAAACCCCTTTGACTTTTACGTTTATCCAAAAGGAATCGTTTTTATACAAAGCGTTTTACTAAACGACAAAAGGGAATGTTTTTGTCATACGTATGCGACGACAACGACTTCTCTGCCACCGTTACCATTATTTGAGTTTCGGCTTCCTCTACAAGCCATACCTTTTTTTAAAGAAAAATAAATACCATGTTTTACTTTTCTTTTGTTTTTCTATTGAAAATGGTTTTCATAATGTTTTTATATCAATGTGTTGTATTGATATCTTGTGATTGAAAGGTGGAAATGTTATGTTTCCTTTATGCATGTTTTATGTGAAACGATTATGTTGTGGTTCTTTGGCATTATTATGAAGACGGGTGGTTCCGTGATAAACTAAGGGTGGGTGAGCCTGATATAGCTCTCTAATGCATTGGGTAACGCGGAGGAGTGAAACGTTAAGGTTTCTCCGAAGAGATTTAGGGAATATACTGTGATGGGTATTCCAAACGTAACCAAGAGGGTTACTCCCTATGCAATAATGTTACGAATGACTCAAGTTACCTTTATGTATTATGATTTCTATGATTTATTCATGATTTGATGAGGTATGTTAAAGTGATTATGTTTTATGGTTAAAGTATGATTTCATTCTTATGTATATATGTACCCATGTTTCCTTTACATATATTTTTTATATCCCTTACTGAGCTTTTTATGCTCATCCCAAGTTTTTTTGAAATGTTTTTCATAGGTCAAGGGAAAGGTACATGATATTATGATAGTGTCAAAGAAGTGTCAAGAAAGAATCCATGTTTTATTTTAAATATGTTTCCGTTGATGGGAAAAATGAATACAATCTTTTATGTAACCACTCTGTTTAAATGTGGAATGTAATGTAATTTTTATGATCTAATTCTCTAAAACTCTAAAACTGAAAAGATCCTCAATGTGTAATCTTGTAATAACTCAAGATTAAGAAAGTTTTAAGGCTGGGGCCTTATAGTTGGTATCAGAGGTCGGTTTAGACAACTTTAGGAGTTAGAAAAATTTTAAATTATAAATTAATTTATGGTATGATTGAAATGATATAGCATTTGAAGATTAACATGTTGCTTCGCTTAAGATATTTCTGTGTTAAGAATGGTTTTTCATAGAGGAAAAAAAACTGCTTTTCTGGGAAGGCATACAGAGGGAAATGACCTTTCAAATTAGTATCATGAGATGTTCAGAATCAGAACTAAACAATTTGTTGCAGTGAGGGCTCAGTTGACTCAGGTGAAAAATGTTGGTAGTTTTCATTGATGATATTTTGGTGTTTTCTAAAAGTAAAGAGGAGCATGAAAGACATTTAAGGGTTATCTTTCAAACCTTAAAAGAAATGAAACTATATGGAAAATTCATCAAGTGTGAGTTTTGGTTACAACAAATTTCTTTCCTGGGTCACATTGTTTCAAAAGATGGCATAACTGTTGATCCTGCTAAAAAAAATGTTTTTGAAGAATGGCCAAGACCCAAAAATGTAACCGAGATCCGTAGTTTTCTTGGTTTGGCAGGTTACTACCGAAGGTTTGTTGAAATTTTTTCACGGTTATCTAGTCCAATGACTAAGCTAACTCGTAAGGGTGTTAAGTTCATTTGGACAAAAGAATGTGATGATTCTTTTTAGGAGTTGAAAATAAGATTGGTGAATGATCCAGTTTTGGCACTTCCTTCCCGGAATGGTGAGTTTTTTATATACAGTGATTCTTCGTTGAAGGGACTTGGATGTGTCCTTATGCAGAATGATCAGGTAATTACTTATACTTCACGACAGTTGAAAACTCATGAGGTAAATTACCCTACACATGATTTGGAATTAGCTGCTGTTGTTTTCACTTTAAAAATTTGGAGGCATGATTTGTATGGAGTAATGTGTGAAATATATACTGATCACAAAAGTTTAAAGTATATATTCACTCAGAAAGAGTTAAACATGAGACAGAGGAGATGGCTAGAATTAATCAAGGATTATTATTGTACAATTCATTACCATCCGGGAAAAGCAAATAAAGTGGCTGATGCTTTGAGTCGAAAAAGTAATTCTTCATTAGCAATGTTGCATTTGGAACATGATCCTTTAGTTAAGGATTTGATGAACTTTGGCATAGAAGTTGTTGGTGCAAGAAGTTCTTCTGTTTTGTTTCAGGTATCAGTGATATCATCTCTATCAGATATAATCAAGCAAGCACAGAAGTAAGACAGTGAGTTGCAGAAAAAGGTAGAGCTGGTTCAGAAAGGTAAGTTGCCTGAATTCAACATTGATAATGATTGCATTTTGAGATTTGGGAAGAGATTGTGTGTTCCTTGTGATTCACAGTTGAAGAGAGAGTTGTTATGTGAAGCTCATAGTTCTCCGTTTTCAGTTCATCCTGGCAGTACTAAGATGTACAGAGATCTGCGGGAGTATTACTGGTGGGATGGAATGAAAAGAGATATTGCTGATTTTACTGTGAAGTGTTTGACTTTTCAGCAGGTTAAAGAAGAGCGAAAGTTACCGAAAGGGATGCTTCAACCTTTACCAGTGCCAGAGTGGAAATGGGAGAATATATCCATGGACTCTGTTGTGGGATTACCGAAGACATCTCAAGGTAATAATGCAATCTGGGTTATTGTTGATCGCTTGACTAAATCTTCTCATTTCCTTTCTATACGAGATACTTTTTCCCTATATCAACTTTCCCATTTGTATCTTAAAGAGATAGTCAGGTTACATGGAGTTCCTCTCTCCATTGTATCTGATCGTGATCCCTGGTTCACTTCTAACTTTTGGAAAGGCCTTCAGAAGTCGTTGGGTACTGAATTAAATTTTAGTACATCATTTCATCCTCAATCATATGGACAGTCAGAACGAACAATTCAGACCTTGGAGGATATGCTACGATCTTGTTCGATGGATTATCAGGGAAGTTGGGACCAACATCTTTCATTGGTTGAATTTTCATATAATAATAGTTTTTATTCTAGTATACAGATGACACCATTTGAGGCGTTATATGGGAAGTAGTGTCGAACTCCAGCTTTCTAGGATGAAGTGGGTGAAAGGAAGTTGATGGGACCATAATTGGTAGAAGAGATGGCATAAAAAGTTCAGCTGATTCAGAAACACATGAGAACAGCTCAGAGTAGGCAGAAGAGTTATGCAGACAACAGGAGGAAGGATCTAACTTTTGAGGTAGGTGATCATGTTTTTATCAAAGTCTCACCATGGAAAAGTGTGATGCGATTTGGTAAGAAATGAAAGCTGAGTCCAAGGTTCATTGGACCATATGAAATTCTGGAGAGAGTTGGATCAGTTGCATACCGGGTGGCTTTACCTCCGAGTTTATCTCAGTACAAAATGTTTTTCATGTTTCGATGTTGAGGAAGTATATTCCAGATTCATCTCATGTTTTGAGTCCAGAGGTAGTTCAGCTAGAAGAGAACCTATCTTATGAGGAACAACCGGTCCAGATTCTTGACCACAGGGAGCAAGTGTTACGAAATAAGGTGATTAATCAGGTAAAGGATTTTTGGAAAAACCACATGATGGAAGAGGCAACATGTGAATCTGAAAATGCAATGAGGGATAAGTACCCCCATTTATTCGATAACTAAATAAATTGTGGGGACGCAATTTTCTAAAGGGGGGAAGAATGTAACATCCCAAGTAAGTAATGAATAATAGATATTTATATCTATGTCTATTAATGATTAAGATAGTGTTTTAGAGGCTTAAAATGAAAATAAATACAATCTTATGCATGAAATACACTAATATTCTTAAAAGATTGTTTTACTGCCTTTTGTTGGAAAACCCTTTTTAAATCTATCTTTTGACAATTTTATAAGCTATGTTTGTCAAAATAAACTTATTCTTTATGATTGGGACATCAAAATTTACTTTGTGTGAATTTTTGGTATTTTTCTGACAATGTTCATTTTTTAATGAATAGTGAAAAATACTGCATTTTACATCAAAACTGCTTTTTAATCTAATTTATTTATATGATTAGATTATCTTTTGAATTGGTTTTAAAGTTAAATTAGAATATATTTTTACCATTTAATCCAATGGTGGTCATTGGGATTAATTTCACTTTGTAATTGGTCATAAACTAATGCCAAACTTTTCATAGATATTGTTTCAAAAAAACCCGCTATTTGTTTTGACAACGGGAATTATTTTTAAATAAATTATTGCAATTTATGTGTTTGGAATTTGGTAAAATGGATTACATATTTGGAATTATAAGGTCCAAATTATGTAATTAAGAATCTTTTATTTTTTGACATTATGAATAGTAATGACGGTAATTATCTTTAATTATCTTGATTAATGAGTAATCGAGTAGTTAAAGATAATAAGATAATATCATAATAATAAAAAATGAACACAAAATGTGTACTAAGGCTACTGGTTGTCTCATGTCCGACCATGGGATGCCTTGTGCCAAACTTGGGGGCCCCATGGAATCACTTTTGTGAGAAAGTGACTTTTTATCTTTTTATTTTTAAAGAATGTTAAATGTGACAAAGAATGTATCACCTAAGTAAAATATTTTTAATTTTGTCTTCATAGATGATATTTTAGACTATAAATATTCATTGTAAAGATAAAAATATTTCCTACATCATAGTATTTTTTTCATAATTTTTAGACTTTAAATATATTAAATTATTTATGACATCATGATGATGCAACGATTACCTCATTAATAAAGGATTTAAATAAAATGAAATGATAATGTAAAATATATTACCTACACATATCCAAAACCTATTGGATGGGTGGATTTAGAACCCTTATCACCTTACCCTCGAATTATATCAATGTGGGACCTTTTGAATCCGAAAATAATTTTCAAATAAAGTAACATTTCTTTACTTTCCAAGAGTGCCCCTCCTCTCCTCTTATAAAAGGCCCCCACCTCTACCTCCTTACACACACTCCCAAAGCCTTTGGCTCAGCCAAACCCGGCCCATTTTGTCTCTCCACATCCCTCTCTTACTCCTTTAATCATCACTTTGGGCAGAAGTCTTCCCAAGGAATCCTTTGAGCTCAAACCAAAGGGAGTTACCCGATTTTAAGGTAATGTCTTCACTTGAGTCCTTTTGTTTTATTTTGCTTCTCCAACCCCCTAAACTCTTTTTATTCATATCTTTTGTGACAACTCCAGTATCTTCAATATACTAGGATGTTTTTATAAGAAGGATTAGAGCTACACTTACACACACCTACATCTAATGGTTAAAGGACATACTGTTTCCATGGATGATGAATTTATGCCTCCCGAAACGATGATTGTTCAACATTCATTTAACACCTTCAAAGGTGGCCATTAAGATAAAAATATATTTATATATGATATATAATATGTTTATGTTTTCCTTAATATTCTGTATTTTTCATTTTGGGCATACCTTTATAGTTTCCATTATGGGTAAACGCGATATCTTCATTTAAGGAAGTGCGGACTACCGCCCCCTCAAAGTGATTTGATTCGTTAAATACCATATATGGGATGTATAAAGGATGGAGTTATGATATTATACATGATATTACACTGGAATTATAATATATCTTTATATAATTATTATTCCATTCTATAAAATACGAAATAGAAATGAAAGTAGCGTTCATGCGTACGTACGGCTTACCGTCTCCATGAACGGTGCATTTCATTTCTTACCTCTAAATGATTATGTAATATTATAAATGTATGTATGTACTGGATATATATGATATATATGATATATACATCATAATTATAACTCTGGATATAATGGATACATGAACAACTTGTAATTATAAAGAGCATATTTTGACTCAAGTACCAATGATCGTTAAAACGACCGTTATTAACTAAAATAATTACATAGTGTTCATGACACGGTAATAAGTGATATAAAAGGAATAATTAACTTGAAAATTTTCTTAAGCAAGTAGAAATTAACTCAAGTTTATTATTCAGGATATTAAAGAATGACCGAGTCAAGTCGGACCCGAGGTATGGGACTTCGTCTCAATCTCCTTTCATTGAGGCATATTTTGTTTTATACAAAACCTTCTTTTATACGGTGTATAAACCCCTTTGACTTTTACATTTATCCAAAAGGAATCTTTTTTATACAAAGCGTTTTACTAAAAGACAAAAGGGAATGTTTTTGTCATACGTATGCGGCGACAACGACTTCTCCGCTGCCGTGACCATTATTTGAGTTTCGTCTTCCTCTACAAGCCATACCTTTTTTTAAAGAAAAATAAATACCATGTTTTACTTTTCTTTTGTTTTGGTATTGAAAATGGTTTTCATAATGTTTTATATCAATGTGTTGTATTGATATCTTGTGATTGAAAGGTGGAAATGTTATGTTTCCTTTATGCATGTTTTATGTGATACGATTATGTTGTGGTTCTTGGGAATTATTATGAAGACAGGTGGTTCCGTGATAAACTAAGGGCGGGTGAGCCCGATATAGCTCTCCAATGCATTGGGTAACGCGAAGGAGTGAAATGTTAAGGTTTCTCCGAATATATTTAGGGAATATACTATGATGGGTATTCCAAACGTAACCAAGAGGGTTACTCCCTACGTAAGAATGTTACGAATGCCTCAAGTTACCTTTATGTCTTATGATTTCTATGATTTATTCATGATTTGATGAGGTATGTTAAAGTTCTTATGTTTTATGGGTAAAGTATGATTTCATTCTTATGTATATATGTACCCATGTTTCCTTTCCATATATTTTTTATATCCCTTACTGAGCTTTTTATGCTCATCCCAAGTTTTTTTGAAATGTTTTTCACAGGTCAAGGGAAAGGTACATTATATGATGATAGTGTCAAAGAAGTGTCAAGAAAGAATCCATGTTTTATTTTAAATATGTTTCCGTTAATAGGAAAAATGAATACAATCTTTTATGTAACCACTTTGTTTAAATGTGGAATGTAATGCAAGTTTTATGATCTAATTATCTAAAACTCTAAACCTGAAAAGATCCTCAATGTTTAATCTTGTAATAACTCAAGATTAAGAAAGGTTTAAGGCTGGGGCCTTATTGTTGATGTATCCTGAAGTTCCGTCTCGTCAAAAGAAACCCAACGCGACTGATGGTGCGTCAATCGGACGCCCGGTCAGAGAGTTATTGGCTTTTCCGTTCTAGGGGCCCGGTTGGTTTTTAAGACAAAACCAAACCGACCATACTCCAGCTATGTCCAAACCTCAAGTGGAGTATTCCAAAATAATCTTGTCAACAAAAGGAATTAAACTTAGTTGACGACACGTCAATCGGACGTCCGGTCCTTAAGTTATAAGCGTTTCCGCTCCAAGGGCCCGGTTGGTTTTGGGTTGGAACCAATCCGAACATACCCAAACTTCGCCGAAACCTCATGTGTAATATACCAAAACGACCGTCTTGATCCAAGGATTCTTACGCAACTAACGGTGCATCGATCAGAGATCCGTAGCTCATGTTATGGGCAAAAGACCGAAAAACGGTCCGAAGTGGGGGGTCTGGGCCCGGTACGACATGGCCCAACCCCCCTGGGTCGGCCCGAACCGGGTCTGGATCCAACCTGGATGAGAGTGGGCCCACCCGTTCAGCGTGTCCCGGTCCGCGTGACCCACCCCGGCCCGACCATGGGGGTGTGCTGGCTCGACTAGCTGACCGAGCGTGGGGCGCGACCCCCTGTTCCGCGGACGCGGCTCCAGGCTAGCGCCGATGTCTTCCCCAGATCCCACGTGTCCGCGGGATCATCCCCTCACCGCCGCGGCTGATGCCGCGACGGGCTTCTGCTGGCGGTGCGCTGGGGTGCCTCCGCTGGCGCCGCCGCACCGTCGGCCCACACCGCTGGGGTCTCCCGCGGGCCGTCAGAGTCATTTCAGTGGTCTTTTTTTGCTTCCGACTGCACCTATGTTCATCTCGGAATCCGTACTTCACTGCGAAGGCCCCCCATCACCGTTGTGGTCCCGTTTCGTCATCGCCAAACACCCCGCGCATCAAGAACAAAATAGCGGTGTGTCTGAACTTGTTTGTTAGTCTGTACCCACGACGTTAGTGGTTCGAAACATCACCCATCAATTAAACGCCATGTTCGAGAGTATAAAACAAAAATATGAAATATAAAAATCCCCTACCTTGAAGTTGTTGTCGTACGTCGTCGATCCGCGGAAGACAAGCATCACGGTAGACGGGCGTCGTGGAATAACGGGCGTCATTCCGTTGACGATGGAGGAAGGGTCACTATCGTAGGGGTCGTAGGCTCCTTGACGTTGAGGTGCATCCGAGGAAGAAGTTCTTTGCGTTCTTTGCCGGGGGTGTTCTTCATTGAAGAATGGTTCACCTCCCTTTTTAATTCACCAGAGCCTTTTCTCAAAAAGTGTTTTGCCAATGCCAAAATGAATAAGGTGGCTCACCAATTAATAGAATTGTCATGAAATTCTTATTAATTCCAACATGGTGCCAAATAAATTAACGCTGACATTAATTAATTGGTTGGCACGTTTAAAAGGGATGAGGGAGGTAGGAAGGCTCCACCATAATAAATGCGTGGAGTTGTCAAAGAATTAAACAAGGGGTATTAATGGGGGATTGTCAAAGAAAACAACAAGTAAATAAATGGGGAGTTGAAGGTTGGGATCGTGTGGGCCCCACCTCACAAAATAAAATTTGTGCACCACCAAATTTTATTTAACTTTAGGAATAAACCCCAAAAATTAACATCCAACCCGCACAAAACGCAACTACGGTAAAGGTACCCTTAAAAAAATACCGACGCTGCGAGTTCATCGGTGCCGTCAGATTTCAATTCCGAGCACCGGTTCAAAAATAGAAAAACCCACTCGTTTGTTTACTGAACGTACCTGAGCTAAACTTCAGAAAATTATTCCGAGCACAACGGGCCTTGGAATCAGGTGCTATCAGAAACTGCATACTCATAAAATTCTAAAGAATTTAAGAAGAAAAAAAAATACTTGAAATTTACGGGTCTTTACATTACTCCCACCTCAGGGATTTACGTCCCTGTAAAGCTATAACATACACTAGGGAAACAAAAAGGGGTACTGAGCACACATCTGAGCCTCCCGCTCCCATGTGATCTCCTGAAGGTTCCCGTGCAGCCAGCAAACGCGCACCAGAGGAATCGACCATCCACGAAGGACTCCCTCCTGTCGATCCTCGATCTCCATCGGAACCTCTGAGAATGTCTCCCCATTGTCGATGTCCAACTCCCCGTGATTGATGATGTGGGTCGGGTCATGCACGTATCTCCTCAGCTAAGATATGTGGAAGACGTCGTGCACCCGGTGCAACTGAGGTAAAAGGGACAGGCGGTAATCCACCTCACCTACTCTGCTGAGGACCTGGAAAGGTCCGATGAATCGTGGAGATAACTTGCCGCCCCGGCCAAATCTTCATAGTCCTCGTTGAGGTGAGACTCGTAAGAAAACGTCATCGCCATCCTCGAACTACAGTGGTCTCCATCTCCTATCAGCATAGGACTTCTGTCTACTCTGTGCAGTCCTCATCCGCTCCTAGATGATATGCACCTTCTCTGTCATAGCCTGAACCATCTCTGGTCCTACAAGTGCTGAATCCCCAGGGTCAGTCCAACACAGAGGTGATCTGCATGGTCGGTCGTATAGTGCCTCGTATGGTGCCATCTCGATGGTGGAGTGGTAGCTGTTGTTGTACGCAAACTCCACCAAGGGTAGGTGATCCTCCAAACTGCGACCAAAGTCAAGGACACATTCACAGATCATGTCATCGAGTGTTTGAATGGTCCACTCTGTATGGCCATCCATCTGAGGATGGAAGGTGGTGCTCAGGCATAGCTGCGTCCCAAAATCCTCCTGAAACCCCTTCCAAATCTGGGAAGTAAAGCGAGCATCTCTATCAGAGACGATAGTAGAAGTCACTCCATGAAGCCATACGATCTCCTAAACATAGTGGCGTCCCAAGCTCTCTACCGAGCCCTGCTCTCTGATCGTTAGGAAGTGGGATGACTTGGTGAGTCAGTCTACAATCACCCAGATGGAGTCATGTCCTCTAGAAGTACGTGGAAGCCCCGTCACGAAATCCATGGATATACCATCCCACTTCCACTCTGGAACATCTAAGGGTTGTACCAAGCCTGCGGGTACCTGGTGCTCCACCTTCACTTGCTGACAAGTGAGGCATCACAAAACGAACTCTGCTATAGCCTTCTTCATACCCGGCCACCAGTGCTATCGTCTGAGGTCCTGATACATCTTCACCACTCTTGGATGTACCGCTAGAGTGAAAGTGTGGAAATCCCTCAGCACCTCCTCCTACAGTGAAACTGGTACCATGGTACTTCCCCTGAAGAAGATGACGTGTTCCCCGCCCTCAGAAAATCCATCGGGTGCTAGACCTGAGGATATCTGAGCACATCGAGCCTCACAGTAAACATCTTCATGCTGTGCCTCTCTGAACTGCTGAAGTAGTGGAAGAGTGACTATGAGGGACTGTAGAATGGCTGCCCCATCTCTATCCACGAAGGATATCTGTAAAGCGGCTAACTGCTCCGTCGCCTCTCCAAGTAGCTGAATGCCTGATCTCCTACTAAGAGCATCAGCCACAACGTTCCCCTTCCCAGGTGTATAGAAAATCTCAAAGTCATAATCCTGTAGGGACTCGAGCTATCACCACTGTCTCAGGTTCAGGTCCTTCTGCGAGAAAATGTACCTGAGACTCTGGTGGTCAGAGTAGACTATAAAGTGCTCGCCCATCAGATAGTGCCACCACATCTTCAGGGCGAAGACCACTACTGCTAACTCCAGTTCATGGGTAGTGTAGATATGCTCATGCTGCCTCAAATTCCATGAACCGTAAGCGATCACTGCTCGCTCCTGCATTAGGAAAAACCCGAGTCCGGTTCCTGATGCGTTTCAGTAAACTACGTACTCTATGCCCTCCTCCAGTAGCCTCAAGATGGGCGCATTGGTCAATATCCGCCTCAGCTCCTGAAAGCTCTGCTGACATCTCTCTGACCACATGAAGGGTTTCCCCTTCTTCATCAAAGCAATAAGAGGTGCTCCAACTCTGGAGAAGTCTGGAAAAAATCTCTGATAGTACCCAGCCAGACCTACGAAACTCCGCACCTCTGTCACGCTCCTGGGTGGCTCTCAAGCAAGTATTGCCTCGATCTTCACAGAATCCACTGCAACTCCCACCTCTGAGATGACGTGCCCCAAGAAGTGAACCTCTCAAATACAGAACTGGCACTTCGAGAGATTAACATAAAGCTGGTTCTCTCGGAGTGTATCCTGTAGAACCTGCAAGTGGTAGGCGTGATCCTCCTCAGTGGTTGAGTAAATCAGTATGTCTTCAATGAAGACTATGACAAAACGAACGAGGTAAGGCTGGAAGATCCTGTTCATGAGACTCATGAACACTGCTGGAGCATTGGTCATGCCGAAGGGCATAACCAAAAACTTGTAGTGGCTATACCGACACCTGAAGGCCGTCTGTTGTACATCCTCGTCTCGAACTATGAGCTGGTTATAGCTTGAACTGAGGTCTATCTTAGAGAACCATCGTGCTCCCTTGAGATGATTGAAGAGATCGTCAATCCTCGGGAGGGGGTACTTGTGCCTCCCAATCTCCTGGTTCAGGCAACGGTAGTCGACAAACAGTCGCAAGTTCCCATCCGCTTTCTTGGAGAACAAAATCGGAGAAGCCCAGGGTGAATCACTGGGTTGGATAAATCCTTTCCCTTGCAAATCCTCCAGCTGTACCCGCAGCTCACGAAGCTCGGCGAGAGCCATCCGATATGATGGAGTAGATATTAGTGCTGTCCTGGGGTATAGGCATATGTAGATATATACCTCTCTTTGAGGAGGTAGCCCTGGAACGTCGTCAGGGAAAACGTCCTCATACTGATCCACCACAACAAGAAAACTCGGACTTCGCATGTCAACTGCTCTGAGGATGAGACTAGCCAACTGATGTGTGATCGGCTGTCCTCTCCTCTGCATAAGTCCATCCTATGCTGCAAAAGATCCCTTCTCACCGGTGAAGGTGAACCTAGTCCCATATGTGCGGACACACTGTACTTTGCACCTAAAATAGTCGATCTGAGCATGGACTATAGATAACCAGTCCATACCTAAAATGATGTCGTAAGGCCTCGACGCCACTCCAAAAAGATCCCAGCCGAAGCTCTCGCCTCCTAGAGTAAGCTCATCCTACCGGCACCAGTGCGTAATCATCGAGTCTGCTCATGTAGGAGTCTCTAGCTGTAAGGATCGAGCCAACAGCTCCATCAAAATCACCGAGCTCCGAACAAGGGCAGTGACAATAAAAGAATGACTCACACCTGTCTCTATAATAACTACAACAAGGGTGAAGTAGACACAGATAGTACCTCAAATCATCTCAGGTGCATCGTGGTCATAAGACTCCACTGCCTGGAGCTGAGCCTGCCTCTGCCCGCCAGCTCCCTGTGGTTGGGGTGGACCTCTTGGGGGTGGTGGTGGTGGAACCTCGAAACGTCGTCCACCACTCGCTGCTCGACCAGATCCTCTGCCTCATCCTCCTTCTCCCTGCAGATCGCCACTGTAGAACCTCTGCCTCTGCCTGGGGGGGCCCTCCACTGTCTGCTACTCGTCTGCATGAAGGGTTGGGCAGTCACGAGCCATGTGGCACTGGTCGCCGCATGCATAGCACTATCTACTTCTCATAAGGCTGGCTCTGTGTTGTGTTCTGCGCACAACCTACCTTGTATCCTAAGGTCGCCCACATGATTGTCTAGTCCGCTTGGACCCCTGCGACATCTGTCGGCTGCCGGCTGCAGAAGACTCCGCTCTGTGCTGTATTGCGGTGGGTCTCGCTGCTGGTGGTTGCTCAGCGAGAAATCTCTCCACTAAAAGGGCTTTCTCCAGCACCCCTACCTGCGTCGGGATGCTGAGGGGAATCGTCGAATGTCACGACCCGCCCTCGGGGTCCGTGCCGTGACTACCCCAAGCCCGCCTTCCATAGGCCAGGGGCTGGCGACTAGCACCAAGGCGTAAATCCCGGTAAAAAGGGAAGGCATTGCCTTTGATAAGTAAACACACAACAAAGAGTAAACAAGCGGAAAGTAAACACTAAGCAAGCAGAGTACGACTGAAAGTGCGGAAAGGTAAATGGGCCAGAATACAAACCCAAACTGAAAGTAAAGTACAACTCGGAAAGGGAAAAACAGCAACTGTAAAGTAAAGGCCGCTACTCCGAGCTGTCCACCGGAAATCCCACCTGAAGGGTGGGTACAGATAGCTCCTCTGCTCCACGGGTCCCGCCGTCCGCTCCGTACACGTCCCGCCCAGTGGTCCACCTCTGGGTACCGTCCCGCTCTACAAGCCTCAGCTAAGGTCAACGTTGTCCGTCGTCTGCAACCAACACAATGTAGTGCGGGCGAAGCCCGTGCAGGGGTGAGTATAAGCTACTCAGTAGGGACCCCGAGACCCCTGAAGGTCTCTCAAATCCACAAAGGATAAACCACGAAGAAAAGTACAATCACGAAGTAACAACCGACACTGCTTAGGTATATGCCCATACATATACCTAAGTCGTCAATTAAAATACGCTCCAACCTCCGAGCCCAAGTACAACTCAGTCCACGCAGGAAAGTATACGTATTCCACATAGGAAAGCAAAACATAATCCACACAGGATTGCACAACACAATCCACACAGGAAAGTAACAGGATTCAGCTCACACAGGTATACTTCTTCAAGGACGATAAAGATGATCACTGATCCATCTAAGTCATCGGACCCACGAAGGATCGATAGGTAACTAACCCCCGCAAAGACCCACACAGGATCGGGCTCACACAGAACCTGTAGGCGCTGGCTCACACAGAACCGCTGAGCGCAAGGACCCACACAGGATCGGGCCCACACAGGACCTGTAGCACTGATCCACGAAGGATCGCTGAGTGCTGTAGTCGTCGTCGTCGAATCCACACAGGATCTCTGTACTGTCGTCGTCAAAGTCACAGTAGCAGTCGTAGCAGTAGAACAGTCGCAGCCAGCACTAGGGTTCCCGCACACAGCAAGCTCGTTCGGAGGGTCCGCTCCACGAGCCGAGAGGCTGATACATCAACTGTCACAAAGAGCAGAGTTGATGTATCCAAAAGTTCCGTATCGTCAAAAGGAACTCAACGCAACAGACGGCGCGTCGATCGGACGCCCGGTCTGAGAGTTATTGGCATTTTCGTCTCCGGGGCCCGGTTGGTTTTTAAGGCTAAACCAACCCGACCGTACTCCACCTGCGTCCAAACCTCGGGCGGAGTATGCCAAAAGATCCGTCTCACTAGGAGGAACACTACGCGACTGACGGCACGTCAATCGGACGTCCGTAGCTCAAGATATGAGTGTTTCCGCTCCGAAGGCCCGGTTGGTTTCGTAAACGAACCAACCCGGCCGAACTCAAAGTAATCCGAAACCTTGAGTGCAATATACCGAAACGACCGTCTCGATCCAAGGATCGCGTTGCCGCAGACGGTTCGTCATTCGGAGGTCCGATGCTCAAGTTATGAGCCAAAAACCAAAACTGGTTCGAAACGGGGGGTCCGGGTCCGGGCCGACCCGGCCCGACCCCCCCCCCCCTGGGCGGCGCGGTGGCGCGGCGGCGCGGCGGGCCGCGGCGGCTTGGCGGCTGGCGCCGCACGAGGTGGTCACGAGGGGGGCAATCAAGCCACCGCTGTTTTGTTAGGCGGCGCGGCCTTGTGCCGCGCCATTTGCAGGAAACGGCCCCCGCAAGTGGGGGCCGGCTGGAAACGAACCGGGGGGGCTGCTTCCCCCCCCTCCTTTAAAGAACCGCCCCCCCTCATTATGAGGGGGGTTTTAATGAACCGGTCGGGGGATTTAATTTCCCCGGTTTTATGTCATCCGGCCGGCCAGTTGGCCGGCCGGTTTTTACCAACGGGACCGGAAATTCCGGTCCCGCCTTCGACTTCCGACGCCGGCGGCCCAGCCGCCGGTCTCCTCTTCCGCCGCGGCCCGGAACCGGCCGCGGTCTTCTCGTCCCGCCGCGGCCCGGAACCGGCCGCGGTCTCGTCGTCCCGCCACCGCCCGGAACCGGCCGCGGTCTCGTCGTCCGGCGCGGTGCGACGGCACCGCGCCCCTTTCGCCGTGCCATGATTCTTTTCAACGCGGCGCGACGGCGTCGCGTTCTTGAAGATTTTTCCTCGGCGTGGCGCGACGGTGCCGCGTAAAATAAACGTACGGTAATCCGCATGGTGCGACGACACCACGCCACTTTGCTTCCACCGCAAGAATTAAACAAGAACGATGGAGGGGGGTTTCGGCCGTGTTCGTGCGGTCCGGCCCCCCTCGCGTTAACTATAACACTTAAATAAAATATTTCAAAGCCTCACGTAGACATGCGATCCACGAGCAAGAAATAGAATAATTTAATAATTAAACAACAACCCCTACCTCGGGTTTAAGATTCGAAGATTCGACTACGTTCCGCGGAAGACGGCGTCGCGGAGGTCGGGCGTCGCGGTCGTCGTTCGTCAAATCCGTTGACGAAGAGATATGCCCGAAGAGACACGTCGTTGGAGGATCTTCGTTTGCCAGCGAAGAAGGTCCGAGGAGGAAGCGGCGTTCCCTCTTGTTGACACCGAGGACGAAGAAGAGAGGCGTCGTTCTTCGTCGGAGTTTGAGCATTCTTCGTTCTTCGTCAGAGCTTGAAGATGAAGAGGAAGCTCTCAAAATGACAAACAAAGAACTCAAAATAAAATAAGACTACCTCTTATTTTATTAACACATAACACAAAAGAATTTCAAATGTTTGAAATTCAAAAGAGTTTAACTCCCAAAATTAATTAAGTAACTTAAGCCATTAAAGAGGGGGGTTAAGGGAATTTGAAAAGTCTAGGGGTTCTTGTGGGCCCCACCACACTTAATCCTCCCAAGGGAGGTTAAGTGGGTGTGGGTCCCACTTCCAACCCCCTTTGGTAGGTTTTTAACAAACTAAAAATAAAATTTGTCTTACACAAATTTTATTTAACTCAACTGAAAACCCCAAAACTTAACTTTCAACCCGCAACAAACGCAACTCCCGAAAAGGACTCGTTAAGCGAATATCGGCGCTGCAAGTTCATCGGAGCCCTCGGATTTCAATTCCGAGCACCGGATCAAAAGTTAGGAATTCCCGCTCGTTCGTTCACTGAACGTACCCGAGCCAAACTTCGGAAATAAATTCCGGGCACTACGGGCCTCAGAATCAGGTGCCGTCTGAAACCGTGCTCTTGTAAAATTCTAAAGAAAATTAAGAAAAAATTTCCCTTGAATTTTACGGGTCTTTACATTACTCCCACCTCAGGGCTTTACGTCCCCGTAAAGATACAACAAAAACTAGGGAAACAAAAGAGGGTACTGAGCACGCATCTGAGCCTCCCGCTCCCATGTGCTCTCCTGGAGATTTCCGTGCTGCCATCTGATGCGCACAAGAGGAATCGATCGCCCACGCAGGACCCGCTCCTGTCGATCCTCTATCTCCACCGGGACCTCCGTAAAAGTCGCCCCATCGTCAACGTCAAGCTTCCCATGGTCAATGATGTGCGTTGGGTCGTGCACGTATCTCCTCAGCTGGGATACGTGGAAGACGTCGTGCACCCGGTGCAACTGAGGTGGTAGAGCCAGGCGATAAGCCACCTCGCCAATCCTGCTAAGAATCTGGAAAGGTCCGATGAAGCGCGGAGATAACTTGCCGCCTCGGCCAAATCTCCGAATACCATGTCGAGGTGAGACCCGCAAGAAGACGTGGTCGCCATCCTCGAACTCCAGTGGCCTCCGCCTCCTGTCAGCGTATGAATTCTGCCGGCTCTGAGCTGTCCTCATCCGCTCTTGGATGACCTGGACCTTCTCTGTCGTGGCCTGGACCATCTCCGGTCCCACCAGTGCTGACTCCCCAGGGTTTGTCCAGCACAAAGGAGATCTACATGGTCGGCCATACAACGCCTCGTACGGTGCCATCCCGATGGTGGAGTGGTATCTGTTGTTGTACGCGAACTCCACCAAGGGTAGGTGGTCCTCCCAGCTACGACCAAAGTCAAGGAAACATGCGCGAAGCATGTCCTCGAGAGTCTGAATGGTCCTCTCCGTCTGACCATCTGTCTGAGGGTGAAAAGCTGTGCTAAGACGTAGCTGCGTCCCGAACGCCTCCTGTAACCCCTTCCAAAGCCGGGAAGTAAAGCGGGTATCTCGATCGGAAACGATAGATGATGGCACGCCGTGGAGCCGCACAATCTCCTGAACGTAGAGACGTCCCAAGCTCTCCACTGAGCCCTGCTCTCTGATGGGTAAGAAGTGTGCCGACTTGGTGAGTCGGTCAACAATCACCCAGATGGAGTCGTGACCTCTGGAAGTGCGTGGAAGTCCAGTCACGAAGTCCATAGATATGCCGTCCCACTTCCACTCTGGAACCTCCAAGGGCTGTACCAAGCCTGCTGGTACCTGATGCTCAGCCTTCACCTGCTGGCAGGTGAGGCATCGAGAAACGAACTCTGCTACTGCCTTCTTCATGCCCGTCCACCAATGCTGTCGTCTGAGGTCCTGGTACATCTTCGCCACTCCAGGATGTACCGCTAAAGGAGAAGTGTGAAACTCCCTCAGCACTTCCTCTCACAATGTGACTGGTACCATGGTACGTCCTCTGAAAAGGATGTCGTGCTCTGCTCCAAGGGAGAAACCATCAGGTGCCTGTCTCGAGGATATCTGTGCACGCCGTGTCTCACAGTCAGCGTCCCCATGCTGTGCCTCCCTGACTCGCTGCAGTAGTGGAGGGGTGACTGTGAGAGACTGAAGAAAGGCTGCTCCATCACTATCCACGAAGGATATCTGCAAAGAGGCTAGCTGCTCCGTCGCCTCCTCAAGTAGCTGAATGCCCGTCCTCCTACTGAGGGCATTGGCTACTACGTTCCCCTTCCCAGGAGTATAGACTATATCAAAGTCATAGTCCTGGAGGAACTCGAGCCATCGTCGCTGTCTCAGGTTCAGGTCCTTCTGCGAGAAGATATACCTGAGACTCTGATGATCGGAAAAGACTGTAAAGCGCTCGCCCATCAGATAGTGTCGCCATGTCTTCAGAGCGAAGACCACTGCTGCTAACTCCAGGTCATGGGTAGCGTAGTTCTGCTCATGCGGCCTCAACTGTCGTGATCCATAGGCGATCACTGCCCGCTCCTGCATCAGAACACATCCGAGTCCGGTCCCTAATGCATCGCAGTAGACTACGTACCCTACTCCCTCCTCAGGCAACCTCAAGATAGGTGCGCTAGTCAATCTCTGTCTCAGTTCCTGGAAGCTCTGCTGACATCTGTCTGACCACACGAAGGGTTTCCCCTTCTTCGTCAAAGCTGTGAGTGATGCCGCAACTCTGGAGAAGTTCGGCACAAATCTCTGATAGTATCCTGCTAGTCCCAAGAAACTTCGAACCTCAGTCACGCTCCTGGGTGGCTCCCATGCTAACACAGCCTCAATCTTCGCGGGATCCACTGCAACTCCCGCCTCAGAGATAACGTGTCCCAAAAAGTGGACCTCACGTATCCAGAACTGGAACTTCGAGAGCTTACCATAAAGCTGGTGCTCTCGGAGTGTGTCAAGGACAACTCGCAAGTGATAGGCGTGCTCCTCCTCTGTCGTAGAGTAAATCAGAATGTCGTCGATGAAGACCACGACAAACCGATCGAGGTATGGCTGAAAGATCCTGTTCATGAGAGCCATGAACACTGCTGGAGCATTGGTTAAACCGAAAGGCATAACCAAGAACTCATAGTGGCCATACCGACATCTGAAGGCCGTCTTCTGCACATCCTCGTCTCTGACTCTGAGCTGATGATAGCCTGACCTGAGGTCTATCTTCGAGAACCACCGTGCTCCCTTGAGCTGATCAAAGAGGTCATCAATCCTCGGTAGAGGATACTTGTTCCTCACTGTCACCTGGTTCAGGCGACGATAGTCAACACAAAGTCGTAAGCTCCCGTCCGCCTTCTTGGCGAACAATATCGGGGAAGCACAGGGTGAAACACTGGGTCGGATGAACCCCTTGCCCTGCAAGTCCTCCAACTGTACCCGTAGCTCTCGAAGCTCGGTGGGGGCCATCCGATATGTTGGAGTGGATATCGGGGTTGTCCCGGGGTACAAGTCAATATAAAAGTCTACCTCTCTGCGAGGAGGTAGCCCTGGAACGTCGTCGGGAAAAACGTCCGCAAACTGATCCACCACTGCAGTAAAACCAGGACTCCGCACGTCAACTGCTCCAAGGATAAGGCTAGCCAACTGATGAGTGATGGGCTGTCCTCTCCTCCGCGGAAGTCCATCCTGTGCTGCTAAGGCTCCCTTCTTGCCGGTGAAGGTGAACCTGCTCCCGTCGGTGCGTACACATCGCACCTTGCGCCTAAAACAGTCAATCTGTGCATGGACCGTAGATAGCCAATCCATGCCCAAGATGACGTCGTAAGGCCTCGACGCTGCTACAAGAAGATCCCAGCCGAAGCTCTCGCCTCCTAGAGTAAGCTCACACTGCCGGCACCAGTGCGTAATCGTCGAGTCTGCTCCCGTAGGAGTCTCTAGCCGTAAGGATCGAGCCAACGGCTCTGTCGGAATCTCCGAGCTCCGAACAAGGGCAGCGGCTATGAAAGAATGACTCGCTCCTGTGTCTATGAGAACTGCAGCAAAGGTGGAATAGACATAGATAGTACCTCGAATCATCTCAGGTGCGCCGTGGTCGTAGGCCTCTGCTGCCTGGAGCTGTGCCTGTCGCTGCCCGCCAGCTCCCTGTGGTCGGGGTGGACCTCCTGGTGGTGGTGGTGGTAGAGCCTCAAAGCGTCGGCCACCACCAGCTGCTCGTCCAGCTCCTCTGCCTCGTCCGCCTCCTCCCTGCGGACCGCCACGGTCGACCCTCTGCCTCTGCCTCGGTGGTCCATCAACTGACTACTGCTCCTCGGTACGACGGGTCGGGCAGTCGCGAGCCATGTGGCCCTGTCCGCCGCACGAGTAGCACTGTCTGCCTCTCGTAAGACTGGCTCCGCGCTGTGTGCCCCGCATTGCTGAGCCAGTGCCCTGAGATCGTCTGCCCGAAGGTCTGGTCTGTCTGGACCCCTGAGTCATCCGTCGACTGCCTGCTGCAGATGACTCTGCCACGTGCCGCCCTGCGGTGGGTCGCTGTGCTGGTGTAGACTCAGCAAGGAAGCTCTCGATCAGAAGGGCCCGCTCCAGTACTCCTGTCTGAGTCGGTATGCTGAGGGAGATCAGCGATGCCCTGATCTCGTGTCTCAAACCCTGCTCGAAGGTCCGGGCCCAGAAGAATGGGTCCCGTACCATGTCGGTCGAGTAGCATGAGAGATCGGTAAATCTCGTCGAGTACTGAGCGACCGTCATGCTGCCCTGCCGCAGCTGTAGAAGCTCCTGGATACGCACCAAACGAAGGGTGGCTGGGACGAACTCCGAGCGGAAGAGGCTCTCAAAGTCCGTCCAAAGAAGAGATGCCTCATCGTGCACCTGGAGCATCAAGCTCCACCATCGTCCTGCTGCTGCGTGTAGTAGGCTCGCAGCGAGGATCACCATGAGGTCTGCTGGTGTCCTCACTAGCCTAAACACTCGAACTACTGCCTCCAGCCAGTCCTCTGCTGCCTGGGGATCCGTCTCCCCGTGAAACCTGGGCGGTCGCTGGCGCTGAAACTCATGCAGTGCGCTGAGGCGACGTGCATCGTCAGCGGCTGCTGCTGGAAGCATCGGGGGCTCGGCGGGTAAAGCTACCGCCGGTGCCACTACTGGAAAAGGGCCCTGCACCGAGGCCTCGTCGCTCGGTGGGCTGTCGTCTCGCTCGACTCTCGGAACCCTAGCTGGCTGCCGTCATGGGGCCATCCTGAAAAGGAAACAGGTGCGCCACGGTTAGAACAGTATACCTGGTGAGCTGTTATAAGTAATCACAAAGAAAACTTTGAAACACACACGCAATCAATGTTTTCGTGCATTAAGTCGGAAATCAGAAGTCAGGGTCCTGGTGTACGGATACGTCGGCCGCCGCACCAACACTGGACTCCCTGGACTGATAACCACACTCAATACGCTAAACATTATTGCTTCACATAGAAAAGATCAGAGTTCGCGGTAGAACCGAACTCCTTTGATACCAATTTGTCACGACCCGCCCTCGGGGTCCGTGCCGTGACTACCCCAAGCCCGCCTTCCATAGGCCAGGGGCTGGCGACTAGCACCAAGGCGTAAATCCCGGTAAAAAGGGAAGGCATTGCCTTTGATAAGTAAACACACACCACAGAGTAAACAAGCGGAAAGTAAACACTAAGCAAGCAGAGTACGACTGAAAGTGCGGAAAGGTAAATGGGCCAGAATACAAACCCAAACTGAAAGTAAAGTACAACTCGGAAAGGGAAAAACAGCAACTGTAAAGTAAAGGCCGCTACTCCGAGCTGTCCACCGGAAATCCCACCTGAAGGGTGGGTACAGATAGCTCCTCTGCTCCACGGGTCCCGCCGTCCGCTCCGTACACGTCCCGCCCAGTGGTCCACCTCCGGGTACCGTCCCGCTCTACAAGCCTCAGCTAAGGTCAACGCTGTCCGTCGTCTGCAACCAACACAACGTAGTGCGGGCGAAGCCCGTGCAGGGGTGAGTATAAGCTACTCAGTAGGGACCCCGAGACCCCTGAAGGTCTCTCAAATCCACAAAGGATAAACCACGAAGAAAAGTACAATCACGAAGTAACAACCGACACTGCTTAGGTATATGCCCATACATATACCTAAGTCATCAATTAAAATACGCTCCAACCTCCGAGCCCAAGTACAACTCAGTCCACGCAGGAAAGTATACGTATTCCACATAGGAAAGCAAAACATAATCCACACAGGATTGCACAACACAATCCACACAGGAAAGTAACAGGATTCAGCTCACACAGGTATACTTCTTCAAGGACGATAAAGATGATCACTGATCCATCTAAGTCGTCGGACCCACGAAGGATCGATAGGTAACTAACCCCCGCAAAGACCCACACAGGATCGGGCTCACACAGAACCTGTAGGCGCTGGCTCACACAGAACCGCTGAGCGCAAGGACCCACACAGGATCGGGCCCACACAGGACCTGTAGCACTGATCCACGAACGATCGCTGAGTGCTGTAGTCGTCGTCGTCGAATCCACACAGGATCTCTGTACTGTCGTCGTCAAAGTCACAGTAGCAGTCGTAGCAGTAGAACAGTCGCAGCCAGCACTAGGGTTCCCGCACACAGCAAGCTCGTTCGGAGGGTCCGCTCCACGAGCCGAGAGGCTGATACATCAACTGTCACAAAGACCAGAGTTGATGTATCCAAAAGTTCCGTATCGTCAAAAGGAACTCAACGCAACAGACGGCGCGTCGATCGGACGCCCGGTCTGAGAGTTATTGGCATTTTCGTCTCCGGGGCCCGGTTGGTTTTTAAGGCTAAACCAACCCGACCGTACTCCACCTGCGTCCAAACCTCGGGCGGAGTATGCCAAAAGATCCGTCTCACTAGGAGGAACACTACGCGACTGACGGCACGTCAATCGGACGTCCGTAGCTCAAGATATGAGCGTTTCCGCTCCGAAGGCCCGGTTGGTTTCGTAAACGAACCAACCCGGCCGAACTCAAAGTAATCCGAAACCTTGAGTGCGATATACTGAAACGACCGTCTCGATCCAAGGATCGCGTTGCCACAGACGGTTCGTCATTCGGAGGTCCGAGGCTCATGTTATGAGCCAAAAACCAAAACTGGTTCGAAACGGGGGGTCCGGGTCCGGGCCGACCCGGCCCGACCCCCCCCCCCCCCCCCTGGGCGGCGCGGCGGCGCGGCGGGCCGCGGCGGCTTGGCGGCTGGCGCCGCACGAGGTGGTCACGCGGGGGGCAATCAAGCCACCGCTGTTTTGTTAGGCGGCGCGGCCTTGTGCCGCGCCATTTGCAGGAAACGGCCCCCGCAAGTGGGGGCTGGCTGGAAACGAACTGGGGGGGCTGCTTCCCCCCCCCCCTCCTTTAAAGAACCGCCCCCCCTCATTATGAGGGGGGTTTTAATGAACCGGTCGGGGGATTTAATTTCCCCGGTTTTATGTCATCCGGCCGGCCAGCTGGCCGGCCGGTTTTTACCAACGGGACCAGAAATTCCGGTCCCGCCTTCGACTTCCGACGCCGGCGGCCCGGCCGCCGGTCTCCTCTTCCGCCGCGGCCCGGAACCGGCCGCGGTCTTCTCGTCCCGCCGCGGCCCGGAACCGGCCGCGGTCTCGTCGTCCCGCCACGGCCCGGAACCGGCCGCGGTCTCGTCGTCCGGCGCGGTGCGGCGGCACCGCGCCCCTTTCGCCGTGCCATGATTCTATTCAACGCGGCGCGACGGCGTCACGTTCTTGAAGATTTTTCCTCGGCGTGGCGCGACGGCGCCGCGTAAAATAAACGTACGGTAATCCGCATGGTGCGACGACACCACGCCACTTTGCTTCCACCGCAAGAATTAAACAAGAACGATGGAGGGGGGTTTCGGCCGTGTTCGTGCGGTCCGGCCCCCCTCGCGTTAACTATAACACTTAAATAAAATATTTCAAAGCCTCACGTAGACATGCGATCCACGAGCAAGAAATGGAATAATTTAATAATTAAACAACAACCCCTACCTCGGGTTTAAGATTCGAAGATTCGACTACGTTCCGCGGAAGACGGCGTCGCGGAGGTCGGGCGTCGCGGTCGTCGTTCGTCAAATCCGTTGACGAAGAGATATGCCCGAAGAGACACGTCGTTGGCGGATCTTCGTTTGCCAACGAAGAAGGTCCGAGGAGGAAGCGGCGTTCCCTCTTGTTGACACCGAGGACGAAGAAGAGAGGCGTCGTTCTTCGTCGGAGTTTGAGCGTTCTTCGTTCTTCGTCAGAGCTTGAAGATGAAGAGGAAGCTCTCAAAATGACAAACAAAGAACTCAAAATAAAATAAGACTACCTCTTATTTTATTAACACATAACACAAAAGAATTTCAAATGTTTGAAATTCAAAAGAGTTTAACTCCCAAAATTAATTAAGTAACATAAGCCATTAAAGAGGGGGGTTAAGGGAATTTGAAAAGTCTAGGGGTTCTTGTGGGCCCCACCACACTTAATCCTCCCAAGGGAGGTTAAGTGGGTGTGGGTCCCACTTCCAACCCCCTTTGGTAGGTTTTTAACAAACTAAAAATAAAATTTGTCTTACACAAATTTTATTTAACTCAACTGAAAACCCCAAAACTTAACTTTCAACCCGCAACAAACGCAACTCCCGAAAAGGACTCGTTAAGCGAATATCGGCGCTGCGAGTTCATCGGTGCCCTCGGATTTCAATTCCGAGCACCGGATCAAAAGTTAGGAATTCCCGCTCGTTCGTTCACTGAACGTACCCGAGCCAAACTTCGGAAATAAATTCCGGGCACTACGGGCCTCAGAATCAGGTGCCGTCTGAAACCGTGCTCTTGTAAAATTCTAAAGAAAATTAAGAAAAAATTTCCCTTGAATTTTACGGGTCTTTACATTACTCCCACCTCAGGGCTTTACGTCCCCGTAAAGATACAACAAAAACTAGGGAAACAAAAGAGGGTACTGAGCACGCATCTGAGCCTCCCGCTCCCATGTGCTCTCCTGGAGATTCCCGTGCTGCCATCTGATGCGCACAAGAGGAATCGATCGCCCACGCAGGACCCGCTCCTGTCGATCCTCTATCTCCACCGGGACCTCCGTAAAAGTCGCCCCATCGTCAACGTCAAGCTCCCCATGGTCAATGATGTGCGTCAGGTCGTGCACGTATCTCCTCAGCTGGGATACGTGGAAGACGTCGTGCACCCGGTGCAACTGAGGTGGTAGAGCCAGACGATAAGCCACCTCGCCAATCCCGCTAAGAATCTGGAAAGGTCCGATGAAGCGCGGAGATAACTTGCCGCCTCGACCAAATCTCCGAATACCATGTCGAGGTGAGACCCGCAAGAAGACGTGGTCGCCATCCTCGAACTCCAGTGGCCTCCGCCTCCTGTCAGCGTATGAATTCTGCCGGCTCTGAGCTGTCCTCATCCGCTCCTGGATGACCTGGACCTTCTCTGTCGTGGCCTGGACCATCTCCGGTCCCACCAGTGCTGACTCCCCAGGGTCTGTCCAGCACAAAGGAGATCTACATGGTCGGCCGTACAACGCCTCGTACGGTGCCATCCCAATGGTGGAGTGGTAGCTGTTGTTGTACGCGAACTCCACCAAGGGTAGGTGGTCCTCCCAGCTACGACCAAAGTCAAGGAAACATGCGCGAAGCATGTCCTCGAGAGTCTGAATGGTCCTCTCCGTCTGACCATCTGTCTGAGGGTGAAAAGCTGTGCTAAGACGTAGCTGCGTCCCGAATGCCTCCTGTAACCCCTTCCAAAGCCGGGAAGTAAAGCGGGTGTCTCGATCGGAAACGATAGATGATGGCACGCCGTGGAGCCGCACAATCTCCTGAACGTAGAGACGTCCCAAGCTCTCCACTGAGCCCTGCTCTCTGATGGGTAAGAAGTGTGCCGACTTGGTGAGTCGGTCAACAATCACCCAGATGGAGTCGTGACCTCTGGAAGTGCGTGGAAGTCCAGTCACGAAGTCCATAGATATGCCGTCCCACTTCCACTCTGGAACCTCCAAGGGCTGTACCAAGCCTGCTGGTACCTGATGCTCAGCCTTCACCTGCTGGCAGGTGAGGCATCGAGAAACGAACTCTGCTACTGCCTTCTTCATGCCCGGCCACCAATGCTGTCGTCTGAGGTCCTGGTACATCTTCGCCACTCCAGGATGTACCGCTAAAGGAGAAGTGTGAAACTCCCTCAGCACTTCCTCTCGCAATGTGACTGGTACCATGGTACGTCCTCTGAAAAGGATGTCGTGCTCTGCTCCAAGGGAGAAACCATCAGGTGCCTGTCCCGAGGATATCTGTGCACGCCGTGTCTCACAGTCAGCGTCCCCATGCTGTGCCTCCCTGACTCGCTGCAGTAGTGGAGGGGTGACTGTGAGAGACTGAAGAAAGGCTGCTCCATCACTATCCACGAAGGATATCTGCAAAGAGGCTAGCTGCTCCGTCGCCTCCTCAAGTAGCTGAATGCCCGTCCTCCTACTGAGGGCATCAGCTACTACGTTCCCCTTCCCAGGAGTATAGACTATATCAAAGTCATAGTCCTGGAGGAACTCGAGCCATCGTCGCTGTCTCAGGTTCAGGTCCTTCTGCGAGAAGATATACCTGAGACTCTGATGATCGGAAAAGACTGTAAAGCGCTCGCCCATCAGATAGTGTCGCCATGTCTTCAGAGCGAAGACCACTGCTGCTAACTCCAGGTCATGGGTAGCGTAGTTCTGCTCATGCGGCCTCAACTGTCGTGATCCATAGGCGATCACTGCCCGCTCCTGCATCAGAACACATCCGAGTCCGGTCCCTAATGCATCGCAGTAGACTACGTACCCTACTCCCTCCTCAGGCAACCTCAAGATAGGTGCGCTAGTCAATCTTTGTCTCAGTTCCTGGAAGCTCTGCTGACATCTGTCTGACCACACGAAGGGTTTCCCCTTCTTCGTCAAAGCTGTGAGTGATGCCGCAACTCTGGAGAAGTTCGGCACAAATCTCCGATAGTATCCAGCTAGTCCCAAGAAACTCCGAACCTCAGTCACGCTCCTGGGTGGCTCCCATGCTAACACAGCCTCAATCTTCGCGGGATCCACTGCAACTCCCGCCTCAGAGATAACGTGTCCCAAAAAGTGGACCTCACGTATCCAGAACTGGCACTTCGAGAGCTTACCATAAAGCTGGTGCTCTCGGAGTGTGTCAAGGACAACTCGCAAGTGATAGGCGTGCTCCTCCTCTGTCGTAGAGTAAATCAGAATGTCGTCGATGAAGACCACGACAAACCGATCGAGGTATGGCTGAAAGATCCTGTTCATGAGAGCCATGAACACTGCTGGAGCATTGGTTAAACCGAAAGGCATAACCAAGAACTCATAGTGGCCATACCGACATCTGAAGGCCGTCTTCTGCACATCCTCGTCTCTGACTCTGAGCTGATGATAGCCTGACCTGAGGTCTATCTTCGAGAACCACCGTGCTCCCTTGAGCTGATCAAAGAGGTCATCAATCCTCGGTAGCGGATACTTGTTCCTCACTGTCACCTGGTTCAGGCGACGATAGTCAACACAAAGTCGTAAGCTCCCGTCCGCCTTCTTGGCGAACAATATCGGGGAAGCCCAGGGTGAAACACTGGGTCGGATGAACCCCTTGCCCTGCAAGTCCTCCAACTGTACCCGTAGCTCTCGAAGCTCGGCGGGGGCCATCCGATATGCTGGAGTGGATATCGGGGTTGTCCCGGGGTACAAGTCAATATAAAAGTCTACCTCTCTGCGAGGAGGTAGCCCTGGAACGTCGTCGGGAAAAACGTCCGCAAACTGATCCACCACTGCAGTAAAACCAGGACTCCGCACGTCAACTGCTCCAAGGATAAGGCTAGCCAACTGATGAGTGATGGGCTGTCCTCTCCTCCGCGGAAGTCCATCCTGTGCTGCTAAGGCTCCCTTCTTGCCGGTGAAGGTGAACCTGCTCCCGTCGGTGCGTACACATCGCACCTTGCGCCTAAAACAGTCAATCTGTGCATAGACCGTAGATAGCCAATCCATGCCCAAGATGACGTCGTAAGGCCTCGACGCTGCTACAAGAAGATCCCAGCCGAAGCTCTCGCCTCCTAGAGTAAGCTCACACTGCCGGCACCAGTGCGTAATCGTCGAGTCTGCTCCCGTAGGAGTCTCTAGCCGTAAGGATCGAGCCAACGGCTCTGTCGGAATCTCCGAGCTCCGAACAAGGGCAGCGGCTATGAAAGAATGACTCGCTCCTGTGTCTATGAGAACTGCAGCAAGGGTGGAATAGACACAGATAGTACCTCGAATCATCTCAGGTGCGCCGTGGTCGTAGGCCTCTGCTGCCTGGAGCTGTGCCTGTCGCTGCCCGCCAGCTCCCTGTGGTCGGGGTGGACCTCCTGGTGGTGGTGGTGGTAGAGCCTCAAAGCGTCGGCCACCACCAGCTGCTCGTCCAGCTCCTCTGCCTCGTCCGCCTCCTCCCTGCGGACCGCCACGGTCGACCCTCTGCCTCTGCCTCGGTGGTCCATCAACTGACTACTGCTCCTCGGTACGACGGGTCGGGCAGTCGCGAGCCATGTGGCCCTGTCCGCCGCACGAGTAGCACTGTCTGACTCTCGTAAGACTGGCTCCGCGCTGTGTGCCCCGCATTGCTGAGCCAGTGCCCTGAGATCGTCTGCCCGAAGGTCTGGTCTGTCTGGACCCCTGAGTCATCCGTCGACTACCTGCTGCAGATGACTCTGCCACGTGCCGCCCTGCGGTGGGACGCTGTGCTGGTGTAGACTCAGCAAGGAAGCTCTCGATCAGAAGGGCCCGCTCCAGTACTCATGTCTGAGTCGGTATGCTGAGGGAGATCAGCGATGCCCTGATCTCGTGTCTCAAACCCTGCTCGAAGGTCCGGGCCCGGAAGAATGGGTCCCGTACCATGTCGGTCGAGTAGCATGAGAGATCGGTAAATCTCGCCGAGTACTGAGCGACCGTCATGCTGCCCTGCCGCAGCTGTAGAAGCTCCTGGATACGCACCGCACGAAGGGTGGCTGGGACGAACTCCGAGCGGAAGAGGCTCTCAAAGTCCGTCCAAAGAAGAGATGCCTCATCGTGCACCTGGAGCATCAAGCTCCACCATCGTCCTGCTGCTGCGTGTAGTAGGCTCGCAGCGAGGATCACCATGAGGTCTGCTGGTGTCCTCACTAGCCTAAACACTCGAACTACTGCCTCCAGCCAGTCCTCTGCTGCCTGGGGATCCGTCTCCCCGTGAAACCTGGGCGGTCGCTGGCGCTGAAACTCATGCAGTGCGCTGAAGCGACGTGCATCGTCAGCGGCTGCTGCTGGAAGCATCGGGGGCTCGGCGGGTAAAGCTACCGCCGGTGCCACTACTGGAAAAGGGCCCTGCACCGAGGCCTCGTCGCTCGGTGGGCTGTCGTCTCGCTCGACTCTCGGAACCCTAGCTGGCTGCCGTCGTGGGGCCATCCTGAAAAGGAAACAGGTGCGCCACGGTTAGAACAGTATACCTGGTGAGCTGTTATAAGTAATCACAAAGAAAACTTTGAAACACACACGCAATCAATGTTTTCGTGCATTAAGTCGGAAATCAGAAGTCGGGGTCCTGGTGTACGGATACGTCGGCCGCCGCACCAACACTGGACTCCCTGGACTGATAACCACACTCAATACGCTAAACATTATTGCTTCACATAGAAAAGATCAGAGTTCGCGGTAGAACCGAACTCCTTTGATACCAATTTGTCACGACCCGCCCTCGGGGTCCGTGCCGTGACTACCCCAAGCCCGCCTTCCATAGGCCAGGGGCTGGCGACTAGCACCAAGGCGTAAATCCCGGTAAAAAGGGAAGGCATTGCCTTTGATAAGTAAACACACACCACAGAGTAAACAAGCGGAAAGTAAACACTAAGCAAGCAGAGTACGACTGAAAGTGCGGAAAGGTAAATGGGCCAGAATACAAACCCAAACTGAAAGTAAAGTACAACTCGGAAAGGGAAAAACAGCAACTCTAAAGTAAAGGCCGCTACTCCGAGCTGTCCACCGGAAATCCCACCTGAAGGGTGGGTACAGATAGCTCCTCTGCTCCACGGGTCCCGCCGTCCGCTCCGTACACGTCCCGCCCAGTGGTCCACCTCCGGGTACCGTCCCGCTCTACAAGCCTCAGCTAAGGTCAACGCTGTCCGTCGTCTGCAACCAACACAACGTAGTGCGGGCGAAGCCCGTGCAGGGGTGAGTATAAGCTACTCAGTAGGGACCCCGAGACCCCTGAAGGTCTCTCAAATCCACAAAGGATAAACCACGAAGAAAATTACAATCACGAAGTAACAACCGACACTGCTTAGGTATATGCCCATACATATACCTAAGTCATCAATTAAAATACGCTCCAACCTCCGAGCCCAAGTACAACTCAGTCCACGCAGGAAAGTATACGTATTCCACATAGGAAAGCAAAACATAATCCACACAGGATTGCACAACACAATCCACACAGGAAAGTAACAGGATTCAGCTCACACAGGTATACTTCTTCAAGGACGATAAAGATGATCACTGATCCATCTAAGTCGTCGGACCCACGAAGGATCGATAGGTAACTATCCCCCGCAAAGACCCACACAGGATCGGGCTCACATAGAACCTATAGGCGCTGGCTCACACAGAACCGTTGAGCGCAAGGACCCACACAGGATCGGGCCCACACAGGACCTGTAGCACTGATCCACGAACGATCGCTGAGTGTTGTAGTCGTCGTCGTCGAATCCACACAGGATCTCTGTACTGTCGTCGTCAAAGTCACAGTAGCAGTCGTAGCAGTAGAACAGTCGCAGCCAGCACTAGGGTTCCCGCACACAGCAAGCTCGTTCGGAGGGTCCGCTCCACGAGCCGAGAGGCTGATACATCAACTGTCACAAAGGCCAGAGTTGATGTATCCAAAAGTTCCGTATCGTCAAAAGGAACTCAACGCAACAGACGGCGCGTCGATCAGACGCCCGGTCTGAGAGTTATTGGCATTTTCGTCTCCGGGGCCCGGTTGGTTTTTAAGGCTAAACCAACCCGACCGTACTCCACCTGCGTCCAAACCTCGGGCGGAGTATGCCAAAAGATCCGTCTCACTAAGAGGAACACTACGCGACTGACGGCACGTCAATCGGACGTCCGTAGCTCAAGATATGAGCGTTTCCGCTCCGAAGGCCCGGTTGGTTTCGTAAACGAACCAACCCGGCCGAACTCAAAGTAATCCGAAACCTTGAGTGCGATATACCGAAACGACCGTCTCGATCCAAGGATCGCGTTGCCGCAGACGGTTCGTCATTCGGAGGTCCGAGGCTCAAGTTATGAGCCAAAAACCAAAACTGGTTCGAAACGGGGGGTCCGGGTCCGGGCCGACCCGGCCCGACCCCCCCCCCCCCCTGGGCGGCGCGGCGGCGCGGCGGCGCGGCGGGCCGCGGCGGCTTGGCGGCTGGCGCCGCACGAGGTGGTCACGCGGGGGGCAATCAAGCCACCGCTGTTTTGTTAGGCGGCGCGGCCTTGTGCCGCGCCATTTGCAGGAAACGGCCCCCGCAAGTGGGGGCCGGCTGGAAACGAACCGGGGGGGCTGCTTCCCCCCCCCCCTCCTTTAAAGAACCGCCCCCCCTCATTATGAGGGGGGTTTTAATGAACCGGTCGGGGGATTTAATTTCCCCGGTTTTATGTCATCCGGCCGGCCAGCTGGCCGACCGGTTTTTACCAATGGGACCGGAAATTCCGGTCCCGCCTTCGACTTCCGACGCCGGGCCGCCGGTCTCCTCTTCCACCGCGGCCCGGAACCGGCCACGGTCTTCTCGTCCCGCCGCGGCCCGGAACCGGCCGCGGTCTCGTCGTCCCGCCACGGCCCGGAACCGGCCGCGGTCTCGTCGTCCGGCGCGGTGCGACGGCACCGCGCCCCTTTCGCCGTGCCATGATTCTTTTCAACGCGGCGCGACGGCGTCGCGTTCTTGAAGATTTTTCCTCGGCGTGGCGCGACGGCGCCGCGTAAAATAAACGTACGGTAATCCGAATTGTGCGACGACACCACGCCACTTTGCTTCCACCGCAAGAATTAAACAAGAACGATGGAGGGGGGTTTCGGCCGTGTTCGTGCGGTCCGGCCCCCCTCGCGTTAACTATAACACTTAAATAAAATATTTCAAAGCCTCACGTAGACATGCGATCCACGAGCAAGAAATGGAATAATTTAATAATTAAACAACAACCCCTACCTCGGGTTTAAGATTCGAAGATTCGACTACGTTCCGCGGAAGACGGCGTCGCGGAGGTCGGGCGTCGCGGTCGTCGTTCGTCAAATCCGTTGACGAAGAGATATGCCCGAAGAGACACGTCGTTGGCGGATCTTCGTTTGCCAACGAAGAAGGTCCGAGGAGGAAGCGGCGTTCCCTCTTGTTGACACCGAGGACGAAGAAGAGAGGCGTCGTTCTTCGTCGGAGTTTGAGCGTTCTTCGTTCTTCGTCAGAGCTTGAAGATGAAGAGGAAGCTCTCAAAATGACAAACAAAGAACTCAAAATAAAATAAGACTACCTCTTATTTTATTAACACATAACACAAAAGAATTTCAAATGTTTGAAATTCAAAAGAGTTTAACTCCCAAAATTAATTAAGTAACTTAAGCCATTAAAGAGGGGGGTTAAGGGAATTTGAAAAGTCTAGGGGTTCTTGTGGGCCCCACCACACTTAATCCTCCCAAGGGAGGTTAAGTGGGTGTGGGTCCCACTTCCAACCCCCTTTGGTAGGTTTTTAACAAACTAAAAATAAAATTTGTCTTACACAAATTTTATTTAACTCAACTGAAAACCCCAAAACTTAACTTTCAACCCGCAACAAACGCAACTCCCGAAAAGGACTCGTTAAGCGAATATCGGCGCTGCGAGTTCATCGGTGCCCTCGGATTTCAATTCCGAGCACCGGATCAAAAGTTAGGAATTCCCGCTCGTTCGTTCACTGAACGTACCCGAGCCAAATTCGGAAATAAATTCCGGGCACTACGGGCCTCAGAATCAGGTGCCGTCTGAAACCGTGCTCTTGTAAAATTCTAAAGAAAATTAAGAAAAAATTTCCCTTGAATTTTACGGGTCTTTACATTACTCCCACCTCAGGGCTTTACGTCCCCGTAAAGATACAACAAAAACTAGGGAAACAAAAGAGGGTACTGAGCACGCATCTGAGCCTCCCGCTCCCATGTGCTCTCCTGGAGATTCCCGTGCTGCCATCTGATGCGCACAAGAGGAATCGATCACCCACGCAGGACCCGCTCCTGTCGATCCTCTATCTCCACCGGGACCTCCGTAAAAGTCGCCCCATCGTCAACGTCAAGCTCCCCATGGTCAATGATGTGCGTCAGGTCGTGCACGTATCTCCTCAGCTGGGATACGTGGAAGACGTCGTGCACCCGGTGCAACTGAGGTGGTAGAGCCAGGCGATAAGCCACCTCGCCAATCCTGCTAAGAATCTGGAAAGGTCCGATGAAGCGCGGAGATAACTTGCCGCCTCGGCCAAATCTCCGAATACCATGTCGAGGTGAGACCCGCAAGAAGACGTGGTCGCCATCCTCGAACTCCAGTGGCCTCCGCCTCCTGTCAGCGTATGAATTCTGCCGGCTCTGAGCTGTCCTCATCCGCTCCTGGATGACCTGGACCTTCTCTGTCGTGGCCTGGACCATCTCCGGTCCCACCAGTGCTGACTCCCCAGGGTCTGTCCAGCACAAAGGAGATCTACATGGTCGGCCGTACAACGCCTCGTACGGTGCCATCCCAATGGTGGAGTGGTAGCTGTTGTTGTACGCGAACTCCACCAAGGGTAGGTGGTCCTCCCAACTACGACCAAAGTCAAGGAAACATGCGCGAAGCATGTCCTCGAGAGTCTGAATGGTCCTCTCCGTCTGACCATCTGTCTGAGGGTGAAAAGCTGTGCTAAGACGTAGCTGCGTCCCGAACGCCTCCTGTAACCCCTTCCAAAGCCGGGAAGTAAAGCGGGTATCTCGATCGGAAACGATAGATGATGGCACGCCATGGAGCCGCACAATCTCCTGAACGTAGAGACGTCCCAAGCTCTCCACTGAGCCCTGCTCTCTGATGGGTAAGAAGTGTGCCGACTTGGTGAGTCGGTCAACAATCACCCAGATGGAGTCGTGACCTCTGGAAGTGCGTGGAAGTCCAGTCACGAAGTCCATAGATATGCCGTCCCACTTCCACTCTGGAACCTCCAAGGGCTGTACCAAGCCTGCTGGTACCTGATGCTCAGCCTTCACCTGCTGGCAGGTGAGGCATCGAGAAACGAACTCTGCTACTGCCTTCTTCATGCCCGGCCACCAATGCTGTCGTCTGAGGTCCTGGTACATCTTCGCCACTCCAGGATGTACCGCTAAAGGAGAAGTGTGAAACTCCCTCAGCACTTCCTCTCGCAATGTGACTGGTACCATGGTACGTCCTCTGAAAAGGATGTCGTGCTCTGCTCCAAGGGAGAAACCATCAGGTGCCTGTCCCGAGGATATCTGTGCACGCCGTGTCTCACAGTCAGCGTCCCCATGCTGTGCCTCCCTGACTTGCTGCAGTAGTGGAGGGGTGACTGTGAGAGACTGAAGAAAGGCTGCTCCATCACTATCCACGAAGGATATCTGCAAAGAGGCTAGCTGCTCCGTCGCCTCCTCAAGTAGCTGAATGCCCGTCCTCCTACTGAGGGCATCGGCTACTACGTTCCCCTTCCCAGGAGTATAGACTATATCAAAGTCATAGTCCTGGAGGAACTCGAGCCATCGTCGCTGTCTCAGGTTCAGGTCCTTCTGCGAGAAGATATACCTGAGACTCTGATGATCGGAAAAGACTGTAAAGCGCTCGCCCATCAGATAGTGTCGCCATGTCTTCAGAGCGAAGACCACTGCTGCTAACTCCAGGTCATGGGTAGCGTAGTTCTGCTCATGCGGCCTCAACTGTCGTGATCCATAGGCGATCACTGCCCGCTCCTGCATCAGAACACATCCGAGTCCGGTCCCTAATGCATCGCAGTAGACTACGTACCCTACTCCCTCCTCAGGCAACCTCAAGATAGGTGCGCTAGTCAATCTCTGTCTCAGTTCCTGGAAGCTCTGCTGACATCTGTCTGACCACACGAAGGGTTTCCCCTTCTTCGTCAAAGCTGTGAGTGATGCCGCAACTCTGGAGAAGTTCGGCACAAATCTCCGATAGTATCCAGCTAGTCCCAAGAAACTCCGAACCTCAGTCACGCTCCTGGGTGGCTCCCATGCTAACACAGCCTCAATCTTCGCGGGATCCACTGCAACTCCCGCCTCAGAGATAACGTGTCCCAAAAAGTGGACCTCACGTATCCAGAACTGGCACTTCGAGAGCTTACCATAAAGCTGGTGCTCTCGGAGTGTGTCAAGGACAACTCGCAAGTGATAGGCGTGCTCCTCCTCTGTCGTAGAGTAAATCAGAATGTCGTCGATGAAGACCACGACAAACCGATCGAGGTATGGCTGAAAGATCCTGTTCATGAGAGCCATGAACACTGCTGGAGCATTGGTTAAACCGAAAGGCATAACCAAGAACTCATAGTGGCCATACCGACATCTGAAGGCCGTCTTCTGCACATCCTCGTCTCTGACTCTGAGCTGATGATAGCCTGACCTGAGGTCTATCTTCGAGAACCACCGTGCTCCCTTGAGCTGATCAAAGAGGTCATCAATCCTCGGTAGCGGATACTTGTTCCTCACTGTCACCTGGTTCAGGCGACGATAGTCAACACAAAGTCATAAGCTCCCGTCCGCCTTCTTGGCGAACAATATCGGGGAAGCCCAGGGTGAAACACTGGGTCGGATGAACCCCTTGCCCTGCAAGTCCTCCAACTGTACCCGTAGCTCTCGAAGCTCGGCGGGGGCCATCCGATATGCTGGAGTGGATATCGGGGCTGTCCCGGGGTACAAGTCAATATAAAAGTCTACCTCTCTGCGAGGAGGTAGCCCTGGAACGTCGTCGGGAAAAACGTCCGCAAACTGATCCACCACTGCAGTAAAACCAGGACTCCGCACGTCAACTGCTCCAAGGATAAGGCTAGCCAACTGATGAGTGATGGGCTGTCCTCTCCTTCGCGGAAGTCCATCCTGTGCTGCTAAGGCTCCCTTCTTGCCGGTGAAGGTGAACCTGCTCCCGTCGGTGCGTACACATCGCACCTTGCGCCTAAAACAGTCAATCTGTGCATGGACCGTAGATAGCCAATCCATGCCCAAGATGACGTCGTAAGGCCTCGACGCTGCTACAAGAAGATCCCAGCCGAAGCTCTCGCCTCCTAGAGTAAGCTCACACTGCCGGCACCAGTGCGTAATCGTCGAGTCTGCTCCCGTAGGAGTCTCTAGCCGTAAGGATCGAGCCAACGGCTCTGTCGGAATCTCCGAGCTCCGAACAAGGGCAGCGGCTATGAAAGAATGACTCGCTCCTGTGTCTATGAGAACTGCAGCAAGGGTGGAATAGACACAGATAGTACCTCGAATCATCTCAGGTGCGCCGTGGTCGTAGGCCTCTGCTGCCTGGAGCTGTGCCTGTCGCTGCCCGCCAGCTCCCTGTGGTCGGGGTGGACCTCCTGGTGGTGGTGGTGGTAGAGCCTCAAAGCGTCGGCCACCACCAGCTGCTCGTCCAGCTCCTCTGCCTCGTCCGCCTCCTCCCTGCGGACCGCCACGGTCGACCCTCTGCCTCTACCTCGGTGGTCCATCAACTGACTACTGCTCCTCGGTACGACGGGTCGGGCAGTCGCGAGCCATGTGGCCCTGTCCGCCGCACGAGTAGCACTGTCTGCCTCTCGTAAGACTGGCTCCGCGCTGTGTGCCCCGCACTGCTGAGCCAGTGCCCTGAGATCGTCTGCCCGAAGGTCTGGTCTGTCTGGACCCCTGAGTCATCCATCGACTGCCTGCTGCAGATGACTCTGCCACGTGCCGCCCTGCGGTGGGTCGCTGTGCTGGTGTAGACTCAGCAAGGAAGCTCTCGATCAGAAGGGCCCGCTCCAGTACTCCTGTCTGAGTCGGTATGCTGAGGGAGATCAGCGATGCCCTGATCTCGTGTCTCAAACCCTGCTCGAAGGTCCGGGCCCGGAAGAATGGGTCCCGTACCATGTCGGTCGAGTAGCATGAGAGATCGGTAAATCTCGCCGAGTACTGAGCGACCGTCATGCTGCCCTGCCGCAGCTGTAGAAGCTCCTGGATACGCACCGCACGAAGGGTGGCTGGGACGAACTCCGAGCGGAAGAGGCTCTCAAAGTCCGTCCAAAGAAGAGATGCCTCATCGTGCACCTGGAGCATCAAGCTCCACCATCGTCCTGCTGCTGCGTGTAGTAGGCTCGCAGCGAGGATCACCATGAGGTCTGCTGGTGTCCTCACTAGCCTAAACACTCGAACTACTGCCTCCAGCCAGTCCTCTGCTGCCTGGGGATCCGTCTCCCCGTGAAACCTGGGCGGTCGCTGGTGCTGAAACTCATGCAGTGCGCTGAGGCGACGTGCATCGTCAGCGGCTGCTGCTGGAAGCATCGGGGGCTCGGCGGGTAAAGCTACCGCTGGTGCCACTACTGGAAAAGGGCCCTGCACCGAGGCCTCGTCGCTCGGTGGGCTGTCGTCTCGCTCGACTCTCGGAACCCTAGCTGGCTGCCGTCGTGGGGCCATCCTGAAAAGGAAACAGGTGCGCCACGGTTAGAACAGTATACCTGGTGAGCTGTTATAAGTAATCACAAAGAAAACTTTGAAACACACACGCAATCAATGTTTTCGTGCATTAAGTCGGAAATCAGAAGTCAGGGTCCTGGTGTACGGATACGTCGGCCGCTGCACCAACACTGGACTCCCTGGACTGATAACCACACTCAATACGCTAAACATTATTGCTTCACATAGAAAGGATCAGAGTTCGCGGTAGAACCGAACTCCTTTGATACCAATTTGTCACGACCCGCCCTCGGGGTCCGTGCCGTGACTACCCCAAGCCCGCCTTCCATAGGCCAGGGGCTGGCGACTAGCACCAAGGCGTAAATCCCGGTAAAAAGGGAAGGCATTGCCTTTGATAAGTAAACACACACCACAGAGTAAACAAGCGGAAAGTAAACACTAAGCAAGCAGAGTACGACTGAAAGTGCGGAAAGGTAAATGGGCCAGAATACAAACCCAAACTAAAAGTAAAGTACAACTCGGAAAGGGAAAAACAGCAACTGTAAAGTAAAGGCCGCTACTCCGAGCTGTCCACCGGAAATCCCACCTGAAGGGTGGGTACAGATAGCTCCTCTGCTCCACGGGTCCCGCCGTCCGCTCCGTACACGTCCCGCCCAGTGGTCCACCTCCGGGTACCGTCCCGCTCTACAAGCCTCAGCTAAGGTCAACGCTGTCCGTCGTCTGCAACCAACACAACGTAGTGCGGGCGAAGCCCGTGCAGGGGTGAGTATAAGCTACTCAGTAGGGACCCCGAGACCCCTGAAGGTCTCTCAAATCCACAAAGGATAAACCACGAAGAAAATTACAATCACGAAGTAACAACCGACACTGCTTAGGTATATGCCCATACATATACCTAAGTCATCAATTAAAATACGCTCCAACCTCCGAGCCCAAGTACAACTCAGTCCACGCAGGAAAGTATACGTATTCCACATAGGAAAGCAAAACATAATCCACACAGGATTGCACAACACAATCCACACAGGAAAGTAACAGGATTCAGCTCACACAGGTATACTTCTTCAAGGACGATAAAGATGATCACTGATCCATCTAAGTCGTCGGACCCACGAAGGATCGATAGGTAACTATCCCCCGCAAAGACCCACACAGGATCGGGCTCACACAGAACCTATAGGCGCTGGCTCACACAGAACCGCTGAGCGCAAGGACCCACACAGGATCGGGCCCACACAGGACCTGTAGCACTGATCCACGAACGATCGCTGAGTGCTGTAGTCGTCGTCGTCGAATCCACACAGGATCTCTGTACTGTCGTCGTCAAAGTCACAGTAGCAGTCGTAGCAGTAGAATAGTCGCAGCCAGCACTAGGGTTCCCGCACACAGCAAGCTCGTTCGGAGGGTCCGCTCCACGAGCCGAGAGGCTGATACATCAACTGTCACAAAGACCAGAGTTGATGTATCCAAAAGTTCCGTATCGTCAAAAGGAACTCAACGCAACAGACGGCGCGTCGATCGGACGCCCGGTCTGAGAGTTATTGGCATTTTCGTCTCCGGGGCCCGGTTGGTTTTTAAGGCTAAACCAACCCGACCATACTCCACCTGCGTCCAAACCTCGGGCGGAGTATGCCAAAAGATCCGTCTCACTAAGAGGAACACTACGCGACTGACCGCACGTCAATCGGACGTCCGTAGCTCAAGATATGAGCGTTTCCGCTCCGAAGGCCCGGTTGGTTTCGTAAACGAACCAACCCGGCCGAACTCAAAGTAATCCGAAACCTTGAGTGCGATATTCCGAAACGACCGTCTCGATCCAAGGATCACGTTGCCGTAGACGGTTCGTCATTCGGAGGTCCGAGGCTCAAGTTATGAGCCAAAAACCAAAACTGGTTCGAAACGGGGGGTCCGGGTCCGGGCCGACCCGGCCCGACCCCCCCCTGGGCGGCGGGCGGCGGCGGCGCGGCGGGCGGCGGCGGCTTGGCGGCTGGCGCCGCACGAGGTGGTCACGCGGGGGGCAATCAAGCCCCCGCTGTTTTGTTAGGCGGCGCGGCCTTGTGCCGCGCCATTTGCAGGAAACGGCCCCCGCAAGTGGGGGCCGGCTGGAAACGAACCGGGGGGGCTGCTGCCCCCCCCTCCTTTAAAGAACCGCCCCCCCTCATTATGAGGGGGGTTTTAATGAACCGGCCGGGGGATTTAATTTCCCCGGTTTTATGTCATCCGGCCGGCCAGCTGGCCGGCCGGTTTTTACCAACGGGACCGGAAATTCCGGTCCTGCCTTCGACTTCCGACGCCGGCGGCCCGGCCGCCGGTCTCCTCTTCCGCCGCGGCCCGGAACCGGCCGCGGTCTTCTCGTCCCGCCGCGGCCCGGAACCGGCCGCGGTCTCGTCGTCCCGCCACGGCCCAGAACCGGCCGCGGTCTCGTCGTCCGGCGCGGTGCGACGACACCGCGCCCCTTTCGCCGTGCCATGATTCTTTTCAACGCGGCGCGACGGCGTCGCGTTCTTGAAGATTTTTCCTCGGCGTGGCGCGACGGCGCCGCGTAAAATAAACGTACGGTAATCCGCGTGGTGCGACGACACCACGCCACTTTGCTTCCACCGCAATAATTAAACAAGAACGATGGAGGGGGGTTTCGGCCGTGTTCGTGCGGTCCGGCCCCCCTCGCGTTAACTATAACACTTAAATAAAATATTTCAAAGCCTCACGTAGACATGCGATCCATGAGCAAGAAATGGAATAATTTAAGAATTAAACAACAACCCCTACCTCGGGTTTAAGATTCGAAGATTCGACTACGTTCCGCGGAAGACGGCGTCGCGGAGGTCGGGCGTCGCGATCGTCGTTCGTCAAATCCGTTGACGAAGAGATATGCCCGAAGAGACACGTCGTTGGCGGATCTTCGTTTGCCGACGAAGAAGGTCCGAGGAGGAAGCGGCGTTCCCTCTTGTTGACACCGAGGACGAAGAAGAGAGGCGTCGTTCTTCGTCGGAGTTTGAGCGTTCTTCGTTCTTCGTCAGAGCTTGAAGATGAAGAGGAAGCTCTCAAAATGACAAACAAAGAACTCAAAATAAAATAAGACTACCTCTTATTTTATTAACACATAACACAAAATAATTTCAAATGTTTGAAATTCAAAAGAGTTTAACTCCCAAAATTAATTAAGTAACTTAAGCCATTAAAGAGGGGGGTTAAGGGAATTTGAAAAGTCTAGGGGTTCGTGTGGGCCCCACCACACTTAATCCTCCCAAGGGAGGTTAAGTGGGTGTGGGTCCCACTTCCAACCCCCTTTGGTAGGTTTTTAACAAACTAAAAATAAAATTTGTCTTACACAAATTTTATTTAACTCAACTGAAAACCCCAAAACTTAACTTTCAACCCGCAACAAACGCAACTCCCGAAAAGGACTCGTTAAGCGAATATCGGCGCTGCGAGTTCATCGGTGCCCTCAGATTTCAATTCCGAGCACCGGATCAAAAGTTAGGAATTCCCGCTCGTTCTTTCACTGAACGTACCCGAGCCAAACTTCGGAAATAAATTCCGGGCACTCCGGGCCTCGGAATCAGGTGCCGTCTAAAACCGTGCTCTTGTAAAATTCTAAAGAAAATTAAGAAAAAATTTCCCTTGAATTTTACGGGTCTTTACATCGAAGCCCAGATCTCATGCCTCAGTCCCTACTCGAAGGTCCGGGCCCTAAAGAACGGGTCCCATACCATATCCGTGGAGTAGCGTGATAGGTTAGTAAACCTCACCGAGTACTGATCTACTGTCATTTTGCCCATGCCGCAGATGAAGTAACTCCTGAATGTGCACCGTACGGAGGGTGGCTGGGACAAACTCCAATCGGAAGAGACTCTCGAAGTCTGTCCAAAGCAGAGATGCCTCGTCGGGCACCTGGAGCATCAGGATCCACCATCTACTCCTTGTTGCGTGTAGTAGACTCGCGACAAGGATCACCATAAGGTCAACTAGTGTCCCTACCAATCTGAAGACTCTGACGATAGCCTCCAGCCAATCCTCAGCTGCCTGAGGGTCCATCTCTCCGTGGAACCTGGGTGGCCTCTGTCGCTGAAACTCGTGCAACGCGCTCAGGCGGCGTGCACTCTCCGCCGCTGGGGCTGGTAGTATCAGTGGCTCAGCGGGTAGTGGTACCACTGGTGCCTCCGCTGTGATGGGACCCTGTACCGAGGCCTCATCGCTCGGTGGGCTTCCATATCGCACGTAACTAGGAACCCTGGATGGCTGCCTTCATGGGTCCATCCTGAAAAGAAACAGGTGTGCCATGGTCAAATAGTATACTTGGTGAGCTGACATAAAGTAATCACAAAGAAAACTTTTGAAACACACACTCGCAATCATTGTTTTCGTGCACTGAGTCGGAAATCAGAGGTCAGGGTCCTGGTGTATGGATACGCCAGCCGCCGCACCAACACTGGACTCCCTGAACTGAAGATCACACTCAATACTCTTAACAATATTGCTTCACAGAAAGGAAAGATCAGAGTCCTGAGTTCTGCGGTAGAACCGAATCCTTTGATACCAATTTGTCACGACCCGTCCTCGGGGCCCATGCCGTGACTACCCCAAGCCCACCTTCCATAGACCAAGGGCTGGCGACTAGCACCAAAGGCGTAAATCCTGAAAAAAAGGGAAGGCATTGCCTTTATAAAGTAAACAAACACAACAAAGTACGCAAGTGAAGTAAGCACTAAGTAAAACTGAGTACAAAAGTAAGTGCAGAAAAGTAAATGGGCCAGTAGACAAACCCAATTGAAAGTATAGTACAACTAAAAATAAAGTACAACAATAGTAAAGTAAAATAGAAACACCAAGTCGTCCTATGGAAATCCCACATGAAGGGTGGGTACAGATAGTCTCCTTATCTCCTCGGGTCCGGCCATCCGCACCGTGTACATCCCGCCAAGTGGTCCACCTTCGGGTACCGTACAGCTCCACAAGCCTCCACCTCGATCAGTGGTATCTGTCGTCTACATCCAACAAAATGTAGTGCGGGCATAGCCCGTGCAGGGGTGAGTATACGATACTCAGTAGGGACCCCGAGACCCCTGAAGGTCTCTCAGAATCCACGAAGGATAAACCACAAAGGAAATATACAATCATAAAGTATCAACCGAATCTACTTAGGTATATGCCCATACATATACCTAAGTCATCAATTAAAATTCGGCTCTAACTCTCAAGCCCATGCACAACCCAGTACACACAGGAAAACACAACCCAGTCTACACAGGAAAGCACATCCCAGTCCACACAGGAAATCAAGTCAATCATATCGATGATAAAAATTGATGTCAAAACTCAGATCACACAGGTATACAACTTCGTATAGAGATAGAGATGATCATCTGTAGCCACTTATTCATCTAAGATGTCGGACCCAGATAGGATACAAGACCAGCTAAGCTATCAGACCCACATAGGATACAAGACCAGCTACTCTACCAGACCCACTCAAGATACAAGTACAGAGGTCAATACTGTCGGACCCACGTAGGATACAAGAACAGTATTCATCACTGTCGAACCCACATAGGATCTCAGTACAGTCATAATCGCTGCCGAACCCATGGAGGATCCAAGTACAGTCGTCCTCATTGCCGAACCCACAGAGGATCCAAGTGCAGTCGTCATCGTCGCAGTCGCAGCCAGCTATAGGGTTCCCACACACAGCACGCTCGATTCCGGGAGGGTCCTCTCCTCGAGCCAAGGGGGTTGATACATTAATTTTTTGTAATTCCAGAGTTGATGTATCCCGAAGTTCCGTCTTGTCAAAAGAAACCCAACGCGACAGACGGTGCGTCAATTGGACGCCCGGTCTGAGAGTTATTGGCTTTTTCGTTTCAGGGGCCCGGTTGGTTTTTAAGACAAAACCAACCCGACCATACTCCAGCTACGTCCAAAACTCAAGTGGAGTATTCCAAAATAACCGTCTCAACAAATGGAATTCAATGTAGTTGACGACACGTCAATTAAACGTCTGGTCCTTAAGTTATAAGCCTTTCTGCTCCAAGGGCCCGATTGGTTTCAGGTTCGAACCAACCCGACCATACCCAAACTTCGCTGAAACCTCAAGTGTAATATACCGAAACGACCGTATCGATCCAAGTATTACAACTCAATAGACGGTGCATCGATTAGAGGTTCATAGCTCATGTTATGGGAATAAGACCGAAAAACGGTCCGAAGTGGGGGGTCTGGGCCCGGTCCGACCTGGACCAACCCCCCTGGGTCGGCCCGAACCGGATCGACCCGAACCGGGTCCGGGTGTGGCCCGGGAGGGCGCGGCCCAGCCCGATAGGGAGCCGTCCAGCCTAGAAGGCGTGAACCAGTCCGTGTGACCCGCCTCGGCCCGTCCGGGGGGGGGGGGGGGGGGGGTGTGCGGGCTCGGCCAGCTGGCCAGGCGGGGGGCGCGACCCCCTGTTCCGTGGACGCGGCGCCAGGTTGGCACCGCTGTCTCCCCCGGATCCCGCATGGCCACGAGATCCTCCCCTCGCCACTGCGGCCGATGCTGCGGCGGGCTTCTGCTGGCGGGGTCTCCCGCGGGCCACCAGAGTCATTCCGGGGGTCCGTTTTTGCTTTCGACTGCACCTGCGGTCGTCTCGGAATCCATACATCACTGCGAAGGCCCCCAATCGCTGTTGCGGTCCCGTTTTGTCGTCGCTAACCGCCCCGCGCATCAAGAACAAAATAGCGGTGTGTCCGGACTTTTTTGTTAGTCTGTACCCACCACTTTAGTGGTTCAAAACATCACCCATCAATTAAGCGCCATGTTCGAGAGTATAAAACATAAATATAAAATATACAAATCCCCCTACCTCGAAGTTGTTGTCATACGTCGTCGATCCATGGAAGACGTGCGTCACGGTAGTTAGGCGTCGCGGAATAACGGGCGTCGTTTCATTGAAGATGAAGGAAGGGTCGCTGTCATAGGCGTCGTAGGCTCCTTGACGTCGAGGTGCATTCGAGGAAGAAGTTCTTCACGTTCTTCGCCAGGGGTGTTCTTTGTTGAAGAACAGTTTGCCTCCATTTTTAATTCACCAGAGCCTTTTCTCAAAAAGTGTTTTCCCAATGCCAAAATGAATAAGGCGGATCACTAATTAATAGAATTTTCATGCAATTCTTATTAATTCCAACGTGGTGCCTAATAAATTAACGCTGACATTAATTAATTTGTTGGCACGTTTAAAAGGGATGAGGGAGGTAGGAAGGATCCACCATAATAAATGCGTGGAGTTGTCAAAGAATTAAACAAGGGGTATTAATGGGGTATTTTCAAAGGAAACAACTGGGAAATAAATGGGGAGTTCATGGTTGGGATTTTGTGGGCCCCACCTCACAAAATAAAATTTTTGCACCACCAAATTTTATTTAAATTTAGGAATAAACCCCAAAAATTAACATCCAACCCGCACAAAACACAACTATGGTAAAGGTCCTCTTAAGAAAATACCGGTGGTTCGAGTTCATCGGTGCCCTCACATTTCAATTACGAGCACCGGTTAAATAGATAGAAAAACCCGCTCGTTCGTTTACGGAACGTACCCGAGCTAAACTTCAGAAAATTATTCCGGGCACACCGGGCCTCGGAATCAGGTGCCGTCAGAAACTACATACTCGTAAAATTCAAAAGAATTTAAGAAAAAAAAAATTCCTTGAAATTTACGGGTCTTTACATCCTATCCATAAGAAACATGGCTAACATAACTGTGCATATAAATGAAAACAGATTGGTTAACACCTGAAACGATGATACAACTAAAATAATATTAACAAAGAAATATTAGAGGATCATATATGATATCATATTTATTTATATAGTTCTTTTATAATTTAATAACAATTATTTTACTATTATATAGGAGGTTAATGTACACTCGACCAAGGAAAAGTACAAGGTAAGTGTTAGTTCCCTAATCTCTTTATTATCCGAGGATGTTCTTACATAAGTATCTACTAGGACCTCTTTATCATCCACATCCGTGTTTTCTTAAAAATTTATTTCAAAACATTTTAACTATTTTCTAGACAATGGGTTAAAGTCATTTATACCCTTATTTGACCTTATATGTTTTGAAAGGAATCTTTCCGTCATTTTCCAAACAAGGTACTTTATGACGTCTTCGACAAAATTAAGGTAAGAATGTTTTTAACATATATGGTGAGTGCATATATTTTCTACCATTATAAAATTATTGAAGCTTACCTTCCATTATTATAAGAATATTTTAAAAATAAATGTTTTCTTTTATAATTATATGACTTTTAAATGAATTTAAAATAGAAAGAGATATTTCTCTTAAAAATGTTTTGATTTCATCTTTGTCAACATCCTTTTGAGGGATTTTAAGCTTGTTTGAAGTTGATTTATTATGATACAAATATTTCATATTGTATTGAAGTTTTGGTGATATGTTTTACTATGGATGTGTTATTCTTATACCATTCATGGTTTATGAATAAAGTATTGACATTTCGTATGCTAGTTTTAATACATATGTTTATGTTATGTTTAACCCTTTTCATATGAGGAATTAATTGGACTTAGTAAGTGACGGGTGGAGCCCACTATAGCTTTTCAATGCATTGGTAAGTCTCCTGAGACAAACTAGTGTCTTGGCATAAGGCCTTGAAAAAATCTTATTTGTAGTCTTAGCATAAGGCCTTGACTACGTGGTTATGAAATCTAACATTATGCATTATATCATTATGAAAGTGGATATTGATATTGAATGTGATTATTCAACTAGTAGAATATCCATTTGAATAAGTAAATGGAATTATTTTATTTTATCTTTTCCATATTATACTGAAGTTTAAGTTTAAAAGGATTTTGTTTCAGTCTAATACATTACCTTATATGTTTATGCTTATTTATAAAAGTTTCCTCTATATTGTTATCCTTACTGAGAATCTAAGCTCACCCCTTTCTATGTTTTATTTTTCCCAGGATTTGAAGAAGTATTTTATGGTTGATCTCCAGGGATAGGCTTAGGATATAATTGTGTTTAAAAGGGGAAAAAATGTTGTTGATGTTTTTATTTCATGTTGTAATGTAAAACTTATGAATGTATCTAGTACTTCCAAGGTTACTAAACCGATTAGTCTTTCAGGAAATGATTCTTTGTATAATTCCAATGTTATGTAATAATGCACCGACTCTAGGTAAATAGGTTCAGGGTGTTACATATACTGGGGGAAATGAAATAATTTATTGGGTTAAAAATCACATAAAAGGAGAAATTAATTTTTTCTTTCTTGAAAATTATGCTAAGGAACATCTCAAAATGTTTGGTATGGAAAACTCAAACCTATTTCCATAACAATTTCTGTGGAAACAATGTTTTCCAATAATAGAGAGGGAAAATACGTTTATCAAAATGAATTTCAGAAGTTCATTGGATGTCTGCTATATTTTCTTGCCCCGTGACCCGAATTTATTTATGATGTTAACTTATGTGCAAGATTTCAGAGTGCCTCAAAATAATCACATTTATATTATAGAAAAATAATTCTTAGATATATCGAAGGAATAATAGAATTTAGAATCTGTTATGGAAGATTAGATAATATTGATTTGTTTTGGTATTCAGATGTTATTTGGGATGGATATATTTATGATAAAATATCCAAATATGGTGGAATATTCTTTATTGGAAAAAATTATGATAGTTTTCATTCAAAGAAAATAATTCAGTAACTCTCAGAGCTGATGAAGTTGGGTATATTACTTCCACTCAAGCTGTTACTCAAATTATGTGGTGAAACCATAATTATAATATTTACTTATTAAAGTAAATTTACCCTTACTCTTGGGCTGGGATTATAAAAACTAAAATCATAATCACCAAGAATCTTGTTTAACGTTATCCTTCCAAACATATTCATATAAAATATCATTTCATAAAATAGAATATGTAGAATAATGAATTGATACTAGAGTATGTTCCAACATTGGAACAAGTTGGTGATAGTTTCACAAAACCTTTACCGAAGGAATCATATTCTAGATTGAGGTTGAACATGGGTATCCAACCTATTTTCCATCAAGGTTATGTTAGGTGTTTATGTCCCCTATATCATCTTACCTTTGGATAGTTTTTTCAAGGGGTAGATTTGAATTGTTACATAAATCTATCCTTTAAAGTCATGTAAAAGGGGGGGGGGTTTGGGTAATCTGTGAATTCATACTTGTAAGTGTGTAAACTATTATAATAGTTTTTTGGATTTGTTATAGGAAATAATATTTTTATAGTAAAGTGGATGAGATAAGGAAGAAATATGAAGAATGTTTTTCATATTCACTAATGTGGATAGAATGGGTTTACTATCAGTAAATATTGTTTGCTACAGTGAGCTAGCTCATATATGCTAATATTTATTTATACGAAATCCACTGCTTGAGAATACAAAGATTAGTTTTTTAGGAATCTTGTTTGAAAAAAAATACAAAGGGAGAGATTTTATGACCAAGATTATGAGGAAGGTATTGGTTTTAAAATTTTTTCTTATGTTGTCAAGGATGTTAAAGATGAATGGGAAATCACCTCACTTTTTTTTTTCAGAAAAAAGAATCAGGCCCACATTTTCAAAATAATCAGACTAAATTTTTCCATCATAATAATAAGAAGCTATTTGGATGAAATGGCTCTGATCAGGATCCCCTTGGGTCTTCAGTGGGTGGAATTGATCACAATTAGAATCACAATGAGTCTAGAAAGAATGGATTGATCCCATTTATAACGCATATTTCTGGAAGTAAATGGTTATCAGATTCACTCTAAATTTGGGATGAAAGAAGAGATTGTTTTATTGAGAATCAGAGTCTATATGAATCTGATTAATTAAATGCTATGGTAATTGAATGGCTTGTATTTTACATAAATCATAATCTTATTAGATAACTTATGATGCAATATTTATGGAAGAATGGGGAAAAGAGGTGTTCCTAATCATAAACAGATTAATCGTATCCAGGAAGAAGAGAAGAAATAGATGATGTCAACTGTATTAAGATTAATCAGATCTAGATAAAAGCAAAAAATAGTTCCAAAAAACATACCAAATAAAATCATAATCATCCTAATTATATTGAGGGAAATTTTAATCATAAATATTGTACTCTAGAAAATCATACTCAAGATGAGTTAGAATGAAAGATGGTTATTGAAGTTGAAAGCTGTTTAATTTGGTTCACTGTACTTGGAATTTCATCATACATAGGCACAATTTTTTTCAACCAAGTTTGATGGAAAAGGAATTGATCTAAAGCTGAAGAAAATAATATTGATAGATACAAATCAACTATGTGGTCATCCATTTAAGATGGCTGAATTTATTCTTAGAGTAAGGTTTTGGAATTTGAGGATGATGGAGTAAGATGAACTATGACTTGTTTTTAAAGGTTTTATTCACAAATTGGATCAAGATCCATCATATTAGTGTTGAATTAAATTTTATTATTTTCAAGTTGATTTCATGTGGGTCAATAGAATTACTGAAGAAAAGATATGAATGTGTTGTCAGGGGGGGGGGAATCATTTTTCATCTCTTCAATTGGTGTAGAGCATTGTTTTGAAGAAATAAGTTTCCTAAAATCATAATTAGATATTGAAATCATCCTAGTAATTGAAGTGTAAGTATAAAAGAGATATTAATATTTTATAATAGTTGAGAAGATTCTCTAAGTGTTGACGAAGTCAAAATATACCTAATATTTTAGGGGAAATTGAGATTTGGGTGAATCTATTTGAGCAAGATTGATTTTGGGATTCCCACCAAAACCTCTCAAGGGAAACATATATAAGGAGAAATATATATTGAAATTTTATAATGACCAATATAATTTTATATATAGAATAGAGAGAATCTTTGAGTTTTATAGATAAGGAAATGTTTTTGTATTCACTCTTGTCAAATATGTTTTAACGGACCGAAGTGATAGAATAAGAAACAAGATTGAAACATTGTATTTAGTTGATCATTATGTTTAGTGATAATTTTATTTAGCTAAATAATATACATGTCTTGTCAATCATATTCAACTGATCATCGTATCAATCTTTATTATCAGATTGGGATTTCGGTAATGGGATTTCCAGACTGTGGAAGAAGGAGGTATCAATTGTCTTGATCAAACTCAGTCATTTATATATCATTTCATATTGGGAAATTGTACTGGAAAAAATAAAACTCAGAAGAAATGTAGTGATATAATCTTACTAGGAAGAACTGTATATGGGAGAATCATACTCAGAGGAATCAGACAAGGAAAATCATACAGGGAAAATCAGACTTGGTTTTTCCTTAATAAAGTCTAAGAAGTTCTTACCATATTCTATGTATGAAAGTGATGACTTATTTTAAAGGGAATAAATTTTTGAAGTTGAAAAGAAACATACGAAACTTGTGTTGTTACATAATCTTTGAATTAAACTATTTGTTGTAAGAGGGTGCACACACACTATTGGAATTGTGTACATATTGCTACACGATTGTAAGGGTAGATCCTACAAATTATAATCAAATGATTTATTTTTATTTGATTTTGTGGTATTAGATTACTTAAAAACCATAAAAATGATGGACCTATTCATATTGAATAGTTAACCTTGTAAATTATTGTGTTCTTGTGGATGAGTGTTTCATTGGTTCTTAGTAGGGAATTGAAATATTTATCATGAGGCGAAGGTTGTTTCAAAGAAACAAAAAAGGAAAATTATCACTAATTCACCCCTCCCCCTCTCAGTGATACAATTACATTGACTGGGAATATTCCCTCAATATGGTTATTATTTATGACACTCTAATTTTTGGTTTTAGTCAATCGATCTATCCTAAAGGATTAATGTTAACAATGAGTGTGCAAATAATGGAATGACTTTCAACATAAGATACCAAATGTAATTAGAGATATAATATGAAAACTTGTGATTATATCACAATATCTATCTCATTATATGATTAACAATATCAACATGGGTGAGTTTTCTAACACACATTATAATAGAAAGACGGTGTTTCATAAAAAAATAGGATAGAAGATTCTAGTTTCTACATGTCATGTATGTGATAAGAAGCACTTAGGGAATTTACTTAAAGGAAAAATGAAGTTTTTTTATCTATGGAAAACAAGGGAATATGTAGAGTAGTTTCTAAATATATGAAGAACAGTTTTATAGAGAGATATGATTTTTATTCTAAGGTACAATATATAGTTTAATGTCTTATGTGTGGGGTACATGGGAATTATATGATCCAATTCCATAATCTAAGAGTTAAATCCTATAATAATAAAGTACGAATGTGATTTCAATAGTTAAAGTAAAATGATTTATGTTTTTATATTTTGGATTTGAGAATTTTCCTTTCTAAGTATTATATAAATGATATTATGGATGTTAGAATCATGAAACATCTAATGATTTTTCCATAATATTTTATATTTAATGACATGAAAATATATGTTGAACGAAACCTATAAAAGTGAAGAGGTATTTAGAAGAAATGTGTTATTGAAAATTTGGAATAAGGAGATGATTAACATTGATGTAGTAAATGGAATTGTATTTATGAAATTAAAATTTCTTAGTGACTTGATGAAAAAGTAATTTTGGTCATATTTGTTGATGATTGTTGCAGTTTTTAGATTTATGGAATTAGATTGTTATTTTATTTGAGGAATAATGCTATTTTTAGTTTTTTTGAAGAACATATGTTATGTAGAGAGGATAAATTAGGAGTTATTGAAACCAACATGGGTTTTTATGTTTAATTTTAACCATAAGTAAAAGTTCATTGATACCCCTTTTGAAGGATTAAGTGATTGGGATTTGAGGTGTGTTGATGTATTTATAGGTTTTTTTGGAATAATACTTTATTAACTTTTAAATAACCCTTTTTTGTACAAATTATTTGATGTAAAATTTATTTTGGTCTATTAGATTGTGGTATTTAGATAATATTTTCATTTGAAATGATATTAATTTACAAAGTGATATTTTTTGATATATTTATGGTATGTCTATGGATTAGAGTTAAGGTTTGTATCAAAATTTTCATTATGATATTTTTCTGATATTCATTATATCATAAGATAATATATTAATTTATCATAGTCATTATATGATAATTGGGGATGTTCTTCTTAGGTTATGGTATATGTAACCTTTAGGTTTAAAATGTGATTTTACATGAAATATTGTAAGGAATAATAAAAATACTATTTTTAGAAATATTAGAAAGTATGTATGATATCACATTTTTGTTGAAATATTCCCTAATGTTAGGTTATCGAGGTTAGTTGGGAGGTAGGTTTATTTATAAAATTACCTCTTTAGAACATTTTTTTATTATTGTGTAAATTTTGGACATAAGTGTATTAGTTCATAATATGAAGATTTATACAATTTGGATTTTATCTTAACTTGTTTCGACCATCGATTGTTGGAAACTAAGTCATGAGGAATATATTGATATCATTTTCTGGACTATGATGTTCATTTTAGTGCTTTGGGCATGATAAATTCATCTTTAATACACATTTTTAGATAAAAAATTATCTTGTTGTGGAAATTAAGTAAAGGATGAAATTATACTTTTCATGTAAGAATTTTCCTTAGTTTTTTTAGATGGTAAAGGAATCCCTCACCTATAAGAATAGGGTATAATAAAATTATAATCTAAATATATTCTTTTTTGATGAATCATTGTTCTTTTTTTGCACGTTATTTATTAATGGGTTTTTGGTCATTAACTTCTTTATAATCATTCAACTTAATGTGGTAAATGTTATTTTTTCACTATACCTCATTATATAGAGATAAAATTTTCCTCCATATATATATTTTCACATAAAACTAATGTTATAATTTTGGGAAATCTAGTTATGTGTTATGCGAGTTGACATTAATAATTCATTTTCCTTCTTTTCACGAGTAAATGTTATTATCCCTTTCAATTATTCTAGTTTTCAGAATCTAAATTTTAAAATATCAAACCCTTGACTACAAATGACAAGTTAACATTGTGAGGATGAAATTTATTAAATGGGATATAATGCAACACCATAGGATTTTAAAAGGACACTACATTCAATTTCATACATATCATACAATAACAAGCTCAAACAAACTATGAAATATTATTATTTATTAGGAATGTTATGACATAGTCATTGAATTGGTAGGCCTGAATGACCAAATTATTATTAATATATATAACTAAATTTCCATCTAAATAAAAATTTATTGGTTAATTCATAGGAATCAAGAATTATATTTTAAGTAAATTCATATTATGCGTCAAAAATATCATTTCTCCAAAATGGATTTTGTTGATCTTTGAGATAAAATAATATAGTTAATTTATTCCAATTTTAAAAAATTAGTTTGACTAATTGAACTTCATTTTTTAAATTATCATGAAATAATTATCTTAGTACAAAATTTTGATAACTTTCTTAAAAGGTTTATTTTTCAATGAATAATAAGAAATACTAATTTTTATTGACAGGATAATTTTTTATTTATTTCATTTACAAAGTGATTTTTTAAATGGTTTTAATGGTAACATTAGATTACTTATATAATTAATAATCCAAATTATGTCATTTTAATTAATTTAATATTGGAATTTTGTATGCACTATTTTTTACATCGGAAAACATTGATTCTTGGAATCTAGTTTTCCTCACCATTTAAAAGATAAATTATATTTTAAATTGTTCCATGTCTATGAATTGAATCAATAAAAATGTATTCTATAGTAAGAATTTGGATGATAAATTTTGGAAATTTTTTACTTTTTATAAATAGTCATTTTGAATAGTGCACATGGTAAATAATTGTCAACGTTGTAAATGAATAGTTGTTAATATAGAGAAAAACATGAAGAAAAGGAAATAAAATTTCATAAAACATTATTTATTCACATTGGATTACTTTAGCTATTTCAGTTCCATCCATGTATCAAATATATGTCAACATTATGCAATGTTTATTTTATGACACCCTTTAAAATAATTTTTTTGAAAGAACAAATACTGAATTTCTCTATCTTGAATTTAATATCATAAAATATATTACATGGGTATAAAAAAGTATGTTTGGTTATAAATATTTATTTTTAAGATGAATTAATTTTAGTAACATGGGAATTCTTTTTTAGTTTTTAGTGATTCAAAATTTACCTTAAATACTTATACCACACATACAATGTATTTATTCAATCAATATAAAAAATAATATTAAATTATTAAAAGAATAATATTTGTGTTAATTAATCTATTAAATTAAAATTTTATAAAATATAACATATTATGTATGATTTATATATTTATGTTAAAATTCCATTTATTTATGTTCTTTCCAATGTTAAATTACATGAATAGTTCTATTAATTAAATTAATAGTACATTATGAATAATTACTTCTTAATATATTTTTTAAAATTTTTAGAAATATGGTAAGAGTAAATGTATAGTGATAAATATTCGAAAATGTCTTCCCTTTTCAATTTATGTACCAATTATTATCTTATATGTAAAATTATAACCCATTATGATTGAAAAATGATAACCACATTTATGGATAAAATCTGCTAAGGAATGGGTTAGACTAGTTGATAAGGTGTAAAATGACACCAAAACCTTCATAAATTTTATTATATGATAATATATTAGTTGTATCCTATTTTTATTTTAATATGTGGGTATTTGGAACCATTTATTTAGAATGAATTAATTATATATTTTTTCATTTCTAAATGTGACCTTTCCCTCCAATATAAAAGGGCACCCTTAACTCTTTTCATTTCAAAATTTTTTGGATTCTATCTTAACTATAGAAAACCGAATTCAAATGAAAAAATCCATATGTCTGATGTAAATATACTCGTAATATTAAAATATGTGTCTAAGGGTCTTTAAGAAAATATCTAAAGGATGCATATTGAATAATTGGCAATCAAATTACCCAATATCTTCCAACTTATTTCTTATTCAAACTCTTATATGTCAATGGAATTCATCAAAAATAATAATAATTATCCTAAATATGAATAAATTTTATATTTATTTCATAACCACCAATATTCACCCTCTATTTTATCAAATGTAAAGGGAAATTATATTGTATGTTTATGCATGGACTACCATCTCCACATAGAAATAAAATGAATTTATCATCACCATCATTCATGGATGTTTATTATGATTTTTTATATTTTTTATTATATTTATAATAAAATTATGATATTTGAATTATAATATCATATCTAAACTCTTACGTTCAAATCCTTTGGTAAATGATAACGTCACTCATGAATACTTGTGGACTACGACTATCATGAACCAATGCGATTCATTTTCCCACTTCCACATTACATAGATGTTAATAAGGCTGTAATTTATAAATATTCATTATGTATATGATATGATAATTTTTATTTAAATAATAATTTTTATTTATCTTTGTTTTGATACATCCATCATGAAGTGAAAGCATCACCCATCTGTTGATACAACCTACCGCATCAATGAATGATGTAATTCATTTTTTTATCTCAACCATTTATAGAAGATTATGATTTTTTATATAATGAATATATATAATATAAATATCATAAATAAAATTTTGAATATGATGGAACTAAGTTATAATAATAGGGTCCAGAACTACTGAACACAAATTCTCCAAAAAAACAAAATATTTTACACATGGAAACAACAATTTTAAAAAGGGATAATTAATAAATTAGAGTTGAAATGTTATTATTAAATAATATATGATATTATAAGTATATGGATGAATAATACATAAAATTATATTAAAATTACATTAATTTTATGTTAGGATAAATAACAATTTAAAAAATCCATACATTAGTTAAGGGTTATATGATACAATTTCATTGTTTACTAAGATTGTTTATGATGTTCTTTACAATAATAAAATTGCACCATCTACCTCAAAAAAGTATTTCATTAATTTTCTTACCGTCCTATTTTTTATAGATAATAAATTTTTTTCCTTTAATTCTTATCTATTTTAGTATTCATGATACAAATATAATGCTTTTATGAAAAAATAATGATTTTTTCTCTTTTTAGTCAAAATCTATTTTTTCTTCCATGTTTATTTTTTCAAAAAATGATTTCAATAATTTTTTATTCTCTAATGATTTTTTATATTAATTCTAAAACATGTTTTATTACCTTCAAATGGTTTAAATGGAATCTTATTTTCACTTTCAAAATGAGGCCCTATTGAATATTTACAAAAAAAAATTAAATGGAATATTTTTTTCAATATAATTAACATGAAAAAAAATTCCCACCATCATGACCACTAAATAATTTGAAGACTCTTTGAAATAATTCTAAGAAAATTTTCAAGGAAAATTATTTCCATTATACTATGAAAATTTATATATTTTAGAAAATTGATTTAGTAATGAAAATGATATTTTACTATAAAAATATTCCAGATATATCATAAAGGTTTTTTCAACTAAGATGATTTCATTTTATGCTTGTTATGATTTATTAATCATATAAAACTACGATATCATCCTCTTTAATTCATTACATGGATTATGGCTATGAAGATTTAAGGATGATTTTATGAATCTATTTTTCTTCTAAATGAATAATTATATTATAATGTAACCATTATGAAAAAAAAATTTGTTCGTGGTTTATGAAATGATGCTATGATTAAATGATTATGAAACATTTTTTCCCATAGGGAGTGATATTGAGAATGATTTATGATCTTTTAGCATGAATATGTATTATATTAATTATTTGATGAGTGAGCCTGAAATTATACAAACCTCTAAAAAACTAGGTAAATATGGATATATCATGACATAAAAAGAATTTGGATAGGGATTGTACTATATTATTTAAGGGAATATATCTAATATGATAGTGTTGGGAGTGAACCTTGATTACAGATATTATGGAATAAAGGGTGAAGCAAATACACTATGATTAAATTAGAAAAGGTCCTTGAATAATGAAATTATTTCCCATTCTTATGTGTATTCCCTGAATGTATATCTTATAACAATTTTTATGCTTTCATGACTAATTTTGTTTGATCAATTTATGATTCATGTCCAATGAGATACCATAATATATTATATGACCCGTGTTTATGATTTATGATTTTATGGAATTATTTTTTAAGGTTAATAATATGTTTTATTACCCTTTATGGTTACACCATTATTAAATGATCATTGATATCTCCCTTTTTTATACTTAATGGGAAATATATCCCACACTTTATTATTTATTTCCATAAGATATGAAAAAAATGTTTTATGTACGATGTTTCTAAGAATGGTTCTAGTTTTAAAGATCTAAGTGGGTGATGGGTATATTATTTATGAACATATTTTTTATTTACCCAATCATCCAAATATAATAACCCTTTAATATTTTTTCATGCTTTATAATGTTATATAAGGAATATTCAGCCAATATGATTTAATGTTTATGGTTAAAAATTTTGGATTGATATAAATACATTATGAAATATCAATTTTAATATTATTACATTTTAAATTTTATCTTATGAGAGAGATGATTTCCCCTATGAATAAGTTAGAAATACAAGGTCATTCTTATACAAGAGCTAGTTAATTTTTATTACAACTAATTTATCAAATTTTCAATAACCTATATCATGATTATTTCCCAATTCAACTTAAACCGTATTTACCCATCTATAACCAATAGAAATCACATTAATTTGATTCAAAACACATAAAATGAATCCTTCAAATTATTTGACAATATCTAAACTCACCAAATTAATTTTTTAATCATTTTATGTTTGAACCCAATAGTTTTTAAATACCCTCATAACATATTCAAAAAAAATTCATCCATTTAAAATCATATCAAATTACATTGGGACATTTACAACTAATATTATATGATATATTATTTATCCCAATTAATTTTTTTATTTTATATTTTTATTAATGTATTTAAATTATATTATAGTACTTAAATCATCACCAATAATTGTTTAAATTCAATAAATTATTCAATAAAAGATTCAATAATTGTTCTTTCATTACATACCAAAAGAAGCACATGTTATATTTTAGCTCAAACTATTCTTCTTTAAAAATAATAATCAATAGTAATATCATCTTGACGATGAACCTCTATGATAAACACACCTCTTAATAATCTAATTATATTAAACAGTCATGAAAAATATATTCTTCAATTAATATATCAGGTAGTGGATGATCATTTTCCATTTAAATTATACAATAGTAATTTAAAGCAGTATCTCATACAAATGATTCACGAGGGTTTCCAAAATTCTCATTAATGTTAGTATATATTTAGCATTATATAAAATTAATAAAATCATCAACTTGAAACATAAAAATTTTCAATATAGTGTATTAATCAATCTTCTTATCCATTGAGATATTCTTCTTTATACATCTTGTTATGTGAGCACATATTGACAACATTACTTGATTACATCATCCTTCATTTAATACTCTCATATAAAATTATATCATTTTTTATTCATAACATACATAACACCTCAATAACCATTGATCATCAATATCCTATTTTTTATTTTATTTAAATTCCCCTAAATAAAATTCATTTTAAAATTTCTCTACTATTTTTTAGTCTCTATACCATTTATTGAAAATAAATACAATCGATAAAATGAAATGTGAGTTTTTAGGTAATCAACATTAAGCTTACTTGAGAAATTTTTAGGTTAGAAAAAAATGTAGATCAAATAAATTATAAAGGTTTTATTAATAGGGACATATTTCTCAATATGTTCACATATTTTATGTCCTTGAGAAATCCAATTTCTCAAATTTATCCTTTTAATTGATTTATTAAAAAAATGGATGACAGAATATGACCAACATACCTTATCAATGAAATATTTCATCAACATTACAAAATATATTGATTTTTATAAAATAAATATTTCAATAAGATTTATCAGATTTTATCACCCGGAAATTCTATACCATAATAAATTTTTAATCTCAGATTGTAACTTATTCAAATAAAAGATATAAATCCTTTCTATACGAATCATTTATGAATTGATGAATATTTAAATATATCATCGAGTGATGTATTTTTTGATATGAAGTTTATATTTCATAGAAAATTTTTTTTATGCTCTATCATTACACGAGTGATACATAATTTTACACCAAATAATGAAAAAAACATAATAGATATAGAAATATTATGGGATCTCTACATCCTCAATGACAGAATAATTTTTGGTAGTTTCTTCTCAATAATTCACCCATTAATTTTAAAAATCATCATTGGGATAATTATTTATGATTTCACTCCTAATTTACAAAACTATAGCTTACCAAAGAATCATGGTCATCATGTTATTTTGATATATCTAATTTTTTAGAATTTCATTTCTCACATAAAAAATCAATATGAATTAATTTCATTGTAAAAGAAATATTTTATTCAACATATTGACTTATCGAAGAAATATGATCAATCATTATTTCAAAATGTGTGCAACTTATAATAACCTTCCACACATTATCCCATGAATAATTAGGTAATCATTTATTGGAAATATATTATGAAATTCAAATTTCTATTAATTATCATAGATATACTTCACTAAACTAGTCCTTTTGTTAATTTGATGTATTAAATTTCATTTATGTTTTTCTTGTTTTACACCATTAATATCCACACTCATATCTTACCTCCAATAGTCAATAGTTTGAAATTTTCTCCCATGATATAAGAAGATAATTATCTTTGTCATAGCTTAATATTTTTTTCCTAATGGGTATGTTTTTAAGATAATTATTTTTATTATATTACCTTATAAACCAACCAGATTTTATTTCTCGTTTTATCCTTAGATCCATTTCTATTCATTATTCAGATACATATAACATAGTCATAGTTTATTTTAAATAGTGCTCTTAAATATAACAATATTTAATACTATTTCTATAGATATTATCTATGCTTCCAAATATATTAGAGATAATTTTTTACATTATTATGTACACATTATATCAACTTATCACCAATACACATCGATAAGGGAAATATATCTTCCATGAATTTAAATATTATTTTATCAAATATTTTTCCAAATAATTCATAGTTGTAACATTAAACAATCATCATAATATATTTCATTTAAATTTATTTTTTCTAAATCCATAATTTTGTTGTTTTTTTGGAGAAATTTTTTTTCCTTTATGTAATATGTAGGGAATTTATTTTTCTAATATTAATATAATCAAACATTAATAGTGTGGAGTTTTTTTTATAGTTTTTCTCATTCATTATTCATTCAGTTTTTCATTTTAACTAACATTATTCATATAATTAGCATTGTCACAACAAATATCTTCTAGTACAAGGGTAAACTTTATTATCGAAAAGGGTTTAAATGTAAAATTAGGTGATCCTAATAACTTTTCAACATAATATAGATGTATTTTGATACTAATATAATCATATGATGTTTTCATATTATTATCTATTCTAATTGTACTATGAGAAGATTAAAATCATATCTATTCCATGTTTTCAACTAAATTTACAAAAATTGACACATTGTATTTGAATTTTTCTTTTAATCATCAATATAATTTCATCACTCTAATAATATTTGACAATAATCTCATCTGGCTTCTCTTGTTTATTAGGGATCTTATTCTTATATAGTATATAATTTTGAAGCCCCATTACCATGTTTTCTTTTAATTATGTTGGATTATTTTTCACATTAATGATTTCCTTTTTTTTTCAAATGCAAGGACCATTTTATAAATCCCTTTTTTCATATCCTTCCTTTATTGGATGTCTTTACGAAAATCCTTATCTATTCTATATAACACTTTAGTAATGATGATATTTATAACACTTTTAGCCATAAACTCCCTATTGATATTTTAGACATGAACTTATTAAGTTCTAATGCTTATTTTATTATTTAGACATCATCATAGACTTGGTATATAAACTCTTATACATTTTAAAAAACAACATTTAAATGTAAAAAATTAATTATAGAGATTCAATAAGGTTTATTTAGAATAAAAATGAATAATTAACAAATTATATATATCTTGGTCTTCCCCATTTTTACATTGTTCATTAAGAGGATATTTTCTGAATGAAACATTAATTACCTCATGAACATGTAAAATATTTGAATCACCTTTTTCCATCTTATCATTAGTTTATATTTCCACCAAATATTCTCAGTGCATGATATGTAATATTTCAAAACGACTAAATAATGTAGGAGAATGTATTTATTTAACTCTTATCTTGAGGGGTTCCATATTTAATATACTCATCCCTTTCATATTTCCACCATTCAATGTTTAGGAAGTGATACATTTAAAATTATATTTTTTCATGTCTTCTATAAGTTTGAACTTAATTATGCCTTTGTAATAGAATGTGAAAACCTCAAATATTTAAATTAAAGACAATCCAACGTGAGGTATAATCCATAGCCATGATATGAATTTTGTTCGCACCAAGATCAGTGTAATCACACTTGGTAGGGGTGAGTTAGTGTGGATGAATTTAATCTAGATTAACAATTATTTATTTTCTACCACTATGGCTGTTAAGTTATATTCATCTCACACTACTCTTATATGCATGAAGTATAAATAAATATTAAAATACACTACACTAATATATAAAATAGATTCACTCATAATGTTTTAGATAGTATTTAGTTTATTGTTCTTGTTGTACCATACACAAAAGACCTATTTATTATTGTCAACAACCACCAAGGGAAGGGGATATCCTTGAATCCACAATATCTTCCGCAGACTATATTACATTTCTCACATAGACATGATAAACAAGAAATAAATAAACATTCTTCACTAACTATTATCCACCATTTTCTTCTTCAATCTATATTATTTAATTGTATAATCATTAAATTAAGATCAAAAAATATATCGCAATTCTCAAAGGGAATGAATAGATTCTAATCTTCTTACTCGATTAAAGTAATATTGTCTACCTATTAGACAATAATATGTTCAAATGTCATAGTATTTATTCTTCAAGAACATAGACACTAAATATATTAAATTGTTTCAATATTTTACTCTCAATATATACCACCTTTATTATTATTCATTTTTCATAATATATTTGAATATATGAAAAATAGACATGTTACACTCTTCAAAAATCATTGAATCTGGAAAATAAAAAAATTGATAGTATCATATTCTCTAAAATCCCAACTATTATTCAGTTTATATTCTAATAATAAAATCTATAATAATACTGAGGTTATTTTCTAATATTCTATATTTTAAAATATGTGAATTTGGGCCTCATTGTTTTTATTATTTTTACACGGGTCAACATAATATCTCATAAAAACTCTATCTTTTATCATCATATTTTCTTTTCAATTCATCATATATTAATATCTATAAATATCATGGAATAATATTTTTATATATTTGTATTAAATTCTATTTATATATTTTCTATGATTATATAATTCATTTTTCTTCAAAAATTATAAGAAACCCTAATCTTTTACAATCCACACATTTATGCTCACGTGAAAAGAATATCACTATAGTGTGTAGATTCTTATAACACTATAATATTCTTATTAATATCCTAGAATAAATAAATTCATAAATAAAAATATATCGAAAAATATTATTATATTAAAATAATCATGAATATAAATCCATTATATGTTTTTTCATTGAGTTATTCTACTAGAAGAATATTTCACATTTTTGTAAAACTCATAAGTATATTAAAGATTCATTGAGACATTGATTTATTCATATAAATCATTAGAGTTATTATTACATGATAACAAGTACAAATTATCTAATCTAGTAAGTCTAACCCAGTGTTTATCTAACTCTTTCAACACACAATAAAATGGAATTTCATCCCAATGGATCGAATAGTTTTGTAGCATTGGGAGACTGGATAGTTATATAACTCTCACATTAAATCTAAAAACATTAAACTGAACAAAAAATTATTGTGAGAAATTTATCATTTCTTCTATTAAATCCTTGATTTTATTTATAGATCCATTTTTATTATCAATGAGAAAGAAAAACAAGATCATGTGTTAGGCGAGATTCCCATTAAGGGAAAACCTACAACAGAAGCTATCATTGAATAAATGAGTCATTCATAATATATAGGAGAAAAACCATAAATAATATGACATATAACTAATATCATAATAATGGTAATATATTCTTGGATGAGAAAAAAATATAAATAATCAAATGGATAACAAAAATTATTTCCATAATTATAGAATTCAAAATTTTAGACAAGATAATCATACAATCAAGGCCATATGCAATGGAATCAAACAAAAATTGGTTAGAAACATTTAAAATACATAAATTATATTGTCTCATGAGACCTACTGAAGAATAGAGGGGATAAATAGGCCCCACATAACACTTAATAATTCTAATTCATATATAATTGGAAATAGTTGAATAAAGCTTTGATGCTAAATCGGCACGAACATTCTTATTCAAAAAATAGCAAAAAAATGTTTATATTTTTCCAAATAAATAAATATACCAACATGATCATAATCAATATAGATAAATAATGTTTATTTAATCATTATATTGTTTCCTCATTAGTGTAATAGATTTATGAAAGGATGTTGACAAAGGTGAAAATACTTTTAAAATATCACTAGAAAATTTCATGATAAAATGTACTACTTTAATATATGAATCATTTATTTAAATTATAAATTATTTATAAATATTAAGAAATTATTTTATTTTAAATGTACCATTTAATATTTTAATGTATTCTTTGAGGAGAATAATAGTTTTTAGGGTGTAAGAAATCATTTTTTTGTAGAAAAATTTTAAACTAACATTTATTTTTCACTTTCGATAAAAAGTGACTCATTATGAGATGATAAGAAATTTAATTTTTATATTTATTATATAAATTAATAAAAATTTTAGAATAAATTAAATAAATCATCATATAATATAAAATGCATTCTGGATAATATTTTTTTAAAAACTTACATTAATGAATAGTATTTCTAGATGAATAAAAAAACAAAGTTATTTTCATTAACTTTTTTATTAGACTTTTGAGAATATAGAATAATAAAAATGAAAAGAATGAATTTAATTTATCTAAATAAATAATGGATATGAATATATATTGGGTTAAAATTTGAAATTTTATATAATTATTTCAAATTAAACTAAAACATAAACTACCCTGAAAAGGGATGTGATTATGAATTAAACACTTACCTCAGGACCAAATTGCTTTTCATATTCTTTTTACCTCCAATAAAATAAATTTAAATTAATTTTAATTATATAATAGATTAATATAAATACTTATAATAGCATATATGGTCCCCTTATGATTTTTTTTAAAAAAAATTATTAAAAAATTATTTATTAAAATCATCATTTCCAAATGTTTATAATTTAATTTTTCATGTGTATTTCTATTCTATAGTTTTAGTTCATCCATATATCCCATAGTTCTATTGTATATAGATATCTTATAATGATATATATCATATATTTATTATATATGTATTTATAATTATCCACGAAATACTAACATGAAAAAGAATCACATCTCTTCCTGGAGTTGGTATTCCACACGTACGTAAGAGAAACATTAACAATTTGAAAGAGGGGGTGGTAAGAGGGTGCCCAATATATTAATTTTACAAGATTATAATTATTTTATAAATATAATATATATTCCTATCATAAATATTTATGACCATCCATGTAAATTGGCGATGAAGAATGAATTACACTACTAGGTGGAGATAATAAGTATAACATAGACATTATTGGTGTTCTTCCCATTGGATCTAATTTAAGAGAATGATGGTTTACGAAAATAATAATTAGCTATCATTAAATTTTTGATAACATATTAATTATTTTAGTATGCATTAAATATATTAATTGGTATTTGAATAACTAGTAAACCTTGAAATAGTCCATAAAGGACATTACTTATTCAATGAGAGTTCCCATTTTTATAACACCATAAAACTTATTCAGATATTGTTAGGGAAAGGGAAGAAGTTTAATAATAAAAGTTAAAAAATATATTTAATTATTTTTTAATGTATTTTTTGAGATAGAGTTCTCAAATACTATGATTAAAATAGAAGAGAAGTTTCCCTATTATATATGGTGGGAGGGACACATATGCAATTACTTAAAGTATTTTAATACTATAAGGTCACATTAAATTTAAAGTGGCTCAAAATTTCAAGAATAATAAGTTTGGACAATATAATATGTAAATATTATTAATAAATTATTATTATATTTTTATTAATTCATACGTTTTTCATTTAGTTTAACGACACATTAAACTAGTCTAAACACTAGTAGTGCCAATGAAATTTTAATACTTTTATTCTTCACCATCAAAAAATTATTTTTCCCTATTAAGTGGAATTTATTAATATAATTAAAAATATTAAATCTATTTTTCATGATTCATCTTCATTAAGTGGAATAAATTCAATTTTAAAACGAGCGCACAATAAAACAAAATCTATTTTTATAAAAATGTAATTTAAATCATAAAAATAAATTTACATTCATTTCATTCAACATAAAAACAACTAGATTAGTATTTAAATATTTTAATAAATAAATATTATATAAATTTAATTAAATTTTTCAATCATTAGTGATTTAATTAATTTATTATGATAAAAAAAATATTTAATAAAAAATTATGTTAACATAAATTCTTTCATAAAACAAAAAATCATATTATACCAAAATAAAGTATAATATTTATTTATATCTGAATAATTATATTATTTATTATGTATAGAGATTTATTTTAGTTCATGATAAAATTTTAAAATATATTTTATTTTGAAATAAATTTTTAATGAAAACAAATGATAGTTTTAAAAATAATAGTATTATTTCACAATTCCCTAAAAAATAAATCTTTTAAGAAAAACCCAAAAAATTAACCCTATAAAAATATAGATATGATTATTTTAAAAAATGATAAGAGTTTCTTAAAATAAAATTTCCATGAATGGTATAAATTAATTATAATTTACATGTAAAAAATGAAATAAACCTATTTCTAAATGAAATATATTTTTTATGCATAAAATTACTTTACTAAAAATTGATTAAATAAGTATTATGTATTATTTAATGCATTATCATCATATAAAATCATTATAAATATAATTCAAAATATTATTATTCATATTTATATCACCAAATTAATAGCTATGTTATAAGAGTTATAATTAAATATTACTTTTTTATAGTATACCAAATTTTTCATAAAGATCAATATTGAAGTTTAAGAAATCTATAGAGAATAGTATTAATTTGAACTATATTTTTGAGGTATCAAATTCAACCACATAAAAAATCCTCTAAATTTTATCTATATTATCTTGTGTTTTATATTTTAAAATTCTTTTATTGAAAACCAATGTCATAGAGAGGGATAATAAAACTTCCATTGAAAAGTGGAATTATGAAACATAATGGATTCCTAAAATAACAAATAATTGGGTTCCCATAAAAGGTTAACATTAGTAGTGAGAAAAAATATGGACATTGTGGAAGTAGATATTATTTACAAAATTATATAATGTAATAGAGAACACTGTCATGAGAAATTTAATGACAACAACATCACAAAATAATGAGGGGTGAAATACCATCAATTAATTAGAAATGATAATAAAATGAAATCAAATTAGTGATCATATTCATAAAGTCGATGAATTATTTTACCGTGAAATATGTAAAATTATACAAAAATTAATTCTTTAAATATAGAAATTAAATTTCATAATTTTTTTTACTATTTTACAACTTTTACATCCCATATTCCAACAGTGAATGATCAATATGATTTTTTCATGTCTAAGTCAACTATATAAACCATTTATTTTCCATAAAATCCATAAAAATGATATTTTTTGTGACCAATAGAAATAAATTTTTTAAAAAGATTTAAGATTAAACATAATAAAAATGAACCTTCTTGTAAGTAGTAATACATTATTTCCAAAAACATCAGTAATAAAAACCATAAATATTCTGAAAGATAATAACATTTATGTTTTTATAATACTTTTTTGACATATATAATTTTATGATTCATATACAAATCCCTAAATAATAATTAGTAATTAATCCAAAATAACAGGATTACTCAAAAGTAAAACATAAGTATAATAACCATGTTTATAACTAGGTATCATTTTTTATCTTAATAGAAACCATTATATATATTAAAACTAGATTTATATTATGTATTTTGATTGAAAATTCATTCCTTAGTGTGTTCATGGAGGATTTGATATCCATGATATAAGTAAAAGACTGCATAGATCTAGAATAAAATAAATCATGATTTTATGATCAATGTAACTATTATTTAAACTTATGTAATTTCCACATCATAATTAGTAAATTTAAAAACATGGCCTTCCTCCCTTTTCATTTTTAAGGTAAATTCTCTTGACAAATTTAGAATTAATTTTCATTAATTACTAACTCCTTATAGTTTAAACAGTGGATGTCACGATGCCCAACAACTAATGGTACTTCAATTAAGGGATAAATATAATGATCCATGAGTCCCACCGCTAGTAGGACCCAGGTTGGAGACTAGTATACAAGGTACAAATATATCATGAAATGGGAGGAATTTACTTTTATAAAAATATATGATTTTGATATAAGAGGAATCAAAAATAATAAACTCAATTGAATAATAAAAAAATAAACCAATATCATCCCAGAATGCATGTATAAATAAAATAGGTACAGTTAAAAGACTTGGAAATTTAATAAAAAAATAAATGTTAAATTGGCAGCACACAAACTACCCAAAAAATGTCGAAGCTAGTATTTTATCTCATGTTCCAATAAATCATCATGGAAAATTGAAAAGTATTCTATAATTGTTTGGTGAGAATACAGTTATAATCAATATGAAAAACAATGTCTGTCATGCACATATAATAAATGGATACTAATTCACTGTTAAATAAATAGAATAACCAAAGGTACATACACTGGTCAACTATCCAACCCAACTACACTAAAAAACACTCACCAAATAAAACAATTCATGTACAATAACATAATAAGAATAGTATTGATAAATTGTAACCCATTCCCCTTTACCGCTTATTTTCTGCTCTCACACCCCAATTTCATACATATTGGCACTCCCATGTCTTCTATATAACATATACCAATTCCCCATAGAATGGTCAAATCATATTAGGCCTATATGCATTTGGGAAATCACCTAACAACATGTTCACATGTCATCTTTCAAAAAAACACCTAGTATATCACATCACAACCAATGAGATAACCGAGTTATTATGTTATCTTTAACATGAAGAAAATAAACCTCATGAATTCCCTATACCATTTACGAACCCCACTATAATCCTACCCAAATAATGGTTATATCATATCTCCCCTAAACAAATTAGGGAAACTTCCCAAAATCATGGTCAACTCACACCTTGAATGAAGACACTGGGTACATAACCTAGTTCACTAAAAAACCCTCATAAATCACATCTTGATCATATCTAATCTCCAATAAGAGAGTGGGGGAAATAGTTGGAAACTTATTATCAATAATTATCACTAGGTCTATGGGATAATACCCCCCTCTACTTGGGAAAATATATGTATCGAAACATATTTCCCGATGTGGATGGGGTGCATATCTAAATCATAAGAAATATAAAAGTATGAAAATACATCCATATAGAATTCAAATATGTAGGTTCAAAACAAAACACTAAGAAAAATCAAAACATCCCCACTTTCACTGAAACCTATTAATGTATAATAACACATAGATCACAATCCACATCTCACAACACCAACCAATTCCATTACCTTACCTATTCATATCATTATTTTCCAAAAATTTCTTTTAACCATGTTTCCCATAATATATTTTTTTATTATGAATTTCTATTCCATTAACCATACAAAAATATAGAGATTTTAATCATCATTAAATTATTATTCCATCACTACATGGGATCCATGCATAGCACAACCATTCTCTCAAGAAGTTCATCATCCCCATCAAAACATTAACTAACCACCCCACAGTAACGACAAAAAAATAATCACCTCATCTCCCCAAAATCACATCCAAACAAACCGTACCTTCCTCACCCCAAAAGTAAGGCCAAACTAACCATAAAAATTCCTCTCTAAATGTAGGAATAGAAAATCATCACCCCATCACCCTAAAAGAAATAAAAAATAAACTATTGCCTCACTAACTCAATAGAATAGCCAAAAAACTATCATCTCACAACACAAAAAGAAAGTCCAAATAGACCATCACATAACTTACCTAAAATAATGACCACATAAACAATCACCTCACCACCCTAAAATAACAACAACAAAAAAATCATTACCTCCACACACTAATAGAATGTCAATACCAACCACACATTAAAATCATTTTACAGATTAAACAAAGGGTATTCTGTCACCATTCAATTCATTTTAGGGGTTTTTTAAAAAATCCATAAATACAAGGGGATTTTTTTTAACTAAATATAAAATTTAAACCAAATTATATTTTAGGGTTATGTCAAAAAAATAAAGTTTAAGAAACTGTATGCCAAATAAGTTCAAACAAATTCACCAATGGTCGTGAAATTAAGTGGGGGTATTTAGTCTATAAAATAACAATCTTATAATAATATCATTTTTATAAAATCATACGGGTCATTCCCCATTACCCTCTAGTTTAAATTTATACATAAATTAATCTTGATTATACCAGAGAAAATTATCCCCCATAGTTAAACAAGAGTAAACCCCTCAAACAGGATTCAAAAAAGTGATAAAAAATGGATTCTCTACCACAAATAATCATTCTTATCATGGTGAATATAGAGAATCAGTCTATTCATACATATATATTACTTATTTTGAGATTAATATTGAATAAATTACATAAGCACATTCATAAAGAGCTTAGTAGTTTAGTGTATGTGGATACTAGTTACAAAATATTCAAATTTGGCGGAATATCATAAACATCTACCATAATGATATTCCTCTTTAGTAATCCACAAAAACAACACCAACATAAAACCACTGTTCATAACTTGGGGAAAATAAAAAATGAAAGGGTGAGATGATATGATCATTAAGGGTAAATAATAGATACGCATAATAATAACATGAACATAAGTGTATGAGAACACAAGAATAATACAATATTAACATACCCTACATATTAAAGATCACAATCATGAGTCTTGGAATAAATATTGACAGTTCATAAGACATGGATCATAAGAGAATAAAATAAAATGATCATTGATATAATAAAATTGGAATAAGGCATTATATTGTTTCATAATCATAATCATAGAAAATCATTTCAATAGAAATAATGTATATGTACAATGGTTATCATAGTGGAATGGGTCCAATACCCAAATCATTATAGTAGTCATAGTTCACTACCAAGAACATCATAGCAGAAAAATAATGTTATTAAATAAGTTTCACTCCCCACTCCTTCCCTATATATTTCATGATATATAAATAATTAACCAACCCATTGTAGGGTGGTATAGGTATCACCCTTTATATAATAAAAAACCTACATATTTCTACACATGATATCATAAAAAATTCATAATATAAAAACTCATTAAATGAAACGGGTTTCTTAAACATTTCATCAAATAATATCCTATGGAAAAGAGATGGGTTTCATAATAATAATATCAATTCATCATAGAATAAACCATTTAAAATGATGACAGTTTCTAAAGAATTTTATCATGGTGTAACCCATAGAAGAGAAAAAGGATTCATAAGAATATTTTTATAATAAACCATTTATATTAAGAGTAATATTGGTATCCTTTTTTCATATCCCCAATAAATCCAAAATTAAATCAAAGGATGTCATCTTATATTGATAATTATATTTAAGGGTAAATCACTTGAAATAGTTCATGTGGAATATAACATTTCTGGGAAGAATACTGTTTAAAAAATAAATCATTTTAGAAATCCTATTCTTTTAAAGTAACCTTGAAAACATATAAAGGATGCTATAATAAATATTTAAAACATTTAATGAGTAATATATTCTTTCTACAATGGAAAATATTTTTTAAAACATAACACATTTTCATAATACTTTTTCACATAGAAATAATTTCTTAAAAATCTAAATTTTTTCCCAATATTTAAGAAATTTTTTTATTTGAAATAAACTTTGATATCATGTAATAGAATCTTGAAATCATTTAGCGGTCATGATAATGGGACATAATGTTCAATTCATTAATATTTAATTTTTTTTCTTTTCATATTTATGATAAATAACAAAGGAATATTATTTTGAAAACGATAATCATATTTCATTCAAATCACCTCATAAAAATTCCAGAAATGGTTAAATTGTGTTTAATAAATAATTCTGAAATATTAAAACCATTTTTTAAAACATTTTTAGAAATAATGGGTTTAGATAAAAATGTGTTTTTGACTGATGATAGACATAAAGATAAATTTCCATACAAACATTATTTTAAACTATTGTGTATATAAAGAGATGAAAATGAAATTAAAATATGTATTCTCATAAAATAACAATATTAGAAGAAATGTTTTTTTATATATATATATATCATAATATTTCAAAATTTGAGATTTAATAATAAATCTTCTCGATAAATGATGAGATTGTAACATAAAATCAATACCATTTTGGTAAAATTCAATCATAATACTTAAGAAATAATAACCTTAAATGAAACATTGAATATCATGATAATAAATAATTTAATTATATTAAATATAAATGGGGATTTATATACACCTCATAAAATAATATTGGTGAAAAAAAATAACAAATGCCTCGAGGATAGAAAATTGTGACAAAAATATCCTTCTAATTTGGTAAATTTTGAAACATAAACCAAAGTGAAAATATATCCTAAAATGTATTTGTAAATACCCATAATTTTAAATATAATTATCATATAATAAATTAATGATATGTATATACACCACATAAAAGAAATGGTTGGTGAATATTTCATGTGTCACATCTAATTAAAAAGTGAGACAAAAATCCCTTAACACTTTTAAAATATTTTGAATTATGATCCCTAATAAAGAATAAATAATAATGAAACATTAATTATTATGAAATGAATAAAACTGATGATAAAAATTTTCAAAGGGGAATTCATACATTATACAAAAGAAATAAGTGGTGAATTTTGATATATCTCCTAAAAATAAATGTAGACTAGACATTTTTTACCCAATGTATCGAATTCCATAATACACGTTAAAACCTACTCTATAATGAATGTATATTTATAATAATTAAATTATAGAACCATACTTATATATATATATATATATTATATGATATATGATATTATTATGACTATTTATTACCTGTTTATTAACAATTCCTAGTTAAAATCATGTCTCTATAATAACGGCTTTGTAATTCGTATTTGTTTTGATATTATATTTTTGGTCCTATTACATTGATCATTATTTGATAAAATCTAGAATAATATTCATGAAAGAATTAACATACTTATAAATAAATTAATATTCTAATACAAATCATGAAATATGGTTTTTAAAAATTAAGTACGTTATAATCATGGAGAAGGTATGACATATGTACACATAGCCAACATTTCCATTTTTCAACTATCATTATAGAAATGGTGAAAGTAAAATTTTTTATATCTAGAATTATAATAATATCATATTAATTATTTACATATATTTATACATATCATACATGTGGTTTGGGTATGAATATATAGTGTCACATTGCTTCGTGATGGAAGTAGCCCACACGTACACAAATGACATTATCATATTTGAGAGAGTGAAAATGTAAGATATAAAATGGTATATTATCATTTAATTATTATAAATATTTCATTAATATTATAAATATTTCATTTATATCACATAAATTGATTATATTTATCCTTATTTTATTCTATATAAAGAGTCAGTAAAAAGAGAATAACATCACTTCACAAGGTGGTAGTCTGCAGTACACGTCTGTAGCCTTATGTTATACACTAACGAATAAAAATTAAAAAGGTGAATATGATATAATCACCCTAAATTTATAATAATATTATAAATATCATATTTATTATTTATATCCATCATCATACCTAGTCGTGAGAGGTGGTATTAAAAAAGCAATTGACATCAGTTGGTGAGGTAGTATTCCACCGTATACACAAATGATGATTTCATAACCCATTTGATGAAAGTAGGGATGGTTTTAGGTAATTAAATTAACAGAAAAAACATTATATTTAAGATTATTATGTTTTTATATCTACATGGTTTAATAAAAATTTAATGTTGTTCAAAAAAATTTAAAATAAAAACGCACGTTGAAGAACATTACCACTTACTCTAGTAACCTCATTATTTTTTCACCAAAATCCATCCATTGATGTATTTATAAAAAAAAATAAGTCTTATAGGTTGAGATTATGGAATTTGGGACATTATTTGGTAAACTATTTTCCAATTAAAAAGGATATGAATGCACTAAGAGGTTAAGCGAGGGGGTGGCCTTTTATAGGTGAGGTGAGTGTCACACTTGTAATTTTTTTTAAATAAAAACACGTACAAATGTTTTTCCCATTAATAATGGGGAAAATAGATTATTATATATAATTATAAATAATATGGTCAAAATAAATTTATCCAATATATTTTATAAATGTTTTTAGTTCATTTAAACCCATATAAATTTGGTCTAATACTTAGTAAAACCATTTTTACCTTAATTGTGGTAAATAATTTTTTATGTTTTTACTGTTCATAATGGTCAAAAATTGAGTTTAATTTATTAGATAATATATATTTTTATTATTCCAAATATGGAATCTATGTTTTAAAATTACATTTATATAATATTGAATTTTAAATTTAAAATTAATCTCACAGACACGATGAGAAAGAGGGTTTTCAAAGAGAAAATGTGCAATAGTTTACAACGTTTTTTAAAAAAATTATACATTAAAATTATTCAAATGAACTAAATTAAAATAATAGATAAATTATTGAACTAATTTTTATCTAATACTAATTAAAAATAAAATTTATATTTATAAATAGTTTAAATTAAAAGTCAGTTTTCAATTAATTTTTTGTATTGTTCAATATTTATAAAAATATTATTCTTTTCTGAAAAATAAAAAACAATTCACCCCGAGTTAATTTTTAAATTTTATTTAAAAAAAATCTATTTTTTAAAATATTTTTTTAAAAATATTCAAGAAAAATTAAAATAAGTGCGTAAAAAACCAAAAAAACTGTATTTTTAAAAATACAATTTTATGAGTAAAGTTGGATTTATTTATGTAATTATCTATAATTTACATTAGATTAATGATAAATATTTTATTGAAAATATAATATAAACTTTTCATTAAAATAAATCACAACATTTTCTTAAAATTCATTTAGATAAAATGATTTTTATGAATTAAAATAGTTTTAAAAAAAGGTTTCCTTTCAAAATGTTTTTTATTTCCATTTTTAATTTATTGGTCAGAAAAGAATTTATTTTATATACTTTTGTAAACTATATATATAATTAGTTTTGTTAATCCAATTCATACCCATCATTCTAAAAACTAGCTGATAACTATCATATAATAATATTTAAATAAGATGACATGATTCCTTTAAAATAAATATCGTGAGTAACATGTCACCCCTATCCCTTTTTAAATTATATTAATTTAACAATTTTATTGGAATCGGGTAACCATGTTGAGGTTCAAGCAGAGTCCTAGTTGTAATCTGGTGTGTTCACAGATAAATGAATGTTCTGGTCTTGAAAAAATCAAGTGCTCAGGTATAGAATGGTCGAAACTGTGCTAGTTTTCCAGGGTCACTGTGTTTCCTACTCGGTGATCAATGTAAAAAAATAAAATGAACATTTTGATAAAATGAAAATAAAATAAAATAAGAAATGTGAAATAATAAGTAAAAAATATTGTTATAAAAATAATTACGATAATTTTAGCTATGAATATTAATTTTAATAGTACTATTATTATTAATATTAATATTATTATAAATTTACTTGTATTATTAAGTTATTATTATTAATATGATTGATAGGAAATATTATTATTAATATTAATATTATTATTTTAATTATGGTTATTTTAAGTATATATTTTATTGGTTCCACCCTTTTTTCCTTCCGTCCCCTCCTCCACATATTGCCCATATCCCCCTTCTCCCTGATGTGAAACCCTCTCCACCCTCTCCATGCAGCATAACCAAGCCACCCACAGATGCCCCCTCTTTCAGCTAACAACCCGTCATAACCCTCTATTCCAGTGAGCCACCTGCAAACACCATCTCTTTCGGGTGAACTCACCGCCTCGCATGACCTCTCTCACTCTACAAAACTCCCCTATTGGTGATCCCCCCATGTGTGCACACCTCTATGAAGAAACCCCTCCTCGTGTGGCCGGCCTCTCGTGGCTCTCGCTCCTCCTCTCCCTCTGTCATGGGTGTAGTCTACTATGGGTATTTATTTTGCTTCTCTTTATCTAGGGTTTCTGTTTCTCCAGCATTTTGGGATTTATTTTTGGTGTCTAACGTTGAGTCTCTTGGTTCAGTCTACAAGTTAGGGTTTGTTAATGGTTTTCTAAGGTGCGGTTGAGGTGTAGATGGATTTCAGACCATTTGTTTTTGGAAATTTCTTCACCCAAGGTAGGTTATACCATGCCCTAGCTTTTATTTATAATTTAATTGGTTTGTTAAATTTATTTTATCATGTTATTAGATTTTTTGTTTTGTGAAAAATGTATTATTTTGAGGTGGTTTAGCAAGCGTATTCGGTGGAATGAATTTTTGAAGGGAAAGTGGAATTTTTTTTTTATGTTTTTATTAAGGTTTTCAAAAGGGGGTTTTATTACTTGGATGAAATGTGAGATTTTTTTCATGGTCACATGAGGTTCTTGTGTTCCAAAAAAGGATTTTGATGGGAAATGGATTATTTTGATGTGTTATCCTTTTTATTCACCTTTAAAATGGATCATAAAATTGTTTGAATAATGGAAATCATGTTTTAATTTGGCATTGTTGTTTATTTCGTTTTAAAGTGTAATTTCAATGTGAAATTGAGTGTGTTATTGGTGAAAACCCTTTTAATTTTTATTTATAAATGTTTTATAAATTGTTTATGTGATTTATTAATTATGTATTTATTTTGAATCATGTAGGGAAACGGTTTTGGTTCATGTTTTATTTTAAAAAAGGATTTTGAGTGTATATATGTTATAAATCCCTGTAGTGATTCTTGGAATTATTTTATAAACTTTTTGTAAGATTTATTAAATTATGTGATAGGTATGAATTGTGTTTAGAATGATTTTTGGGGTGTGTGTGTGCTTGTAAAATGGATTTTTAGTGTGAAAGTGGAGGCTTGTGATATGTGATGCTTGGTTTGGTTGATAAAATGCTTAATTAGTGTGTTGAATGAAATATGAAACTTGATTGAGCACCAAAAGGGAATCATGAGTAACTACGTAAATGAATTAGGATTAGCTTTCTAGTGACATGGAAGTGGCTACATCTTGGATTTACTTAGAGTGATTAATGATTACTACACTAACTAAATATATGAATGATTATGGGAGACCACTAGGATTACATGGGTGTCCCCTACTAGTGTTTCATGTATGATAATGTGGATGGTCATGGTTTCTATACCACATTTTGAATGAGATGTTAGGTTCCTAGGATTGTACATTAGCTAGTTCGACCCCAGGGATTCATTCAAGATGCTCTAGCTGATATTATGGGGTGCCATCCATCAGCATGCAGTGGAACTCATGTGTGTGGATGCGTGTATGTTTACTTTAACAAATATTTCTTTTCCTTTCAAGAAAACTGTTGAATTAGCTTTCTTTGTAAGTGGTTTATTTTCATTAAAATAATTATTCACAAATGATTTCCTAGAAACTTTTTAAAATTTTTAATTTTAAATGAGCTTGTTATGTTATCATTAATATGTTTTGGCATGGATATTAATATTTTGGTGGAATCCTACAGGGATTTGTATCACACCCTGTATACAACTTCGGGTGTACATAGACCTTATTCAATGTTTGGTTCAGGTTAAGGAAAGAATAGTATTATTGGAAGATAGGGTTTCTAGGGGTTATGGTTGTGAATCTTGGGGGTGGATGGTTGAGGATATTTCTCATATTTTTTCACATATGTTTGGGGTGATGATCTAGTTTCCCCTTTTTTCATTGTCATATTTCGTTTTTATTATAATTTTTAAAATTAAAAATCCTGAATTATTAAGGGCACATTTGGTTTTGGATTTTTAGATCGGGTTTATTTGTTTTTGATTCTTATTTTAATATGGTAAATTTTGGTATATCATTTTCATATGTTTTATTTGATACCTGGGTACTTGTGCCAGAATGTGGGGATCGAGAATGCCCTTTGGACCTTGTCACAGATCAAATCAGGTGACCAGTTCAGGGTCGACCTAGGTTGGTTTGTGAAAAAAATGGCATCATTGTAAGTTTTTCTCTTTGAGTCTTGTTCTATGGGAAAATGTCTAGTTATACTAGATCTATTATTTTCACAACTCAATGTTCTGGTTACAAGTAAGGTTCCCATCCAGAACACCTCATGGTAGGACATGAGTTTATGGGGGAAGTCGGGTTCCATCTAAGTTCAATAGCCCTTATGGTTTCTTGTTGTTTAGGATATCAAATGGGAGTTGGGTCAACAATCTCAGTGAGCTCACAAGGCCTAGAAAGCCATGTGGAGCTAAAAATATTGTCCTAGAATAATATTTATGATGGTGGAGGGATTGGCATATGGCTACCAACCATATGTGCAGGTCACCCACCGACACTAGTTTCCTCTTTCATTATTTTCATCTCTCTGTTTTGGAATCAAGGAAATTTGATTTTTATGTAATAATTATTAGGTTTTGAAGAGGTGGAAATAGAATTGTCATAATTTATTGAAAGGATGTTTTGATAATTTTAACCTTTGTAAAATGATTTTTTTTGTTAATGGGGTGAGTTTATAAAGGGTGGATTTTTATAAATAAATATTCTGGTTTATTAAAGGTTAATCATTTGGAAAATGTGGAAGTTTATTTAAAAAAAATGGTTTTAAAACATGTTTTAAATGAGAATAGTGAGTTTTTAATTAAATGGTTTAGAATAAAGTATAATTTTTTGTGCATAGGAAATTGTTTTAAAATTAAGATAATTGAATGTGATGTGTGGATTTTTAAAATAACTCTTAGTTCAAATGGTTTTCAATTTAGTGGTTTGTGAATTTTGGGATGTTTTATAAAATTATGGTGGAAATTGGTTTGGTCTTGGTCTTTGGTATTCTCATGGGTAACCACCTGAATGGGTATATATGGAAAGGTGGAAGGACATGAGGTGGGTTCCAGTTCTGGTACTAAAACATGCATGTGTGAGGCCCATGAGACCCCATTGGTGATTGTGCAACCCGACAACCTATTGATTTTCAAAAATTATTTTTAAGGAATTTTGGTGTCATGATAAACAGTGATATTTTGGTGTGTATTTATTACTTTTGGAATTTTTTTGGGGTGTTTTGAGTTTGAAAACCATTCTAGTTGGAATGTTGTATCAGGGTTGTGTTTTGCTGGTAAGTTTGGTTGATGCGATGGTATGCGGTTTCGATTGAGGAGTATTTTAGGAATTCTTTTTGGTGGTCCACATCACGTGTTCGATGTTTGTTCCTGGTTCATTTTGGCCCATAGGCTATTTTGATTTGGTCCTTGGGATTTTCCCTCACTGGCTAGTGTATTCCCCCATAAGGAATTAATGGAAAACTGATGTGAATCCATGGGTGATTCATCGTGGGCATATCCTCCATTTGATAAAAGTAATAACAGTATTCTTGAGTTTTCATTTGATTATACCTCTCTTCTTCTATAGATATGGTAATCCTCTCATAGTGGGGGAGCTGATCTAGGAGTAGTAGAAAGACTCTTTTGTTTCCTTGATTCGTTTGATGGTCAAATGTGAAGTTTGACTTCTATAAGACTGAAGGTCTGGCCAGGATGTAGTGAAGGGGAAATACAATAGGTAAAGTAGAAAGCGATCTATGTTATTGGTGTTAGACATAGTTCTAAAAAGGTATTTAGATATATTTTTTTTAATTTTACTTCTATGTAAAGGTTCATGTTAGGCCACCAATGTGGATAATCTAGTCATAAAAGGTCATTATGGTCATTGGTATGAGTATTTTATTGTTCAAGAACCAGTTAAAACTACTTTTCTTTGTATTTCCACATATGTTCCAGTGGTCATGTTTGGTGACAATTGTCAATGTTTTGTCTCTATTCAAGTAAAACAGTGGATGACATGAAATTTTTTAAGACCTTATATTTTAATAAAAACAAGTTCTCTTTCATGAATTCTAAAATTTTCCCCATTGGGATGGAAGTGTGCTTTGTGTGTTTTTGTTTTTTCATATCCTTGCTCGAGGTTAATGGAATGATGCATGGGAATTTTATAAGTCCATATCATGGTGAAATTATATGCTGAGGAAACACAATTGGTGGTATGTGTTTTGTTCATTGGTGTTGTATATATTGAGGATTGGTAGCTTGTGGAACTAGAATATAATGTTTAGTTCAAGGATTTTTAGCATTTGACTATGAGGAAGGAGCTGCTTAAACCATTAGAGATCCATCCATAGGTCCTGGAGTGATGATTGTGTGTATTTAGGAACCCCCAGGGGTGTAAAGGATCATAGTTTAAATTCTATATTTGGGGTGGAAGGTGGATACATTTTGAGGTTTTGGTGTGGTAGCTCAATTTTAATGGATCTGTTTAGTGAAACGAGATGTCAGAATTCATTTCCACTTCATGAACCATGTTTGTTGAAGGATTCCTCTATGGTTATAATGCTGTGTAGTAATATTATTCTCTTGAAAATATATTTCAGTACCATTTTGAATGACGATTTTCGTGTGTATGTCCTTGAATGATCATCCTTATATTTCTTTTTTTTATTTTAGTTTAGGTCTGGGATCTTCTTAGAATGGTAATGTCATGGGAGTGGATAATTGTTCAGTGTCTTCCAGTTGGTTTTGAGTTACATTAATTGGGTCCCTTATGGTGATACATTTGGTGTTCGTGAATCTCACAAGTTAATCAAATTAGGTTTTTCATGTTATTCCATGCCAATCAGTTAAGCTAGTTAAACTTTATGTTGGGGAGACCCACTGTGGGCCTTGCTAAAATTACCCTAAAATTAATTGATGCAGGGTATTCCTTATGGTGGAGAGTCTGTTTGGGCCTACCAGCGTAGGTTTGTTCTTTTGGTGGGGAGTTCATTTAGACTACACAATGTTATAAATTCAGTTATGTTCTTGGTGTCAATATGGGGTTGGAGTGCACCCAATGTTTTCATTGAATAAAAATCATGGGATATTTATTGAGTTATAGTTAGAATCTTATTTTAAATTTTAGGCTGGTTGTGTGAGTCTCTTTCAGTGATTTCTAGGGTGTTTGACTTAAGAGGTTGTATTTTGGGTCATAGGAAGATATTTTTATTTAATCGATCCATTGTATGTGTTTTTACTTTTTAGGGTGGTTGACACACATAGAGGAGTCCATATTGAGTCTCTTGTGTTTTATTTTTAAGTATATTTCTTTTTAGCAGTGTTCTTTCCTCCTCTCACTTGTTGTTCATTGGAAATACCCATGGACTATGAAGGGGTATTGGTTTCTACATATGGTTTAGGCCTTGTTGTGGATTTATGGGGGTGGAAAACATTTTTCTATGGGGAATTGTCACACCCAACCCCTTTTTAAATTATTTTATTTTATTAATTTTATTGACATTGGGTATCCTTGTTGTGATTTAGGATGAGTCCCGGTTGAAAATTTGTATTTTCACAAATAAATGAATTTTTTGGGATTAACAGTATCCAGTGAAAGGGTAGAGAACAATAAAAACTGTGCGGCTTTTCCCAGGTCATTGTGAGGCCTTCTCGATGTTCAATGTAAATATATAAAATTAATTGAGTGATGAAATGAAAATAAAAAAAAATAATAAATGTAAAATAATAAAGAAAATTAAAAAGACTGTTTTAATAATAACGATGATAAAATTAATTGAGAATAATAATAATAATAATAATTAATTTATTAGTATTATAATGTTATTATTATAATTATTATTAAAAATATTATTATTAATATTATTAATATTATAATTATAATTATTTTCATTTGTCTTTTAGGGTTCCCCTTTATCTCCTTATCTCCCCTACTCCATGCACTACCCATTTCCCCCTCTCCCTATTGTGAAACCCCCTTGTAGAGACCTGAAGCTTTATGTACATGGAAATTACATTAATTTAGCGGAATACTTAATACATAACAAAAACAGACACACAAGGACCGTAATAGTTTAGTGTCTTTGGAAACTTGGAACATAATCTTATAATCATGGTGAAAGATCTTCAACAACTCCCATAAAGATCTTCCACTTTTTGTTTCCTTACCTAAAACCTTTCTTTTAATCCTGGGGGAAAATAAAACATAAAAAGGGTGATCTCAAATGCTCAGTAAGGGTAATCATGGATAAAATAAAACATATCATATAAAATTTAACTTAAAAACACGAACATAATGTTTAAACATCAAAATATTGAGCAATGACATAAAACATGGAAGTACATAAGGCATAGATCATAATGTAACATAAATCATGATAAAATATAATGGGAATAAAACATATAATTGTGGCATCCATTAAGCACATGTAATGATTTCCATAGTAGCCAAGGCATTGCTGCCAAAACCATCTTAGTGGACAAAGTCCCTTTCTGAATCGAGTTCACTCCTCATTCTAGTCCTGTAATACTGAACCAGATTAACTTACCGTTCCAACCATGTCTATCTCATGAGATATAAATCTTTACCCAATGAATTGGAGGGATATATAGGTCCCACCCATCTCATAATGAAATCATTCTTACTTGTGCCACAAAATAAACATACATCATTCATAAAAACCCAATAAATAAAATGAGTTTTCATAAACATCATCCCATCATCACATAATCCATATAAAAGAAATGGATATCATTTCATAATAAGAAAAGTGAAACCATGTAAATCATATAGACATGATACTTGAAACATACACATATGAAATAATGTCATCCTAGATGAAAAATGGTTTTGATAAAACACTTGAAATGAATTCTTGAGGAAAATATCCTTTCTTCTTCAAAATCAATTTCTTTTCACAAAATGTCATGAAATTTTAAAAGAAAAATATTTTTTTAAAATAGTCATGAAATATTTTGGAGGAAGCTTCATGAAAATAAGGCTCTATAAAACCGTAAATATCCTTTCATGCCGTATAAGTTAAAAAAAATTATTCTCGTACTTTTTTCGGAAAAGTCAAAAAGTACCTCGTAACATAAACAAAAGAAATATTCCTTACATACCATGTAGTAAAAGTCAAAAATGGGTAAAAAGGACTTTAAACATTCATGAAAACACTTTTATAAAACATGGACATGGATGATAGAAATAACCCTAGTAAATACTTACGTATAAGCAATCTCGGATAGAAAACAATTGAGATTGCAACATTATCCCTTACCTTAGGTCCGATATGATTTGTACATATCCAAACCTCCTGTATAATGATTTAAATAATGTCATTGACTTATTACAGAATCATATTCATTGTTATTATATCATATATGGTTCACTTATGACTTTATATTACCCATTCTTTTGTAAATTCATGTTAAAGTAGCGTTTTGGGTAAAATCGTTTCATTTGTTGTTCGTGTTTTAACTTGTAATTATTCATATTATTACTTAGATCATGATTACTTACATCCAAAATTTAAAACATGATCTATATATAATATATATTCAGAATATACATATATATAATAGATCGATAAATGGAAAGAAATACACCGTTCATGTAGACGGTAGGCCGTACGTACGCATGAACGCTGTTTTCGTTTCCTTATTGAATTGAATGTAATTAAGTAGATGACATAAATATATATATATACATAAATCCAGTAGAATTATTATTTCATATATTTCATGATTACTTATTATATATACTTTATAATCATTTTGAATGGTTATCATGGATAGTGAATCTTATCGCGTCGTGAAGACGATATTCCATACGTACGCACGAGCGATGATATCATTCCCATGATCGTGGAATTGTATTAAAGTGTATGTATAATATTACAGAATCAATATCACTTTACAATAATCATATATATTCATTACTTTCACCATTATACCCATCCAAGTAAGGTGGTGGTGGAAAATAGATTACACCACGGCGTGGAGGCGGTATTCCGTACGTACGCATGCACGGTGATTTTGTTTTCCTTAGGATGGATAGATGGTGAAATATGGTTGTTTCATACTTATAATAACATATCAATATATGATTGATACTGATGTTATTACTTTATAATTAAACAACTAAAGAAGAAGAAGTGTAAGAAGAAATAAAGTTGAAAGAATCGGTAACAGACATTACCTCTTCTTTGAAGCGCCTCTTTGAGACCTCCTCTTAGGGTACTAAAATTGGTCTTTGAAGAAGACCAGAACCTCTAGGATGTTTCTAGGGAAGTTAAGAAGTGAATTTGTCAGGGGTTGGCCGAGTTTGAATGCTCAAAGTGGTGCGAGGAAGAGAGGGAGGAGGTTCCCTTTTATAAGGGAGGAGAGGGGCACCATTGGAATAACTAAAAATATTATTTTATCATAAAGTAATATTCGGTTTATAATAGCTCCAAATTTATCTATTTCATAGTTAAGGTGGGGATGGGTCAAAATACTCTCATCCAATATAATTTAGACAAGTTTAGGTTTCTATTTTAACCTTATCATTTAGATTTAACCTTAAGTTAAATAATTTTTCTTTTACCGTGTCTTCTTGGTTTCTTACTCTATAATGTTAATGAAATTACTATAACAAGCCAAACGAACCCCAAGTGGTTAATTATTAATATATATATCCTTATCTAAGTCATTTTGACGAACCTTAGATTTTTATAAATAAAATAATAATTAATAATATAATATTTTTTTTAAAAACTATTTTATGTCAATTTTGACACTATTTGGTAATTGATTTTTGTGAAAATCATAACAGAATTATTAGTTCTAAAAAAATTAACTAAATCAATACTAACATCTCATATTAATTTATAAAATTAGTGTAATTCATAAAAAGTATCAAATTACATTTATTTGGATATTTATAACATCAATTATGTCAATATTTCATTAATAAGATAATTACTGCATCATCTTTGTGTCAAATATAAATTTACTTATTTAGTGTCTAAAAATTATAAATAAAATACCATTATGTGGGAAATATTTTCTTTTCTTTCTAATGAATATTTATAGTTGAATTTATCTTATGGATAACTCTATATTAAAAATGATTTACTTATTAAACTTTGATTTTAACTATTTTAACCCTTCTTTAAATAAATTAATATTAAATGTCCTAATCTAATCCAAGTGGGCCTAAATGGTCATATTTTATTCCTAAGGTTGTTTTTAGACGAATTACACTTATCCAATAGAATTAGGATATGTGTTAGGGTAATAATAATATCATTTTTACCCTTAATTATCCTATCTACTTTTAACCGTGGTAAATAAAAGTAAAAAATTACTATTCACCAAAAAAATATTTTTATCTCATTGAAACACATTTTAGTCCTTGATATTAACCGTGTCTCTCGGATTTTCGAAATTCCACTCACAGAAGCAGTAAAATTAAGTTTTATGAAAAATTCTGTTTTGTTAAGTACCACTTAGTGGTTTCACTATTCATCCAAAAATGAAAGTTTCCAAAAAAATACCAAAAATTAGGCCTAAGATTTATTTGATATTATGAATTCAAAAATGATTTCCATTTTACCAAATTTAAAACATATCAGTTGCATTAATTAATTTAAAAATTAATTCTCGTCGTCAAAACAAATAGCGTGTTTTTAAGAGATAATAACTATCAAAAGATTGACACTTGTTTATGTCTGGTTTAAATGTGAAATTACATACAATGATAAACATTGTATTAAATGGTAAAAATATATTCTAAATATACTTTAAAACCACTCAAATTATTAATTTATCACTATTAATTATTTCGATTAAAAAAGTTGTTTTTAATTAAAATTTAGCAATTTTCACTATTCATCAGAATATGAAAGTTATCCGAAAAGTACCAAAATTTTACACTAAGCTAATTTCGATATTCCGAATCCAAAAATGAAGTCCATTTTGAAAGATAAAATTTATAAAATTTCAAAAAGTGGGTATTACTATTCATAACAGCTAGTTCATAATAATATTATAATAATATCACGTTTAGTGAAACTCGGTATTGCGTACTACACACGCTATCGAGGAAGGTCTTTATTGTGTTTAATGCAATCCAAGTCAGGGATGCGTGTTGTGCAAGATCCTTTTGGTGTAGCGCACAACACAAGACATTAATGAAATTAAAAAAGAATATTTTTCATAAAATCTAGGGGTGTTACATTCTACCCCCCTTAAAATGAATTTCACCCTTGAAATTCGTCGGGGTTATAAATGGTTTATTACTTGAAAGTTTCTTTAATAGAAACCCATATTGTAAAAAGGAATACCAAAACATGGCTTTAAAAACTAAAGTATGAAACGTAATGGTTACCCAAATTAACTCATCACTGGGTTTTCACGTAGGAGAACATAGGTGAAAATATGGATATGGAAGAAAAATATAACCATCAAGTTCTGATGGACAGTGGTAGAGAACATGGCTATAAAAAATCCAACAATCACAAAGCCATAAATTTTTGATGATCTAGGGTACCATCTGATTCATTAGATATAAGGGCAGTAGGACAACATTTTTGGTTTTCAAGACCATTTCCCTAAAGTTGAAGAATTTGAATTAGAATAAATACTTACTTTATTTTGGTACAATCTCAAAGTTGTTCGTGCCTTGAACAATTTCCTCTTCATCTCTTAAAGAAATGAAGTTGAATTTGTTATTTGTGAAGTGTTAGCAGATCATGTGATAGAATGACGGGTCATTCCATCTGTCTCAAACAAATGGTTATAAAAGTTATCAAAAATACATAAGTCCATCTATAGTGAGATTAATCATATATGGTTCCTAAAATGGACTTATACTTCATATATAATACTGCTTAATATAATAAAACTAGTTTCTACTAAACATGGACTTCCTGTAGGCCAGTGGTAGGCGATAAAGGCCAGTCGCACTTCAGTTGTGGGTTCGATTCCCATAGCCTTGTCCGACGCGATGGGTTGTCGCCCATCCTTCAGGTTGTCCTTTTTCTAAAACTACATTACTATATCATCCCATCAATAATATCGAAAAAGTTCTATCCTTAAACAATACTAACTTATGTCCAACATAATCCATTCTAATCATTAGGCTTATCTAAAATACTTCGGTCCAAGCTCATAGTATAAAGAAAACGATTACTTGAAATGTCATCAACCAAGCATGTGAATACCATTATTTATCCCACATATATCTTGTTGGTCACATTCCAATCATGTGAATACCTTAATCATGTATTCTGTTGAAAAATGAATACCCATTAAACCTTAGTGAAAACATTAATGCTGTCAAAAGTTAACTCTTTCCACATACCAAAATCCAAAAATTCTATATACTCAAACCATGATATAACCTTCTCCTTATATCAGTCATGATCTCATGAATACTATCAAAAATTTAATTTTCTCCTTATCCCTTCATTATGCGCATATCATCTACTTTCCAAAAAATATCTGAATAACCATTCATGGTTACCGGTACCATATACTTTCAAATACTTTAGGAAAAACAATAGTGTAACAATCCTTAGATGTCTCTTTATTCCATAGTACCATGAGATTACTTATACAACATTACACTTGAAAAACATATAATCATTCCACTACCTTCTTAAACCATTGACCGAGCTTCAACAATTCTTTCATCTCACATATCATTTGTAGTCTCTTCATCATCATCAACATAAATACTACCCATACGACCATACTGATTCTCTTCATGAGACTTTTTCTTAGGGCATTGGTTTTCACAATGCCCGTACATTCCACATTTAAAACATTTAACCATTGTTGATGTCATAGAAATACCATTATCCTCATCCATGGTGTTAATTGAAACTTTTCCTTTGCACTTACTGGCTTTGTGTCCTTCTTTTCCACACCCAAAGAATCTTCCGGTTCATTTGAAACATTCTCCTTGATGCCTCTTCCCACATGATTTACATAGGAGAAATTGAACTTTCTTTCCTCTATGATCATTATGAAACTTCATCTTTCTCTTATTAGCCGAGTTAGAAAACTTACCAAATTTGAGTTTATTGATCATATTATGAGATTGCGTATTCGGCAAAATAATAATGTTTGGAATTACAAATCCCATTTCATTTGGTTGCTCATGAAAAATATCATTCCATTGTCCATCATATCCTCCATTATCGTGAATAATCTTGTTTCCAGCCATTTTCTAAAACCCAAAAAGAATAGTGTGAGAGACAAAAATCATGCTAGGGAAAACAACATAGTAAAGGGGGAGTACCCTCAATATCTAACATCTTAGGTTAAATTCTAAGATAGTTACCATAGTTCTAGGACAATATCCTATATGTATACTTATCTTTAGGGACATACCTAGACATACCTTAGAAATATTTCTAGGGATCTCACTAATGTTTTCATATCCTAGTTTCCAAAGGTTGACTAAACCTTTCCTCTAATACCAACTGTAGAGACCCAAAGCTTGATGTATATGGACATTACATTACATTAGCAGAATACTTAATACATAACAAAAGCAGACACACAAGGACCGTAATATTTTAGTGTCTTTGGAAACTTGGAACGTAATCTTATAATCATGGTGAAAGATCTTCAACAACTCCCATAAAGATCTTCTACTTTTTGTTTCCTTACCTAAAACCTTTCTTTTAATCCTGGGAAAAAATAAAACATAAAAATGGTAATCTCAAATTCTTAGTAAGGGTAATAATGGATAAAATAAAACATACCATATACAATTGAACTTAAAAACATGAACATAATGTTTAAACATCAAAATCTTGAACAACGACATAAAACATGGAAGTACATAAGGCATAGATCATAATGTAACATAAATCATGATAAAATAGAATGGGAATAAAACATGTAATTGTGGAATCCATTAAGCACATGTAATTATTTCCATAGTAACCAAGGCATTGCTTCTAAGACCATCTTAGTGGATAAAGTCCCTTTCTGAATCGAATTCACTCCTCGTTCTAGTCCTGTAATACTGAACCATATAAACTTACCGTTCCAGCCATGTCTATCTCATGAGATATAAATCTTTACCCAATTCATTGGATGGAGATATAGGTCCCACCAATCTCATAATGAAATCATTCTTACTTGTGCCACAAAATAAACATACATCATTCATAAAAACCCAATAAATAAAATGGGTTTTCATAAACATCATCCCATCATCACATAATCCATATAAAAGAAATGGATATAATTTCATAATAAGAAAAATGAAACCATGTAAATCATAGAGACATGATACTTGAAACATACACATATGAAATAATGTCATCTTATATGAAAAATGGTTTTGATAAAACACTTGAAATGAATTCTTGAGGAAAATATCCTTTCTTCTTCAAAATCAATTTCTTTTCACAAAATGTCATGAAATTTTAAAAGAAAAATATTTTTTTAAAATAGTCATGAAATATTTTGTAGGAAGCTTCATGAAAATAAGGCTTTATAAAACCGTAAAAATCCTTTCATGTTGTATAAGTTAAAAAAACATTCTTCTCGTACTTTTGTCAGAAAAGTCAAAAAGTACATCGTAACGTAAAAAAAAGAAATATTCCTTACATACCATGTAGTAAAAGTAAAAAATGGGTAAAAAGGACTTTAAAAATTCATGAAAACACTTTTATAAAACATGGACATGGATGATAGAAATAACCCCAGTAAATACTTACGTATAAGCAATCTCAGATAGAAAACAATTGAGATTGCAACATTATCCCTTACCTTAGGTCCGATATGCTTTGTACGTATCCAAACCTCTTGTATAATGATTTAAATAATGTTATTGACTTATTACAGAATCATATTCATTGTTATTATATCATATATGGTTCACTTATGACTTTATATTACCCGTTCTTTTGTAAATTCATGTTAAAGTAGCGTTTTGGGTAAAATCGTTTCATTTTTCATTCGTGTTTTAACTTGTAATTATTAATATGATTACTTAGATCATGATTACTTACATCCAGAATGTAAAACATGATCTATATATAATATATATTCAGAATATACATATAAATAATAGATCGATAAATGGAAAGAAATACACTGTTCATGGAGACGGTAGGTCGTACGTACGCATGAATGCTATTTTCGTTTCCTTATTGAATTGAATGGAATTAAGTAGATAACATAAATATATAGATACATAAATCCAGTAGCATTATTATTTAATATATTTCATGATTACTTATTATATATACTTTATAATCATTCTTGAATGGTTATCATGGAAAGTGAATCTCGTCGCGTCGTGGAGACGGTATTCCGTACGTATGCACGAGCGATGATATCATTCCCATGATTGTGGAATTGTATTAAAGTGTATGTATAATATTAAAGAATCAATATCACTTTACAATAATCATATATATTCATTACTTTCACCATTATACCCATCCAATTAAGGTGGTGGTGGAAAATAGATTACACCACGGCGTGGAGACGGTATTCCATACGTACGCACGCGCGGTGATTTTGTTTTCCGTAGGATGGATAGATGGTGAAATATGGTTGTTTCATACTTATAATAACATATAAGTATATAATTGATACTTATGTTATTACTTTATAATGAAACAACTAAATAAGAAGAAGTGGAAGAAGAAATAAAGTTGAAAGAATCTGTAACGGACATTACCTCTTCTTTGAAGCGCCTCTTTGAGACCTCCTTTTAGGGCACTAAAATTGGTTTTTGAAGAGGACCAGAACCTCTAGGATGTTTCTAGGGAAGTGGAGAAGAGAATTTGGCAGGGGTTGGACGAGCTTGAAGTCTCAAAGTGGTGTGAGGAAGAGAGGGAGGAGGTTCCCTTTTATAAGGGAGGAGAGGGGCACCATTGGAATAACAAAAAAGATTATTTTATTATAAAGTCATATTCGGTTTTTAATATCTCAAAATTAATCTATTTATAAGATAATGTGGGGAGGGTTCTAAATCCACTCATACAATAGAATTTAGACAAGTTTAGGTTTCTATTTTAACCTTATCATTTAGATTTAACCTTAAGTTAAATAATTTTACTTTTACCGTGTCTTCTTGTTTTCTTACACTATAAGGTTAATAAACTTACTATAACAAGCCAAAAGAACCCCAAGTGGTTCATTATTATTATATATATCCTTATATAAGTCATTTGGACGAACCATATATTTTTAGGAATAAAATAACAATTAATAATATAATATTTGTTTTAAAAACTATTTTATGTCAATTTTGACACTATTAGGTAATTGATTTTTGTGAAAATCATAACAGAATTATTAGTTCTAAAAAAGTTAACTAAATCAATACTAACATGACATATTAACCTATAAAATTAGTGAAATTCATAAAAATTCTCAAATTACATTTATTTGGGTATTTATAACATCAATTATGTCAATATTTCATTAATAAGATATTACTGCATCATCTTTGTGTCATAAATAAAATAAATTATTTAATTTCTAAAAATTATAAATAAAATACCATTATGTGGGAAATATTTTTATATTTCTAATTAATAATTTTAGTCGAATTTATCTTATGTATAACCCTATATTAAAAATGATTTACTTATTAAACTTTGATTTTAACTATTTTAACCCTTCTTTAAATAAATTAATATTAAATGTCCTAATCTAATCCAAGTGGGACTAAATGTTCATATTTTATTGATAAGGTTGTTTTTGGTCGAATTACACTTATCCAATAGAATTAGGACATGTGTTAGGGTAATAATAATATCATTTTTACCCTTAATTATCCTATTTACTTTTAACCGTGGTAAATAAAAGTAAAAAGTTACTATTCAACAAAAAATATTTTTATCTCATTGAACCACATTTTAGTCCTTGATATTAACTATGTCTCTCATATTTTCGAAATTCCACTCACATAAGTGGTAAAATTAAGTTTTATGGAAAATTCAGTTGTGTTAAGTACCACTTAGTGGTTTCACTATTCATCCAAAAATGAAAGTTTCCAGAAAAATACCAAAAATTAGGCCTAAGCTATATTTGATAATATGAATTCCAAAATTATGTCTATTTTACCAAATTTAAAACATATCAGTTGCATTAATTAATTTAAAAATTAATTCTTGTCGTCAAAACAAATAGTATGTTTTTAACAGATAATAACTATCAAAAGATTGACACTTATTTATGTCTGGTTTAAATGTGAAATTACATCCAATGACAAAAATTGCATTAAATGGTAAAAATATATTCTAAATATAATTTAAAACCACTAAAATTAATAATTTATCATTATTAATTATTTCGATGAAAAAAGTTGTTTTTAATTAAAATTTAGTAATTTTCACTATTCATCAGAATATGAAAGTTATCCGAAAGTACCAGAATTTCAGCCTAAGATAATTTCGATATTATGATACCAAATATGAAGTCCATTTTGAAAGATAAAATTTATAAAATTTCAAAAAGTGGGTGTTACTATTCATAACGGCTAGTTCATAATAATATTATAATAATATCACGTTTAGTGAAACTCGGTATTGCGTACTACACACGCTATCGAGGAAGGTCTTTATTGTGTGTAATGTAAGCCAAGTCAGGGATGCGTGTTGTGCAAGCTCTTTTTGGTGTATCGTACAACACAAGACATTAATGAAATTAAAAAAGAATATTTTTCATAAAATCTATGGGTGTTACACCCCTCCCCTCTCTTCCTATTGCGTGACCCAACCACCCGCCATCGCCCTCCCTTCCAGCCCACCACAAGTTGAAACCCACTCTTCTATCCAGCCATCCATAGGCACCCCCTCCTTCTGTCTAACTCACCTTCTCACGCGACCTATCTCCCTCGGTGCAAATCTCATATTCGTGACCCCCCTTTGTGTCTGAACCTCTCTCCGGCAACCCCTCCTCACACGGTTGGCCACTCGATCCCCTCGCCGCTCCTCCTCTCCCTCCTCCATGGGTGTGGTCTACTACCGGTAAGGTATTACATACACTTATTTTGGGTTTCGGTTTCTCCAAAAATTACAGTTTTGGTTTGGGTGTCAAACCTCGAGCCTATTGGTTTGATTTACGTGTTAGGGTCTATTCATGGTTTCTTGATGTATGGTTGAGGTGTTGATGGATTTAGCACCATTTTTCCAGAAAGTTATTCTCCTAAGGTAGGTGGATCCATGCATTAACTTTATTAATGATTTATTTTTTTGTTACATTTATTTTAACATGTACCATGTGTAACACCCCAAGCTTCCACGGTACACTTCTCTTTCAATAATGCAATGGCTTGCATTGTACACAAGTTCGAGATTCTAACACACCGCGACCAATCAAAGTAGCAGTTCTGAATAGTAATACCCACTTTTTGAAATTATATAAATTTTATATTTTAAAATGGACTTCATTTTTGGATTTGGAATATCGAAATTATCCTATGTTGAATTTTTGGTATTTTTCTGAGAACTTCTAATTTTCGATGAATAGTGAAAAGTACTTCAAAACAAATTTTTTAATAAAAAAAATCTATTGGGATAAATTATACTATTGAGTGGTTTTAAAGTATAATTAGAATATAATTTTACCATTTTATCCAATGGTGGTCATTAGAATTAATTTCACTTTGAAATTGGATATAAACAATTGTCAATCTTTTGTTAGATATTGTTTCTTAAAAACACGCTATTTGTTTTGACAACGAGAATAATTTTTAAATTAATTACTAAAATTTTTGTGTTTATAATTTGGTAAAATTGATTCCATATTTTGAATTAGAAGGTCCAAATTATGTAATTAAGACTCTTTTTTTAGACATTATGAATTGTAACGCCGAAAATTATCTTTAATTATCATGATTAATTAATAATCGGGTAGTTAAGGATAATAAAATAATATCATAATAATATACAATGACCCCAACATGTGTCCTAATGATACTGGTTGTGTCATGGCCGACCATGGGATGCCTTGTTCCAAACTGTGGGACCCCATGGAATCACTTTTGTGTGATAGTGACATTTTATCTTTTTATTTTTAAAGAAAGGAAAATATAACAAAAGTATGTATCACCCAAGTAAAACAATTTTAGTTTTGTCTACATAAATTATCTCTTAGACTATAAATAGTAATTGGAAAGATAAAACTATTTCCTACATCATGGTATTTTTTTTAAAATTTTTAGACATTAAATAAATAAATTTATTTATGACACCATGATGATGCAGCGATTACCTCATTAATGAATGATTTAAATAAAATGAAAAGATAAGGTAAAATCTAAGACTTACACTTGTATAAAGCCTATTGGATGGGTGTATTTAGAACCCTTATCACCTTATCCACGAAATATATCATTTTGGGACCATTAAAGTCCAAAAAGTATTTCATAATAAAGTAACATTTCAATCTTTCCAAAAGAACCCCTCCTCTCCTCTTATAAAAGGCCCCCACCTCTACCACCTTATTCACACCTTCAAATCCATTAGGCTCGGACAAACTCTACCCAAATACTGTCTCAACTTCCCTCTCTTACTCCTAGAAGCCTCACTTTGGGTATAAGTCTTCCCAAGGAATCCTTTGGCTCAAATCAAAAAGAGTTACCCAATTTTAAGGTAATGTCTTCTCTTATGTTCTTTTGTTTTATTTTGCTTCTCCAACCCCTTAAACTATTTTTATTCCTTTATTTTATAACAACACCAGTGTCTTCAATATAATAGTATTTTATTTATGAGAAGAATTTGATTTACACTTACAAACACCTTTTTCCAATGGTTAAAGAACATACTGTTTCTGTGGGTGGCGAATTACTGCCCCACGAAACGATGATTGTTCAATATTCTTTTAACACCTCTCATGGTGGCCATTATGATGAACCTATTTCTATATATGATATATATTATGTTTATGCTTTACTTATTCTTATTTATTTTTCATTTATGACATACCTTTATTATTTCCATTATGAGTAAACACGATAATTTCATTTTAGGAAGTGCGGACTACCGCCCCCTCAAAGTTATTTGAATCGTTAATGCCGTATGTGGGACGTATAAAAGATGGAGTTAATGATATTATATATGATATTATACTGTAATTATAATATACCTTTATATCACTATGATTTCATTCCTTTAAATATGAAATATAAATGAAAGTAACGTTCATGCGTACGTATGACTTACCGTCTCCATGAACGGTGCATTTCATTTCTTACCTCAAAATGTTATGTAATATTATAAATGAATGCATATGCTGGATATATATGATATATATGATATATATATCATGAATATAATTATGGATATAATGGATATTTTACCACATGAACAACTTGTAATTATAAGAAGTTTATTGTTGACTCAAGTACCAAAGTTTGAAAAAATGACCGTTATTAACTTAAAGGACCACATAATGTTCATAACATGGTAATAAGTTATATAAAAGGAATAATGAACTTGAAAAAGGTTCTTAATCAATTATAGATTAACTCTAGTTTATTATTCATGAGATTAAAGAACGATCGAGTCAAGTTGGACACGAGGTAAGGGACTTCGTCTCAATCTCCTTTAATTGAGGCATATTTTGTTTTATACATAACTTTCTTTTATACGGTGTATAAACCCCTTTTACTTTTAAGTTTATTCAAAATGAATATTTTTTATATGAAGCGTTTCACTAAAAGACAAAAAGGAATGTTTTTTTGTCGTACGTATGCAACGACAACGACTTCTCCGCCGTCGTGACCATTATTTAAGTTTCGACTTCCTCTACAAGACATAACTTTTTTTTAAATGAAAAATAAATACCATGTTTTACTTTTCTTTTATTTTGGTATTGAAAATGGTTTTATTATATCAATGTGTTGTATTGATATCTTGTGATTGAAATGTGGAAATGTTATGTTTTTTTGATGCATGTTTTATGTGATACAATTATGTTATGGTTTATGATATGTTTAAACCTTTTCATATAAGGAATGCATTGGACTTAGTAAGTGATGGGTGGAGCCCGCTATAGCTCCTCGATGCATCGGTAGGTCTCATGAGACAAACTAGTGTCTTGGCATGAGGCCTTGAAAAAATATTATTTTTAGTCTTGGCACAAGGCCTTGACTGTGTGGTTATGATTGTCTGGAATTATGCATTCCATCATTATAAAAGTGGTTATTGATATTTCATGTGATTATTCTACTAGTATAATATCCATGTGAATAAGTAAATGGAATTATTTCATTTTACTTTTTCCATATTATGCTGAAGTTCAATTTTAAAAGGATTTTGTTTTAGTTATACATTGCCTTAAATGTTTATGTTTATTTATGAAAGTTTACACTATATTGTTATCCTTACTGATCATATGAGCTCACCCCTTTCTATGTATTATTTTTCCCAGGATGTGAAGAAATATTTTATAAATGACCTACAGGGATAGTCTGAAGGGGATATGCGTGTGTGAAAATGGAGACTATGTTATTGTAGTTTTTCACTTTATGATGTAATGTAACATTTATGAATGTATCTAGTGTTTCCAAGGCTACTAAACTAATCGGTCTTTCGAGACTTGATATTTTGTGATCATGCCAATGTTACGTAATAATGAACCCACTCTAGGTAACTGGGGTCGGGGTGTTACAGTTGGTATCAAAGGCAGTTTAGTACTAACCTTGGAAGCGAGATTTAGAAAAACTCTGATTAGAGCACATATCCCTAAGATAGACTTTGAGGATTAGTATAGAAGAACTTCCTAGAATTTTGGTATTATAGAGACTTTGTGAGTTTTCCAAGAAATACATCCCTGTCTGGATACGAGCAGGTAGAGGTGGATCTGGCACAGATGTACCTAGGGGTAAAACCCGAAAACACCACTTTGAGCTAGACTCGAACGAGAACTGGTGCACGACAACGGGCCTTACTGAACTCTTGGTTACGACACTCCCGAGGGATATGCTTAGGATAATTCTCATTTTCTTTACAAACAATTATAAATGGTTTACGAGTATATACTTCCTCAAAGAAAACATTTTTTTTTATGATTATGGATTATATCCATAAATAGTTCAATTTATGTTAAGTGTTTTACAAGTATAGAATTATGTATTTTGATTCATGAAATGATCTAGTTTATGACATTATTTAGAAATGGCGCCTTGTGGAAGGAATGAAAACTGTATCAATGCGAGCACTCTATGTAGGTATTTCTCTCCAGCTCAAGATAATTATAATGGAGCTGGTGATACAACCGGTGCTGATCATCTTATCACCATACTGGGACAACTCACTTAGGTTATGAATAATAACCTTACTCGTATGGAGCAACCTGATCCGCAATGTGGAGGATCAATGTTAGATCGCTTCATCAGGCAGCAACCACCAACATTCAATGGGAGTACAATTACCTTAGTAGCTGACTAATGGATAAATTTCTTACAGAAAATATTCCATGCCTTGGGGAGTAGTGAAAAGGAAAAGTTTATCATGGCAGTTTACCGCCTCACTGGAGATGTTGATCAATGGTGGTCATTGATTCAAAACACAAAGGAAGATGATAAAGTATCAAATATAGAATGGAGGGAGTTTAAAGAGCCTTTATTAGAAAAATACTTTCCTTGTGACTATCAAGAAGATATAGAAAGACAATTTCGGAGTCTAATACAAAAGGAGGATGAGAATGTCACAAAGTATGAGGCCAACTTTACAAGGTTAGTGAGGCATGCAATAGATTATATACGTAACCCAAGAAGTAAGATTGATCGTTTCTTTGATGGGTTAAAACCATTTCTCCATCGAGCTTTAGTATCACAATCTTTTTCGACGTATGAAGATATAGTATCGTGTGCTATCAAAACAGAAAAGGAATTCTCTAAATCTTATGACAATAAAGTAAAGAAAGAGAAGAAGAGAAAGGTGGAACAATAGACAGATAAAGGGAAAAAGGGAAAGAAAGATTTTCTATTATGCGATAGTTGTGGTAAGAATCACCCCGGTACTTGCCTAAAAGGAATGGGAGTTTGTTATAAATTTGGAGAAAAAGGTCACCAGGCTCGTGATTGCAAGGGAAAGAAAGAGGATATCAATGTTGAATGCTACAATTGTAGAGAAATGGGGCATTATGAAAATGAATGTCCTAAGCATCAGGAAAACTTACCTCAGAAAAGGCCAAGGGATCACAGACAATTTTATGCTGTTACTACAATTGAAGTGGAATAATTAATGTATTTGTGTTTTTGGACTAGAGTATTATATTCTGGTTATAAGAATAATGTGATATATATAAGGATTTTACTACAGTACTTGTTTTTTTCATTAAGGTTTTAATATGATGTAGGTAATCATACTTTTAGGATGCGACAATAAGAGAAACTTTACTTTGTTTGGGGAATCTGATGTTATAATTGATTTTGGAATTTAGAGACCTTTTAAAAGGAGTATGGACACAGGTATTTTGGATAACTATGAAGGTTGGAATAGATTAAGTTGAACTTTGGATAGTTTTGTTTAAGGTTAAAACATCTCTGAATATTATTTTTGGAATATTATAATACTATAGTTTTAGGAAAAGGACAACCTGCAGGTCGGAGGATAACCCGTCGCGTCAGACAAAGCTGTAGGAATTGAACCCACAACCATAGTGCGATATGCCTTTATTACCTACCACTAGCCTACCGTAAGTCCCTGGTTATTACAAAATAGTTTTTCTAATCTAAATGGTATGTGTTAATATTTTTAACCTTGTACGATTAGGATAAATATAATATTTTTGAGTTCTATTATCTTTTGAGTGAAAGATGAGTTTGTGGTAGAAATTAGTTGAAGGTTGAAACTCTACTTGTCAAGTATATATATATGTACCTATCTCTTATTATATGAAAAAAATTAATTCCTAAACTTTATTAAAGGGATATTAAAACAAAAAATGTGTTATTTTAATACCTTATGTTTTGTTGAACTGATGATATTTTAAATCAACATAGATTAAAGGCTTTGAGGCCCTCAATTTTACACTTGTTTGTGATTGATGACCTCAATCACTCCCTACAAATATTTACGTTTTTCCTCCAATTATATGTCTCTAATTTCCACCAATGTTCTCCTAATTGAGATCATAATTTGGTGGTGGCTTTTTCATTTCCCTTTCCCTCTTATTAAGGCTAAATTTTATTAACCTTATTTCCAATGTGGGTTTTCCACAAAGGTATTTTATATTTTCAACCTTTTATTTTCAAAGAACAATTTCAAATTGCGAGGACGAAATTTATTGAATGAGGGGAGAATGTAACACCCCAATCTTCCATAGTACACTTCTCTTTCAATAATGCAATGGCTTGCATTGTACACAAGTTCGAGATTCTAACACACCGCGACCAATCAAAGTAGCCGTTATGAATAGTAATACCCACTTTTTGAAATTATATAAATTTTATATTTCAAAATGGACTTCATTTTTGGATTCAGAATATCGAAATTAGCCTATGTTTAATTTTTGGTATTTTTCTGAGAACTTCCAATTTTTGATGAATAGTGAAAAATACTTAACAACAACTTTTTTAATAAAAATAATTTATAGTGATAAGTTATACTATTGAGTGGTTTTAAAGTATAATTAGAATATAAATTTACCATTTTATCCAATGGTGGTCATTATAATTAATTTCACTTTGAAATCGGACATAAACAATTGTCAATCTTTTGATATATATTGTTTCTTAAAAACACTCTATTTGTTTTGACAGTGGGAATAATTTTTAAATTAATTACTGCAATTACTATGTTTATAATTTGGTAAAATGGATTCCATATTTGGAATCAGATGTTCCAAATTATGTAATTAAGACTCTTTTATTTTTGGACATTATGAATAGTAACAACGACAATTATCATTAATTATCATGATTAATTAATAATCGGGTAGTTAAGGGTAATAAAATAATATCATAATAATATAAAATGACCTGAACAAGTGTCCTAATGCTACTGGTTGTGTCATGTCCGACCATGGGATTCCTTATGCCAAACTTCTGGAGCCCATGGAATCACTTTTGTGTGATAGTGACATTTTATCTTTTTATTTTTAAAGAAAGGAAAATATAACAAAAGTATGTATCACCCTAGTAAAACAATTTTAATTTTGTCTACATAAATGATATGTTAGACTATAAGTATTAATTGGAAAGATAAAAATATTTCCTACATCATGGTATTTTTTTTATAAATTTTAGACATTAAATAAATAAATGTATTTATGACACCATGATGATGAAGCGATTACCTCATTAATGAATGATATAAATAAAATGAAAAGATAAGTTAAAATATAAGACTTAAACTTGTCTAAAGCCTATTGGATGGGTTTATTTCGAACACTTATCACCTTATTATAGAAATATATCATTTTGGGACCTTTAAAATCTGAAAATCATTTCATAATAAAGTAACATTTCAATCATTCCAAAAGAGCCCCTCCACTCCTCTTATAAAAGGCCCCACCTCTACCACCTTATTCACACCTTCAAAGACATTTGACTCAGCCAAACTCGGCCCAAATACTCTCTAAAATTCCCTATATTACTCCTACAAGCCTCACTTTGGGTAGAAGACTTCCCAAGGAAGCCTTTGACTCAAAGAAAAAAGAGTTACCCGATTTTAAGGTAATGTCTTCTCTTATGTTCTTTTGTTTTATTTTGCTTCTCCAACCCCTTAAACTCTTTTTTATTAATTTCTTTTGTAACAACACCAGTATATTAAATATACTAGGATTTTATTGTGAGAATTATTTTATTTAAACTTACACACACCTTTGTCCAATGGTTAAAGAACATACTGTTTCTGTTGGTGGCGAATTACTGCCTCACGAAACGATGATTGTTAAATCTTCTTTTAACACCTCTCATGGTGGCCAC